>CM074196.1:30183735-31577485 GCA_037179385.1 Holothuria scabra
TTGCATATGATTGTCATACAAAAGTGTGGAACCAGGTTCGCTATTTTGCGGGAATACTTTACTTTTAGCTCTCCCCTACAAATAAATGGCGCTAATAGCATTTTGCTGAGGCTGCCAGAGATCCCAAAGCCTGTGCTGAGTTGAATGGTGCAAAGTTTTTAAAAATCGACCGTAAAATGACGGAGATACTATTTTTTATGGGGGCTGTTTTGGGGCAATTTTTTATGATTTTCGAAGGATTTGTGAAGGATTTTTCAAAAAAAAAAAAAAAAAAAAAAAAAAAAAACAAATTTAGACATGCAAAAATCTTTTCACTTTTTAGTATCTTTGATCTGTATACTATTACCTTAAAGTATAGTCAAAGGGTTTCCATTTTTTTTTTGTGCCTGCACGATTTTTTTGCATTTCTACATATTTTGTCATTTTTTCGCACTTTTTTTAGGAGACTCATACAATCGGCAGGATTTTCCCAAAAATTATTCGGGACACCACCCAAGAAAATTAATTAGACAGATCTTTTTGTTCCCAATCATTTGATTTCAAGGTGAAGGTTGTAGAAGGTAAGGGGGTTGTTGTATGAATTCTACAAAATGGTAATATTTTGGGGGATATATGCATCTACCCCCTGTGCTGTATAGAGTTAAAAGCCCTTACAAAAAAAATTTGTTTTGAAGAGCGCTGACAAAGGAGGAACCACAGTAGTCTGGAGTCGTGGCCTTTAAAGACAATTTATTGAGCACTACTTTCTATTTCGAAATCAATGAGAAAGACACCCCAGTTATACCGAAAAGAGTAGCCTCCGTTGTTCATTCCTTGATTTCTTCAATGAAACTCCCTCTATACGGTCCATCAATATTATCAATCTGTCCCCTTAAACTGTTAAATTTTATCTATTTCCTAAAATTCATAAAGTGCAGACAACTGTGCGGCCCTATTTTTCCCGCCATAATTGTCCGACACTGTTTTAATTCTTAGTTTATTTCAAGTCTAACGCCTCTGGTTTCCTACCTACCATCTTTTGTGCTAGATTTTACCTCAACTGTTGCTGTCATATTTTCGTTCCCCAGAGTCCTCGAATGGTGATTGTTACTCATTTACCATGGTTGTGTCAAGTTGAAACCGTTCAATCCCACATAACGTCGCCCTTACAGCTTTGCAATTCTACCTTGACCAGCAAAATGCTGACCCTACTAGTATTCGTACTACTTCTTTAAGCAAGTTGAAGGAGTAGCAATGGGGACCAAAATGGGCCCATCTGTGGCTTGTCTTACTCTCTTGGACTTTTTGTAATCCGGCAGTTTAAACGAACGCCCCAATTCGGGGTAAACTTTAAGTTGATAATAGTTTAGGTGCCCTGTTTGGTATTGGCACTCTTGAAAAAGTTTCCACGTTTGATCCTAATTTTAAGTTTACCCATATTTCCACTTCCAGTGCTACCTTCTCAGATTTAGGTCTTACCATCGTTAATCGTTCTATCTAATACAATATTCATTTAAAGGACACTGACGCTAATAATTACTTCCTACATTCTTCCTGTTCCCTCCTAAGTATAAAAACTCAATCTCCTTCTCCCAGTAACTTACAGCTGAAAGAATTTGTTCTGACAGCGCTAATTTTATCCACAGCTCCAACCATAAAAATGTGCCTTTCTTACCTGTCTGTCAACTTTATTGTTTTTGTGTAGTCCACTGAAAGTTTCGACCGAAGTGTTTCGACTGCTTGGACGTGCTCTTTTGCTTTAAAGCAGTGATGTGTGCTTACAGGGTACTGATGACAAATTTGATTCAGCATATACAAAGTGTCAATCAATATAATTTGGGACATGTCATTTCAGTGCAAGCTTACTTACTGTATTTTCGACATGCGGGATTCCCAGCTTCAGTTAAAAGCATTGACTTTGCTCTGTCTTCTCTACGAAAAAGCTGTATCATATGAATACACTAAATACACATCGTTTTCTGTGCTAATCTGATGTAATTAAGTGACATTGAAGTCTCTCACGTTTATAGTTTTCGGTTTGTAAATTCACACACACACACACCCACCCACCCACACACACACCCACCTACACACACACACACACACACATATATATATATATATATATATATATATATATATATATATATATATATATATATATATATATATATATATATATATATATATATATATATATATATATATATATATATATATATATATATATATATATATAGATGTATTACAAATAGGTTTTGAATGTTGGCAACCAGGGCTGCAATGTCCGAGTCCGGACTCGGACTCGATCCCCGAATCGAGTGTCCAGGTTTTCCTGGACTCGGAATTAAGATGGAAAGCCCTTGAATCGGAATTGACTCGGACTCGGATAAGGTGGACTCGGTTACAGCTCTGATGGCAACTAATAACATTGTCATCTTTACTCTCTGTACTTGAGCTTACAGTTTTAATATTTGCTATAAAACCGTTCCCAGTGAGCTAGGATTTCAAAAGAGGTCAAATCCTGGATTCCATCACATATATAGTAAAACTAGCCAAATGAAAAGTATTTCATCAAATTAAGAAGGCCGCCAAAGTATTAGAAATTAGCATTAAACACGTTTGAGCTTTTAAATAGTTGCATTCACAGTTCCGGATCCTGGGGTGGCGTGAGTCCCCTCTTTTGGCAAAGTTTTTTATTTTTGAGTGGTAACCAGTAGCTTTCCCCTTCTTTTAATGAATTAAAAAATTGACAAAGGTGTACTTCAAGTGTACCTCAAGTCTGAAATTTCAGAAATATAGATTTTAGATGTTGCAAAATGAATCTGACTCATCCAACTCCCATAGTCATAGCTCTTTCAGTTGTTGAGATATTAATATTTTAATTTACTCACATAAAACAAACAAAAAGTCCTTTTTAGAATAATTTTAAAAATTCCTGTTGTACAACTCATTCTACCTGTTTGTTTCTTTTTAAGATTAAAAATGTTATCATTGAACACTCCCTGTTTGCTTGCAAAGCATGTTCCAGAGAGCGGGCTCAGTTAATTGTAGATCACCCGGGCCCATTCGGGCAAAAGTGCTATCAAACCATGGTGCAAGGTGAAGTAACTTTTAGAAAAACAAAGAAATACAAAGAATGTTTTCTCAATAGTACAACAATGACATAACAAATTATTGCGCATTTTGCCATTTCAAATCGAGTGCACGAATTTCATCATTTTATATCTTAGCTCAGGAATCATACCATATGAAGCTGGACTGTTAGAATTCATTTTTAAAAAGTATAAGCATTGTGCAAAACATCACATTATTATTTTTGCATAAGCAGCAAGTTGTTTTAGAAACGTTCAAACTTTGAAGAGGTATATCCTGAGAACCATACAAGATATTGAAATAATTCAAGCGGATTTTTCATAAGGAAAGATCACTCCCTAACTTTCAAGTGAAATAAGGGCATCTTTCTTACATGACGCATTACCTTTAATTGAGAGCGCAACATTACCGGTGAACATTTGTACTTTGTATTGCATGTAGTATTTGCAGAATACATATTTTGTCTTTGAATCAACGAAGAAAGAACCTTAAAAGTGTGCTTTACTAACCTTTCTGTCCACTCTATTGTTTTTATATAGTCCACTGAAAATACAGAGAGTTTCGAACGAAGTATTTCGACTGCCTTGGACGTACTCTTTTGCTTTAAAGTAGAGACGTGTGCTTGCAGGGTACTGGTGACAAATATAAACATAGACAATGTGACAATCAATATAACTTGTCACATGTCATTTCAGAAAAAGCTTATGTACTGGATTTCGACATTCGGGATTTCCAGCTTCAGTAAATAGCTTGGACTTTACTCTGTCTTCTCTACGAAAGAGCGGTATCATATAAATACGCTAAATGCACAATGTGTTCTATGTTAACAAATCTGCTGTAATTGAGTGACATGTATAACAAATGGGTTTTGAATGATCGCAACCAGGGCTGTAATGTCTGCGTCCGGACTCGGACTCAGTTCCAGACTCTAGTCCGGTTTTTTCTCAGACTCGGAATTGGCCCGGAATGGAAGGCCTGGAATCGGAATTGGCTCGGACTCGGATAAATTGGATTAGGTTACAGCCGGATGGAAACTAATAACATGGTCACCTTACAGTAACTCTGTGTACTTGAGCTTAAAGTTTTAATATTTGAATCATATCCATTTCCAGTAAGCTGGGATTTTAAAAGAGGTCAATTGGATTCCATCACATATATTGTGAAAATGAAAATAGCCAAATGAAAATTTTCCAAGTATTTCATCAAACTAAGAAGGCCGTCAAAGTATTAGAAATCAAAATCAAAAAGCCTTTTACCTTGTAAATAGTTGCATTCACATACAGTATCGGATCCAGGGGTGGCGTAAGTCCCCCTTCTGGCAAAGTATTTCTTTTTTTTGAGTGCTAACCAGTATTTTTCGCATGCTTTTAATGAATGAATAAATTTTAAGAAGGTGTAAAGTGTACCTCAAGTCTGTAATTTTAAAAATATAAATTTTAGAGGTTGCAAAATAAATCTTATTCATCCAATTCCCATGGATATAGCTCGTTCCATTGTTGAGTTATCAAATGTTGAGATTTACTCACTTAAAACAAAAAAAATGTTCTTTGCACAATAATTTGTGACTTTCATGTTGTACAACTCATTTTACCTGTTTTCTTTAACTTTAAAGTTAAAAATGTTATCCTTGAGCACTCCCTGTTTGCTTGCAAAGTATGCTGCACAGAGCGGGCTTAGTTAATCACATCAAGGAATTGCAACTCCCTGATCACATCACATTATTTCAAAAATAATGATGTGGTATTTTGCACAATGATTATACTTTTTAGAAATGAATGCTAACAGTCCAGTTTCTTATGGTATGATTCTTGAGCTAAGATATAAAATGATGAAATTCGTTCACTCTACTTGAAATGGTAAAATGCCATTGACAAAAATGACGAACACCAAAACTCTATCCCACAATCCCTTGTAATTGCTGTTTGAAAATTGGACACTCCCTGTTTGCTTGCAAAGCATGTTGCAGAGAGCGGGCTAAGTTAATTATAGATCACCAGGGCCCATAAGGGCAAAAGTGTTACCACACAATGGTGCAAGGCGCAGTTACTTTAAAAGAAAAAAAAAGAGATACAAAAAATGTTGTTTGAGTAGTTCAAAAATGGCATTACAAATTATTGCGCATTGTACCATTTCAAGGTGAGTGAATGAACGTCAACCTTTTTTATCTCAGCTCAGGAGTCGTGTCATATGAAGATCGGAGTTGAACTGTTAGAATTCATTTTCATGCTGCTTAATATATATATTTTAAATTTTTGACTTGGGGTACACTTTAAAGTATATTGAATGGAAATTTATTGATACAGTGACGGTTTATTAAACATTTCATGATCATGACTCATCGAGAATATGTTATTTTAATAAAAAAAAATGATATATGCAGATGCTCAAATCCCAAATTCCCAACTGGGTGTACTAGCTTTCCATTACGATACAAGCAGCAAATACTACAAGGGGTACCTGGAAAACATCTTACACTTGTTAAGTTTACAAAGTAGTTAGTAAATTAAAAAAAGGAAAATTAAAAAAAGGGGAAAAACAAATAAACGAAAAAGAAATAAATGCACCAAACAGAAAAAATTGTGTTCCGTTGCTCCTCCTTTATTTTGGTTGTGTAGCATTCCTTCGTATCCTTCGTGTTTGCCCTATTGGCCTTCCATAAAATAGTGTCGAGTACGAGAGGACACGGCAAATGGTACATGAGTGAGGATTGTGCTTTTGCGAAGCATCTCTGGCTAGTTACCCCTAAAGGTCAAGAGAGTCCTCCTAAACCTATTTAAACCAACGGCTGAATCTCACAATTTCCTTCTTATTTCTCTTCACAGTATCTTTCTTCATATTTTATGGCTAACTATTGCAAATTCAAGGTAAAGCAAGCAGTTACCTTTAGGAAATTTCACACTCCAGAATAAAAACGTTGTTACACGACTCTCAACAATTAAACATGACAAGGAGACTGCTCTTGCCCTTAAAGATGCATAAACATGGCAGTAGAGGACCCTTTCTCTGGGGATGGGCAGTGACTTTTTACCCGACTCCAGATCCCTAACCAGGGCAAAATCTCTCCCAAAGACGTACAGCAGCATTTAATCGTGGATCGGAGGGGTCGGCGATTTGCTTGCTCGAAAAGTGCAATTATGCCCGAAAAGCTATCTAAGAAGAGCGCCACCCATGGGTTGGCGCGGGGTGAACAGAAAATTTTTAAAAATCGTACTGCTCAGACAGCCGGAAAAGGCTTTTCCTAGGTTTAAAAGGATTATCTGAGTAGTTGCTACTTTTCGTTTTTGTTTGCATAAAAACGGTCACTTGACTTAATTTCAGGCAGAAAGACTAAGTGGAGCGCCACCATCAGTTGGCGCGAATCGTACAGAAAAGTTTGAAATATCAAACCTCAGGCATCCGGAAATAACATTTCCCAGGCTTATAAGGAGGATATAAACTGTCGCTGTTTCGAAATTTCAGTGGAAATAATTGAAAAAAAATTGCAACTTGCTGAGTTATCAGAAAATTACCAGTTAGTTAGCAAATTAGAAAAAAAACACCTTTTCAATTGAGTAATATAGTCTAGAACGTATCTTTTTCGGGTGAAAATATACAACGAACCTGAAAACATGCTACCGTAATGTTTTCTACTGTGTTGGGACTCTTTGCTAAATTAAATAAATATTGAATAGATAAAATTATCTATGTGACTTCCCGACCCCTGAATATAAATGATTTTACTTCTATTAGTATATCACCTTTTGAAAACAAATGTCACGCTTCGAGGTGAATTTAAATAAATTTTCAGGCAGACTCTTGCGAAGACACATTCACACTGTACCATTATAGTATTGAAAAAATACCCGTTTTTCATAACCATTGCCCGAGTTAGGCTCTAAGGGCAGGATAAATGACTAACTATTGGGCACTACACTTGAACACCTCCTGTCTGTCCGTGTTATAATTAATCTGGCAATTGAAAGGGTCCCAGCATTTTCAACCTTCGCCAGAATGTTTTACCATTTCTGGCAAAGTTCTTGCAAGACTCCAGTATGAAGTGGGGCTGATGAGGAAAAGTTTTTTTTCACAAGTTACCCAAATGTGTTGAAAATCTTTCTTATTTTTATTTACCATGAAAATTTTACTTTGAATATATATCATTTTCTGTTTTAGGGCAAGGATTTGAAAATATTAAAATAATCGGCCATTTCAGCATTATGTCGCATATTTCAGCATATTTCTTTTAAGCGACAGGATTCCCAAATGTGTCTCGAATTTTTACCTCTTTGATTCTTCAAAAAAATGTTACCCTAATGATATGATACTTTTTAATTTTTCTGCGAAATGCTTGGAAGAATTTAAATATTCTACCATATCGAGCATTGTGTAATTATAAAACTCACGAATAATACCTTTTTGCCCTGCTCGAATATGTACCGAACTTTTGAAATCATGTTGTTTTTCCATAAAATTTTACCTCTACTATGACGATTCTTTCCTTTTTTCGGGCATGACATCTTTTAAAAATTCGAGCACGATTACTGATTTCATTAAAACATGCCCTTGTTTAAAACGCAATTGGCTGTCGATTTTTTTCTTAAAATTCCTGCCCTAATGTAAGTTTTTGCGGAAATGTGGGGGCAAACTGCCCTTTTTCCCCTTCCTGCTTCGTACGCCTATGTTCTCTGCCCGACTGAAGCTGAACAACGTGGGAGTTAGCTTCTTGACACGGACTTCCTATACATGGACAGAGCATACTTTACGGTACATTGTCGCTACCGTACGTGGGAGAAAAGCGCACCAAGATGGCCATATCGGCCATATTTTGCAAGAAGGTTGAAATATTTTTGAAATATGGCAAGGTAAGGTCAAATTCCCTTCACATATTGCAGGAATATGGTATTCTTTCCCATTCAAGTTTAACTTTTGCTTAAAATATTATAGAGTCGTCGTCAAATCAGACGATTTATAGGTTCACGGCGGCCATCTTGGTGCGCCTTGTCTCAATCGGTGGCCATCAGCTACGGATAGGACGTTCACGTTACATGCTATGTCCATGTATATAAGTCCGTGCTTCTTGAGTATCTTTCAGGAGGATGTCTGCAAGCACAAAACAAATTATACAGCTGATGACAGAGTTGTTGATACACATGGCCGTAAGGGACGGGGGGCCAGGGACTGCAGCCCCCGATTGGCCAGAAACTTGCTTAATCGAGCAGGCTTTGGTTGAACGTGTCATGTTGAGTGAATAAATTATGTAACCATTTCATCGATGGCAGGCATTTCTCTGAGATTATATCTGGTAGATCGAAATGGGTTAAATAAAAAAATAACTCAAACTTTTTCCTTTTCATTTCGTTAAAATATTTTTAAAATGAAATGTTCCATCATAGACTTTTTAATGGCAAATACAATTATCATCTATGCGGTATTCCAAATTGTTTCTTTAAGCTAGCAAATTTGGATTTCACGTGATGGTAAAATTTGTATTCCCAATACATCATTTCCTTCAGTCTAGAGCGAGTTCTTGGACTTGGATTCTCCGTCCTGTGTGTTATATAAGATTCTCTCTTTTCTGTAAAAACAAAAGAAAAAAAGAGTAATGCTTAACTTATCTCATCTTTGCACCAGGATTGTAGTAAGGGTAGCAAATGAGGAGTGACCGTGTGGTGACCGTCGAGTGCGCACCTGCTTTCACATAACGTGTAAAAATCGTGAAATGACTGAGCTCTTAGGTGCGCATTCGACGGTACACTGAGAATACCTCATTTCAGGATAGTTACCTGCCAAGAAGTCACGTGACTTATTTTCCATTTGGCACAACATCTGTTTTACATTTCTATATTTTTCTCACTTAAACTATTTATCCAAACTATTTATCCACGGGGGGTGGCCATCGGATTAATATTTGCCACAAAATCAATTTGCTTGGCACAGTAAAGGCATTAATTTATAGGTTGTGAGGCGACATGAAAATAAAGAGAAAAATGCAGACCCAGAGGTGTGTAACTGTTTTCGCGTGGGGTATGTGGGCAAATCCCTGTGCCTTGCCTTTGAATATTGCATCGAATTACCCAGGATTTTAACTTTAAGTTGGTAAGGCGTCTTGTAAATTAAACTAAAAAGAGAGTAATTTGTGTCTTGTAAATTAAACTAAAAAGAGAGTAATTTTCGTCTTGTTTAAGAACGTGGCCAAAAGACTAAATGGTTTCAATGTATGTTCGAAAGAGACCCACCTTTCTGTTTTGCGTCAAAAATTGAGAGGATGCCTCTGGACATATTAGGTAGTAACATTTCCAACAACACCATCGTGGAATTCAGATCCTCTGTTATCCCAACCATTATAAATTTGTCTTCAACGTTGTAGATGGCCTGCTTGTATGTCCACTCAGTAGCAATTCTGTGAGGAATTTGCAATGTTATGCATTGATAACGAAAACTTAATAAAGCACATAAGTAATTGCAAACTTCCAACATTTCATCTTGGGAACTACAAATTACAAGTAAGCGTTGCACGTGGGCATACAACTCCCGTAATTGCAAGCAAAAACCCAAGTCTTTTTACTTACGAACATCTGGGGTCATAACCACAGAAAAATTTCAGTGTGTAAGTGGCTACGCTTTCTCTGCTGCAAAAGAGACCTTTACGTCTCACACACTCGTCAATACTCAAGTCCTGTAGAGAATAGAAATGACAATCAATTACGTGATATTGGAAAATAATCAATCTCTGTCTCTTTCAATTTGTTTCAACATCAAACCAAACCTACAGGTGACATCATGGAGATACATATATATATATGCGTGTGTGTGGTGTGTGTGGTTAGGTTACATGGCGCTATACGGCCCAGGTTCCAACCTATTGGTTCACGTCGAGCAATGGCTTGAGTATTACGTACAATATGGCAGTTGGTTCCATTTTTTAGAGTATTTGATAGGACTCGACCTGGCAATCGAACCCGGGCCTTCCGCGTGAGAGGCGGATGCTCTACCGCTAGACCAAACACGCGGTCGTGTGCGCGTGTGTACAAATATAAAAGTTTTGGTTACTCCTGCCTTGAGATATAGTGTTTATTAAGTTTTTGGTTTTGAGCTCTGATGACCTCGAATGACCTTCAACTCCATCAAAACAATAGGATTCTTCTTACCAACATGACAAATCTTTATACAAAGCATAAAATGTGTCAGTCTCTCCTATCTTGAGATATCGTGTTAACAAGCAGCGTCACAAACACACACAAAAACACACGCACACAACATAACCATTGCATGGATGCTCTGCCTCCCTTCGGCCGCAGGAATCAATAAAAGGACGTTCACATCAAAATTGAAAATTTGGTCCAAAACGAAAGGGTGATATTTTATTTTAAAGGAATTTTCCGAGGGAAATCAGCCTCATTCATCCTGGGATAAAAGTAAATCCGTGCCCCGAAAACTGCAAAACAGAGCAGGTTCTGATATAGATTGAACGTGCCTTATATGAGACTTAAACGTTTATTTAGCTATCAGTCTAGGGTAGAAGGTGTCTTCATTTTACAAATATCCTCTTAGCTAAAAGGGCTATGACGTCACACTGGCACCTGAAGTCATTCGTGATAAAAATATTTGACACAATACTTACGAATTCTGGGCTACCGTGCCCTCTTATCATCTTGGTTTCTATTTGACCGTCACCGTGTTTGATAAAATTAAATTCAGAGATAAATCTCTCTAAAGGATCCCTTACTACACTTATGGGGACGTAGTTCCTGTAAATAAAATTAGAAGTATCAACATTTGAAGAAAAGTTCTGTATATTATTCCCAATTAAGAAAAATTAAGAAAAAGTTAAAAAAAAAAAATTACAGAAGGCTAGAGGGAGAAAGCCTGCACAGTTTCTTCTCAAAAACAGAGAAACAGTGAAAATCACATAATTAGAGTGAAAGTAGGGGTCGAAATAAATTTGGAGGGACAACTTTCAATCGAAAACGGATCATTCTCACTCCGCAAGTGAATGTTCATTCAGTCTCACTTTAAAATTTGTCCGTAAATTTAAGTTTTGTATTAAGAGAGTTTCGGTATACTAAAATGAAAAACTACAGAGTCTGGTGTAACATTTGAATGGTCACGAGCATACATACAAAACCTACGGTTATAGAACGGCGAACAGAGCAATCCCTCCCTTAATCAGTCACTGGAATTGATTTCGTGCACCGACTACATACAGTAACTATAATGTCAGAGCGTGCCGTGAGTTAGTTGGAGTTCTACGTCTCAGTTTCTAACAAAACGAATAGTAAGTCGAGCCTACCACGGCCTAATTTCAGCTGTGGTTCACCAGCTCACTAGATTGTTTATGCTGAGCACCGAGCAAATGGCAGTAGGATCCATATTTTAAGTCTTTGGTACGACCATGCCAGGACTTGAACTCTTGACCTCCCGACTTCAAGTCGAATGCTCTAACTTGAACTACCCACTACAGCGCGTAGAGAGCGTTGCACAACCAAACTGGACAAACTATTTTTATAGGCGAATGATATGGCTTTGTTCTTCATTCCCAAACACTCATTCCACCTCGATATCACATCAAAATTTTTCAAAAGTATAGGAAATCTTCTCGAAAAGATCAAGTAATAATAGCGGCATAAATTGTAAGGTCCTTTTCATCGAGTAACAATATATGACGAACCATTCTCTGTGTCATTATTGAATGCAGACCTATCCAAAGGGAGAACCGGGTTCGTACAAGACAATTACCATTATGTAATGTGACATCATGAATATGAGACAAGTGACGATGATTGTTAATATCAAATCGGATGAGAAGATTATATTTGATGTGAAGTTTTTTTTTTTCTTTTTATTTTGTTGAAAATCAATTTTTGTTTCATTACATCAGAAAAGGTTATAAGAACCATCTTGAGAAATTTGTAGAGGTTAAATCAACAGTTCGGGAGATACCGGTCACCACTTTCGAGGGAAATGAGGTTTTCTTAGATTGCGGGAAAATGTAACTGTCTCCAAATATGAATATTTATGAGCACTTGGTGTCTACCTCTTCACAGTTGTCTATTTGTTTATTAAATGTGCGGGTGTTTTCGTATGAGACTTTAGTTAAGACACAAATGGTGAAAACACAAGAGGCCCCCGACAACGTAATTACAAACAAAAATGCTGGCACGATATCTTTTTGCAAACCTTTATGCGGGAAAAGGTGCACAAAAGTGGTAGCTGTGTCGAGTCTATAAATTGAGCTTAAGACAAAAAACGTAGCAAAATTGCTCGATATCTCTACATCGTCTTGAACAACCAAAGATGACAAAGCTTTTTAATTCCCCTATCAGCAGAGATTTTAAATATGCCTGATTTAAAAACATAAATATTGCTGGTTGTTTTGATGAGTATCTCCGTTGAATTTGCGTCGTAGGATTGCAATGCATCATGGAGATATTTGAAAATGGTGCAACCCACGGCAAAATATTCTCCCGATTAGGTGAAATTGATTTGCCATGAAAGTGGACAGTTTATCCATCATTACGTCACAAGTATGCCCCGCCAAGCGTGACATTGCGACTCTGACATAGAAATTGAAGGAAGATGATAAGTAGCGGAAATAGTCGCATTTTTAAATTTTTTGTAGAATTTTTACATCTAACATTGGCAACCTTTGCCTTATTATTGCTTGTAACTTCAGCCTGGTATATAATTCCTGACTGTAGGCATTCTCCGTTGAGGGGGCAATTTTGTTTGGTTCTGCAGTTGCATTTCTTTACTTCTTCTTCTTCTTTCTCTTTGTTGATTTTCCTTTTGTTTTCTCCCTGGATGATGGTTTTGATGTTCGGCATGCAGCTGTATATTTTGATAGTGTTTCTGTTGCATATTCTATGAAGTGGGTGGTCCTTGGGGAAACATTTGTTGAAAATCTGTAGGAATTTTTGGCCGATATTTGTTTTCATGTTTTTGTCGTACGGTGGGTTGTACCATGTCATATTTCTCTGTTTATATATATATATATATATATATATATATATATATATATATATATAAAATTGAAAATGAAAGTTAAAACTAGAATTGCAACTGCACATACAATGATAAAAAGACACCGTGATTCGAGAAGCTTTCGGCTATTTTATTCAGCCTTCCTCGGCTCGAATGAAGCGAAATAAAATGCGTTCAAATAAAATTACTACCAGACCAGCAAACGAACAAAGGCTAAAAGCAACCCACACAACCTTAGCCCTGTTAAGAATAAAGCTTAAAATCACTGGAGGATAAACAACAAAAAGTAAAAAGAGAAAAAATGATAAGAAGCTTAAAACCAGCTGTAAAATTGCAGCACAGGAGCAGTGAGAATCCTCCAGAAAGGTAAAACTGATGGAAGATAAAAGGGGCCTGAAAGGAGTGTTAGGCAAGAACTTTAAACATGGAAACCACTGGGAAAAATTGAATCTGGGCTTTACCGTAGGTAGCTGATTCTTTTAGATGAGTTAAATTCCTTTCTTTTATTGAGACCCAATGGAAATAAGGTATTCAATTGGGCAAGCCAATAACCCTCTCTTTTGGTGAGGACGGTATCAATATTAGACTTACTGTAAGTCTGTTCAATAATTATAAACTTGATGTCCGACAGCTGATGGGGAGAAGCATTATAATGGACTGCTAATTCACATCTACCCCGATTATTGAGAAGATCGGATTTGTGATTTCTAAACCTTACTTTAAATTCCGTAGAGGTAGACCCAACATATTGCAAATTACATTTAAAACAAGTTGCTGCATAAATTACGCAAGCACTTGTACAGGAAACAAAACTCTTAATAGCGTAAGTTTTCTTAGTGACACAACTATGAAAGGTAGAACTTTGCGTGAGAAAGTTGGTGCAAAGGTCACATTTCTTCCGTTCACATTTAAAACACCCCAGTTTGGAAATAGTGCCCCCTCCATTAGAACGATAAGGCGGTTGATTTCTTCAGTAAATCCTTAAGGGATTTACCTCTTCTATATGCAGTAAAGATTGAATTGTGTGGGAAAAATGTTGGTCATAAGGGGCGAACTATGAAGAATGTGGATATGTTTCCGTATAATAGAATGAGCATTCGGTAATGCTGGATTGAAATCGAGGACTAGAGGGTATTTTCGACTAGAGTTATTCTTTTTGACAGGATTGAGTAAGGCAGATCTTGGTAATATGCTCGCCTTGTGGAATTGGTCCTCGACCAGCTGGGGGTCATAGCCTCTAGCTATTAAATAATTCTTATATTCAATAAAACGATTGCGTAATAATTCAGGGGTGGAACAAATACGTTTCAGCCTCAATGCAATGCTGTACGGTATGCTCTTCACCTGATGTTTAGGATGAGAGCTAGATGGTAATAAATAAAGATGACCGTCCGTAGGTTTAGAGAACACGTCCGTGGAAATAATACCATTATTTAACATAACCAAAACATCCAGAAATTCCTTTGCACCAACTTTCTCACGCAAAGTTCTACCTTTCATAGTTGTGTCACTAAGAAAACTTACGCTATTAAGAGTTTTGTTTCCTGTACAAGTGCTTGCGTAATTTATGCAGCAACTTGTTTTAAATGTAATTTGCAATATGTTGGGTCTACCTCTACGGAATTTAAAGTAAGGTTTAGAAATCACAAATCCGATCTTCTCAATAATCGGGGTAGATGTGAATTAGCAGTCCATTATAATGCTTCTCCCCATCAGCTGTCGGACATCAAGTTTATAATTATTGAACAGACTTACAGTAAGTCTAATATTGATACCGTCCTCACCAAAAGAGAGGGTTATTGGCTTGCCCAATTGAATACCTTATTTCCATTGGGTCTCAATAAAAGAAAGGAATTTAACTCATCTAAAAGAATCAGCTACCTACGGTAAAGCCCAGATTCAATTTTTCCCAGTGGTTTCCATGTTTAAAGTTCTTGCCTAACACTCCTTTCAGGCCCCTTTTATCTTCCATCAGTTTTTACCTTTCTGGAGGATTCTCACTGCTCCTGTGCTGCAATTTTACAGCTGGTTTTAAGCTTCTTATCATTTTTTCTCTTTTACTTTTTGTTGTTTATCCTCCAGTGATTTTAAGCTTTATTCTTAACAGGGCTAAGGTTGTGTGGGTTGCTTTTAGCCTTTGTTCGTTTGCTGGTCTGGTAGTAATTTTATTTGAACGCATTTTATTTCGCTTCATTCGAGCCGAGGAAGGCTGAATAAAATAGCCGAAAGCTTCTCGAATCACGGTGTCTTTTTATCATTGTATGTGCAGTTGCAATTCTAGTTTTAACTTTCATTTTCAATTTTAAATAATTTTTAACTAGAATTCTGAGAATCCTCTGGATCCTGGGCATACACCGGAATATCGTTGTTATCCAAGCCTCTCATTCATCTATATATATATATATATATATATATATATATATATATATATTTATATATATATATATATATAAAATATTTAAATAAGTACATTGTATAAAGTTAGGGTGCCCTGTGAGCGTAAGGAGGGTTTCAAAAATTTCAACTTTAATTTTTTAAGCTTTGGTGACAGGATTTTATTTCATTCTGATTCTATTCATCAACTTCATAAAGAACTGACCCTCATGCATTTCAACATAGGCCTATGAATGAAATGTAATATAAAATACCTTGACAGGTTTACAAGTTGGAAATGACCTCGAACGAACGTTGCAGGGGGAATTTTTGTTAAGTATGAAGTTAGTGATTCGTTGCTTTTCCTGTGTTCGACCTGAAATAAAAACCAAACGACATTCATTAGATTTTCATAGTGTTTGGGTGTTCTCAAAATAATTCACAAATTTAATATTTTGCAATTTCTATTTCCCCGGCCAGCAGAAGGGATGGAGCACAATATCGATGAATAGATATAAATATATATGGCCACAAATAACGAGACATTGACGTTAGCATAACAATGTTGCGATACAATGCCGGAAAAATTTTAACATACAATTTAGCACCAAAATTTCAATCAGTCCCTGTAAAGTACTCTCTTTCACACCCTCACAATCTTCAAAGTATATCAAGAAAAAAAATAAGAAAAGAGACATTCCGATTCTTACCTAACCTATCTCTTAATTCCTAACCTAACCTTGATGTCAAACATGAAATGCATGTCTTGAGAAATGAATGTTACACATTACAAACAAAATGTGAGGATTAAGTGTTCTGAATTCCGTAATCACGTGAACTACGACACCACCCTCCTGCTTGATACATGGCATTGAGTCTTCAGTGTTATTCTCTAGTCTACACATTCTACCATGGAATTTCCCGATTCTACACGAAACAAAAGTCCTACGTCATCAGACAATATCTCTGCCCATTATATCGGCATGTAAAATGGCAATATCTACCTATTCCTGGCTGATGATTGGCATACAGAACACCAGAGAGTATCTAGGTATAGATAAGAATTATTTTGCCTTCCAGAAAGGAAGACGAAGTGACACGTGACGGGCCAATTATATAAATTTTAAAACACTCCAACACGAATGTGTTATATAGTATCATTATATATTATCAGCTAGATATAGATGTAAAGTTCATGGAAGGTTTAAGTTTACGTTTGGTTGCAAGTAGGCTTACGGTACAATGCCAGGTTCCCATTTAGTCGTTTCTTACGACCGGCAGGGACACCGTGGGCAAATTCAAACTTTAACCCACAGGCGTAGGCACGGGGTGGTTTGGGGGTTAGGAGCCCCCCCCCCCATGACCCAACCTTGAAATGTAAAAAACACCCAAGACAGTGGTTTTTCTCTCTATCCTTAGACTTTTCCCTCATGTCTTGCCCCAAACCCCAACGTGACACCAACCCCCCTATGACACAATCCTGGCTACCCCACTGCCTCAACCTACAGAGAAAGCCGAATGGATAGGGTCTGCCACTACCATATACTGATCTCCACGTACTACATCTACTAATGACGAATTTTATTAAAGTTTTGTTCACCTTACGTACATGGCTATTTGGTTGTAGAGGAGTGAAATAAGCATTGTTGGTATTTACGGTAAAATATTTTACACCTGTTTTGTTTGTTTATACGCTGGAGCCGAAAGAAAGATAAAACAAAGCAAATATGACTGTAGGGTGCATTCATGTGACGTCATAACTGGTAAGCCACGACCACTGCTGGGCAAAATCAAGAGTGTTTAAAGTGCAACAGTGACACGTGGGTCGTCAGTTGCTTTTCAGTTAGCTACACTAAACGTGTACTAGAATAGATTTTGCCCGTTAAAAGGGGCGGGGCCTGTGACGTCAGTTAAAAGAATAGTCCAGAGTCAAAATTATTTTTGGTATGTTTAAAAAGGAACATATCCAAAGCATTCTGGTGAAAGTTGTATTCATTTCCCATATTCGGTTCTCGAGATATTAGCAATTGAAGTTGGCACATTTTCCAGAGCAATTGAACTTGAAGCAAACAGGTGTGATATCATAGATTCAGATTCTTAGCCAGTGTTTTGCTTTTCCATATTTTTTCGTCCTATTTGTTTGACCTTTAATTGATTAGGCATGTTACATTGCCCCTAAGGCATATAAAGGTTTTAATATTCCATTGCTCACGATGCACATATGGTATCAATATATTAAAGTTTAGTTGCATAAAATTTGTGGTAAATTATGAAGAAAAACAAAACTTTGGCTCAAAAGTGAATCCATGACATCAAGCCTGCTTGCTCCAAGTTCATTCTTTGTTGAAAATTTGCCACATTCAATTAACAATATCTCGAGAACCGAACATGGGAAATAAATAAAAATTCACCAGAATGCTTAGAATATGTCCCTCTTTAACATATCAAAAATAAATTTTGCTTTGGACTATTCTTTTAAAGTACTACATATGTTATACTTACAGGGACGATTTGGTACATGTGATCAGGCTGTCTTGTGTACAGTATATTGAACGGATTTGAAACTGAACGACTTCCAGTCTTCGGTACGGCAAAGAACACAATTATCAAATCCTGTGAAAAAAATTGAAATCGAATGCAAAATAGAGATACACATATGTCTAACACAGGAGCCTCCTAACTGACTGAAAGGTTTGGTGACATGAAAATAACAAAACTGGATATCTGAGGTAGAAAATATTATAAACGAAGAGAATAGCCGCAATCCCTTTCAAATTCCATTAAAAATTGACTGTTTTATAGGATAATGTAAGATTTGCACTCAGTCATAATTAAACAAGAGTACAATAGGCAAATCTTTTGATGACGAAAGAGTGGTATTCCACATAGGGCTAATGCTTTCCTTTGTTTTTGGAAACTTCATTTAGATGTCAGGGTTAACCTTTGTATGTCCTGAGGGTTTAAGCTTGGAAGTTTAAATTGTGTCCTTGAAAATCATCTGGATTAATTACTAGCCCGTAAAGTATCTGATTAGTAATTAAGAGAGAATTGGTGTATGATTAACAGAAGAGATATCAACGCTGTTCAACACTCCATTTCATTATTTTTTCATCAGCAACAAGTTGCTTCAGAAACATCGAAACTTTGAAGCGGGATACCTTGAGACGCATAAAAGATAACTACTTAATTCGAAACGGTTTGTCCATTAGGAAATCTTACTCCTTACTGGCAAGTAAAGTCAGGAAGTTTTGTTGACATTTCCCATTACCTTTAAGTCCAGGTCACAATATAGCGATATCGGATCGGATTACTGTCCGATTTTTTTGAGTGTTAGTTAAATCTCCTCCATCCATTCTCGGAAAGAACCAAAAATTTGCAATTCTGTGAAAATATATGACCGGTATGAGAGGACCACGGAAATGAAATATAAACTACTTATTTCGTGACATACGCACACAGCTTTTATCGGACTACGCGTATCAGATAAAAGCTGTCTGCGCATGTGACGTCCCGGAATAATTGTTATAACATAGAATTCGTATTCCTGCGATACAATTCAAAATATCTACACAGGTTGGCAAATTTATGTTCCTTTTCGACCAAAGATGGGGGACATGTTAATTAAAACCCTCAAAAATCTGAACGAAATTCGATCCGATATTGCTGTAGTGTGACCTGGCCTTTAAGGTCCTGAAAAACTTGAGCCCACGAATAGTTTTTGTGATCATTTTTATAGAATCTCTGACTTGAAGGCAAACTCTTACTGTCCCACTGTTAAGTTGTGTGTATAGGACAGGTTGAACTGAATTCGTCACTCAAAAAAAAAACGTGTTTAGCCACCAACACAAATTTTGCCCCATTTTTAAATGCGTTTAAATTGTAAACATTTTTAGCGATTAAAGACTGAATGTTTAGCTATGAAACATGTTTACAAGTGAACTGTTTAGGGATTAGACAAGTGTTTTAGTATCTTAACGTGTTTACAAAGTGGGAGAGTGTTTAGAAAAACGTATAACTGCTTTATACAAACGTTTTTAGAGTGTTCACATTATAACCTTAGCCATTTGTACTTTTTAAGCTGTAAATGACGTTTACAGATCCAAACCAGAAAGCGGAGCGGCGGAGTACAGTTGGAGAAAAAGGGTGTTTCTCCTATTGGGAATGGAAATGTTGACGTTTTCTGCATGGTAAAACATGGTATTTTCAAGTTGGTCCAATATTTTTGGGCAAAAAACTCCCCGTTAAAAATACAATTTTTGGTTTTTCTTTTTTTTTCATCCTTTTAGTTTGACCTTCAGTTGAATAAAGAACAAATATATTCCCCTGAGAATATAATTGTTTTAAATTTCTATTAATCGAGTTGCACTTGTGGTATCAATATTTCAGAGATTAGCTGCGGAAATGGGTTGTAAAGAACTTTTAATAGGGAAGTAAGAAGTATTCCGCTTTAACGTATCAAAAAATACATTTGGACTATTCTTGCAACCCCAGCGATAGCTTGGTCTCCTCAAGTGCCTCCATAATTCCACCGAATCTGTTCTTTTGAAACATTCATTGGTCAATGCCAGATATATTTTTACCAAACCTTTTTGCTACAACACGCGACAAACAGAAGGGGTACTAAACATATTCCCTTTGGTGTTGTAATAACTTGTGACTAGACTGTGGTTAGTGGTTTGCTAGCATTCCACCATTTCAATTCCCTAAAATGACTAAGAAACTTCCTGTATTAATATAAATAAACCTACGCTAAAAATCGGAATTGATTAAGACGAAGCGAATGTCTGTATTATTTTTTGAATATTCATGAACTAAGCAAATATGTACCTTTATAACAGAGAAAATAAGCAGTAGGGTAGCCAGGAAGAACTTAGGCCATTGGGCCATGCAGTACTCCCATGGCACTGAAGGGACATGCTTGTTCTCTCTCTTCAAACACGACGACAACGTGACAAAATGGGCTTAATTGTCGTGTTCACATTTTCGATTACACTTGTGAACACGATCCAGAAGTCCTGTTATCTGGTTATACCGTGACACTGAGGAGACGTGAGTACATGACCCCAGGATTTCAAGTTTAAAAGTTTTGAATTGGGGCTTGAAAGTTGCATCTAAACATTTTCAATTTTGAAATGCTGTTACCCGGAAATTGATTATTTTCACATTATTGATGTGGTAGGCTTATCTTTTGGCTTGATGTCAGAAGTTTCAACAAGTTACGGAAATGACGCAGAAAAAAAGGAAGAAAGAATAAAAAAAAAAAAACTGAAAAAGTCGACGGGGGGGGGGGGGGGGCTTACATTACACAGCATGAAAGGTACTGAGAGTGTTTTGATTATATAAAGTGAGTTTTTCTATATACTCACCTTGAAGCAATAAACTGAGATTGTCTCTGGATGGGGATGAATTTCAGACAATTGTGGGAGGGGCTTCAGTAAGAAGGTTAGAAAAATTGGTACTGTTTGGGGTGAGAACTGGACCTTTAAGGTCACAACAGAATTTGATAAGTTGGAGAGGTGCTTATTCTTAGCATTTTGGTGAACTTTGCATTAAAATCCGATGTGTGGTTCTCAAGATATGAACTTGTAAAGTTTTCACATTTTCAAGAAAAAGTGAACTTGGAGCAAGCACATTTGACATCACATCCCCACATTAATGGGCAGTCTTTTGTTTTTCTTTAAAGTTTATACTGGATTTTCTCCTCAACAATCCCATATTATTAAAATGCACAAAGCTAAATACTAAGCAGTAATATCTACGTAGAAGATATATCTTAACATTATTCTTAAACCTTTACAGAGACTAAGACTTCCAACTCAAGGGAATTCCAAAATCCAGGGCCATAATACCGAACAGTGGAGGAAGGTATGCAGTTTTTCGTCCCCTGGTTAGCTGCTAATAAAGTATCGTTAAACATTAATTAAACAAATTTGTTGGACTTGACAACAGCAGTGGGGATAACCATGATATTTTTTCTTAAATTTTAAAGGTGCAATTATAAAGAATAGTAATGTGTTAAATTTTTTTTAGATATCATGATTGACAGTAAGCACTCTAGAAAAAACCACATAGATAATGTCGCAAAATTTGTTTCCAGAATGGTTGGTGTTATGAATAGATTAAGATATTTTGTACTCATTAAAATTTGTTAACTATTTTTTACTTCTTTCATCGTCTCTCATCTTACTTACAGTATTTTATTCTGGGGCGATCCCTCCCAAAGTAACATTGACGGTCTCTTTGTTTTCCAAATAAAGCGGGCGGTCCATTTAACCTCAAATAATCCACCTCACACACACACACACTTCCGTATTTTTATAACCTTAATATTCTTAATATACTTTAAAGGACCACTATAAATACCAGTTAGGCGTCTTCCTATATAGACACCACAATCACCAACTTCCCCATGATTTGAATTTATTTTTCTTCCCAAACAGTACCCATCATAACTATCCCACAATGCGAAGAGATAATCTGAAACAACCTTTCACACGAAAAATGTTTTCCAACTTTCAAGTGATAAGTCATGGTGTACATTTCTGGAATTCCATTGGCACTGAATTACTAACTAATTTGCTTAGGAAGTACTTCAAAAAGCATCCGTTTTCCTAATATCTTTCTAAATCTGCTTCTTATATCTATTTTTATTATTATAATGGGCCTTAAACTCATTATGTTTTTAATTGATAAACTTTCTCTATGCGTACATAGCTGCATGATCTATTGTTCTATTGATTATCTTTAAACAAAATCTCCAAATTGGACCAAACTGGAAAAACTTTTATAGTCATCTAGTTCCGGTTTTTTTGTTTTTTTTTGTTTTTTTTTTGTTTTGTTTTTTTTTTTTAAACGTTGATTTATTTATCTGTAATTCTCTTTATGTAAATAATTTTGTGTTTCAATTAAAAAAATAAACGAAAAGAAATTTACATTGAACAATGTTTGAATTAAATTAAAGAAAATGTGGCTTAATGGTGAGGTGAAATTGATTTTTTTATTTTGTGGTTTTATTAACCCTGATCAACCTTTAAGAGCAAAAATAGGGGTAGAATTAGACGTTTGCCGGGATATTGGGTTTTAAATTGTAAGAAGTATCTACCGAAATTGGAAAATTTTCCGAAAATTGTTTTGCCACTTTTAACAAATATTTGAAGACCTGAAGCTTACTGAAGAAGCAATTGAATTTTTTCATAGATTGGGGGCTGGGGTTTTTGAAAGGACATTACCTTTTTATCAGAATGATAAGGTAAGTTGTCGGGAGAGTTTGTTAAACATGCATGCAGATCAAGGCTCTCGGACGATACTGATATAAATTTTCTGAAAAAGTGGCTTCCTCTCAACATATAATTGAAAGTCTGGAGCTTACATATAACAGGAGATCTGTGACAGAAAACATAGGCTTACGGAAGCACTTCAGTTTTGGGGATTAAATATAGGCTATTATTGATTTCGAAATCTAGAAGCAAACGTAGCATGCGTTACTAACCCTACCCAGACTGTTTAAAAAGAAGTCACATTTAACGAAGACCTTTACATGGGATTTATGGAGAAAAGTGAAAAGTTATCCCTTTGATTTCAGCTATTAATTTTCTTTCAACTTCAGTGTCATATGATAGATAAAATGTTAGGTTAGATGGAGTTTTACAGCCAGGTCCCAACTAATTGGTTCAATTCGAGTCGGCCACGGCCTTTTTTCCAGTTGTAACTATACTCCATTGCTTATGCTGAGCATCAAGCACAATGGTAGTAGGTTCTGTTTTTAAAGTCTTCGGTGTGACCAGGCCGGGACTCGCACTTCCGACCTTCCGACTGCAAGTCTGATGCTCTAACCACTTGGGGAAGGGAGGATATGATAAAGTAGGAAAAATAGACACAGTGAATACACGGATATCCATTACAGCTTGTATACCTGAGAAAATGACAATGAACTCCTGTACTATAGCATACTTCACTGCGCATGAGTACTACATCAATTTTTGAGTGAATTTGTCCCATCTAGGACCGTAGCCAAAGGGGCTAAGGGCATAAAGTTTCCGACCCCTACAAATTTTGGAGACGACAATTTTTTTAATGCCTTTCGCTCACAGAAAAGAATTTGTCCCCCTCTCCGAAAGATATTTGTCCCCGTTCGACACCTTGGCTGGTGAGATGATTAATTAAAGCGAAAGTTGTATAGCACATGACCTGCATAGTTTTACGTAAAATTTTAAAGCTAGTTACTAAGGAGACTAAACGGTCATATCAAAGTTGATGATAGTAGGAGTACCTTCAATATGGGTCACATTTAGCCTACTAAAGTTATTTTCTGAGGAATGAACGGAAAAGCTGGATCCTTTGATTAAAAACCCGTCAATAAAAACCCCTGTGCAAACGGGTATTCAACAATACGGGAACTATAGAATACCTTAAAGAGTTAGAGGAAAAATACGATTTTACATAAATTATACGCCCAATTGAAAATATTTCAAAATAAAGTAAATGAGTAAAATCCAAGTTATTCAAATTTGCAAAATTCAATCATAACATGAAAACAAAAAAATATATATATACATATATAAAAAATGAAGCATACAAAAAAGTATCGCCACCCACTGTTTCGTTTCTCACTTGACCGAACGTTGGTGTTGGACTCTTCGAATAGGAATAGTCGGTATTACTAGAAAAGTAAATCTCCTTCCTGTGGTGAGGACGTCTTAAATATATACCTGGAAGAGGCAATTACAGGAGTTCAATATTTAACGTATTTTTCATATATGAATAATCATTTTAATTGTTTTGCGATATGAAAATAAGTTTATATTTGCATTCATAAAATTAATCATTTTATAGTTTCAAGGAGTCTCAAACAAACATTGATTTTTTAATATATATTTTGAAAAAACTGCCAAACGCTAATCCCGTAATTTTATACGGTACCCCTCTCCAGGAAAGCGGTCAAGAATGTAGATGATGAGTGGCAACTCCCGCCCCCTCCCCCTGCCCTTACCAAGAGATGTGGCTATACCACTGCATGTCTTGAAATTTTGTGATCATTTAACAATTTTGCGATTCCTATTGGAAATTAAAGTGTACCCCAAGCCAAAAAATTAAAAAATATTTATTACAGACCATGAAAAAAGAAGTCCAACAGTTCAACTCCCATCTTAATTGGACATTCCTTAGCTGAGATATTAAATGTTCAAATTTATTCACTCAGCTTAAAATGGTACATTGCGCGATAATTTGTGATGACATTGTTGTACTAACTAAATCACAATCTTTGCATTTCTTTGTTTTTCTAAACGCTACTGCACATTGAAATAAGGTGTGATAGGATTCTTTAGTAGGGTAATGTAATTAATGAGTCCATCCCCGTGGAACAGGCTATGCAAGCCAACAGGAAGTTTGCAGGAAGTGTTCAAGGTCATAAAAACATTTTTTTTTATTTAAAAGGGAAACAAAGCAGGAATTGTAAGTTGTTCAACAAGAAAGTCACAAATTATTGCCCAATGGACTAATTTGTTTGAAGCGAAAAAACTTCAAAATTTTACATCTCAGCTCAGAAATGTCCTGTGAAAATAACAGTTTGACTGTTAGAATTCGCTTTTCATGGTCTTTAATATATGTATTTTTAATATTTTTGGCTTTAGGTACACTTTATTGGAACGTGTTATTGCCAGGGTGATTCACACAACGATCGCTTAGATTCTGCTAACAAGCAAGACAAATGCCATTTTCGACGGCTTGATGAGTCTCGATTTTTACACTTTTCGGTGTACTCTGCGCCAACTGGAGGTAACCTTTCGAGCAGGATCATATGCTACTGCAGGTACGTCGATCGCGTGTTTGGTCTAACGGTAGAGCATCCGTCTCTCACTCGGAACGCCCTGGTTGCCTTTCCAGGTCGCCAGGTCGAGTCATACTAAAGACTCTAAAATGGAGCCTACTGCTGTTATGCGTGATGCTCAGCATAAACAATGGAGTAGGGAAAACATGCCGGTGAGCAACAACCGGAAAAAAGGGCCTTGGCCGGCGCGACTTGAACCAATAGGTTGGAGACTGGGTCGTAAAACTCTATCTAACTAAGTAACTAACCCACTCTCAATTTTTAAAATTAAAATCTGCGACCCTGCTATACATATGTAAATTTATGTACCCCAAAGGACAAGGCTAACTATATTGTCCCGTGAGCAGTTGGCTCACATTTGTGTGTGGTTGTTTGCGGCAGGTTTTGTTTCTTTCATTGAAGAAGTTTTAAAGAAACCATGCCAACGATGACTTAAAGAGTACCTCAAGTCAAAAAATTCTAAAATATGTATTGAAGCGCATGAAGAATAAATTCCAACAGTCTAATTCCCATCTTCATAAGACATTCCTGGGCTGGGATATAAAGCGTTGAAGTTAATTAGTTCTCTCAACCTAAAATGGTTCATTGGTATTTGCGACGTCATTGTTGTACTATTCAAATAAAAATCTTTGCCTTTGTTTTTTCTGAATGTTACTGCACCCTGTATCAAGGTGTGACTCTTATTAAAGTGGGGTGATGTAACTAATTTAATCCACGTGCATGTGCAATATGTTATCCAGGCAAACAGGAAGCGTTCAAGGTCATTAAACATTTTTAATTTTAAAGGGAAAAGGTTCTCAGTCATTTTACGTAATGTCATTCTTAATCGAGATGGGAGATTGGAAGCACCCCAACATATTTTAACGCCATCTTAGTGAAGAAGTCATGTTAAATGTCATCGTGGAGTTGCAACTGCCATTGATTTAAAAGGGAAATATTGCGTTTGTTTTACAAGAAAATTTCATCCTTTTTTTAACCAATATTTATTGACACATGGTGGCAAATGATTAAAAATAATGCAGTATGGTGGTCTTCTTTTCAGGAGATAAGTTTCCCTCAGATTGAACTGAAATTCAGTTATTTGTTGCTCAAGATTAATTTGTTCGTCCAAACTTTCAACATTTCAAGTGATGCAACTTCTATAGCTATTCTTGTTCATAATATTTTGAGAAGATGAAGTTATTGTTGGGGTAAGTGGTTGATAATGAATGGTTCGATGATGTCTTGAGCTGTTTTCTTTGAATGCCATGTTGAACCATTTTAAACGCAATATTTCCGTTTGAGTGCCGCTTGCATTTGAAACTCTGAGTTCACGTTATGTCATTTGTAACCTAATTTACCACACATACACAAAAGAATGGTGCAGGGGTTCCAAAGCCAGCTTTTCAGTGTTGATTTGCCAAGCTTGATCGCATGAATACGTCATGGTAATTTGATATTTTGGGTCAAAGTTCCCATTTGTGAGCATCTCAGATAACCGTATTCCAACCCACCTCCCTTATATCTATTGGGTCAAGACGAAGGTTTTTCGTTCAGCTCGTCACTATACACTCTAAAATCAAAAGAGTGAACTTATTCACTCTTTGATCGAGTGAAAAGTGTAAATTCCCTCCATTAGAGTGATAATTCACTCCAAGAGGAGTGAAGTTACCTCCAAAAAGAGTGAAGTTCACTCCAAAAAGAGTGAAATTCCCTTAAAACGAGCGAAGTTTCACTCTTGACGGAGTGCCCAAAGTGATCGCTCTTAAGAAAGAGCGATCATTGCAGGCACTCGTGGAAGAGTGAATTTTCCCTCTCCCTCTCGTGAATTTCACTCTTTTTTGGGGGGGGGGGGGAACTTCACTCTTTTTGGAGGGACTTCACCCCTCTTGGAGTGAATTATCACTCTAATGGAGTGAATTTACATTTTTCACTCCATCAAAGAGTGAATAAGTTCACCCTTTTGATTTTAGAGTGTAGCGGCGGCAGCCTAAGGGAGGGGGAAGCCATATCAGCGCTACGTAGGATATCATCAAGGTCGTGACAACTTTTGTTTCCACTAGAATCAAACGACCAACCTTATCACTTTTCCTTCAACAGGGGGAGGAGGTTTAGAACTTTGAAATGCCAAATTTATTAATTAATTCTTCCCAAACAGTATGCCAGTCAAGGTTATAAATGGTTTACGGAAAAGTAAGGTACTAGCATAGCACAGTGTATATCGACTCGAACGGTACGATGGGTCGATCACTGCATGCAAAAAATGGTCTTAATTTCATAAAAAGACACATTCCTTTTCATCAGAACATGATAGCCCAAAATCTTTCTAACACTAAGCATTTAACCACCGTTTTAGAGGAAGTTTACTCAGTCTAGCCCACATCCAGTGCAACCTAAGCAAGCCTTCACGTATCCTACTAACCCCAAGACTCTCTTGAAATATTTCTCCAAGTCACCGTGACAGAGAACTGATTAATATTTTCCTTCCATTGTTTGATGATTTTCCCTATTGTTTCAATATCGTCTCATAAATACTGAAAGTATTAGTTTGTGTGACCGACTTACAATATGGTTCTTCAACCTATAAGGCGAACGAGAAATTCCGACAGGATACGACTTTTACTTGGCAAGGTTAAATGTTTTCGCACGAATACACTATGACTTGAAGAAAGAGAAGAGATATTAAGTGATTAAGAGTCTGCATAATTTTGATTTAATGTGCTGTCAATACTGTTCTTCAATTTTTGATTTGATCTTCTCGACAACCTATGATACCTACAAAAAGGCCGCAATCAGTGGCGTAACCAGAGCTGACTGTCCGGGGGGGGGGGGGGGGGGGGAGGCAATAGCATAGTGATTTCCCGATTTTGTACTAGTTGAGCTGTGTTAGTTTGTGGGTGTCTTAGGGCTTTAAAGGAAGTGTTGGGGGGCGGGGCAATTTTGGACCATGCAACTCACACTACCCCATTGACCAAAAGGTACATTTTTATGCTAAGTTTTATTGTCTTTTCTACGAGCAAGAGGAACTTTTTTTCAATAAATCTGATTTTTTCTTAAATATGAACACTTCTATATAAGGTACGTACCGGAAATTTGGGTCCCTTTGTAAACATTTGTAAATATGGAGCTTTTACTGCAGAAAATGGATTGTATTCAGGGTTTCCTGTAAGGGAGTTTGCATATTTGGGGGACTATCGAACAATCTGCATTTCCTATTAGTATATATCTGAGATAGCATGTCGACTAAAGACTGTGTTATCTAAAGAGTGCGAATTAAGGCTGCTCGGCGACCTACAAAAACCTGACGAAACTTTGTTGCTTTTTTTAGAAAAATATGAGTGTCTACATTGAAGAAAATTTTAGGGAAACGGCACTGTAGCGACTAGGACAAATTATCCACTGACTGCTTTATGAGCGATCACTTACTGCTTTAAGGGTTGCAATTTAAGGCGCGCGAAAGCGGAAAATTTTGCCTTTTTAAAACTAATAAATTCAAATATGAAACTTTCATTAGGTAGAATTCGGAATTTTATTTTTTTTATGGAAAAACCGCACTGCATTTGACTAGTATCTCAAATGGCAAATTTTCGAATTTTTACACATTTTCGAGCAAGGGCGCAATCGCCCCTGTCTCCTGTACAGTAGCTACGCCATTGCTCTGCAACATTGAACATTAATAAAAATTTTGACACTTCAATAACTAAAGAACCCATCTACAAAGACTACACAACTGACAGGGTTGAAAGGCATCCGATGACAGGTGTGTATGAGAGCATTTGAGTATACGTTAGGTCAGTGGTTCCCCTGCCAAGAATATCTTCAGGTGGCGCGGAGCGTACAGAAAATTTTGGAAAATTGTGACCCATGTCTCGGGCTTGTAAGTAGTAGCTAAGTTTTCTGATTTTTCCTGCAAATGCGAATACCACTGTACTAGGGATGTATTGCAGCTCGCGAAGAGCGCCGAAATTTCTCCCCTTTTGAAACAATAAATTGTTGATATGGAGTCTATATTGCAGAGAGTTTTGGATTCTGGGTTTCCTTTGAGGAAGTGTAAAGAGTTGGGGGATTACTGAAGGGCCTGCACTTCCTTCAAATATTGGTGGCAAATCTGAAAATGATTGCTTTTCTAAAGTCCTCCCGACTCTCTGGCAAAGAGCACTAAAGAGGAAAGTCTTTCCTCCGATGAAGCGGACCTCAGAAATTCTTTTGTTAACTGTAGGCGACTAAATAAATGTTCATATATTTTTCTAAATAAATGTTCATATATTGACCAAAATAGTGTTCCATAAATGCAGATCAATCTTGTTTTTGATGTTATACTTGGCCTACTTTCTTTCTTTATTCATTTCTCTATTTTTTCCTTTCCCCTTCTTTTCCGTTTTTCTTTTTTCTTCTGCCTTACTTTCCTTTCTTTCCCACCCTTTTTTCTCCCTTTTCCTTTTCTCTTCTTCCCTCTCTTTTCCTTTTTTCCTTTCTTTCCTTCCCGCTTCCTTCCCTTTCCGTTTTTATCTTCCTTTCCCGTCTTTTTCGTGTCGGGGGAGGGGACAGTAATTACCCCCTGTCGCTCCCGCTGGGTACGCCAATGGCCGCGATCTTATCGATTGCGTTGTATTTTCATAGAACGTTCGACACGGGTAAAAAGGCTTACAAAGCAACCTCCGAGATACACTGTACGTGGCTAAATCCTCCCATCCACAAAAGGATAACGAAGGAATAAGATTTGGCTAGTAACTTCAAAATTAAAAGCATTGCAAATGTGTTGCATTCAAGTGGAGAAAACAACAGCGTCACTCCAAACTAACTCTTCTAACTCAAGTGAATCAGAGCGGTTTGCTTATAACACAGGGAGGCCCCTGTCTAAACTCTTTCCCCGACATTCTCACCCCGCCAGTTCGAAAAGGCATAAATCTAAAAGATGGTCTTGTAAAATCAAGGTTTGGGAGTACGGAAAATCAAATGGGAATATGATACTTTTCTTATTGCTCTATAAAAGCAGGAATATTTAAACGCAAGCCGTGAATGACATACCTTGTAATACAAATGAAGCTGCGCCATTCACATCGAATAAGCAAGACAGCAGAAACCGGTCTAGCTTGGTCGTAAAAACCACCGTCATAATATTCACACCACGCATCATTTAATAATAAATCTTTCGCATGAAATGATGGCATTTCTTCAAGGATATGGTGAAGCTTGGTTAACCTAACATTCTCAATTATCATGTTTGACGATTATAGAGGGAATATATGCCAATTTCATTGAACTACACTACTCTGTCAGTCTGTGGTTTTCACGAAGTCCTTATTGGAAGCTTTAGTTCAAATCAAACTGTTTGAACGTAACTTAGACAAAGCATTAACACTTCTGTGAATTTTGTTTCCGAAATGTTTGACATCTCGAAAAAGCCAAGTTCCAGAAGAAAGTGAGGTATTGAGATGATGACATCAAATATTTCAATAATACAGTATTTGATTTGTAAGCTATACGTCCAGATTTGCATTGTAATGATTTTTCAGATGCAGGCCTTTGGCCAGAGATAAGTCTACCCGTCTTCGAGAACGCAGAAATGAAAACCGCTTTGAGTAAACTAAGCAGTTGAATTATGTCAACTTCAAAGTTCATTAAATTATGATGTTTGGTATGTAAACATTGTGTGTTTGACTGTAACACTGCAACACTGTACAATGAATATGACGTTCTTATGTGAATGCATGGAATGATTGAAATCCTTACCTCAGTTTAGTAAAAAAAATGGCTCGGGCTTGACTGTTAGGGGGAAGGGGAGCAGTGATGATGCATCTAGGAGACTTTACCTGTGTTGAAGTAGAACATGAGTGCAGCCAGTGCAGGTACAGAACGGGGACGATAGTCATTACTCTACCTGCCCCTATATCATTTGCACTCGTACCATATAGGGGAAAGTAGAATAAGGACCCCGCGGGTAAACAGAGTCTCCTCACTGTATTCAACAGGAAAATGATACCACTATTTTAATTATTTCACCTGATTTAAGACAAATAATACAGAGTGGTTGCTGCAATAGTCAGAGCATGTATAGCCCGAGCTCATATCCAGCAATTTGATTTTGAATATTTTTAACTTTTTACGGTGGGCAAAACATATTTTCTTATTTTCAAATTTCAAAGCCAATACAGTCACCTAAAAGGGCGAGAGCAGTCACCCCAACTCGAAGTAGTGTAGTAGAGTACTGTCCTGTTTTATGATTGGCAGTCGAGAGTCATGTGACAACATTTTTTCTCTTCAAGTGCAAAAAAAAAAATAGAAATTACTTCTTTGTTTGTCTTGAAAATGCAATATTAAAGTTATAAAATATATATAAAGGAAGATACTTAAAAGAGAAATAAGAAGATAATCGTGATTTTAATCTGTTGTTTCATTGTAACTTTGGGGGACTGTTCTTGACCTTAAACTTCAACTTAAACCACAAACACCGTATTTGATAGATAAAATGAAACCAAGAATATGGTTTCCATTAAGGTCTACTAACAATTACGAAGTGAAATGCGTGGTTAACTTAATGACAATGTTGCATATGGGTTAAAACCGGCGAATCCCACATCCCGCATGGGACAAAACGAACCCTGATGTTTTTATTCCAAAGGGGAAGTTAACCTGTAGCCTATTTTAAGGCTTAAATATGTATTAATAGGGTCGCGTTGCCTCCATGATAATCGCCTGATAGTGATAAATCCAGAATTTGAAATCATCTTTCAAAATCAATGGGTGATGTATCTGTATAACTTAAAGGGAACTTGAATGGTCAGGTCTGTCATGGGAAAATGACGGCAAATTATCAAGGACTGAAATGGGACTCATAATGGGCACGGAGTTCGGGAGTAGGAAGATAACCACTCTGCTTTTCAATCTGGTTTCAAACAAAGGAGCTCGTTTCCCCCGTGAGGTAAGACCAGGGAGCTGGTAAGACGGTTGCTATCTTATTTCAAATGCGACGCATTTTCATCTAAATTCTTCTTTCAAATACTTCAAGAAAGCTTTTTCTGTAAAAGTTGGTCCTTATTTCCCTAGATCCCTGCAAGCGCTTCAGAATAGGATTTAAAAAAAAGTACTTTCAAAAACTGGCGCTAGTCGACCACATAGAAACCTTAGCATTCTTAAGACAAACTATATTCATGTTTTCAAAATGTGTTCTTTTATCAGTAAGTATACTAATAATCTTCTTCCTTTTGAATTAAGTGAAGTTGTTAACCCTAGTTTTACAACCAGTCCTCGCCCTAGCACTAGAACTAATGCCCTCTTTGATGTTAGCAGGCACCATACTAGACACGGTAAATTATTGGTAAATAACTATTGTTGTAAACTTTAGAATTCTCTCCCCAACGAAATTAAAAATGCCAGAACATATGCAACTTTTAAGTGCAAGGTAAGAAACACCTAATCGATCAAGTACACTTTCTAAGTACCCCTTTATTTGTTTCCTTCTTAGTTGCTTTTGTTGTTTCTCTGTTCTTTTTTCTTATTGTTTTTTCCTCTTGTTATACTCTTTGTTGTTTACAAACTACAGTCTCTTTCATGGGCACTAGCTCGTTAAACAATTGTATTTTAGTGTCCTGTCCGGTTTTTTTTTTATAACTGTTTTTATTTGTGCAGACGAAATTAATAAAAGAATTTCACAATTCAAATGTCTTAGTAACTGTCTGTCAATTCACATGCAATCATGGGGATCTAAAGGGCAAAAAAAAAGAAGAATTAGTGGAATAGACCGTACGATTTCATGATTGGTTCTTCAGAGTCATGTGACAATATTTTTTCTCTTCAAGTGTGAATTTTACCAGGAGTTACAGCTTGCTTTCCATAGAATATACAGTACTGAAGTCCTAAATAATTATAGCAGACACTGTGAAGAGGAGTAAGATTAAAATTGTGAAATTTAGTTGCTGCTTCAAGAAAAGTTTGGGGCGACTGCCTTTGCCCTTTGAGGTACAGCTAAAATTAAGGGTTATGTTTTACCCGTGTTCCCCCCGTCTGCAACGAGTCTGCTCGATACTTGTGTAGCGTAATCAAATGGTAAAAATGCCAGCAGAGAATCACACAAGCATGTCAACTCTAAACAGTATTTAACCGTTATCGCCTCATACCACCTATGTAGGTCTATATCTTACATGTATACTGCAGCCGCTGTGGTGATATTCTGAAAAATAAACTAAACCAACTGAACATTTCGGGACAAATTAATTTTAACCCAAATGCAGCCTTATTTGGGTCATTATTTAACACATATATTGTAGTCAGTTTCCTCCTAACCCACTTTTGGGTCAAATTAACCCAACAGTATAGGTTGCAGGCTAAATCAATTTGCCCTAGCTCACTTAATATAAGGCGTATATTGGCTACATATTCAAATAGGGATCTATAAACAATACTCTTACCTCTTTGTTTCTGTCCCGATGACTTAGTGGCAAGGTATGTCTCTACCCACTGGTTATCCCATACGATCGCTACCATAATTAATACAGGTACCATGAAGAAAATGGTCCAATAGCTGTGTTTTGGTTTGGTCAACATTGTAAAAGATGTCACACTGGCAGCTCTGTAACTGGATACATGGGTATAGCCTACATTCCGTCTGTGCAAATACTCGTCCTGTTGTAAACACTACGTAGAGGCCTGTAGCACTGAAGTCATATTCTTACCCAGCATGTTGATTACGTCCGGTCTGAAACTATAGATAAAATAGGTGGGAAGTAGGAAAATAAATATTGCTTAGATTTGTGGGAAATGGGAGGGAGATAACAGCGGACAGTTGGTTTGTATTTTCATGCTCTATGCAGTCCAAAAGTTCATATCATTAAAGTAATGACTTTATACGGGCTAAAATTTATGGGCAAGAGCAGTCACACCAACTTGAAGGAGTCGTGTCAGTAACGTGAACTCAGTATCCTGTTTTTATGATTTCTCTTGAGAGTCATGTGACAGTATTTTTTGTTCTTTTCAAACGGGAAATTTACTAGGATTTACAGCTTGCTTTAGCTTGAATATGCAACACTGAAGTATATGACTAAAATATTATTAAAGATAATTCGAACAGAGGTAGAGGAATGAGATTTTACTGTTGCTTCAAAATAAGTTTGACGCGACTGCTCTTGGCCCTTAAACGCTAATGGGCTCACTCGTAGTTCTTCCTTCAGTTTTCACATTGATAATGACCAAGTTTAATGGTCCATCATAATTTCCTTTTAACCATTTGAAACATCCACCTCTGGTTGATAACATTCTATAGAGGAATCTGCTTAGCGCTTGTTTTAGTGACTGTAGGTAGCCATAAGTGGGGTCCATGCATGAGCCTTCAATCGTCTTTAGGCTATTTATTGTCTACGCGAATTTCAAATCCTCAGTGAAGTTGAGAAAATCAAGATACAATGTAGTGTACAACCATACATGGAACAGGTAAGGAAGGCCATTTAAAGATTAAAGGTAATGGACCCTAGTAATGGCCGACTAACATCGGGCCATCACAATCTGTCCGGATTCGTCTGTAGCCTCACAAGGGAGGAAATGGGACACACTACATATACACTTACTAATACAATCAGGTTTTTACATCTGATTAACAGGTTTCATAGATTTGGGGTTAGTTCACATGTCAACCAAATTGTCAAGTAAGTGTTCATTGCTTTTCACACAGTGTGAATACAATAACATCACTTGACCGCACACATCATGTAACGAAGCCAGATATCAGTTTCACCCCACAATGTGCCACATCGCCTTTGATCTAATGGGGTGACCTTGATCATGCTTGGCGGCATGATCAAGAATCCTACACCGGACTCGTATTGATAAGTATGGAGAAATTCTTTTCTGAATGTGACCTTTTTTATTGGTCCGGAAACTTCTGCAGCAGGGTTGTAAAAATCACAGTTTTGCCAAAAATGTTGGCATCTTTCCCAACACCCTCTGGATCCGGACGTGTTTACCAGAAAATACGCTCATTTAGTGTTACAAACATATGCCGTCACGGCTGGGCGTTAAAAGAGTTGGTGAGACGCGATAACACTGTCGTTAATGGAAACAAGAGGGGAATCCACGGAGTTGCATATCTCATCGCTAACATGTGCGCAAATTGGTTATAGAACTGGAACTATTTTTGTTATAGAAGTTTTATCTGTGCTGTTTTTATGCTACAGTAGAATGACATTGACAAAAATGACATACTAAACTCTGTGCCACAGTCCTTTGAAATTACTATTTGAAATCCAAGGGAAGCGATTTTTCATTTTTTATTTATTTATTTTGTTGTTGTTCCAAGCGACGGAAATTTTCTTTTCGTAAGATAGCGAGGGGAAAGAATATGGCAAATACCAATCAAGTTCTTGGAACTATAGGCGCAAGACAAGTGCGTAATTGTTATTATTCACACGCTAGCTGGGCGTTTTCTCCATTTTGACGCGACGGCAAACTTCATGTGTGTCGAGCTGATACGCACATCAAGTGCGTCTCATGTTGAACGTCATGTTGAACTCGTGGCGTTAGATTTCCGGCCGACGCACAAACCTTTTCTGCGTGCTGGCTCGTGGCGAATCCTAGCCCGTGGCAAGGCAATTGTCACATAAGTTTTTTTTTTTTTTTTTTTTTTTTTTTTTTGCGATGCTTCAGAACCGCCAAGTTTTAAGGGCACTAATATGTAAGATAGGTAGTCCCTATGCCTTACGTAATGTTAGTCACAGTTTCATACCTTGGGTTATAACTCAGGCCTATGAATGGCATAGTTCTAGCCATACCTAGGCCCCAGACTTAGCCTACATACCTTTAACCAGCTTCAGATTTCAAGTCTAGCCCTTTACTTTTCATACTTCTAGGCTAGGCCTAACAGTTACAGCAACTTTGGAGTGAAAACAGCTGTCTGCATAGAGCACATGGTAACACTCTAGATATAAGGGCTATCAAAATGAAGTGCGAGCAGGAACTTAAAAATCTCACGGCATCATACAAGCTAGTGAAATAAGAATTTAAGTTGTGCAGAGGAGACTGCTACTCCGAAGTACTAGCCTAGGCCAGAGGCTCAGTCGACACTGTTTATATTAATTGAAGAAAAATAGGCTAGTTACAAGCATTAACCTTTGACAATCTGTAACGTGAAATGTGTCCTTGGTTGCCATGACAACCATCCATATCGGTACAACTTGTCATGCCTAGGCTATTACACTTAAACTTTCATGTTTGTGGGATGCTACCGTTAAGAGTTATAGTAAATACAAAAAGTATTTTACCCCTGTTACGTGACCTTTGACCTTGGTTGCCATGGAAACTACATACTTTGGTAGAACTAGTCTACCTTATTAAACTTGTGAAGTTTCATGTAAAATGAATGTTTTCTTTTAAAGTTTTAGTACAAAATAGTAAAAACACGGGGTCTTTTGCAAAATGTGACCTTTGACCTTTACTTTCGAGGTTCTGGAGGACATAAGCTCCCACCCTGGGGTACCCACCTACCAATTTTGAAAAGAATCTGTCCAGCCCACTAGGAGGAGTGTAAAAGACAAAAGGGTTGTTTTACGAACAAATTATCACATCAAAAATTTTTGTTCCACTCTACCACTTGACCTTTGACCTCTGTTGCTATGGCAACCACATATTTTGGTAGTTCTAGATGCAATCATCATATGTGTGAAATTTCGTGTCAGGAGGACTTTTCGTTATGGAAATGTAGAAAAACGGTGATTTCACTAAATTTGACCTTTGACCTGTACCTTTTGACCTCCCCTTCCGGTTGTGTATTAAAATGCAATTGTTCTACCAAAGGTACCATCCTACCAAGTTTAAAGAAAATCAGCCCAGCCGTTTACAAGACATTAGGAAAACAAAATTGAACACACACACACACACACACAGTCGTGTTTTTACACACAACTGAGGACTTCATTGTTATCTCCATTGTGTCTGCTTACTTAACCCTAACCTTCACAATAGACTGTCTATTGTTAGACAACCGAGGACTTGAGAAATCTATTGAATTTACTACCGAGGACCTGGAAGTCTATTGTTTAGGTCCTCTGTTTTACACAAAGACAAAGCCACACACACACACACACACACACACACGGACAGGTTTTGACAGCTCCCTCATCCCTGGACCTTCAGTCACCATGGGTTAGACCTTGAGACTAGTAAATTGGGAAAATTTACCGTTACCATGGTAACCATTGCGATTTAAGCTGGCATTGCCATATACAGCCCATAGGCAAAGTGACTACAATATCTCATCCTGTTCACCACAGAGCGATGAGATAATTATATTCCATTTCGTCTACTTTTGAGTGCCATCGCGCAAGCGTTAACACGCAAACCTAACAAACACGCATTTTTCCTCATGCGCATGCTCCATACCAACAAATGCCGTGCGTGACGTAAACGTAAACACCCTAATTGTACAGACCGAGTCTGATTGATCATGAAGGTATCGACTCTTAAGTACAGCCAAATTAATCAAGTTAATAAAGCAAGATAGTATTACTGCATAGGTTGGAATATTATCCTGCTCTATGAGTTATTGTTTAGTCGAGCGAAATTTATTAAATGGAGGGATGGGCTCTCGAACTACGTTTTGGTCATAGGGGTACGTAAGGCACTCATCGATACACTTTATATTACATCGCGATGGCAAAGTAATAATTCAAACACACACCGGAAAAAAATAACTTTAAAGACTTCGATCTCTATGGCCGATGGCGTTTGAATTGATGGCGATGAGCTTATTTCATCAACAGCTGGAAAATATCTTTGCTTTCATATGTACAAAAACACCCACGGCTCTGTTGCGCATGCAAGTTTTTCCCAAATGTATCACTGCTGACCACTTGTTCCACGTACCATCATGCACTAGGTGTTACATTTCAAGAATCTCTGCACAAGATGGTTCGTTTGTAGTAATTCTATATGTAACAGGATCCTGCAAATGAGCTGGTATTTGTATATATGTTATATATTCTACTCAAATTCTTAAGATAAGAGTTAGAAAAATAAGAAAGGGTCGTAATACAAACGCTTTTCGCACTTGGTTTAACCCTTCGACTTTTCCCAAAGTAATCGAAGGTGACTTGGGGCAAATATTGTTTTTTTTAACGTGGAATGACTAATACATAACACTAAAATGAAATGACTCATTTTGAGACTGGTTTTTACGATTGTCACTTGATGTAAAAGTGAAAATATTACTGATGTTCAACATGTATTTACTAAGTCTCAGGTATTGACAGTTATGTTCAGGATGTCGCTATGAGAGGGTAAACACAGGAAAAGGCGAACTGACGGGAGCATTTAGAGGGGGACAGAAGATTCTCTGCTCGAATAATGCAATAGTGTCCAAAAGATTGTACGTTGAGCGCCACCATCAGTTGGAGTTAAGTATGAAGATTTCCCGAAACTCCTCGGACAATCACTAAATGGCATTCCGCACTACTTGGAGTAGATTTTCAGCGGTGTTTTTTCAGCTATTATTTTGCAATGAATTCTTCAAATCAGCACAACGAATGAACGTGCAAAATTATAACAAAAATTGCCTTACAAACTGCAGGGGTCATTAGGTGTGTGGAAAGAAAACGTCGAGAGATATAGTAATAACGGTGTCATTAAGCAAATATGACACATCACATAGGACGATTTAATCGGAAAAGGGCAAGTAAAAATTATTCCACCTTTTGTGGAAGGGAGCCAGCCGCCCAGCCGCCCCCCTTCCACAATATACCCCTGGTGCGGGATAAGGCCTTTACTGAAATTAACTTGCGTGTCAGTAGATCAAATAGTCTAATTATACAAGTGTTATTCAGCTGTATTGGTCAGCCATGGTAACTTAAATTCTGGTTCTAGTACTTAAAGATCAAAATCTCCCACCCCATACACTCCTTCATCCAGACACAAACCCTTAATCCATTACATTAGTCATCATACATTTCTTATATCAAATAACGACAGAACATGCATGTAAAGATACTTACAAACTGCGTCTGACAATCAAATCTGTCGAGTTAAAAGGTTAATAAAAAGAAGATTAGGTTCTCTATCACTCCTGGAGCATCTGATCTTGGCCAATACCAATTTTACACTGAACCAATTGGAATTCCAGTATACTGTTAAAGTGGGAGCGCCACAGTAACCTGGGCAAATTATAATAGCAAGGTCAAGAATGGTGGCGCTAGATAAATGACAAGGTGCTGCAACACACAGGTTGACAAATATTTGGCTTAATTCCGACAAAAAAGTTGATGTATGATAATTGGAGTTATAAGATGAATACGTTCGTTTTCGGCTAGTTTTACAGCCGTTAGATTGCACATTTATATATTTGAATTTCGAAACTTCAAGTAACTTTCAAGGACCAATGTCGCTACCTCAACTTGAAGTAGTGCCGTAGACTGTCCCGTTTCATTATTGGCTGTTGAGAGTCATGTACAGTATTTTTTCTCCTCAAATGACAAATTTAATAGGAGTTACTGTTTGGGTTATTCCTTGAATATACAACATTGGAGTCTTGAAAGATTGGAATAGATACTTTGAGGAGAAATAAAAAAAAAATTGCGGTATTTAACTGTTTCTTCAAAATAAGTCTTTGGTGACGGACCTTTCTTGCCCTTTTTAATTGGCGGTAGTTATATACAACCGATGATCTATGTACACGGCTCCAATGGCAACATTCCATTCTTGAAATGAAAAAAAAAAAACAAAAAAACAACATTAATAGCTACCAGAAAGAAGTTGGTTGGTAGTTTTGTTGCTTATGTGACGAATATGTGGTCAGAGTACAGAAAATGCACCCACCAATGGGCACAAGCACTTAGTGTTGCAACTCGACAAACAAATACAAACAGCTGATTTGTGCCCAGGACGGATCAGCTCTTCTTTTTCTAATGTATAAGACGTTTATAGGAATATGAAGGTTGGGACCATACAGATGGTAGAGTGCTCAACGAAGTAGGAGCAGAAATACTATAAAATGCTAAAAGTCAATCTAAAAGTTAAAATTTCATATCTACAAGCTTGTTTCGTGAGGTTCATAAGAACATCACTCTTCAGGATAAAACATTGTATGAGCTGGAACGGCAGAGTCAGCTCCTTTAATTTCAAGTCGCACAAAAATCTGAGCCAATACATTTGGGGTCTAAATGACCAGAAAATCAATTATTCCAACCAATGGAGAATTGTTGGAAGAAGTAACCCCTACTCAAATTCGACCAAAACCTGTAATCTCTGCCTGAAAGAAAAATACTTCATTATCTACACGCCGAACACGGCCAGTCTGAACAATAAAAATGAGCTAGGATTTGCTTGCAGACACAGAAAGAAGTACCTTTTGTGCAACTTTAATCCGGGCTAAATCTGAAATAAAACGAGCTGACTCTGCCCTTCCAGCTCATTGGGTCGTCGAGTGGCCGAGTTGTCTATTCCTGCTGCTGTGTACCAATGTGTCTCACATGTGCATGGGTTCAAGTCCCGCTCGATGTACGTGGGTTTTTCTCCGGGTACTCCGGCTTTCCCCCCACTTGGCATAGGCTTGCCACTAAAATCGGTTGCCAAGCCGACGAAGTCGGTTGCGCGCCGGACTGAAGCACCTTAGGGTGGACCAGTTAACTAGCCGACTTTGCTTCCCTTCCAGCTCATACAATGTTTTATCCTGAAGAGTGATGTTCTTATAAACCTCACGAAACAAGCTTGCAGACATGACATTTTAACATTTAGATTGACTTTTAGCATTTTATAGTAAGAGGTTCGTATACTCCTCCTTGAGAGAACATGTACAAGTTGTTCATCCGGAATTTAAGCATCGGGGTTACTCCTGCTTATTGAAAAGTTGCAAAAACGTGTTTACTACCCCGCAAGATTGGATCTGGCATGTTGCTTGTGAACACCCTGATTTTGTTGCCAAACATGACGTGGAATTTTTTGATCGGTATTTTTTGAAAAGGTTTTTGGAGTAATGGAATTTCATTCTGTTTTTATCATCATCATCATCGTCATGTTTGCTTTGTTTATCGCGACCTATAATGTTAACGGGTTACGAGATCCCAAGAAGTGTTCTCAAGTGGTTCAATGGGGCAAGATATATAATGTAGATATTTTGCTTCTGCAAGAAACTTTCTTGTCTTCCAGTGATGACTTGAAAATCTTTAAAGAGAAATGGGGCCGCCCTGTTTTTTACTCCCCAAGTCGCTCAAATAGGTCGGGTGGGGTTGTCATTGCTATTAAAGATACCCTTAATTGTGCAATATCGGATATTAGGAAGGATACTTCTGGTCGTTGCATCTCCGTCCTATGTACCACAGCTGATACTTCCTTTCGTGTGTGCAATATCTATGCTCCAAATAGTTCTTCAGAAAGGAAGGTTTTTTTCAGTGAGTTATATATGTATACAAGAGGCGGTTATCCAGTTATATTAGGCGGTGATTTTAACTGTGTAGTTGACCCCCTTGACCGCTCCAGTACAACAGCCAATCCAAATTCTTTCTCTGGTTGTGATGAAATCGAGGATCATGTCTCGCAGTATAACTTGATTGACTGTTACAGGGCCCATTATCCCAGTACCCCCGGCCATACCTGGGTTCGTGGTACCAGTAGCTCGAGGTTAGATAGACTGTATCTGCCGGCGAATTTTGCCATTTCCAAGGCCGACACCATTCCCCTCCCCATTTCTGATCATAACCCTGTTTATGTAAATTTCAGACTGACAGGTATTCCCAAGAGAGGGAAAGGCTATTGGAAGTATAATTCGTCACTTAACCAAGACGAGGTTTTTGTTCATGATTTAAGATACCAGTATAGACTATGGTCAACTCTGAAACCTGCCTTCAGTTCTACTACGGATTGGTGGGAAAATATTAAATCAAGAATAAAGGAGCTTGCCATAAGGCACGGAATCCGTATTGCTCGAGAAAAAAGACTCCAACTTGAGAAATTACAGAAAGTGATTTCGGACTCTAACTCTGAGGAGATCGAAAGCATTTTAAATGCTGAAGTTCAAGGTGCTTTCATTCGTTCTAGGGCCAACTATCTAGAGGAAGGGGAAAAACTTAGTGCCTTCTTTTTTAGGCAAGAAAAGGACACGAATGGTAATGTTGTGCATAAAAATAATGAAATTATGTCCGTTTTTCACAATTTTTACAGCCATCTTTTCTCTGAGACGTGTAGTTATAATGATTCTTTGCAAGATCAATTTGTTAATTGTTTAAGAAGGTCACTTTCTGAGGATGATAAAACTAGTTTGGATCATCCCATTAATTTAGAAGAGGTTAAAAAGGCAATTTGTTTGGCTGCTAAAAATAAGGCCCATGGAAGTGATGGTCTTTCGTATGAGTTCTATGCAAATTTTGCAGATATGTTAAGCCTTGATTTAACTATTGTTTTTAACGACATATTTGATAATGGCAGGTTGTCTAAGAGTCAGCGCACTGGCATTGTTACCCTTCTGCCTAAAAAAGGGGATAAAATGGATCCTACCAATTGGCGACCTATCAGTTTATTGAATGCTGACTATAAACTTCTTGCAAAGATACTGCAGCTCAGACTAAGCAAAGTTATGCCAATGATTGTTAACGAGCAACAGGCTTGTTCTGTGCCGGGAAGATCCATACATAGCAATCTTTTGTTAATCAGAGACATCATTGATTATTCTGCTATAAAGAACAGTCCCTGTGCTCTTGTATCCATAGATCAGGAAAAAGCTTTCGATCGAGTAAATTGGAATTTCTTAGCAAAGGTTCTGCAGAAACTTAATTTTGGCGATAACTTCCGCAAGTGGGATTCTATTTTGTATAAAGACATTTTCAGCCATCTTCTTATTAATGGGAGCCTCTCTGATCCTGTTTGCACCGAGCGAGGGGTGAGACAAGGATGTCCATTGTCGCCTTCCCTTTATGTTTTGTTTATTGAACCCATTGCTTGCTATATTAATCAATGTGACAATATTTGTGGTTTTATCATCCCTGGTGGAAATGTCCATGTAAAATTTTTACAATATGCTGATGATGCAACTTGTGTGGCTACCAGTATTTCTGACATTGAAATGTATTTTAAGGTATTTAATTTGTTTCAGTCAGCCACCGGGGCATCAATTAATATGAGAAAGACCAAAGGTTTAAAGCTTGGAAGATTTGCTTCCCACTCCTTACTGAATAACATTGAATGGGGCACTACGATTAGGATCACCGGGGTTGTGTTTGGATCCGACAAAGCAGTTCATGCTAACTGGGAGGAGAAAGTTAAGTCTGTTGAAAGGCGTCTCAAATTGTGGAGAAACAGACATCTAACCTTACTTGGTAAGGTGCTAGTTACAAACACAGTAATTTACCCGTTGTTCTATTTCGTTGCTCCCGTTTTTCATGTCCCCGAAAGTGTCGTAAAGGCCGTAAACAAGATTGTTTTTGCTTTTGTGTGGGGGGAGAAAAAGCCTGATCTCGTATCTAGGATGGTCATTACATTAGGAACAAGGGATGGCGGTCTCGGTTTGGATAACCTTAGACTAAAGGTAGATGCCTTGCTGGTGAAACCTCTTCTTAAAATACTTGTTGATGATACCCCAGTTCACCTCACTCTGACACTTTTCTTCGTAGCGAAACAACTCAGAAGATACTATCCTCATGTGTGGTCTAACATGCGGCCAAATTCTCATGTGTGTACTTCTACATTAATCAAAGCTTGTGATATAATTAAAAAGCTGTACAGTTTGGAAAATGATTTTGCGAATAATGTATTTAGAGTCAAAGACATTTATAAGAGGATGCACCCTTCTGACGTTCGAATTATAGCCGTAAGGGACCATCCATCCTATCCCTGGAATGAGATCTGGCAATTGTCTTTTCACAATGTACTTGATAATAAGCTTAAAGATTTTCAGTGGCGTTTAGCCCATGGTATTCTATACACGGGGCAACGGATTCATAAGTGGGGCATGGGTAACGGTGTTTGCCCCTTTGAAGTTTGCACCGAAATTGAAACGGTTTCCCACTTACTTTGGGATTGCCCAAAGATACAACCTATTTTAGAATGGGTTAAGAGAGTCTATGATGATGTGACCAACGGGCTTCCTCATCCACGCCTCGTGGAAAACTTCTTGTTATATGGCTTCCCCCGCAACAGTATTGAAAAATCGGTGTTTAGCAAAGTTTGGTATGTGTTTTGTATTACAAAGTTAATTCTATGGAAATCTAGGTGTCTTCAGGTGTTTGAATCTAAGTATCAATCTGTTCCAACAATCCTTTCTATTGTTATAACAGAGATCAAGACAAGGGTCGCAGCTGATCACAAACGTTTCACTAAAACTAAGTTCGATAAGGTTTGGGTGGGTAATAACTCTTTCGTTATCATGAGAGACAAAAAGCTGAAATTTCGTCTGTAACACTTTTGTTTGTGATATGTGATTATTTGTATTAAGTTATTCTTGCTTGATCCCCTGTGGGGTTTCATTGGTACTATGAAATGTGTGTAAAATTGTATAAACATGTAAATATTTTAGCTCTGTAAAAATTAATTAACTAAGCTGTAAATACTTGTAAATATTAAAGTTACTTTCCAAAGATGGGAATAAAGTTCTTCTTAAAAAAAAAAAGAAAAAAGAGGTTCATATGAAGTCTATGTCGTGTAAATTTCATCGTGTTTCATGTTTCGTCTGATGAGCACTGCTCACGGAAGAATCTTTTTGATTGGTTGTTGTCATTGCATTTTACAGATTGAATTCTTTGCTAAGATAGAAATTAGCTTAGGAATTATCGCCAGCTAGAAAATTCCTTTTTTAAACACCGAACATCGGCTCTCATTTTGTGACCTCCAGTGACGCCAATATGCATAAGATCTATACATTTTCTCTAGTTCTGGTTAATAACTTAAGATTGCATTTTTAATTTTTCAAAAACCGCACTTATGTCTGTTTGTGGTCTTTTCCGCAACTGATAATACACAGGGAGATAATTCCACACTACATTTGTCGTTCTATTTGCAGGAATTAAACTTCATTTCATTTTCTTTTTGTCGTCCAAGTCTAAAGTTATATACCGCAAACAACATTGTCAAATAAAAAAAAAATGCTGAGTTCCAAGAAGCAGTCACAAGACATCAAACAAGCGATAGTTTCCAAACAATAAACGTGTATCGACATAGCAACGGCAATTTTTATCAGTTTATAAGATATACTCAACATTTATATCGTTGTTAGCTGACGCAGTATCCGGTTTGCAAGTGTATTACCGCAATTGAGAATATTGCTTCCTCTTTTAATATAATGTAGTCTAAAAACATGACTATATACTTCTGTACATCATTAAACAACACCCTTCGAAGATTTGAGCTCTTCCTACGACTGGGTATGTAAATTTTATTCGATTTTTTGCGTAATAAATAAAGGAGAAACAGTCTTAAGTTCTTGCTTGGAAAATGTTTTGAAATATGCAGGCCAAACAAGAGGAAGTCATATTCCGTCGTACAGGTTGATCTTGACACTTAAATATAGGCATGGTCTCGTAAAACTGAAAATATAATTCATTTAACAGATAGGATACCACACTTATTGCCCACAGTGAGTGCATCATGGTGTAGTAGGAGTAAGTACGGTGTGTGGAGCGTAACTTTGTCCAGAGTGCGCTACTGGAATTAAATGCACGACATGTACACCAGTTGTAAAAAGTCTTATGCTGATGTCTGTGTCAATACTTTTCCTTCAATCGTTCAAGAAGGATACCGGTAACTGAAAGAGAGAAAATCAACAAACGATCGAGTTATTTAGATCTGCTAGATAGGGGTTTAGCGAAACACCAGCACAATTGTACTGTAAAGTGTCATCTACAACTTCTTCTACAACTGCCAGACTGCGGGAGGGCGGGGCGTACGATATCGAAGGCATATACAATAGTCAACAGTGAAGAACAGCAATGTGGTCCATGAAGACAATAGACTGAGTTGTTAGGATTGTGCGTGACGAATATTGAGGCTTCCAGAAGCATATATGCCTGGGCGGGTGTCAGAATATGTATTTCAAAACCTGATTCATAAGGGCACATTTAGAGGGGGTGCACTCGACCACGTTCGTAAAATTTCCCACGGCATTCTTGGTTACTTTCGTGGAAAAGTTATGTATACCTTCTCGTTTGAACGTCATGTTGTAAATTAAAATTGTTACAACAAAGATCGATGTAAAGTACATAGTTCATATTTTCTGATAATATGACAAAATGTGCAGTACCCCCATTTTTCAGGGTAAACTAGAATCATGTCAAGTTCGGGATGCGTCTGATCATTATTTGTTCATGTCATTCATCGAAAATCAGTATCTTGTAGACTTCGAAGCTAGACTGCTAGACTTAAAAACTTTTATAAACTCTATTATTGCACTAATATGTCTAGCATTAAATACGGTACGGTTTATCTGTATATATCTCTTTCGAAATTGCAGTCTCACTGAAGCCTGCTATAGCTCTTGAAATGTTTTCCCCCCTCAAGTCGACTAGATAACTTTGCTCGAATACGTAATAAGTACAAAAATATATCTGCCGCGTGTTGTAGCTTTGTAGATTCATTTTTTTAGGAAAAGGATGAAAAAGCACACTTACTGATGATGTCATTAAGTGTCCCATCTTACGTTTACACTGTCTCGCAGCTATTACAATAAATAGTAAGTACAAAAAAATGTTACGAAAACAATTTAAAACGAGTACTCCCAAACGGATCAATATATGATTCAATTTATTTGGTATGTCAGTATGTACAGGTCATGCCCTTGACGTCAGCGCGTTTCAGTTTGACATGATACTATAAATGTAACTGCTTATGCGCAGTGAGTGTGTTACCGATACGCGCGCAAGACAGCACCTTAGTAAAAATTTTTTGCCCCATAGACGCCTGGATGGCAAAATAAAAAGACGCGCAACACTGTGACGTCGGTGCATGACCTATACCCGTTCTTCCTTCCTTTGCAGAGATGCATCATCTATTGTGTCAACTCGTCACACTCATCTTAATTTGTTGTGGAACCACGACTACTCAATCAGGTAATTCGTTTTGTTTATCCATTGCTTTTTTCCCTGTATGAAATTTTGTTAGCTCTTTTTGGAGTAAATTCCACTCTATGGAGTTAACTTCACATCTTTCACTATTCTAAGGAGATAAATTTCACTCGTAATTTTTAGAAAGAAGTATGTGTAATTTGTTCCATCTTCACTACGCCTCCTTGGGTTCATTTACGAAGTTACAATAGCCTTCATAACATTGTAGAGGAATTTTTCTGCAAATTAATTTTGCTTTAAAAAGAGTTAAATTCCGAAGCAAGTTGTTTTCTTTCCTCTGGGAAATTTTGAATTGCATATGACAGTTGAACCCTCCGGATGGTTTTATGCCGAAAAGTGGAATCGGGGTAGTCGGGGAACTGTGAGAATATGTTGAGATCAATGATATTGGCACGGAATTGAGTGGAGGGTTACTTTCTTCACCTGTTCCTTATAGATAATCCTAGTGTGACGTCATAGGCATTTTTAACGTGGGGTATCTCAAACATGTCAGAGGGCAACCTCGGCTTGTATGTACTCTCAGATATGGCGGTTACTGACCCCTAGCTGCATGTGACACCACCGAGAACTATGGTTACAAGTCTATATTAAATATATGTACTAAAGTAAATTTAAGGTATTTCTGTTATTTCTAGGGTAAAGGTAGTAGCTATTGGTTAACAGAATTCGTTCAACGTTTTGAAAATGACCTCTAATTCTCCTTTCTTTAAAAAAAAGTTCTGGTATCCACTCCCTATTGGAAATAAAGATATCCTATTTGTATCTTTCATTTATTTCCTTCAATTTCAAGGATAAAAAATGATAATAACACTAGAATTTGTCACCTTGCAGTGTTATATGCACTGTACAAAAATACGGAAAATTTACAGAACAACAAAATAAAGGGATAGGTGAGGATTGTTGAAAAGTTCTGGAAATATATTACCAGCATTTTTTCTGTAACCTTTATATTTCTCTCTATTTATTGTTCTGTGAATTTAAATAAATTTGAGCCATATTTAACAGTGTAGGCTATTTGTGCAGAAACAATTTTATAATGAGGAAGCCTCATCAAAAAAGGAAAAAGGTTTTGCTACTGCCGGAAATAAAGTCCTGAGGCCACCCAATTGCATTGAGTCAACGATGAAGCTATCGCTACACCCAAAAATTGGGAGGGGGAGGAAGACAAGAGAAAAAATAGAAAAACGAAAGAGAAGAAGGAAGAGAGATGGCAGTGGTTGCGCCCCTGGAATCAAATTTAGCATCATTTTCTATCTAGTCCACCCTCCATAAGCCATTTTTGTTCAAATGTCAGGAGGTTACCGTTAAGATCCCTTCCGTCAGAACTGCAATCAGTCTTCATTTATCCGCCGCCATGGATAAAATCCTGGCTACCCCCTTGCAAGGAAGTCCATCAAAGTAGTAAAGCTCAGACTCTATAGTATTGTTTGACAATGCACAACGTTCGCAAGAACTACTTTGAATACGCACTCACGCATCTTCGCATTTATCTGTAAGTTAGTTAGATGGAGTTTTTAGGTTCAGTTTCCAACCGATTGGTTCAATTCGAGCCGGCCACGGCTTTTTTTTCAGTTGTGACTCACTGGCTTGTTTTCCCTACTCTTTTGCTTATACCGAGCACCAAGCACAACGGCAGTGGGTTGTACATTTTTAAAGTCTTCAGTATGACTCTCACAGGACTAGAACTACCCAGTTATCTGTAAGATACTGATGGCAAGCGCTTTCATTTGACAAAACCTGAAACAGTATTTTCTATTAACTTCTTGTCCAAGACTAAGCTGACCAGTGATTGGAAACATGAGGCAGGACGAAACAAACTAAAAACACTTAAACCAGTCCATCAAATGAAACTAGCTCTGCATGCAGATCTCTTTGAAAGGGGAAAGGGAAATTGTTTTGCAACTAGCACGTGTGCATATTTAGCACTATAGTAACGCTTGTTACTCACTCAACTCAGTTTTTGATAAGATAAGACAAGACAAGACAAGACAAGACAAGACAAGACAAGACGGGACGGGACGGGACGGGACGGGACGGGACGGGACGGGACGGGACGGGACGGGATGGGATAAGATAAGATAAGATAAGATAAGATAAGATAAGATAAGATAAGATAAGATAAGATAAGATAAGACTTCGACTAAATCCGGACAGTTACTGATGGTCTGATTTCAGTCCGCCATAACTTGGGTCTATCATCTTTTAATCTTTCAATTTCCTTGCTTACATGCATCGTGGATGGTTGTACAATAAATTCTATCTTGATTCCTTCAATTTCACTGAATACGAGGGTTTGAAATTCAAGAAGACCAAGAAATGAAGACGATATAAGGCCAATGGACCCCCCCAATGGCTGCCCACAGTCACTGAACACACGCGGCTATCGAATTCGTCTATAAGACAATTTCACTGACGTCATTTGCAGTGCAACCGTCTGTTTCATCAACAGGCACAGTAAGAGTACCTGCAACACGTACAGTATATGTCACAGTAATTTCTATGGGAATAACGTGTGCGTCTGCTGTAAATACTCTTACCGTGTGCGTGTTTTGTCCATCACTGCCGAACAAATTCAATCGCGTGACGTCACATGAAATTGACTCATCGAAATCCTAAGCTTAGGATTTCTATGAATTGACCGTTACATGGCTGTAGACAAACAAGCGGTGCTGAAAGGGAGGATGCGAAACGGGAGGGGGGGGGGTCTCAAGTGATGGTTGAAAAGATAAAATGCTTAGCCTTTTAACAGTTTGGGTCCCCGATACATATAGCATCCCCTACCAGGGACCATCGCTGAATTAATTCAGGGTATCTGATATTGTAGCAAACTAAAAGTTTCACGTAACTTTATACCCATTTGAGCAAAACATAAAGCATGATAGTTTTGATGTATAGGTCGGCATTCATTTCCGTAAATCATTACTATTTTCTCTTATAGGATAGGATAGGATAGGATAGGATAGGATAGGATAGGATAGGATAGGATAGGATAGGATAGGATAGGATAGGATAGGATAGGATAGGATAAGATAAGATAAGATAAGATAAGATAAGATAAGATAAGATAAGATAAGATAAGATAAGATAAGATAAGACTTCGACTAAATCCGGACAGTAACTGATGGTCTGATTTCAGTCCGCCATAACTTGGGTCTATCATCTTTTAATCTTTCAATTTCCTTGCTTACATGCATCGTGGATGGTTGTACAATAAATTCTATCTTGATTCCTTCAATTTCACTGAATACGAGGGTTTGAAATTCAAGAAGACCAAGAAATGAAGACGATATAAGGCCAATGGACCCCCCAATGGCTGCCCACAGTCACTGAACACACGCGGCTATCGAATTCGTCTATAAGACAATTTCACTGACGTCATTTGCAGGGCAACCGTCTATTTCATCAACAGGCACAGTAAGAGTACCTGCAACACGTACAGTATATGTCACAGTAATTTCTATGGGAATAACGTGTGCGTCTGCTGTAAATACTCTTACCGTGTGCGTGTTTTGTCCATCACTGCCGAACAAATTCAATCGCGTGACGTCACATGAAATTGACTCATCGAAATCCTAAGCTTAGGATTTCTATGAATTGACTGTTACATGGCTGTAGACAAACAAGCGGTGCTGAAAGGGGAGGATGCGAAACGGGAGGGGGGGGGGGTCTCAAGTGATTGTTGAAAAGATAAAATGCTTAGCCTTTCGACAGTTTGGGTCCCCGGTACATATAGCATCCCCTACCAGGGACCATCGCTGAATGAATTCAGGGTATCTGATATTGCAGCAAACTGAAAGTTTCACGTAACTTTATACCCATTTGAGCAAAACATAAAGCATGATAGTTTTGATATATAGGTCGGCATTCATTTCCGTAAATCATTACTATTTTCTCTTATAACTATTTTCACTAACAACAGATTTTGCTGACGAGTCTTGTACATCTGCAATATCATGCAGTGACTGTATCAAAAGGAAGCCTTCCTGTGCGTGGTGCGAAAGCAGTGTGAGTAAAATGCTGTTAATGTTTGTCCTCAAAATGTGCTGTAGACGGCAAAAAAGAGCAAACTTTAAGGTCTCTTCTCTTTTTCGTGAGTGATTTAACAACCATTTTCGTTTGCAAAGAATGGTCCATTCATTCATTCATTCATTCATTCTTTCATTTATTCATTCATTTATTCATTCATTCATTCTTTCATTCATTCATTCATGTTTGGTTTTGGAGATATTGGCAATTGAAGTTGAAACATATTTTCTACAGAAAGAAAATTTTAAGCAAGCAGGTGTGATTACATGGATTGACATTGTTTTGCAAATGTTTTGCTTTTCTTTATTTTACATCCTATTTTTTAACGTTGGATTGATTAGGATGTGCTAGTCCTAGAGCCATGCCGAGTTTTGTTTTCAAAATTTCATTGCTCAGGATGCAATAGAGCATCAATATATCAGAGTTTCGTTGCATAAAGTTGGTGGTAAATTGGAAAAACAAACATTGGCCAATGAACCCATTAAATTTTGCTGCGCTTCAAGTTTATTCTAAATTTGTAGAAAATTTGGTTTATTGCTAATATATCGAGGACAGAACACGAGGAATGAATAAATTATTCACCAGAATTCTTAAAATATGTTACTCTTGAACATATCAACAAAAAATATGGTTCTGGACTATTCTGAGTCGGATGAAGATCCTTCGACTTGTCAGTTATCAGGGTAATGCTGTTTAAAAAGCGACGTGAGGTGAAAATCGAAAAGAGATAATTCGTAACTTGTTTTCATCATCATTGGGCTATTATAACCTCTATTTATTGCTTTCACTGCCATCAAGAGTAATGTAATTTCAAACAGTGGATGTGTGCAAATAGGCTAAAAAGTGAATAACTCCAAATGTGATTTTTGTATGTATTTAGAAATAAAGCTATATTATCAAAATGCCACATCAATGAAGTTATTTTTATGATTCCTTCTTATTTCTTCCAATATCATTAAACTACTAATAGCTTAACTTGATCAACACCTTACTCTAAAAGGTGTTGATCTTACTCATAAAATCATATCTCCTCCAAACCTCGGGTTGCTGTAGCCTCAATGGATGCACAATCATCTCGGAAAATTTATCCTTTGCTTAATCTTGTCAAGAACTGTTATCGATACCAATTAGATGTCCATTCATGCATTTGATAATAGTCCTGAAGGATGACACTTGAAAGCAGTTTATCTCAGATGAAAATGAAAAGGGATCAAACCCTTCAATGCACAATGAGTAACTTGCTTCCATTTTGGCCAGCACTTATTTTGGCCAGCACCTGTTCGAACCCTTGGCTGTTGGGCTTCTATTGAACAAGAATGGTAATCAAAGCTGTTGTTCATTGAAGCAGCTTATCGATGTTATGAACCAGTGGCCCGGTACTATATAATTGGGAACCACAATTTTCCCCCAAAACTGCGGTATTCATGACAGATATCCTAAAAGGTTAATATTTCGCCTTGTGACCTCCGGAAATAAAGTAAATATTTTGATTTGTATTCTTCCCTTAAACTAACAAACAGCTTCCTGTTTTCCCCCATGTGGGTTATGCAAATTCACTTTTTGTTAACTTACCTAAATTCGTGGTTATGGTCATTACAGCCTATTCAGAATCAAACTGCGAAAATCATTTTAGGGAAATCAAAGTATTCGAGTTGTAAAGGTGCTCTCAAACAACTTCTTATCCTTCCCGTACACGTTTTTATCTAATTCAAACGTTACTAGTTCTGGTATTCAAGTGTCTCCATTACCTAGCACGCAATTACTTTCCGAAATTAACGAATGTACGCAGTTGCCATTATCCTACCCGTTCTTCTTATGGGCGTCTGCTGAGAGTTTTCTTTGTAAAGGCTTCTAGTTTTCGTGACAGGTCCTCGGTATAGCGGGTCCTTAGTTAGGAATTACCCCCAGAAGAATGTGAGAGAGTGTCACTTATTTGACGACTTCAAATCCAAACTTAAAGGGTTTAATACCCTCAGCCCAGTTAGCTCCAATTCTCCTACTTAAACCCTGACACAACGTTCTTTGGCCTCATCCTCATCCAGACACAGTCTCAGTTCATTGCCTCGGGGTGAAGGTAAGAGTTCCATGTGCAATCAGAGCACTCTCAGTACCGTAGTATTGTATAGTGTAGTGTAGTATAGTGTAGTGTAGTAAAGTATAGTGTAGTGTAGTTTGGGTGAGAGTTGCCTGCCTTAAAAACGAACCACTTCACTAGAATTTTCACTAAAAACCCGAAATTTGTTTAGTTTACTTATGTTCTTGCTCTTTGTTGTAATTCTGAAGCTCCAGTGAAGTTTAGAAGTATTGAGGGTCACATCGACTTTACTTACATTATCACATCAAAACATCATCTGAAACTCCTCACGCTTTTTCTCTGGTTTAAAGACTACAATATCATCATGACATATACGCAATTGTACAACTTACAATTTCTACCAAGATATATCTCATCTCCATGGGTAATCTTAATATAGACGCAAAAAGATTTTCTTTTTAAATTTTTTCCATAATTTGATCTTTTTAGCAGATTCCATTTGCATTTCCACATCCACTGATTTGAAAGGAAACAGTTAAACTATCCTGTGCTCCTTCTTATGATTAGCAATCAATTGAAAAACGTTTTTTCCTTTTATTTCAGACTTTCACGGATGCTAGATGTAACAATCGGGATAATTTACTTGTAAATGGCTGTGAGAGAATATCCCATCCAGAGACGACATCGGTTCTTTTACAGGTTCCAAAACATTTCAGCTTTCTATGAAAGCTTGGTATACTATATTGTGGATTTACTCTCAACATGCCATGAAATTACTTCATAACTCGACTAAAATTATATTTACAAATATCTATATTTAATATTTAAGCAATGGACAAGCTTTGATAATGGGATGGATAAGATTCATTGTGCAAACTCTTTCTCGAAATTCTGGCCTTGATGTACACTTTAAGTAGGCCTACTATTGACGTATTTTGCATTGGACATCTTACCTAATAGCATTTAATATTTCACACCTTGCCTGCCTAATCAGTGGAAACTTAAAGTTATGTATTTATGTATATATGGTAGTTTGATTGGTTGTTTTGTCTTGTATTGCGTAAGCGTTGTAAATATTTGTTTATTTGTTTCACTTTCTTTTTTCACAGGGAGTCATCTACCCGACCTTATTACGCCAGACTTGGCCGTATGGATGACTTCCTGTCATATCATACTTTCTTACGTATTGTGATAAAATAAATAAAGTATAAACAGTTCCGCCGGCAGCCACAGGAGGAAAAGGAGCGATTACCCCCTCCCCCCCCCCCCCCCGCTCTGAAAAGTGAAATATTCGGAGTTTTGCCATTTACGACACCAGTCAAACACGGTGTGGTTTTCCCAACTCTTCATGAAATTCCGAAATCATTCAATTGAAGACCCATATTTGTAATTATTGTTTCAAAAATGCAAAATTTTCAACGTGCTTCGCGCTCCGCAAGTTGCAGTTCAAATTGCTGTAGTGCTCGCTCATAAATCAGTTTCATAAACTTTCCCGAGCTCTGGAAAGGACAAAATTAGAAAGTTGCCAAATGTGATTCCAGATCTTCAAGTGACACCAGCTACTGCAATGCTATTTTAATAAACTTTTCATAAAGTTTCTTCAAAATAAATACCCAGACTTGCCAATAGGAAATGCAGATTCTTCAGTAATCCCCCAACATTTTATTACATGAAAACCAGAATTTAAACTCTTCTGCTCCACAGTTTCAAGTACTCGTTTAAATAGGGCTAAAATTTTAGGGCGCCACCCGAAAATCACGTCCCTACTAGAGTGGTGGAAACTTTTATTCAAATCGGACATGTTTGCTTACCTAGGTACCAGAAAATAAATTTGCTGTATTTGTAACCCAAACTATAATTGTTTGAAGCAATCAGGGTCCATATCTACTCGTCAAACTGACAAGGGATGGTGTCTTTGTTCTTTTTGTTTTTCAGCCTGTTGTGTTCTCCTTGAAATTAATAGGGGTAGGAACCCATGAGAATGGTGAAATTTATAAAATTCCCTTGCCTTTCATGCAATGACACAATTCCATAACATCAGATTATCGAGGAGAAAAATGCTTGCAATTTTTAAAACAAACAAAAAACAGTTTTTGAGAGAATTTAACATCATCTGTGCTTGTTTTCAGATTTTTTTAATTTCTTTGTTCGTGTGTGTGTGCGTTTGTGTGTAAGGTGGAAATGCCACAGATAAATCTGGTTAAATCTTGAGAACTACACTTCGGAATCCAATGTAAATTTTAAGTTTGTAAAATCTCGTATTGTAATATCACGCATAACAAAACCAATTTTAACAATGTTTATATTTTGCTCTTGTATGCATGGTGATGATTATTCACTTGTATGTTAAAATGTGTACGTACGTCAATACGAGATGACAAAAAAAAAAATAATAAGTGAATAAAATTTCACCAAACTGCTCAAAATAAGTACCTTTCAAACTTATCTAAACTTGATTTGAACTTTGACCCCTTTTAATATGTCGTTCCTTAACCCAGAACGATGATCTCGCTGACGCAATCTATGAAAATGAAGATGATGTAGAACCCATAATTAATGCAATCCAAGTGAAACCACAGAGAGTGAAGCTCAAGATCAGACAAGGTAGGTTTGGCACATTAAAAACATTACACCGAAAGACGTGAAAGTGCTTTATGCATTAACGTTTCATCAACCAGTTCACATTGGCCGACCATACTGCTCCAATATGCATGTACCCTGGACAAAATTGTATGTAAAGTTTTTACCCAGGGTAATGGTAAAACTTTCTTCTGAGGCGATCGTCCAGGGTAGGTTGTTATGCAAGGGAAAGGAGTACTTGCGGTATAAACTACATTTGCTGAACTGTAAAAAGATTTTATGAGAATCAGTTCCTCCTCTCGCACATGGAACACGAGCTGTATATTTCTCTCAATGCAACGGAAGGGAACATTGTCAATAGTCAGTGAAATTATTCGACACTTACCTCAAATGTGCATAACTTTACGACTTCTCGAAGCGGTCACGGTCTTGCTGTGGCTATGGTGAAGACGAGTTTGTTTACTATGGGTTTTTGAATATGCAGTGTTCAATATCTTATGAAATATGAAAGAATTGCATCATTTCCATCAGTCTTTCTTCCATTTGAAACGCTCGAACTCCAATGGTTTCGTCCCAGACCCAATACTTCCCAAGGGCTGTACGCACCCTACTTTTTACCGCTCTCCGGTTTTGATATTTCGCCTTCACTATTGACCAACTGCATGGTCAAGTGGTATGAGCATCAGACTTGCAATCGGGAGGTCGGGAGTTCGAGTCCTGGCCTGGTCACACCGAAGACTTTAAAAGTGGAACCTACTGCCGTTGTACTTGGCGCTCAGCATAAGCAATGGAGTAGGGAAAACAAACCAGTGAGCCACAGCTGGAAAAAAAGGTCATGCATGGGCTGCTCGACTTTAACCAATTGGTTGGAAACTGTGCCGTAAAACTACATCTTACCTGACCTTACCGCTTTCACTACCTTAAGAGACATGTGGATGAGTCCCTTTCATTCAACAACCCCTAAATATGACATCAACTGATAATTATTCTAAAATTAATTGTCTAATTGACTATATTAGGTGACACTCATCGGATACAAGTAAGAATCCGTCAGGCGAGTGACTACCCCGTGGACCTGTATTACTTGATGGATCTGAGTTACTCGATGTCTGATGACTTGGAACAACTTAAAAAGCTCGGTAGTGAACTACGTAAGTATTACGTTGAAAAGCCCGCATTTTGTGAGGAAAAACAAAATGACGATAGAGACGATATTTATAGAAATTAACTCATATAAATACACAAAGGCCACTGGCAAACACACAACGTTTAAACTTCGAACAATAATTAGATCAGTTTTAAATGACATGGGTAAACTCCTTTCAAATCAAGCGATAAACTTTTCTACATAGATTTCCTCTCCATTTCTGCAAAGCTTCTGAATTTAAATCCGACATGTATACGGTCTAGCACTAACAAAGGTGAAAGCTTGCAAAACTTGATGCAAACGGGCCTCTCTAAATGTCACGAGGTGGAGAGGGAGTATAGTCCCTCGCCCACTCGGATCCAGATTTGGGATTTCCGGGCATATACTTTATCATGTTAAAAATGCATTAAATGTCGGGCAAAATCTTCAACCCTACCCAACTTCCTTTAGGAGCTAATAAAGTCTCAATTGTACCGAGTTGACTCGAGTCACTAATTTGCAAAAGGGAAATGACTCGAGGCATTGTATCATAATTTTCCTTACAGAAATAATTCAGTGACTCGAGTCACAGTATAAAAGGCAAATGTCTCGACTCAACAGAAAATTGAGTGATTCGTTACGACTCTGCACGAAAAGCTTTTGCTTTTTGCTATTTAATTACTGGTTTGGAAAAGATTTTACAGCAAATTGTTAAGGCAAAGTGCACTGGAAACTCAAGTTCCGTCTGTGTCAACTTAACATAAAGAGGAATAGTCTGATCCATAATGATAGGTGGGGCATATTATGCATGTCTTCGAGTTCATATCACAATTATACCTCCAAATCTTGTCAAAAATTTAAACAAATACAGTATGACATGATAAGTATATAGAATAAACGTTCTCCATACGCACTTGAAATGTAATTCTCAGGACCACTGAGTGGTCGGGGAGGGATTTACGGGGATGGCACTTACCATTGCACCATCTAGCTATGTACAAGTGACTATTTATTCACTTCTGATGTCTAGTGATGTCATTCATAAATCCGCTTTTAAAAAATTCCTTGAATCTATCTCAACTGACTAAGGTGTTTACTTCAAAAGAATACATTACCCAAAAAGTTTGTTTCACATTTCCGTGAAGTTGTTTTTGTATTTTATGAATTTCAATTTTTAAGTGTTACTGCTGTGGTTTTATAATTCTTGATAATTTTTCCGTTATTCAGCCAGCACGATGAGAAGTTTGACACGACGGTTTAGGCTTGGTTTTGGTTCTTTCGTTGACAAACCCGTCCTGCCCTATATAAAGCAAAATCCTGAAAGGTATGTTTAATGAGAGAAAATCAAAATTGCTAGAAAACCTACAAACCCATAAGGGGCCCATTAAACTTTGCATTCAAAATTAAAAAAATTCTCGACGCCCCTGAAGAAAATATATAACTCAGTGGTTTTGGAAGGTGTACAATTTGGAATTGCCTCAGTTGTTAATATGACGTCACTCATTCACTCTGAAATCTAGCTACATCACACACCTCACCCCTGAATAATATTGGTTCATCCATCAATATGTTGGGGTTAGGGCGGTCTGTGGCGGAAATTTTCCTACGCCCTACTCACTCTACTTCCCATGTCTATGGAGAGGCAGTTTGCAGTACTCCTCTGTAGTTTTCGTCATTGCTGCCATTTTTGCAACATTCCTCTCGCTCCCATCTTCATTCTTTTTCTTCCCTTATTCCTTTTCCGCTTCATTTTCCTCTTTTTTTCACTCCCTCCCTCTTCTTTCCTTTCTTTCCCCTACTCCTTTTATCTCCCTCTCTCATTCCCTATCAATTGGGGGCATGACCGGCTAGGCCCCTCCCCTACACAGGCTGATGCCTTCAGTTGACGTAATAGCTTCTTCTTGAAGCATTAGTTTGGTTTCGCCGAACGGCCCTTTGCCAGAGGGTCGGGAGGATTTTTGGAAAAGTACTGAAAGGAGCAAGGCTTCTCACACGTTTTACACAAAAGTAGTGCACTAATTAATTTTGGTGCAGACATATATGATCCAAATATGACCTGGATATAAATCTCCCATATGGGACATATACGCACAATATCTGCCCCATATAAAATTTTAGCCATATCAAATTTTTTTGAGAAATTTATTTCTGTAAAATACTATGCTTCCATACGTTCCTAAAATTTTCTAAAATATCTGTCCGTTTACAGTTAATTGAGGTAAAGAATTCAAAAAACGTTTCATTGTAAAAGGGTTGCCCAATTGATTGCACAAATTTCGTTTTCGTTTGTGTACTTCTTTGTATTTTTCCCTGTGTACTAGCAGGTACTAACAATTTTACAGACTTAAATCGCATTATTCTGTTTCTGTGTTTTCAGTTTTAAACATAATCTTTATTTACATATTTATCGCTGGAATTGCCGATAAACATGTTCTATTTTCTCCTTGTTCAAGAGGTCAGCATTTATCTACATTGTCTAGATATGTTTGATAAAACTTTTAACACTTTAATTGTTTATGTTTTCTGCAGCATTGGTGGGCCTCCTTGTGAAGTTTGCGAAAATACTTACAGTTACCGAAATGTTCTACCACTAAGTAACAATGACGCTTTATTCCAGGTAACATTAGAAAGGGCGAGCAGGGAACTGTAAAAAAATCCTGAGTAGAGTAATCTTCTTGGGTTACCAAATTTTAATTTTCACTGGCAAATTCAAGGCTTGTTAAATCTAGCGACGAAGAAATATATATCTGACAGTAAATGATCAAATTTAACATTATACAGCAATTATTTCCCATGTATCACCAATTTATACCTATTAGTTGTAGTCTGTTGGAGGACGTCAAAATGCAGTAAATCGCCGCTGCTCATAGTAACTAGTTTGGCAGTAGTGAAATCCCGATCTAGCCATCATTTGCTATTCAAAGTCAATGAACCAAAAGTCGATTTTTCTGTTTCTTATATTAACATTTAACTGGGATACGGTTCTTTAAGATTTTGTTTCAGGCAGCGCAATCTGTGACTCTTCTGGCATGTAATGCTTCTCTGTTATAGTATATGATCTCAAAATGTGACATTTTGTGTTTCTGTTTGTGTTATCTACAGGAGCGGCTTTTAAAAACCAACATCTCGGGTAACCTAGACTTCGCCGAGGGTACACTGGATGCCGTCATGCAAGTTGCAGTATGTCAGGTACATAATGTAGAAACACAGGTATTTACCTATTGCAGCAGCAAGAAAGAAGTACTCGTTCGGAAGTCAAACCTAGATTGAACAGTTAAACCATTAACATTGAGTTCGTTTGGTCAGTACCCTGTGACTAAAGTGTCAGTCACTCTACTAATCTCTTGTGACGAAGGTGACGGCGGTACAAGAAGTTAGGTCTACTAACTTTATCGTAGGCGTCGGAAGCGGGGGACAGGGGTGGCCCTATTTTTATCGGAGTGGGCATTTTTCATACTTCTGAAGGGAAATTAAAGTAAGTTGAACGTTTTACGGTTGGACAAAATCAAAGATTTCTACGTTCTTCAATGGAGGCAATAGTTTCATTTCTTAACATGGGTTTTGGTTTACAATTGTTCGCGTCGACTTTTTTCGCGCTTCCTGCAGGGTAAAAAAACTAAAAACACATAAAAATGTGTGTTTTGGCACAGGCGGTAAGCTGAGGTGCCCAATCCGAAAACTATTCTACCCCCACACTTTAAAATTTATCCCTATATGTTTATGGGGTTAAAGGTTCGGGTTAGGATTGACCTAAACTTAATTCCCTGACCATAACCTCTAAACGAATCCCTGTCATAACTGGTTCGTCACACCTTAATCTGTTCATGAAGTATACGTGACCGTCTGTGCTTTCAACCACCATAGTGTGTACCATCTTTTTTCCAATGGAGAATTCTCCCAACGGTATTAAGTAAATAAAAGTGTCAATCTCTCAAAGGAAAGAATACAGTCCTGCATTTTTGTTTTAGCAATTGCTTAGCTCAACGAGAGTGAAAAACAATTTGCATTTATCCCAAGCCGAATTTAGAGTTTTTCGTACCCCTAACTTGAGGGCACCGCGTTACTTTGCTATTAAAATCGTTACAGAACCGTTACCCCCGTACCAAAATTGTAGTTTGTGTACCATGAGAGGTTTGGCTCTTTAAAAGTGTTGGGACAGAATTTTGTTTGAATTAGCTGTCAGTCAAAGAGATGAACCAGTTGAGAATTTCGTTACCCCCGTACCAAAATTGTAGTTTGTGTACCATGAGAGGTTTGGCCCTTAAAAAGTGTTGGGACAGAATTTGGACCCAATCGGGTCGGATAAATGGTACTATCTAACTCTACCATGACAGAAAGTTAAATTATTTTAGCCTATACATGGAACTCTAATTATATCTCTTCGTTTCGATTATAGGACCAGATAGGATGGAGGAATAATGCACGAAAGCTGCTAGTGGTGACCACAGATGCACCATTCCATGTTCAAGGCGATGGAAGGGTACGCGACAATTTATATTGCCTTCAGCTACTTTATTCATTCAACAGTACAAACCAGTTAAAAGTTGTATTTTCGTATAGTAGCTTTCTTTTCTCTGCTGCTGCATTTGAATATTAATCCTAAACATTTTAAAGCACCTCGAAAATGTCATTGTATGCCAATAAGGTTTAAAGCATTTAATTTTAGCATAAATCTTAACCTTATATGCTTTAAAATGTGTTCAATTCTCTCCCTCACATTATTTATGAGCACTGTACTTTTCGGTCGATTCTAAACGATTCCGCAACGAGTTAAATCCGGCCTACAATCGCCGCCAAATAAAACAAACCCCTTTCCCCGTTTCAATGTTGGTATACTTATGATTGGTCAGTTTTTCCCAACCAACATTGAAGTGGGGAAAAGGAAGAGAGCCTCTATAGCATGTGAAATGGATAAAAGGAAATTTAACATCTGCTACGGAGTGATTTTGTTTCATTCGTTTTGGCGGCGATTGTAGCTCCTCCCTAACGACAATCGCTTTGCAAGCTTCTTGCGATTACCTACGACAAGGCCACCTATTGACTGTTTGCTCCCAAATGACCGCCAGGGTTCTCAAAAGGTTCCAAGAACTCGCAAGATTTTTAAATGTGTTTAATACCTTGCTACCTATCATGATTCATGTCTGGCAAACGCTTGCTACCAGCTGAGGTCAAACGCCCTTAGTCGTTCTTGAAAGGGTTTTTCCGTAGTATATTGTCGGACTGTCATAATCTTTAGTCAGACGTGAGCGTCGTTTTTGGGGACGGGGAACATGCCCCTCCCACTTTTAGAAGGAACACCCAATGACTTAAGATTTTTTCACATTGAATTTTTGATGGAAGAGGTCTTGCCCCAATTTTTTTTTAGTACAGATTGACGTGCATAGTCGTAATTTCTCATATCCTATTAACTATAGGATAATATTGGTATGAAATAAACTCATGAGAGATCAAGTTGTGGGGAGGCTGACACAAGAGTTATTTCGAATATGTTATCGCTTATGATTCAATCATAATATTTGTTTGTTATTAATTATATCATAACAAAAATATGCCTGTAACTTTTTTAGCTGGCCGGTATAGTGAAACCGAATGATGGTCGATGTCATTTGGACGCCAACCACGAATATCACATGTCTCACATCTATGTAAGTTTTTGTAACAGCGAAACATTTCCATACAAGGATAAAAAAGAAAAGACTCTATATGTGGGCAGGAACATGGTAGCACGGGATTGTTTACTCAAGTATGAAACGATGATTTTTGGCTAATTCCAGGACCTCACACCGAAGCATTTAATTGTCCAATGTTTTCCCAACTAAGAATATAGCTACCGAATTCAGTCGGAAAAATCTGGGAAACGACCGTCCTTTTGACCACATGCCTTAAAGGCCATGAGAAGAATAAATTCAGAAACTGCGTTGCATAATAAATGTTTTAACGTGCGTTAGGTAAAGCAAGGGAGCCCACGTACAAATTAAAGGCAGATATTCAATCACCTGCAGCCAGTACCAATTTTTCCAAACCTGCTTACTTCTAGCTCCTCTCACAGCTGTCTAACCAGCTGACACTCATTTTTATCCAAACATAATCCTACCTTAATGTTTCAGTGCACACCTTGATGAGCAAACATTGCCCTAATTTGTAACCAGAACACTGGTATACCAGTGCACGATGTGTTCTAAAAGCTACTCTGTACCTCGTCAACATGATGTCAATCAAATTTCTGCGCCAAGTTGAGAATGTTATTGAAATTCCGGACCAAATTGTAGTTTGGGATGAAAATTTACTACCATTGACGTCTTTAGAGTACAAGCTGTAACGTCTTGTTTGTAAAAGAAAGTTTCGTATTATTTTCAAGTTTTTCAGGTTCAAGAGACTAATATTATGCAAGGCTGCTCCGGGGTCGCAGTCTCGTATTTACTATGTACAATTTTATCATTAATGGACCAGTTCAAAGTTTCTTCATAAAGCAGTGTTGCGCAATAGGCCTATTATCAAAAGTTTACACTTTTACGTCAAATTTACAGCCGATGGAGTAATGCATACACACGTAAAAGAATATATTATTGGTCGATGCAGCGCTCAGATGTGTCCTTACTAATTAGCCTAACCACAAACGCATAGGCCTATATGAACATCTAACGCGTCAATACCTTGTGCTTTGTAGTATTTAGGATATCGTTCTCGGTGAAGAGGATTTTACCAACGTCACTGTCGGGGGCGGTTCTGCGGGGGGGGGGGGGGCTAGGGAGGACGCGCCATCCGATGGTGGGACTCCCTTTGGGTGGTAAAACATGATTTAGCCCCCCACCCCACCCCAAATAATAATAATAATGTCCCTAGTATTGCGCCTGGTCACTGCATGCGCATATGTCTCTGTTTTGACGTCCATTGTACTATATACCGTTGCTTAAAATTTTTAAAAGCCTATCGTAAGCGTGTATTGACGCACGCCTTCTACGCATGAGCATTGACTGCCACACTGAAAAGCTGGTCTTGCTATAGTAATTAGGTTTGTGTGAAATTAACAGGGAATCATCTAAAAGAGCACATAGAAAGTTTTATTTAATTTTGAAAATTTCGTCATTTTATTATATCACCCACTGAATGGAGTTTACTATTATTATTACGAAAGTTCTGAATATTTGTTGGTGCAATTGTTGCGTTGTTTTAAATTTCATGATATTTGACATCGAAATAAGGCTGGATTTCTTTCTTTGCACAGGATTATCCGTCCATTGCTCATCTAGACAGAAGAATGTCGGAAAATAACATCATATCAATATTTGCAGTGACCAACAAAAACTTCGAGTTGTATAGTGTGAGAACTTTTACATGCATTTTTGAAAGCTTCACGATGGCACCCCTAGAAACCTAGAAATGTCCGCTTAAACAATTCCTAACTTCCCACAAAATATACTATTTCTCTGGACGTTAATTGTAAGAATAGGTAGGTGTTACCAACACCAAACGACACCTCCTTTGTCCAAGTGAGCTAAAATTTATTCCAGAAACCTTTGGATATGGCACGTATACGTCACTCATACGACTGTACTAAAGAACAATATTCTGCACTTTGAAAACGTCTGGTGAACTTTCACCAACCCTGTTTTGATGAGCACCTGCACAATCCTGGCTATTTTTTCACCAAGGAATCATAGTCACGTTAACCAATGAACTAGTGAATTTAACCTAAAAAGAGGCATCATCATTTTGCTACTTTGAAACCAGTTCCTCCTTTACTTTGAACAAGAATTCTTGATTAAATTAACCAGGATTGCGTGGGTGCTAAACTGACACAGAATCTTGTGGAAAAGCAATAGATATATTTCAGAGTGTAATCGTAGAACGTGAATCTTTATACAACCGATGTTTGGAACGGTTGCTAACCTTAAGCAAGGTTTAATTGAAGATGATATTGAACCAAGCGCCCGAAAAAGTTTGGGTTATTTTTTAATTTACTTTGATCATAGCCTAATAAATTATGCGGTTTCGTCGGAATACTTTTCCCCAATCCACCCGGAAGGATATACCTGTTGCAACTCCCTGGATATACCAACAAAAAAATCAGCCAATATACCGACAAAACATCCCAGAATGTTCAGTTGGAAAGCCCCTTATGCTAGCCTGAGTGTTGGGGTCCCATCTCTTAGAACACCTGACAAATATGAGGGCCTTTTCCCTAATTTTTAATGGGGGCTGAGTCTGAACCCCCTTCCATACCCTTCCCCAGTTCTTTTGGCTACATCCGTTTTTTTTCCTTTTTCAAAATTGTGATCACGCCCCCATACATCAACAAATTTGCATTAATGTGGATTATAGCCTACGCAATTTGGAAGTTTTATACTCACTTCAAAAACTCACGAACCCTCCTCGTATTTAACCAGATTATTTTTTCCCTCGCAGCGAGTAAGTCGGATGATTCATGGATCTACAGCAGCTGTGCTCTACGGGGATTCTAGAAATATCCTTGAAATCATAAGCACAAAGTACAACGTAAGTAAACACAATCGTCAGTTTCTTTTCGAACGGTTTTCTTATTGTTTCAGCTTAATTGGACATATTTTCTTTTTAGGTTATGAGTTTTTACGAAGATAGAAAATGAAATGTGTAGAGTATGTCTCACGCAAAAATGTATGTAAGCCTGTAAACGTAGTCCAGGTTTTTTGTCCAAAGAACGAGGAATTTTACCTGTTCACGTCAAGCCTGTAATATACATATAAGTAGGTGATCGTTAGAAACGATGTAACTCATATTAATTGATAGGTATTAGAATATAACATTCCTAACAATGGAAGACGAAATTCACTCCAAAGGAGTGTGTTTAATGACTACTCCTAGTAAGAGACCGAATTTCACCATGAGTAGAGTAAAAAAATTACGCAAACAGAGTACTATTTCACTCCATGTATGTGAAATATCACTCCTCTTGAGTGAATTGTCAATCCATTCGTGGGTCAAAATTTAAAAAGAAGTGCCGGCGTGGAATACTCTTTTTGGAGTGAATTTCCTTTTGGTAGTTTAAGAGTGAAAATGCGACTTACATCGACGTGCCGTATTAAAGTTTTCCTTCAGCTATTTTCAAAGAGATATCTGACGCATTTAATGAAAAAAAAAATAATAATTTTGTTAATTTCAGGAAATCTCCAGCAATATTGAAATGATCCACAATGCACCTGACAACGTAAGACTATCATTTACTGCCAACTGCTCGGATGGGTCGTCGACACCGGGTGAAAATAAGTGCCGGAACTTCCATGTTGGAGATGAAATTGCATTCGACATTGATATATCAGCAACCAGATGTCCTGCAGGAGGACAAATTCAAAGGTTTCCCCTCACTTTGTAAACATGTTTAGACGCTAAACGCATGTGTATTATTCCTAAACATTAAATTTTAAAACACATTTAATTGCTAAACATTGATTGCTTTAATAGATAAACATATTTAGAACTTACACGTGTTTGCAAAGTAGGCGCAAATGCAAGTGTTCAATTGCTAAACTTTTTAGAGTGTTATTCACATTCAATAAAATTTGCTCACTGAACTGGCTCAATTGAAATGCATTCAATACACATTGTAATTAAATCTGAACGAATTATATTTTCTTAATCATCCTGGAATGCATCGTTATATACATGCATAGAGAAGGATAAAGGTAGTATCCAAGATTAACGTGTAATATACTATACTCTACCAACCATTTGAAAGACCCACTCCCTTCTACGTACACACCACAATTTGAACCTTATAGATGTCAATTTTTAATTTAATTTATGACAATTGCCATAGAAACATTTTGAAATATATATTTTTGACAGACAGTAACGTATAGCCTTAAAATGAGAATTGTATGTAAATGACTGATGTTCCAGCAGAGAAACCACGTGTTTCCTCAGAGTTATCTGTACTTCAAACTGTCAAATACTTAGTTTATTTTACTTTGTTGTATCTCTTCTAATAGTTTTAATGTATATCCAGTTGGATACGATGAAAAACTAACTGTCGAAGTGGAGGTTATATGCGACTGTTCGTGTGATTCAAGTCAAGTAAGTGTCAAATATAATTTAAGCATGCATAACAGATAAATTATTAAAGGTAGTGTGACATGTCAGCAAAAAGTCCTGAATATATTTGGTAAGAAAGAATCTGTTGAAATTATGTCAGCATCTTTTACCGTTCTCAAGATATACCTCTTCAAAGTTTAATGTTTCTGAAGCAACTTGTTGGTTATGCAAAAATAATATTGCTGAGTGTTGCACAGTGTTGACATTTGTTTTGTTAACCCTATATTAATTATCCCTCAATTACTCATCAGATTGTTTATGGTTTGGTGATTGATACTGACGATTTTCAAGGACTCAATTAAAACTTTCAAAATAAACCCTTCCCTTGAAATGAAGATTGCAAAAACAAAGGATAGCATTAGCCATATATGGCATATCTCTCCCAAGACATCATAAGATTTACATATTGAGCTCATATCTATGCATGATTAAGTGCAAGTCAGAAAGCCAATTTTTAACCAATTTTGATGGAAATTTTCTCGTTTTCTAAATGCTTTTAACATCAAATACCCAACTTTGTCATTTTGGTGTTACACTTCCTTTAAGCAGATGAAAAGAAGACATGTGCAATGAGGCACCTTTCCAAAAATTGAGCGCTCTTTGCCTTTTCTATTTCTTTTGTTATGGCCGATTTGCTCAATTGTGAAAATAAGTTAGGATTATTAAGTCTGACATAATTATAAAATTAATCCATACTTCTGAAGTTGCGATCACTTGTGTAATCGTGATATTTTATAGAAGGTGGTCAACCGGGACCTGATCGGCGGCCTAGTAGATCGGTTTAAGGGAGGGATTCCCATCCTTTGTGCGTTCCTTGAAAAATTTTTTTGAGTGGGGTGCCCTGAACCCACAGATTCAATCTGATGCAACATCTAGCATCATTTGAAGTATTTTTGTTCGTTGAAGAAAAAATCGGAACTTGACGTGACCCGAGCCCCCCCCTCCCCCCTCTGGCTACGCCAATAACTGAGATGTATACGTTATACATATATAATGACGTACAATCCCAAAATAGGTCAATGAGCGACATTACTAATGAGAAAAAACTTGACAGAAATTAACTTTTTAGCTGTCAAATTATTTGTAAAACCGTGCTTGTCAACTATACCAAGAGTTTCCAACATTCATAAATTCATGTAGTGCGTAACGTTCTTTGGAATAAGTTCTGCAAACGAGTTTGAACAGTTTATTAGTCCAGAAGAGGAGTTGCCCTGCGTGTATATTGAGGATAAGCAACAAACACATGGGGAGGGTAAATTGGAAGTAAACATGTCGATACTTTGTAAGCCTTTATTTAAGATGAACTCACTCATTCGATTAATCGAAGTTTTCACTTTAATTTCAGTAAATGAGAGATTTGTGTAGTTATTCTCGTGCACATCCCCAACCATTACACATACATTCCCCACTCCTGAAGTTCCATTGATCCCCAGTAACATCCCTGATCCCACAGCTACATTTGTCACCAGACAGCCACTGTCGTCTAACCCTCAGTTACGCTCGGTGTTCTGTAGCTTTTTATTTTATCCAATTTCTCCATTTGCAAAGGAAACAAACAGTTCGACATGCGAGGGACACGGGACTTTTGTCTGTGGTGAATGTTTCTGTAATGAAGGCAGATTTGGTCAATCTTGCGAATGTTCAGCCGATACTGCCGATAAAGTTGACCCATCTAGATGCCGACCGTAAGTAAACTCAAAGAAAAACAAACAGAAAACATAACCAAAAACATAACCAATTTTTCCACTTGGAGCATGGCATGCGGATTGGAGAAATTGTCTTCCAATGCGAAATTTTTGTGTCTCAAACGCTAATAGTTTATAGAATTACTTTTTTGCCTTCTTTTGCCATTATATTATTTTTCAAGCTTGGATTCAGAGGGGTGGAGGGGGGGGGGGGGGTTACCTCTGGATGAAATACAACATTTCCTATGTTTATAATCCGAAAAAGTGTAATGTGTGTTGCCTCTTACGTATATAGGTTATAAAGTTATCATATTTTGGCTATCTTGTTTTTCAGGCTTGAACTATAGCACTTTCATGCACCCAAACCTTCCCCCATCCTTTTACAAGCTTGACAGACCCCAATGTTGTTCTGTCTTTCTGTAGCTACATTAATACGGAGCCCGTAAAGGAAAATGCAAAAAAAAAAATTATTTCGTTTATTCCAAACAATTATTTCGTATATTCAAAGTAATATTTTTTTCTTTGATGGGGTATAGGACCAGAAAATTATTTGTCGTTGCGAAGCAATACTTACGCTAATCACAGAATGTTCGAATATGCCAAATAATTATTTCGAATATACGAAATAATTTTTTCTTGCATGTCCCTTTACGGGCTCCGTACAGTAAAGTCCAGATTTGAATTAAAGAGTGCATGAGAAACAGCATATGCACGTCAACCTAAAGTTATATTATGAAGTCAATTGTAGATGTGCAAGGAGAGATTGGCTCACTAGAGCTGCAGTTCCCATCACAGAAATTGTAATACTGGGGCATATTATATGATATTCTTCGGCAGTGGAACGGCCAAAGCCTCTCGTAACTAGCTATGACGTCATTTAGTAATGTCCTGCATTAATGCTCTTCAATTTCTACCGTAGAAATAATTTCACGGACACTTTATGCGCTGGTAGAGGAGATTGTTTTTGTGGTCGCTGTATCTGTCACCAGTCAGAGGTAGGTAACATAAAGGACAAATATACCTTTGTATAAGAATAGTCTAGAACAAAATTTTTATTAGATATGTTTAAGGTGATGCTTAGGTCAAAAAATTGAAAACTATGTATTAAACAGCATGAGAAAAGAAATTCCAACGGTCCAACTCCCATCTTTATAGGACATTCTTGAGCCGAAATATAAAATGCTGAAATTTATTAGTTTAATACAAATGCTATAGTAGATTGCGCAATAATTTATGACTTTCTTGTTGTACAACACACATAACCTGCTTTGTTCCCTTTAAATTAAAAATGTTTTAATGGCCTTGAACACTTCGTGTTTTCTTGCATACCGGTGTTGCTCAGAGAGCTTAATTAATTACATCACCTAATAAGAGTCATAGTGTTATCACACCTTGGCACAAGGTGCAGAAACTTTCAGAAAAACAAAAAAATACAAAAATTGTAATTTGATTAGTGCAACAATGATATTGCAAATTATTGCACAATGTGCCATTTTAAGTTGAATGAATAAAAATCAATATTTTATCTCACCTCAAGAATGTCCTGTGTAGATGGATGTTGAACTGTTAGAATTTATTTTTCATACTGTTTGATGTATATTTCTGATTCTTTTGACTTTCTTGGACTTTCTGGTGAAGGATTCATTCATTTCCCATGTTCGGCTCTCGAGATAATGGCAATTGAAGTTGACACATCTTCTATAAACGTGAACTTAAAGAAAGCAGGTGTGACGTCATGGAATCACATTGTTGGCCAATGTTTCGTTTTTCATTATTTTTCATCCCATTATTTTGACCTTGGAATCTTTCGGGATTCCATAGCCCTATAGAGCCATATAAATTTTCTAAAATTCGGATGCTTAAGTACGTAACGTAATCCAGAAAATTTTATGCCCTATCGGAAGAAAGTTTTTTCCCTCGAAGAAAGATGACCTCAGTTAATGATACCTCTCTTTATCTAAGAACCTATAAATAGAAAAATAATTCCGTGCAGTTATAGTTAGGAAGATGAGGTTTTACAAGTGCGTGTTACATTGTTCGTAGGTGTGTATACAGGTAAGTGTGATTTTTTATGCAAGCCACAAATTCAAGGGCAAGAGCAGTTCCCCAACTTCAAGAAGTGTAGTACATTGTCCTGTTATATGATTGGTCTTTCAGGGTCATGTGCCAGTATTTTCTCCTCCTCAGATATGAAATTTCCCGAGGGTCACTGCTGCCCAGTAAAATGGTTTAACTTGAATACGCAATATCGAAGTCCTAAAATATTCAAAACAAATACTTTGGAAGGGAACTGAGACGAAAATTGTGGGGTTGAACTCTTGCTTCAAGATACGTTTGAGATGACTGCTGTTGCCTTTAAAGTTTATCACATTTTTTTCATCAGAGAGTTGCTAAAGACTCTAGCAACTCCCTGCTTTCACGTAAAAGATTTAACGCTTAACGTTTCCCTATTTTTCTTTACTATATTTTTTTTCCCTACTATATCACAGCTTCAAAATGAGATATATTCGGGTACTTACTGTGAGTGCAATAATCAAGCTTGTCCAAGGTTTGATGGAGAGGTTTGTGGAGGTAAGAGTCCATATTGAAATTTGTTACTGCACTTACTATAACCATGCTCATGAAATAAGACTATCTCATCTTTGGAAAAGTAATCGAGGGCATTCTTCAAACGTTACACGTGCGGGAATATTTTCTTCATAAATAGGCCAAACCTAGTACAAATGTGGGAATTTTTAGGCGAAATTGAGACCATAATCACGAGGTTCAAAAATGTACCGACTGCATTGCCTGATCGACGGACTTTTATCTCCTGCTCCTATAAAAGAAGAGCGTCCTTTGAGTCAATGTCTGCTATGAAGTGCTCAGGTCTTGGCTAAGGCTAAGCTTTTGCAAAAGATACAAATTCTGAAGTTTGGGTGACAATTTCGTAAGTTACAATTACTGCAAAGCGGCCATAGCCAAGTTTTGGTTTAGGCAACAAATTCTTAGCTAACACGTCTTAGAAAACTGACAGCTAAACCTTCACTTAAAAAATATATGGATTCAAAATTTCACCCCATAGGACATTTTTCCAGTTCACAATGTTTTTATTAGACAAGTATGCAATGCATGGAGTTCTTTGCATTTCCATACACCCGTAAATAACTATGGTAATCAAGTTCTCTGGAACAATCACTTTATAAAAGTTGATGGTGAAATTTTGTATAATAAAAAACTTCACAGTTCTGGTGTGTTATATGTCAAGGACCTATATGATGGTAACCACAACTTGATCTCATATGTCGATTTTTGTAACAAATTTAATATAACACGTTATCCTTTTACTAGTTTTTTCGGACTGTTAGCTTCAATCCCAGTGGAGTGGAAAGAAAACCACTTTAACAACGATAATCCTGATTCTATGTTTAGAGCTACGCTTAATCATCCCCGGGTCACGTAATTCTCTTATTGTAAGCTTATTGATAAAATCGTTTTGCCTCCTAGATGTATTGTTCATTGGAATGATACGTTCAACTTCACAGAGGATAATTGGCAAACAATTTTTACTATCCCCCGCGCTTCCCTTTCTGATAGCAAGCTTATTTATTTCCAATTCCGCTTTTTGCATAGAATCCTTGCCACCAACAAGCTGCTGTTTGCTATGAAAAAAATTGATTCCCCTCACTGTTCATTTTGCAAAACCGAAATTTGGAGCACCTATTTTGGAGCTGTCCGTTCACTTCCTCCTTTCTGTTAGACACCGAACAGCATCTCTTTGGCAGGCAATTTATTTTAAGTAAATCCGATTTTTTCTTTCGTTATAAGCTCCTTCTACAGCACCCATACAATTTTGTTTTTTTTTTTTGTATTGTAAACATTTTATTAATTGCTGCAAACTTAACTCCGTAATTCCTGAGTTTTAGAGTTTCTACCATAAACTGTTATTTATACTTAAAGTAGAAAACCATATTTGTTCCAAACCCAGCTGTTCTCCGAAAAGAGTCAAAAGGTATCATGAACTTGTTAATGCCCTCTCATTCCGACTAAATTCTCCCTAATTTTTTTCTTTTTCCCCCTTTTTGCCATAATTTTCCTCTATTAACTGAAATTTATTTGATCAATTACCGGTGTTCTCTGTTTTATGATTTATTCTTCATTGAGAATGTCTTCATGTCTTTATGTATGTGCTATGTCATGTTCTCTGCCTTTTGTTAAATTTATCTTACTAATCTAAAATATTGAGGACAAATGGTGAAAAAGTGTTTGCTGGTATTCTCATAAACGAGTGTTATACAAAACGTAGCTATAGGTCGATGTAAAGGTAATCTGACTTTAAACTGTATTTATGCTGATCTGTATATGTTATGTTAACTATGTATATATTGTAACTGTCTAGAAAAGAATGTTTGAAAGTGTTCGATTGTTGTTATATATGAGCACCGAGTCTCGAAATAAACGAAGGGGAAAAAAGCTAAGACCTCCTCCTTTAATGTTAGAAATCTTATGAAGCAGTTTCTTAGCAACAGTTAAAGGCGAAGTTTTTTAGTTCAGGTCATCGGAACGAAAGGCTGATGGACACAGGTTAATGGTTATAAGGGGTGTGGTAGCTACAGACGCGATATATACGCAATATCTCAAACAAATACTGAATAAATCAAATAGCAAACGGGGAAATACATTAATGCTATAGTAAGTTTTAGTATTCTAGGAAGTGAAACTCTTTTCATAGACGTCACCGCCCTTTCTCCCTGCCACACGTTTAACGAAACGTTACTAGAAGGTCCTGTTTCCCCTCCCCTACCATTTGTTTGTATTCCAACACATGCAGAATTCTCTAGGCATTCTGGGGTAAAAATGATAAAAACAATTTCAATCTTTGCATGTATGTCTTTTTTTCACAGAATGACGAAATTTATCGAAACGAAAGTGTTGCTATAAATGTTTATACCGTTACCATGGTCATCGCAAAGGATTATAATCACTCTCTAAAGTGATTTCACGTGACGTCACCCATTGCCTCCCAAAATCAACAGTATTTTAGTGCAAAAGTAACACATCGGTAGTCAGCTTCAGATCATTTGGCTACAATCGTTAGCGTACTGTACCCATTTTTGCCCATCAAAAGATTTGTTTTGCGCACTAATTTGTTACTTTCTTGCTTTACAACTAACGTTACCTACTTTTTTCCCTTTGAAATTAAAATGATGATGGTGATGAAAGCTCCCTGCTTCCTTGCAAAGCATGTTGAGCAGACAGGCATTGTTTAATTACGGAGCTAAGATGGCAACTCCCTGACTTAATCACAATCACCCCATAATCGTAAGATTGCTATTTCATATTAGCACAAGGCTCTCTATTGAGCGACGCTTGATTAGGGAGGGCTGGTCGAGTCCGTATAGACCAATCCGGACGGATTGGGATGGTCTGATTTTGGTCGGCCATCACTGGGGTCCATCACCCTTAATCTTTAAATTTCCTTCCTTACCTGTTCCGTGGATGGTTGTACACTGGCGTGTATCTTGATTTTCTCAACTTCACTGAATATGAGGATTTGAAATTGACGTAGACAATAAATGAAGACGATTAAAGGCTAATGGACCCCACTAATGACTGCCTACAGTCACTAAAAACAAGCGCTAATCGGATTCGTCTTTAGGGGAACTTCGCCACAAAGTCTATTGATTTCTTTTCAGTGCCCTGCACGGAAAGATTTTGTTTCACCTGGTTTCACAAATATTTAACTGTAAATTCTCTTCCCTCAGGTTCCGACAGAGGGGAATGCGTTTGTGGGAAGGACGGGAGAACCAATTTATGCGAGTGCCGCCCTGGTTTTTCGGGACAGAACTGTGGCTGTCCGACTCAAACGGATACATGCATCGCTAGCAATGGGGTAAGCGTCCATATGGTTCTCTAGTCTACGGGGCCTCTACGGAGTATTTGTTCTTATCTTGCATCGGAGATTACCTGACCTCCCTTTGATTAGCCTGCGTAGCGCCTTTGTGGCTGCAGCCCCCTTTAGGCTGCCACCCCTCAGATTTTTTCGTAGCGATGAGCTGGACGAAAAAAATCGTCCCCTACGCGGGCTACCCTTTGATAGGCAACGAAACAGTACTAGGGCTGTTGTTTGATTGAATCTCCTGCCTGGTAATTGTTTGCTCAAGGATCGACAGCTCTCTGTTACGAAGTCTGTACATTTTGAAAAGTCTATAATGGGTCAGTGTTGGGATAAGGGTTTGGTTAAGTTAGTCAGATGAAGCTAAGAGCTTAGTTTTTAAACAATCAGTTTAAGTCGGGGGGACCACGGCCTTTTTCCAGTTTGACCCATTCCCTTGCTTTCCCGACTCCATTGCAAAAGTTTAGCTCCCTAGCAGTTCCATTCTCTGAGTTCAATGGCGAGAGGTTCTATTCTTAAAGTACTCATCATGACCAGGCTAGGAGTCGAATTCCAGTCCTCCTGGCTGCAAGTTGGATGTTATGACCACTTAACAATGCAGTAGGGCTAGGTTAGGATGGTTATGTGTATTGGGGCTTATAGAGACGTCGGAAGATTAAGGTGCGATTTGTTAGTTGTTTTAATCACTCCATGTGTTACCACAAAACCATGTAGTAAATTTTTATTGACGTATGGAAACGTTAAAGGGATAGGTCATCGACTCAACTATTATAGCTGACCATGAAAAACTCCCCATTCTTGGTTTCGGTGATAAGAGAAACCAGTTCATTCATAATGGCGTGTATGTATGTGTGTTTTTGACACTTTGTCAGTTAACACGATATCTCAAGATTAGAACGTCTCACAGTTTTCAAACTTGGTACTTAGATGCCCTATATAAAAAGTAAAACCCTATTGTTTTGAAGGAGGCCAAAGGTCATCTAAGATCACCGGGGGTTAAAATCTGGCAACCTTGTTAACCCAATATCTCAAGGTAGGGCCTCGAGTAGATTCCACATGTCCAGTGTGGATGTGTGATGGTATCGAGATCATCCCTACTGTTTTGGGGAAGTCAAAAGTCATCTGGGGTCGCGAGGAGTTCAAAATGTGAAACCTTGTTAACACATCTCAAGGTGGGAAACGAATAGATTTCACATATAATATGAATAGAGCTGTATTATGGTGAGAAGATGATCCCTAGTTTTGTTGGTGGCGGTCAAAGTCTTAGGTCATGTGGAATAACAAAATCATTTTTTGCGGAACATTCTAGTATAACACTGTAAACACAAATTAGTCAAGTTCTGAACTGACTAACCACGTTAGTCACTCATATTTGACTATAGTGTGCGACGACATCTGACTATTTTCGTAACAATTATCAAAAGAATATCAGTCAAAATGTAGTCAAGGTGGATTAATATTTGTAAGAAACTAATTCAACAGGGTCAAATATAAGTCGTTGTTGTTGACTAACGTAATTGATCAATTCAGGCACTGTTTGGCTAATTTTTATTTACATTGAACATTTGAGTGAGAGGATACGGTATACATGACGGAATTATTTGAAATAGGATATTTATGGAATCATGCAAATCTCAAAGCATTGTTGCACTCTTGTTTATTTCTAAAGTATATTCCACGAGTCCACAAAAACGTGTATGATGAAATGTCGTTCCAAAGGACATATTCTAATTTTTTTTTGTTTTTGTTTTAAGAATCTTACACCAGTAGGCCCATGCAAGGGTGTCTCAGTAGCATCAGTGGGTACAACTCCTCACCCCCGATCTGTGCTTTTCCCGCAGAAGATAAAAGTGTGCTTTTATTCAATTCGTGGATTTATGTAACCTTATTTGTGTCCTTACTAGTATTAGAACTTTTTCACAAATCCTTCGCAAACTATCACAATTTTCGTTGTGATTCTAATCACTTATAGGTTACACCCGGTATTTAAATTCACATTGACCGTAGTCCGTTGAGGTAATTACCCACACTTTCAAGGACATGTTTTGAAAACTTAAGAGTTTACTAGTAACCTCAAAATATTGAAATATTTATCACCATTTTGCCTTTCCCAGTGGGCCCCTTCTTTTAGACACCCAGTGGAGTAGCTACAGGGGGCATGCGGCTCTAAAAATGAAGAATTCGGAAATTTGCCATTTGTGAAACCAGTCTACCTTGTGTTTTGACAACTCATAATTCCGAATTCTCTCAAAAAACCCATATTCATCACTATTTTTTTTATCAAACAAACAAAATTTTCCGCGCGCTTCGCGCGTCGCAAATTGCAATTCCTAAAAAGAAGATTTCTCTGACACTTTCAGTTTGGTAAACATTTCCGAGCTCTGGGAGTGACAAAGTCTGAAATTTGCTTTGTGTGACACCAAATCATCATGAGGCACCGGTAACTACAGTGCTTTTTTCATAAAATTCCTCAATTTTTCCCCAATATAAGCTTTTGCCTGAAAAAAAAAATCGTCGAAGAGTCTCATTTCGTAGGTGTTGGATAAAATTGTGTACATAACAACGATCTGTGGTCGCCACTCAATCTCAGATTTGCCAACAGAAAATGCAAATTCTTCAGTAATCCCCCAAATTTTCAAATTTCCTTACAGGAAACCAAGAATTTTCTGCAGTACAAGCTCCATATTTTCAAATATATGAAAAAGAGCAAATATTTCAGCACGCCCCGCGCGCCGCAAATTATGTCCCTAGTACAGTGGTGTTCATACTTAAAATATCGTAAAACTTGGATGCATATCAACCCAGGCCCAACCTCCAGGCAAAAATGTCTAGCTTCGTCGTTGTTAAGACACCTTACCAGGACAGTAGAAATATTTAAGCCAGATCCCCGCCACTTTGAAAATCAAATCGACGCCCCTCCCAAGTGTATTTTTGTAAATTAAGGTCTGGCAGTATAAAGCTTGTATTTTCACTGTCTGCGTATCTCACACAGGACTTAATACAGTTCGGTAAGTTACATTAGAGCATACCATACGAAGACTTAAGATATAACCCGTGGGTTAATTTCGACAGTACTTCAAAAACTATGATTTCCTGTCAATAGGTCACCTCGGAAACTGTTGGATTGATGCCTTCTTTAAATTGTCATACTTTTAAGCTTATTTTAAAAACCCTATAAAAGGTTAAGAGAAGTCGAGGCAGGCCTAAAGGCTATGCATGAACGGCTGTCACGCACCAGATAACAACACATGCCCCTGATGATCAAAGTTGAATTGTTCTCAGATATACCGGTAAAATTGCATGTAAGCCAACCAAGTCGCCTACGGTACCGTTGCTGAGTTAATTTTCTGCAAGGGACGATAGGCAAGAACAAGTAGACGGTGCTCGCAACTTTCATATTTCTAAAACAACAACCTTTTAAAAGTCATAATGCAAAAGTATTGCGATTGTTGTTCAGTTTGTGATTGAACTACACTCTAAAAACTGTTGTGTAAAAAGTGTTGGGCAAAATACAAAATGCCCAACATGGGCAAATTATTGCCCACCAAATGGGTTAACATCTGTACCCATATTGTTGGGCAAATTAAGGTTGAGTAAAATCCAGGTGTTGGTAAAAGGTGTTGGGCAAGTTTTAAAGTACTCAACAGTTGGGTAAAATGTAATTGACCCATCAGATGATTAGTTAAAGATCAGTTAAGTTTTACAGATAATTATTGTAATATAAGTGGTTCATTATAAGATCTCATGGTTGAATAAGGTTGTATTTGGTACATAAAAAGCTAACGGTAGAATAGCAGTAAAATCTGGACCGAAGTACTTAAAGAGCAATGGTCGCATAGAAAAAAGAAGTTTTCATTGCTACATAATCAATGGGAGAAGAAATACAAAGTTCACGATTGAGTTTGATACGTTAAGCTACACGATTCACTGTTTACTACTACGTGAATCGTCGCTGGTGCTCCCAACTATCCTTGGGGAGTAAACGGTGTATGTGTTAAGGTACTTTGTAATTATGTATCAGGTACATTGAAATTATTGAAATCCAACCAAGCACCCAACATACTGGATAGTTGCATTGCCCAACACCATTTGCCCAACAGTTGGGAGGACACATATATACTCAATGTTGGTTAAAAGTTGGTCATTCAGTAGTGCCCAACTACTGGGTAAATGCATTGCCCAACACCATTTTCCCAACAGTTTGCCCAATTGTTGGGAGGACACATGTATACCAAGTGTTGGTAAAAAGTTGGGAAAATATTTGCCCAATATTTTTTAGAGTGTAGTCATTTTTTACCATGTCTTGCCTTGTATAAACAACAATAGAACAATATTTCCATAAAGTGGGCAGGGTCCAGAATTTGAGGACATGTGCCATATTGTTTTAGCTTTAAGCCTGGATCTCTTTTTCCTAGAATGTTTCCGAGATCACTGCCATATTTTTTATAAGAATGAGACACCGACTGCTTTTGAAGTGTCACGTCAGTGACTGCAAAGCTTTACCTTCGAATAAATTTGCCGGGGAGGGGGGGGGGGGGAGAATGTGGCGATAAGTTTGCCACCACCTCTTAATATTGTGCAGAGATTTATTCATAGCGGCTGCATATGAAGCCGTGATGTTAATTCGATGAATTTCGAAAGAAGCATGTCTTTTGTCATGTTGAGGTGAGGATTCACAAATCAGCAATACTCGCTGTGTCCCGGTGTGAGGGTTCTTCAAGTTCTTCCTAGACAGTATAGTTCAAGTTTGTACAGGATGATTAAATGATCAGAAAACCAAAAAATAAAATTTACCACTACCAAATGGATCAAATGGTCCCATATCTTTTCGAGGGGGGGGGGGGGGATACATGTCAACGGAATTGAAAACGTGCTAACCTTCTTTTTTAATTTTTAGGACTTTTGACTAAATTCATCATCTAGGCTGAATTAAATTGTCTATGTGTCTACCCGAACTCCTTATTTTACTTCAAACGCCTTTTGAAAAATGTCACTGCACGAAATGGGCTTAAATGACTTTGCAGGCACAACTGTGGGAAAAATTGTCACACTATATATCATTATGTAAACAACAACGTACCCGGTTTCATTACCGTTGTCCAAATTCGGCTATCGGAGCAGGATAGATGGCCAACTATTGGACACTGCAATGAGAACCTCCTTTCGCTTGTTCGTGTTAAGTTTCCATGAAAATGTGACCCGGACTGTCACGGTGATACTTTTCTCCATTTTACGAGCAAGTGTTTGAAAAAATTTGGAGTTTCGGTAATTGCGTTTCTAAAGATTATGAATTAAAGCTTACGAATAATATCCGTTTTGCCATGTTCGAACGTGAATCCTTGAATTTTTGTTTTCTTTTTCGGGCAAATCTGTTTGAGATTTCGGATGTCATTTTTTTTCAACTCAAATGGTTACCGATGTTATTCCACAATCTCGTCCAAGTATCACACATCGAAAAGTTTGTGTGAAAAAGATCATTTGCTCATTTTATAAAAAAAAATCTAAGTGGTTTTAACTAAGGTAAATAATTTCATCGGTTGCATCTCCGAAATGTTATACCTAGGTTAAAATTCAACATAAGATGATGGCTTTTACTAAAAATGCGTTTCAAATTTTGTGACGTCATAAATTTGGGTAATTTCCCAAAAATAATGTGTTATTTAATGCCCCAAGCGACGCAATTTACGCTAAAATTGTAAATGCAAACCAATTCTTCTTCTCCTGTTACTAATGACGCTCACCCCTCAGAAACACGTTAGTGGTGTAAATATATTATTTCTTGGTTACAAGTATTAATCCTCTAAATTATGTAAATTTAGGATGAAAAACGCTTTTGCATCATCAGACATCAGTTTCATAAATTGATGATTTTCCATCCCGGAAAGGGTGGGTATATGAACTTCACAAATCCAGTTTAACCCTACCCTTAAACACAACCCCAAGTACTAGCCTACACAATAACAAAAGTTCTAAAATAAAACATTCATCCACACTCTGTAGCACATGTGTTAGGTTTATGATCGCTACTTTTTGATATTGATCTTGGGGGAATGGGGGAAGCCTGTCGCCCTGTACCCCCGCCTCTTACGTTTATGAATGCAATACAAAGAACAAACGTCAGTGTGACGTCAATTTATAAGGTCTATGCGTGAAGTGAACATCCGTTTATAGCCTACCTGAAAACTTGTCCATGTCGGGCATTTCATACCGACCTCGTGCTGGTATTTGTGATACGATTCTGCGTGAAAGTCATGCATATTTAACCCGTGCCTGTATATCTACAAAGGATTCAGAAACGGACACTGACGCGTAACTTCGTGTGAGTGGATGGCGCATTACATTTTCCCATGTGAGCGATTTTGCAATTTGACACGGACACGAACGCGGATTACGGATTTAGGTATGAATGAATAGCGGAGTGTAGTTTAGATGTTGCTTTCGATTATCGAAAGAACGAGGCACATCTAAAAGTAGCAAAAACGTTTAAAGAGTTATTTACCAGACGTGTTCTCTCATCCTCTCCTTCTTCTAGTTTATGTGCAATCTTTTAGGAGAGTGTGAGTGTGGAAGATGCAGATGTAATTCAACAAGATTCTTTGGACCAAGATGTGACGATTGTGCGGTAAGTCAAATGTAACAATTATAAGACTATCAAGTTGTGTACCTAGATTCTCGATTGAAATGATAAACTGTGTTCCTACGAGGAATGAGATGTTAATATTAGAACAAAGTTTGCACAAACTTTTCTCTGAAAGAGGGCGGCTTTGCTTTTTACGACCAACGACCACTTGACAACTTCTACATGTTGCCACGGAAACATGCTACCTGGGTCCAAATGTCACACCCCTTAATTTTGTATCGATTGCAGCGGCGTGTATACACTGTTAAAAAAAGGCCTGTAAAATTAAAATAAAAAACAGAGAAATACATAAGAATCCCTCCTGCTTCTGCAGTAGGAATTCACATGCCTTTCTTTATTTTTGCTTCTGTAATTTATGATAGGCATTTTAACAGTGTACTAATAATGATTAAGAACACAAGTTTGGCATTTTGAAAGTTAACAAAGGATATTAATTTGTATAGATTTTAAAGCTTAGGTTTTTAAGGTACTATGGTCTCACACCTAACGGAGTATGGATTCTGTAATTGAACATTTTCTGGAACGATTTGCCATCAGACACTGTGCCAGTCTGTAAGAATGATATTCCCATTTTCCCACCCTACCTACGTTTGGCTGTTAAGATATAAATGGCATTTGAAACCGTTACATTACTAATAACATTTCCCATATCACACTTCAGTGGATTGATCACGGGAAAAAGTCTACAATCTGTCTGCATCCGTTCCTTCAAAACCCTTGCTAAAGTACATGGGCAATCGTAGTGACAAGAGGTTAGGATATTTTGTGCGAGGCGCTGATATCCGACGATCCACATCACTATCTAAATGTATTGTGACCATTGGTTAAAGAGCAAGAGCATTCACCCCAACTTGAAGAAGTGTAGCAGACTGTCTTTTTTATGATTGGCTGCTTTGAGCCATGTGGCAGCAATTTTTCTTTTCAAAAGTCAAATTTTCTAGCATTAGCTGCTTCCTTTACATTGAATAATGCAATTGTAAAGCTATTAAATATGATGAAAGATATACATTTAAGAGAAATAAGAGGAAAATTGTAGTATTTAGCTGTTGTTTCAAAATCAGTTTGGTGGACAGCTCTGGACTTTTAATCGTTTTCTTCTGCAAAGTGGGATTCCCATTTTTTCCGGAAATGGAACACGTAGGCAAAAATAAGCCATTCAAAAAAGTAATAAATAGTTAAGCATTGGAAATGTTAAGGTGTTTTGGTGCGTCCCACCTAAATCCACCTCTCTTCGAGGGCCTATAGAAATAGGTGTTCATTTGTAACATTATTCCTGTCTTCCCGCGTACCCTCTTCTTTTCTTCTCCATCCGTCCATGTAGAGCTGCACGGATTGTGACCTTCATAAAAATTGTATCCGATGCGAAATTTTCGAAGGTGATAACTTTGAGGATGGCTTCACGAGAGAAAAGTGTGATTTATGCACCGAAATAATTTGGACAGTACCCAAGTTACCATCAGGTAAGTCATAAAGTTTAGTTTGGTAAAGGAAGAGTGATTTAAGAATCATTGACCATTTAAAACAGCGGTGGCTTTATCATTCCCATTACCAGAATTAGTGAAGGTGGAGCACTATGCCCAGGGGCACTAGTTTTTTTTTTTTTTTTTTTTATAAAATAGGATATTACACTGGTAGGTGACCATGGTAGAAGAGCAGGCGCAGAAGAAGGACTTCCAAATCCCCTACCCCCCCCCCTCCCGTCCCTTGCATCGTTAGGGACCTGTGCTTCACTACCGTTCATAATTGTATTATTGGAAGCACATCAAGGAATGCTCAACAGCTAAGTACAGTATATACAGCCCAAATATCCCTCCCGACCCATTATAGAGTCCATTCCGATTCAAGCAGCTGAATCCAATGCCATTTGACTACAGCCCGATTGGAAAGGAACCATTCTGAATTAGGACACCAGTAACACTAACACTAATTCAACTGACGACGGTCGGTTTCCACAAAGATATTATAAACATAGATACCAAACTTAAAATGGCGCGGTGACCCCTCACGGAGGCCGAATCGGAGGGGCGGAAGTGCTTATCACTGCAGTGGCGTAGCTAGGATTTTTTCCAGGGGGGGGGGCAAAGGTATGAAATTTCCCCAAAATTTTTCAATGTGTATGTATTTCATATAAAATATGCAAATTTACAAGTATAAACACATAAATACTCTTAGGGTTTCCAAGTGAAGCACGCCCTCTAAAGGTTCCTTAACTCTGGAAGCTAGTACACCTGCTGAAATCAGCCCGGAGGTGGTAATAACACCTCTCTGCTGAAATAACGTAGTTTTGAAGAGGGATTCTGGATTTATAACAAACTTTTTGAAATTTACTCTTTATTTTTGTACATCAGAGCTCACTGTGAATTTTTCTGCTATTTTACAGTAAATGGGTCTTTTCGAGAGTGCGCCATTCTTGATAACAAAAAATGCAGAGTGCCTTTTCTGATTGGTCGGTTTGAAAACAAAGTTACTGTTTACGTGAAAGATGAGCCAGGTGAGGAAGCAATGAAATGATTTTTATTTCGTTGGAAGGTTTATTTGCCATGCTTTGGTAACGATGAAGTTTCTTCATCCCACTCCGACTATCCAAGGGAGATTGTATACTAGGTAGAAGTAGTAGTTAACATTGTGATTGTGGTCCTACTAAGATAAAATACTTGTTCAGTGTTTCCTTCAAAATCTGCTACCATTTGTGAAAATCATTCCAACCTAAATTTTCAGACCGTTTTTGTCAGGGTGCAGGTCAGTAGAGAAAGATAAAAAACATAAATGTTATAGGCCTATGAAAATAACCAAAGTTTACTTTTTCTTAAAATTTCATTTTTTCAAGCAATTTGTATATTTGCTGCCAACTTGTTTCTTAGCCATCTTGGTTCACTGAAACTCAACACTCTTTCCAAAGTCCTACCGACCCTCTGGCAAAGGGCCGTTCGGCGAAACCAAACTTGATACTGCTTCGCGAAGAAGCTATACGCCCACTTAAGGACAACACTTGACCAACCTCAAGGCCTTCAGACCATTTACATTACTGGTCTGTCATGCATGGCTCCATTCTTGACTGGATGAAAAGAACAGACACTACACATGATCTGAGCCAAAAGGCCGAGAAGCGATCTCAAATATTCTTTTTTCTAAAAGTCCCCACGACTCTCTGGCGAAGAGCCAAGGGGCCAAAACAAAACGATTACTCCCGGAGGTGTTCTGCTCCCTTAAGGAGCTTAACGTCCCAAATGGACAAGTACGCCCTCTAAAGGGCAAACAGCTACTTTTTCTAAAGTCCTCCCGACCCTCTGGCAAAGGGCCGTTCGGCGAAACCAAACTTGATACTGCTTCCCGAAGAAGCTATTACGTCCACTGAAGGACAACACTTAACGACCAACCTCGCGGCCTTCAGACCATTTTCATCATTGGTCTGTCATGTATGTCATGTAAGGGCAATGTTACTTATGTTTGCAATATTTGTCATAACTCCTCGACAGATATTTCAGCAGCTACGTTAAAACATTTTTTATTCACTGTTTCCGTTATTCTTAATAACTTATTACATTTATTTATTTCGGGAGCGATACTTTTTTGGCCATTTCGGTTAACCCAAACTACAGAAGTATAGTGCAATAGCTCATAAGAATTTAGGAACAGTTGATGTAATACATGGGCAGGTGTTAAGAGCCAAAAACATTGTTTTCTTCGAGTAAATCACACTTTTTACCGAGCTGTTTCTTCATTGGCTGGTATCATTCTATATGGATTGTATTCTTTGTTAGGGTTAGGGATTATGTTAGGCATTACGGCTATTGGTAGGGTTATTGTTGTTTTTTGTTAAACAGAACAGGGCACATCACCCCTTTTTTCTCTTTAAAAATATTACAATTACCTTGCCTCCCCCCCCCCCCCCGATTGTGCACTTTTTGCCATTTGGGGGTTCAGTTGAATCTTGGAAGGTTTTTAAAAAATACATGCATTTGCAATATTTATAAAAGGATGTGGAAATATATTTTGCTTTACATATTCAAAAATATTTGAATGATTTTTGTACGTCTTATTGTTTTATTACATTATTTACATTATATATAATACATTGGAAAACATTGATTTTTTTGTCAACTTGGTTGATCTGAATTCAAAAAGCAATAATTTGAAAAGAAAATTAAAGGTAGTCACTCACTAAAGATACTAAGGGCAACTGTTTCAAAAGTATTTTAATAATTGCTTTTCTTTTCATTTTGTATTTGATAACTATCAAACAAGAGACCATTTTGTTTTTTCTGATTCCCGCATAAAAGGTAAATGGTTAAAACTAGCTCGTTTTTAGAAACTTTTGTCTTACGAAATTAAGGGCAACATTCGATAAGTATTTTTAATAAAATATCTTTTTATTTTTTATTTTTTGCTTTTTTGGTTTCGATGAAAAGAGAAACCTATGCATTCATGTGGCGTTTGTGTGTATGTATGTGTGTGCGTGTGTATGTGTGTGTTTGTGACACTTTGCTTGTTTACACGATATCTTGAGTAGGGAATATCTGACAGTTCTCAAACTTGGTACACAGATACCTCATACTGAGAGGAAGAACCCTCTCGATTGTGATGGAGGTCAAAGGTCATTTGGGGTCACGTGGGGTCAAACCCCGAAATCCCTGTTTACACGATATCTCATGGTAGAAAACTTGGATTAATTTCAAACATGATATGATGATGCGTTATGATGTAAGGAAGAACCCTTTTGATTTTGGTGGAGGTCAAAGATCATTTGGGGTCACATGTGGTCAAACCCTGAAATCCTTGTTTACATGATACAGTACGGTAGGAAACTTGGATTCATTTTAATCTTGATAGGCTGATGCGTTATGATGTAAGAAAGAACCCGTTATGATGTAAGAAAGAACCTTGTTTACACGATATCTCATTGTAGAAAGGTAAGATTAATTTCAAACTTGATATGATGATGCGTTATGATGTAAGGAAGAACCCTTTCGATTTTGGTGGAGGTCAAAGGTCATTTGGGGTCACCTGGGGTCAAACCCTGAAATCCTTGTTTACATGATATCTCAAGGTAGGAAACTTGGATTCATTTTAATCTTGATAGGCTGATGCGTTATGATGAAAGAAAGAACCCAATTTATTTTCATGGAGGTCAAAGGTCATTTGGGGTCACACCCCAAAATCCTGGTTTACACTATATCTCAAGGTAGGAAACTTTGATTCATTTCAAACTTGATATGTTGATGCATTATGATGTAAGAAATAACCCAATAAATTTTGGTGGAGGTCAAAGGTCATTTGGGGTCACATGGGGTCAAACTCCGAACTTCTTGTTCACACTGTATCTCAAGGTAGGAAGATTGGATTGATTTCAAACTTGATATGTTGATGCGTTATGATGGGAGGAAGAACCCTATTGATTTTGGTAGAGGTCAAAGGTCATTTGGGGTAATAGGGATCAAACTCAGAAAAACTTGTTTAGGATAGTTGAAGGTATGAAAGGTGGATGGATTTCAAAATTAGTATGTAAATGAATTATGGTGAGAAGATGGTCTGTATAAGGTTTTTTTGTGGAGGTGAAAGGACATCTGGGGTCATGATCGGTCAAACTTTGAAAAACTTGTCAAAATTGGATATCTCAAGGTAGGAAACTTGCATGGATTTCCTAATTAGTATGTGGATGTGTTATGGTGAGTTGAAAGTACTGTACTGTACCTGTTGTTTTTGGTGGAGGTCAATGGTCATCTGGTATCACCTGGCATCAAACTCTGAAAACCTTGTTTGCAGAATATCTTAAGGCACAGTATGAAATTTGACTGTTTGAATAGAGAAATGTTTTGGTTAAAAGAAAAACCAGTCACTTACAGGTGGAGACAAAGGTTATTTTGGGTCACCAGTTGTTACAAGAAATGTAGCATTTTATTGAAAAGAGCAAGTATGTATCATCGAAACCTCAATGCATTTTTGCATTCTGGTTTTTAAATTGATCACTTCTATAGGATGCCTTCATTTCTAATGATTTTTACACATTTTTTTAAATAATTGGTTCTTCTAGCAACAGTTTTTATGCCCTTCAATGTTGGATATGGATCTCGGCATGGAAGCAAAATCCGAAATTGAGGTTTCAATTTTTGCGAAAAATAGGAGCACCCACATTTAACGCCGTTATGCACAAAATATTTGAAGATCATTTTCCTTGTAATATTGAACAGAAGATTCATAGTTGGCCGACATTTTTTTTTATTTGCAACTTGGCAACCATTTTGAAATTAGTTGACACCCAAAATATTAACTGTAACCTACATCTTGATTTCGTTTTCATGGGACTACAAGGTTTCCGAAGTATGTTAGCGGGTAAGGACGGTTAGCTGCGTGTTTGTGCCTCTAGTCATTGGCCTGTTTTAATTCTCTTCGTCAGATTGTACTATCCTCCCGACCAGAGGACGTCACTTCCTGTTTGTGTGCGTGTACATCATCCTAGCTATTGTTTTATTCGGGCTTGCTCTTCTTCTTCTCTATTGTATCTTTGTCTGGTATTTAGACCGCAGTGAATACATGGCCTTTGTGAAGGAAAACGAAAACGCGGCGTGGGAAGAGGTATGTGGTCTTTAATTGTTCTTTTATTTTTACTTTATATTACCAACCAGGCTGTGGACAGGGGCCGGGGAGCGAATTTTGAAGTGGGGACTGAGGGCTTACTGCCAAAGCTGCCTAGTATGTCAACAATATCATAGCAATGTAAAGCGGCACAAAATAAGGTTGCCCACAGAAAAAGAGGCGGGGCTTAAGCCCCTCAGCCCGGCATACGACTAATCATCCTCTATTTGAAGATAACGGCAATTTTGCGCTAATTCAATGAAGTCGAGCCCCCTCCCCCACCCGCCGTTGGGGGAAAGGGTAGGTACCCTGTTGAGAAAATGATCCGGTCCAATTTCGCTGAATTTCGATGAATTTATCCTCGAAAAGCCACATTCCTTAAAAATCGTCTTGGCTGTACCTACCTAAAAGGAAGAGGTTTAATTGAAATTCTCTGATTTTTTCAAATTTTTTGGCGAATAAAACTTTCTTCACTAAACTGAAAATCTTTGTCCAACCTAAGTTCCACATTTTCAAACCTTTCCAACATTTCGACCGTCTCACTCCCCGTCCCCGTCTCCCCGTCCCTTCGGCAACCCATTGCTTTGTCAAGGCTTCAAATTGCTGCCCCCCCTCGTTCCGCAACGAAGGGGGTGGAGCTTCCCCCTCCTAAAGATAGAGCAAACCCTGAAGGAGGGAAGTTATAAAACTTAAAAAAGGAAAATTTTCATACTTTTACATCAATAAATACAAAATTAGGATCGTTTCAAATAGGCAGATACAATTGCTCTGTTTTCAAATTATTATTTTTTTGCATACAGAAATTTAGTATTTTGTGTTCAACAAAAAATTCTTCTTGGCCCAAACTTAAATAATTCACACAACGAAACACCACTTTGGAAATGCAAAATGGTGACACTTTCGACAAGGTAATTTCAATTATGAATGATCAAGCACATAAACCAGGGAGTTACCGGTACTAATACCTTGCAATGACAAATCAACTAAGTTACAACAGGGTGTTGCTAGGGCTTTTAGCAACATTCAGGTTACAAGGTGGGTAATAAAATTACCTCTTAAACGATTCCCTACTTTAACTGTGCCTAAAATGATACCTAAACAGTTTCATACCTACTCTACTGGGAACATGGCCGTAAAGGACTCTTTTTCTCAGCTGGTGTGGACTTTTTGCCCGACGCCAGATTCCACCCAGGGCATCAGTCTCTGCCCAACTTAGACACCGATGTCTGCAAAGGGGTTGGCCAATCTAGGGACTGCAGCCCGTTCCGCAAGGCCATAGTTCGGAATGGACAAAATTTTTGTTATTTCAGCTCATCGATGCGGAGACGACGCATAAATACGCCCCAATCACACAGACTAGGCTATTAATGCCACATATTCGAATCATGCGAGTACTACCTCGAGGAAGGTTGTGTGGAGATATGCGGCCCAGTTTGTGACTATTTGGTTTAAGTCGAGTCGGCGAAGGTCCTATTTCCAGTTGTGACTCATTGGTAGTACCTTTTTCCAGTTGTTGCTCACTGGTAGTACTTTTCTGTTCGAACCATGGGCAGAAGGAAGTACTTACCTCCGAGGTAGCAATACTTCCACATTCGAACCATCAATCGACCGACTTGTTGGAAGTGAGGATATATGAATCGGAATTAACTCGGAATCGTTATTGGAACTGTGTCAGGCCGGTATTTACTGAGATCCTAACTGGCTCGGAACCGGATTTTATGGACTAGGTCGCGGCAGGGAGTTGCTACTAATGACAAATCCTTGGTTGCAGCCAGCCTGTTTTTACCACATAAATATCACAAATTAAACAAATCACTTCAATATAATAAACCTACATAACGCCAAGGGATATATGTAAATGTTAATCTTTCAAATCATTGAAAGATTGGCAGATTGCTCTATTCGAAGATGCCTTTGCGTGGGTTCTGATCTTAATTCTTTTTTGGTTATAAAATTACAGTTTCAGCGATTACGAAGGGCAAAATGTTGGCCTACATACAGAAGCCGGGTTCCCAAGTTTTTAAAAATTATTTAAGAGATTGGGAGCACATTTTTATTTGAAAAATAATATGAATTATGACGTTTGGATTTGGCATTAGTTAAAGATTTTTTTAACTTTTTAGAGATTCATTTTGTTAAGTATTCTCTTTTTACGATCGAATTAGTTTAAATATTTATAAAATTTATATACATTTGTGTATTGCAAGAATAAATGTAGGGAGAAGGTTTAAATAAAAGATACTTTTAGTGTCATTAAACAAATTGCAATCTCGAACTTCAAGCTGTCTCATACCTTGTTTAGAACCACGCTGCTTGATGGTAAGGATAAAAAAATCAAGAAGCGTTGAGATATCACGCCATCAATCAAACGACTACGAGTCATAACATTTACTTCAATTTACTTTTTTTATTTTTTATTCATTTATTTACTTATTTATTTATTTTATTTTTTATTTTTTATTTTTTTTTTGCAGTTTACGAATCCATTATTTCAACCAACCACGTCAACATTCGTCAATCCGATGTACGGAAGAGATGCAGACGGGTAGCTACAACTTCAACTGCAAGTTGAGATTTCATGGCCCGGAGGTCATCTGCAACGAAGTGACGTCATATGTTTCTATGCCATTCCCCATCGCAACGCTAAATAACGCTTAACTAAATTGTAAAATGTAAAATGTAAGGTCAGAGTTACGTCATTGTGTTGAAGAACAAGTGGTCACGTAATCTAAAGCTCTCCAATTCCAAGACGACAGAGTATTCATAACATGCAAGACTAGCAGAAACCAAAAGGCAAAGCCGGTTGCACTCAAGCAAGGCGTCGTGATGTCATGGATTTACGTCAACGGGGAATGCCTTTTTTCCTTTCAAATCAACCAAGAACTGAATAATTTTGTACAGTGCGAAGGAATTAAGTGGTGCGATCAAACCGTGAATTCCACAATTGACGTAGGTATTGGACTAAAGCAGGGTTGTCCAACCTAAGGCCCGCGGGCCACGGTCCGGCCCGCGAAAAGGTTGCGTCCGGCCCCTCAGAAATAATATATATTGCAAAATTATTCAATAAGCAGATTAATTGATGGCAACTTTAGGCTTCGCCGTCCGCTATGGCATGCTTACTTTTGAATGAAATAATTCATTTCAAATGTCTGCTACATGTAGCCACATTGGAGTGTTGTCCACAGGGGCGGGTTGAGAATGATTCAGGAGGAATATTAAAAGAAAAACTCTATCCGAATATTCTGCCCAAAACCATCAATTTTTGCTAAAATTTATTTATTTATTCAATCAAGCACGAAAATAAGTCAGTGTTTCCTATGCGCAATGATTGCATTTTATTTCCTTGGGCGTCAGGAAAAAATGGAAAAAAAGTGTAGAATGCAGCCCCTCGTCCATCATAACCAGTACATGTGGCCCACCGCTGCGAAAGGTTGGACAACCCTGGACTAAAGGAAAATCGGAAAGTTTTTGCCATCGAAACCGGCTCAATGCAAAATGGCGCCCACTAACAGACAAATGAACAATATGAAGGTAGATTGTGCGATAAGACTGTCCACCTGCTGTTTGAACAGGAAAGTATCTAAAAGGATAGAGCAAAGGGTTTGGTAAGGTGTTATTGTTCGCTTTCCTGGTGAAGAGGGGGCTCTTTCTCACCTTTGGAAAGTATTTGCTGTTGAGGGGTGACTAAGATTCATAATGGTGTTTTTTTAGTATTTTGATGCAAATTTAAATACTTATGACGGTCAGGGGTCATTAGGGACGAGCCCTTATTGCTCTGACAAAATGCTTCCGAGTGATGCCCCCCCCCCCGGACTAGCTTTCTCCGTCGTCTTAAGTAACAGGGGGTCATGCATGTCCTATATAACTCTGATATATTGATACCATAAGTGCATCCTGAGCAGTGTAAATTTGCACGATCATACTTTTATATTCATTACTGGCAAGAAAGACTATTTACTTTAGCCAAGGATGAGGTACCATGAAGAGCAAATCGTTTCCCGTCACTGTGAATTAATTAATTCTTGTTTGATCGCGTCATCGCCTCAAGTTCTCTTTTTGTAGAAAATGTCTTGCTACTATCCGAACATTAGAAAGGGATAAACATTTCACCAAAATAGTTAAGTTGTGTTTCACTAAATTATAGCATACGTAAAGTTGATATAACATGTAAATTTCAGTGGTTCTGAAATATTTTGTCCCAGACAGATACCAGTTTTACAGTAAAACCAAAGGGCCTCACAGACGCAATTTCTGTTAGTTTGGCTCAGCTTTTATATATGAGCCTATTAGTTATTCAACATTCATTCATGTTTTCCACTGCTTGTCTTTGAACTTCATTTTAGTTAAGAGTATAATATCATATGCTCCATCTTGAATTATGATTTTGATAGGATATATTACACACGAGAAGAGAGTTGCTAGTCTTGGTGATAACTCTCTGGTTACCTCGCTGTTAGTTTGGCTCAGCTTTTATATATGAGCCTATTAGTTATTCAACATTCATTCATGTTTTCCACTGCTTGTCTTTGAACTTCATTTTAGTTAAGAGTATAATATCATATGCTCCATCTTGAATTATGATTTTGATAGGATATATTACACACGAGAAGAGAGTTGCTAGTCTTGGTGATAACTCTCTGGTTACCTCGCGGAGCGGACTAGGTTTGTGTAGCTCCTGAATATGACTGAACGGGCCGGAATATATCCTCTATATATCCAAAATTGTACTAGTTGTCAGGTATGTAGTGTGCATATGGCATGCGTCTATTGGTGAATGCGTTGGTCTTGGTTTGGTCCGGTGCTGATCTCAAGTGGCGACGCTCGGATGTAACTGGGATATACAAGGTAAATATGGGGGGGTATGATTCATTATTGGGTAACGGATATAGGCCTATATAGGCTGTTTGACAGTTGTAAGTTTTATCGTGCATAGGCGTGCGAGGACGTTACCGAGAGGAAGATTTCCCTTCAACAATTTTTTACATTGAAAATTCTAAAAAATCTAAAAATTACAAACATAAAATCCCCGTTTCAGGGCTGGGTACATGCAGCTTATAGCACTCGCCAAGTGTCGTTTCCGGCCATTTGGAGGGTTTGTAAGGCCCAAAATTTTCTTGTACGCTCCGCTTCGACAGTGCACACAAATCAATCATCCATGAATCACCTTGCCCCCCCCCCCCCCTTGTAAAAATTCTGCGGATGCCCATGGTCTCCTGTCGGTTTCCAAGCAATTAAAAAGCAGGCCGACGAGTGGGAAAAGTTTTCATAGCCACAAGTTTAGGTTTCGCTAATGGCTGGGTTCTTTCAAGAAACAAAGTGACATTACTCTAAATAAATTTTCATCACACTAAAATGCATCAGCGATGTAAATTTTTTCTCGAGTCGCGTTGGTCTCTAGGCTGACATCTTTTGCTGAGAGTTCATTGCGCCAGGATTTGTTCGGAGGGGATGAAGGTCCCCTAACATCTAACGGGATGAAACAAGTAACTGAACTGGTACGGTTTATGTTCTGAATGGTTTCAGATGATTATCTTCTGCATGAGTGGTTCGTTCTATTCTTTGCATAATTAATTATCTAGTTTTGTTAGACTATCACTGATATATTTTAAATTTGTTTGTTTGTTTGTGACACTTATCATTCTTGTCAGACTTCGGATGATATTTTGCCAGTGCTTTTATGTTTGAAATCTTCCTATACCAACTCAAAACAGTAAGGAAAAAAAAACAGAAAAAACCAGGAAGTTGTTTGAATTAAATTGGGTACGGAAATTGCCTTAATTTTGCGGGTAGTTGGCTTTGAGAGAATTGAAGCAACTTAAGTGATGTGATGTCATGGATTCACATTTTAGACCAATGGTTTTCTTTTCTATATTTCCTCTATTAGTTCGACTTCGAATTAATTAGGGAGATATCTTGCCCATAAGACGTATTACAGGGCCAAACCTCTCACCCTAAACTACAGTTTTGGTACCCGGTTGCAGAAATTCTCAATTGGCTCAGCTCTTTTATTGACAGCTAGTTCAAACAATGCAGAGTGCCAAAGCTTATATTACACTGCATGAATGGTACTGAGAGTGTTTTGATTGTATAAATTGAGTTTTTCTATACTCAGCCTGAAGCGATAAACTGAGATTGTGTCTGGTTGAGGATGAACTTCAGACAATTGTGGGAGGGGCTTCAGTAAGAAGGTTAGGAGAATTAGTACTGTTTGGGGTGAGAGAACTGGGTCTTTAATTAAGCTTTTAAAACTCCATTGCTCAGGATGCACTTACATTGTTTATACATCAGTGTTTACTTGCATAAAACTGGCAACAAATCGTACAATAACACAATCATTGTCCAGCAAATAAGAACCCATGACACATATTGGAGCGTCCACACAAGAAGGCCGGGGTGGAGAGTTCAAATCCCGGTAGAGTCGATTACGTTTTTCACCTCTTCTAGATTTTCCAGTTTTCCCATTTTCATGTGACCGATAGTTTTGCTCATTGGAGAGAACATACTCCGGAGCCTTATTAAAGTCCCCACTTTAATTCATTCGAATACTTGCCTAAATGCAAGGTCGTCGGCAAAATAGTTCAAATTTCCAAGTATTTTCTAAAAATGTTTTCATTACAGTCCCAATTCTCTCACCCCAAATAGTAGTCCCACTTCTCTCACCCCAAATAGTACCAATCCTCCTAACCTTCTTACTTAAGCCCCTCCCGCAATTGTCTGAAATTCATCCTCAGTCAGACAAAATCTCAGTTTATTGCTTCAGGGCGAGTATTAGAAAGGCCAATGTGTTTAATCAAAACACTTTCAGTACAGTTCATGCTGTGTAAATTAAGCTTTGGTATTTAACATTGTTTGAATTAACTGTCAATCAAAGAGCTGAGAGAATTTCAGTAACCCTCTATCAAAATTGTAGTTTGGGGTGAAAGGATTGGTCCTTTAAGCTGAGAATCCTGAACGGTCAAACTGTACACTAGATGCAAAACTTGGAGAGATATTTAAACATGCCACCCTATACCAATCCCTTGCTGCCTTAAAAGAAGGGTTTAAGGTCACGGCATGATTTGATGTGTTAGAGGGGTGCTCCTTCTAAGAATTTCTCAAGATAAAGAGCACGTTAAGTTTTCACATTTTCAACAAAAAGTGAACTTGAAGCAAGCATGTATGACATGATACCACCACATTAGTGCACAGGCTTATGTTCTTCTTTAAATTTTAGAGTTGAGTTCCTCCTCAACAATCCAGTATTATTAAAGTGTGATTGTATAAGTGGGATGAGAAAACTTTGCATCCCTACATGGAGGTCCTATTCCTACTAATGTAAAGGTCAACACAACATTCCGATAAAACAAAGCATTCCTTGTCAATGTGAGGAAGTTATATAAGCTCTGCTGCCCTTAAAGGCAGTCATTCGTCACCCCAAACTACAGTTTCAGTATACATTTATCAAAACTCTCAATTGGTACAGCTCTTTGATTGGCATCACTTTCAAACAATTCATCATAGCTCAATTACACAGCATGGGCACTGAAAGTGTCTTGATTACACATTATGGACTTGTATGGCCACTGGGACAGGCCATGAAGCAATAAACTAGGATTGTGTCTGGATAAAGATGAGTTTTAGATAGATGTGGGAGGGGCTGGAAGTGAGTAGGTTGGGAGAATTGGAACTGTTTGGGATGATGAAACTATGCCTTTAAACTCATTTTGGAACACAACTCTACTGACTGCATTTACTGATATCTCGAGAAATACATGTCCAATTTAAATGAAACTTTCACCACGCGGTGTAGATTGGGTTCTTCTTTCACATATGAAAACAAAATTGTTGCTTAAACTTCCCTTTTAATATGCTGTACATTTTACATTTCTGTACCTTAGATTGTAATTAATCAATAACCAGGATGAAAAAAGCATGGAGGTTTCGATGACACAATACAAGTTCTATTGCAAATGATGCCATGATTGACCATACATTTTTAATACAATATGTAGTAGTGTAATGTTATTTTAATGTGGTAGAAAAATAATTCTGTGTTTATACTCCATGTTTGGAGTCTATTCTTGGAAATTGTGCATTAATTTTTTACTTTTGCCACAAACAGCAAGAGAACAAGTCTTTGGAATTCTTGGTAAATTTGGTTTTCTATCACACGGACCACAAAAGACTTCCAACCTGATTCAAAAGTCGTATAGGTTTTTACACGTAATGAATTAACAAGTGAGCAAATGAAAGAATTCTAACCAAGCTTCCTACCCTAAGAAACCGTCTGAACAGGCAGACAGGGTTTCAAACTTTGATCCTCATCACCTCAGATGAACTTCAACCTCCACCAAAAAGATGGGAACCATCTTCAGACCATGATACATTAACGTACCAAATATGCAATCTGTTCAAGCTTAATATCTTGAAATATCGTGGTAAAAGGTTTTCGGAACTTGACTGATGACCTTTGACCTCAATCCTCTAAATGTGGAATCCGTCCGAGCTTCCTACCTTGAAATGTTGTGTTTAAAAAACAGGGTTCCCATAGTTTGACCGGTAATAACCCCAGTTGACCTTTGACCTCCAAACCAAAACAATTGGGTTCTTGCTCTCAATATGGGCCATCTATGTACCAGATACTGATACTTACTGTTAACTGTCATATTCAGTAAAAACGGAATACCACCATTTTTCTATAACCGTCGCTGATCCTTTGCATTGACATGAACACTTTCAAAACTATCAATTTTCCCCCAAGTTACAGTTGAAAGTAGCCGGCCGAGTGGACGAAGCTGATTGGACTTCTTCAAGGTACGCGGATACTTTCGCATCTAAAAAGAAGAAGCAGTGGTGGCAAAATTAGGGGCGCCGATCGCCGCGGTCAAAGGAAAGGTCTGCAGTGGCACAAAATTTTCTCAATTTATACCAAATCGAGCGCGTGTTCTTGCAGCTGGGATAATATAGGCCCTGTCTAAATGTCTCTGGTCGGTTCCAATAGACCTCACGCCTGAACACTACAACAACTGGCGAGCCTCCGTTTCTGGGTGATTTAGTCTCATGACTGATACATTTTGTAAGAGCACGTGGGGTCCATTTCTTGGCGAAACTTTGATATGCAGGATTGTAACCATGGGGAATTTCAGCCTTTGGGAAAACTTCACATCACGCAATCCCTATGTACCATTGCCAAACGACGCTTTTTCTATTTTCAAGTCATATCATGTAGTACAAACTGCAATTTTTTTATGTAAGATAATGGGCTTCCAGTTAGGGGAAGCTGAAGAAATATATCCCCCATTTTTCCACTGGGTCTCTAATTGACTTTAGATTTTTAGTGAGAAAATTTTTGACAGAAATGGCCACGCCCCTCTTCTTTCAAATAAAAATCGACAACTATGTGAACGATTGGAACAAGATGACACCGATTGGAACCACTTACACTATAGAATCGAAAGAGTAAACTCAGTCACTCTATGATAGAACGAATCGAAAGCGTAAACTCAGTCAGTCTATGATAGAACGAAAGGTGTGAATTCACTCCATTAGGGTGTTTATTCACTCCAAAAAAGAGCGAAATTCACTCCAAAAAAGAGTGACCATCCATTTCAAAAGGGAAACGTTTCACTCTCGATGGAGTGCCTCAGTACAGTGAACAGGTGAATACTCTTGAAATAAGAGTGATCATTGTAGGTACTCGTGGGAGAGCGAATTTGCACTCTTCCTCGAGTGAATTTCGCTCTTCTTTTAGTGAATTTCACATCTCTTTGAGTGAATTAACACTCTGATGGATTGCATCCATACTCTTTACTCCATTAGAGAGAAAAGGGTTCTCAAAATTTTACAAAGCCTACTAACTGATAAATGTGTTGAAGCAAGAGAATAATTGCACATTGTAGTAGAAGTACGCCCATTCAACGCCCCTGCCGCTCCTGTAGCGCTTAGTTAAAATGTTTCTGAGTAATGTTGATGACCATTCAAGAGAAATTGAGTTCAAATAAAAAAAGACAATGTAGTTTTCTTGTAAAACCATTCTATTTCTAAAAATGGGTCAAATGAAATGAACAAATGGTGTTCTGTACGAAAACGTCTTCAACGAAAAAAAACATTCACCATTAAGTCGAAGATTTACTAAGACATGTTGCTTAAATTTCGACATTTGTCACAGAATTTGTTACTTGCCTTATGTGTTTAGAGCATGCAGAAATATTAAAAAAGCAACGACAATTAAAACTGTATGAAAGTTAGGTCAAGTAGCACGAAAAGCTTCGAGCTAGGCCAGAATCAATCAGCTCTAATTTGTAGTTTAGTTCTAATTGATAGTTACAGGTCTAATTTTCATCTCTGAAAACTTGAGTGAATACTTGAGACCTCTGAAGCGAGACCATCCGAGACCCTGTGCGTAGGGCACATCAACAATCTCGGGGAAGTAAATGCCGTTCAGATTGACGCGCAAACAGTTCTTGAACCACCAGCCACCGTTGTGGATAAGGGCGCAGTTCCGCGTTGTAGTATCATCGTTGTCGACGTCAAAGGCCGAGAAGGCATTTGTGTTATGATACGCCAGAGAATTTCCTGTAGGAAGAAGACACAGAAACCTTGGTTTACTTTGTGTATCACTACGAAGAATGGTGCTTCAGAACTCTTTAAACCACATACCCTGAGATTAGGCATATGGACGCGGACCCTAGATTATCAATTAACAAATTCAGTTGGAATCACCCAAGCAAAAGCAAAGATAAGGCAATCAATTGTTCTGCTTGTTGAAGCAAACAGCCTTCCTGCTCGCTAATGGGAGACAGCAAAGAATTACAGAGTACCATTTTAGATTAATGAAAGTTTAAAACTTCAAAACACTTGTCCACTTTATGCATGGATGACGTCATTTAAAAAAAAACAACTCGTAGAATGTAGAAGTCTAATTCTCCCCACCCTTTCAGTTGCAATTCTCCAAAATTACTCCCTGAAGCTTCTTCCACGATTGTCTAAAAATTCATCCTAACCTAGGCTCACTCATAGTTTACTCCTTCAGGGTGAGTGAGTGTACAAGACTCAATGTGTTATAAGAGCACTCACAGTACAGCATATACTATGCATTTTTATAATTTGCTGTCAATCAAAAAGATGATCATCAAAAACTAATGAGAATATATGATACTACAAAACTTGTACTTTGAGCGGGGTGAGGGTTGGCTCCCTTTAATGCAAACAAATACTGTGTCACACGTTTCAGGTACAGTTTGCATAAACCATGTTTGGTCGGTTCACCGATTCACAGATTGTCAAGAAATGGCTCTCAATGCACTTGGATTGAGACCAAATAGTCCCCATTAGGGAAGGTGCGTGGGTCAAAATTCGGTGGAAAGCATGATCAAGTAATATTCAAGTTTACTTTAGCCCTGTCTCCCTTAAAGGTGCAATTAAAATAGAAAAGCTGAATGTATATAACCAAAACATTCTCAGTAAAGTTCATGCTGGGTAATTTTAGTCTTGGTACTCTGCATTGTTTGAATCAGCTGTCAATCAAAGAGCTGGCGAATTGAAAATTTCTGTTGACCCCTTCAGGAATTGTAATTTGGGGTGAGAGGATTGGCTCATTCGATTCCAAAATATCCCCGGGAAACATAGATCACTCCCCATCGCATCCAACTCTGAAGCTGAGGTATGTATCCACCAACCAGAAGTTTAACTCACAGCCTTTCCATTCCAACATTTGAAATGCCCAGGTTTGTGTCCAGGCGTACCATTTATGGGGGAATTGATGGCCCTCGGGGGGGGGGGGCAAAGGAAATTCTGAGGAGCAAATTTAAATTTCCTAGGGCATAGATGTACCAGACAGAGATGCAGGGGACACTCGCCCTCCCAATTCGGACAAAAGTAGTTGGTCTATTCGGACAAAACATGAGCAAAACATGATAAACGATGACATTTTTGGGGCAAAAAAGTGTTCTTGCTCCCTCATTGAAAATTACCCCCGAACGCCTATGTTCTAGGGGCTTGAAACATTTTCAGGAAGGGGATTAAAGAAGTCTGACAGGACATATCGACCATACAGAGAGGAGTATTTACCCTCCCGGTCTTGACTGCTGGTTTGTAGGCGATGTTTGACAGCTTCTGCGAAAATCGAGCAACTTGAAACTTATGGCAATCTTTCACGCTGAAATGTATCATCAAAAGTTACTCAGATTTATCTCTCCCGGGAAAGCTTTGACTACCCATCCCACCTTTTCAAATTTCCTAACAGTAAGTGGAAATGGGTTAGGTAAGGTTATAAAGAGCTTTTACTGAGCAGTTTTCAACCAATTGGTTCAAGTCGAGCCGGCCAAGTCCTTTTTTCCAGTTGTGACTCCCTGGCCTGTTTTTCCCTACTCCACTGCTTATGCTGAGCACCAAGCAAAACGGCAGAAGGTTCCATTTTTTAAAGTCTCCGGTATGACCGTACCAGGACTCGAACTTGAGTTCTCGTCCTATCCGGGTCATATCGAAGACTTTCCCGACCTTCCGACTGCAAGTCCTATGCTCTAACCATATACGTGGCAATGAGAGACATGTAGACTGGCGTTATTGCCAATTTGAGAAAAAATACTACACTTAGCGCCCAGACGCAGTGCTTTAAATAATTTAAGGTCTATTCTCTCTCATCTATAAATGAAATATATTCAACGTACCTTCTTACGATGGGAAGTTGAAAAAGCAGGCCAAGGGATTTACTGGAACAGGGGTCGTTGACTTCCACATACAATACTTTGTTTCACTATCTTTCAGGGGGAGAAAACTGCCAATCACATATTTGAGAGAAATATGCCTCTCTCTCTCTCGTAATAAGTTTTGAAAGGAAATTTTCTAAGGAAGGTCAGTTTTCAAGTCCTTACTTGCCCCTCCCACAATACTTACTTGCCCCTCCCACAATCCCTACTTGCCCCTCCCACAATCCCTACTTGCCCCTCCCACATTTTTTGTACCTCACCTTTCTTCAAACGTAATAGCATTTCATTTTAGAGGATTTCCTTGGTTACTCACGACCTTACAAGAGTAATCAGGTCACAGTGTGTGTGCTCCATAAGGTGTGGACTACTTCGCATCTTTTGATTTTGGTATATCAATAAAACAGATTTGTCATTAAGTTCCTCGGAAAAAAATATTTTTTTTTATTTGCTGTTTGTTCTTAAAAGAATAGTCCAGAGTCAAACATAAGTTGGATATGTTAGAGAGAAAAATATTCTAAGGATTCCGGTGAGTTTCATTCATTTCCCATGTCCTTGAGATATTAGCAGTTGAAGTTGACACATTTTCTATACAAAGTGAACTTTAAGCAAACAGGTGTGATGTCATGGATTCACGTTGTTCGCTAATGTTTTGTTTTTCTCTATTTTCATCCTTTTAACTTGACCTTGAATTGATTAGGTATGTTATCCTGACCCCAAGGCATATAAAATTTTCAAAACTCCATTACTCAGAATGCACCCATGGTATCAAGATATCAGAGTTCTGCAGCACAACATTGGTAGTAAATTATCATAAAAACAAAACAACAGCTAAAATGTGAATCCATGACATCACGTCTGCTTGCTTCAAGTTCATTTTACAGTATACAGAAAATTTGCCATTTTCAGTTCTAATATCTGGAGTACTGAACATGGGATATACACAAAAGTTTCACTAGAATGCTTAGAATATGTTCCCATCTAACATATCAAAAATAAATTTTGCCCTAGACTATTCTTTTAAACAGGCAAATAAAAAAATTGTTTAGTTTGCGAGGTGAGTGACTGTCATTTAACTTACCTGCGTCTCCTTCATACCCCCCAACTATCAAGCGGTAATTCATGCTGGATCCTTCAATCCTAAAGGTGTTGTATTTGGCAAAACGGTTGTCGTTATCAAAATCACTTATATCAATCCTCAGTTCCATGGGTGTCGCCATGGTGATGGTACTGAGAAGATCATTGCCCATCCAAAACTCTCCTTGCAGATTACCAAAGCCGGCTGCGTATTCGTCATATGATCGGTTGAAGTCGACGGAACCATCGAGACGACGTTGAAAAACCTACAAAAAAAAAAAAAAAAAACAAGATGTATTTGGTAACATATCATAAAATAAGCCCTCCTCCCCCCCCCCCCTTCCCCCCTCGAATTGACAATATTTTTCCCCTAGAGTGTGAATTGCCAAATCGACTTTTCAGAATTCTTAATTTGTATCAAAATCATAAAGATTATTTATGAAAGAACTAAGTCGGTGGGTTATATTTGACCTATAAACCACGAGAACTAATCCTTCGAGACTGATTCTGCCAAATACAAAAATTTCGCACCATTTGACGTGTAGACTTCAAATGGTGCGACTGAGGAGCTTAAAAAGGGTGGGGACGGTGAAGACTCTCCCGTCGTCGCTCGTAGGCCAGCAAATCTCCCACATTGGAGACAAAAAGACCCTTATCTGTAAATGAACTTCCTCTGTACATGCTGTGTAATAAAAGCTTCTTTGCATCGTTTATTTGATGTCAACCAAAGGGTATGAAGAATTTTGTTTCTTCCTACGCAGAAAACGGAAATCGAATCACTACCCTAAAACCGAGTGACAAATTGACTGTATTTGGGCATTAGGACAGTATGTATTCGTTTTGGGGTATCTAAAAAGTACTTGTATGTTTCCAGTTTCGCGGCCTTCGTCAAAACCACAACAAATAGGAATCAAATCGCACCCAGAATTAAAATTTTTGTGATAGTCTACAAATATTCCCAATTTACACGACCCAGTGACAGCGGCAAATTTAACGAGTACTGAAAGTCATATTTCCCAACATGTATTGTACTGAGAGAGATTTTATTTTAGATACTCCTTCTGAGCTGAGGCAATTAACTGAGACAGTGCCTGGATGATAAGATTTAGACAGTTGTGGGAGGGGCTCAAGTTAGCAGGTTAGGAGAATTGAAGCTGTCTGGAGTGAGATTTGGCTTTCTATATTAGTACAGTTAGTATAGTTAAACCCCATAAAAACGCCATTGCATCCTTTAAAATGCTTCAACGAAGAGTACAAATATATATGGCTCAGACACTATCCAACAATTCAGTCTTGATCATAAACCCCAGCGATAGCTATCGGAACATCTCTTCAAAATACTCTACGCAAGAAGAGCCATGGACGTTGAATTATTTAAAATGTTGAAAGTTTGGGTGAACAAATAATTTTTCAACAACAAACAACTGAATTTCTATCCGTTGAAACTTATTTCTTGAAAAAGAAGGCTACCTTACTGTCTTATTTTTGATAATATATCAACCTCTGTCAATATATATTAGCTTTAACAGGATGAATTTTCTTGAAAAACAAACGCAATATTTACCTTTTAACAACTCTCCCGCCTAACAGGTGTGACTATTCATAGAAAACAAACAGAATTTCCATGCTAATGTCAAGTCTTCAAGGTGTTCACAATTTAAGTGTACCTCAAGTCAGAAAATTCAACAATACATATTTGAAAGTGTACCTCGAGTTAAAAAATTCAAAAAATATGTTTAACGACATGAAAAATGAATTGAAACAGTCCAACTCCAATATTCATAGGACATTCTAGAGCTGAGATATAAAATGTTGAAGTAAATTCATTCAAATTGAAAAGGTACATTGGGCAATAATTTGTAATATCATTGTTGTACTACCCAAATTACAATCGTTGTATTTCTTTGTTTTTCTGAAAGTTTCTGCACCTCGTACCAGGGAGTGTTGCAACTCCCTGCTCGTACCAAGGTGTGATAGCACTGGTGTGATGCAATAAGTAAAGAACCCGTCTGTGGAACACGTTTTTGCAAGCAAGCAGGAAGTGTTCAACTGTTCAAGGTCATAAAACATTTTTTACTTTAAAGGCAAACAAAGCATGTGAAGTGAGTTGTACAACAAGAAAATCACAAATTATTGTGCAAGGGACTAATTTGGTTTAAGGGAATAAACGTCAACATTTTATATCTCGGCTCAAGACTCTATAAAGATAGAATTGGACTGTAATAATTCTTTTTTCATGCTGTTTAACGTGTATTTTCGAAATATTCGACTCTTTTTTTCTTTTTTTTATGGAGGTACACTTTAAGCGACATCCATGGGCGTCCGCAGAAATTTTTACAAGGGGGGGCAAGGTCATTCATGGATGATTGAATTGTGTACACTATCTAAGCGGAGCGCCACCATCGGTTGGCGCGGAGCGTACAAGAAAATTTTGGGTCTTACAAACCCTCCAGATGGCCGGAAACGACACTTGGCGAGTGTTATAAGCTGCATGTACCCAGCCCTGAAACAGGAATTTCATGTGTGTAATTTTTAGATTTTTAGAATTTTCAGTCTAAAAAAATTGTTGAAGGTAAATCTGCCTCTCGGTCACGGCCTCGCACGCCTGAGAACGGTAAAACTTACAACAGTCAAACAGCCTATATAGGCCTATATCCCTTACCCAATTATGAATCACCCCCCCCCCCCCCCCCCCCCATATTCACCTTGTATATCCCAGTTACATCCGCGCGTCGCCACTTGAGATCAGCACGGGACCAAACCAAGACTAACGCATTCATCAATAGTCGGATGCCATATGCACACTACATACTTGACAACAAGTACAATTTTGGCATAGTTTTTACAATTACAAATTTCCAATAGATATCACGAATGATGGTCCCCAAATTATGATTTCACTATTCAGCATACCATCTTCTCTTTTGCTATTCGTGGTCAAATGTCCGCATATTTCAGTATAAACTGACGCTGTGAGTGAAGATATTTTGATGATCTATTTTTAATTTTTTTTTTATTTTAAATTTTAATTAATTTTTTCACAAGTTTGATTTTCCGGGGGGGGGCAAGTGCCCCCCTTGCCCCCCCTTCCGGACGCCCATGGCGACATCAAATATGACACCCAACAGTCGAAGTCTGTTAAACAGTTCATCAGGCGGCAAAAACCAAAATGAACAACCAATGTTCAGTAACAATTGGACACGACAAACATCAAATCCGAAGCGATCGCTGAAAACAGAACCGGACGAAAGTGACTGTCAGAAAACATGAATGCGAAGTATGAAACACAAATCTTTTTTCCCCCTTTTACCGACCATGTTCGATTTGTACGTGCAGTTTTTCATCCAGGACGCTCTTTTTCTTTTTTTGATTTGTGTTTCATCCTTTCGTTCGGTTCTGTTTTTACAGTGATCACTTCGGATTTGAGGTTTGTCGTGTCCAATTGTTAATGTTAGTTGTTCAGTTTGTCTTTTGCCACATGATGAAGGGTTTATACCCGAAACGTTGTGGAGTTTTCCGCAAACTTTTAAGCACTTTCTACTACCTCTTTTCGACCTACGCATTTCCATATATATATAATATTTGACTTGGTTGTACACTTATCCGCTTCACTTACAAGTGAAAACTTAACATAGTTTCAATACTCACTGTCCACCCTCCGAAGTCGGTAGTCATATCACAATAGACGTTCACAGGTGAATCGTATCCTTCAACGATGATGGGGTAGACTCCATCCGTAATATAACCAGCGTCTAAGATCTCTTTGCAATTGGTAAACACGGCTGGCACGACCTCTGGTGCCGGTTCTTCCGGAGGAATATCCAGACCAATAGAGACAGCATAGGCTTTCAGTTTGACCATCAAATCAGCTATCTTTGCCTTTGTTACCCTCAGGTCTACCAATGTCTTTCCTGTGAGCCCACATGTTGGTATGTCTACATCCTCCTGGAGAATAAAGAATGTACCGTATTCGATTATCACGTAAGGAGGTCGAGGATTCGAGTCCTGTTCGGATCACACCGCAGACTTTAACAAGAGCCCAAGGGCACTATGGTTCCTTGCGTTTATTATAATTTTTTATATAGAGAGAGTTGCAAGGTAAGGCATAATTGGCACCTTTAGCCCCAATGACTTTTGGCCTTCACCTAAAAACATATGGGCACATTAACTTTCAATTCAAACACTTGCAGTTTGAGAGAAATTTAACACTTGGATTTTTCAAGTTTTCACACTGCATACCTCAAATTTCCATGTGACAAATACATGCACAATTTACCTTCACTAAATTGTCATTAACTTGAGTTTGGGGCAGTATATGAGGGTAGTTAATTGGCATTGGCATTGCCCTTTTGATCCATCCCAATAATTCAAATCCAGACCTTACAAAGAAGTCACAAACGTCAAATATAGTCAAAGTAGGTCAACACTGCATTTTACAAACACAACTGTCCCTTGTGCAAGGAAATTTAACAGTCATCTGGTCATCCCTGACAACCAAAACTTGTGATGGAGAACTAGAAATTATGCCATGGTTGTCATTTAGACTGCCTATGTGTTAGCCTCAAAAGGAAAAATAAGCAAAGGCCCAAAAGTCTGCTACAGTTTCTATTTCACAATTTCGCCAGAGAACAAGAAACAAACATAGCTTTGTAATTTTATCTAATAAATGACTTTAAACTTGAAGTGTCAACCTGAAGAGCGTGTTCAAAAAGGCAAAGTTGTACCAAAAGGGGGAAAGCAGAGGTAAAGAAGAGAAACAGCTTTTATATTTTAGTATTGTGATATATACACAATATTATAAAAATTGGAGTCAAAACTTGCATTGTAAATAACTTTATTAAATACTGTACATGAGGAAAAGTGGTTTTTTTTTAAATAAAAATTGCATTACTAGCATGATTGCTAACTAAACTGCTATAAGACTGAGAGGGGATTATAATTCCTCTTTTCTTTTATACATTGCATTTGTCAAAAAGCATTCAACTTCAGTTGGATTTTATACCAAATAAACAAAGACATGTCACCCAAAAAGTCTAAAGGACATGTGTGCCATAAGGCATGAAAGCATCCAGATGAGCCTCTTTTGCTTTTTCTCTTGAGTTTTAAGTTGCTATAGTACAACAGCTTAAAACAGAGCTTTTTATTTTTCTTTCATATTACTAAAAAATACGCAAACGTATTTTGCATTTGTCGTGGGGGACAACCAAGTTTCGGGAAGGACAACAAATTCCCAATGCAGGTTGTCCTCTGGACAATGTAGGTTGTCCTCTGGACAACCTGCATTGCTAAAGGATCATCCCTGCTTGTGTGACCTCCCTTTATCTTTTGGTTATTGAATTATCACACTTTATGCCTCGCATTCCAAAACATATCACACGCAAACATAAACACACACAACTTTTCACTGAAATGACAATAACTCAAGTTAGCAACATAAAAGGAGGGTAGTATAAGTGCCTTTGTTGTTCGTCTCAACAAGACAAATCCACGCATCACAAAAAGTCACAAAGTCCAAAAGGTCAAATGAGGTCACAAAGTAGGTCAACATGTGTACTTTCCTCAGATGAACACAACTTTCCATTAACCATCCCCTATGTTACTTGGTTATTGAGTTATTGCACCTCGTGCCTTGCATATATGACCTACACACTAACTTTCTTGTCACTTAATTGTCAATAACTCGAGTTAGGAACATCCTAGGAGGGTAGTGTAATTACCTTTTTGGTTTGTCTGATCAAGACGAATCCAAGCGGCCCCCAAAAAATTACATAGGTCACAAGGTCAAATGAGGTCAAGTGAGGTCAATCTGGGTCATCACATTTACTTCACTTAGACGAACACAAATCTCCATTACACCGCCCCTCTAAAATGTTTCAGTAGTAAGATAATGTCATTTTAAGAATTTTGACATTAAGCCCCGCCCACCATTACAGATTTCGTCCCCTTGAAGGAAAGACAAAATTGCCTTCGCCTGCTTTAGGGATTATATCTCCATATATCACATTTTTGCGGTTAACTCACTTGCAGTGGACAAAAAGTGGCTCGAAGCATAATGATGACTTAATTTTCGGAGTTATAGAGAATTATTCGCCAAAACTGAACTTCATGGATAATTTGACATTAAAACGAATTTTAAACCAGAAAAATCGGTCCAGGTTTGGTGGAATTATAAAAAATTTTTAGCACCAAAACTGTAACAGAACATTGGTCAGTTCTTGTCTTACGTGCAGGATAAATATTTGCGCCAACTAAGCAAACAACTCTTGTAGTTAAATGACGTCAAAAAATCGGCCAGTTCGTTCCCTGATCTGCCAGTTCGTTCCCTGATCGACCAGTTCGTTCCGCCGTTCTTCAAGCGGCATGGGCGTCCGCAGAAAAAAGTCAGGGGGGGCAAAATTTCTAGGGAGGGGCAAAACCTCCAAGTCACCATGAATTGACACAAAGCATGCGAAAATTTCAGCCCAAAATGCCTCCCAGATCGCCGGAAATGGCATTTCTAAAGCCTATTTTTCGCATAGAAGCTTGGAAAACACGTTTTGTTCGGGTTTTTGCTTTGATTTTTATACGTTTTTTCAAATTTTTGATTTTCCAGGGGGGCAAATGCCCCCCTTGCCCATACCTGCGGACGCCCATGTCAAGCGGACAGATTTTCTCATGCTCCTAAATATGGAAGACATGACCACCAAAACCAATAGGGCACATTTACTCAACCATCGGGGAAGGTCGGCGATTTCGTCGGGGAGGCCAAAAAATTAAAAAAATGTAATGAACAGTTCCCCGGTGACTGAAGTTACTGGATTGGTGATCTAGAACATATTTTTTGTAATGCTATTTTAAAAGTTTAATACATATCGGACTCGATGTTAGATCACTTCTTAACTCGGTTAAACCTCATTCTATGTACCTTGCTCTATCCCTTCCCCCGTCGGGGAAGGACGGCAATTTTGGGAGGAGGCCGAAACACGAAGAACGTAAAGGACTGAAGTCACGGGATGGGTGACCATGATTTTTTTCTTTTTGAACATTTTTTTCTTTTGTAACGTTATTTTAATGCCTATCTGAATCGGTTTTAATCACTTCTTGCTAGCTCTTGTATCCCCCAACACATCTTCAATCCGTGCGCGCAAGATCATGCCTCCGTCGGAGATGGGCTACCCACCCCCTGTTGTTGAGAAAATCCAATTTCGTCTGGGAGCCTTCATCTACAGACCCACGTTAAAAGATGTGGGTAACAAAGGTAATGAATATCGGCCATGTCGTTTTCAGCTACACATAGTGATATATAGTGGTGTGAGAAAATATCCCCGTAAGTCTGAGTGAGAATTTACTTGAAGGCACCTTGTAACGTGACATATTTTTAAATACGTTCAGAGTAAAACCATTTATAGTTTGGAGTTCGGGCAGTCATATAAAAATTTCATCTATTTAGTTGACCTTGCAATTGAATTCAACGAAGATTCTTCATACAATCAAAATATTATAGTATGTTTTCAATGCCGTTGCATACCCCCCCCCCCCCCCCCCCGAAAAGAGACAAGACCATTACATCTAATTGTAGCAGTACCTTTTGTCTGGTACTTTTATAATCCTTAGCAAGTTGACTTTCTTCTCTATTGAAGAGAAACTTTCATTTTGAAGGAAACTTGACTCGACTGCTTCATTTCTAGTTACAAGTCTGGGAAATGCCATTCCGGCCACTTAAGGGTTAGATTTTTTATCATTTTTTGTTCGCTCCACGCCAACAAATGGTGGTGCTCCGCATAGATACTGTTTGAGTCGAACAGATAACTGAGCAGAACAATGGGTATTTGTAAATTATTCTTCGTTTTGGGTCAGTATTATGAAGTGAACATAATTTTATTGAAAACGAAATCGGAAAAAGGGACTTCTTTTACTATAGTTAAAATTTCAGGAAATGTCGTTTTCTAATGCCCTGGGTACTTAATTTTTTAAAAAAAAAAAATCTCTGCTCTAAACTAAGATAATCTTTCGGGCAGGATGGCGTTTTGTCGGACAAAAAAGAATTCTGCCCCCTCCCAAACTGACACGCTCCCATACGCCTATGACAGTAAATAAAATTAAAAACTTCAATGCGAGGCCATTTTTTTCCTCTGGAGAATGCTCCAATATGGTCCGAGGGCCTTAAACAGCATAATGATATTCAGTAACCTCAACAAAACTACAGATCACCCCTACTTGATTTTTATTATGAAAACGTCAGATTCCTCAAAAAAAAAACCAAACTATCATAAAATTATAACTTTTCTCCAATTATAGCTCTAGATTGTTCAAAGTGGCAAAATTTTCCAATTTCGATGGATACTCTGTACAATAATTAGCCAAAACCAACTCTGTTAATCACCCGGCATACTACCTAATTTTGCTCCTGAAAGGCATGTCACTTAAGAAAGAAACCAAAGGTTTCATTGTTACCTTACCAAAAACCAAATTTTCTTTTATTAAGGTCCAAAGTGTCTCCATTATAATAAGCTCTTAATTTTCAAAGATTCGTTCATAGAAGGGAAAAACTATCCCGGCAAACTTTAAGTCTCTTCTCGACTCCTAGGTCTTGGACGATTCAATGCGTAGCCCCAAAAGAATTTCAGCTGTGGCCCGTATAACGTTTTGATTTTTCCCTCATGAAGGACAGGTTCTTCAATAGACATCCAAAAATTTTTAAAGTACCAACAAAAGCCAAATTTCTTTCAAAAGTTTTAATTTTTACTTCAAATAAACTTCACATTTTTAAGTATCTGTAAAATAGAAAGCCCAAAATTTCGGCGCTCTCTGCGCGCCTCAATTTCCGTCAAGTCACGTCCCACCGGGACATAACATCGCCTTTGTCGTGGCCTCGAAATTCTAGCCCCCCTGTCGGTCAAATCCTGGCGCCACCCCTGCAGGGGCACTTGCTCCCGCTTTCCTAAGGCTTTGTCCCTCAGTCAAAATATAATGGGGATACCGTGATCCCCCCCCCCCCCGCAGCAATTCAAGGATGACACCACTTTTTCTGTTCCCGATGTAAAATATGTCGCAGCCTTGCAATAATTTGCCTCACAATTTGTTTAAATGTTTCACCGAATTGCTTGTGATCACAAATCAAATATTGCAGTATTTTTCTTAATTAAGTATGGTTCAAAAATTCAACTCTTCAAATATTTTCCAAAGGCGAGAGGGGAACGACCTTGCCTTCAGGCCATCCTCCATGACCCCCTAAAATATAACTTTCGCAAGGCTGGCAGTTCGTTGTAAAGCCGTAATTAGAAATCCTGCTTTAATATAACACCACCAATGTATGTATATATATAGGTTTTGTTAGGCATGTACGTGATAGCTTTTGCAACAAAAAAGCAACATGTTGGTTTTTCTCACACGTACGATATATGCTGGTGAAATTTTTGATCCGGGTAGCGATTAAAGATCCCGGTCCTGACATCGTCAGTCGGATACCAGGGTACTCGTTGCAAACACCAGTACCCCACCCCCCCTTCCCCAAATAATTTGGTCGCCGTCAGCAAATTTTCTGTCTGTCGGCAAAAAAGGATAGGGGAAGGAAAAAAAAGAGGAAAAGAGAAGAGTAGGAAAAGAATAAAGAAACGAAAAGGGGAAGGGAGAGAGTAAAAGGGAAGACGAAGAATGAAAAGATGATATGATATATTTATATCTGAGGAAGCAGCACATAATTGTCTAGACTAGTTCCTTTAACTTTTGGTGACTTTTCATTTCTCTGCATTGCAAAAGTCAGGTCGCGCGGATCTAGGATTTGAGACGGGGCGATGACAAGCCACGCCCTGGGGGAACTTTCCCAAGAAATCTTGAATTTTAGATTCACTTAGATGCGATTTCCCAGCATATGGGAAGCATATTTTCCCTCTTCCATAGATTTCTATAAATCGTTGGCCAAAACTCATTGGTCATCGAGAAAAGGGGGAGGTGTGCTGGGTGTGCCCCCCCCCTCCTGGATGCCCTCGTGGAGGGAAAATTTCAAGCAGAAGAGCGAAATTTTCTCGAGCTTCACGCGCATATGCATACGTAAAAACGACACTGTTGGTGCAACTTATCTAATGAAGTTTGTCATCTAAAAAAGATTTATTCAAATGCTAAGTTCGCCAACTAGTTGGAGAAATTTACAAAAGTTTTAAGGTAAAGAGCAGTCCCCCAAACTTATTTTGAAGAAAAGCTAAATAACACAATTTTCATCTTATTCCTCTTCAAAGTATCTTTCTTTACATTTTATGACTTAACAATTGCATGCATATTCAAGGTAAACAAAGCCGTTATTTCTAGTGAATTTCACATTTGATAAGGAAAAATATTATCACATGACTCCCAACAGCTAATCATGAAACTGGACAGTCTACTACACTTCTTCAATTTGGGATGACTGCTCCTGCCCTTGAAAGGAAAATTCGCCAATTATTTGGCGAAGTTTGTAATCTTAAATAAATTTACTCAAATGCTAAGTCCACCAACTAGTTGGAAAAATTTACCAAAGTTTAAAGGTAAAGAGCAGTCCCCCAAACTTATTTTGAAGAAAAGCTAAATAACACTGTTTTCATCTTATTCCTCTTCAAAGTATCTTTCATTACATTTTATGACTTTACAATTGCATGCATATTCAAGGTAAACAAAGCCGTTTTTTCTAGTGAATTTCACATTTGATAAGGAAAAATATTATCACATGACTCCCAACAGCTAATCATGAAAATGGACAGTCTACTACACTTCTTTAATTAAGGATGACTGCTCCTGCCCTTGAAAGGAAAATTCGCCAATTATTTGGCGAAGTTTGTAATCTTAAATAAATTTACTCAAATGCTAAGTCCACCAACTAGTTGGCGAAATTTGCAAAAGTTTAAAGGAAAATTCTACAGTTATTTGACGAAGTTTGCAGTCTAAAATACATTAGCTCAAATGATAAGTTCGCAAACTAGTTGGTAGAATTTGCAAAGGTTGAACAGAAAATTCGTCAATTAGTTGGCGAAATTTTATATCACACTGTAGGCTGAAGAGAGAAGGAAAATACTTTCTAATGTGTGATGTTTTTCTTTGCACTGAATGTAATTAAGCGTATTTTTCAATTATATCTTCTATAGGAGTTTCAAATTGCTTAATATATGTATATTCAAATTTAATTCCCTTGCCGTTAAACAATTTCATCTTACACAATAATGTAAATCAAAATTTTCGCCAAGTATTTGGCAAATTTTGCACCTTGCAATCCAAAATATCGCCAACGAGTTGGTGAATTTTTGTATTTGGTAACAAGGAAAATAGCCAAGATTTCCCCAACTCATTGAAGAATTTTGCATTTACCAGTGCATTTTAAATAGAAATCTCGCCAACTAATCGTCATATGTTCCTCTCACCCTATGCTAATTTCGCGAACTAGTTAACAAATATAGAATTTCATTAAATATAATTTACTGTACATTACAAACTTCGCCAACTAATTAGCGAATTTAACGTAGAGCCTTTCCCAATTTTGTCAACTTGTGGGCGAATTTAGCATTTGAAAAATTACAGTTTATATATTCAAATTAAATCCCGTCTCAGAATATAATGTGGGACGACTGCTCTAACCATTTAAATACGAACAGTATGGCAGTCATGGCAAATCATTCCATAATCCTCAAATCCAATGTTCTCCCTTACACTCTAAAAAATGTTGTGTAGAATACACACAACATTTGTATGACTAGTCCACCAATCAACAAATGTGTAGAAAGTACACATGGTTGTGTAATAAATTTACGCAACATGTGTATAAATTACACAGTGCCGTGTAAATTCTACACATGTTATGTAAATTCTACATAACATTTTTTAGAGTGTAGTCTGGCTAATCTCAACTTCTTTTTCTAACGTAAATAATGAAGACATTAGACAGCGCTGCTGCGAAGGTTATGGAACAAATTTGTGACTCCGTACGTATGTATTATCGAATTTCAAAATTCATTTTCGATGAACTTGGAAATTCGTAGTTACCAAAATCGTTTTCTATTACTCTCAACATTTAAATAAGAAACTGGCACCATGCAATGAAAGGAGGATTAATTGAGTTCCTGAAACACTGTGCTAAGTTTCATTCAATGGTTTGCACTGTGACCTCGACTAAGTAAAATTCCCTGACATCCAGAGGTTTCTAAATTTGCTTGAAAATGAGAAGAACAGTGTTCTATGGTATCCAACATTATCGTAATCAAACTCGGTGTTACTTACCACGACAGCTAAGGCAGCATTTGCACCGGAGAGATCTAATTGTCCAAAGACGGCACCAAGAATGGACAGACCGATAATGCATAAACTCAAGATCTTCATCGTTTCTTCTTCAACAAGACTAACTTCAGTGAGGCAAGACGTTGTTGCGGAATCGGTAGGTCGGAATAGTAACACACGCGTGTGTAATAAAATCTATATATATATATATACGACATAAGTTCAAAGATCACGTGATTATGGTATGATTCATTTAGCAAAGGCATGATCATGTAACATCAAGCCGGCTCCATTTTTCTGAATTTAAAAGGGTGGAAGGTCAGCATTTATTTCACCTCTTTGTTTTCACTACTCTCGTGCGCTGAAGGATGGTAAACATCCTGCCCCAGGAGTCACCTTGAACAGGTGTAAGTCTACTTTAAAAATTATTAACTGCCTGCACGGCACACTTTACTTCAAGTGACGAACTCGAATGCTCCAAATGGTGAATAAAGTTACCCGTCAGGGTGGAGGTCGGACATGATTATTTTAGCATCCCCTCTCTGTTTATAGTTCTAACTCCAAACACCATATAGTCTTCGGCAGCATTCCGCCATTTGGATGAAGAAAATGAAACATGGCAACCAACTATTTCAACTGAAGTAACGTAAATATTCAACACGTATATACTGCAAAATTATAAATAAAAATCATCAATACGTTCATTGCCTTACGGGCCCTTTTTCTCTCAGGTGACAGTTTGTCCGACTCCAGATCCCACCCCAGGGCATAATCCTCAACCAACTGAGGCACCGGCGTCGGCCATTTGTAAAACATGGACAGAGCCAAACAGAGCCAAACAGAGCCAAACAGAGCCAAAAAGAGACTAAAAGTGATGTAAAACTAAGTATTGTAAGTTAGGGATGGAGCATGGCAAGGAAATTGGAAGATTTGGAAGGTATTCAGCTAGGTTAAGCGGTCCAAACTGCTGTCAACACTCAGGAAGATGCAACCAAGGGGATAAGAACTTCCACATTTCTTGTGCCGGGGAGGAGAAAAGATGCTGTTGAAAAGCTTGAGATCATGTGCTGTACAGTAGGTTATCATGCATACAGAATATCTTCTGGCTGGTCAAGCTCTCGAGCCTCCTCTGACACCATAATGCCTACAAGAATGCTTCTAGAGCCCTCTCATTGGTAACAACTCCTGGTTACCATTGACACATATGAGAGTCTAGTTTCAATTGCTGTTGACACATCAGTTGCAATTAAAAATGAGCTACCTGTACAATATTTCACAAAAGTTTTAGAAACCTAACAGAGCAGTACTTCAAAGTATCTGCGGTCTTCAATCCCACCCACAGCACAAAGATGCTACCTGTCTAATTACAAGACAGAATAGTCGTTAAGAACGCATAAAAATTCAAAAATTGAAACAAGGGACTGCATACGTAGTATCAGATAATGCCACCGCCTACCTATTTTAATTAAAAAATTACTTACAGGGCAACTGCAAGTAAGATTTTATCATTTGTAACAGTACTAACTTTAGTGAAGCTACTATCAAGAGTGGATCCAGCTGAAATTTTGAAGAAGGTAAGGTGAACTAGAAAGAGAAAGAGAAGGCAGTGGATGGGCAATTATCTGTTAGGTTCTGTTTGGCTTTATTTGGCTTTGGCTCTGTTTGGCCCTGTTTGGCTCTGTTTGGCCCTGTTTGGCTCTGTTTGGCTCTGTTTGGCCCTGTTTGGCTCTGTTTGGCCCTGTTTGGCTCTGTTTGGCTCTGTTTGGCCCTGTTTGGCTCTATTTGGCTCTGTTTGGTCCTGTTTGACTCTGTTTGGCCCTGTTTGGCTCTGTTTGGCTCTGTTTGGCTCTGTCCATGTTTTACAAATGCCCAATTCGCCAAGGTTTTGACCGTTGGGGGCTATAGGCATCATCTCCCTCGTTCCGTACGGCCATGAATACGTGAGAATTAATCGCGATAATAATGTAGTGGTTTTCCGTTTTAAATATTTATTGAAGCAGACGATTTAATTGTGCAATTGTCAAGTCGTCTTAGATAATTTCTTAGTACAATTGGTAGCCATGGGTTCCTCTTCTCTTTTCCAAATAATATGAATTCGAGGACAAACGATGAATTACGCTGTTAGAAGTGCTGCTCATAGTCTTATAATCAGTTTGGTAAACTTTTCCGAACTCTGGTAATGGCAAAATCAGGGAGGGGGCAAAATCAGATGCTTACCATATGTGACACCACATCATCAAGAGACACGGCCTCTATACTGCTATTTTTATAAATTCATCTTTCATAAAATAGCAAATTTTCTCCAATATTAACTCTTCATTTTGAAACATGTTGTCTAAAAAGTTTATCATAGTTTGTGTAACTTTTGAAAAGTCATCGGAGTGTGTCAGTCCGTAGGCCTTAGATAACACTACATAGCAACAACGATGTTCACTCGTCGTGCAATGATTTTCAGATTTGCCACCATTAAGGAAGTGCAGATTCTTCTGTAACCCCTTCACTTTTTTAAATTTCATATCAGGAAACACAGAGCCTAAACTTTCTGCAATGCAAGCTCCGTACCTATAAATATTTGTTTAAAAGAGGCAGAAATTTCGAGGCTATTCGAGAGCCGTATATCACGTCCCTAATATAGTGGTGTTAACACTTAAAAGAAAAAATGGAAAATTTGGGTATTTGCCCTTTTTTCCTTATAAAAGTTTGTTAACCCCACCCCCTGTTGCTTATCTATACTTGCAAGAGAAATGTCAAGAAATGTCATTTCCGGATGTCTGAGGGTGTCGATTTTCTCTGTACGCTCCGCGCCAACTGAAGGTGGCGCTCCGCTTAGATAGTCTTTCGAGCAAGACTTCATTTTTTCAGGCAGGAAGGCAGAAAATAAGCGACCTACCTTACTCAAATGCGCATGCACCTATCATCAGATACCTTTCAACCCCGTCAGTCTTTGTCAGTAGATGGATTCTTTCGTTTCTGGTGTCAAATGTTAGCAATGATTAATGTTTGCAGAGGGCGTAGATAGGCCTATACTGGTATTGTCTACCGTAGCTTGGTGGCAAAAAACAAATATTTTCACCCTTTTCAGCGAGAGGTTTCATTTTGATAAAAAAAAATGTCGGAGGCATTTAATTTTATCTACTTTTAAAAACTATCGTTCTCACTCGCAGAGAAACAGAAAAATTAGCATCAGAAATGTACCTTTCGGTCAATAAGTAGGGTGAGGTACTCCGCCCCCCCCCCCCTCCACTTTCTTATTGCTTCCTACGCCTCTGCACGGAAGTACTACCTAGGTACTTCCATGGTTAGTACTGGTGTGAGATGTTACGCTACTGGCCTTCTTTAATGGGGCGTGCTTTCTGTGTTGTGAAGTCACATGTGTAAAGCCCATTAGTTGTTGCATGTATTTAAACACTAGAGAGGCGCTCCTGTTGCTCGGTCCGACTTGGTCATACTTCTTCCCAGTGGTTTCCCCCTACTGGCTGATTCCCCGACTACTTCTACGGGTGGAGGACCAGTCCTCCGCCTATTTTAAATGTTTAGCGCGTTGTAGTTCAATGTCACTGGCCAATCAAGGTTACACGACTTTGTGGGAACATGACTGAACCTCAAGAAATTTGCACAAAAGCAGGCTACGTAGGTGCACTGGAAGACTGCCAACTTGAAGCAGACAGGAATACCAAGAAAAGGCTGAACGAAAACATCGACTGGGGAACTACAGACAATAGGATAATATGAATACTAAAATATAACTTGCATGGAACTATACTGTAAATTTTGCTTATACCTGATTTGGGTATACTTTAGAAATGTCACGGTTACCAAAGAATTTCCACGTTCTGTTGTACCACCCTCGGATTAGATGGTCGGTTGCGCATGCGCATAATATACTGGAACTTTGACTGACAGAGTCCATGCCAGCCATTGAAGTTCAACGCAAAATCGAGCACGTATGTGCTCAGTATAGGCTACTATCCCACTTGGACAGAAATTCCTGTAGCTCGAAGTCGTACACACACCAGTACGTACACTCATACAGCACATTAGTTTGTGATTGATGATATGAAAGGCTAAAAAGGCCACATTCGCCCAAAACAACAACCTTTTCGTTGAAAAGATTTAAACTAAGTTTGACAACCTGAGAGGAGTCAGTGCTTGCCAAGAAATCAAGAAATTGTAAACGTATAGCCACATTTGTAAAAATTAGTAAATAAGCTGGACCAATATGCACCTTTTAAGAAAAATCTGTTTAAAAACTGGTCACCAATAGCGCTATTCCCTAACCTAATCCCCAAACGGACAACCCTACCCAGCTAACAAAGCCAACATGCACGAGATTAATTTTTTAAGAAAGTAAAAAATAAATAGACATGGCTTATAAGATATACTCAGAATGACCACCTCCAAGGCCTTCTACTTAACTAGTGGAGGATCCAGACCGGGCCCGACAGGCTCGCGCCAGTCCTATGACCTATCAGCGAAAAAAAGTAGACTGAAAAGTTTCAATACAGCAACACTCTGCATCTCAGCCCTCTTCAAAAGCAAAGTTTTTTTTTCAAAAGACGGATACTTTTGTCCTCTTCCCATGGCCTCTTTTGTAACTTCATGGAAACGCCCCTGAAAAAGATCATGTATACAGTACACGGACTTATATACATGGACAGAGCATGTAACATGTAAGTCCTTTCCGTAGATGGTCGCCACAGGCTGGGATAAAAAAGGCGCACCAAGATGACCGCCGTGAAGCCAAAAATCGCCTGATTTGACGACTGTAATATTTTAAGCAAACGTTCCACTTGCATGGGGAACAATATACATTTCTGCAATACGTGAAGTGATTTTGACCTTACCTTGCCATATTTTAAAAATATTTCAACTTTCTTGCAAAATATGGGATCTACTTGAGCAAGTCGAAGCTTTCACACAAAACCATAGCAGACGGCCATCTTGGTGCGCTTTTTGTCACACTACGGTAGCGACAATGTACCGTGCAGTGTGCTCTGTCCATGTATAGGAAGTCCGTGATACAGTATCATTTACTTTGCAACCAGCTGTGTGTGAAGAGGCCAAAGCTAACTGAGCCATCATGATGGGGTTTTCACACTTGCGAGCCGAACTCGAAGGGGGCGATCATATCCGGATTAGATCCTCCCCTCGAGATAATTTTTTTGCATTCACTGTTTTTGATTCCCCTTGTGAATCAAAGCCCCAATCATGCTATCAACCGACAAGAGGTTAAATTCATAAACCTTTCGTTAATATTGTCATTGTACCGTTACGCGCTTTGTTTTCCGAGCTTTCACACGCGGTATTTTGACGCACTCTCGGGGTCTGGGGTGGGTCAGAACCTCTGAATCTAATCCTGAGCGCGAAAGCTTTCACAGTACAAAGCTGATCCTGAAGGGTGGGTCAGATCTAGCCCGCGGGGCGAACGAAGTCTTTTCGATGATCAAGACTTAAGTTCCATCTAAGGACGTAATAAGCATATGTTTTAGTTTGGTTTAAACGTCTTTGTGTTCAACGTAGCCCTAGAAAGACTTAGTCGTTGAGTACCGCTTACCTCACAAATAGACCAATCGTGGTTAATGCGCATGAATATAAAAACTATCAACTTTTGGGCTCATTGAAAGGAATTTCTGACCATCGCTGGCAGGCTCTGAGGGGGGGGGGGGAAGCCTAAAGGGGACGGCTAGGTCAGATCCGGATCTGATCCTCCGTCTGCTCTAAAGCAAGTTTGAAAGTAGCCTGCGTAGCGCCTCTGTGGCTGCCACCCCTTATGCGTTGGTTTCCCGTACAGATGAGCTGAACGAAAAAGCTTTGTCCGTTCTGCAGGCGAGTGTGATAGCAATCTATGTACCAGTCTGAAGCAGGCACAAGAGTGAGGCTCATGTTCTGAAACCATGGAAGTACTATCTCGGAGGTAGTACTTCCATGCTGAAACCAGCACAGGATTCGGTCGAATCCTGTGCTAGCATGGAAGAACGCATGGAAGTGTTACCTCCGAGGTAGTACTGCTTTCAGACTGGTTCGATGTTCGGTATATTTCTGAAAGTCAAAAGCTTGTGTCATGTAGGGAAGGAAGGTCCTTTGGGAAGAAGAGTTCCTTTAGAGTTAACTTTGGTTTTCTCTCTCTACAGCTCTTTCCTGATGATAGAGTTGAAGGGCGAGGGGGGCTTAGGAAGTTATCCGGGTGGCGCACGTGTAATTACAGTACGCTGTAGTTCCCTGGTTGTAGCAATACACCGAGACAGAACAGTTATATGAACAGTCAGGCTTATGAAATGGGCATTTGTAAAACATGGACAGAGCCAAACAGGGCCAAACAGAGCCAAACAGAGCCAAACAGGGCCAAACAGAGCCAAACAGAGCCAAACAGAGCCAAACAGGGCCAAACAGAGCCAAACAGAGCCAAACAGGGCCAAACAGAGCCAAACTATGTCAAGTACAAATCCTCACACCATATTTAAACTACACCCATAACTTACATTAACTGATTGCCACTAACAAAGTTATTTAATGGAAGGTTAGATTTGGTTCTGTTTGGCTCTGTCCATGTTTTACAAATGGTTCCCATCAAATTTGTAAAACATGGACAGAGCCAAACATAGCCAAACAGGGCCAAACAGAACCAAACTATGTCAAGTACGAATTCTCACATCATATTTAAACTACACCCATAACTTACATTAACTGATTGCCACTAACAAAGTTATTTAATGGAAGGTTAGATTTGGTTCTGTTTGGCTCTGTCCATGTTTTACAAATGGTTCCCATCAAATTTGTAAAACATGGACAGAGCCAAACAGACCCAAACAATTAAACTTTAATCTGCTGTAGAAATACTATAGTTGTTGCCGTGTTGGATCAACAGTTTCTGTTTTTCATGGGTTTAGCATGTATAATATGAAAATTCGTTCTGTACATTTTATTCCAACATCAAGCAGGAATGTCAGTTCTGGAGGGATAGGGATGCATCCTTACGTCTTGCCAACCTGAGGATGACATTCTGTGACATGAACAGGGTATTAAATACATGTAACACTGCTTTATTACTGTTTTTTCTTGTTTATATAGGCCATCTCTCTATATGTTTTTAGGACAAGGTGTGTGGTCTAGTTGGTAGACATTAGACTCTGACTCGGAGGTCAGAGCAGGGAGCTCCCTGGTCAGAGGACCAATATCCAGCCTGGGCCTGGTCATACCAAAGACTTTAAAAATTGCACCTTATGCCATTATGTGTGATGTTATTTTGTAGAGACTCACAACTTGAAATAGGCTTTGGCTCTGTTTGGCCCTGTTTGGGTCTGTTTGGCCCTGTTTGGCTCTGTTTGGGTCTGTTTGGCCCTGTTTGGCTCTGTTTGGCCCTGTTTGGCTCTGTTTGGCCCTGTTTGGCTCTGTTTGGCCCTGTTTGGCTCTGTTTGGCCCTGTTTGGCTCTGTTTGGCTCTGTACATGTTTTACAAATGCCCTTATGAAATGAGGTCCCGGAAGTATAAAAAACTTAAGTGTTCAAAGTTATGTAATAATATTTTGTTACTTTGTTAGAACCATTGAAATTCCTTGCCTTACTTTTGTTTGTTATAGTTCTGTTTGAAAGTATCTTCGGAAGTAGGACAAGTTAGAGAAGATTAAAAAAGGTTTGTCATTAGTTTCAAAGGCCACAAGTTTGAGGGTACTGCCCTCGTATCTTAAAATGTTCAATTTTTACAATATTTCATTATTTGTGGAGAAGGGATAAAATAAATTAAGTTAAATTAAGCACTTCTGAAAAAATTGGACTGCAGAATAAGTGGAAAATTTGCTGGCGTTATGAACAGGCTGACAAATGTGGGAAATTATATCCTGAAAAAGTTAACCAGCAAACCGACGCTACAACAAATGCATGTAAAGGGATACCGAAAGCAAAACTGCCAAGGCAAAATGGCATAGCTTCTGTCTAAGAAAATGAAAAGTTGGCTTCTCTTAGCGATTGTATAGTTTGAGAAAGTTGGGTTTCCAGAGAATAATTGGACAAATGTGGGCTTTTATTAGTAAAAATTTGACTTCTTATTAAAGAAAACCTGGACAATGGTGGATAACTTATTGATAAACTGACCTTTACTAGAGGGATGTCGAACAGATTTTCAGAGGCTCTAAGCTGACCGGCGTCGTTGCATACTTTATCCAGGAGCTATCATTCCAATGACGGCTCCCTGCTTTATCGCACGTGTATGAAAGCTGTGCAACCAAATCGGGAATTTTTCCAATGAGGAAACACCCACCTCACTGTCGCAGACACCATGTATGTGATTTTACATTTGACTTTAAACTTGAAAAAGTTTTTCTAAAGTTCCCCGGGCCGATCCTCTGGGAAAGGGCCGTTCGGCGAAACCAACTTTAAACAAACGAGCCCCTAGACTAATTTTCTTATCATTTTCCAACTTTTCTTTTTTTATTGCATTGAAAATTTTACTTCATGCGAAAGCTCAAAATAACGAACGCTTCCTAGAAATGCCCTTTACGGCTGTCTGGGGTCGCGATTATTAAAACTTTCGTGTGCACTGCGCGGTAGCTGATGGTTGTGTTCCGCTTAGATAGTCTTTTGGTCAACCACCCCTTTCTACGACCCTCCAATCCCCCCCCCCCCCCCAAAAAAAAAAATATTTTTGCTCGAATCCCCTGATACCCGACTGACATAGGAGAAAGGTTGTTGAAATATTTTTACTTTTTCAAGAGCATTGAGATGCAACGTATTGCCTCGTAATGAACGATATATATTAAATGACCAAACCTCCCAACCCAAACTTTAATTTTGGAACCTGGGTACCGAAATTCTCAATTGGCTCAGCTCTTTGATTGACAGCTAATTCAAACAATGTAGAGTACCAAAGCTTATATTACACAGCATGGATGGTACTGAGAGTGTTTTGATTATAAAAATTGAATTTTTTCTATACTCACCTAGAAGCAATAAACTGAGATTGTATCTGGATGAGGATGAATTTCAGACAATTGTGGGAGGGGCTTAAGTAAGAAGGTTAGGAGAATTGGTACTGTTTGAGGTGAGAGAACTGGTCCTTTAAGGGAGTCATTTTTGAAAAATTGAGGGAGTGATAGGTGTGATTATCCGCTGTTGCTGGGAGGTCCAGAGGGAGTTGCGCCCCTCGCCTTTAACATTTATATGCTATTTGAAGAAGACTACGATGCAAAATGGTGCTATATTTAGAGAATATGGAGATGTATTTTGACCCTGCTTCCATGGTCAAACAGCTACCTCCTGCAACGTAGTTTGAACCAATTCTTACAATGCCAATTTTATGCTGCACAGAGGGGCCATTAACCTCCGAAGGATGAACAAACATTCGACGATGGTTGTTTATCTATTTCTTAAGTAACTGCCTGACCTCGGAATACTCCTTTTCACATGTTTGATAAAAACTCCATGTACTTTTCTTTCATGTAAAGAACTCATGTCTTCCCAGGTCAGTCAAATTTTGACCAGTGAAGGATACATGTTTTCAAAATGTCCGCTTGTTCCAAACTTTTGTTTCAGTCGACCTTGCCGATCGTAGCATCATTTCAGCAGGTAGAAGATCTTTGAACACCAAACGGCTAACAACAGGGATATTAAGAAATACTTTATTATAAAAAAAATCTAGGTTTGTATAGATCACAACATCTAATGAGCAAGGACATGTTCCCCATGAATATTTAAGAAATCGCCCATTGACTGCTAATTTTTAACGCAGTAATTTTTTGAAAAAGTGGCCGTGCCCCTCATATTGAGAACAAATGGACTACCTTGCTAGTAAGTAAACCACGCATGCAGCTAGAGCCGATGGACCAAGAAAGGCAGAATTGCATAAACTATGAGACACCCTGTCCGGGGATCAGGCCAGGGGTACGGTGGGGAGGGAAAGAAAAAAATCGGCTACACTGATGATACCCGAAATATGATCAATTTCCGCCTTTTAAGCATTGCGTACTCCCAAGAGAAATGACATTAAAATACATTGAGGATAGAGTTCAGAACGGCTGTGAAAAGTTTACTTTTCTGAAGCATCATACACTTTGTGACATTTTCAAAATTTAACATTTATTTTGAACCCACTTTCTAAAGAGATTTAGCTATGAAACACAAAATGTTTAGCAATTAAACGTCTTTAAAAGCGAACGTTTTAGAATTTGACACGTGTGCATGTTTAGTATTCAAACGTGTTCACAAAGTGGGGACAAAAAGTGTTTAGAAAAACGTTTAAACCCTAAATGTCTTCTTTACAGTGTACTTTGTATGTTTTTGTAACGACCAGTGGAAGTATGGGTACCCAGATATGGATTGGATAGGCCAAGGCTACAGATTTACCTCGTGGTTTTCTACGCTTCTACAAAATGCTCCCCATGAGGCTAAGGTCTAGCAGAGTTTCTGTAAGGCAGGTTGAACCACAGTTGCTCAACTCACGACATTGAGCAAGGAATGACATGTAGAAGGGGGAAGGAGCTATCCTGTTTCATGGGAATCATGTGAAAACATTTTCCTCTTCAATTACTAGATAAATTCGCAAGGGGTAACTGTTTGATTTAGCTTGGAAAGAAAATATTTAAAATATCATGACCTGATGAAGGACACTTGGAAGACAAAGAAGAATGAACTACAGTGGACCTTTCGTCATCCCAGACTACAATTTTACGAGCTAAGTTTACAGAAATTATTAATTGGCACAGCTCTTCGATTGATATTTGATGAAAAAAATCAGAGTAGCTCATATTATACCATGTGTTAAGAGTACTGAGAGCCCGAGACTGTAAGTTCGATTGAACATTAGGACCTACAATTGTGTTTGGGTAAATGCCATGAGGCAATCGTGTGGGAAGTGGGGAAAAGTAAAGTAGGTTGGGAGATATGGAACGTTTAGATGCGATGAATAACTTTATTTTTAACAAACTTTGTAGTGACTGCCTGTGGAGAAAGGGGAAGAAAGTTATGTATAGTACCTTATTGCAAAACTTTTTAAAATAAAATATTGACATGTTTATTTTCCAAGATTTATCCGTTGTTTTACATTTATTGCATGTTTTCGACAAAAGTCGGATTTTAGTCCTCTGTGACCCTGATTGCGAACGATGATACCCTCGGGAAATGAAACTGTCTGGTCACTCTCCAGACAAGTGACCGATGTCCTCGTCTGTCATTACAACTTGAAGGCCAGACAGACAGCTGGCCTTACGTATCATTGTCATGTTTGACGCCGACACGAGGGACATTCGGTTTGGTTTATGATTACGCAGAATAATGAATGGATACAGGTAAGGTTGAAAATGATTTCAAAAAAGAACATAAATTTTTACGACAATCAACACAGCCAATCATTACTGTTCCCGGGAATCAGAGAGAGAGAGAGAGAGTAGTCAATTTGAGTGAAAGCTCACTGCAAGGTTAAAGTCGTTAACGCCCCAAGACGGGAAAACCAGTGGCAGAGAGCCAGTAAGGAAGTCTCTACCATTCATCTGCTTGCCTACGTAGCAGGATATAACCTCTGTGGCAACTTTCTGATACTGTTGACGCATTATTGTTTTATTCAGGGGGCACTGAGAAGAGAAAAGAAGGTTTAAAGAAATACCCTAAAATGGTCACCCAATAAAATAGGCGAATAGTTATATCCTACATAGCCTAAGACTGAGCATAATTATCCCAGAGATGGTCTGAAGGCCGCTTTTTCGGGTTGTGGCTTCTGTTCTATTCAGCCAGTCTAGAGCAGGACCACTCAGTGTTTGCCCTTTGGAGGGCGTACTTGTCCATTTGGGACGTAAAGCTCCTTAAGGGAGCAGAACTCCTCCGGGAGTAATCGTTTGGTTTTCGCCCCTTGGCTCTTCGCCAGAGAGTCGTGGGGACTTTTAGAAAAAAGCGTCTCTGTGGCTGCAGCCCCCTTTAGGCTGCCGCCCCTACGATGAGCTGGACGAAAAATTCGTCCGCCTATATCCTACATAGCAATTGGGGTCGGGGAAAGCATTCAGTTTTGCAAGTTTGAATGGATGAATGACACAGTTTATGTGCAGCAAAATACCAAATTTAGCAACACATATCATACCAGTAAGAAGTAAATGCCAAAAAAGAAGAAAATAGAACCGCATATAGCACTTGAAGAAACTAATTTCATTTTTTTTTTTAGAAAAGAAAGTGACAGCTATAAACTTAAAGGCCGAGTTCTCTCACCCCAAACAGCACCAATTCTCCTAACCTTCTAACTGAAGCCCCTCCCACAACTGTCTGAAATTCATCCTCAGCCAGACACAATACCAGTTTATTGCTTCATGGTGAGTATAAAAAAGCTCAGTGTACCTAACCAAAACACTCTCAGTACAGTTCATGTGGTGTAATATAAGCTTTAGCACTCTGCATTGTTTGAATTAGCTGTTAATCAAAGAGCTGAGCCAATTGAGAATTTGGGTACCCGGTTTCCTAAATTATAGTTTGGGTTGAGAGGTTTGGCCCTTTAATTGCTTTAAAATGATGGAACAATTTCTCATCAGTGGAGACCTGAGAAACACATTTTCCAGTGTGCGGAGACACTCCTTGTAAACCTTGCCCCTGTTCCCCCATTTCACAATCCTGCATGGTTCGGCGCTTGATATGGTAACTTGTGGTCCGACCAAGGTAACACCTCCATCCTTGGCCTCCAGCGTATGATCCACAATATGTACAAAACTGGCCAAAGATGCTCATAAATTTCATGATTCACTTTTTATTCAAAGCCTCGCTCTTACTAAAATGATCAGAATCAAGACATGTATTTTCTGTTATTTCTAAAAATAAAAAGGCAAAACCGTTGGAGACTTTGAAAGTTTTGCTGAGTTTTCACTCCATTGAAGTCAAACCGTTCGCGTTCATGACTCCCGTTTTGGTCCTGATATTTTTAAGTGACCTTATATCCGTGCAACTTGTTGCTTCTAGTTTCAGATTCTACCTATAATGATCGATACATGCAGAGTGGGTAAACGTTTGATTTGTTTATAAATTCATTTCATAGTTTCGTGTATTTTTATTAGATGTTTAAGGGACAACATATTTGACTCCCCTTCTCCCCGATTGGGCAACCGGTTATCCTGCAAAGTCATACTTTATCGAGTAGGAAAAAGGAGTCCATCGACACTTTAGAACAAGAACTTGTAGAGGCTAAGCTCGGTAAGTATGCTTGTGGTAAGTCCATTATCACATTATGGTGACGCTGCGAACTAATATAAAAGTTGTGCGTTTCAAGAATTGCAAATCACCTTGGCGCGAGCAGCGTGGAACTGAGGAAGTCGTTCCAGACAGGCAGCTCCCTGTTCCAAATACCCTTGTAGTTAACATAGCAGGCTATTCCGCCTTTTCGTATATGTGTTTGTTTTATACAGTTTTGTGATGGAACGAAGAGGAGATCATTCTGTAGCTTTTGTATGTATACTTTCAGGAGTAAAAAGTTATTCTTGCTTGATTCTCTGTGGGATTTGATTGGTACTGTGAAATGTGTGTAAAATTGTATAAACATGTTAATATTTTAGCTCTGTAAAAATTAATTAATGCAGCTGTAAATACTTGTAAATATTAAAGTTACTTTCTAAAGATGTGAATAAAGTTCTTCTTTGAAAAAAAAAAAACAGCCCCTCCTTCAAGGAAACTTGAAAAAAAATGAAGAAGTACGAAAAGAAAAGTTGAGAAAAAGATATGAATACAAAGAAACACAAAAATGGAGGTAAAAGGAAAGTAAAGCAAAAATGAAGATAATACATTTAAAACACTCCGTCACCTGTACTAACTGCCTTCGATTCAATAGATTGCTCTGTATGAATTTCTTACTTTATACCAAAGACACGTTGAAGATGATGGTTTATCCATAAATCAGCATTTACAATTCAAACAAGTTTATTTCATCCTTTGAAATTTATGTCTCCTTGGCATGTTCATCGTGAGGAAGGGGTTCGGTCCGATGTCATGGCTTTTAAATGATAGTAGTAAAAGACTTGTGGGCATCAAAATAAAAAAATGTTGATATTCAATTATCCTTGTAACGTTATTACGTCACAATGATCAAAGTAAGGTTCAATCTTTTGTACCAGCCGGCTTCTGATAATTTGAAACGATTATACGACGCCAGGTGCCTTGTCGACAGGGAATTTGTAACTAAAGATCCATGAATTTTCTTGCAGAGGGTTTTATTTATACTGACCTTCCTTTAAGAGGACTTTCAAGACATTATCTAAGTAGAGATCCTCTTCCACTGTTGTCTGGGACCGTGGAGGCGGGGTATGAGAGGATGGCTTAAGCCTCCCCCCCCCCCCCCATTTTCTGTCGGTGGCATTTTGGGCCGTCTTACATTGTTATTATATTGTTTAACATATTGGGCGGTTTTTGTGATTCGCTTCAACTTCAAAATTCGCCTGGTTGCATACAGCGTATCAAGAAAAGTTTGGCCCAAAATGCCTTCCAGATTGCAAATAATGACACTTCCCGTAAGCGTTATGAGTTACACCAAGAAATAAATCAGTAATTTGTTTTAAGATTTTAGGAAGATGCATTTTTTTGGAAGGTTCTGCTCAAACTGTCCTTTAAACAAGAGAAACGACAGTTTATATGTATTTGTGATTAGAAAAGGTCTTTTAGAATGACGGATTTCTTAGCATACCCACCCAATTTTGCTTAACATTACAAAGTGTTTAACTAACCCAATAAAATTCAGCATGTATTTTTCTTTACATGTTAATTTTTTCTATAGGCCCATGCATGGGCGTTCGCAGAAATTTTTACAAGGGGGCTCAAGGTCATTCATGGATGATTGAATTGTCTACACTGTCTAAGCGGAGCGCCACCACCGGAGCGACACCAAGATTGGACCTTACAAACTCTCAAGATGGCCGGAAACGACACTTGGCGAGAGTAATAAGCTGCATGTACCCAGCCCTGAAACAGGAATTTCATGTCTGTGATTTTTAGATTTTTCGAATTTTCAATGTAAAAAATGTTGCAGGAAAATCTGCTTCTCGGTCAAGGCCTCGCACGATATGCACCTGTGCACGATAAAACTTACAACTGTCAAACAGCCTATATTGGCCTATATCCGTTACCCAATTATGAATCATACCCCTCCCCTCATATTCACCTCGTATATCCCAGTTACATCCGCGCGTCGCCACTTGAGATCAGGACGGGACCAAACCATGACCAACGCATTCATCAATAGTCGGATGCCATATGCACACTAAATATCTGACAACTAGTACAATTTTGGCATAGCTTTTACAATTACAAATTTCCAATAGGTATCACGAATGATGGTCACCAAATTACGATTTCACTATTCAGCATACCATCTTCTCTTTTGCTATTCCTGGTCAAATGTCCGCATATTTCAAGAGTAGAAACTGACGCTGTGAGTGAAGATATTTTGATGATTTATTTTTTTTTTTATTTCAATTTTCAATTAATTTTTTCACAAGTTTGATTTTCCGGGGAGGGGGCAAGTTCCCCCTTGCCCCCCCCCTTCGGGACGCCCATGGGCCCATGCATTCATTATGATTCTGACGCCACTTTGATATTCATCTGAGGGAATGCCTTAAACCCCTTTTTACAAAGAGACTTCTGAAACTGAAGAAAAATTTTCTTTCGGGAGAGTGATTGAAAGTATCCATTTTTGAAAGTGATGACAAGTTAAGATCATGCCAGTGGCTAGTTTTTCTACCTCTCCTACCTGCCTACAACTACGACTTTGCCTTATTATCTTCCTTCTCGCCTTCTATATTTTTTTCTCCCTGACCTTTGCTTGCTCCGGAGTCCCTTTCCCGATAGCTCCTTCTCGGGCTTTCCAACCCCTTTCCTCGTTCCCTTATCCTTTTTGTCCCTCGTGTTTCGTTTCCTTAGTTTCACCCGTTGTGTCCCCGGGCACAATCCTCCACTTCCGTCCCTCCCACCTTCTCTAGCCCTCTTTTAATACTCGTTCCATCATCGGCGATATTTGGAATAGTGTTCTACTTAATGAAGCCAGTTTCAAGTTCCTTCTGTTCGTCCTTTTCTTCAAGCACAGGGAAAAGTCTCTTTTCTTAGAAGTCTGTTTTTTCACCTTTAATTTGTTTCTTTAACTTTTTCTCATTTTTTCTCCGTAATTCCTTCCTCTATTTGAATTCCTTTTCCTCCACCGCTTCCTTTGTTTTGCTTTCATTCTACAACGGCCCGATTTGATTTAGTTTTTTTGTTCTTCCTGGGCTAGTTTAACCCCCTCATGCTACAATACAGACTGATCAGCTGCCTACGTGAGATAAATGAACGAACAGGTTGCAAGTCGAGTCACGTGTACACCTGGCCACCAATGCAACAACCCTTATGACGCTACTGCTTACAAAACGAGTGCATGTCTTTAAAAGATTCCAATACGTGAAAAAAAATAACGAAACTAGTAAACCAACCAAGCACGTAGCGTCAAGGATTGTGTGGGTCAGCATACCAAGACCAACTTGGGATAGAAAGCAAAGTTCACTGTTATTGAAAGCAGTGGCGGATCCAGAGGGGGGGTATGCATACCCCCATCCCCACCCCCCACCCCCATCGGGATGGTAAAAATTGTATAGATAGCCGGGCTTATTGTAGCATAGACCTAATTACTTTTTAAAAATACAGTGATAGTTGTTACATTATCTCATTACCGTATTTTTGTGTCATATTCTTCAATAAAGTGAAAAATGTAAATTATAATGTATCTATCTTCCGTATCATTTGGTAAATTCCCGTTTTGTTTAGACATTGCGCAATGATGAATGCTAAATTTAGCGTTTTCCGCCAACGGCCGTTGGTAACGCTGTTTGTGACATCGCATGTGTGTCTATGTCAATACGTGGGGCTACGACTACTGTCGGATAATGAGCAAATCGTTGATACGAAGGCTTGTACGGGGATGTTGCTGAGTGTGTAGGCGATACGAGTTGAGAAATAGATGAGAAGAAGATTTAGTTCTGATTCAAGATGATTGGCGGTTTTATTCCGTTCGATTAACAGCCGGCAAAAAAAATATTAAAATTTGACTGAGGTGCTCGTCGTCTAAGGTCTGCTGCACCAGTTTGTGAGTGTGACCAAAACTTGCAAGCTCGGAGCTTTCATGTCTCGGGGAGATCGGAGCACATGCGGTCCCCTGATTGGTTAAAAGTTGTGACGCACCAAATTGAATTAATGTTAAGGAATGTGCTGATTTATAAAATGACCAATGAGGAGGCTGTAGAGGGTGAAATTGGACACACCTTGAGAATATGGGATACATCATACAAGTGGAACTACAGTAGGTCGAGGGAGTTTGTCACGTTCACCGGTAACAAGTGAGGGGGAAAAGGAAGGGCCATGGGAATCTAGGACAAAAGGAAGGGAGATTTGCCCTTAAACAACAACAAAATGGCCTTCCTGTTGAAGGTCATGGAGGATGCGCCATACTACATGACACTACGGACAGTTTACACATGACATAGCCTAAAACCGTGTAACGGTAATAGAGTATTCAATTCACTTTGACCGTATAGACCGTTGAAGTAATGATTATCCATACTTTCAAGACCATGTTTTGAATGCTTGGGAGTTTCATGGTGGCTCAAAATATTGAAACACTTAGCACCATGTTGCATCTTCGCCCCCTTTTCTTATACACCCAGGCGGGGTAGGGGCCGCTGAAAATGAAGAATTCGGAAGCTTGCCAATTGTGAGACCAGTCTACTGAGTGGTTTTGATAACTCATGAAATTACGAAATTCCCAATCAATTTTCTCTAAGAAAAGCTCCATATTCGTCATTATTTGACTCAAGAAGGCACAATTTTCCGCGCGCTTTGCGCTCCGCAAATTGCAATTCCTTAGTAGAAGTGCTGGCTCATACCTTTACTTTGATAAACTTTTCCGAACTCTGGAAGTGACAAAATCGGAAATTTGCTGTACTTGTGACATCAGATCACCAAGTGACACCGTTAACTAGGCCATATGCAGTGCTATTTTCATAAATTTTCTTTCATAAAATTCCATACTTTATCCAATATAAGCTCAAAAATTTCGTCGTAGAGCCTCATTACGAAGGCATTGGATAACATTATGTCGCAACAACGATCTTTGGTCGCCACCCAACCTCAGGTATGCCGATAGAAAATGCAAATTCTTCAGTAATCCCCCAACTGTTCAAATTTCATTGCAGGAAACCCAGCATCCAAACTTTTTTTGCAATACAAGATCCATATTTTGAAATACTTGGAAAGGGCGAAAATTTCAGCGCGTACCCCTGGTAGAGTGGTTAATACACTTAAAAATATGACTTGGATGCTTGCCTACGACCCCCATTTCCCCTTTCCTGAATTCTAATAGGCATCAGAGACTACACGACAGCCATACATATGGTAGCTCTTCACTCAGTGTACATTTGATGTCCCATCCGCATGCAGACCGCCGCCCCCCCCCCCCCCACACACACTGCAAATTCCTGGATTTGCCACTGATTGAAAGGGCGTGGAACCAGCGTTACCCCCGTGGTACCGTAGCCAGTAGCGTCGCCATCGAGTGGGGGTGGGACTTTTTAGGACTTAAATTACAGAAGCTCTGTTCAAAACAACAAATATTGGGACCAGTTTGCATCTAGACATCCTTGGGACCCCGAAAAATTTTCCAAAGGACAGGGGTGTACCCTCCCCTTGCAAACTTTTCCATGACCGGCAATCAGGTCCTACAGTTAATGCCCTCCCTCAGAAAATGATGCCTACACCCGCATATGACATATTATAGACATGTGCCTATGTGTGCCCTTCCAGCGCCCCTGATGATCGCCTGAGTAGCACCTCTGAGGCTGTAATCACTTAAGTTAAGATGCCACACCTTTTTCACAGCACTTGAGTTGAAGGAAAAGCTTTCATCTGCTTTACAGGGTGCCCTGATGTGTCTGTGGGTTCCTTTCTCAGTAAGATCATGATGCTGAAATGAGGCTATGTGAAGGGCTGGATTAGCACTGTGTAGGGGCCCCAGTACTTTCTATACTGGGTCCCCTTTTACAAGTTTAATCTCCTTCCCCTTCTCCTCACACAAAATACATAACAATCAACAGATTAAATTTTAGCTTTTAACCGCTAATAACTAATACTTGCTTTTACACACTATACAGTGATACATGATAGTTATTATGCAATTATGTGCCAGATAGTGTTAAGGCATGACAAAGTGAACACACCTGGCAACGTAAGCCCGACAACCAGAAAAGCAAAGTAAGGTGGGTCTCATTTCACAAACACCTTTTCATAAACATTAACTATAACATTGCACATTTTTGACGGGATTTCTGACGAGCAAAATCATTTATTAGTTGGGAAAATTCCAGTTTCCAAACGAGGTCATGTTCCACACTGAGCAGGGTAAGGCTCTTTAGTGTCTTCTGCTTCCTAAGATCAAACTTCACTTTTTGTTTTTCTTTTGTATGTACTTAAAACTTATTTTATGTCTCCGTGACTTGAAAATCAGAAAGCGGAGGGCGCCTGGGCCCGCAGGACAGGGCCCCCAAAGCACAAGGGGGCATATGCCGGTTTTGCCATGGGGTTAATTCGGCCCTGGCTCTATGGTCTGCCACATATAAAGAAAAATATGAGCTAATAAAGATAACTTTACGAGAAAATAAACTTCAAATCTAAATTAAAATCACTCCTGTCGTTTAGTTTCACTTCATTTTATTCTTCAAATTCTTACAAAGCTCTAAAATGAGTTACAGACATGATTGATCACAACATTTATGATAAGATAAGGCAATTTGAAAGTGGATACTGGCAAATGGCAGAGAATATATTGATGCAAAAATTAATTATTAAAGAAACCAATAGCATTGTTAAAAAAGACTTTTCTTAAGCCACTTATCCATTTGACAAAAAAATTGTATTTGACAGAAACATAGACATTTTAAAGAACCAGTAAGAGAACACAAAATTTTAAGGAAATGATATATATTTTTGAAAGAAATTATGGTAACTCAAGGTGGAAAAGCAAAAGTCATAAAAGGAATGTTTACTTGTAGCACTTGCAGTAGTATAAGAAAAGCACCATGGAAACATGAATGACAAATGGAAGACAGGTTGCACACGTGACTAGTATAGTCATTAAAGGTAAAGAGCAGTCCCTGTAGTAAACTGTCCTGTTTCATGATTGGCTAATGAAAGTCATGTGACAATATTTTTTCTCCTCAAATGTAAAACTTACTAAGAGTTCCTACTTGGTGTACCTTGAATGAGCAACATTGAAGTCCCAAAAAATTAAAAAAGGTACTCTGAAGAAAAATAAGAAGAAAATTATGAGATTTAGCTGTTGCTTCAAAGTAAGTTTGGGGCGACTGCTCTTGCCCTTTAAATAAACCAAACAGATTTGCTGAACACATATTAGATAATTCACACTATCATCAATCATGTTATGATCATAAATAAATTTTCACGGAAGGAATATGAAACATCAGGAAGACAATCAGAAAGTACAATCTAAATATTTTTTGACGAAACAACATATTGGATAAATCACATGATATTTTATAAGTGTGTTGTAAAGGGCACAAGCTCTAACCCTAAGGTGTTTCCTTAAAGAAATTGGCAGTATGGCTCTTTAAAGTAATGTGAAAGTGACTTATTGTCAGTAATTTGTAACATAAGTGAAGAACTACTTAGTTTATCTTGGATGAACAAAATTTTTGACATAAAACTTCCAAAAAATATTTATTATTCTAATATATCAAAGTAAGGTTAGGACAACTGCATGCACACTCCTTTGTCAACTCTTCAACTAATTTGTATAAAACATCTGAAATTTTCTAATAAAATTTGTGCTTCTTTAAAATAATCCATTAACATAATTTAAAAAAAAAATGTATAGTTGGCACCATCTTCTTGACACCAGAATGCTGAGGTTCTTTCATTTTCACACTTGCGCATTAATTTTTGTTTTAATTTACGCACTGCCTTTAAGTGACTTAGATGTAATTTATGCAGAAAATGGTCTGCAACATTTTCCAAATATACATATTTAAGCTGGATAAGAGGTTAATATTAAATCTACCCGATATGTCACCATCAAAATGTAGGCAAAACTGTTTAGATCCTTAAACTTAAAATTTTAAAGTCAAGACTTTTGTTGCCAAAAAAAATATCACATATTCCTCTGTCACTGATATTTGGCTACTTTTTAATTACTTAAGAATTTAGCTGTAACACTTTATTGCATATTTGTGTGGAGAGAGCACAATGTTATAGTTCCTCTTCTTTTTTGGTCGCTGGAAAATTGCCACAATTGAAATTTCGCAACGATGTAGTGTGTACATTTCATAGGCCTACTAAAGATGTTATCATTGGTGGTAATTTTTGCCTCTTTAGTCATTTATTAATTTAAAATTGAAAAGAATAAAATTTTATGATGCCATTTCAATTTTGAATGCTAAAATATACAGACAGATTGAGGCAAGTACTTTATTTCATGTTGAATTTTCCTGCCTATAAAAACCCGGTCCACACCTCTTTGCTTCAGTGAAGGAAGGTCAACAAAAACCAGATAAGAAATTGCCTTACTGCTTGCCTTTCACACCTAGCAAACAGAAGCACATCTGGCTGGTATTATTCAGCCTTTGTTCACATCTTCCTCTAGCTGTCTCTTGTCAAACTTGTGGTTTCCTGGAGTGTGCTTGAATGAGTTAAGCAGGAAGTCGGGTAAAATTTGATTACCCCACCAAACCTCCCTTTTGGTGGGGACTCGGGTGAAATATCTAATAGGGTAAGAAATTCCTCATGTTGACCAAATAAACAACATTACTCACTATGCCAACTTGAGATACATCATTGCATCTAGAGGGAGATTAATCAAAGATACCTTGCAGACATCCTGTAGAGAATTTGGTCCAAATACACTATGGTTTGTTTTTTCACCACCTAACAGAAGGTCTCCCCTCTCCCTAATAAAATATCTTTACCATGCCTGAACTAACCGCTTTAGTTCCTGTTTCACAAAAAGTTACACTCAACAATGAGTTTCCATCTATGCCCTTATCTTTTGCAAGATGCACCATCTGTCAAGTAGGGCAAGATGGCTAAATGATTGCTAGGAGCTTCAAAAATATTTGTGCATTGACACACCCCTACATCATGTAACTGACACAACCTTTCATAAGGGAGTTGTCAGGAAAGGAGATTCAACATGCAAATCTATCAGACAATATGTGCTTGAGATTCTTCAATCCCTTTTCAGATAACAAAAGTTGATTGACATGTGCTTTTGTTCCCATTGGTTTGCCATTTCTGACTTTCACATTGTAATGATGGCCTTACTCCTTTCAAATTGAGGTAATCCAGACACAAAGGTCATTGTTAACTGTTTCTTTGAAGCACACTGTCTTTGCAGACAATTGCTAAGCTTCAATACATATATTAGGTAAAACGGACTGTCTATAAACTTTTAACTACCACAAGTATTTTGTCTATCTAAGGTTCTAACGAGTTTCCATCTTGACACATTATTCAAGCCTAACAAAACAATCACAGTTTTGATAATTTTCCGCATAATTACAAGTATTTTCAGAGGAGAACTTTAAAAAACCTTCATAACAGATATTTGAATAAATATTACATTTGAAGACGAGTGACGCAAGCTTAAAATTAATATCTTTCCTTGAAGACTGGCAATGTACAGTAATAGCAATGAATGAAATCATCATGATGGGCTTTTGAGGGGTAGCAGAAGACAAAGACCATTGTTTTCAATACCAAATTCCTTTCAAGCCTTAAAGGTATTTCAAGAGCAAGACAATAAGCAGCTTAATGTGAGCAACTTCCTTGCTTTAAAGGATTGTTAAATGTTGGATCTTCTCCCCTGACAACTCCCTGCTTTCGAGGAATGACCTTTCCTGTAAAATATCACGCAAGACACCTATGCTGTACCTATTAGGTTGCTTTGACACAACATTTTAAGAACTCTGACACACCCCAGTGTCACACCTCAGCAAAATACGTGACATGTGACTCACCACTGCAGGGTCAGAGAATGCATCTTTAAATGATTCATGCATCACTCAGGCCAACTGCACCATAGCCTGAATCAAACTTATGACTGTTGGCATAACTTCTTGCATAATGGGCCCAGGTCCTGTCTATGCAATTAGCTGTATTGCTCAAGAGGTCTCAAGCTGGGATCAACCTTGTTAAATGGATTGCATGGTGGCACTAATGTTACCATCTTAGACATCTGAGATTTCCTCTTGTATGGAGATCCATCCGGAATAACAGGGAAGTACCTAAAAATGTAAATCAAATGAAACGTTTTATCAGAAAAAGATGGAAATTTGCTCATCCTTAATAAATGGAATAGAATAAGCAAAGAATCTAGCATGGAGTTTACCTCATGATGTTATTTTAAGAATTCCTTTTTCATAGTCTGCAAAACATAATTCTGATTTATTGATTTTTCTTTTTGAAAGGGGGATGGGATGGGATAGGATGGGATGGGATGGGATGGGATGGGATGGGATGGGATGGGATGGGATGGGATGGGATGGGATGGGATGGGATGGTACAGTTTACTCACTGCAATCAAGTAAATGCAATAAAGTGATCACAATCAAGTTTAATGTAATACAAGTTAGGGTAATGAGGTAGACGTAATAAAGTAACTGTAAAAGGGTAGACTTATTGGAAATGTAATAAAAAATATATAATAGCAAATGATGCTCAATTTCAGGCTAATTATTTATTGTGAGAAATGGGAGCAGAGTGTCTTAAAATACATCTGTAAAATAGTCCTTACTAAAACCAGCTACCACTAAACAGTCTAAAGCCCGACTTTTGGGCAGTTAAATTGGGTTTTTACTTGATGTTCGCACCTACAGTTTATAGCCACTCCAACCCTAAACTCAATAAAAATATGATCAAACCCATTAAGCATTGATGTGGCCATAAACTTTGGGTGTAAACATCAATTAAAAAACCCCACTTACCACCCAAAAGTCAGGTTTTAGACTGTTTAGCTGTATGCGGTTTTAAAGGCAAGGACTATATCCCATAATGTAGATCTAGCAACACTTGAAAACATACTGAACACATAGATGACAACACAATGTCTCCATTTAACTCAGTCCAGGGCTTGATTTTGTGGTTGTCAGATTGTCCGGGACAACTAAAATTCCATAAGGACTAGAGGAGCATAGCTGCTGTCGCTAAACCCCAGGGTTAAATTCCATTTGAAACCATTCAGCAAAGTTGAATGATTCCAAATGGGACCCGAATGGTCCCAGGTGGTCTCGAATGGATTTCACATGGTACATGAATGGAAATGTACATCTGAATGGTTTTCTGATCACATAGCTGAATGGAATGCAAACGGTTCTGGAATGGTTTTGGTTTTTGCAAATGGTTCCAAATGGTTCAAACTGGAAACCATTCAGTGAATGCATAATTATTATGTACATCAACGGAACATGTTCAGTTCATCATACATGTACACAATGCAAATGGTCAAATTGTCTGTTGGTATAAGCCTACCTGTTGCAAATTCATTTGAAAGGATATGTATCCCAATGAAACAAAGTATAACTAACTAGATTTGATATATCTCTCACAATTTGTACTACATTAGAGTACAATTAATACGTGTAGGCAGGAATGTTAGAAACTTTGTAGCCTAAACCAGTTTAGATTCTTCTGTATGATATTGCCCAGACTGTTTCCCCCAGGCACATTTAATTAATAGGGACATAATTTTTGAGGTGGCGGGGTACACTTATCAAATTTTGTGGGGCTCAAATAAATTGGGGGTTACAGAAAAGCCATCCATAGCAACTCGAGTAGGCCACAAACCGCACTCTTGGATTTCCCTGAAAATTTTAGCTTCAGTTTCCCCCTAACAGTTTAATCACCCTCCCCTAACTTGGGATTACTACACAGAGATAATGCACAACACAGATATTGGCTGGGATATGAAATTCTTCCTGTTATTCCAATACCCAGCCCACGCCCAATACCCCTTGACTCCCTCCCCTACTCCAGTTTCTGGAACTTTCTTAGCCTGTATATATCCTCATCCCAACAACAAGTTTTTGGTTGTTGTAGCTTTACAGCCTGGTGTCATCTGCAGCCCAGAGATACATCCTCCTAAATTATTGTTCTCATTATTTCTTTCTCCTTTTTCTCCATACAGAATTCTGATCCCCCTCCCCAACCCATCATGCATACCTTTGTTGCCTTTCAAGTTGCTTACTGATCTTTTTGAATAACAGGATCAAAGCACGATGCAATGCTTGTATGAATGCATGTAAAATGCAAAGAGAGAGCAAAGTTTCCTGCATTTTGGGGGGCTTCTTTGATAATGTCAATATTTGATAATGGCAAACAATTGACCTGGAAAACTGTTGGCTTACCTGTGTGTCCTGGCAGTGGTCTGTGGTGGTGGGACAGGAACATTGGCATTTGCTGGAAGATTACTTTGAACTTGAGTGCATCCAGTGTAACCAGGTATATTTGGACGGCTAAAGAGTGTAAAACAGAAATACATTAAGTTTCATGCATGGTTCACTTACTTGCTCAACAAGTCCAATGAAAAGTTTATGTTCATATGAAAAACTGTAGTATGAAATTGAAGCATATTTGGATCCAAAGTTTTTGACCTCGCTTTATTATAAATGATTGGCCTGATACAGCAGCAATTCATGGAGTGAATTTATTCACTTCAATAGTTCTTTAGAGTTTACACCCATGATTACACAGTTGTTGTGGGTGCCACCAAATTTAACCCAAAGTTACAAGTTGAGGCATAGAACCCTATAACTAACTTACTGCACCAAACTGTGACGTCGATTCTTGAAAAAGCAACATAGACACCCCAGTACATCAATGGAGATGTGGGGTGTAACTATTAGCTGAGTTTGTTACATGGCCTATGGCCTCATATGAGCTATGCTTTCCTTGTGTTCACACTGCATGAAAAGCAATTCACACATGCTGACTGACCTGTTAGCTAATCCCAAATGTTACGTAACTTTTTGTGTATTGAAACACGTCTTTTACAGTCAATCAATAAATCAGATATGAAACTTGACTCAATCAAGTCTGCATGCAGTGGGCTTCTTTTCCTCCCTGAAGTGATAAGAGTTAATCAGGCAGAGAAGAAGGATGTAACAAAAAGTAAGAGGGAACGTTTCATCATGACCTACAATAAACCTTAAGCACATTATAAGGAAATACTCATTAATCAGAGAGGACTAAAATTCCAACCACAAGTAATCCTCTTACAGGGTAACATTGTATTTAAGATGCTCCAACAAAGAGTACAAAGAAAATAGCTCAGACACTATCCAACAATTCAGTTTTAATCATAAACCAAGCAATAGCTACATCTCTTTAAAATACTATGCACAAGAAGTGCCATGGACGTTGAGTCATTTGAAATGTTGAAAGTTTGGGTGAACACATAATTCTTGAGCGACAAACAACTCAATTTCCATCTGGGGGAAACTTTTTTCTTGTAAAGAAGGCTACCATATTGCCTTATTTTTGATAATCTATCACCCTATATCACTAAATATTAGTTTAAAAGGATGAAGTTTTCTTGCAAAACAAACCCAATGTTTCCCTTTTATGCTCAGCTCAACATCCCCACAGGAATGAACCTCATCTTGACTCCTGAAAACTTTTGTTGAAAGCTACCCATGTATGACACACCTAAAAGCTATGGTGGACCTTTCTAAGAGAGTCTCCTTTCAACAAATCTATAAGGTGACTGGAGCCTTCTTCCCTGAGTGGACATTGGCAGATCAGGTAAGAGTAGGTAACAGGAAATACATGTAATAAATTCTTATCACAAGAATCATTACATTTAACTACTTACTGTGCTGTATCAGTATATTTCGGCACCCTAGTGCGTAAAACTGTAGAGGGAACAAATATTCTCTGTGGGTGGTCACGTTCCCCAATGCCTCCAACAAAGCCATCATAGTACGGTACCTGATCATTTCTTCTGTTTGGGCTACAGCTGCAAATAAAATGAAAAAAAAACTCATGATAGTGATAATGCAACTTATGAAATCAAAACCACAGTTGTGTATGTTTCCCATTTCATTTAAGAATACTTGTCAAAAAATTTAAGAAATTTTCTTAGTCTTATTTGTGTGGAGCTGCAGGTTGATGATAACAAGTGACAAGTAGTTACTAGGTAGATGACATTTTACTGCTCATTTTCTAATCTCTTGGGTCAAGTCAAGCTGGTCACAGCCTTTTTCCAGTTGTGACTTCATGTTAGGTATACACACATGTTCCCTAATGAACAACCCCTAATTGAAGGCTTGGAAATTTTAAACAGATCTGGGCAGGTTGAGGCTTACCACACAGGCCTATATAGTCTTTCAACATCCACTTGATTTGCATTAGTTTTGGTGGCACATTGGTTTTGCGCAGCAAAATAAACGACTTCCAACATGTCTAGGCAAGCTACAGCTATACGATAGCTGCTGAGCCTGCTGTAAATACGTATGCTCATGTACATATGTACGGTCAATCAATGTTTTGATAGCTTTTGATAGTCAATATTCCATTTGCAATATATAGTTCTTCCAACTTTTTTCAAGGTAGAGAAGAATAACTCCACAGTTTCCCATTCCCAGAAACCAATAAAAGGTTTAGGTAGAGCTACAATTAAACACACTTCTGATCATATAAAAAGTTTAAATTTTTTGTACTTTTTTTACAAAACTTCAAACCACACAATTACATAATATTTTTTCAACTCAACCATGTTATTGACTTCTGTCCTTCCTTTTATTCTAACATAATTCAGGGACGAAAAACTGGGATATTAAATAACCAAACACTCCAGCTTATAATTTTTTTTTAAAAAAAGAATTTGTTCATGTTATTCCATGGCTGTCATCCATCATCCACTTTTCAGTTTTCTTCAAATGAAAACAACAATTACACAACCACCAATTAATTCATAATTCAAAGAAGAAAGATGAAAAATTTTTGCATGTTTATGTTGTTCCACAGCTGGCATCTACCATCCACTTTTCAGTTATTTTCAAATGAAAACAACAATTACACAACCACAACTTTTTTGTAATTAAAGGAATTAGATGAAAAATTTGTTGTCATCAAATTCAAAATCATAATTTGAGTTTTATGTTGACACTAGCAGACCGAATGACCAGCAATACATATCACGTTCTGGCAAGGAAGGTTTCAATGCTAGTGACTTTCAGTAGCAGATCCAGGATACTTGTTTAAGAGGTACTGTATGTCAGATTCAGGCATTGACATCTGAATGACTTAACTACAGAATGTTGCCCTTAGTATGGTATATGAGTTTCTATATCAAAACTGTGACAAGAAGAGCAACAGTATGATGTGAGCAATGGAATTTATTTAAGAGAAAAGTGACCAATTTCCTAATTAAAAACAACAAAATTGTTGGACACAATCATGGTTCACTTTGGGTGTACTTAATTAGTGCTAGTTGAATTGTCATGAATGGTCCACTTCAGTACATGAACATTTGTATTTCAAAGAGCTTGGGAGTGCATGTGCAATCATGGTATTAAAAGCCCCTTCCCTCTCCTTTTGATACACTGTTGGTGGCTTTAATACAATACTAAATACGATTGATACTTACAAAGCAACTGGACCTGTGATATGAAAGCCATCTCTTGGTTGGAAGGAATCCCAGGAACGTCCCAAACTCTGAAAATTTGAAAAAGAGAAAAATGTTTGGCCTTGTGACAAAACATGGGACGACGTAATTTGTGAATGATTTTCACAAGTGAATGATTTTCACAACTTTTATTGATTGTCTCTGATGACAGGTCAACTGAACCCATATTTTTAAGGCGAGGAGGAAAAGAAGATTTAAATGCGTGCTGCAGGCTACTCAAATTGAAAAGAGAAAACCGATGATTCATCGTCACAATTTTCATTAGGTATTATTATCAAAGAAATGTGTGGGCATTCATAGGAATTCTCACAGTTTTACACACATCCCCCATCTGGACATATACAGACACTCTAGACTGGAGGCAGGTTGCAGAAAATAAGAACAACACTAGTCAGGCCTTGAAGGGCAGTCTTTTTACAATGCCAAGTGACTACGAAGCCATTGACTTATGGATTACAACTTTACATCAGGTGGAAGTCAACTCTACAACTGGGATCAAACTTGGGTTTTTTTCTTTGAAAGATCAGTTCATCTGTTAACAGAAATATTGTATATAAACTGCTCTAACATAACATACAAACCATTCCATCCCAACAATAGACCCAAGCCATAAAGCTTCATTTTCTTGAAATTATGCACAAGAGAGTTGCATCATTTGAAATTATGCACAAGATGAACTAGTTACATCATTGAAATTTTGAAAGTTTAGGTGCTAATATTGAGAAACTTAAAACTGAATTTCTATCTGTAGGAAACTTATTTCTTGAAATGGAGTCTGTAGTGGTGTCTTTTATTTGAAAATTGATCATTCTGTCAATACCTTTCCAAATGCTGGCTAGAGAAAGGCAGTAACTTGCCAACTATTTTCAAAGTGATGAAAGTCTGTAAATTTAAGTGTCTTACCTGCCAATAGTAGGCTGCTGGATCATATCGTTTGTTGTCTGTAAATCGATGAGACACAGGATCTGCTTGTTTTTCAAGAGTGGTTGCTGGTGGTAAGACCCTTGGTGGCAACTTTTTATCCCAATCAATATCTTCATATCCTCTTAAAATATAAAAGAAAAACTTGATTGCTAAACTTCCATGTACTGTATAATTACAGATCTCTTTTTCTTACAGGCCAAGAAGTAGAAATTTAATTTAAAGGAGTCTTGTGTGAAGTCTAAGGCAACAATTTTCCCATAATTTTCCATATTTTTTGGTCAAAACTTTTCATGATGCTGGTGGCTATAAATACAAAATTCTGTGACTTTCTGTGATGCTATTTCAATTCCATGTTCACATTCTGTGATGCTATTTCAATTCCATGTTCACATTCTGTGATTAAAAATCACATTTCAAAGATCTAAAATAAAGTCTTCTTAAGACTTCTTACTAATTTTGATGTCTTTGAAGAACAATCTTAGTGTCTTTCTTCCAAACCATTTTTAGTTTTGTAACAGAAAAACATGTTTTCCATGAATTTCCACTTTCATATGGCAGAGAAAATTTGCCACTTCAATGTCTAGTTCTTGGTCAGTCTGTCCACTGGCAAACAAACATTCACTTGGGATTTTTCCTCTTACAAGGCACAGATGAGGTACAGTATGGTCAAAGTGGTTTAGTTAGAAAGGTGGAGTTTTAGGGCCCAGTTTCCAACCAATTTGTTCAAGTCGAGTCGGCCACGGTGTTTTTTCCAGTTGTGGCTCACTGGCTTGCTTTCCCTGCTCCATTACTTACGCTGAGCACCAAGCACAATGGCAGAAGATTCTGTTATAAAAGTTTTTGGTATGACCCGGCCAGGAGCCAAACTTCCAACCTCTCGGCTGCAAGTCTGACGTTCAAACCACTTGACCATTCAGTTGGTCAGGATGGGATAGTGTAAGGTATGGTCAGGGTAGGGTAGGAGACAAGAGTGAGGTAAGATGGGTAAAAATCTTGAGGTTTCAACAGTGTTACTGTAGATCAGCCAGGTTTTTAAAGAGGATGGGGAGTGTTTCTTTTTTTATTTTTTTTTTTGATGTCAGCTGTCCTCAGGCTCTTTCTCAGCTTAGTTGCTTTTTTTTATTTCATTTCTGGGGAACACCCTTCTCAACAATTCCTCTGGTTTTAAAGTGCTCCCTCTCACAATATACTGTATGTACTCAATGACTATCAAAAAATTGTGAAGAACCAAATAAATGACACAAAATGAACTCATTAGCTCTTAGTGTCAAATAGGTCTTGCCGGAGCATTGTGACTGAACAACGCTATGCACATAATACTGTTATGTAGTATGGTGCACTCTCCATGACCTTTAGCAGACACCATCTTGTTGTTTACAGTACGAGCAACTCCCCCTTCCTTTTGTTCTAGATTCCCAGGGCCCTTCCTGTTTCCCATCACGTGTTACCGGTGGACGGGACATATTACATCACCCTAGTTCCACGTGCACACTGTAACCCATATTTTCAAGGAGTGGCCAATTTCCCCCTTTTCAGCCTCCTCATTGAACACCTATATCACTGCACTTATTTACATTGGTGCATCATAACTTTTGACCAATCAGGGGACTGCAGGTGTTCGGATCTCGCACGAGGTTTCCAAGACCGAGCCTGCTAGCTGGTCTTTGGTGCAACAGACCTCAAAGCAGAAGCATGTAGTCAACGTGTAAATAAATGATTTAAACCGTTTTTTTGGCTAGCCATTGATTGAAGTTGAACTGTAAAAAGATCACTAATCATGTTGAAATAGAACTGAAATCTTTACTCTTCTTGTCTGTGCGTCTATCTCGTCTCGTATCGCCATACTCAGCAATTAAGTTCCTGTACCAAGTCTTGATTATATGATTGGCCAATTATCTCACAATACTGTACTTTCTGGTTTCCGTGACAATTATTTGATAGAGAGCAAACTTCACATATGGTACAGTATATCAGATAAACTAGGGTCCAGGGTTCTACAGAGTGTGTGCAAGACAGTGCCAACTGGCACTTTATATTTGCACCCACACATTCATGATCAAATGTATGGTCCAGACCAGTAATGATGTATGACAAAAATAGAGCATGGTAGCTGAAAATGGATTAAAGTCATCATATTCAAATGTACAAAGTAAAGGTTTGTAATATTTTCTACTAAAAAGCACACTCATGACGCAAATGGTGTTTTCAAAAATTTTCTGGTACAAATGCAAAACTACTGTGATCATCATTGCAAAATTTAAAGTCTAGAAAATCCAACAATTACTGTAACATGCTGGGGCAGCTTCATTGTGCTTTGCCCTAAATTTTAATACTCAGCACTTAAATAACTACCCCTACGAAAAACCTGCTCAGATCATTATCATTTAAAACATTTTAACATTATAAAAAACCTGCTTAAGTCTGTCATGTTTGCATAATGAGGGCTGACCTGATATTGGGCCCAGCATCAAGGACTGTGGCCCATTGATCAGACAGGTTTCAAACCTACCTCTGAGTGGCTGAAGTATAGATGTAACGTAAAGCAGCTTTTTCCTTCCAGTCTGGAATCTTATCAACTGCCTGTAAAGATGAAAATATCAATAAAACAACTAAATAACCAACTGTAAGCTCAGTACATAACTGATTGGAATGAGGACAGCACAAAGATTTTAGTCATGAGTAGTCTTTGAAGGAGAGGCGAACTACACAAAAACTGTGCTTTAAGAGTGCTTCATATTTGATGTCAAGCAGGGGAGCAGATCCAGATGTGATCCGCATCTCAAGATCACCTCTGTAAAATGAAAGCTCTTGCACTCAGGTTCAGATTCTGATCTTGACTTAAAGCACCCACAGTGGCAGATCAGATCTTTAGCAGGGGATCAAAGCACTGTGTGAAAAACTTGATGAATCAATGCAATTCAAGATCAAGATGCAACAAAGCTTCCTGTTTATTGATAGACCGCAGAGCAGATGAAGTCTTTTGGATAAGCTCATTCGTACGAAAAATCAACATCCGCCAGCGTTGGAGACAAAATCGTTTCAACTTGCGTAGAAATCCTACGAAAACTTCGTTTACACAGCTCTACGCGGATTGGTTGAAGTAAGGCTTTTAAATGTTTATTTAACAGACAAACACAGGTACCATTGTACAACAGTACACAGAGTCGTGGTGATCGATGTTATTTGACACTGGTATTGTGTGGTAAAGTGCAAGCATACACACACAGCACAGAGGTTAATTAAGAACAACCAATCACACAGCCACAGGAAAAGACGGTTCAATACTTTTCAATAAAAGATTACTGTTTTTAAATCAAATTCCTTGATGACAGTTGTTATTGTTTGATAGAGGCCATGATCGAGAATTCCATATAAATTAAAAGCTTTTAACCACATAATAAGCCTATGTTTTTAAAGGTCTTTGTGTTCAACGTATCATTGTACTGGTCGTTGAGCACTGCCTACAGTACCTCTAGAAAAGACCAATTGAGGTGAATGCTCATGAATATAAAGACTTTTGGTCTCATTTGGTCAACTTTTGGGCTCATTGAAAGGAATTTCTGACCATCCCCGGCAGGCTCTGAGGTGCAGCACCCTAAACAAGGCCGTAGCCACAGAGTTGCTACGCAGGCTAGTTTATCGATAACTTGACTAAGCTTTAAATTCCCATGGGAATCAAGCACAAAAGCAAAATCTTTGATCTGGAAGGAAGGATTTGATTTTAAAAGTGATGAAACTAGGGTGCATGTTATAAGAATTCCCATATTTCAAAGAACATACAAGTGTTCACTTTAGCAATGCCTTCTTTCCACCAATAATACATTTTTTTGTCCATTTTCTGGAATATTGATACTGTTCTTGAGGCACATTTCTCTGCCAATGGAAAACAAATGCACTGGCTGCCTCTCTATTGTTTGTGCATAAAAAATGTGCAATACATGAGCACTGGTGAGGATACCATAAAAACTGACCAATCAGTACTGTATGTCCATGAACATCAAGCCAGCCACTACTGCAAGTGGCATTCATACTCAAAAATGCATGTGCAAAATCTCAAAAAAAAGACGGAAAAAAAGAAGGATAAAGTGCTCTAGGTATGTCAGTGGAATTTATTGAATAATGCTTACGATAAAGAGGCTTCTTGTCCAACCCCTTCCCCCCACTCCAGCAATCCCAATAGAAACAGGCCTGTACTTACATCAGCTTGACCTTTGATCTGCCTCGTCTGAAATCTTTGGTTGACTTTGCCTTTTTCATGTTTCACAATTCTAGGATCCTGTATGCTTGTCCAACCTTGGGGAGAAAATCATATGGATTAATTTTTCATGGCAACTTCCACTGCACAAAAGTAGCTTACGTAGAACTATCTTTTTTTTTGCAGACAACTCCCAACAAAAAATCTCCTGGCATGTCATTCTTTAAAAAACCCTCTCGGACAAAATTGCCACCCATCAAATTGCCACCCAGTACTCTAGCCACTTGAGCAATTTTACACCTTGGAGGGTTAAAAATTTATGGTGGAACAAACTTGTTGCCTGATGGATCATTGCAATAGGTGCAAAATGTCCAAGGGGAACTAATGGGGGTGGCAAATGTACTAACGTAATTTTTAAAGGGGCAGATATCCAGAGACTCCAGTCACAACAACTTAAAGACCTAATTCTCCGACATCAACAGTCTCAGTTCTCCTAACCTACTTACAGTACTTAAGACCCTCCCACAACTTTCTAAAACTTATTTTTTACAATGTAAACAATCTCAGTTTATTGCTTCAGGGTGTGTAACTACAAGACCCCACTGTGTTTTAAAAACTTGAAAGCCAACAGGCTTAGTGATTCCTTGCCGTATGATATATCATAGCAAACATGGAAACAAACATGACATGCATGAGATCCCAAACAATTATCCTACTTAATTGAGATATAATACTAGTAAGGTCAAAACTTTTTGACCTCATGTGACCCAAAATGACCTTTCAACCCCTTAAAAACAATAGTGATCACCTTACCAACACGTCCATCAACATGAGTAATTCAAAATTAAGCTTAGTACAGAATGAGTATGGAAGTACTACCACCATGGTATGAGATTCCTCACAGTTATCCCCCTAAAAATATTATGTCTACAAAGTTTGATCCAACTGTCACCTCAAACCTTTCATCTCCACACACAAGAGGAATTTCTCACACAGCTTTAATATTCCAGAAAACTGTCTCATTACTTGATAAAGCGGTATTTTGAAACCATTTTTATCAAAAGTTTGGTCAATGGGGACAGCTCTCCATTCTGAAGTCTCTATGTTCCGATGCCTCTATGTTTCAAAAAGTCTGCATTGAGGTTAGTGTTTAAACAAGCCCTCATCGACACACTCTCCTTCAAGCATTGGATCAAATACTGCGTTCTCACATACCCCGCGCTCGAGGTAACACTGTATTACCTCACGCTCGAGTAACGTGGGAACGCAGGTTAACGCGGGGTCGGTGTTTAAAATTTGATCCACCTCAAATCGCAGGGTTAAGCAGTTTTAAACATCGTGTTTGTTTTAATCAAGCAAGGTCACAGGTATTTATCGCACTGATGACAGGTATTTTCTTACATTTTGCTGTAATCGGTGTGTGAAATATTTGGCCTCGTTACTATGGTAACACTATCCAATCAACGAAACACTGGGTACGTGAGAACACAGACTGGAAAACAAGGGGTTAGCCTGTGGTTTTGTCTGATTGTAAACACAAGTTAACATTGGGTGTTGCGGGGTATGTGAGACCAAGCCTAAAGAGACATCTGAACAGAGATGTGTAACCTTGGCTATTACTGACGGCAATTTTTGCTTTATGGGGGAAATGCCCCACCCATTGTCTATGGTATCCTTTGCAAATTAACAAAAGCAGATATCCCTATTAATCCATAATTTAACAAGACTTTTAATTCGCCTTTTGTCTACTTATACTGTAGGTACAGCATAACATACAGTACAAGTTTTCCTTGTTTGATACACAGTATACAACATTATGCTTGCTCTTATTACCTGAACTACTTTTAAATGACAGCAGCAATGCAAAATAAAATCTTAATACTTTTGAAAAGTGTCATAAAGGGTAATCTTGAAGCAATGGTTCTATGCATTAAGCTTTATGGTACACTTTTTTTTTTGGGGGGGGGGGGGGGGATAGTGACATGGATAAAAATGAAATGTGAGACAAGAATTCCCACTCGATGATGATATTTGAAATAACTATATAATCCTTCACACAGGGGTTACTTTTTTGGTGCGGTTATCCAGATATAAGCAGAGATGAGGCAAATAGTATCCTGATACATTGATGCTATCAAAAATTTAAAACAAAATCTAGAATGAAACTAAGTGACAAATAATCACTGTAGAGCATATTGAAAGTGTAAAGCAGAAACACCAATCTAGACAGACACCAATGTTTAAAGTTTTGTTCAACAAAATTCCTTATACAAACACACTATTTGTTCAATTCCACCAGCTTCTATGTACAGTAAAGGACACTAATTTCTGAAGGGTGTCAATCTACAGTATTTCTAAGATGACTTTCAGTTTAGAAACTTGATCAGTGTACATGAACTTCTCCATCTCCAGACAATGGCTAGGCAAACAACTTTTATTTGTGGTCAGATGAGACAAGATAATGTGGACAGTTATTTTATGCTGGATTTAGCACAGGTGTGACTTTCATGGAGGTCTGACATTTTGACCACAAATAGAGTACTGAATGCCTGCAGGTCTCACTACTCCATCAGAGGAGTGTTCTAGAGCGTCAAGTGTTCACCCTCAAAGAAATAGTCCTTTTAGCTCTGGTATTGACCAAATTTTGTCAAGATAACATGCCAGCTGGGTGATGAAAGTCCATGAATATGAAAGAGTACTTGCCAGAGTGTGGATGTTGAAAATTTGGGTAAGATTGACGTTGATTTTGACTGTTTAAAAAATTGCTATCAAATGGCGGAGATTTTCTGTTTTTGTGAAGAGGCTAGGGGTGGGTGTACCCTACAAAAACTTTAAGTCCTTCTAGCTCAAAATCTAAACGGTCATGGTATGGAAATTTTGTAGTGCCATGATGGGCAAACTTGTCAGCTATCAAGTGATGGGTGTCTTGACATAGCTGTGAACTTTGACAAGGCTGCAGCAGCCTCGGAAAGGAGCTAATTTAGTGTGTAAGTCAATGGGGAAATTATTGGGGGTGTGAGGCCTGCAGGGAATGGCAGGAAATAGGAGTATATACAAACAATGGGCTGTCATTGTTATGTACTGAGATAAAAATAAGCTTTCTTCAGAGGGTTTATAAGAGTCAATTAACACCACTTATACAGTAAAAAGCTTAAGTCAATTGAGCTGTATGTTTGTATGAGGTAATCCTTCAGGACACTGTGGGGATAACTGGCAGTCAACTGTGAAAAATTGGGCGAGATAACTGTGACCAAATGGCAAAGAATGGGTCAGTCACAATTTGATTCACTCTATTAGGCAATGACAGTTCATGTGCGCTGAAGGGTATTTGATACCAAATGATCAGTGTATATAGGTTCTTTTTTGTAAAACTAATTAACTGTGGTATATCTAATTCATCAATTCCCACTTCCAATTAATGCATGCTTGCATGCACATGTCCTCATGAGGACAGTAGGCACAAGGTTTGTCAAATATTAGCACTTTTTCCCACTAAATTTAATGTTTTCTTCAGGTTTTCTTTAAGGTTATTGAAAAAGCAAGTAGGTATGTTATAAAAGAGATTCTTGTGCATCACACAGAGTACTCTCTGTTCAAAGTTTATACTTATGAAGTTCCATATCAGTCATCTACTTAGTGTGCACAGAAGTATCTTCTAATATTTTCAAACTATGTCCCTAAATGACCCTTATACAGACTGTTTAAACTCACATGTTCCACATCAGTTTCATGAAAATCTATTTACTTGTGGCTGCAAAATCAGCATACCCATGAGCATTGAAGCATGTATGCCAGCCTGATGAACAGATTTTGCCTTTTAAGATTTTATATTTTGCTCTGCCCACTTTTTCATGTATTAATACTTGGAACTTAACCCCAGTACGCATGATGCTAGCGGTCCGCTGGCGGTATATGGCGGAAAAACGCTGGCGGTTTAACGCTGACGGCCCGCTGGCGCACCGACGGACGCTTTTGTACAGTCGTGTCTTGGCGGAAAACGGCCAGCGGACCAATAGTGGACCGCTAGTGAAATTTTTTTGTACAATTAAAGTACATGTTTCTGTTCTTAGGAAATCTATCAAACTACCCACTTAAGAAGGCTTAATAAAAGAGAAGTTTTAGGCCTACTTCTGGTAGGAGTTGTTCTATATAAACAGGTCAGCTTGCCTACATCCTTAGCGGTACTTCATGCACTGAGCTCATGCATTAACAATAATAGGCCTATCCAGGAAGTCCATTGTGATTGGTCAGTTAAATTGTGTGCACAACACAAAGGGAATTTCAAATGCAAGCTCATTGTAGTGTGAAGCTTCTGATGAAGTCTGTTGGTCTGTATAGGCTATTCACATAACAAAGGCAGTGTATGGAATTACCATTTGCTCGCAGTCAGTGTAAAGGTATAGCAACTTCTGCATACAGTTGTTGAATGGAGTCAGTGCAAAGAACACTACGTTTGTCAAGCGATATTTTCGCATCCGTCATCGTGGAGTGTTGATGGTAGGCCTTATATTGTTCTTGGAATTTTAATACCTCATATGGGAACGATCAGTGGATTCTCTACTGCTGGCCAGACAACTTCTTTGAGACACTAGGACATGGCCATAAAACGGCCTAACCTTTGCTGACGGAAGGCCAAACCACTGCTGAAGAATTACATTCCTTTTTGCATGGAAAACAGAAGATGCAGGATTTACACATTTTTTCTACTTGTGGACATTTGGAATACTTTTTAGAGCTGTTACTTGATCAGAGTCTTATCCCAGGCTATAACTAAGTTCTGTTGGACTGAATTATTTTTTGGACTGTGTAAAGCTGACCAGTTTGAAATGAACGCCATTTTGCATGATTATTTCCTGGCAGATAAAGTTTGAAGGCATTTTAATTCTGTACTGGCATAGACACCATATTGTTTGAAAAGGTCATTATCTCCTTTGGGGCCATTGTAACAAGCAATCTGCGTTTAGCTAACTCTCTTGCAAAATGGACAATAAGGGAAATGAATGAAATATCATGATGAATGAAAAATCACCCTCTGTAAAATAATGGAATAACCCTATACTATAACCCTTTAACAGCTGGCGGTCCGCCAGTGGACCACTGGCGTTCTCTAGCGTTTTTCCGCCGGAGGACCACTGTAGAAAAGCTGGCCATTTCGGCGGCAGTTCGCCGGCGTTTTACGCTAGTGGCCCGCCAGAGTCACTGCTGGTGGACCGCTAGCATGTTGCTAACTGGGATGTAATAACAGGGCACAATTTCATGCCAGAATCAACATACTGTACAGTAACTACCATGTGATGTGCCTTTTTGTGCACCTTAGACCTTCTTCCTATGAGTTTGCTTCAGTACTTTACAAATGCATTTTCAAAATTACCTCACTAAAGAATTTACATAGTGAAGTTAATAAACTGTTCCAAAAAAATTATATACCCTATGCCTATTACATTACACATGCCAAATTATTCTTACCCTTTCACCCTAACCGGGCATGGATATTAAATTCAACAAATATACTCTTTTGAGATATAGTGTTTGCAAGGTTTAGATGTTTTGAACTCTGATGACCCCAAATGACCTTTGACATCCAATAAAAACAATAGGGGTCATCTACTCAATATGGACAATCCACTTAGTAAATATGAGATTCCTGGCAGTTACCTTTCTTGACATATGGTGTTTACAAGTTTTTGAGCTTTTCATCTCTGATGACCCCAAATGACCTTTGACCTCCACCAAAAATAATAGTGATCATCTACTTAATATGGGCAATCCACCTGCTATGTATGAGATCCCTCACATTTACCCTTCTTGAGATACAGTGTTTACAAGGTTTTGACCTTTTTCCCTCTGGTGACCCCAAATGACCTTTGACCTCCATCAAAAACAATAGGGACAATCTACTCAATATGGACAATCAGCAAGGTAAGTATGAGATTGCTCACATTTTTCCTTCTGGAGATATCGTGTTTACAAGCAATTTCCAAGGTATTTACATTTTGACCTCTGGTGACCCCAAATGACATTTGACCTCTACCAAAAAAAATAGGGACCATCTACTCAATGTGGACAATCTACATGCCAAGTTTGAGATCCCTGGGGGTTACGGTTCTTGAGATATCATGTTTACAAGCAGGCGTCACACACACACATACACACACACACACACACACACACACACACACGACATCACCATCGCATAGATTCCTTGCCTGCCTTCGGCAAGGAATCAAAAACCAGTACATGGGGTGTAATTGCAGTACCCTGCCTTTTTGGAACTTTCTGTCAACCAAAGAGCTGTGTCAATTAAGAATTTATGAAGAATACTACAAAAATTGTGGTTTGGGGTGAGAGGTGACTGCCTTAAAGCTCATAAACTTGACAAAAAGATACTTCATTTCTCAACTGGCTTCATCTTTATCACTTCTTTCAATATTTCATAAAAGTAGTTTCATTTTACCTTATAAACTATTGTACTTTTACAAGTTTGCAGCATGGGCAAAATAAAAATACAAGACAGTTTTGTGAGAAAGTTTAAATGTAAAATTTTCTTTTCAAAAATGTCAAATTTACATAAAGCATACTGTACTGACCTCCAAGTTTGGCTCGAAGCAGTGCATCACTTATTTTCCTATCATTCCAAGTACCAGGGTCATTGGACATCTTTTTTTTCTGAAGTTGTGGATCAACAAAACTAGATGGTAGTGACTTTGAAAGTGGCCTGAAATCTGGTTGAGATGATGCACTTGACCTTGCAAGATCTCTATATTCCTTGGTAGTTGTTGGTTTGGGGTTAAAAGGAGTGACAATGTTAGGTGTTTCCCCAGCCTGCTGCAAGGTAGGTATAGCTTTAATTCCGGTATTTCTGTCCACATCTCCGCCAGCTGATATGAAGCCAGATGTTGGGTCAATAATTGGTACATTGTCTCTATTTGGGGCTAATGTGTCCCCATTATATTTAACAAAACCTATATGGTCAAGATCTTGGAAACTATCGACATCGAACCTTCCTCTACTTCTTGGCAGTTTCATTTGCCTCTGTTTGTAATTTGTTTGAAGCTCCTGTACTTTATTTGGACCAGCATTTGTATCTGGTAAAAAGTGAAGCCTCAAGTCCCCACCAGGCCTTGGTCTAATTTGAGATGTTTCTGTCATTTTCGAATAAATTTTACAGCATTTATCTGCAAAAAAATTAAACATGAACAGTAAAAATATTACATCACCTAGTTTCATTTTTACAGTTAACTAATAATCCCATAGCAAAATTCTTATCAAGTACTGTATTGTATATTTTACTATATATCCAGTTAAACACACCAACACTTTTTATGTTTTTTTGATATATTTCACATAGAAATTTGAGCCATTTTAACCTCCAGAATACCATAAAAATTGTACTGTACAAATGCCTACATTAGTACGATAACAGGTCTGTGTTTCTTGTTTTTGTTTCGGTCTTGCCTCTGTTTTCATCAGGGCCAAGGGGGAGGGTGGATTTGTCCCCATCTTTTGGGAAGAATGGGTGGGGAAAAATCGCCCTTCCATTTTCATCACAATAAAAAAATTTCAGTATTTTGATTTCTTATTTACAGTAATTAGAATTGGGCACCTTTGCAGAAACTTTCGAACTTTAATAAATACTGTAGCCTTTAAAAACCTTCAGATTGCACATTATACATGTAGGTGCCTTAAGGCAAACTTTTGCCCACCCCTAAACCAACTTTTACCTTTGGCAGAGCTCATCAATTTGAACTTGCAGTTCAACAGTGAAAAATCCCTCCTCCAGCCAATTCTGAATTTCTGGTGGAACTGAAATCCCTGAGCCAGAATTCATTCCATACTCTAATTTTGGGGAAATTTGTGAGTTCCTAGTCGGAGAGAAATTTTCAAGTCCTTTTTGCCTCTAGGCCTTGAATTTCAAGGCATGCAGTGCATTTGCACACCACAACTGTACTTACCTTCGCCTAAATCACTGTGAGGAGTGTGATGCTTTGCATACCTAGCCTAGATAAAAAACGCTGACAAATCTGAACAATAATAGTGCACATCTACAATGCTCCTTAATTCCTGAGAAGTGCTACGTATTTGTAGTGCTTGCACCAAGAAAATCTAAAACCTTTGAAGCCATTCTTTCCTCAGCGACCCTGGGTGCATTCCATGTAAGGCCATGCACGCTGAAGGTACATCAAGGTTTTCGTGATTGCACCCTGGGGTTTCTGTGCACATACAATGCTTCATAGCAATATGCAGGCCTGCGCACAAAGGTACAGTATACAGTACATGTACATGATCATCTTACATTGGCAATACATGTACAAGTATATGGTACACACACAGTAATTAGCAATCAGCATGGGATTATACATACAAATGTATGCATGTAAGTACGTAATGCATGCATCATTCATTGGCAATACTAGTACTGTATTAATAGCACAGTATACACTGGTACGGTTAAATATACGATGGGAATTAACTGGCGCCGGGAGTACAGCTTGCCTGTCACTACGCTGATAAGGGTAGGTGCCAACACCAAAGATCTTCCTGTTGGAGTGCATGAAATGCAGACTGGTCAACAATGAGAAAACATAATGCATCATTTTCTTCCAAATGGCAATCCACCTTTGTAAAATTTCAACATATTGTAGGCTAGGTCCCAACCTACAGTAGGCCTAAATGAAGATTTCATCAACTTTTCCTTACAGTTTCAAACTTCATCGATGTCTTTTACTAAATATTCAGTGGGACACCCGTAACTGTCATGTTGACTAATATGTACTTAGCCTACCTACAGGTGTACATTAATTATTCAGTGCTGTAAAACAATTATTCACCCATTCAGCATAAGTCTGGAAGACAAGTGGACTCCTTAAACATTAAAAAATGGAGGTCTGTGACTAGACTTGACGTATAGGGAAGAGGTCATACAATTCATTCTTTTCGATGAGGATGCTGAAAAAGTTTTAGGCCTGTCTACAAATTTCATTGTTGTCTTGTAGCCTACTTGGATTTGAAATTTGAAGTTAATAGTTACTTTTAACACATGTAAGTTCAAACATTACTTTCCACCCCAAGATTTTTAGTCACGGAAACTACCGAGGGCAGAAAATAACGGACCCCGGCCTATAGGCTAGGCCTAAAGAACTCTCTGTAGGCTAATAACCTCCCAGTTGAAGTCAAAAAAGCCCTAACACTCAAATTTCAAGATTCTACTCAAGCCAGGCCTACGCCTATCTCTTCTCCTGCCCAATTTTTTCACCTTTTTTATTTTTGTTCTTCTAAAAGCAAAGGGCTAGACTAGCATAGTCTAGAGCTTGACGCTAGATTGAGTTTACTAGGCTTCTACTACTAAGCCTAGCTCAGTGTGATCTCTGCCATATATCGATACACTTAGGCCCTAGGCCTAGGCCTGGGCTAGACTATGTTAGGCTATCGTTAACACTCATTGAGGACTGACCTAAGTTAACAATTAGCTTGCTTATGTAGGTTACAGCTATCCTCTTTTTCAGAAAATTTCAAATGTGTTTTTTCTCCAGATTAACACACCTTTCTACAAAGCTTATTCTCCGTTTACGCCGGATAAACTGAAGTTCCTGTCTCGACAGGAAAAGAGAGAGCACGGTTTAACTTGTGATGGCTGTGTATCACTATAGTATTACACTTATAACTATTGTGTAATAATAATATTAGTAGAGTAAGTACGTCCGCCTGGTGATCATGTTTGTCTCATTTGTTTACTTCGCGTACAGTTCAATCGTCAACATGCATGCATGACCATGAAGGAACAGCTGATCCCGTTGCCTAGAGACCACACACAAAGCTGGACGTCTTCCTTCTGGATTGTCACAGCAATTTTAAATGTCGCCCTCACCCTTTTTTCTTGGTTCTTCAATGATGGTAGCATGTCCCCATTAATTTCCCCATTGACTTACATACTAAATCCAAAAAGTAAAAGGGCCTCTAAAAGCTTGTCGAAGTTTTCGCTAGCTAGGCTCAAGCTACCCAACATATGAAGGCTGACAAGCTGGCCATTCATGGCACTTTCAATTTACCATGTCATGACCGTGAAGAATTTTTGGTATTTCACCTCAAAGTTCAAACCACCTTTTCCGAGCCTAGTTTTTCACAGAGCCGTATACTAAGATGGCTCTGGTTTTTCATTAAAATCTCGGTATGCCTCCGTCAGCTTCTAAGGCCCATAATTTCCACAAAATTGCTTCAATTGAGCCAACTTTTTCACAAATGGTACTTCATTTAATATACTTTCAAAAAAAAAATACAGAAAACCCCAGTTCATTCCATAACAAATCAAAAAAGTGCTCCTTTTAGGGACTCTGTCTGAACAAATGGACGCATTAATACCAGTTGTAATTGGGATATGCTCCATAATACGGGTGGTTATTATCGATAGGATTGTGACTGTCAACCTTTTCAAATATTGAGTAAAAAGGATTATATGGCAGAGTTTTGGTATGAGTGTTTTTTAAGTCAATACCATTTTATTTTCTTGTCAACATGGCGAATGATAAATGATTATTCGGACCAATATGCCATCCAACAATTCTCCGTGACAAAGTGTCTTTGGGTCCCTTACGATTTTCCTGTTTGCACCATACGCTATTGATAAGTGTAACGCGGAAAGGTAAGCCACACATCTCCTACAACAATTCACTTAATTTTCACTTAAATTTCGGGCGTATTTACCACACTTTTCTGACCAAATTTGTCTGTGCTGAGATTTGTCGGTCATTAAGTCCTAAAATTTCAATATAACCGGTTAATTTATTGTTATTAGTTTAATCTTTGTCAGATGTTGGTCACAAGACATAGATCAACACTAACGTGAAGAAATTTTGAATAATTAAAGGCCCAGTTCTCTCACCCCAAACAGTACCAATTCTCCTAACCTTCTTACTGAAGCCCCTCCAACAATTGTCTGAAATTTATCCTCATCCAGACACAATTTCAGTTTATTGCTTCAGGTGAGTTAAGAAAAACTCAATTTATATAATCAAAACACTCTCAGTACCGTTCATGCTGTGTAATATAAGCTTTGGCACTCTGCATTGTTTGAATTAGCTGTCAATCAAAGAGCTAAGCCAATTGAGAATTTAGGTACCCGGGTACCAAAATTGTAGTTTGGGGTGAGAGGTTTGGCCCTTTAAGGCTCACAGTTTTAACAGGGTGTGACATTGACGAGATAACACCGCCCTGTATTAGTAATTGCTATTATTCAGATGTCGAATTTCAACCGACATGGACTCGGATAAGGAGGGGATCAGATTCTTCTATAAAAAAACAATTGAGTTTACTTTTTTAATACGCTAAAATTCAATTATTTTCAATTTCTCTTCAACGAAAACCTCAAAATTTTGCTTCGGACGCGAACAACATTTTAGATTTGGCAATTTTTATTAAAACCCATCCGATCTGGTGGGGATTTGGGATTGCAGTACCCTTGCGAAATATCCTTTAGCATCCCCTCTTGTTTAGTCTGTATTAAGGTAAATGGAAAATAATATAATATGACAAACGTTTGCGACTGGTTCAACTTTCCGCAGCATCAACGTTTTACTTTTAATGGACCAATGGCCGTACTAATATTTGCCTTAAAACATCAATAAACTATTCCATTCAAAGTTACGGCGGAAGGACTGTATAGTTAGATAGCCTACCAGTGTGAAGGACTCTAATTCGTCAGACTCAGCCAGGCACAGGATATGCTTTACATCGACACAGAGGAGTTTTTATGTTGCAATCTGTTACATTGCATAAAGTCCATTATAATGAAAGTATGTGACTAATTGAGAGCCACAAATTTACTAAAATATTGTCTTTTCGTCTTTCCGCATTTTTTATTATGGTGTCTCTTTACTGACAAATATAGTAATACTGACAAACAAAATAACCTCATGCTGTCATGTGGGGTCTCCTATGCTTTGTTTAAACCTGTTGAAGTTGGGCCTAACACTCCAACAAACCGGCCAACCCAAACTCATGCGGTTTTGTTTCCTTCTATCGGCGGTGTATCAGAATTTCTGGCTACATCAGTCCTAACTGAAAAGCGATGCAGATAAGCCTTCAAGTTGCTGGATATCTTATGGTAAAATAGGGGCTCAGATATTACTTTGTCAACCTGGCCTACATGAGATGATTAACAAAGTCCTGGCGTTATCATCTTACGAGTCATTGAAGCGGAAGTTTAAGCAAAAATTTTATTTTCATGTGTGAAAGAGGAACCAAATCTACACAGTGTGGTGAAACTTCCCATCAAATCTGGCACATGTTTCTCGAAATATCAATAAGTGGAGTCACTGGATTTGTGTTCTAAAGTGACGTTGAGGACTCCACAGGTTAAATCACTTCCTCGCATTAACAAGGAATGCTTTGTTTCCTTTTGTTCTTGAGACTATTGTGTTTACCTTGAAGTTAATTGGAATAACGGTGCTTTTACACTAGATCTGGAATTGATCCCTTGCACGGGGTCTGATCCACTGCTCGCGATCAAATTTGTGTTGTAAATGCAGATCAGATCCGGATCTGATCGCTCGATTTTGATCCTAGTGAGTAAGGAGGATCAGACTCCGCACCGAGGCGATCAAATTTGTAGTGTAAATGCTCCCCGGATCATAACAGTGACACGAGATCAACAGTGCCCAATTGTCGACTTCCTATCTGGAGATAGACTGGCAGAAGTCCACACATGTGATTTCTCCTTTTTTTTACATTTTGATGCGCACGTGCGTGTGCTTGTATTTCGTAATTCATTTAGATCCACTTCCGTTGAAGGTAGCGGACCACTAACTCAAATACTCGTACATGAGAAAATGTTTACTGACAGACGAAGCGCCTTACTAGTAAAAAATCATGATATGTTGTGTTTGACTGTGTTAATCATGAAATATGATCAATGTTTCATTTGGATTTTGTAGACAAAGAGATGAAATACAGACTGTGCAAAATTTTTAAGTCAATTTGACCGATTTTATTGTCATTCTTTGATTGTATTACTCCGCTCTAAAAATATGTAATTCGATTTTCTGATAACATGGGGGCGATCAAATTCGGATCAAATGTGAAAGCACCTTTATGCAAAATTTGTAAAGTTCTCATGTCAATTATGCAATCACATTCTGATAATATGGGATTTTGAGAAAAATGGCCGTACCGTTTTAAAAGGAAAATAAAAGACTACCTGTTCATGTCGGGAGGTGATGTCATATGTGCTAACTTCAAGGCCACTGTTTGTTGAAAATGTATCAACTGCACCCATAGGCGGGATTACGGGGTGCACTTGCCCCACCTCCCCCGCCAACTTTTTTCCAGAACTTAGTTTCTTTTTACGTCTTTGGTTGCTTTTGCTACAAAATACAAACTGAAACTGTCAGAGCTACGCGAGTGATACTTAATTAAGTTGTATGATGTTTAAACAGTTCATATACTGCATTGAAAACTAAATAAAAACAATATCTTTTCAATAAATGTCTCAACGCTCCTTTTTTCGACACGCTTCGCGTGCACCCGTTTTAAATGTTTCAGGATTCGGGGTTACTTCTTGTAGAACACCTCTTCCATTGTCACTGAAACTTTTCACCAGTGCTCGGCGGGCCGTAGCTGAAGCTCTACCGTAACTAGTGAAAGGGGGAGCCAGGGAGGCGGTCATCTTCTGGTCCCCTTTTCTGACCAAGTGCCCCAAGCTTTCTGAAAGGACAATGACCTTATTTGACCCTAATCTGGAGCTCCACCCTTTTTCGGCTGACGTGAAAAGGGGCCCACCCCTTTCTCTAATTTCCATTAATTTCTCTTTTGAGATGTCCCAAAACTAGTCCTTTTTTGGCGTGTTCTGCGCGTCCCATCACAGATAAGGACTCTATAAAAGTCTCACGAAAAGGACTCTATAGGAAACCAACGGTACGTTTTTGCTTAGTACAAATATCCTCAGGGGTCACCCTCATTCACATGTACTGAAAAGGGACCACTCTTTGCCTAATTTTATTTCAATTTCACTATTGAGATGAAGTAAAAATTCAATTTTTCGGCGCGCTCCCCTTTACAGGTAACGGCTCTGTGAAAGTCACCTGAAAAAGACTATATGGGAAACCAGAGTATGTTTGTGCTTCTGTAAGAATGTCTATAGGGGGGGACACCGTTATTAAGCTAAGGTTAAAAGTGGCCCATCCTCTCTCTAATTTTCATTCAGTTTCATTATTGAGATATCTTAAACGTTAAATTTTTTCTGCCCGCTTCGCGCGCCCCATTATAGACAAGGGCTGAATTCACATCATATGAAAAGCCCCTAGCTTTCTGAAAAGAAGATCTGGGGCACCAAGGAGGGGGCCCCTCAAGAACCTCAATTTTAAGTAATCCATCCTCGCACCCTCTGCACTATCTGCATTATTCCGGCCGACTTTAATCATACGGAGTAAGGATATAATTGAAGAAAGTCAAATTGTGATATTTGTGTTCTGTTGAGTGCCCATCTTATGTGATTTAAAGTTGAAGATAAAATGCATCATTTTAATGCCTACAATTTCGTCGCCCCTGGACCCCACCAGGGGCCCTAAGGCGGGCCCTGGACCCCACGCCGATAAGGGGAGCGCCACGCCGATAAGGGGAGCTCTTGGCTCTCCCTCGGCGCCTTCGGCGCCGTTTGGTTAGTCTGCCCGAATAACCCCCCCCCCCCCCCACTTTCAGAGATCAAATCCCGTCCCTGACTGTACCTGCTAATATCTCGATACTACATATCGGATTTACAATGCGATTTTCACTGAAGTGCTTTGAAAAAGTGCTCCTATCATATTATAAGTTGATGAGACCTTTAACCCTTATTTTAAGACTCTTGGAACTCTCTAAAATACAAATTTGATTTGATTCTGTAAATGAGAGGTCGATAATCATATATCCTTGAGCATGTACTGGAAAGCACCTCTCATTGGCCTGCAAAGAGGGTTCCGGATCATTCAATGGGTAAACTTAAAGTGATCGCGGACCATTTCTACCTTTCTCTTGAGGCAAATGTTCTGTGTTCAAGTTGTCGTATTGCGAGACCTTCCGAAGACTTAGCCCCCTGAACTCCTACCGGGGCTCCTACCCTGGACCCCGTCAGGCCCTGACGCGAGCCCTGTACTGCACACGGTCAAGCTCGATCGTCCACCTTATAATTCCTGAATTTGCCCTTGATATTGGGCAATGCATGATTTGAGTTCTCCTTTTCTCATTTTTCCCTTTTCTCATTTATTCTTCCACATTTTTTGCGAATATAGGGGACGGCTCCCCCTGCCCCAATAAGGTCGCCCCTGATTATGGAAACTTTCTAATCACTAGTAACATAACCGTAGTCTCAGGAATAAATTATCTTCATTAGCATATACATATATATATATATATATATATATATACATTTAATTTTAGGCCGTCAGCAATGCATGCCGGTAGGTATTGGGAGGTTTCCTTGAAAGTTCCAGGATCATGAGGTGTCTGAAAACGGTAATTCTGGACATGCGGTTTTTAAGGCACTAGAGGGTCATCTTCGGATTCTAGAGGCATTTTTAAAAAGAACGAAGCATCCCTCTGGCGGAACTCTCCACGCAAACCGATGGTGGTGCTCCGCGTCTGTTATCTCCCAGCTATCACTCTTGAACTGTTGAAACTGTGAAAGAAATATGAGTTCTTGGTGAAATATATCGCACAACCTCACATCTGTATAAGTTCATTTGAAAAATGATTAGCTTACTTTACGTTAGTATTCTCTCATGCAATGGTAGTGGAACGGTACAAATTATCTGGCATATATTAATTTTCTGATCACTTTTTTATCGTTTGTCATTTTTGTTACATTGAACTGAATTTTTTTTCCCCAAAAGATGGCTGAAAATAGCGACTTGTTTAATTTTAATATTATTGCAATTCTGGAAATGCTATCAGCTGCAGCCTAGGGGTCGCACTTTTTCAAAATTTTCTGTACGCCTCGCACCAACTGATGTTGACGCTTCGCTCCAACTGATAATGACTCTCCGCTCAGGCAGCTTTTCGGGCAACCATAACTTTCCAAGCCCCAAATCATCTTTTTGCACAACGCCTCTGGTCTCACTACTCCATTAGAGTAGTGTTCTAGAACGCAGTGCACATCCTTAAAGAAGTAGTCCTTTTAACTCTGTTTTGGCCCAAAATTTTGTCAAGATAACCTGCCAGCTGGGTGATAAAAGTCCATGAATATGGAAAAAAAAATTGCCAGAGTGTGGATGTTGAAAATTTGGGTAAGATTGATGGTGATTTTGACTGTCTCAAAAAATGCTGTCAAATGGCGGAGATTTTCCGTTGTTGTGAAGAGGCTAGGGGTGGGTGTACAATACAAAAACTTTAAGTCCTTCTAGCCAAAAATCTAAAAGGTCATGGTATGGAAATTTTGTAGTGACATGATGGGCAAACTTGTCAGCTATCAAGTGATGGGTGTCTTGAAATAGCTGTAAACTTTGACATGGCTGCAGCGGCCCCGAAAGGGAGCTAATTTAGTGTGTAAGTCAATGGGGAAATTATTGGGGGTGTGAGACCCTCTTGTTTGCAATTAATCATACATAAACATTAGCTAAATATGAAAATGTTGTATTTTCAAGGGGGCATAACTTGTTAATGTTACTCCCCTTTGTTTTTTAATGTTATCCTTAGTTTTTATAACCTTTATTTCAAGGAAAGTGGTTTCGTGATTTAACTGATGTGTCCTTGAAAATGAATCAGACTTCAGAAATATGGACAAGTCATTCCCTGCAAGTCCGAGTAACTAGTCTCAAGTCAGTTCATGCAAGTCGTGCAACCAGCTGCAAGTCAAGTCATAAATAATTTATTAGCATGTCAAGTCAAGTCTCAAATCACTTTGGTTTACTTGCAAGTCAAGTCACAAGTCCTTTGTTGCAAGTCCACGTTGAGCCGCATTTGGTTCCAGCAACAGTGACGTAACAAGTGGAGACGGGGTAAACTACGAAGACAGTGAGGGGTGAAGGAAGGAAAAAAGAAACAATAAGGGCTAAAGGAAGGAGGAAAAAACGAAGACAAGAATTTGTAGGAATAAATGGTCAAGAGCAGTCACCCCAACTTGTAGTAGTGTAGTAGACTGTCCTGTTTCATGATTGGCTGTTGATAAGTCAGAAACAACTGCTTGGTTTACCTTGAATATGCAATATTGAAGTTATAAGATGTAATGAAAGATACTTTAAAGAGAAATAAGAAAAAATTGTGACATTTAGCTGTGGCTTCAAATTTAGTTTGAGGGGGGAGAGGGGAATGCTCTTGACCTTTAAGGAGGGAGAGAAAAATAAACTCCTTAAAAATAGACAACGGGATGAGGTCTGTAAATATTGAGGACAGCATTTATATAAACGAATCCGATCAGCTATTGTTTTAAGTGGCTGTATGCAGCCATTAGTGGGATCCATCAACCTTAAATCGTCTTCATTTGTTGTCTAGCTTATACATGAATTTCAAACCCTCATATTTAGTGAATTGAAGAAATCAAGATGCAGTTTACTACTTTAAAACCACCCACAATACAGATTAGCAGGGAAAATGAAAGATTAAAAGGTTACAGACCCTAGTTATGACCGACAGAAATCAGACCATCACTTTCCCTTCGGATTCGTCTAAAGTCAGGCAGCTTAGCCTGGTTGCAAGTTGCTTTGGAGGATCGGAAATTAAACAAGAGCAACAATGCACTGTGAAGCTTAAAAAGGGCAGGTAAAAGGGCAGGTAAAAGGGCAGGTCCCGACTCACAGAGTTATCCTTGGCAACCAGGATTTGAATTTGGAGACCATTATATGACCTGCAATTTTGCTTGGGATAACTAGAGTATTTGCGCTATATATCCATGAAAAAATGGAAAGGTCTATAACCAGATGGATAACAAAAAAGTTAAGCTGGATTTCTTACTCAGTCTACAGAAAAAAGTGATACATTTTCCAAATGATCAGCCATTCCTTGACTTAAGTCATCAGATATACAGGTGAAATCTAGAACCGGGACTTATACGGGAGACGGGAGGGGGGGGGGGGGGGTGTAACAGTGAATAAATTGCGCTTGAAGGTAGAGAGGATTACGAGACATAAAACAGTGAGAACTTCGTCTCGTGCTAAAATATGACTTAATTCTCTATTATTGAGAACATCAAATAACTCAGAATCGATTTTAACAGCCCGGTTTTATTCCCAGGTCGAGTCATACCAAAGACCCAAAAAGGACGGAGCCTACTGCCGTTGTGTTCGTGATGCTTCGCATATAGCGACGGACTGACGGAGAAGGGGAAACAAGCCATTGAGTGCACACTGGCAACTGGAAAAAGACTGTGCCGACTCGACTTGAACTAGGTTGGAAACTGGGCCGTAAAACTCTTTCTAAATAGACCTACGTGTAACCATGCAAAAACGTTTACAGATTAAGCAGAGATTAAGGAAATGGACCCACGATGCTCACGAAAGTACCGTAGCTTACTTTGCTGTCCGAGTTAACGACGGCATTACGCAGCAGGCGTTCGCTTTGGCCGAATCATAAAGCTTCATAAGTTAGTTATTTCCTGATATAAGGCCATGTATCAGTCAGAAATTTATCGATCGTGTATGGGCATTGTATTCTACAGTGCTGGGGTGTACCAGAAAGTTAATTGTTTAGATAAACAGTTAAACACCTACACTCTAAAATCAAAAGAGTGAACTTAGTCACTCTTTGATCGAGTGAAAAGTGTAAATTCACTCCATTAGAGTGATAATTCACTCCAAGAGGAGCGAAGTTCCCTCCAAAAAGAGTGAAGTTCACTCCAAAAAGAGTGAAATTCCCACACCCTCCTTAAGTTTTTGCTTAGACCTCACATACATTCTAAAATCAAAAGAGTGAACTTAGTCACTCTTTGACAGAGTGAAAAGCGTGAATTCAGTCCATTAGAGTAATAATTCACTCCAAGAACATTAACATTCACTCCAAAAAGAGTGAAATTCCCTTAAAAACGAGCAAAGTTTCACTCTTGATGGAGTGCCTATGGTGATCATTTCATTTCATGTCATTTCATTTGTTTGTTTCATCGTAACGACCAATAATAACAATATTTACATATGTACAGTGTTGTAAAAAATTACGTTTTGAAAGTTACGAAAGGGATACTCCAAAAACCTTGGTAGGCTTATGGGACAGAGCACTCCCTGTCGGTGTGAGAAGTACAAAGAGGAAAATATGAACATTAACCTAAACGATATACAGTGAACAAAAGAGTGGTGAATGTCTAGACACAATATAGTCCTACTTATAATTTTAGGGGAATGTTGTCGATGAAAAAGATACTGGATACGCCAAAGCCTCTTTATCATTCCCCAACCCAATATCTGAGGTCCTCGGAAAGTGGAAGCAGTATGGTCTGTTATTGCGTAATCTTGTTAAGTTTTACTGATTGTTTTTCACGAGGTTGAACAACGTATTCTACTACCGTTAGTACAGTGGCGTAGCTAGGATTTTTTCCAGGGGGGGCAAAGGTATGAAATTTCCCCAAAACTTTTCCCGGTCGATGTGTATGTATTTCATATAAAATATGCAAACTTACAAGACTAACAACATTACCATGTCATTTTGTAATATTACCTGCATTTTAATCTTAAAGTATAACATAGAGCAATCCGAAATAGTAAAGTATACTATTTTGGTAAACAGTATCTGGTTTATTTGTATGTACTAAAGCAATGGCGTACGCAGAATTTCTCTGAAGGGGGAGGGGCATGCATTATGGTCTAAGTAGAGGGGTGTCCGGAAATTTTTTGACGTTTTCAAGGAGCCTACATGCAAAATGGTGCAAGATTTTCGACTTTGACGGAAACAGTGTTAAAAGTTGAATCGTGGTGGTTCATGAGGATAAAACTGAAACTTTTGTGTCATTATATGTACTCTTATGCCATTTATGCTACCTTACGAAGTAAAAACTTGTCATTAAATTTGCACACTTTTAGAAGTCCAAATAAAAGAGCATTGATGGTTATTCGTGGTTTTCCTTGGCCACAAAATGTTATTTTGTCATAACGAATATCTAAGCGGAGCGCCACCATTGGTTGGCTCGGAGCGAAGAGAAAATTTGGAAAAATCAGACCCCTCAGATGGCCGGAAATAGCATTTTCCAGGCTAATACGAAGAATCTAGCCAGTCGCTTTCTTCTTTTGTCGTTTGCAATAAAATGCTCACTTCAAAATATGTTCGGAAATTGCAAAGTGATCAGAGAGTTAAGAGCTAATTTTACTCCAAATATGTAATTTTGCCCAAAAAACCGAGCGAAGCGCCACCATTGGTTGGCGCGGAGCGAAAAGAAAATTTCGAAAAATCAGACCCTCAGATGGTCAAAATAGCGTATTTATGCTTGTAAAGAGAATCTAAACATGTAGTCTTTTTTATCGATGCCACCAGTGGGAAACTGAGTCTACCTTTTGAAGTAAAAATTGGAATTTGACAGAATTTGCCGAGGTCTATTTGTAGGAATAAAAAAAAAAAATGGCATCACTGAAAGACCTTGCAGGGACAATCCTTCCCCTTTGAAAAATTTTGAAAAACTGGGTGTCCTTATAAGCAATCTGGTGCCACATATGCTATCTTTTGAAGTAAAATCTGTGTTTATTAAGTTAGACTACGTATTTTTAAGAACAATGAAAAAATGGCATCTGTGAGGGGGGCATGGCCCAATGGTCTCCCCTTCGCACGCCACTAAGGAGGCCTAATAGTGGCTCGATCACACAGGATATCCTGTGAGAAAAGCAGTCTGTTATGTGAAGAAGGCTACAAGGTACTCATTGTCCATTTATTGTTACACTCATAGTGAGCAGAAAGCTATTTTCCCGAACTAGCTTGTAAGTCTCCAAGGATTTGGCTACCTAACAAAATCTAAGTGTGCCAACGGATCCCGTTAATTCTAATTTCTAGATTAACTTAAAGTTTATCGTTGGCCATGGATTGTTTCAGCCCGATCCATCGTTATGTACACACAGTAAAATCGTACAGCTATACTGCTAGCTTGTAGAAGAACATAACAACCTCGGGGGTCTACGGTAGTGACTTGTCAGTTTTCACATCCTTTTACTGAATTCCCAAAGTATCACCTGAATAACAGCTTCCTGTGCACTGAAATGCACTGATCATAACCCTTGTGCGTAAACAAGCACAAGAGAACATTCAATCTGCTACGCGGCGAGGACATTTCTGTGGAACGCGAATTGTAATGTGTGTGTGGGCCGGTTCATGCAACACTGACGAAATCTGAGTTAATTTGTTGCATGAAAATACGAATTATGTATGAGAATGTCTCACAATTTCTTATTCTAACAAAAACTTTGAGAAATTTTTGTGAAATTTTTGTAATAATAAGAAGATTCATCAAATTTCCCCATTTTCTCAAATTTCCCCAAAAATTTTTCCAGGGGGGGGGGCAACTTGCCCCCCTGCCCCCCCCCAGTAGCTACGCCACTGCGTTAGTACACAAGTCTATACGTTTGGGATTTGAGCTGCCATATGGTCAAGGCGGTCGCCCCCTGACGAACTAAAATCGTCTGCCGGTGCCCTTTTTAGGTTTTTAACATATACTTAACTCTTGCACCATTTTTGGCAAAAGACATAATTTAATAGCGTTGTTTAAAAGCCCAGATAAAAAAATGCCCAAACAGCCACCAGTAACTGTACTATATGCACTTTATCCTGATGAAAAGGGTCATCTTCTGTAATATAGGGATAGGTTTTTGCCGAGACGTATCTTCATGCTTTATACACACTAATGAATGTTGTCGCTGTGCTAAGTTCATTGCTTCCACACCAAGCCTGATTTATAAGCTAACAAAATACACAGAATGACATTAAATTTACCCTCTCTGTCAATAACAGATGTTGCAAATGGCGCAACAATAATTGAGGCGCAAATAGACCTCTTGTTGTCGGGGATATTTGTCAACATAGACAATAAGAAGAGTTTATATTGGTACCAAAATAGCTTCCACAACATTATTAAAAATCATTTGATGAGAAAATTCAGGTTAAAATAAAATAAAAACTGTCATGGTAATGGTTTAAGAGTTTTAATGAGCAGTTTCCATTTTGCGTTACTTCAAGTGAACATTCCCACTGGCGGCGGAAGCGGGGGGGGGGGGGGGGACGGGGGGACATGTCCCCCCTAAATTTCTTAGCGAGGGGTCGTCCCCCCTAAAATTCTTAGCGAGGGGACATCCCCCCAAAAATCAGAGAAGGAGTAAAAGAAACTTGGGAGCCTTTAACCAATTTAAAGTTGAGACTATAGTTAACCCACCACCGAACAGAGCAGCCGAAATTGACTTAGCCTATGATCTGCCATTGTTTGATTCTTGTCACGGTCCCCTGCGACCATGCTCTATGCCTGTGACCTAGTTTTGGCTACAAATCATTACAAGAATCTGGCAACCTCGCCCGGTCCGCAAACCAGGTGTATGCAGTATATCAAGTTGTCCAGTGAAACCGAACCTTTACTGTACTAGTATTTTCCCTCCGCGAGAAGTGACGCATTGCCATCACGTGAACAAACATTTGATCAGTATCCACTCATCCACGTACGAGAGGGCGGGGGGGGGGGGGGGTCAGGGGCGGACTCCCCCCCCCAAATTCTCAAGACCTAAAATTCGGGCAGGATAAGAGGGGGGGGGGGTTAGGGGCAGACTGCCCCCCCCCCCAAGAAAAAAAAAAATTCTCAAGACCTAAAATTCGGGCAGGGATCTGGAAAAATTCCGGCAGCCGCTTGAGTTTTAAAACCTGGTTTGTTGCTACTTACACAGAAAACTCCTAGGGGTGACCGAATACCTTCAAACACTTGGCCGAAAAAAATTATAAAAAAGCATCGTAGTCACGGTACAATTTTCATGAAAACTCTAAAAGATACCAAAATTTGCGACACATTCGGACAACTTAAAAAAAAAAAACAATTTTTCGTCAGCCTCACTTCATATTCTTGCGCAAACCTTTGCCCGAAATGACACAATATTCGGGCAAAATTTGCAAAAAAGTTCTGGGACATTTTAATTGCCAGATTACAAGGAGAGAGAGAGGATGTATACAGTCCCCACAATTTTGCCTGAACAAATCAATCAAAAGCTATCTTATGACGCACCATATCACTAAATGACAATCACCAATAGTCACCAGAAGGATGGAACATACTTGGTCGAGAGGTAATTGGGCAACACATGAATGAGATGACGATTTTGCACTTTTCAAAATGATCCTCTTAAAATTGTGCGAAACTTTTTAACCTGCAGTGCTGTGGAACCGAATTTCGGGCAATGGTAAACAAATCAGCGCAGCTTGTTTGCTCACTCATACGAATTAAGTGTGAACAAATCTGCAAGTAAGTCTACCCACAAATTAATGTAAAAATATCTAGCAACGTGACAAGCCGGGTTTTTCTTAAACGGCGTTAGTAGAAAAATCAGTAATAAAGACAGTTGTATCAATTCAGTGGAACTGGAATTCGGGCAAGAGTCGCAACAGAGTCACAGACATACGGTACTCATGTTTTTAATTCCGTTCTACAGTTTTCCACGGAAAGATACAAGACCAGCTAATGTTTTAAACATTCCCAGGTGCGGTATATCAATATATTATGAAGCCTTGGGATTTTCGAGGGTTTCTGAAATATTTAAAGGCATATTTTCATTATCCCAAACAGTTCCAATTCTCCCAACCTACTTACTTCTAGCCCCTCCCACATTAATCCAAAACTCATCTTTATCCAGACACAATACTAGCTTTTTGCTTCATGGCTTGTCCAAGTGGCCATACAAGTCCATCATGTGTAATCAAGACACTCCCGGTGCCCATGCTGTGTAATTTAGCTATGATATGCATTGTTTGAATGTGACGCCAATCAAAGAGCTGTACCAATTGAGACTTTTGATATATGTATACTAAAACTGTAGTTTGGGGTGACGAATGACTGCCTTTAAAACGGGTGCATGCGAAGCGTGTCGAAAAGGAGGAGCATTGAGGCATTTATTGAAAGAATATTGCTTTTATTTAGTTTTCAATGCAGTATATGACCTGTTTAAACATTATACAACTTAATTAAGTATCACTGGCGTAGCTCTGTCAGTTCCTGTTTGTATTTTTGTAGCAAAAGCACCCAGACTAAGACGTAAAAAAAACTAAGTTCTGGAAAAACGTTGCCGGCATTGCAAGCGCCCCCTTGATCCCCCTCCCCTCCCCCCCCCCGATAATCCCGCCTATGTCGGGTACATTCAGCTTAAACCACGTGGGAAGTGCTGTTTCCAGCCATCTGGAGGGTTTGTAAAACCAAAAATTTTCTTGTACGCTCCGTGCCAACTGATGGTGGCGCTTCGCTTAGATAGCCTTGCCGCCCCTGATCCTCGGATCGAGGTACCAGGCCCGCACTTGTTACCTGTAGCCCCACTAAAAATTCCGCCCTGGCTACGCCACTGCCTATCTTGCCTAGTCACTGAATGTGACCGTATAATCCGCTCCTTGTAGTCACTCCTTACTACGGAAATGAAGTGTATAGCATAGGAACGTAATGCTGGGTCCTGTTCAAGGGCTAATCTTGCCTGAAAATTTTGTAGACAGGAGACAAAACCTGAAATCATTGAGTTAAATTCAGAGTTGCTGACCTCGATCTCACTTTGGAGTCAGTTCCAGCAAAATACCTAACTTGCTTTAAAATATTGGCAGTCTGTCAATTTCATTCTGTACATGAAATATTGGCACCCTGCCAATGTTACTTGTTAGCCTTATGAGTCACTGTTCTCTACAAATAATCATATACTGATATGCATGCACAAGTCTTTTTAAATTACGCGCCATTCTGGTCCGGCCGGTGTGAACTACGTCACCGTGCATGCCATATGTAGCATCAGCTCGTTATATACAGCTAGCGACTAGCGAGCTAAAGTAAATGAGCCTGTGGAATATCAAACCTTTGGCGGCGAAAACAGCTACTTGGCTAGCTTGGTCTTACTTGCCAAGGCCCACATCCGTTTGATAATATTGTTATTTGTACTGGTAAGCCAGACGTTACGTCTTCCAATTCCCCATCTTAGAAGTCTGGGAGTCTGCAACGTATTTCCAAAGAAGAAGATTCGAGGTATCTACTGTAGCCTACAGTAATTAACGTTAGGGCTATGCCTAGCAATTGCAGTAGGCTAGGCTTAATATTAAGTATAGTGGTGGGCCTATGAATGGCGGTCGTAATTTTTGCAAAGCTAATATACACAATGAAGTAAATCCAAATCCTTTCCTGTTTCCATTTTCAAAATGTGATGTAGCTGATGGATATATTGCTACCAATAGTTCCTATACCCCGATCCAGAAATTAGTGAGAGAAAGCTTAATTTGACTCGAAATTTTTATTGATGTCAGTCATAAATAGCCCCCGATAGTGGCGTGGTTGCCATATGCGCAGTGTGCGGCTATTTTCACTGACTTTGTACAGTTACGCACAGATACCTAGGTAGCATGGTAGTCCTTGCCGCCTGTCAATAGGGAACTACGGACGTAGTGAAGCAACCGAACCTGCTCTGTCGGAGTGGGGTTTTTTGGTCTGCCATACAGTACAGGGAATAATTTAGTACAGAATTTTTGCACAGCATTTTTGCGATACAAGTTCCATTTTGTGTAGCAATTTTCAAAATTTGCATAGCAATTTTCGCTGTCATACTTTTCTTCTGTTATGCAGTACTCTGATTCATGCCCAGATGCTAATCCCCGCTATGATACGGTGTTCAGTTATATGCTGAAACTAAACCTAAACATTGACTTAATGTGACAGCACTCTTCCACGAAAAGTCCTGTCTGCAATAATTCTTTATGGATCTGCAGAAACAAGGCACAAAATGCTGAGTTCAATTCCATGTCGGACTGAATCAGCTCCTTGCTTTGACATAGGCCTTTAGTGTAAGGTCCTCCAGAGAGCGAGTCAAAAACATTCACTCAACAAGCTTGATGCACTGTGTGCTAACAAACTGGAACAGGGCCAGAAGACAGTCAGTAACCTTATTGTTTTTCTTCCACCATGATAATAAGCAGTTTGCATGCTTCTTAAATCCTGGGAATTTTCCTAAATTTCGATCTTGCAATCAGTTTCTAAAAGTGTTCTCAAACTTCTCATATGTACGTATTACATACAAGGCCTACTGCTACAGCCTCATTAAGGGTAGTCAGAACGATGTCAATTTGAGAAATGTCCAATATAATCAAATTTTCACAAATTTCATAAAATAATTATGAGGCACATGTAAAATACTCCTACTAAGCCCTTCATACTATTTTCGAAAGATTAACCCCTGTAATTTTGCCCTATGATGCTTTTTTCTTCTGAGTTGTGTGTGCTAGACCTTGCACTATCCTAACGTGTTTGCATATGGAGATGTGTAGAGCCTAGGCTGTCTTGTGTTTTATGTGGAAGAAGTTTGATCCCTATGGGAAGTCTCCGAGCTATCGTAACACTACCACGTACAGAGTGAGTGCCTCATACTTCATACACAGCTGCATACTGTACGTCGCACCATCGACAATGTAACTAGCAGTGAATAGGTGCACGTAAAAGTTTTGTGAATTACCTTGCTGTTTTGAACACACTCAAGTGTCTGGGTTCTTTTAATCTTGCTGCTTTTTTGCATTGTTTCGTTGCTTGACAAGTGTGCGTGTACAAATTATATATTGAACAGTTGTAGGCCTTTGTGCAGTATTCCTGTTGTCATTTCCATTCACCGAGTACCGGAGCTTTTGTTCGGAAATTGTATCGCAAATTTTGCTACACATATTTTTATTTGTGTCACAAATCTGTAACTTTGCATTGCATTTTGCGATGCGATACCGGATAAATTATTCCCTGCAGTACTGTGCAAAACTTGTTGACCTTACCTGCCTAAGAAAGACGGAAAGTTTGGTCAAGTCACTAAGAAAGCAAAATAACCAAATAAAATAGGTTGTGCACTCAGCACACTATACGCAACTTACTACATTGTATGGAGTAGTACTTCAGGGCAGTGTACACCATAGCAAGGTAATTTTCATTGTTTTGGTGGAGTATGTTTTCAATTGTGAAATATACACGCACAGTAGGATGTAGGCAGAAAAACCTTGAAGACTGATCATATTATTGTATGCACGTATCTGAAATGGATTCATTATCGTGAAAAACAAAATGCTGGATGGGTTCAAAACAGTTAGGTTTGTTAAAGAACGTTAGCACGGTGATAGCGAGAGATGTGTGACAGTGAGCCAACTTCGGGGCTTTAGTATGTGTGTTTTGTACAGCTTTCACGAAAATTTGATCAGAAGAAAAAAGATATGCAACATTGAAAATTATCGCACAGATGTATGAAGGATACTACACCAAAAATGCCATTGAATGCTATAATGCTGTGTAAATCATAGAGTTACCTTCATCTAGATAGATAAAGACTTGGGAACCTTGATTTAGGGCTGTGATCGTTTAGCAAAATAACTAAACGTTTAACCTCAAAAATTTGCGATCGTTTAGCGATTAATCGCGATTACCTTATGACAAAAACATAATAATTTCAGTACGTAGTGATTGATACTGAGTGCAATGTAGAAGTAGTAATTGTTGTTATCTTGCATGGTAAAATCAAAGTATTCTGAAACTTTGAAGCCTACTGTACAAGGTTTGAATATATCCAGAATGTTCCATTTAACAAAAACCAGGGATCATCAGAGTATACAAATGGATAAAAAAATTTTTTGTATCCATTTGTACACTAACAAAATGTCAAAAACAAGTTTTGCGATTAATCGCTTGTAGCTTTGTACTAAACACTTATTACACATGCTATCGTTTAGCGATTAATCGCTACACAGCCCTACCTTGATTGTAACTTTGAAAGGCTTACTGTACAGGGAGGCACTGTACTGTGAAGTTAAAAAAATCCTTGCATGTGTGTAAGCTACTGTTTGCCTACTGTAGTTACCGTAAGTACAGTGTACATGTGTTGTAAGTTAATTGCAACAAAATGGTGCAATGTTTGTGATCAGTTTTAATTGTCTGGTTTCACTTTCAGTTTTAATAGTGCCTAGACTACACATAGTATCTCCCTTAATTGTGGGATTTAAGACCTCAATTGCACTACTGTGTGCTGTACCATTACAGGGCTTTACATGTATACACGTACTGTACCAGTACAGTACAGGACATGCAAGTATTCATACTGTAACAGTGAACTACAATCCTGGATAAAGTATTATCTGGGACAAATCCCCTGCACGACCCCATCTCAGTTTTGGTTTCTAGGGTGAAAAGGTGAATAAAAGATGTACGCTTTTGCAAAAAATGCACTCTTCTTTTTCTTAACATTGAATAAGGGGCAATGGGTAAAATTTTCCTGTCCAAATTTTCCATGCTGCTCTTCAGGGTACTGTACTATAGGTTGTAAATAATATTTTATTCATTATTTCATTCTTACCTCAAATTTGCAACCAAGGGGTTACATTTGGACAGAAAAGGGATGGTGAATTGTGGGGTCAACCAGTTGGCCTGGGGAAGGAAGTCCTGGCTAGCAAAGATATTGTAAACATAGATACCAAACTCCTATCCCTACACTGTTAGATGCGCTGACTCTGACTCTTCACAGAGGCTTAATCGGAGGGGTGGAAGTGTTCATTTGACATGCCCACATTTCTATTCGGTGATCTGCATGCATAACCATGGATACATGACAGAAAATTCCATTGTGACAAGATTTTATTTGCGTGCATTTTCAAAACGAGTTATATACGCGCAAACTACTTTTCTCTGTGTATACGTTGGAGTAAAAGAGACGCACACTTCTGCGTGCTGGGAAAATGAACACGGTTGGTTTTTCATTGTAAGGGCGTAAGAATGTAAACGTGTGTACAGTATAGATGTGCAGTTGTAAAGATACAGTACCATAGAAACTGACCAATCGGTAAGCCAATGAACTTCAAATCAGTCATTGTGCGATAATGTTTAAATGTTCTTAAGTAGAAAGCTGACGAAGAAGCCTAAAACTGTTTTCATGTAAGTGTAATTTATTGAAGAACGGTGTTTGTAAGAATTGCAATGTTTTAAAATCATATGCATTTATACTACCGGAAGATATCAATTTACAGTTAGCTTTCAAAACGACTGATCAGTGATCAGCACTTCCACCCCTCCGAATCGGCCTCCGTGAGGGGTCACCGCGCCATTTTTAGTTTGTTTATAAGTATGTAAGTATGTAAGTATGTTTATAATATCTTTGCTGGCTAGCAACAATAGCGCCACCAACTCTAAGGCACACCTGCCATAACCTGTTACATACTTACCTACAGTATGTTTTCTCGTATACTAACTTTTTGCAACTTTTTCTCTTGTTACTGCCTTGTCAGTACACTGTAGATGATGAAATGGTTCTTCTGGCCAAATATTTCAGAAAAAATTACAATTAACTGTGCATGTATTGCTACTACATCATGCTTCCTTTGATCCCCCTCCCCATCCCCACCCCCATCCCCACCCCCGATCAGTTGAACATGAATTCTGTAACTCCTAAACCACATCCATCTAATAAATACAGTATACTGTACCACTTGAATTTCATAATTTACATTTTATTTGTTGAATAAGGGGCGGCGAGGAAAATATGAGACAGATCAGGGAGTGTCCCAATATTTTTGCCAAGGATTGTAGCCAGGCCCTACCATAGTTAAAACCTCAACACAATATTTAAAACAATGTAAGAGTCAAGTGCATTCTGTACTAACAGTACTTACTGTATGTGCCCCTCAGGACATTCATCAATTGGCTCTTCATCCCACACTCAATCACAACCAACCTCACAAGCCCTCACAAGCATGGGTTTATTTACAGTAATACTGTAAGTTTACACACAGACTCCAACTTGTTTTCAGATGTTGAAATGATCTTTTTCAACCCCAGATTAATATATTAGCAGGATATACTGTGGTAAAGATGCATGCACTACTGCAGATCTGAATCTGATCCTCTGCAGGAATAGCATCTTCCCCCTGCAGAGGATTAGATCATTAGAATCAGATCTGCAGTAGTGCATGCATCTTTACCACAAATTCACAGTATATTGCCCTGTTTACAACACTAGTGGTGATACTGAGTAACTAGTGCAGAAATGTGGTCATTTTAATTAATAGTACAGTATGTAACAGGGAACAATTTAGTGTTTAAAAATTTGTATCTGTTTTGCTGTTTGTGGACTGCTCTATCTCAAAAGTCATTAAAAAACCCGTATAGTTTTGTACCACAATTTTTCATTTGTACAGCAATTTGTCGATTTTGTAAAGTCAAATGCAATGCAATACCAGATAAATTATTCTGTAGATAGAGGTCATTGAGAACTTAAGTAGAAAATTAATTGACAACTTGGAAAAGTCTTGGAAAATTCCAGTCAGTGCTGTAGACCATGAGTAAAAGAACCCTACTACTTCATGGCAACAAAGCATTACAGTAGCATGCTCTGTATGGTTATGCCAGACAGGCATGGGTTTTTTTCTCTCAAGGTTTAGTCGGAATTGATGAAAGTGGTTCATGCAAGTAATGTACAGTAGTTTACAATTCAGAAAGAAATGGTAGACACTGTGTGGAGTGAGGTTTGCACTGCAAATGTCACCTAGCAATCTGCGTTATATTGTACATTTACAGTATTAATACAGGATATTTTTGGTTGTATTTTTATAGGATTTGCACAGTCAAACAAACAAGTTGAGTCCTGACAGCAAATGTACTGTATGTATGTAGAGTAATGTACTGTACTATAGCATGGACAATTTTAGAGCATTCATCTTACTGTGCCCCTTGTCACATTAGAGCTCTGCTTATAATTCATCTGTTTTTTCTTGTATTCAGACAAGTCAAGGTATTCTTTTTTTCCTTGATTGTCTGTTTTTTATTTTTGTTTTGATTGTTTTGATGAACAGTAATGTTTTTTCTAGTGTCCATCATATACATATGTATAAAGTTTGTTGAACTTAATCTTGTTGATGTGAAAAGTACAGTACATATGAGAAATATATTGAATTGAATTGTCTTCCCCTTTTCCCCTCATTTTTGGTTCCTTGCGGTAGCAAAGGAACCTTTGTAGTCAGGTTGGTGTGTGTGTGTGTGTGTGTGTGTGTGTGTGTGTATGTGTGTGTGTGTGTGTGTGACACTTGCTTTGGTACGCTCTACAGTAACTCAACAAGGGAAGGTTGGATGGAACTTGGATTTGGTACATAGATTCGTCATAGGGAGAAGGTGTGCCCTATCGTTTTTGGTGGAGGTCAAAGGTCATTTGGGGTCACCAGAGGTCAAAAACTAAAAACCTTCTCAATAAGATATTTCTAGTTAGGGAACTTGGATACAGTAGATGTCATACTTGGTGTGTGGATGTTTCATGGTGTAAGGATGAAATTGGATATGTTCGGTGAAGGTCAAGGAGTCATCCGAGGTCACCAGGGGTCTAACACTGAAAAACATTTTAACACAGTATTTTAGGGTAGAAAGGACAGATTTCAAATCAATCTGTGTTTGGATAAGGTCAAAGGTCATCAAGGTCACTGTAGGTCAACCGCTGGAAATGTTATTTAGAAAATCTTGTAAGCTACTGTAGATAAAGATAGTTTCAATAGATTTTTTATCTCACCTGGTTTTGCATGCTTACGCACCCAAACACCCTAGAAATTTGGCCTTTATGTGCGTTCAGTCATGATTCCTTCGGGTTGTACACATATTTTAGATCATTCAAAGTTTTAAGAGGGCAATTACTTAAATCTGTAGATTTCACTGAGCACAGGTCACTCTGCATTAAACTGGTCTCCCTGCCAGTGGAAGCAATGCATGGATTATACAGTATGTCCCTTTAATACTGCTGTGCTCTGTGGGGTAACCTAATCCTCATTCTATTATCACACTTCATTAATCACTTTCTGTCTGCTTAAAGGGAAGCAGCAGTCCCCCCAAAATGAACGTCTCTAGTAGTCTGATCGATTTTTTGATTGTACGAACCATTTTTTGACGTCATTCATGATTGACAGTTAGTCTCCGTCTCAATTCAAAACGAAGGCTATGCTGATTGGTGGATATTGGTCACATGGTTTTGTTTACAAATGTTCAAACGCACCGTGGTATACACAACACACACAATCTCAACGGTACGTTGTTGTACTACAGTGGGCAATGCACTACTGTACTGTACCCCACAAACAAACGTGAAATAACATACTGAAATAGCCTATCGAAAAGAGAAACTTTCATATTCTGTGCTTACTAGTATTACTAAAATTGTTAGTGACAGAAGGACATTTACACTCTCTGCTCGGAAAAGGCATAGAAAGACAACCGAAAAGAAGTGCAGGTTGACCAAGTTGCAAGATCTCCGAATCGTTCGAAGCGTGCGTGGAAGGAAGACAGCGGTAGCGGCGAATTCCCTCAATTTGCTGCCCATCTACAGTATTGGGTGTACATCGACGAAATTGTGGCCACAGAACCGAGCTGTTAAGGGTGAGTAAGGTCTATATTATAGGCCTTTACTAGTCTAAACAAGTTTTCATATTTTAGGGGGTTCTAAGTATGAGCATAAGCTTAGGTCAGAGGTTACCTGTTACCAAAATATCATACTCGTACAGTAGGCCAACAGTATCAACTATCAAGTATGCCTAGTAGCCAGTACTAGTAGTGTTGTTACAATAGCATTTTGGTCATGATAAAGCTAAGCCTAGCCAAAGCTAGACAGAGTAACTCTACTTACTTTTGTGTGCTTACAGACCTACAGTATATATGGGGCACACGAGACACAAAATTACATGTAACAACTAATTTTTTGTTCACTTATGTTTGTAGCCAAACACATACTGTACTGTACGAGTAGTAACCTACTAAATTCAGTTATCCAGTGTTCAGCTAGACCTGCACCTCCAAATATCAAACATTGAGATTTACCGCAGTACATGAACTTGGAAAGATGGAGATTGGTTTCTCAAACCTGGAGGTTTTTTTAAATCTTTTTAAGTACCGGCTTGGAACTACCCAACTTGCATTTGCATACCAGCTGAGTTGCCAAATCGAGGGGTGGGCCCAAGGTTTGCCCGGCAGGTTGGTTAAGCTCCACAACAGCATCTTGAAGTTCTGCCAGAGAATAGACAATGGGATGAGATCTGGTGTGGCAGGCAAAAAATCACCTCCCCTCCTCCAGAGAAAAATTCCCATATGACCATGCATTTGACAGATGCCCCCACCCTGTTCACTCCGCTGATGGTGCAACACTGGCCAAATCTACTTATTGTATACTGTTTGATTGAATTTACATGAAAAAATGTGACTACATTGTCCAGAGAAATATGCCCTGGTCAAATACACAATTTTTTTCACCTAACAATGGTATCATAACCTTGTTTTACAAGTATGCTTCAATTTTAGTGGAAACTAAATACTGTAGGGCATATTATTTGTGTTAGGGTTGGGCTGAATTTTAGGCGGAGATGGCAGAAGAACAGATAATCTGTATTGAACTACAGTATTATTCTTCTGTAGACTGTAGAAAGTCAGTGGCTCTATATAATTCTGAGTCCTCCCGACTCTCTGTTGAAGAGCCGTTTGGGGATGACAAACAAAAGTTCTGAAGATGAATTAAGTAGACCTATTGCAACGATTTGTTTATGCTCCATCGGGTACTGTATATACTGTACCTGTATGCATAAGAAATTCACTGTGAGATCTGACAAATTATGTGACTGTGAGCGGACGTCTGAAACTGTGAAGTCTCACGGTGAAACGGTGAGAGTCCCAACTTTTATTATAGAACTTCCTGTTCAGGTATTTTGAGATCAATATCAGTTGAAGCTGTTCTCCCTCTACAAAGACTATTTGCTCAATAGAACAAGGTTGGTTTAAATGGGTTTAACAGAGAAGACGTGCAGAGCTGCCAACTGTTCCGATTTAGGAGGAACAGTTCTGCTTTTCTGCATAAAAATTTGTTCTGTTCTGATTTTCCAATGTCATGTTCTGATTTTCAATGTCACTTGAATCATGATCATGTACAATATTAATGTTAAGTTGGGTTTTGAAATCTGACAGGCTGAATGTAGGCATTGTAGACTTTGGCATGGAAATAATCTGTTATTGAGGGCTCAAAAAGTCTTCCATACAAACACTTAACTACTCAAAATCCAGTGCTTTGCCCACTACATCCCTCCAGGGGTCCTAAGACAGGCCCTTCACCCCACCTTTTGAGGTTTACCATAGCATACTCACAGGTGGCGTTCCTCTTTTTCAATCTGGCATGTTGGCAGCTCCGATCTGGACATATAACATTGGCTAAAACATCCCATTCAATTCTAGCAGCATGGGCTATGCCACTGCTACTGTTTGCATGCACACCCCTCCAGACCATGGATGCTATTTTTTTCAGATCCTAAAAATAATGTACTGTATGTAATTTACTTTTAGTAACACAAATTTTGCTTCATAATGTACAAAGCATACTCTTTGTGGCACCAGATTGCATGTGGGATACCTAATTTCTGAAAAAATCAAAGGAAAGGATTTGTCTCCCAAAAGGCCTTTCACCAATGCCAATTTTTTTTTAGGTCCAAAAAGTACAGAAATTTTGAAACACTTCAAAATTTACTTCAAAAAGTAGCATACTGAGATTGCATTTACTGTAAGGACCTGACCCAATTTCAAAATTTGCAAAGGGGTAGGGGATCTGGATTAGCCCTCCCTTAGATCCCTGATCCCCCAGGCCAACTTTGATTCAGGAAAAGTTATTGCATGAAATTGTAAAATCCCATGACAACTTCACAGCTGTGATGCATCCATGGAATTTACCGTCACGGCTCTCATTTTTTGTTTGCTCGTTAAATATTTCCATCACAGGGCTCCGGTTTGGCCACTACAACAATAATTTGCTGTCATGTCATGGAAAGTCGAACTTTGCACCTACAGTATGTGTAAGGAATTGTCCATTCCAAACCCTATCCCCACTCTGTTAGATGCACTGAGCCAGCATGCATGGGAACACAACACAAACTCTGTGCATATATACTGTAGTCTGGGGTAACTGAGCATACTGTACTTCTGCATGCTTGGAAAATGAAAGTCTGTACTGTAACTAAGTGATTTTTCCTTGTAAAAGTGTAAATGCGTGCAAGATTTGCAATGTTTTGAAATCAGATAAGGGAGGGTTGAGCTTATTTAAAGGGCCAAACCTCTCACCTAAAACTACAATTTTGGTACAGGTATACCAAAATTTACAATTGGCAGTGGCTCAGCTCTTTGATTGACAACTAATTCAAGCAGTGCAGAGAACCAAAGCTTATATTACACAGCATGAACGGTACTGAGAGTGTTTTGATTATATAAATTGAGTTTTTCTTTACTCACCTTGAAGCAATAAACTGAGATTGTATCTGGATGAGCATGAATTTCTGACAATTGTAGGAGGGGCTTAAGTAAGAAGGTTAGGAGAATTGGTACTGTTTGGGGTGAGAGAACAGGGCCTTTAAAAAGGATTGCTGCAAGCTCATCTTACTAGTATGGTGGTAAGTCTTCGTCATCAAACTTCAAAGTTACTGTACTGCCACAGATTTTGGTCCTCCTCACCAATACAAAATTCCTCATGTATGTCATGGCGCTAAGGTGTCACAAATTTTAGACGATTCCCACATTGCATGCCCCCCTTTCAGAGAAATATGTACATCACTGTTAAGGATAATAGGATATATTTAATTGGAAAATTTGGGGTTGTTACTGAAAAATTGTGTTCTCAGTAAATCAAGTCCATTGTCAGTTGTTATATTGATTCATGTTTTATGTGAAAAACTCTGATAAGAGCTATATTTTTCAGACAAAGATTTTGAAACCAAAAGGCTACATTGTAGAAATGTTGAGGCCCCTGAAGTTTGTGTGGCATTTTATCCTACTCAATTGAAAAAATACCCCTAACTGTTTTGCCTTTTTTTATAAACAAAATAGTTGTACACCTGGTGCTATTATGATTTTTTTTTTTTTTTTGGGGGGGGGGGGGAGAGGGGGAAGGGTTGTTGCTGTAGCATTGTTCTGCGGTACTGTAGACTGAAAACCTATAAATCACATTCAAAGGCACACTGGGGTCATAGGTTTCTTCCAAAGTGGGAAATGAAACATTTTTTTTTTTCTGCAAGAAACAGGTTTCTTCCTGATTCATGTTCCACTATAAGTGTAAGAAATCGGGAGAACTTTTAAAACTCATCAGTCATTCAATGAAAACAGCTTTTAATTTGCATGTAATCTACAGTCATGTCTTGAACAACATAGTACATGCACTGAGGCTTCTTGGGTCTTCCTACTGTAGGATACATGTTTTGTATATGAGTGTACACACATGGCTTGAAAAAAACCAGCAATTCGGGAATGTCATTGCAGGGAAATTTTAGTATTTGGAGGGAAATTTGACTTCTTTTGTATGTAAACATGTGAAGTGTTTGGGAAATTTTTATTTGCTGGCTGGGAAATTTGATTTGCTTGCAGGGAAATTTACATTTTTTCCAGCCCTGTGTACACATAAGTACAGTATATGAGTTCAATACTGTGGGCATAGATACTGTACACGGGCTTGTTAAAAAGATACAGGTTGTCTGCACATGTACAGTATGCCAGTAAGTTGTAATTTACTGACCACAGGTTGCTTAGAGTTTGTAAATTGTACTGTACAAACAGATGTAACATACTGAACTGTATACTGCTTTTGTATGGACTACAGAGTCACTATGTACAGACCCCTGGCTCTAATGAAAAGAGTGTCGGCAGGGTGGTGGGAGGGGGACATAGCCAAAGAGCACATTACTGTGTGTACTACATGCACATGCTAAGAACTTTCTTGAAATGTACTGAAATGTCAGCAGTTCACATTGAAAGGACCTACTGTACTGTACTGTACACTTCAACTACTGTACTGTACTTACGTTGATTAAATATATTGTAGTCTGTACTCTACAGGGCAATTATAGACCACTGTTTTAGTGTATCCCTCAATACTTTACAGCCATTCCCCTACAAGTTTTACTGTAGTTTGGTCTGGTTTATTACAGTTTCTTCCATGTATTTTCTGAAGAAACCATGAAACCTTGCATGCACATGCACACTGTTCTTAACTTTTTTGTTCCAGGTTTGCAGAGAGGCCAGAGGGGGATGCAGCATTGACAGAGACTCGACTTAAATACTGTAAACCTGGGGTAAACCATCATCCTTCAGGTACTGTAATCATACCCCAAATTTGATGCATGTCTATGGTACTGTATACTGTAGCACAAACAGAAAACGAACGTGACAATGGTTTCCACCAGAAAAACCCAATACTACAAAAAGGACATTTTTGATAATCAGTTTAAGGGTATACTTGCAACATCCTCAAAAATTGACTGAACTGATCTTAGATCTCCACTTTGTGTATGTTTGTAACGTGAAGCTGATGAAACACAATGCAAAAACAAAAATGAAAAAAAAAAAACCCAAACAAAAGCCAGACCTGTCCTATCTGTCGCTTCATAAAACTGGGAGATAGCCTATCTGCCAGTTTTATGAAGCGACTCACAGTTTTTACTCAGATCTTCTGATTTCCAGGTGTCATGTGCCACAGTATACTCCCGGATTTTTAGTGTTCCATTTTATTTGTGACTTTCTGAACATGATGGCGATTGCAGTCAGTACTATTTTGCTAAGCATACAGTTTGTCTTATTTGAGCAATCAAATTGACCATAAAGGAACATATTTTGAGGACCGTTTATCTAATGCACGGTAACAACACTTTGCCATCTTTTCCACAATTTACTGCAGTATACAGTACGGAGCTTCATCACTATGATGCATGCCTCACATGGGGATGTTCTCTCTACTGAGCATGCATATACCTGATACACCTTCAAACACTCCACCAAGAATGAAACCTTACTCTTTCACTCTTTTGGGGTAAACGTTGTAGCCTCCAGCTTCCAAGTAGTTAAACTTTTCTAGTGTGCATTTAGTCTACTGTACAGTGAGCAGAGAAAAACCAATTCAGTAGAGCAGGGAGATGGTATCATTTTTGGTTTTGATGAAAAGAGAAACCTACTGTATGCATTCATGATGGCGTGCATGTATGTGTGTGTGTTTGTGACACTTTGTTTGTTTACACGATACAGGTATCTTGAGAAGAGAAGATCTGACAGTTCTCAAACTTGGTTAACAGATACCCTATACTGAGAGAAAGAACCCTATTTGTTTTGGTGGAGGTTAAAGGTCATCTGGGATCGCAAGGGGTCAAACCTCTAAGACCTTGTTTACACGATATCTCAAGGTACTGTAGGAAGCTTGGATTGATATCAAACTTGATATGTTGAGACATTACAGTATGATAGGAAGAAAAACCTTATTAATTTTGGTTGGGGTCAATGGTCATTTGGTGTCACAAGGGGTAAAACCTCAAAAACCTGTAAGATACTGTATTTCAAGGTAGGAAGTTGGATTGATTTCAAGCTTGATATGTTGATGCATTATGATGTAAGGAAGAACCCTGTTGATTTTGGTAGGGTCAAAGGTCATTTGGGGTCAGAATCCAAAAACCTTGTTTGCATGATATCTCAAGGTAGGAAGCTTGGATCAATTTCAAACTTGGTACAGTAATGTTGATGCATTACATGTATAATGTGAAGGAGAATCTATTAATTTGGATACAGAACAAAGGTTGTCTGGGACCAAAGGGGGTCAATCCGAAATCCTTTCTTGAATGATATCTCAAGGAAGGAGGAAGCTTGGATTGTTTTCAAACTTGTTTTGTCGATGAATTATGATGAGAGGGTGGCCTCAATTAATTTTGAGCAAGGTCAAAGTTAACCTGGAGTTCTCCAAGGTCAAACCTTGAAAACCTTTTCTACTTTGTATTTTACTAAGTTACAGTAGGAAAGTGAGATAGAGCTCAACTCTCAGATGGCATCTGTAGTCCTTGGTGGAAGTTGAAGGTTATTTGGGTCATCAGTTCTAATTCAAACTATGGAAACATTGTTAATAGGATAGCTCAAACGTACAAAAACTGGATGGATTGCATAATTAGTGTGGATGCGTTATGGTGAGTTGAAAGTCCCAGTTGTTTTCAGTGGACTGAGGTCAATGGTTTTCTACAGTAGTATCACCTGGCACCAAACTCTGAAAACCTTGTTTGCAGAATATCCAGGTATCTTAAGGCACAGCTTGAAATTTGGCTTTTTTGAATGTAGAAGTGTTAATGGTTAAAAGAAAAACCAGTTACTCACTGGTGGAGTCAAAGGTCACTTTGGGTCACCTTGTTTTACAATAAATGTAGCATTTTTTGAAAAGAACATGGACTGTATGTATCATCAAAACTCAATGCATTTTTGCCTTTTTGCTACTGCGTTGGGAGAGTAATTTCCTTCAGCAATGTTTCTTTCTTCTCTTCTGGATAGGTTTTTTGCAAAAATTTAGAAAGCAGCCAAAGGATTATAATCATGTACAAGAATGCATCAGAATGACACCTGTAATAGAATCAGATACCAAGTGAAACTGTAGCAAGAACAATTGGACTGCTGGTCGCTAAAACAGATGGAACAAATCCAGTGTAATGGCCATTTGGAGTAGGATTCCGGTTTTTGCATTGCCCAAACAGCACAAGGAGGAATTTTGTCATACAGTAACTCTTCCTACAGTACCTGGAGTGGATTTCATCATTTCCAAAACATGTTGTGCCTGTACAGTAGCGCGCATGTGTGTCAATGTTTAGTCTGTCATTGCAGAGTAACAGCAACACTTCTAGGTGATGGCCGAGGTCTAGAGACTCAGGATCCAGTATAAGGTTCCCAAATTGGTTGGTGACACATTGCTTTACTTTTATGTGAAGGCAGCAGCAAACTTTCTCAACTGTAGTGCGCATCTCTACTGTACTCAGTTGCCACAGTGACACCATTCTGGTTGGTTTTCTTCAGGCTCATCAGAACTATCACATTCATTTTCTTGCAACCTTGTCTATTCCTTGGGATGTCTCTGTAACAGCTAAAAGCAATGGGCTAGTTGACCAACTTTCACACTTTCTACAGTAGGTATATTCCTTCATAAATCAAGAAGGATGAAGACTGATATGTGACAGCCAGAGCAATAGTACGGCAGCCATACTGTACGAATGAATTAACATGGGCCTTCTTTCTATTGGAATCGTAATTATTTTATAGTCTTTTGTTGATACAAATGACTGACACTTGTTCTATTTAGTGGATACTGTAGATTTTTCATATTGAAAGGATAACACAACTGTATTCAACAGAGGTAAAACTGAAAATCTTGTACCTGTAAATGACAGCAATGAAAGACACTTTTCACATTTGGTATATGTTGACTTGCTATGTAAAGAGGAAGCTGATATATTGTTTTTGGTGGAATCAAAAGGTCTTTATTTTTGAGGTCAAAAGAGGCTGTTTACTGTAAAAATCATGCATTTTTTTATCGTAATGGAAGGAAAAGCTTTCATAGCTTGCAGTGAAGATCAGAGGTTATATCAAGTCATTAAAGAAGAAAGGTTACAGTCCTGTAGGTCACCAGTGGTCAAAAAAATCTTGTAAACAAGATACCTTTAGACTGAAAAGTTGGATACACTTTAAATTCAACATGTAGATGCAGTAAAGTATGGTCGAGAAGGGGTTTCTCCAGGGTCATACAGTAGTTGCATGAATTTCCCAAATTTTCCTCACATCAAGAAATCACTGAGCCTTCGGGCTTTCGGTTTGTTCTTACAATCTCAATATGCATAACATAGTAATGTAAGTGTGTTGTGAATTTTCTGTGTTATGTGAAGGTAGAGGGCTGAACTGTACATGATGGGGACAAATAAATTTCTCAACTTGATGATCATCAAGATTCTGCCAGTCTGTTATTGAGCAATTTAATACAAATCAGTCAATTATTGGAATTAATTCTTACAGTGTGGATTTTAAATCCTACCCATACTGTATGATATATTAATAGTAGCGGTGTGGTTTAGTTCAATCATATCTTCTATACAAGCAGTTGAAGGCTTAGTTAAAGTACAAACCTCCTTTGTGCATACTACCCCACTTACTGAACATGAACAGCATTCTGGGCATACAGAAGCAGTTGTCCATCAGCACCTCCTCAGCAATGAAATCTGGGTGTGTTTGAACCTGTCTAAGTGGGCTTTTCTCCTACTGTATGATGCAGTGTACATCTTGTGTTTTTGTTCTTTTTGTGAGAAAGGATGAACAAGTGAGATGAACATCAGCAATCCCCTTTCTGAACTTTGCAGGCATTGAGGAGTGGGCAGAGTGTAAAATCTCCATTCTTAAATGGGGAGACGCCCTCTCCCCATTCAAAAATGTTTGCCTTTCGGGGGGAACTAAGATATAAAATGGTGCCTTCCAATGCCCAATTCAATGGAAAACACCTTTAAAAATAGAGATGGTGCAGGGTGTGATTGTCCTATTGTTACTTAGGGAGGGGTCTAAGGGATGTACTGTATGTTCCATTCAGTTTAGAAAATCATTGCTTTTTGGTTTCAGTGATAAGAGAAACCAATGCACCCATGGCAGCATGTATATTTTGGTGTGTTTGTGATGCTTCATTCCTTTAAAAAGGATAGTCCAGAGTCAAATTTATTTTTGATATGTTAAAGAGGAACACATTCTAAGCATTCTAGTGAAAGTTGTATTCATTTCCCTTGTTTGGTTCTTGAGATATTACTGTAGCAATTGAAGTTAGCACATTTGCTGTATGTAAATGTAAACTTGAAGCAAGCAGGTGTGATGTCATGGATTCATGTAGTTGTTGGCCAATGTTTTGTTTTTCTTTATTTTTCATCCTATTTGTTTGACCTTGAGTTGACTAGGGATGCTATCTTGTCCCACAGCCATATAAAGTTTTTAAAATTCCATTGCTTCGGATGCACATATGGTGCTGTGTCAAAATTTAGTTGCATATTATTGTTATGGTAAATTATAACTAAAAACAAAGCATTGACCAACAATGTGAATCCATGACATCCCCTTGATTTGAGTTCATTCTGTGTAGGAAAGTTTGTCTCATTCAACAGCTAATATCTTGAAAACTGAACATGAATATAAATAAAAATTTGACCAGGATGCTCAAGATATTGAAACGCAAAATGGTGCAAAATTTGAAACATTCGTAAGCACATTTGTACTTACAGTATACTGTACAACCAAAAGGTCATGGTTACATTGCTTCCGATTGATTTCCCAAAATGGCCGATAGCTGTGAATACTTTAGGGGTGGGGATGGTGTATCCTCCTCCCCCTTGGAAAAGTTACTGCCTCACCACACATCAAGGCTTAGCTCATTTATTGCAACTCATAGATTTTGTGTAAAACAAGTGTGCATTTTCTGTGGAATAAAGGTAGGCCATGTGTACAGTATGTTAATGTGATGCACAAGGTGTGCGGGGAACGACTGCATGTGCAGCAATTAATCATTGGAAACGGATTGTTTCCAGAAATTTTCAAAAGGGTTGACCCAATTTGTTGGTGTCTAGAAGAGATGCCGAGTGGTTGTTTGCAGTTGGCTTATATTACCCGTATAGAACTTTTTGTCAAGTCCACGGCATGCGTTATTTTTGCTCATTTAGCATTTGTAGGGGTAGTTATAAAGTGAAATCTGGTGGTCATGTAGATTCTACCTGCTTCGACTAAAAATTTCCCAAATTTCACTATTTCTTCTAAACAAACTTGGCGTTTGAGAATTTCCTTTTTACTTTGCCGCATACTAGGCTATTTTGCCGGAGGGAACGATATGTTTCCCCCAATATTTTCGCGGATAAACATATTCCCAAATAATTTTATCAAGGCCACGGTCTATCCGAAGTGTATTTGTAAAGCACAATGCTGACCACATTTTGGGCCATCTCGGATCGCTCGTTTCATTGCCTGTTGGTGTCGCATTGCTCATTTATACTTCTTTTTATTAATCTGTTTCTTGCGGACAAAGAGAGTGCCGACGATTGGGCAAATTCGACGTATTGTAACAACTCTTTACCGCCCTTTGAGTATGTATTTATAAGGAGGGATGTTTTCCTGCCCTGTTTGAAATTTCTAGCTGTCTCTAAGGGCTTAGGTGCAAAATGGTGCTATATTTTGTTTGTTTTTTATGCACAATCCTGATGCTGGAAATGTCCTGATCAGTCGCTCTTCACTGAGAAGTTGTACCCCATGTTAAAGAAAAAAAATGTGAAAACCTACATTGTTCTATAACTGCCATTCATTTCAGTTCTTGATTTCACAAAAAGAAAATACCGTGGACCAAGTGTTCCACAATTGGCGAGTTTGGTAATTCATTCGTTGCCGCATGGAATTGTGGGGAACCGTGCGGAATATACAAACCGAGCTCAGCACGTAGCGTACATTGTTGCCTTATTTCGTCAGTATGTGCATGCAACACTAAGTATCGAGTGAACTCAAACGAAAATAGGGGCCTCAGTCCTACTTTAAGGCAGGTTTAAATGCCAATGTTTACACCCAAAAAAACAATTTAGAAACATTACACTGCACAAAGCCACACTACTGTAGATTCTCCTCTTTATGTTATGGATGGATTGAGAAAGAATGATTTCACGAAGTTTTCATGAAAACTCAAATTTCGGAATACATGCTGTAGGTGCGGGATTGGTTTATCCCGACAATTTGGAGGATGTGCGCACGTGTTTAGCCACCAAAATGAATTACCGAACTGGCTTATTATCCTCTATTTCTCTAAACTCTGCTGGCAATGCTTGGGCTAAAATTATATTTACCATTCGGTGAAATGGTGATGTATCGTCTCAGGAGAAAACAATACACAGCGGAATTGAAAAAGTTTGTGTATGCGACGCTGCAACCCAAATTTAAGGTCCAATTTTTTTGCCAAGGAGGTGTCAGTTTAAACCGATAAAAGGGTCCGTTGCGCGAATTTTGAGTCCACAGCACTGTAAGGTATCTTAGCAGTTTTCATCCATTCTTCAAATTGAAACTGCAACACAACCTAACCAACTGACCACAGGCTGCCAAAACATTCCGTCACTCTCAGCCTTCTTGTGACTATTGGTACCGTCATTCACACGATGACATGTGATTGATCTTTAGGGGATAACTTCGGGCACCTTCACGTCTGGCAATGGAAAACATTCGCCTGAGATTCTGCCATTTCGGGCGAAGTTGCCGCGCAGAAATGTAAAGCCTGGCTAAAGAAATAATCTGCCCACATGTGTCGAGAGTTTTTGAAATATTTTTTATTCTTCGTAAAGATTACCAAACTTGCATTACCTAATTACGGTGCTTCTTGTTTTCCTGCCAAATGTATGAAAGGATTTGTTTATTCGGTTTCCAAACTCTGGAAAATCATGGAAAAGACTTAGAGTCTATGGAATAACTGTTTTTTAAAAGCTTCCCCAAAATGTTGCGAATTTTTGCAACCTTTTCAAATTCGGAGGCTATTCGGCCACTTCCGAAAAATGCTGGGAACGACTTGGAGAAGAGAACGATGACTGTTTTATGAGCTCTTCAAATACGTAACATTTTTTTATTTCTTTAGTTGTCATAACAAAATCTATATGACGGCTCTTTCGTCTGGCAAATTTTTGAGAGAATTCGGGCGAAGTTACGAGTTTACTGTGTCGTTATAACACACTCTTAAAAATGTCTGAATGTGTTCAGAAATTAATCGTTCACACACTTTTTTTTCCTCGCTTTGTTAACACGTTTAGATGCTACACACACCGTCGTGTTTATTCCAAGACGTTTCCCAGATTTCCGAGTCAGTTTTAAACGCATTCAATTGTTGAACGTTTAGTGTTTAATTTCTAAACATGTTTAGAGTTAAAAGGTCTTAGGTGTTTTAAGAATGGATGACAGATTTTTGAGATTGAAATAGCTAGCCGATTTTTCCATATCCATGTCCGGATTTCAGATCCTTTGCAAAATTTCTGGGGCTAGCCTGTCCCCTCAGTGCCCAGCTTCCCCGCCTCGTACATCTTTGCCAACCACTATTGCCGCTGTCGGCCGGTTGGCCCCAGCCAATTGCTCCAAAAGTGGTCTGGAAAAGGGCCGGCACTTCCTGCTTATCCATTCCGTGACTGAGTTTGCGTAAGGAACTTTCGCATGTCATCATGACAAGTGCATGTCTTGCGATACCCATGCCCACATATTAAAACCATTCAAAACCCATTTTTCACTGTCACGCGCCCAACGTACCTCGGAGAGCTATTGCAAATAACTTTTTTTTACGAGTAATCCAAACCTGTAGACAAATACAATGCCTCATCTTAAGGGGGGGGGGGGTGCATAAAGATACATGAGCCCCACGGCAGTGGTGTAGCTAAACTTCTTTCAAGAGGGGCAAGCACCAAAATTTTCCGATTTTTCCTAAAGTGTGAACACAACGGAATTAGAAAGTAATTTCCATCGAGCAGAGTGCGCCTAAAATTTGTGTTCTTTCAAACAAATATTTGTAAATATGGAGCTTGTATTGCAGAACATAATTTAGATTCTGGGTTTCCTATGAGGACTGAGAAATTTGACTGAAAATTTTTGGGACTATTGAAGAATCTGCGTTTCCTGTTAGCATATATCTGAGATAGCATGTGGCCTGAAGATTGTCGTTGTTACATTATAATTTTATCTAATTAGTGCGGATTGAGGCTTCCTGGGGGCATTCAAACTTTGTTGCCTTTTGTAGACAAAGTATTTCATCATTGAGAGCCTATATTGAAGGAAATTTAGCGACCCGGAAAAGTTTATCACTGAACTGATTTATGAACGACCACTTACTGCAATAGAGGTTGCTATCTGGTGCGCTCAAAGCGATACGCGCGGAAATTTTGCCCTTTTAAACCAAATAATAACAAATATGGAGCTTTTATTAGACGAATTCGAAACTTAATGAAGAAAAGTTGGGAAAATCGCACTGTTCCCTTGTTGAATGGTGTCTCAAATGGCAAATTCCTGAATTTTTCATATTTTCCAGTGGGAGGGGGGGGGGCAATTCCGCCCCCCCCCCTCGATCCCATGTAGCCATGCTACTGCCCCACGGTAAAGTCTGGATCTAAGGTGTCCTCATTTGAGAGTTTTGGAATGTACAGTTTCGTACCGTGGTTCAGTGTAAATAGATTTCAAACTTTATGCCTCCTTATAAAAGGTTTGATGTACCTCACATAGGTCCCTGCTAAAATCCTAGATGCGCCAGCGAAGATATAAAGTGAACGAAGAGAGGAAAAATTCCCAGAAACAGCATAAATTTGAAGGGGCGGGTAGGTTTGGACTGGAGGTATTTCCCTGTTAGCCTTTTAGCTTCCATGTTGCCTATACACGGTCCCAGAACCCAAATAATGTTATCTGGCGATTTATTTTCTCACCTCGATATCAACGTCTTAGCCTCTATGAATTCATGCTCTGAGCTCTCACTGATTTCTTCCCCGGATCCACCCATGGCCTAACGGGACATCTTTTTCTGGGGGTGACTTCTTGCTCGACGCCAGATCCCCACCAGGGCATAATCTCTGCCGGGGGGGGGGCGACTTGTCCCTTGACCCACTATAGTGTCCCTTAGACGGTTTTGTTATCTCCACCATTTCTTGTCCTCATTTTACGGTCCCGCACAACACACACACCACCCAAACAATAATTTTCAAACCCTGTAGCTTCAACCGATGAAAACATTTTTGGTATCAGAGGGGTTTTCGGGGAGATAATTTTTCCCTCAGAAGCCTTATGTATGAGCTTGCAGCAATTGTTGTCGCACAGGCTAGCCAAAAAATGATAAAGTCTACTTGTATAAATATAGTTCTTTCGAATTACAGTCCTTTACAGTGCATTGACCGACTATATCGCTGATAAAGTTATGCTTTGGATAATACAGAATAATGCTGACTGCCTTACTAGTGAAAGGAGTGAAAACGTGGGAGAAGTGAGGAGAAACAACTGTCTCTGTGCATGCAGATAGGCTGTTGTATTACCAGACACTCATCTAAATCTAAACAGAGTTACCATTCCTCCTCAGTGGTTATATAGTGACAACGTATAAAAACATAATAGCTTTGCTGAGTGTACATACAGCTCTTTGGTGTAAACAACCACACAATACTTTTACACTGGTTTCTCATAATATAGCACTGCTTTACAACAGTCAATGCTGACCACTGCGGAAGAGAAGGTTATTAGGCAGACGAAGATGTTTTGATTTGGGTTTCAAATGACATGAATGAAAACTTCATGACCAGACGGCGTGTGGCACAGTTGTAAACTGGGCAACCAAGGACAAGCAAAGCAGATGTAATTAGCTGGTCCGCCTCAGGGCGATCCAAGGACACATGATCCTAGGCTTTTTATAGCTTTTATGATCTGTGTAGTGAGCTTAGTTTACCAAGTGGGTTTCCCCGATCGAAGTGGGGAGGAGATTCAAAAACTTTTCAGTGGTGGCAGCATAATCCTTTGGGGGGACTGCGGCTGACCTTTAACTGCTGAATAAACCCTGTTTTCTGTGTAGAGGTAGCAAACAGGACAAATGGTAGATTGTTTTAAAGTAATAGCAAGTTTTATTTGAGAGCAGGTAAAAATGACTTGTGAGAGCAATACAAGGGGTGTTTCTCTCTCTCTGACCACATTGTGTATTGTTTATTGGTGATAATATCAAGTTTGATTACAAGCATAAATACATATGGAAATGGGGTAGTGTTTTTGAAGGATCACCAAGCATTATAAAAGTTGGATGTCAGTAAGGCCACAGAAATTTAATCTTTGATTTCATGTAATACTACAGTAGTACTAAAATACCCCATGTGAGGATGTTACAAACATTGAGTATGAGCTTATGCTTAGCTCTATTTCACAGACTGGCTGTACAGTTCTTATAATATCCAGCAAGGAACCACAGTGCCCATTGGGCTCTTTTTCTTGTGTCATTTTACAGTATGTATCTGGAAAGTTGAGGCCATGTATTAACTTGCTGTTTCCAAAGACTCATGTACCAAAGCATTGGCCTCCACCAGGGGTAACCCCACTTCTTTAACCGCACTCCCCATACTGGATCCAAGTACAAGTAACTAGTGTACCCCTTTATTTCTAATAACTCTAAATTTTGAAAGAACATTGAACTATCTCTCGCACAATTTTCTTCTTAATTATTATCCAACCATCTTTCATGATACAGTAATGTATGTATTTTAGGACTCAAGTATATCCAAAGTAAAGCACTTACAGTATTTTAATAATCTCTGTAAATTTCATAATACTGTACATGGGAATTACTGTATTGTACTGTAAATTGTGATAATTGTTCCATGATTCTCAACAGCCATTCGTGGAGCATGATTTAAACAAAAGTACTGGAAGCAGCTTCTCTCCCTCGTCTCGCTGTGATTCAGCAGGTTTAATTAAAAAAAAGTTGAGATTAAACAAGATGTACTGTATTTTTCCTAACAGCGAGAAGCTCAGATCTTGTCAACCACCAGACTTGACTTCACTTTGAGAAAGTACAGTGTCAATTGCAGCATGGCAGTAATTCTGTGTTCATAATGCACCATCTATGTTTTGTGTCATTGTGTATATGTAGGTGTGTGCTCATGTCCATTTGGGTGGATTGCTTATAGGCAAGTCCGGTGATGGACATGACTGGAGGTCTTTACTGTTAGAAAACTTTTGCCCAGGGCTGCAAAAACTGTAGATTTCCCTGCAAGCAAATCAAAATTTCCCAGCAATGGGCTTCCCAAATTCCTGTTTTTTTTTCTAGCCATGCTTTTGTTCCCCCCCCCCCATTGACAACCTGATCTATATCCTGTTTGCATTAAACAGGCCTACAGGTCTATGTGAAAAAACCTGAACAAGGTGAAGACCATGAAGCATTGTACTAATAAAATCTCCCAGACTATTATTGTATAAATTTAAAAAAGTTTTTAGCATCCCATTAGTTGAGACTTGGGAAGTACTGGTTATTGCATAACAAAACAAAGGTTTTCCCCAAGGTATGCAGTTAATCCAGTATTTTGTAAATCACCATCACATACAGGTATAAATTTTTCATACCATGACTACATTGCAGAATTGTTCTGTCTTGCTAATGATTTATGTATTTCCTTGTTTATGCCACTGTGAAAAAATAAAACTTGAGTCCCGGATTTCTGTTTTCAGATCAAAGTGAAATTATTACATCTAAACATGACATTGAACCAACCTATTTCATTTCCTTGGTGACTCCAGTGTTTTTATGTGAAGGTACACAATTCCCTCTCTATATCCACAAGTCTTACAATTAATTTAACACATTATACTTGTCTGCAGGAGATTACTACACTGTTCCCTATATGTACTGTACCATCTGAAATCAGCCCCCAAAATGTGTGGAAGGGGAAAAATTCTGGCACATATTTTTAGCCCTTTATGTACTGTAAACACTGGTTAGTAAGTACCTGTGTACATAAGCTACTACACACTGTTTGTGTTGTAGCTTCTTTCAGCCCAGGAACAAACCTTTCTTTAATTTATTATTTTCAATGATGGATGTCATTCCACCTCTATTACAATTTATTTTAGGATGTCAGCATACACACCAATACGGTAGATGTTAGAATTTGCAATTTTTTGTAGGCCTACAGTATCTGCTAAAATTACTGTTTTATGAGGAAAACATGTGTCACCAAAAGTTTTTAGGATCTTAAAATTGGCAATTTGGGGGCATGCAGTAATGAGGCGAAGAAGGTGCAATCCGCCAATCTTCACTTGTGGTATTTTTGGACATGAGACTGAAGTACAGTATGTGCTCTAGGTTTTAAATTTTGATCCACGGCAGGGCAATCAAACACCATCACACATCTCAAATAACTGTGAGGAGTGTGATTTTTTGCACACCTGGATAAAGATGGGAACTCATACAGTATAACTCTACTAAAGTTTAATATTTGCAACACACCTTCTGTCCACATTCTTTCATTTCCTGAGGAGTGCGATTTGTAGCACAGCTGGAAGTTCAAGGCTTGAATTGCTCTTAACAATTTAATTGCATGGTGTATAGTGTACAGTGTTTCAGTTAAGATACTGTAGGTTACTTTGTACAGAAAATATTGCAATTTCTTGAACCTTAAGTTTTTTTTTCATTTTGGCTCTTTCACAGATATACAATAAAAACAGACAAGATGGCAAGTGCATTTGGTCCAGTTTTTCATTCTTCAGCTACTCAGGGGTAAGTTTAAAAATTCATTTTAATTTCCATCATCATCTCCACGGAGATAAGCAGAAAAACTGGGAGGTTGAAGTTGTTTCATCTTAAACAATACAAACACTGCACTTTACTGTAGGCTAAACACTTAAGCCTATACACAACATTGTCAGATGAATTGGGTACTGTAGATGCACACTGTTTAACAAGATGTTTCTTGATTGGCTGTAGCCATTGTATTGTATCGACTGTATTTTTTGTTCAGGTTAGGGATTAGGTTTAGGATTAGGATTATCGTTAGCCAGTTAAACAGTGTGCATTGCCCCGATGAGTGAAATGCTTTGCTTTTACAGCGCAAGTTGCTCTTGTTTGTGCGTTTCCATGGTCAGTATGATGTTGTACAAAGTATATCTGGTACTGTATGCATGTAGCTCCCCACTGAGTACAGTATATACCACCAAATCCTCACATTTTGGTTTTTAAGGATGTGTCACATTCATTTCTCAAGACATGTAGCATACCTGACATCATGAATGAAGGTAATTTACAGTAAAAGAGCTGTTTTCCATGATACTGTATGCTGTGAGGATTGGGTGTAATTATTTACAGATGCCGAGTTAAGTGCTAACGGCACTGTGGATCAGTAAAAATGTAAACAATCTGTCAAACTAGGACTCATATTCATTTTTATGGCCCATTGCTTAAATAGGCGTATAGGCTAAGTACTAACTGCTGGTTGCCATTTTTAGAATGTCACAAATAAAATGGAACACTAAAAAGTGGGAAGAAAAGCTCGTGAAACGGATAGGTTGGGTTGGAGGATTTCATGGACACCAAAGCAGGCTGATGATTTCATGGGAACGATTGTTCCCCATCACATGATGGTCCTGAGATGATGAAATCACAGAACTGGTTACCACCAATTAGTTACCACCCATGCATTTTTTAAAAGAACCCAAAGGTGGATTCCCATGGGTTACCATGGTGAAAATTGATGGAACCTACAAATGGGTTCCCTTGATTTTTGAAATCCATTGTCTTGCAAAGTACACGTTCACCCCGGCTTAAGTACAGTATATTATTGTTCGCGCCAAAGTTCATTTTTGTAGGCGTCGTAGTACACTTTGTCTACCAAAGTACATTATTTTTGGAACATAGATCTGAACACAGAGATGTGGGAAAATAAGGATGTCCCCTACATGTAGAGGGCAGTTTACAGTATACTCACTGTACTTTATATAGTATACTGTGCAAAAATCACTGCAACTAGTCTTACCTAGTACTGATGTACCTGGGTACATCAGTTTTCAACATGTATACTGTTCATGAAAGTCAGAAAATACAGGTTTGCCATGAGTATTTTTATACAAGGTTTTCTTGTATTTGATTCTTTGTGCATAATGTTGTACATATTTTGCAGTGTAGTGTAGTATTACCTGTACTGCACACATCTACAGTAAGTCTTCATAAGAAATTCATTGAGACAGGCAGTGCACAGACAGCCATGGTCTAGACAAGTTATTTATTGTTGGCTGTAATCTGGCTTAATGCCAACTTGGCAAAGGTTATTATTTCATACCAATCAGAGTTTACTTCTGACACGGAAGTCTACAGTTCTTCTGTACTATTTATAAACTGAAAGTTTGGCACTGAGGACAAATTGTGTGATAATGCTATTGTTGAGGAAAAAGTAGTTTACTATGGTAACTTTCTTCCATGACCAACAAAGACACAGTACTGTGCGGTACTCAGTATGCAATGTATTTAATCCTCATTAGGAAATATCCCGCTTAAAATATATAGAACTCTGTCCAGACTTCACAAAGGGGAAGTTTTGCAGGAGGGTAAAATCCTATCAGGAATATTTCTTTGTTGTAAGAAACCCCACTCCCAGCCCTTAGTGGGAACACTGGGTCAAACTGCTGGGAGAAATGCAGTATTGTTTACAGTTTATGGTGGGACTAGCAGTGACCCAGGAGACTGTTCTGTCTGGGGTGAAAAGATTTGCCCATTTAGGTTTACAGAAAATGGTGTTTACAGTTATGACCCTCCTACAGATTATTTTGTACCCACCATCAGTTCCATTCTATACTGTACTTCATCATACAGGTTTTTACAAAATTTTATTTTTTGTTTACAGACCCTTTGATATAGTAAGAATTGCATATTCAGAGGTTTCACAGTTTCTGTCATCATCCCCCTGCAATCATGTCTTCACTATCGAGCAGGATAATTATTTCTGTTCAAACTATGCTCCAGAAGCATACAGTTATGAATACTCAGTAGCTGATTGTAAAGAAATTGATGAGAGCTTGTTTGAGGGCGTCTTGAGTCCATTTCTGGAACATCTGAAAGTTATTGTGAGTCCAATCCAGGTATGAAAAATCCAATTTTTTTCTTTGTTATTTTTGTTGTTTGTTGCATGCCTAGTGTACTGCAAGCCGTGAAATTTGAGGCATGTCAGTGCAATTCCCCTCCATCACTCGCCTCAAATTACTTTGAGGAGTGTGATTTGTTTGCACAAAAATGGGACCTCATACTGTATCCAGACAGATTGTGATGGTCTGATTTTAGTTGGCCAATACTGGGGTTCACCATCTTTAAATTTCTTCCTTACCTGTTCCATGGATGGTTGTACACTAAAGTGTATCTTGAATTTCTCAATTTCACTGAATATGAGCATTTGAAATTCATGTAGACAATAAATGAAGACGGATTAAAAGATGATGGACCCCACTAATGGCTGCCTACAGTCACTAAAAACAAGTGCTTATTGAATTTGTGTATACAGTAGGGTTTCACGGTACCACTGATAATTGGTACCGTCGGTACCGCCACAAATGGTACCGGTATTACCGTAGTACCGGTACCAGAAGAGTAAAAAAGTAGGATTTTTATCACATGCAAAATATCCGTAAAAATACCATGCATTGACATAAGTGAAGTCTTCTGGTAATCCCTGCCTCCCGTTTCAGTATTTTTTATAACATTTAGTCACCCCACACTAAACAAATCGGTAAACAAAAAAAGAAATAACCTCTCTGCAAATTTAGCGTCCGATAATTTCGGGACACACAACGAATCAGCGCCGCACGTCCGCACCGGAGCTAGACTGCACAAGATGACAAGAGCACTCAGGATTGTAATGAAGATTGCAAAAATAATTTCTGCAAATAATAACAACCCCCCTCCTAAAGTATAACCAAAAGTTATTAAGTAGAACTTTACAAAAATATTTCCATAAAAGACTGATTCATCAAGCTTTCTTCCCGCTGAGTTATCGCTATCAAAACTAAATCAAAGTGCTTCAAGATTGAATTTACGAATGCATCGGGCAGCAATCCGTTGTACAATAACACTATACTGTTCTTCAGTACGTAGAGCAATACAACAAAGCAAGTGAGTTGATCAGTTGAACTGAACACGCGAGCCAATGATTTAAGCGGGATTTATTGCATGTTCCGTCCCAGTAATTTCTGAAAGAACGTTCGTTGCGTTCGTACGAAGGTTTTTCTCCCACAGACATTGAAAGTGGACGTTATGGAACGGTCCCACTGAATCACTGTGTTAAAATCAGAAATCGTCGATGCAACGTTCATGTCAGAGCTTGCAATGCTATGATTCTTTGTCTGCTTACAACGAATTTCGCACTCGTATAATGTTGTGTGCTATCGTAATCAAAGTGAATTTTATCAATCAACGCATGGTATCTATTCGCAATACACCATGTGAAAGCATTTGCTGATGAGCAGCGATCGTTCGGGGGTTGCGCAGAATGTCAAAAGAAAGCAAGGGCCCTGTTAGTGTGGAAGGTACTAGTTCTGCGAAAGTAACGTTAAACAGCACTTTCCGAAATTCGTAGGGGGATTTGTGACTGGAATAGCGCAAAACGATTATCAAGTGAATGTTCCCTGTTCGTATTGCAATCCTTAGAGACACGGCGCATTTATCAAATGGGTTTTTGTTTCATTCAAGTATCATTCAAATTCAATGCTTTATTTTTGAGAAAAGATTTTCACCGCAAAGTTGACTAATCATGTCCGTCTAAATACACAATGTGAAGGCGCGGGCGAAGCTAGCTAGCAGGGATCGTTCTGAGATTGCGCAGAATGTCGATAGAAAGCTCCTTTTTAGTTCCTTTTTAGTGTGGATGGTGCTAGTTCTGCGAAAGTAACGTTAAACGGCAATTTCCGAAATTCTTAGGGGGGATTTGTGACTGAAATGGTGCGAAATGATTATCAAGTGACTATTCCCTGTTTATATTATAATGTTTAGAGACACGGGGCATTTATCAAATGGACGTTTGTTACATTTTAGTATCATTCTAATTTAAATGCTATAATTTTGAGAAAAGATTTTCACCTTACAGTTGAGTACCGAGTCTCCACGATACTTCGGTACCTTTAGGTTGGTGGTACCGTACCGGTACCGGTTCGTACCGGTACTTCCGGAAATACCGGTATACCGTGAAACCTTAGTATACAGTACGTCTATTTAGGTTTGATAAAACAGCACACATACCACGTTTCTTGAATTCCTGAGGAGTGTGATTTGTAGTACACCTGGAAAATTTAAAACTCCAGGCCTTGTTCCGTGTTTTTGAATCCTGCATTAATGTTTTCAATGTGACTTTGTCATTCAACTCAAGTTTCAAAGTATTCAGATTCCACACATTTAACCATTAGTACACACTACAGTATGAAAAAGAGGAACTTTGTAGCTTGGCACAAACTGCATATTTATCATAGCATTGTGCTATTAGTGTGCAACTCTCACATAGTTATGTAAAACTGTGTTGTGTTTTGTGAGTGCCAGTACAGTGTTTTTTGAAAAAAAAATACCCCCTCTCACACCATTTAGTGTTTTGATCAGGAGTTGATAAAGGGGAATGAATTTCCCCTTTTCCCCTTCCAGAAGAAGGAGGGTAAAAATCTGCCCATTTTTATTTTGATGAAATAAAAAAAAATGTAGCTGTATTTGGTTTCTTATTTAAGATAGGACACCTTTTCAACAATGTTTGAACTTAAGAAAGTAAAAAGCCTTTAAAATCTTTCAGATTGTACATTTTAGGGGTCTTGAAGCAAGCTTTTGCCCCCATGTCCCACATGTAAGTTTGACCAAGGCACCATTCATTTCAGTGGACTTGAGATTTGGTAGTAAGAAGTAGTGAATAACATCCTTAACTTGTATTCCCTTGTTTTTACAACTCACAATGATAAAAAATGATCAAGTACACTTGAATGGTTCCCTGAAAGCACCAGACTGTTCTGGACTTTAGAGTCTTTTCAACAAGAGAACACTGCACCAAGATTGACTGTGCTGGGCAGGGTATGTCTGTCTTGCACCTTCAGTATAAATTACCTCCATCATTTCATGGAGGGTTATATGCCAGTGTTGCCAGAGTTCCTTGGTAATGTTGCAAGGATTCAATATTTCCTTGCTAGGAACATTAAATACATTGCTGGAAACATCAAACCCTGGGAAAGAACCTTGTCATCTTTGCCAACTATTGAAATAATGCAAAAATTGGGAATAGCCCATGTAACCTTGAATCTCAAAAGTTGTTTACTGACTACTGCCTTCCTGGGGTTCTTTTGTTGATGTTCCCAGGATTCAATATCCCCATGCTGGGAACATTGGATACATTGCTGGGAACTTAATAACCTGGGAAAGTACCTTGTAATAATTGCCAATCATTGAAATAGTACAAAAACAGGGAATAGCCTAGATTAAATCTTGAACCTCATTGTCATTTACTGACTTTACTTTAAATGGTTTTACATTTTGCCTCCTTTTAGATATTTCCATCGCAAATGCTTCCTCTAGTATCCATGAACTCTCAACAGCAGCAGAGAATATACAGGACAATCATATATGGCGTGACAGACCTTTTCCCTGAGGAGTCATGTGATAACCCACCTCCAGACGGTAGGCAGGATAACGTAGCTGGAGACCATATTTTCCAAAGAGTCCAGCCAGTGCCAGCATGGTATAAGAGTGAACTTCTGTCTAATGAGTGGTGCAAAAGAAATGTGTATGTGTTCATATAGATATTTCTTCAGTTACAATATTCATGGTTCCTTCCATTAAGTAAAACTGTATATGTTGAGTGAAATGCTTTGCCAGGAGTTTTCATAGTTTTAAATTCCAAATCCTGACTGTTGGAATTTTAATTCTTAAGACATACTGAAGAGGAAGTAATGTGGTTCAGTACAGTACAGACAAATTTGAGCAGCTAGTGAAGTGTGCCATTATTTTAGTTCGTCATCCTTAAATCATCTTAATTTTACTGTTTACATGCAATCCTACATTCTCATATTCAGTAAAATGGGGGAATCCGTATGTATTTTAATGTTCAACCATCCTTGATTAAAGGTAAGAAAAGAATTTGAAAGATAAAAGGTGATGAACCCCAGTAGTGTCCTACTATAAAATGAGACCATCACTTGACTGTTTTGATTCATCTGCATTTTGAAAATATTGGGATCTGTGTCTATCTGACTCGTCATAACCTCCTAATTATATATGAAATTTCCCATCTTGACTGCATGCACTCTATGGTATAAATAGACTGTAAACACTTGGATGGTGCCGTCCCGCTTCAATAAAGCAGCTTAGTGCATTCAGATCACTTTTCTATCCATCATCTTTCATCGCTTCGCCAGAAAGTCCTTTTTCCTTCTGTCTGGCAATCAGAGAGTTTCTTAAAAATTTAGAGGATTTGTTAGAACCACAGACTTCCTATACATGGACAGAGGATACTGTGCGGTACATTGTCGCTACGGTAGAGTGGGAAAAAGTGCACCAAAATGGCCTTCTGCTATGGTTTTTGTGTGAAAGCTTGTACTTGCTCAAGCATATCTCCATATTTTGCAAGAAAGTTGAAATATTTTTAAAATATGGCAAGTTTAGGTCAAAATCACTTCACATATTGCAGGAATATGATATTGTTCCCCATTCAAGTTAAAATTTTACTTAAAATATTACAGAGTTGTCGTCGAATCGCCTTTTCTGTCCCAGTCGGTGGCGACCATCTACAAATAGGACGTACATGATACATGCACTGGCCATGTATATAAGTCTGTGGTTAGAACAGTTCTCAACCTAGAGTCTTGGTAGGTAGACTTTCCTCAGAGCTGTGTCAGAACCTCTTATGTCCCCCTCTTCTTGGAACTGGTGGGATGGGTCAATAAGGGGTTTAAACCCATTGGTTTTCAAATTCCTGTTACATGTTTTTGAAAGGCAAACTCTTCTTCATTTATCAGATTTCATCACTGTTTTGTTGTCACCATACAAGACTCTTCTGGGAGAGAAGTTTTCCTGAAACTTTATACTAATAGAATAAAAGACCTGGCACAGATTCCCATTGATCTCCTTACCCCAGATGGGAAGGTTACACAATTTGAAACCTTGGGGAAGTGTTTCAGTGCCAATCATCAAATGAAGCAAGCCTTTACAGCTCAGCTTGTACCGATGTTGGAGACTATTGCAAAGTCTATTGAGGTAGGCAAAATTAGGCATGTTTATGGCCAATCTTTCATAAAAAATTGTGCACTGGAACCAAACGTTGGTGATCTTTGATGTTGTTTTTTTCTTTATTTTACTCTATTATTTTGACCTTGCCATGATTGGGGATGCTATCTTGCTGATAAGGTATATAAGGGATGCTCAAGTTCAAGTTCAAGAAATTTATATGGCGCATTATTTAAAATAATTATTCTTATGCGCCTTACAAGACACAGTGGAGAACAAAAGACTAAGTTGGACTATCAGATACCATCAAAGGCACAGCTAAATAGGTGGGTTTTTAATAAGGACTGAAAATGTTCCAGGGAGCGTGCTGTCTTAACTGAAAGGGGCAGATCATTCCATAACTTAGGGCCTTGGACAGCTAGTGCGCGCTCACCAAATATGGATCTATATCTAGGAACAACCAGATTGAGAGTTGTCTCAGATCTAAGTTCATATTTTGTTTTCTTAAAGGAGAACATGTTGGAAAGGTAGAGTGGTGCCATATTGTGTAGGGATTTGTAAACAAGAAGCAAGATCTTGAATCGATTCCTGTAAAACACTGGGAGCCAATGCAAGTCCTTCAGCAAGGCTAAGGATTGGAATAACCTGTTCGTGTTAGCAACTAGTCTGGCAGCGTAATTTTGCACACGCTGTATCTTGTACAGCATACATTTCGGAATACCAGTTAGCAAAATATTGCAATAGTTGATACAGCTATGAACCAGTGCATTCACAAGAGCAATGATAGCGATCTTGCTTAGGAATTTAGCACACTGTCTAATGTTATACAGATGGTAAAAAGCAGTTTTACACTTACTATTGACATGATCAGACATAGAAAGACCATGATCTAACCAAGCTCCTAAGTACTTCACAGACGACGAGACTTTAACAGGGGTGTTACCAACAATAATATTTTCAGTGTTAAGTGTGGACAACTGTTGGTTGGAACCAAATATAATTACTTCCGTTTTACTGTCATTCATTCTTAGTTTATTGAAAGTCATCCAGTTCTTGACATCTTTCAGACACATTTCAAGCTTTGCGATCGAATCACTTATGTCAGTGGGGTCACCTGCATTCATACTAAGGTATATGCTATGATCATGTGCATATCCATGTATACTTGGTGAATGAGCAGCAACAACGTCAAACAGAGAACTGGCATACCATGTGAACAATTGAGGTCCACAGCAAGATCCTTGTGGCACACCAAAACTTACTGGGAATGGTTTTGACCGCACATTGTTTATCATGACATACTGTTGACGATGTAGTAAATAAGATTTGAACCAGTCGAGCACTGTGCCTTCAACCCCAAAACGTCGGGTAAGAGAATCAAGAAGGAGGTTGTGATCTATTGTGTCAAAAGCTGCACTTAGATCTAGAAGCACAAGCACAACACACTTTCTGTTATCCAATTGTAGTAACACATCAGAATGTATTTTCGAGATGGCAGTTTCCGTACTGTGGAATGGGCGGAAGCCTGACTGGCATGTTGGTAGAAGGTTATATTTATTACTGTGCTCAATCATCTGGTCAACAACAGCTCGTTCAATCAACTTTGAAATAAAAGACAAGTTACTCACTGGACAATAGTTCGAATAAGTTAAGTCAAGTCCAGGTTTCTGTAGAAGTGGTTTGACCATAGCTTGCTTCCAGTCCGTGGGGAACTGACCATTTTGAAGAGACATATTTACAGTTTTTGTGAGGGCTGACAGGAAGATATCGATATTTTCTTTTAATAACCACGTGGGTAGAGGATCAAGCTTGCACTGTGTGGAATTTGCCCTAGTAACGAGTGTGCGAATATCTTCCTCAGAGAGGGTCTTGAAAGTACGCCAAACAGGTACATCTCTTGCAAAATCAGGAGGATCGATGACAGCTTGAGTATCTAACTCCTGTCTGATTTTGTTGATTTTGTCAGTGAAAAATTCTCCAAAATTACATGCAAGAATTTCTGCGTCTTTGTGGGGTGGGAGAGGGGAAGCCGGTTTACGATCGAGTAATTTATCCATAATTTGAAATAATTTCTTCGAATTTCCCTGCGTATCAGATATGGCATTAGAGTAGAAATCACGTCTGGCTTTATTTAGTTTGTTAGTGTAATCATTGAGTTTAGATTTGTACGTCTGAAAATCAGTGTCAGTTTTCGTGCGTCTCCATATTCTCTCTGCTTTGCATTTTTCACGTTTTAGATCTTTTATTTTATCATTGTACCACGGCACAACAGGTTTCATTAATACACTTTTGGTACGTTCAGGTGCATGCATGTCAATAACCCGTGAGACGTTCCGATCATATGAACGAGTCAACGAATCCAATTGATTAATGTCCATAAGTTCTGTTAGGCTTTGTGCAACATCGCTTTGAAAAGCTTCGATAGAAATTGATTGCAATTTTCTAAAAGTGATGCATTTCTCTTCAAGTTTTGGTTTGAGAAAATTTAAACAGGTGTTAACGAAACAATGATCCGATACATAAGACTCAGAGATAGGAATTGATGGTATGATCTTATCCTTGCAACGAGTGATGAAAAGGTCTAGAGTATGTCCGCTAATATGAGTAGGAGTGCAAACATGCTGAATTAGTCCCATGCTGTCCAGTAAGTCACAGAACTTAGTTCTGGTTGGACTTGACGTAACATCCATATGGATATTGAAGTCACCAGTTATTTATATTGGGTCTCTCGTTACAATAAGATCCTCAAGCATATTTCCAAATTCAGCAAAAAATACACTGCAAGGAACAGGGTGCTAACTTGCCCCTACGGTTTTAAAATTTTCAAATTCTAGTTTCTCAAGAAGTCTAGTTTCTCAAGAAGTAATTGAAATTTTACCAGGGTGGTAAGAATGTATTCCCCTTCAACGTAGTAGACTCGTTCTGGGTATGACATTAAACTGCATATAGGTAGGGTGAGGAGGTTGTGTGTTGCAAGTAGTTTTTTTTCCTGTCTATCATTTTTTGCTCTGTGATATCTAGTGTTTGCACGGATTACCCGGATACCTGCCCGCCATTGTATTACCCGGTTCCAAATCTACTACCTGAATCTTAAAAAAAATGCATGCAAAAAAGGATCACCCCATTTACACCATTGCCCACGGTAATGGACTAAAATATTTTGCCAATTTGGTAAACATTCTCTGAGACTGAGAATGGAGAGAGCCCCCAGAAATTATGTGTAATTTTGTTTGAAAGTTGTCTGTACTTCATTTCCAAAGTTGAAATTTTTATCAGCTTGCGGCCCGATCACATTATCGTCACATAGTGGGTTATTTCTCACACATATGTAGGCTATATCACTTGTAATCTTGTACACAAGCAAGCTATCTAACGGTCGATTCAAAATCACATCGTACTTTTTCATGCAGACATATCAACCCTGCCCAGCTTGCAAAGACAGTGCCCGTAACGTTCTTATATTAATACGGTATGCCACCTCAAGTATAATCCTCGAATATTTCATAATGGTTAAACGTGTCAGTTTTAAGCAAATCAACACTTTTCTGCTATCTGTAAAGTGAAACGACATCAATGTAATAACACGGTAAACATTCACGGAAAAAGCTCTTGAAACAGGCCATATATAAAATGTATTTTGCCATAAATATGGGGCTCGCGCAGACTATGAAGTTTATGTGTGAAAACAGGGAGTTGCTGGATGTCAAATGCGAGGCTAGCTACCTAGCAAAGTACATACCCCATTAGTGATAATTCCAATGCACATTGTACAGTAGTGTGAGGGAAGTTTACAAACATGATGTTGTTTGTTTACAGTCGGTAATTTTTGATGTGCAGGAGAATACCATAATACAGGGCTCTGATTGGTTGATATTTTTAAATTAGTGTTTTAAAAGGAGAAGCTTTGAGCTTTTAGTTTGCTTGCTTTTCGAGTAGGAAAGCGACCCAAAATGCAATATCAAATTGATATAGGCCTGGGGAAGTACCAATTTTCTTATTTGACTGTTTTCTGTTACGTTTCTTTTTACCGGTCATTTTGATTTGAAACAAACGAGACGGTAAAACCTTCTGACAAATCAAATGTTTTTGAACTTGGGAATGTGATCGCTATACCTATCCAATACAGCTGTAAATATTACCATGCATGTCTTGTGGAGTATGCCTTGCAAAATGCTCATATCTTTTAGTCACCGTAACACTGGGTTATCCTGGTACCCGACGGGTATGGCGATCAGGTACCCAGGTCCTATTTTTTAGTACCTGTGCAAACACTAGTGATATCATATGCATAAGGTCTAATTGCACAATGAAATCCTGCAGTGGTGGTCAACTTCTAGGAAATAATTTTGGATGTCTTTAAGTTTGCAGTAGTACCAAGTCCAGTGCTGGGTCATCAAAGTGTACTTTTGAAAAGGTCAAAGGTTGTTCAAGGAATCAAATGCTCCAATCAACAAAAGCATTCTCTTAGCACAGGTTGTGTTATATAGGAGCTTATTAGTGTTTGCCAGAATATGCACCGTATGGTTCAGTTGTTCATTTGGCTATATGAAAAGTCATGAGGGCACAAAGGGTCAGACGGTCACATGCATGGTATTGCCTTTTCATATTAGAACTTGGTTTTGTGTGATATTGTCATAATCTGTTGGCCTGACCAAACGGGATTTAAGTAGGACGTATATTTTGCAGCAAAGCTATGTGCAATTTTGTGCCCACAATCATTTAATAGAGATTTTCCGCAATCTGGGTTGTCTGATTTACCCCTGCTGTAACGATCTACAACATTGAAGGTGCTATATGTGGACTTTCCATGTCCTGTTGGTGCTGATCCCTTTATATACTGTACCACTATAAAATTAACTGTTTGTCAGGGAAATGGTAGTTGAGCTATGGCATCATTGATGCTCATATTTTTTTTTATGAGGCCTTGTGGTAAAAAGACATTTAACTAGAATCCATCATGTAAAAGATTAATATTCTTTCCATTGGGGGAGAGTCATTGATCTAACTGGACAGTATGGGCAGTTGGGCATAGGAACTTGACAATAACTGCCACTTAGATAAATTTACTCTGCCATTTATTATTTTTGGTATTGTTCGTGTTCTCCATTGAATGTTATTGTATACAGTAATACCTTTCAATTGACATTGGATAATATGTAATGCATGTAGGACAATAATGTTAGTGATGATTCCCTGCTGTCATATCTTTTATAGGAGTATTTTGAAGCAAGTTCTGGAGAATCAAGTACAGACAGTACATTCATTGAGCAAGACAACCTGGAAGAATTGTTTGGACGAGCAACAGCTGTTCCACCTGACCTTTATCGTAACCTTCAGCCACAGAGCAAAAGCAACAATGTCAACAGTTGTAATCCAGTCAGGCGGTGGCTTTTAGATGGTCAGGAGGGTTACCTTACCCCAAAACTTGATCCTGTTCTGAGCCCAAATTTGAAACGTGCTTGTGAGCATGTTCCTGAACCAAATACAGCAGCCTGCGGGCCTGCCAAATACAGCAAAAAGATTGCAGATGACGAAAAGCCTGTCGCTGTTGCAAAGACCCAGGACCCCATGATGAAGATCACTGGAAGGCCATCTACAAGTGAATGGGGAGAGAGTGGATTCAGCTCAGCCCAGATGAGCCGTTTCTCATCTTTCAACCAGGCCAAAGGAGTGATGCTGGCTGAAAAGCAGTTATCCATGGGTAAATAACTTAATTCTCTGTTGTGTAATTTTATTACCTGATCTCTATTTCTATGTTTCTTGGTTCCATGTGTCTGTTAGAAATAGCAAGGGTGGAATTCACTAACATTGATTCTACTGTAGATACTAGTATTACACACAGGTCTCTATGTGGAAAAGTTTCAGTTGGATTTTGCTTTGTGATTTCTCTCACATACTTTTTATTCAATGGGGAATTCCCATTGGCTTACTGTGGATATTGTTGAAAGATCATTCTTTTGAAGGTGTCTCTTTACACACTGTGAACTCAATGGACAAGTTAGTCTTTTGAGTGCATAATACAAATCATTGAAGCAATGTTCATGTCATAGTCTCCACTCTAATGATGACAATGACTCTTCATCAGCTAGCAACAAATTCCTCAGCGATGTGATGCCATGTGTTAGTGTAAGTATTAACCAAAGTGAATTATACCAATGCAAGGCACTTATGATGAGTTCACAAAATAAAAGCACGTGATGACTAGGGATGATCATTGGAAGATTGCATACAGTGTCATTTAGCTCCTTAAGGGAGCAGAACTCCTCTAGCAGTAAATGTTTGGTTTTCCCCCCTTGGCTCTTAGCCAGAGAGTCGAGGGGACTTTTAGAAAAAAGGAATGATCATTGGGAGACTGCAGACAGTGTGAAATGAAAGAAAGCACTATGTTAGTGAGGGAAGCACTGCTTCTTAGAAGCTATCTATTGTAACTTGACCAGATCATACCCAAGACGTAATTAGCCGAGTCAGGAAAACAAATCAGTGGGCCACGATGGGGGGGAAAAAACATGGTCAGCCTGACTGAACCAATTGGTTAGAAAATAAGTTGAAAAACCTCATCTAGATAACTATTCAACCATTGAGCCCTTGAAGTTCCATAAGAATATCCTTCCCCTTGAAACTGGGCATGATTTGGCCGATAGTACCATGTCTTGGACAATTTTTTGGCGATAGAAATCTGCAAAAACCAACTGACCTTCAGATTTCTGTCAGGTGTTAAAACCCTAATAATGACTAGGGGTGTACATTATTGCTGGCAATATCAAGAGACAATGCTCCTTTGTATTTATTAAGAAGTTTTTTGTTAATTTTGGAGTATGAAGTACCTATTTGTCCCAAGTATCATAATGGGACAGATTGGTCTTGATATTTTTTTTTTACTGACCACTTTTCCCACAATTTTCAATTTCATTTTCGTGGATAAATACACTAAATTTGGATGAACTTTTAGGAATTGAGATTCATTTCGTAATCAATTTAGCTACTGCAATCAATTGTAGTCACATTATCAATGGAAATACAAATCAGTCCTTAAGAATCATTTGGAGGCAGATTCCAGGTATCTTACGGTTAAGTGCAAAACTGCTCCTACTGCCGTTGTGCCTGATGCTCCTCATATGCAATGGAGTGCTCATCATAAATGGAGCAGGGAGAACAAGCCAGTGAGCCACAACTGGAAAAAAATGTCGTGACCGGCTCGACTTGAACCAATAGGTTGGAGACTGGGCCGTAAAACTCCATCTAACTAACTAACTAACTAACTAACTGCATCACTGCACTGCTAGATTTGGAAATCAAGGTCAAAGTATAATTGTCCACTGTTCAAGGATGGAATTCTCTAATAGACCTTGTGCATTTACTATACGCTGACATCATCCTGTTGGCAGAACAATGGAACACATGGTCACATGCAGAAGAATTACCTATGCACCCGTAGCAGACTCTGCACGTATTTGACTGATGGACAAATCAGGTGTCTGCATTTTCCCTGTGTTGGTTTGTTTCGCCCCCAGAGGAGGGTGAACTTTCCACTCTGAGACATCATATGCGCAAGGTCTATGTGCACTTGTGCATTTGTCCTACTGTACTTGGTGAATGATATCCTGTGTGTTCCATTTTCTGAGATAAGAATGGTGCAGTGACTGCCTGTTTAAAAAAATGAAATGGTTGTTCAGTTGACAATGGATAACCATTCCTGCCAAAAGATGCCCACATTGAGACTTAAAAGGAGGGTATAAGCAAAAAATTCCTTTTAATGTGTGAAAGAGGAACTAAATCTATGCATTTTGGTGAAATTTTGATTAAAATCAGACAAGTAATCCTTGAGATATCAGCAAAAGAAGTTGTGACCCAAAGTGAACATGAGGCAAATGGGAGCTATACCACTAGGCAGCTCCCTGAATCACTTCCTCACATTGAAAAGGAATTCTTTGTTTCCTTTGTTTATTCAGGTTGCTGTGTTGACCTTGATGTTAATGGGGATAGGACCTCCCTGTGAAGAATGTGAAATTTGTAATTTTCCCATGCCTCTCATGCAATCACATTCTAATAACATATGATTGTTGAGGAGAAAATTTGTTACTAAGTTTAAGGAAAAACAAAAGACTGCTCATCAATCTGAGGATGTGACATCATATGTGCTTGCTCCAAGTTTACATTGTGTTGAAAGTGTGACAACTTCAACTGCTGATATCTTGGGAAGCACAAATCGCATTTCAATGAAAATTTCACCAGATTGCTTAGGATCAAGAACCTCTTTAGTTTATCAAAACTTAATTTGTGATTAGACCTTCCTTTTAAATTACATTCTGGAACGGTGTTATATTCTGGGACTGAAGGAAACAAATAACAAAGCATCAGTGCAGGAATTGGGCTGTTTGCTTGAAACCTTTGTCCTTTGTGTTTGTGTGGCCACTCTCGCCACAACCCATTAACAAAGAATTAAGTCAAAATTCCTTCTTTCTGTAATCTGGTCTTTGGTGAAATGTTTGGTAGTTCAGACAGAAATTCTGGTTGTCTGGTGTGCTGGGATGCCTGTTTAACATGAAAGAATCCCTCTATGTCAAAAATGTTCACATGTGCATGTACCTCATGTATGTATATGCACATGTATGTATATGCAAAACATGTAATTTCAAGTAGGAATTTGTTTCTCCAGAAGTTACAGTATACAGTACACTGGTTGTGGCTGATCAGTTGATTTGGTACTACCTGCTGCAGATCAGTTGATTTGGTACTGGTATTGGAACCACACAGACTTCCTGCACATGGACAGAGGATCACATGACCTAAACAGTCGCCACCAAGAGAACCCTAAAATGTCGTACGAAGATGACAGCTGTAAAACTTAAATTTGTCTGATTTGACAACAACTATGAAACATTTCACACAAATTAACATTTCACACAAATTAGACTTGAATGAGGAAAAATGTCACCTTTCTTCAATCTGTTAAGTGATTTTGACCTTGCCTTGACTTTCTGTCATGGAAAAAGTGTAAAATTTTGTAGAAAACACTGATAATGGCGAACATGGCTTTTATTTTTGAAATATAGCTGTTAAATGTGACTTTCTTTATATTCCATACTTGCAGAGATTGAAGCTGAACAGTACTTCCAAACTGAATTTTTTCTGGATGGAGATGATGATTCAGATGAATAGGAGATGTGAAGGAAGATGTGAAGGTATCTGAAGAGTGTGATGAGGTTTTATGTTTGAAGGAGTCACCTTAAACTCATTTTGAAATGGGCCAAATCCTGCAGATTTCTTCTTATTTTTTCTATTTCTTTCTTATTTTACTTTAAAGTATCTTTAGCGATATTTTAGAACTGAAGCTTTGCATATTCAAGGTAAACCAGTGAGTCACTCTTCTAAATCCATTATTTATTGTAAGAAAAATATTGTCATGTGACTCCTAAGAGCCGACTCTGAAACAGTTCAGATTACTTCACTCACCCAAATTGGAGTAACTGCTTTTCCCGTTTGAGAATGTAGGAATCAGCTGACACAAGGTGTGGTAGTGAAGCCATGGATTAGCAGTGCTGCAGTCTCACATGCTGCTTAAAGATGTTGGGAAACAAAGTGAACTCTTTTTGTACCGATATATTTGGCAGAAAATGGCCATATTTACATTACTATTCATGAGTTTAATAAACAAAAGAAAGTTGAGCAGCTAAGCTCAAAACATAAAAGATCAAGATAGGACAATTTATTAAATTGGCAATTTTTTTAATAATTTCATACATCTCGTAAAGGATGTGCAACACCTAGACTGAAAAAAACAATACTGTTTAGACAAAAAGTTGAGCTACCAGAACAGAAATTTTTAATTGAAAACCGTAGAACCAAGTAAAAGGGAAAAAAATCCAGTATGATTATTGAGTAATGATCTTCATATATGGACCTTGTAATTAAAAAGGCCACAACTAAATTTGTCTGCTATTTTAGCAAATATTTTAACCTTCAGTGCACCTGGACAAAAATTAAAGTGGAGAACACTACAAATAGCAAAATATCAGAATCAGATTGGTTCAAAATGAGCTTATTTTGAAAGAAACAGAATTAACTTGTAAATCTGACTTAATGATATGAGTCCTAATTTACGTTTGGCATCATGCATGACTCTTTTCTCAAGAAAAGACTATTTTGAAAAGGATTTTATTATGTCCATGAGGCATTTAAAATCAATGACCATGTCATTTATAACATTATATATAGTAGCACAGGTTACTGTGCATTTCTACCAAATGAGAAATAATTTCAATTTATGAGATACACTTATGTATCAAAATTACATTATGAATGAGAAATATTGCATTTAAAATGCCAGGACATTGCCAACAAAGAAAATAGTTTTATTCGTTCCAGTCTCATCAATAATGCCAGCAAATAGTTAGCTTCATAACCTTCAAAATATTTTACATTACAATAGTGAAGGAAGTTGTGTAATTTGAATTTTTGAAAATTTGAAGACGCACATTATTGAAGAATAATTAATAATTGAAAGCCTTACTGTGCGAAACTTGTTTCTCGCAAAAGAGAACTTATGTTCTGCATTATTTTGAATAATCAGCCATTTTGTGTTTTTAAATATGGATATATGTTTTTTTTTCCCTGTAGAGCAAATACAATATTACCCTTCAAATGAAAAGATGAGTTTGAATCCTTCATGTTGGTAGCAATGAGTAAATGTTGTTTTATGTTAAAATAGGGCTCCAAAATTCACTTGCATTCAGACAAGTCCTTTTCCATTATAAAGATTCTTTGTGTTTGTAGTGAGATTTATCATGCATACTGTCATTCTTTATTTTATACCACATTGAGGTGGTAAAATTTTGCCCATTTGCAGGGCTAGGGGCCTTAGTTACCATAGCATGTGCTTTTCAACTGGGAGCTGCCACTATCTATATCCTGGTAAAGTCATAGCAGGAAATGATTCTGTTGTTTTCTTGTCTTAGAGGTAATAGGGTAAAGTAATGGTTCTGAAGTTGCAAAAGTTAAATAAAGGTTGGCATTGGATGTACTAGTTATTATTATCTTGTGGGGTTTAAACATATCACACACAACTGTATTAGAGAGTGGGACACAGCTGTTCCCAGGGTTTTTTTTTTTTTTTTGAAATTCAGGGAATTTCACACATGTTTGCCTGATGATTTGTTTTCATAGTCACTGGATTGACTACTCAAGTTTTGTGCCCAATATGTTATGGAATGTTTGTGTGAACAAGGCCTGTGGTTGACTTTGGTTGTTTGTGATGGTTTCCCCATATTGTTTGGCTGCATCATGGTGCAAATTTATAATGCTTTGAAGTCTATCTCAAAAAGCTTTGTAAGAATGTGTGTTAATATCATTTTTTTGATTTGATGTTTTCTTCAGAGATTATGGAGTGTGTTGTGATATTCACCTAAAGGGCAAACTTAAATGGTTTAGCAAATGCATGTTCAAGTGGTTAAGAGCATCTGACTCACATTTGGGAAACCTGGAGTTTGAGTCCTGGCCAGGTCATCTTGAAGGCTTTAAAAATGGGACTTGCTGGGTTTTACATTCAAAATTTGGTTTAATTTCTGGAGAAAGAAAAAATTTAGAAAGTGGCAATGCTAGGCATACATCTGTTGATGTCACACATGTCAATTTGGAGTCTACAATCTTGGGCAAAACTAGATGGAACACCCCCGCTCCCCCGTGCAATGTTGGAGATGATGAGACTTATTCAGGACGCACCATTTTCTTTGGGAACCAACATTGTACTGCGGGACGGGGGGTTCGTAAATCGCTATTTCCTGTAGGACACAACATTTGGAGAGCTGGATAGAGGTTGTGCTAATAAAGTTCGGCACCATAAACAACATAAAGACGTGAGGTGTGCCAACAGTTTTGTCCAAGATTGTAGCAATATGTATGAGGGCTGTTTGTTTATGTGTACACCACCAATACCCATATCAGATGTTGTAGATCGTAATGATTTGACCGCAATGAAGGGAGCACATTTTGCCATGTGACATTCTGTGTATTAGCTTTGTGGAGGGAGAAAGAAAACATTTAAGGGAGAAAAAAGAAAAAGTCCTCTCAGTGGATGAAAGTAGTTACATCCTGTAATGAAAGTAGAGTATACAGTGTTTATGTTCGCAGGTGATGGATATGAAAAGAGTCAAGTTGTCAGTTTTATTGACTGATATTTAGATTTACTGGATACTGTATGTGCCCAGTTCTATAATATAGATACATGCATAGAAATTATTCACAGAATGTAATATATGTTGAAAAGTAAATGGAAAAACAAACCTGCAAGAGACTAGTTGGGGAGTATGACATTTCTGGCTGGGTCACAAGACCCAGGTTAGAAGTTTCGTTTTCCTGTTGCAACTTAAAAAGGTTGAGTGTGCAGCAAGATGGAGGCATAATTGAGCAGCATGTTGTCTTGTTTGCTAGTGATATTGTGGTTTATTTGATCACAACCTGTACAGTAAATATCCTTCTTTATAAAGAAAGATAGCATGAAAGATGAAGATGTATTACAAGAGGTTGTGACACCCATTAAACAAAATAGTGTAAATTTAAAATTATATTGGGGAGAGTGTGGATTTAAGACAGGATATTGATGTGGAGCATATCATCAGTTGGTACTGATAAAGAAACTTACAATGTACATCATAAAAAAAGCCCTACAGGTATGTTCTCCATGAGCAAGCTGTTTGGCCTCTGGTGTTTGTGTGTAGCCCTTTATAGCATGCAAATCCCAAAACTATGCCTAAAGCCAATGGTTTTTTGTTGCACTTGTTTAGCCTGGCTTATGCCTTATTAAGTTTTACCATGCCTGTTTTTAACAATATTTTTTTTTTATTTTTAATTGCTGATCTCTTCTTTTAAATTTTAGCTGCTTGCATTTCTTTTTTTGCTGTCTCAAAGACAGTGAGATTTATCTCTGGCTAAAAGCTTACAGGATAAGGAGGGATGAAGGGGAGATGATATGGGCTTAATAAGTAGTTTTAAAGAATTCATTCCACACCAACATAAATGTGTAACAGGGTTTCCCCGGAATTTTAAAGAGCGTGTGATGATAGATGTGATAAATTTTTATGAGGTGGTGGCCAAAAGGTGTGAGATGGCCACCTCACAAAAAAGAATACAAAACCCTGTGTTATAAAGTGTCACCAGTTGTGCCATGTTGGGAAATATGATCTTAAGAAGCATCAGAGAATGGTGTACTATTACATAGTACTCTATTTTGCTATACAATTACAAAAATAATGGATCAAATTCAGGTATTAGTCAATGACAGGGTTGTAGCTAGCCAAATTTGAGTGCTGGGTAATTGTCTGATCTGGCAAAAGTGCCTCACCCTACCCTAGGGCATTCACCCCATTTTTTCAGCCACTAATTTCTCATTTTTCCCTCATTTTACTTTAGGGAGTAAATTTGGGGCTATTTTTATGTCTCAGTAGGCAGATTTGTGGTAGGCAGTTACACGTGTGTTCGCCAGGAGTGCCGGGTGGTAATAACCAGTGCTGAGTGCAGCTGCCCAGCAGCGCCCACCATAGTTACAACCCTGTTCAGTGATACATTATCTTGTATTGCTTGTATGTACTTCAAATGTTTTTCAATTAGATTTAAAGTGAATGAATGACTGACTTATAGTACACACTGTGTACCTGACATACCGAAAAATGCAAGTTGTATTTATACAAGGAAGTGAAGGAATATGAACAGAAAAGACTGGAGAGCTGGTTATATTGCAACCACGCACTTCCTATACTTGGACAGAGCATGCAACGCGGTACATTGCCGCTACCATATGTGTGAGAAAAAGCATACAAAGATGGCTGTCTGCTATGGTTTTGTGTAAAAGTGTGGACTAAAGAAGTTGAAATATTTTCAAAACATTGAAAGGTAATTTCAAAATCTTTACATGCAAGCAAGAATATGATATTGTTCACCATTAAGTTTTGTTTAAATATACTGCAACAGAGTCGTCGTGAAATTATACAAATTATAGCTTCGTGGTGGCCATCTTGGTGCACCTTTTTTGTCCCAGCCTGTGGTGACAATATATGGATAGGACATGATCACTTACTGTACTGTAAGGGATTTGCCAAGTTTAGCAGTGATAGTACAGCTACAGTAAGTGGAGATTTGGAAAGCATTGTTAAATAATTGTTGAGGTCTTCCAAGGACAGTTTTTTACAATGCATGGAAAAAGCTTGTGGCTCATAAATCACAACTTCCCACTCGGTTGCAATTAACCAGTTCAGACTTTGTTTTCAAAGACCAGCTAAAATGGGAAAACCAAAGATTTCTCTAGATGATAAACACACCTTACTATGACCCAGTTAGGGGGATTGAACCCCAAACCTCCTGGTTGCTAGGCTTCATTGCTTCAAATGGCACTTCTTACCCATGCACTGGACCACAGCATAAGTTGTTTTTGTTTGTGATTATAATACCAAAGGCCATCATTGAGAAATATATTCAGTGCTATGTGCCAAATATATGACTTGTATGTATATATGTAATTGACAATTTCACTAGTCTTTCAAAGGGACTGTAATGTTGATAGGTTAAAATATTAGAATTCCTAGATCATGTAAAAAGATTTTCAGAAGATTGAGAACTATTTTGGGAATATGCAATGATGCTTGTGGTTTGGTCTGTTTAGTGGAATAGTAGTTTTAAAGTCATTTTAATATTTAAGTTTACTCCATGAGGTAATTGCTTCATGTAAAATAGATACTTAAGTGTGCTTTATATCAATGAATGGGGTAAGTAGGGGAAAAAGAACATCCTCCCCTACAATACATTATCCTTTCGAAGAAAGAAAGAAAAAATAAAAAAAGTTTATTGTAATGATTCTTAAGGCCTTTAATATTAGGGCTTTATAATAAGTTGTACTTATTTACACTGGGATTAGGATACTATGACTTATTATTCTGTCTTTTAGAATTTTAATTACCTGCAATAAACAAGAAGGGGAAGGGGGCTCTGTCCATTGAAATCAAGGCTTGATGACTTTCTTGTAAAAGCTTAAGATGTGGTCGACAAGGGAAAATTCATAAAGATGATGAATGTTATGTTATCAAACTAGGTAGTTTTACCTTAAGATCATAATTTGCTTAGTGACTGCTGTACAATTATGTACATGTGTTAGCAAGTGTACAGTACTAGCGACAGTTCTGATTGTGATCTGCTTCTTCAGATAATGCTTGACAAAGAAACTGTCACATGACCTGACCTGTGTAACCACAATATGTTTATGGAAAGCTCTCGCTTCCACAAACATAATGACCCTTTCTTTTTAAGAACACTCTTGCCACCAAAAAAATGACTGAAATAATTGATTAGTGACAATGGATTTTCCCATGTTTGTACCATATCATGGTATTTTATCAGGTTACTGTTGCGTTACTCACAGGGTTGGCCATGGTGCCATGGGTGGGAGGGGCAAGGTCCCTTCCATGTGGTCTTCCTCCCCCCCCCCCCCCCTCTTAGTCGGGAAGATGCTTTGATTGGGAAGACCACTGAAGAAAGCAAAAGCACCTAGAAACACTTAATAAATGGCTCCATACTTTTTGTACATGTCGGCTTTATATTTACATGTGTTGACCCCAGATCGCAAATTTCATCATTCTTGCAATATGGAAGTGCGTTGGTGTCTCTTTAAGTTGATGCCCCCACCATCACCCCACCCCAGTGGGAAAGTCCTGGTGTCTTGCCTGGTACTTTAATTGTACTATGTATATTATTGTTACTCTGCAGATAGATACAGACAACATGTTAAATGCAGTTGGTATTGTAACCTTAAAAGACTAATTCAGTCAAGTTTTTTTTTTCATTCATTTTTTTTTACATTGTATACTCAGAAATACAAATCAGACACAACGAATACTCTTTTGTTTAGTTTAGTATCTGCATTTTGTCCGAATGCTATCATGTTTTTCACGTTTTGACATCACACCTTGCCCATTCTCTCTCCTTACTCTTGCACATGTATTAATTAAAACTTACTCAAATATTTTTGGAAACGAAAACATTTCTCTTAGGTTTTATTCTATGCAAATTTCTCAGACCATTCTATGGGTCTGTGATATGATTTAAAGTGTACCTAAAGTCAAAAAAGTTCAAAAATATATATTAAAGGCCATGAAAAATAAATTCTAACAGTCCAACTTCCATCTTCATAGGACATTCCTGAGCTAGGATATTAAATGTTGAAGTTTATTCACTCAAATTAAAATGGTACATTGTGCAATAATTTGTGATGTCATTCTTGTACTACTCAAATTACAACCTTTGTATTTCTTTGTTTTTCCAAACATTACTGCACCTTGTACCAAGTTGTGATAGCACTCTTACTCTTATGAGGTGATGTAATTAATCAAGCCCTCCTTGTGCAACATGCTATGCAAGCAAACAGGAAGTGTTCAAGGTCATAAACACATTTTTAATTTTAAAGGAGAACAAAGCACTTCATGTGAGTTGTACAACAAGAAAGTCACAAATTATTGCGCAATAGACAATATGTTTTAAGTGAATAAACTTCAACCTTTTATATCTCAGTTCAGGAATGTCATATAAAGATGGGAGTTGGACTGTTAGAATTCATTTTTCACGTTTTCTTAAATATATATTTTTGAACTTTGTGACTTGAGGTACACTTTAAAAGAAGGGTTTACGGTCACATCAAGTTTTTATGTGATAAAGGGGTACTTATTCCAAATATTTCAGTGAAATTTGCCTTCACATTCGATGTGTGGTTCTCAAGATATGGGCAGGTAAAGTTCCCACATTTTCAAGAAAACTTGATGAACTTGAAGCAAGCACGTATGACATCATATCCTCACATTGATGGATTGTCTTGTTTTTCTTTTGAATTTACAGCCAATTTTCTCCTCCACAATCCCATATTTTCAGAATATGATTGCACAAGTGACATGAGAACTTTACAAACTTTGCATCCCCCACAGGGAGGTTTTATCCCTATTAACAACAAGGTCGACACAACGGTTTGAGAAAAAGTGAAACAATACATTCCTTGTCAATGTTAGGAAGTGACAGTTCTGTCTGTCTGCTGCCCTTAAGTTCACTTCGGAACACAATTCTAGTGACTTATTTTCTAATATTTAAAAACAAAAACATTCCTAATTTGTATGGACCAAACTTTGTGTTGCTCACTCCTACAAAACTGGTCTCCAGAGAAAAATTAAAAGAATAGGATACCAAAATGCCGGAATTCGAAGGTTTCAGATTGATATTTCAGGGTTTCCACAGAATGTAATGAAAAAAATCTGGCATTTTATCTTAAAAATCCTTGACCTTTAAGGTATAGTCTGGAAAATTGCTTTATGGTCTTGAAACTTTTCGCCTCAGACTTGCGAGTCTTCGACTATTTCAATAGTCGACGTACAAATAACTGTTTTATCAGTTCATGGGAGAGTACATTGACGGTTTAAATTCGGTTTTCAAGAATTCGTGACCGGACACTTAAATTTCAAATTATGCACAAAGCCGTAACAAGTCAGGAAACCACAAAATTCAAAATTTTAACCCTTTCCGTAACTATTGGATATAAACTTGACTCCTTATGCTCACTAAGTATTTTCATGAGGTAGTGACGACCCTTTAACACTCCCAGTTGAATTACAAATCCATGAATGAGATGTTTGCAGCTCCCATACGAACTTTTTCGCGATCATTTGAAAGTTACGCAAGTTTTTCGATATTCCACAGTTTCCGATGCAACGAATTGCCAGCCTTCAGTTTTCAATACGATACACCGCATGGGCGACGGACGGTATCATGGACGAGGGATTGCCCCCAATATCAGACGTTTTTTAAAGCGGCTCATTGAGTTGGTTCATGAAATTCCACAAATTTTCTCAAACCCGTTAAGTTTTCTTCACATACCAGTGACAAATGGTCCAGCTTAGGCAATCCCCACATCCTACAAACAAATAACTGTTTTATGTGTGAGCACTGAACGGTTAACTTCGGTTTTCAAAAATTCGTGACCAGACACTTTTTCAAATTGTGCACAAAACCGTTACAAGTCAGGACATCACAAAATTCAAAATTTTAGCTTTCCCCGTAACTATTGGATATGAAACCTTACTTATTATGCTATCTAGAAGCATTGTCATGTTGAAGTTACCCTTTATCACTCTCATTAAATTATCGATATCAACTCAATGAGCCCCTTTAACTAAGCTAATGTAACACCCCTACCACATGTTCAGATGTTGAGAACAAATCGTCGCACTTGACGTACCGTATTGTGCTGATACTGACTGGGCTTGCCACTTTGTTACTTCGAAAACATACCACCTGATGATCTGGCTGTCCCGTCATTTACTACTCAAGAATCTTCAAGTTAAACAAATATCACCCTTTTCTTCAAAGCTGCAAATTTTCTTTTTGCCTCTTCGTAAAGTTCATATTCTAATTTCAAGTCTCGTTTGATAATTTCAACTGTTTCTGGTGAAGGGTCAATCTTGTCCGTAGTTTTGAACATCTCGATGGAATCTAGTAAAGAGAAATTGCAAGGACTAAGAACAATAACTGAGTTTGAAAACGGTCTCCAAGTAATAGGACCTTAATAGAGAGTAGGATGATACTAACAACGCCCAAGTTACCCTTCACCCCTAACACAACCCGCCCCGACCCTTGGCACCCAAACTTATTCATTTCGCAGGAAGCAATTTCAAAGTGGGGCGAACTATTCTGGACCATGCACTTTATTCTACCCCATTGACATTGTTGGATGTTATTTTATTTTTGTTTTTTTACTTTTTTTCTGTGAGAAAGGACCTTTTTTCTTTAAGTGTGAACACTACTGTTTTATGAACGTAATTTGCGGCAGGCGGGGCGCGCCGAAAATTGACGTCCTTTTACATATTTGTAAATGTGGAGTATGTATTGCAGAAACTGATAGTTTAGATTCAGGGATTCCTGTAAGGAAATTTGGGACTATCCAAGAATCTGCGTTTCCTATTGGCACCTGAGATGGCATGTCGACTGAAGATCGTTGTTGTTACATCAAGTTACCTAAGCAGTGCGGATTGAGGATTCTTGGCGGCATTTAAAAAGCTCCCAAGGCTTTTTTGCCCTTTTTTAGACAAAATATTTAAAAAACTGAAAGAATATATTGAAAAAAAAATGTACGGAAACGGCACTGTAGCGGCTTGGAAAAGTTTACCAATGACTGCTTTATGAGCGATCGCTTACTGTATAAAAGGTTGCAATTCAGGGCGCGCAAAAAATTTTGCCCTTTTAAAACTAATAATTAGAAATATGGAATTTATATTAGGAAGAATTCGGAATTTTATGAAGGAAAAGTTGGGACAACCGCACTGTATTTGACTGGTGTCTCAAATGGCAAATTTCCGAATTTTTAACTTTTTCGAGCCAGGTGACAATCTCCCCTGCCTCCTGTAGCTACGTCACTGCTCTGCAACTTTGAACATTGATAACATTTTGACACTTCAATAACTAAAGAATCAGTCTACATAGACTACTCAACTGGCAGGGCTGAAGCATGCTTCAGCCCCTCCTCATTTTTCACTGTGGGCTATCGCCCCACCCACCCCCACCACCGCTTCCTACGCCTATGCATTTGTTATACCTATTCTACCTATTGACTTAACTTGGACAGTATGACGTTTTGAAGTCATAGGCCTTTATCTAAAATGCATTCCGCGAAATATATTTTTGCTTTCCAGTCAGTCATACTTTGCAAACTAATTTCGAGGCTCGGAATGAAAACTTCAGCCGGAGTAGCACTCTCAACAGATTCATCCACGTTCTCGAAGAAGTTAAGCTAAATAAATCGCATCGTATGTTACGTTTATCTTCTTGATGTACAAGTCGAGATTTAAGACTGTGGAACCGAAATTTGCTTGGAAGCAGAGCTTACTGTTCTCAGGAGAGACCCACATGGGGTATTGGCTATCAACGAAATCAAAATTGAATCAGTATAATGTAGCCTCATGTTTCTTCATTTATTCCTAAAAGGGCCAAACCTCTCACCCCAAACTACAGTTTTGGTACGGGGGTGCCGGTATTCTCAATTGGTTTAGCTCTTTGATTGACAGCTAATTCAAACAATGCAGAGTGGCAAAGTTTATAATACACAGCATGAACGGTACTGAGTGTGTTTTGACTATATAAATTGAGTTTTTCTATACTCACCTTGAAGCAATGAACTGAGATTGCATCTTGATGAGGATGAATTTCAGACAATTGTAGGAGGGGCTTAAGTAAGAAGGTTAGGAGAATTGATACTTTTTGGGATGAGAGAACTGGGCCTTTAAATGCTCTTGTGAGGCTCTGCCAGCAGCACTGAAAGAACTGGGGTTAAAATCTGTTACACTGCATGGTTAACTCCAGTGCAGACTACATTGGAGAAATTTATGTTGAGTCCCCTTTCATTCCAGTGAAAGAATTTCGCTCCACCCCGACCCCCCGACCCCCCCCCCCCCAACTCTGTTACATCGACAAAATCGAAAACTGGATTAGGTCATCGTTTCCAAGTTGTTTAGCCGGTATAACGGAGAGGCTGGTTAAGGGCTTAACCATGGCCGTATGGGACTCTCTCTTTCAGGAGGAGGTGACTTTTCGCTCGACTCAGACTCCCGACCAGGGCGTAATCTCTACTCGACGGAGGCACCCAAGTCTGCCCGGCTCAACAAGGTTTTGGCCAATTTGAGTGACTGCGGTCCACTCGGGCCCTTCCCATACGGCTAAGTGCTTAGCATGGCCAATATGCCACCTTTTCTTCACATATTTTTCACAACCCCAACCTCACTTATTCCAACGTATCATTATATTAAGCATATGCGCTTTTGATTTTGCCTATGCATTGTCTAATTAGCTTTCAGCAACCTTCACCCTCCATCAGGTCTACATTTACGTCCAGACGATTTTTTGACAAAATTGGTCACCCTGTCATGAAAAAACGTGAAAAATTAGCTCTTGTGCACGAAAAATGGTCAAAATTTTGCATTGTGTGGACAGGGTTTAGGGATGGGGCAAGTGGGGACTAAAACAATACTCACCTACAACAATTCTATTGTATTGTGTGTGCAAACCTGCCAACATATTCGGGAACACTTTCTCTAAAATCAAGACGGTAGTGTTAAGCTCCTCTTTCAGACCAATTACAACGTACTGGTTCAGATTAATTTTCGCTCGAAGCATTGCCTCTCTGGACAACTCTCTTCACAAAGGGAAGCGTAATATGAAAAATAAATGAAGAAACGAAAATTAGGCTTTCAAGCGCCATGGAAAATCCAGTATATATTGGCACATCAGCATAATTAAGTGGGAAATGCATGCGTAAAGCTGACTAAGAGAGACCCGTGCCCGTGACGTCGTTATTGAGAACAGAAAGGGCGACAGACCTGTCTCGCATCACTGACTTCTGCAACTTTTTTGAAATAACTTTTCAGCTTGTAAGCCATCCCCCTCCCATTGATGCCGTTTTTGTTCCATAAAATAAAATATTTTCATTTAACGCAAATTGTACTCTAAATTGTACACCAAATTACAAAGATTAAGTGCACCACTTTTATCAAAAAGTTACAAAGGGAAAGGGAACAAACCCCCGTCAACCCCTCCCCGTCCGAAAAATTCACAACATACTACATCCACACTCTCCCCCCATTTAGAGAATCCTGGCTAAACCACTGAATGCGCTATTGACAATTTTTGCCTGTGGTCACCTCAAATATAACTAAATACGACCAGGCTTTAAAATTCGGTGAGTGGATACCTTTCACCTTCCAAAGGGTAGGGCTCTGGTCAGGGCCGGATTTATCTGCTTAGGAACCCAGACCAGAACAATTTGCGACCCTATTATATCCGATGTCAGTGAGGGATAACGGAGACAGGGGGCTGTGGCGCTTTAGCCCCGCACTTTTTCCGCCGTTTGCATTTTGGGCCGCCTTAAAAGAATAGTCCAAACCCAAATTTAGTTTTGATATGTTAAAGAGGAACATATGCTGAGCATTCTGGTGAAAGATTTATTCATTTCCCATGTTTGGTTCTCGAGATATTAGCAATTTTAATGTGGCAAATTTTCTACGCACAGTGAACTTGGAGCAAGCAGCTAGATGTCATGGCTTCACACTGTCACACTGGTTTTTTATTAATTTTTTATTTACCAATAATTTTATTCAACAAAACTTTTACATATAAATACCATTGGTGCATCCTGAGCAAAGGGATTTTAAGAACTTCATGTGCCTTAGGGGAAGATAATATCCCTAATCAATGCAAGGTCAAACTAACAGGAAGAAAATTAAAAGAAAAACAAAACTTTGGCCAATAATGTGAATCCATGACATCACACCTTCTTACTTCAAGTTCACTTTTCATAGAAAATGTGTCAACTACAATTGTTAATATCTTAAGAACCGAACATGGAAAATGAATGAAACTTTTACCAGAATGCTAAGAATATGTTCCTCTTTAACATATCAAACATAAATTTGATTCTGGACGATTCTTTTAATCTGCACTTCGAGCAGCCTTCGGTTGCATATATTTTATTGAATGTATTACAACTCTTGGTAGCCCCGCACTTCGAAATTGGCTCTGTGGTCTCTTTGTCTGAAGCAAACCTTCACCACAGTGAAGGCGACCCCTAACAATTTCGATCACTGGAAACGATACTTGCAGGTCTTAAGAAATATAATCATTTTCATTTTGGTGTCTTACATTATGTTATGTTATGGGAATCGACTATTTCCACAGTTTTCTGATTGATGTGAAGATGTTTGTGGCGTGACGTGTGTGACAAAGTATGCAGTTGTTGTTGAATAGATATATTGTGCGTTCTTAAAGGCACATGTATTTATTGAAAGTTTTTGGCCCTGGACGGATGGTCTGAAAGACATAACGGTCATGTTTTATGGCCCCATTTCGGTCACCAAAACATGGGGGTTCCTAAATGTGAGGGGCCCCTGGATCTTCTGAAAGTATTCTAAAGCCACAAAGCTGAGCTTTGTGTCTGTACATAATATATGTTACATACCTACAAAATGGCGCTGTTCCACAGAGAAGACTGACAGTCGTTGGTAACAATGGGGTGTAATATGCATCTTTGCACTCAATGTTCCGTATACACTGGTCTAGAGTCTGCAGGTGTCATAATATGACATGAGGAGTAAATAAGTAAAATCAAATGATCAAAAACGAATTAGTTTCTTCTTAAATTTATATGATTTTAAATCAACAATACTCCTAAAGGGAGTTTGTATATATGTACTTGAAGGCTGAAATAAAGCTTTCCTTCAAAAAAAAAAAAAAAAAACTCCTAAAGGGAAATATATTTCATTTGTATTACAGAACAATTCATTTGTGTATCAGAAGTTTCAAACTTTAAATGATGCAACTTTTGCATCTCTTTAATGCTTAATGGTACGAAAGGATGAAACTATTTATTGTTTAGACTGATAATGAGATAATGCTTAACATGCTGTTTTTATGCTGTTATGTAAGCCTTGATGTGTTTCTTCAGTACACATTTAGGGCAAAGAGCCGTTATCCGAATGACAGCTGCCTGTTTAGTGTAGCATATTCCAATAATTAGAGTAATGCGCTCATTTGTTCTTTTAAGTCCCTAAATGGAGCACTTTTTCGATACGGTGTAGAATAGGATGAGCCAGGAAATATGGGCTTAATTGAAACAATTTTGGGAAAACTATGGACCGGACTTAGGAAGCTGGCCGAGGGATACCATGTTTTGAGTGAAAGGTATTTTGATAAGGGTGATGGAACTTTGAGCTGTTGTAGCAAAATATCGTCACGGTCATGGTATGATAAATTGTAAATACCATGAAAAGCCAATTTGTTAGCTTTCATTGAACTTGAACCTGGCGTTAGGGCGTCGATTTAGGGGGGACAATGGGACATACCCACCCTTTTTGAGTGGCGGGGACACTAACGTAAATGTCCTTCCCCACACTTTTTGTGACATGAAGCTTAAAAATTAGGTACTACCAAAAAACTATATATATGTAGGTTATGAAAGGTGTTCTCTACCGATTACGATCGACTATACCTTTCTCTATCAATAATTCCACATGTCTACTTTGCAAATTCCCAAAATCTGCGAGCTTGCAGTTTAATTGATGTTCTTATTTTCACTTACATATAAAGCATTCATTAGTCATCGGCCTCTATGATTATGTCGATTGTTCGTGTATATAGGGCAGCAGGCGTGGTTATGAAGGAGCACAGTATTTAGGAATATGAAGAAGATGAATCGTGCCGCCCTAGTGTGTCTCAATGAAATCTGTAGTCGTTAGGGAATGACCAGCCTGGCAGGCTGAAATTGGCAATTTTGGCAAACACAGGAAGGAAACTGAAGATGTCTCGGTGCTCAGCCCGCCGGCAACTTTTTTAGAAAAATGTATGATTTCTAAGGCAAAATTTCGATATCACATCATTCCTTTGTATAGCGATTCGACCATTTCGCATTTAGACCATTTACCAGAGAAGTAAAACCACACTGACGTTTGCAAGATATGAGACTTCAATCAGGAATTACAGGTACACCTCCATCCTCTGACAATCTGACTGCAGATAGTGTATGATGAGGTGTCGTTCGAAAAAAAACATACTAGATTATAATTTTTTGTATCAACAATCTTACAATGGTAGGCCTACGCAACGCTGTCTCAGTAGCATCGTACCAATGGGAACCATTCCCAAACCCCCTCGATCTGTGATTTTCTCGTATTAGATTGAAGTGCGCTTCAAGTCATGGATTTATTTTTCCGTCTTTCCACGACAAATGATTCCTTAATTTTTGCACAAATCTTTTGCATACTATGACAACTCTTGTTGTGGTTCTAATTACTTGTAGAATACAACTGGAATTAAAATTGATTTTATAGTGCATTGAAGTAATCACCCACACTTTCAAGATCGTGTTTAAAAACTGTGGAGTTTCCTAGTAATTCTAAATATTGAAACATTTACGACCATTTTGCATCTGGGTCCCTTCTCTTAGACACCCAGTGGCATATCTACAGAGGGGAGGCGGCTCTGAAAGATGAAGATTTCTTGAATTTGCTATTTGTGAAACCAGTCTACTGTGAGGTTTTGACAACTCATAAAATTCCTAATTCTCGCCATTCAAAACTCTACATTCGTCATTATTTTTCTCAAAAAAGCAACATTTTCCGCTTCGCGCGCCACAAATTTCGATTCCTAAGCAGAAGAAGTCCTCGCTCATACATTGAGTAAAATTTTCCGAGCTCTGGACTTTGTAAGTGAAAAAACGGAAATTTGCTATTTGTGGCAGCAGATTTTCAAGTGACACCATTAACTGCAGTGCTATTTTCATGAATTTTCTTTTGTAAAATTCAAAATTTTCTCCAATATAGGCACATGACTCAAAACATTTCGTCAGAGAGCTTCATTTCGTAGGGGTTGGATAACATAATGTAGCAACAACGATCTTCGGTCGCTGTTCCATTTTAGATCATTGCCAATAGGAAATGCAAATTCTTCAGTAATCCCCCAACTTTTCAAATTTTCTTACAGGAAACCCAGAATCTAAACTTCTCTGCAATACAAGCACCATATTTCCCGAAAAAATGTCTAGCTACGCCGCTGTAGACACCTTACCAGGAGAGGAGAAAAATTTAGGCCAGATATCACCCCACTTTGAAAACCAAATCGACGCCCCTGCCTGGCGAAAATTTCGACCCGTGTTTAGAGACCAGTCCACTTTTTGGTTTAACGTGTAGTCGATAGAGGAATTGATTTTGAAATATGCCACTTCAGGGGATTGATGTCTAATTTCTTGTTCGACTTGTTAAGGTGTACCTCAAGTAAAAAATATCAAAAATATAAATTAAAGAGCAAGAATAATTAATTCTTACAGTCCAACTCTCATCTTTATCGCACATTCCTGAGCGGAGATATAAAATGATGAAGTTATTAACTTAAAGCAAATTGGTCCATTGCGCAATTATTTGTAATTTTCTTGTACAACTCAGATTACCTGTTTTGTTTTCCTTTAAGATTAAAAAAAATGTTTTTATGACCGTGAAAACTTCCTGTTTGCGTGAAGAACATGTTGCACAGAGAGGGCTTAATTAATTACAACAACCCATAAGAGTAAGAGTGATGTCACACCTTGGTACAAGGTGCAGTCACTTTCAGAAAAACAAAGAAATGCAAAGATGTAATGTGAGTAGTGCAACAATGACATCACAAATTATTGGGCAATATACCGTTTTAAGTTGAGTGAATAAACTTCAACATTTTTTATGTCAGCTCAGGAATGTCCTATAAAGATGAGAGTTGGACTGTTAGAACTCATTTTGCATGCTCTTTAATATATATATTTTTATTTTTATACTCGAGGTACACTTTACTTCTCATCACATCAATGTTACAGTTCCAAATCCGTTTTACCATTTTGGTTGATTTTTGTTGGTGGAAAACTCCGTCGGTATTCACAGAGTCGCCATTTTGATTGAAGTAGTAGTGTGAGATGAGTCTTTCCAATGGTTCGCGCATAACATTCACGTACCTAACAGGAACGTCCCTAGCATTAAAAGAACAATCAATCGGTGTCATATTTTCTTTTCTTCCTTAAAGGAACAACTTAATTTTCATCCTGTGTTTACGTACAAAACAAAAAGGGAAAAAAGAATAACAATAACTAAACAATATAGATCAGTTTTAGGTTTTTTGCAAAGAAGGCCAGATGGAAAACTGAAGATTGCCGTAGTATTAAATACCCACATTACTTTTCCCCGACCGGGGATAGAACCCTGAGCCTCCCTACTGCAATGCGACATTATTTTTTCCTTATATTGGTAGGCGAACCCACTGGCTCGCCAAAAAGAACTCAAACAATATGCCACCGCTTATGTCGGCTCAGCAACAACACTGTTTCAAGTAACAGTATGATGTTACACATATTTTAATATGACGTTATGTGAGTCCGCCTATAAAGAAGATGGGTGAATCATGCAGGTGCTGTAGTTAACAGTAAACATGGTAGTCCGACTCTTTTTAAAAATTTTATTCCCGACACCAGTGGTCTCAGGTTGACTGACCACACGTCCCACTCATTGAACTGATATTGATAACTTGAAAATCTAAATGGTCCGTTAAGTACTCAGAAATAAAACAGTTATTTGTATGTAGGATATGGGTATTGTCTCAGCTTGACCATTGCTGTGCGAAGAACTGCTTAACAGGCAGTGGCGTAGCTAGGATTTTTTCCAGGGGGGCAAAGCTATGAAATTTCCCCAAAATTTTCCCAGTCAATGTGTATGTATTTCATATAAAAAATGCAAATTTACAAGTATAACAACATTACCATGTCATTATGTAATATTACCTGCATTTTTAATCTTAAAGTATAACAAAGAGCAATTGGAATTAACAACTCTTAGTATATTATTTTGGTCAACAATATCTGGTTTATTTGTATGTACTAACGCAGTGGCGTAACCAGGATTTCTCTGAAAGGGGGGGGGGGGCATGCAGTATGATCTAAGGGGAGGGGTGTCCGAAAATTTTTTTAAGCAAAAATTTGGTGCAAGATTGGTGCATGCAAAATGGTGCAAGATTTTCGGCTTTGACAGGAACAGTGTAAAAATTGAATCGTGGTGGTTCATGAGGATAAAACTGAAACTTTTAGTGTCTTTACATGCATTCTTATGCCTTTTATGCTACCTTACGAAGTAAAACTTAACATTAAATTTGCACACTTTTAGGAGTCAAAATAAAAGAGTATTGATCGGTATAGTATTTGTGGTATTTCTTGGCCACAAAACGTTGCTTTGTCATAAAGATTATCTAAGCGGAGCGCCACCATTGGTTGGCGCGGAGCGTAGAGAAAATTTCGAAAAATCAGACCCCTCAGATGGCAGGAAATAGCATTTTCCGGACTAATACGGAGAATCTACCCAGTCACTACCTTCTTTTGTCGTTTGCAAATAAAATCCTGCCTTCAAAATATGTTCGCAAACTGCAAAGTGATCAGAGAGTTTAGGGGTAATCTGACCCAAAAATGTTATTTTGCCCAAAAGACTGAGCGAAACGCCTATATTAGTTGGCGCGAAGCGTAAAAATAATTTCGAAAGATCAGACCCCTCAGATGGTTAAAAATAGCGTATTCATGCTTGTAAAGTGAATCTAAACATGTAGTCTTTATTTTTATCGATGCCACCAGTGGGAAACAGAGTCTACCCTTTTAAAGTAAAAATTGGAATTTGACAGAATTTGCCCATTTGTAGGAATTAAAATACTGGCATCACTGAGGGACGTACTTGCAGAGACAATCCTTCTCCTTTGAAAATTTTTGAAAAATTCGGTGTCCTTATATGCAACCTGGTGCCACATATGCTATCTTTTGAAGTAAAACCTGTGTTACTAAAGTTTAACTACTTATTTTTAAGAACAAAAAAAAGTGGCATCTGTGAGGGGGGCATGGCCCAATGGTCCCCCCCCCTTCGTACGCCACGAAAAGAAGGCCTAACAGTGGCTCGATCACACAGTATATCCTGTTAAAACAACAGTCTGTTAAGTGAAGAAGGCCACAAGGTACTCATGGACCCGTTTATTGTTGCTGTTACACCCCAAGTGAGCAGAAAGCTTTTTTCCCGAACTAGCCTGTAAGCCTCCAAGCTAAGTAACAAAATCTAAGTATGCCAATGGATCCCGTTCATTCTAATTTCTAGACTAATTTTAAGTTAATCGTTGGCCATGGATTGTTTCAGCCCCATCCATCGTTATGTACACAGAGTAACAGACTACTAGCTTGCATGACAATATAATAAACTCGGGGGGGGGGGGGGGGCTACGTTAGTGACTTGTCAGTTTTCACATCCTTTTACCGAATTCGCAAAGTGTAAAACGCAGAGACTGTGTGCAAGGGGATAAGTTCGGGTTTACAGCCTTTCAGTGTTAGTTGTATATTGTATCAGCTGTTGTTTAATTCCTCAATAACAGCTTCATGTACACTGAAATGCACTGATCGTAAAAACCGCGTGTATACAAGAGAATATTCAATCTGCTACGCGGCGAGGACATTTCTGTGGAATGCGAGTAGGGCCGGTTCATGCGACACTGACGAAATCTCAAATCTAGGTTAATTTGTTGCATGAAAATACGAATTATGTATGAGAAATGCCTCAGAATTTTTTATTCTAACAAAAATTTTGAAAAAATATTTTCCGGGGGGGGGGAACTTGCCCCCTTCCCCCCCCCCCCCCAGTAGCTACGCCACTGTTAACAGGTTTGGTAAAAACTTGTTGAATTTCATTAACCAACTCAATGTTCGAGATTAAATAACACTTTCCTAGTCTTTGTAACCAATATTCATGAACCAAATCAATGAACGGCTTTAAAGGCAGTAGTTTGTCACCCCTCCACCACCCCCCCCCCCCTTGCAATTTTACCAGGAGTCTAAAAAATTCTCAATTGGTAAAGCTCATCAAATAGAGAAGCTCACCACATAGAGATGCTCATCGAAGAGAGTAGCTCATATGACAAGACACGTATTGAGAGTGTTCTGATTACACATCAGGGCTTTGTGTACTCACCGGGGTATAATTCCCGAACCAGCATGAGGTTTGCCCTTAGATAAGGACGAGACTTAAAGTTAAAGTGCAGTCCCCCAAACTTATTTTGAAGAAAAAAATAAACAGCACAATTGTCGTCTTATTTCTGTTCAAAGTATCTTTCATAACATTTTTTTTATTTAACTAAAAGCATATTCAAGGTAAAACAAACAATTATTTCTAGTAAATTTCACATTTGAAAAGAAAAACCAATTGTCGCGTGACCCCCAACTGCCAAACATGAAACTGGACAGTTTACTACACTACTTCAATTTGGGATGATTGCTCCTGCCCTTTAAACAGTCTCTGGTGATGTATACCGTATGTGCTTTTCAGATTACTGACGAACTATGTAACTTTCTGGGCATATTGATGACGAACGTTTTCTAATCTATGTAACTCTCTTTCATGTTCATATGTTCATGTAACTTACGGCACATAACGGTACCCCGAAGAATATGCAACGGCTTGACATCCAATAAGGAAACAACATCCCCCACCCGGAAAAAAATAAAAATAAAACAGAAGGCAAAAGAAAATCGCACTGACAAATAGTTGTCCTACCTGGGAAACTGGACGAAAGCTGCATGTCCGCCGAGTAAAGCGGGTGGTTGTATTGCTCTAACATAACTCCTTATTTTTTCCTCGTTCAAAAGAATGGAATCCTGGCAAAATAATTTCACAAAATATCAGCACAATAAGTTTTTAACAAGGGTAAACAGCATTGTGCATACTATCAACGGCTTTTTAACAGTGTTCATGCAGAAACCGCATGTCCTTGAGCATGGGAACTGACTCAAAAACCCCTTTGGTGTCAATTGGGAAGACCTGGGGTCCAAGGTGCTCTGTATTGTGTCAAGGTTAGTTATCATTTTCCTAGCCCTTGTAGGGATATTCGGCCATTTCTGGCCCATTGTGTGTCCGGCATTTTATCGTTTTTGTTTTTGTTTTGTTTAATTTCTTTAGTCTACTATTCCTCTCCTTTTTGTAATTTCTCTAATTTGCTAGCCGGCCAACGGAGGTTTTGACCATGGCGTGTGACAGAGAATACCAGTTCCAAAAACAAACCAACAAACAAACAAAAAACTAGTGAAACCATTACTACAGTAGTTCTGACACATCGGTGATCCGACCAATAAAAGGGTTTAAAACTTCCCTACTTTGAAGCAATATAGAGGATTTTTACATGACATAAGCGCGTCTCCTAAGGAAATGCTGACTGTCACTGATCATGCGCAGTAGCTGTGTTATCGATAAGCACCGCAGTAACAAATGATGCAAAATGGACGCCTAGCCCTCAAAATGGAGAGACTCGTAACGCAGTGACATTAAATCACCTCTAGATGGCCTACTTAGTAAACTTCAAGTTTCAATGATTGAAAATATCACGTAATTTTCAAAAATGTTCATTTTGATCTTTTTGGAAATGAATTGGAGGCGTTAAAAGCCGTAGAGTTGTTTCATTTAGGCCTACGTAACAAGCCTCGCCACGGCCTTGAAGGGCAAAAACTAGTGTAGCTAAGAACCAGTTGATGGCCCACTATTGAATTTTGCAAGGCAGTGGGCGCGGCTTACCAATTGTGACGTCACGTGAAAACACTCTATAGACCTTGTGCATATGATGTCACAGACAATTCATTCGATGTCAATCCATCGAATACGCTCACAGTCTGCTACACGAGTTCTAATGTGTGTGGCCACATGTCCCATTGTCCTGCTCAAAGGATGACGTCAGTGTGTTATCAATGCACAAGGTCTATAGAGTGTTTTCACGTGACTCTATAACTCGTTGGCTACGCCCAATGCCGGGCAAAAAATCAAGTCTTTACATCGGTCCAGGTAGTTGTTCTACCGGGAACTCCCTAATCGGTCGTCAGCTGCTTCTCAGCCAGCTGTAGGCACTTCCCAACAGTTTTCCCGACATTCAAGAAAAGGGCTGGACTTATGACGTCAGTGGGAGCAATCTATAGAATTGAGCAAATACATATAACAGAAAAGCTTTTAAGGGAGGATTTAAACGATATGAACCCCCCCCCCCCTTCGGGGATACGGATAATGGGGAAGTTCCCCCTCCCACCTGGCACCTTCGGGGTTACATGTATTATGGGGGGTACATGGGGTCTACGTAAGGTCACGCCCTTCTTCAATAATGGGACAGACAGATTGTATTAGATTTCCTATTCTCATCTTGCTCTGCTCTGAAACAAAGAACAAGTGTTCCAGTTGATCAAGAAAGAACACGGTTGGTGGTGCAACGAAAACAAATAGTAAGTAAGATGGCGGATATATCTTCTCAAGGAAGGAATGTAAGGAAATATGAAGAGCACAATGACTAATAAAATTAAACAGAACATGTACCCTAGAGCAATAAATCACTAGAACAACAAATTGCAGGCCATACTAAGAATATTAGTAAACGAAGTGAGTTGGTGAAAGTTGACACTTTCCGGCGCACGATGAACCCACATGCATAGCGTTACGTGTGCATATGATTACTGTACCTGCAAGAGCAGGCCCGGATACAAGAGGGACTTTTACGGCCTCAGCCCTCCCTTTTCGCCACGCCAACAATAAATATACGGGAAATATCAGTGCAACTCCCTCACACCCCTGTTTTCTCTTAGGTCACCCCCCCCCCCCCCCCGTCTTTGGAATGTCTTGATCCCCGCCTGATTAGTTCGTTACTGTAGAGGACGGGTTCCCATTGTCTCGTTCTCGTCTTCCGGAGCAGTCAAGAACGGTGTCGAATACAGTTAAAGACTTTTCAAAGTCTTTCTACAATCTTAGACAAAACTAGATGGAACACCCCCGCTCCCCGTGCAACGTTGGAGATAATAAAGCCAATTTGGGACGCAACATTTTCTTTGGGACCCAACGTTGCACGGGGGGATGGGGGTTTCGTAAATCGCTATTTTCTGTAGGACACAACTTTTCAAAGGGGGATAGAGGTCGTGGAAAGAGTACTCGGCACCATAAACAAGACAAAGACGTGAGGTGTTCCAACAGTTTTGTCCAAGATTGTAGGTGATATCGTTCTATGTATGCTTTCAACGTTTCATCCAGCCCAGAAGTGTCATTATCGCTCTATAGCTGAGAACTTCAGTACCCCCAATCCTCTGTTCGCGTCCGCCCTGTATCCACGTCCGCGAAAATGGACACAGAACTAATGGGGAAACATTCTCGGAAAATGCAGTGATTGAAGGTCCTATAGAGGAGAAATTGTACATGTTATTTGGTAAAATGGGCAGACCCTGAACAGTCTACTAGAATGAGTGAACACCAATACTTACTGGTAAAATTATTATTCTTTTTCGTTCATCTTGCTCTTGTTTTATCTGCAACATGCCTGCCGCCTTTGCAATGGTGCGACATCCAGTTTTAGGTATGGCGTTGAAAAAGATGATATGATTCTAAAGGAAAAGTATTTCAAAAATACTCTAGCCATGCAAAGTAGTATTTCACAAATTCTCTTGCCATTCAAAGTAACTGCGAGGAATGGGCGCGTTTTCAAACACTGCTATATTATTATATCTTTGAAAATCCGATTTTAAGATTTGAATAACATTAGGCAATGGGGGCATTTTTTACAGCAAAGCTTTCAAGATTTACAACCAAATGTGTTTGTTTTATTGTTACTTAGATGGGGTTTTACGGCGTAGTTTCGAACCAGTTGGTTTAAGTCGGGCCAGCCGCGGATTTTTCCAGTTATGGCTCACTGGCTTGTTTTCCGCTCGCTCCGATTGCTTAGGCTGAGCACCAAGCAAAATGGCTGTAGGTTCCATTTTTAACTTAGTCTTCGGTATGACCTGGAATAGAACTCCAGACCTCCCGACTGTAAAACCGGATGGGAAGGCTGGTGAATATTCATTGCAGGACTTTTTGTTCATCCGTCTATGGAATGATCAATATCCGTGTACAGTATATTATTTTAAACACTCGAAATAAACATTAATCCGAAAGGGACCGAATTTGCGACCTTTTGAAAATGGATGCCTATAAAGGCCCGTACTTGAGTCGGGATACCTGTTTTTAAAAACTTTTATGGAACTAAACGTGAAAGAAAGTATCCCCTCAAACTAGAAATCAGGGGCCCATTCCACACAGAGTTACGCACAATCTTAAGTTTGATTCCCCATACTTAAGTCAACAGAAATCAAACTTAAGATCGTGCGTAACTCTTTGTGGAACAGGCCCCAGGAGTGAGAAGCGAAACGCCGAGGTAGGGGGTTATGCCCCCGTCAGAGAAGACTACTTCCCCACGCCGGGGAAATATTCCAACTTCGTCTGAGATCCTTAAACCGTCAGATAACATATAGGTGTAATCATGAACAATCCTCGTAGGCTCGGGCATGAGCTTACATTTTCTGAAAGGTAGGTTATAGGCTTTTCAATAAGGGTCCCAAGTTTTCCTTAACGTTTAACGTATAGGTTTAAAAATTTCCTTCGACAGCTCAGTAAAAATCCAAAGCCTTTTCAATTTTTCGGCAAAGAACTTTTTCGGTGCTCTTCTCGGGCTCTGAAAGTTTTTGCGTTGTATATATTTTGTCAACCCATAATGTTTTTTTTTTATCTTCGGGTAACTGGTTAGCGTTGAGGAGCATGCATGCCCCTGTTAGGTAACTTCTGGGGCTAACCTGACGAGATATACTTTTACTCGAGAAGAAGAAGAAGACTAAACAGCTAAAGTCAAGTTATTACGAATGACATCCGTATTTACATACTTTGTCATGGCACGGAAGTAGCCTGGCTACTCGGACTTCCATGGTCAGATGGTGATAGCCATTTACCAAGTTTCGTAACTGAATCGGTCAATCGTGTTACTGTATACATTTAGTTAATCTTGTCATTACACTGTTAAAAAATTTCTCTGTAAATTTACATAATTTTTATGGCAAATTTTTTTCCAACCAAATAATGTTTTTTTTTTACAGCCAGACTGTAATCATGAAAAAACATTAAGGGTTTGTTTTTTCTTTACCGTTTTTGCATGTAAATTAGTTTACAAAAGTCTACTGTAAATCGAATTACAGAATTGTTCTGTTTTGTTTACCTTAATTTTATGTGAATTTACAGCCTACTGTTTTCATTCCCGACGTTTTAATATTTATTATAATATCGCTTTTTTACCTTTCATATGTTATTACGTAACATACACTTCACCATTACGTAGATCAGGTATTTGCTTATCAACGTAATGTGTCGTTACGAAGTTGTTTTCAATCAAAACATATTGAGGATGCTTTGTTGTCATATTGTTGTCAAGTAGACTGCTATCTCTAGGAACTTTGTAATTGGAAAGTCACATTTTTTGTACAATATAATAGTTATTTTTAAAATAAATATGTCAAAGAATGCAAATACATTGGTTGCAAACATTTCCAGACAAGGTAAACAATAAGTATATCACTTCCTGATTAAAAAACGCCAAAGAAGATATTATTCAAAGGAACAGCAATCCTTTTGTTAGGGAAATGCCTACAAAATAAGCTCCACCCATTTATGCAAAATGAGATTTACGTCATAAAGTGGTAAATTTACAGACTCTTTCAAGTAAATGTGTGAAACGTTTTTAATTTGCTCCGATCAAGTGCATGAGCGCCTGTGGCGATGAGTTGACATCAGTATACCAATTGTCAGTGCTCTGAAATTAGGGCCTTACAATTTCTTTTTACTTAAAAATGTGTGACAAAACACCAGTTGTATGATATTTATAACTAAGAACGTAATAACTAAGTATGCTTTTGTAATAAATGTAAGTTAATTTTCAAATAGGGCCATAAATTTGCCAAAAATGTTTTTTTTTTTAAACTGAAACTTCGCAGAACGATGCATGTTATATATTGAAAATTTTCTGGCTATTTCTTATTTGTTTGTTTGGGCTTATTTTTGTTTCTTTTTCAGCTTAAAAACAAAATGAATGTTCGTTAAATGACAGTATATTTATGTGAAATCAGAAAAATACAAAATACTGTTAAAATTTCTGTAAATTTACAGAAAAAGTTTTACAAAGCAGTAAAATTTGGTTAAAAAAGCAGACAGAAATGGTTTTTCAAATAAACAGAAAATACATGTTAAACAACCTTTTTTTATTGTAGCAATACAAAGTGTCTGTAAAGATACAGAAAATCTCTATTTAAAGTAAAATACAAAAAGTTTAAGTTAAAAAAAGTCTGTAAATTTACAGAAATTTTTAACATTGTAGGAGCAATCAAGGGGAAGCTTAACTGTCTGCTGATGTCTGGGCGTTTTACTTTTTGCAAGACAGGACGGTTATGTTAAACATGGATATTTCAAATGTTACCTTACCGTGCCACTCAATGGGTAACCCGACGCAGTCTCCATTTCAAATCCTTCGGGGAGAAAAGATTAAACGAAACTTAAAAACGAAACAATAGGTTGTAGCTGGATTACATAGGCACCCAGACATACGTTACTCCTAGAGGACTTCGGTAGCGGATCTATGGTAGAGAAGTTGGGGTACGGGACTAAATAATCTGATAATGGACCATAATCTCATTCATTCCAAAATAGTAAGTTAACCAGAATTCCTTGACAACTAAGTTACTGTGTAACGAAGCAAAAGTCACTATGTGGAAATTGCCAACAATCGTCGAGTAAGGGTTAAAATGTACCAACACTGTTCACGTATTTCAAATCAGATAAATTGGGTAAAGTCCCCCAAAATTTCTTGTTTATTTGGTAACAGTAAATGCTGGCCACACAGTTTCGTGTTAACCTAATTACTATGTTGGTTTACCCATTAATCAAAAATTGGGGAAAAGTTAACAACCAATAGCAGTAATGTAACATACGTGAACAATGTTGGTGAAACTTTTATATAATGTAATTTGTTGCGAAGGAACCGCCAAAATCCGAATTTCACGAATCTGAGGTTTTCTGTTTTATATAGTTATTTCAGTGGTACGAGATTTGCTGAAGTATGTTTCAGTAGAACAAAATAAAATTTACTAAGTAAGGTGCGTACCCTGTTAAAAATTGCTGAAAATTTACAGAACAAACAAAAAAGAGATACAAAAAGATTTCATTGACAACACTGTCTTTTGCTGTAATCTTTTGTGTTTCTTTATTTTTGTTCTGTAATTCTACAACATTCTCAAGTGTTTTTAACAGTGTTACCTAGTGGGGGGGGGGAGGGGCAGGGAAAGGCCGTCTACCCCTCTTGAACTTATTTTTGGTATTTAGGGAGAGGGCAAAGGCCGTCCACCCCCTCTTGAACTTATTTTTGTTATTTAGGGTTCTTTGATATCGACAGTGTTGTTTCCCAGTGCTGTGGTCGAGTCCAGAGAGTCCGAGTCACGAGTGCAATAATTTTCAACTTTCAAGGATTCCTGAGCAACGGTGTAACGTTTTTTCTAATTATTTTTAAGTCAATTAGTTGGAGTAAAATTCAGTATTTCCAGTTTCGGTTTATTCATAGGATTCTTGGAACAAATTTTTATTTATCTAACGTAATTAGGAATGAAAAACCAAGGTGTACTTTTTGTTGGGAAAATGACGAAACGATAGACCATTTGTTTTGGGGTGTAGGTATACTTCAAATTTTATTTTAGACACTGAGCAAGCTGTGATCGTGGGACAATTTTGTTTTACAAAACAAGATTTCTTTTTTGGATACAAATTAGCCCTCAATCACCCGTACATTTTTTTGATATTCCATGCAAAATATTTTATCTTCAAAAAAATATTAGTTGAGATCCCCAGGGTAAATGAGTTCATTTATAAGTTTAAGTTTGCTCTACAAGTAGAACAGTATTTGTATGGACACAAAGCTCGTCAGTTATTTTTTCTGAGTTGCTGAAAAATGCTTTCCATCGTAATAAATTCTTATTTGAGTAAATATGGTATTTTAAATCTTTCATATTCTGCGTCTCTTCAACTGCTATTTAATCTTATTTTCAATGAGTGGAAAACGCTAGTACTTAGTGAATCATTCCACGCGCGACAGGATCAAACATTCTGTGTAGCCTACGTATATTCAGTTTTTGTATATACCAGGCCCGTAGTCGGAGGGTGGGGGGGGGGGTCGAAGCGTTCGAACGACCCACCCCAACTTGAGGGAGTTCCATTTTTCCAGCCCTGTGTTTGCTGTCTGCTATAAAATATTTTTTATCTTGACATGTACCAGATTACATGTATGATTTTTTTCTCAAAAAGTGGTGAACTGTGTGGAATTCCTGGGAAAAAGGGACTTCTGTTGTGTTTAAAAGTCCTCTAAAATGCTCCAGATTGCAGGAGATCTGCAGATTCCAAACTTTTCCAGTGAAGCATGCCCCGGACGCCTAGCAACTGCATGCTTATTTGGAAAAAGGTCCACATCTTGGAAAAAAGACCCACCCCTCCAGATAGGCTGGCTACGGGCCATATACGGAAATGACAGTAAAGTGTATGTTATTATGAAAACTGAATATTGAATGTATACGGCCAAGAAAGCTTAATATATTTTTGTTTGTTTGTCTTGTTTTTTCTTGCCTAGACAGTCAAGGAATTATATTTTAACAGTTACAGGTGTGAATCATTTTTGCAAATTGTGACGACTTCGATAGCTACGTGCGTAGTTAAGATTTTTTGTAGATGATTTAACAAATGGTGTGTACCAGGTGATTGTATAGCTTCTACTATACTAATCTTTGTGAGGGTGCTAATAAGTTTATTTTACAGTTATTTAAGTCGAAAGTTGTGATAAAATGTAAATAAATGATGTACCATGCAAATATCTGTATAAAATGTGACAAATCAGAATAAATTGGATAAAAAAACTTTCAAAGATTCGAGTCCGGACTTGAACTCGAGTCCCTGTACTTTCTCAATGGTGTAAAATCACCCTCTTGGGCCAAGTCCTTCTAATTGTGAAATCGCAAGTCAGAGTCGGGACTCGACTGCAGCCCTGCACGCTTAAAACACCGTGGTTAAATTTAACCAGGATAGGTGTTCTGTTTACTCCAACACAATTCTGGTTAAATTTTTAATGCAATTCCTGGTTAAGCTAATACAATTTCTGGTTACTAAAACAACTAGGATTTGGGTAAGTTTAACCAGGATTTGCTTTACATTTAACCAGGATTGTATTGGAGTAAATAGAACGCCGATTCTGGTTAAATTTAACCTCGGTGTTTAAAGAGTGTGGTATTTTCCCTATATGGTTAGGGGAGGAAAAATTGCTTCAATTCTCATTAATTTGTTCTTATTTTTCTTTCAAGTACTTTTATTGTATTTCGGAACCTAAAATATCGCATATCAAATGAATCAAATGTATAACAAAGAGTTACACTTCATAAATTTCACAACTCGGTGAGAAAAAAAAATATTTTCACGTGATTCTTAAGAGTATTCGTGGCTGCACTTATTTAAGTTAGGATGACTTAAGTCACCACTGGGCCTTTAAAAGTTTAAAAGAAGCCTACCTACCTTCACGTCTTTGATGTGGCGGGATATGGTGGCTTACTCTGCCGCTGGATCCGTTTTGACCTTTCGTCTCCTCCTGCATTTTCAATGTATTGATGGCGAAAATGAGGCATAAGGCTAGAGTTATTACCAGCATGAATAAGCTTATCCTCCTAACTTGCCATGGAGCGGGGACCGTTGACGTCATAATGCGAGCCATGTTGTGAGGAGTGTTTGCAGTCAGACTGTCATGAAGAATTTGAATATAGTAACCATTTGACTATATCTATTCTTCAAATACATCTTTATTTAGAATGATCAGAAGATAAAAAACATCATTCGTTGCCTTCATATTTAGTAGGTTATGTTGAGCAACCTGCCACAAACAAGGCTGCAAATATCGCACTATTGTTTACGCGGAAATCAACTAAAAAGATAACTTTTTGGGCCATTTATTTTGGCGCAATTATCGACATTACGTCCACCGTATTTGACTTTATGCAGATTAATAAATCCGTGTGGAAGTGAAAATGGGCTGTTGTCAACGAAGGTATTGGAACTTCGAGACGAAAACGAGCAGACGAATTGGTATCCATGCACTGTGTAATACTGTACTTCAGTGAGTTCTTCCATGACCTACCACGACATGAAGCTATACATCAGGAAGCCATCACATTTTAAAAGGAAGCTTCGGGCACAGACGACAAAACAAACGAGTGATAAGCAACCGTTTTGATAGAAAACAACTCAGACAAATTTCGACCTAAATTTGTGCTGGAATTGTTATCAGAACATCCTTCAGTCATTCGTGTCTGCATCATTAACACTGTTAAAGCCTTTCGATAAATGATCCAGGTAAATTAACCTAGGCTACAGTTCTTTCGGAGACGTCTATGAAGATTAATCCATAAGTGGTAAGCTTTGATCAGGTGACAAAACGACAAAATAATTGACCGTCGTTCAGCTCACATGACCTAGTGAATAACAGACCTGCTTCGACAGCTTTAAGACATAACAGTTTGCAAATTTTGAACTCTCTGCTTGTACTGTGTGGTAAACTTAGGCTACATTTAAAGCTTAAAACTATAGACTGAAATTGTTCAAGGGAAAATGCAGTCACTTGAAGTAATGAAGTAGGCTACACTGTCCTGTTCCATGATTGGCTCTTGGGAGTCATGTGACAGTACTTTTTCATCGCAAATGTGAAATTTGTCTGGAGTAACAGCTTGGTTTACCTAGAAAATGCAATATTGAAGTCCTAAGTTATTACGAAAGATACTTTGAGGAAAAAGAAGAAAATTGAAAATTGTGAGATTATGATGTTGCTTTAACTGCTCTCGCAATCATTGAAGTCAGACAAAAAGTTCTTTCATCCACGTTCAAATTTGTGTACATGGGTATGCAAAATAAGGAGTGGCTCTATCATTCAATGTTTTTAGACAGCTCCTCGGGATTTTTTGTCTCGGTAACTTGACTTTGTGCATAATTTTGATCGTGAAAAAAATAATTATCACATGCATTGCAATGAGTGGTTTCTGAGTAGCGGGCTCAAAGTGTTGGACGAACGCGTTTGCTTCAGATGGGTTAACAGGTTAATGAAAAGTTTGAAAATTCGATGGGTCAGCAGTTTGTATGAATATGCTCTGAGGAAAGCAGATTTTGAAATAAACACTGACAATACAATAAAATCTGTGTTGAATTTTGGGATGACGTCACAGATTACCCGTGTCATAAGTTCCATTGGTGAACCTATTCGATACACTGTCTACAATGTCACATAAGTGACAGCGCATCGAAAACGTTCCCTTTATCGACGGCGCATCCAGTCAGTTCACAATGGAATTTAAATCAAAAGTAGTTTGTGACGTCTACCATAATTCGGCGTAGAGTTTAAAGGTCAAGAGCTACCCCCCCCCCCCCCAAAAAAAAAACTTAAAAAACTCATGTTGAAGCAACCGCTAACTCTCACAGTTTTCTTCTTATTTCCCTTCAGAGTATCATAGGTACTACATCCTATTTAATATTCCTAACTTCAATATTGCATTTTCAATGTAAAACATGCAGTTATTCATAGTAAATTGCACATTTTAAGAGAAAAATTGTTGTCACATGACTCTCAACAGCCAATCATAAATCAGGACAGTCCACTACACTATTTTAAGTGGGGATTACTGCAACTGTCCTTTAATGCACTTTCATGAGGCGACAGGTCATCTTTAAATATTGCCATATTGGCCTAATGCAGGATATGTTCAAAATGGTCTTTACAGCTGCTTGGCGCCAGTTTTAACTGTTTAACGACCACACGGAATACCCAGGGAGCTGGTCATGAACCACTAACCGTACCGTACCCAATAGCCTACAGTTCAATAGGAAAAAGATAAGGCTCACCTTGCTAGAGCTGTAACATTTACTGGTGTCAACGGTGAGGTCTCTCCCGTTGGTGCATCTACTTATTTGTTGGTTTGAATTCTAAAGAGACGTTCAAAGCAAGACGTTCCTTTTTACACACATAGGAGAAAAGAACCGTCAAATATTTCAAATACTTCAAACAATGTCTGAACTTTTACTTACAGGTCTGCAGGTAGTAAACCATTAATTCGAAGACATCTTCCTCAGAAGCTATTTTCCTCGCTACGAAAATAACACTACCTGACCATAGGCATGCCTGCAGTTGGGAATATTACTGAAAAGAGAGCGGCCCAGTTTGTTCTATATGCATGTGGCAGTCTTGGCATGCAACGCGAGGGAGGAGCGAGGAAGATCATCCCCTCCCAAATTTTGCAAAATCTGCAATGGAATATCTGACTGTGTTTTAAATTTCACAGGAAACGCTTAAACTTCTCGAATTCTAAAAAATCCCCACCAAAATAATATGAGAAAATATCAGTCAAGGGGACATTTTCATGAAAAAATAAAACTATCATATATTAAGTATTTATATAATTATAATTCGTGACACATTTGGGAATCTAATACAAAGCAATTGTTCCAGTAAATTTCCTAAAAAATAAAGAGTATCTTTTATCTATCATAACATTTCATGGAAACTAAAAAAGTGTACAAAAATTGGGACACATTCGGGCAGTTTTTGAAAAAGAACATTGATTTCCCAACCTATCTTCATATTCATGCCAAAAAGAACCCTCGAAATGGTAAGGGAATATACAAATTCTTACAAAAATTGCCCGAAAAACAAAGGGATAACATAGTCAAAGTAAAATTTTCATGAATAATTAAACGAATACAAAAATTTGCAATGCATCCGGGCAACTGTGGAAAAATTGGTTTTCCTCGGTTCCACTTTAAACTTTTGAACAAAACTTTGTTTACCCAAAATGTTAGAATAATCCAGCGAAAGTTATGGAATGTGTTCGTTGCCCGATTGCACGGACACACGGGGGGTGTAAAGCCTACAGTTATAGCAGTGTATCCAGTGGACTAAAAATTAAACGCCATTTTGTGACGTGCAATATTTCTTAATGGCATGCCCTCCTTTTATACCCCTCCCCCAGGACAGCTGATCGAGACGATCGCTCGATTTTGTCCCTTCTTTACCTGAAATCACGCTACCCTTTGTACTTAATTGGGTCTTTTGATCCGTTTTCGAGTTTCGAATTGCCATTGACTTAAAGCATTCATACACACTCCCACTGGGAACGTTTCTACCCCCCCCCCCTTCCTGGATGTCATATCCCCCTTCAATACCGGCCACGAAGGGCTTGCTGGAGACATAGTGTCGGTGACGTTTGTAGCTTTGTAAGACCTAGGAGGATAGTTCTTACATGGTAAGACCGGCCCTCTTTTAAAAGCATGTATTTCCCATCATACTGGTTTTATGGTTGGTATTATATCGATTGTATGAACCTGAGAGCTATAGGACGTGAACGTTTTGCATGGAACCGAATGGAAGTTTCGTAAAAACTAGAGATATATACAGTCCCCTAAGGTTTGATTTATATAACCTCTTCTGGCCTAATTAGATTAATTTGGTAAACAAAACAGTTAACATTGGGTGAGAAGTGACTCTTTAACTTGTCTGAATTATTCCGAAAGTTTTCGGAAAACACTGAATATTAAGCAGTGGCGGATCCAGGGGGGGGGGGATGGGGGTATGCATACCCCCCTCCCCCACCGGGATGGTAAAAAATTGTATAGATAGCCAGGCTAATTGTAACCTAGGCCTAATTGCTTTTTAAAAAATACAGTGATAGTTGTTACATGATTTGATTACCCTATTTTTGTGTCATATTCTTCAATAAAATGAAAAATGTAAATTATAATGTATCTATCTTCCGTACCATTTGGTAAATTCCCGTTGTGTTTACACATTGCGCAATGACGAATTCTAAATCCAGCGTTTTCCGCCAACGGCCTTTGGTAACGCTGTTTGTGACATCGCATGTGTGTCTATGTCAACACGTGGGGCTACGACTGACTTTCGGATAATGGGCCAATCGTTGATACGAAGGTTATACGGGATGTTGCAGTGTGTGTAGGCGATACGAGTTGATATATGAATAAACAGATCAGAAGAAGATTCAAGATGATTGGCGGTTTTATTCCGTTGGATTAAAAGACGTCAAAAACAAAAGAATTATTAAAATTAAACTATATACAGATTGACGCAGGTGCTCGTCGTCTGATGTCTGCTGCACCAGTGTGTGAGTGCGACCAAAACTTGCAGGTTCGGAGCTTTCGTGTCGCGGGGAGCTTCGATCGAAACGCATGCAATTCCCTGATTGGTTTAAAGTTGTGACGCACCAAATTAGATAAAATTAAGGAATGTGCTGATCTAAATGATCAATAAGGCGGCTGCAGAGGGTAAATTGGCCACACCTTGAAAATATGGGATACAGCATACACGTGGAATCATGGCGGGGTATTTTGTCACGTTCACCGGTAACACGTGGCGGGAAACAGGAATGGCCCTGGGAATCTAGGACAAGAGGAAGGGAGAGTTGCTCGTAAATAACAAGATGGCGTTCCTGCTTGAGGTCAAGGAGGGTACACCATACTACATGAAACTACGTACACTTTACACATGACATAGCCATGTTGCCTAAAAACCGTGTGACGGTAATAGAGTACACCCGGTATTAAATTCACATTGACCGTATAGTCCGTGGAAGTAATTTTTACCCACACTTTCAATATAATGTTTTGAAAGCTTGGGAGTTTCATAGAAGCATAAAATTTTGAAACGTTTAACACCATGTTGCATCTAGCCCCCCCCCTTTTTTTCGTAGAAGCCCAGGCGGGGCAGGGGGCTCTGAAAATAAAGAATTCGGAAATTTGCCAATTGTGGGACCAGTTTACTGTGTGGTTTTGACAACCCATGAAATTACGGAATTCTCAGTCAATTTTCTCTAATAAGCTCCACATTCGTCATTATTTCATTCAAGAAAGCAAAATTTCCCGCGCGCTTCGCGCGCCGCAAATTGCAATTCCTTAGAAGAAGTGCTGGCTCATACCTTCACTTTGGTCAACTTTTCCGAGTTCTGGGTGTGACAAAATCGGAAATTTGCTACACTTGTGATACCAGATCATCAAGTGACACCGTTAACTATATACAGTGCTATTTTCATAAATATTCTTTCGTAGAATTCCATATTTTCTCCAATATAAGCTCAAAAATGTGGTCGGAGAGCCTCAATACATAGGCGTTGGATAACATTATGTAGCAACAACGATCTTTGGTCGCCGCCCAATCTCAGATTTGCCGATAGAAAATGCAAATTCTTCAGTAATTCCGCAACTGTTCAAATTTCCTTTGCAGAAAACTTAGCATCCAAACTTTTCTGCAACACAAGCTCCATATTTTCAAATATTTGAAATGCCCCTAGTACAGTGGTAATCACACTTAAAAATATGGTAAAATTTGAATGCTTGCCTGCCACCCCCATTTTCCCATTTCCTGAAATCTTATAGGCATCAGAGACTAAACAACAAACATACCTATGTGGCGCTTCGCTCAGTGTACATTTGATACCCAATCCCATGCAGACCCCCCCCCCCCCCCCCCACTGAAAATTCCTGGATCCGCCACTGATATTAAGTGTGGTTGTATGCAAAGTAAAGGCTTGCAAAACACGCCTCACGCGGGTTTTTGTTTGTATACATTGATAAACTTGTTAATATGGGTTTAAAAATATGGGAGGTTTAAAAAATATAGGAACATGAGAAGCCGGTGGTTTAGGGCTGGAGAGAGGGTCTAAAGGTCAGATCGAAGAGTGGTCAAGGTTCAGTGGTGGCATGTGGCGTAGCTAGAAATTCCTATCTTGGGGCCAGAGGACACTTATGGGGGGGCAAAACTCAAGGTGCAAATCAACTGGGGGTCTGAAGGAAGTTTTGGGGCATAGGCCTCCTACACACCCGGGGCTAAGCCACATGAGTGGTAGCAAGTTTTTTGTTCACTCTGTAAAAATGTCAAAGACCTTCACATATTCAAAACAATTCCAAAGGTTGATCTAAAACCCGCACCTCTGACATCTCTTCTCAAGAATGGAATCTGGAACAACATTATTTTAGTTCCCTCATTTGGAAAAGCTTCCCTTTGCCAATACCACTCCTGCGTTTCCAAACTCAGAGATTCTTCTGACTCTCTGGAAGGAATAATGTCCATGCCCCTTGATCGGGAAAAAATTGATTGTTTTGTATACTTTCAATGGCAAGTGAAATATGGAAACCGCTTGAAAACGTTTAGGTTGGATTAAAGGAATTAAAGTCCTACTTGGTGGAGGGTTCACCTCGCCAGTGGCCCGTGGCGTAGCTACGGGGGGAGGGGGGCTGGGGGCCTAGGCCCCCAGATTTTCTTCAGACCCCCCAGATTTTTGGCGTCCTGATAAAGTAATTGCAAAAAATAAAATGTTTGAACGGAAATAAACTTTGAAGTATTTCCTTCAAAAAAGTAAATAAATAAAATGTGTAACAATTAAAAAAAACATGAATGAATGTGTGTGTAAAACACATTTTGTGCGCACGTATGAAATCAAGTAATAACTTCAAAATGCCTACTTTCACTAAATTAGATACCGTATGCGATCTGCACTGTCGTTTATTGCATTTCACTTCGAAGATGAAACGAGAGTCTCGACGACAAACTTTAATGTGACTTTGTTAGGTCAAGACCCTCTCTGCCTTTCGGATGGCTGATTGATTTACGGAAAATAAGGCAAATCGTACACTTTAGACCATTCTTACAAGACCATTCCTATACTTTATCATACACAAAATATGCCTTATAAGCAGGTAAGAGTAAGGTATCGCCTTCGGATAATTCTTCCCTTCCACCCTTAACAGGTAGGCCTATGTCATGCCTTACTCCTTCCCATGACAAGTGCCACTGTAGGACGATTTTTTTCGAAAAGTCCTCTTTTTAGTAGTTGGCACTGGCGTCCGGGGGATTTTTAAAATGTCCACAAGGTCCGGATTTCATGTGTTTCCCACATGATCCATACTTCTGCTTTGCGGTACAATATTTTGAAAGATTTAATCGTAGTATTTTAATTTTCACTACGTAATGTACCGATGGACAAATACTGCACCATTTTGCATCTGGACACCACTGAAAACTGGAAAACATTGTTTCTTTGGTAGTATGCATGTCTCTTGTAAAATCTCTACAAAAAAATGAAAATAAAAATGAGTATTTTGATTTTTTCATGCTCCCCAAAAAGGGAAAATCCTAAAACTTAGGCCTATAATCAGTTCAAAGTTTTGCCAAACATACCACCATTTTGCATCTAAGAAATCTAACGCAGAGAAGTTTCTTAGAGGGTGCACAACTACTTTTGGTTTTCCTGTATAAAGTACTGTCATAGGTAAGCTGAAATCCATTCAAATATTGCAGCATTTGCAATCTACGTCCTCCTGAAGTTTACCTTTTTTTAATCCAAGGGAAAGGAAGATACCTGTTCCCATTAGTCTCATCCCCCATGGCCAGAGATCAGAAGTGCCCAGTTTCGGGGCCCCTAAAAAGTGTGTGTATTACCATTCCTCATAGATTGGTTTTTTATTCTCATTATTTGAGAAGTCGCAGACATGAGATTCGTATTTCAAGGCTGGGTACATCCAACTTAAAACACGTGGGAAGTGCCGTTTCCTGCCATCTGGAGGGGTTTTAAAGCCCCACATTTTCTTGTACGCTCCGCGCCAACCGATGGTGGCGCTCCGCTTTTAAAGTCTTGCCGTGCCTGACCCTCGGAGGTACCAGGCCCCCCTCTTGTTTCCTAGCCCCCCCCCCAAAAAAAAATCCCATCCTGGCTACGCCACTGCCAGTGTCGTAGCTAGACCCTTTCGATTTTCTTAAAAGTGTTGACATACCGCTAGGGACGTTACTATGGCTCACGAAGATTGCAAACATTTTTGCATTTTTCAAACAAATATTTGAAAAAATGTAGTAAAATTTTGAATTCAGGGTTACCTGTAAGAAAATTGAAACGTTTGGGTATTATTGAAGAATCTGCTGTTCCTATTTGGCAAATCTGAGGTTGCACGGCGACTGAAAATCGATGCTGTTACATAATGTTATCTTAAGCTTTCGGATGGAGGCTCTTAGAGTTAGTTAGTTAGATGGGGTTTAACGACACACCAACACAAATGTGTTATACAGTGTCACCAAGTTGGACAGTTATATTGTTGGGGTAGAACCACCCAAAAAAGGGAAAAGTAAAATTCAAAAAGTAAAAACTGGGGACTCAAATTCTACTAAAAAGGAAAGCAGCAAGACGGAAGTCATGTTAGAAATTTCTATAAAGTTTACTTTCCTTGAGGAAGCCAAGAATAAGGGAAGAACCAGTTTGTTCAAACAAGGTTTTCAGATCGTGTACGGTGTAGTATTTCTGGTGAATATTCATAGCAGTCATGGAGGCTCATGGAGGCACATTTAAAACAGTTTCCGAGACTTACCATTTTAAGATAAGTGTTTCAAAATTAAGAAAGAAAAATAAGGAAAATGTACTGTACGCTGTAGACAAAGTCTGTTTATTTACAGAAAATAAAGAAAACGAAAGGATACAAAAGGAGTTCTGTCAACTCACTGACATCATTTTTTATGTAATCTTTTTGTCTTTCGTTATTTATTTCTGTAATTGTACACATTACAGACTTCTGACAAGGTAGTTGTCGGTGTCCCTTAATGATCTGGTGTCACATATGACATATTTCCAATGTTTTCATTTCTAAAGCTCAGAAAAGTTTACAAAACTGATTTATTAGGGAGCACTGGTCCATCAGGGGTTGTAATAGGCGAGTTCGGTAATTCGTTGCTGCATAAAAAATTGCGGGACACAGTGTGGAATATATACGTGCTCTCCACATAGCGTACATCGTTCCCTTCTTTTCGTCAGTACGTGTACACAAAATTTAGTGTCTAGTCAAGTCGATCGAAAATAGGGTCTCAGTGCTACTTTACCGCAAATTGAAATGAAAAATGCAAATTTAACACCATAATGGCAATTTAGACACAATCCATTGGACAAAATCACACTTGAGATCCCTCCTTATGTTATGGATGGATTAAGAAAGAATGATTTCCCTTAAATTTTCATGTAAACTCCACTTTTTGGAATACATGTTGTAGGTGCGGGATTGGCTCGTTTATCCCGACGTTTTGAAGGATGTGCGCATGTGCATAGCTGATCAAAACGAATTACCCATCTGGCTTATTTGAGGGCGCAAAGCACGCGGAAAACGAATGATTACTAATATGGAGTTTGTGCTGCATGGAGAGAATTCGGGATAATGAAGGAATAGTGGGGGAAAACTGCATTGTAGTTTACTGGTGTCAATAAACGTCAAATATGTAAATAACTTTTTCAGATCGGGGGGATTACCCCCCCCCCCCGCCCCACCCCACCCCCACCCCCACCCCACCCCCCCCCCGTCTCCCGGTTGCTATCCACTGCATTTCGTTGGTTTTAAGAAAATCGAAAATTTTGGATATTTCGTTTTATTTAACCGTATCTTTATTAGGCTACCAATCCCAATCAATATACAGTATGTTACACAATTTTTATTCCCAAATGCAAGGGAAGCGACAGCGGGCAGACGGCTACTTCCTCCTACATTTGCAAGAAATTGTGAAAAGAGAAGGAAAAGAAAGGAAAAAGAAGAAAATGGGCACGCCACTTATGCTTTTCCTTATCAAAATATCCTGACACCGCCCCTGCCCAAATGGGACTTGTTTTCTTCCAAGCAATCTCCCAGACTAAAGTATTACAAATGAAAGGCAGAACGAGACACAAGTAAGCACATATAAATCGAAAACATCGTTCAACTCTTTTTCATGTTATATTTGTTATAACACCCCTGATCTGATGTAATTGACCATAACAAGATATGTGAACATTTTTATCTGCAATTTTTTCCATATACTTGAATTCATACAATACATTAAGCTCTCTAAAGATAAGCCCACTGTTGGTATCATAGTGGTATGATGTTTTTTATGGCTTTGGGAACTCTGAACATTGGACAAAGTTGTAGTTTTTTACAAAAAGGTGGTAGAGCCAAACGTTCCCTTTCGTTTAAAAGATTGAAATTCGAAATGGTTTTAAATTTGGGATAGAATATTCACTCGAAAAAGTTTGAAAAATGACGCTTTTCTATTGAAACTGTTCACTCCAATTTAGATTAGTCTCTAATCTGATTTCAATCTTAAAAAGTGATTTTTTACTTTAACGATTTAAGAGAGAGTTGCACATAGCTAAAGAAATACGGTCTAAATTGATGGTAAACTCTGTTGATAATACTTTGCCAAGGTAGGTGAATTTATGTGAGCGAGTATTACAATTGAAATATTCAGCATCCACTTTCTTTAAACTTTATAAGAAACGACTGTTCTTACTAAAAAACAAATGGAAAGCCTTTTGCAAAAGTTTCAGTTCTTTTAAAACTACCTCTTTTGCTACACAAGCCTGTGTAAATTTACATATAGTTCTTAAGGCAAACACGGACTTATTGTTTCATTGCTCATTGTCAAAATTTGGTAAATACTAACAACTTTCCAAATTTTTGACAACATCAATAGATTCTCAGGTAAAATGATGGGTTCTCCAATAATTCCATATTTAAGACAAACCATCTAAGTTCTCTTTTGCCACATAAAGACGTTTATATAAATCTAAAATTTAATTTTACTGTAACTATGTTTTGTTGATTACAAAAAGTCAATAAAATAGTGCGACATTTTTTCATTGAAGCTAAGTTCCTTGTAATTATCTGACTGTTGGTACATTTACAACGTAGAAAGTAATCAAGGGTGACGTAACATTCTAAAGTTCCATATTAATTCCTTCAATTTAGTTAACGAACTATTTAAACCGCAGCAAGAAGTTTAAAAAACTTAATATCTGACGGTAGAAGAAATAATGCGGGAACTTATTATCCTAAACAATTTATTTTTAAAAAAGGAGAGCAAATGCGATTATTTCATAAAGTGACAAAATATTGCACCTTATTGTGGTAAAAGCAAGATTAAAGGAAGAAATTAAAAATTTGCGACACTGTAACTTTGTCGACAACTAATTATGGTAAGGATGGACCTTCGCTTTCTGATTGTAGTTCCAACAAAGTGAGTGAGCTAGAAGGAAACAATGTTATTAGTGGATATTAAACTGATTGTCGATGTTAATGACCTTTGGTCAAATGTGATGGACAACAACACAAAATAATAAAATTTAGAAGCATTTCCTGTGGACAATGCTTGGGCCAGATTCGTCATATTCCTCTTTGCTGATCCACATCTGTTGGAAGGTGGATAGAGATGCCAGGATAGATCCACCGATCCATACAGAGTACTTCCTTTCTGGTGGGGCAATGACCTTGATCTTCATGGTGGGTGGTGCGAGGGCGGTGATTTCTTTCTGCATACGGTCAGCGATACCTGGGAACATAGTGGTTCCACCTGACAGTACCACATTACCGTATAGATCCTTACGGATGTCGACATCGCACTTCATGATACTGTTGTATGTGGTCTCATGGATACCAGCAGCTTCCATACCAAGGAATGAAGGTTGAAGAAGAGCCTCTGGGCATCGGAACCTTTCATTGCCGATGGTGATGACCTGTCCATCAGGGAGTTCGTAGCTCTTTTCGAGCGCAGAACTTGAAGCAGCTGTGTTCATCTCCTGGTCGAAGTCAATAGCAACATAAGAGAGCTTCTCCTTGATATCACGGACAATTTCTCGTTCGGCTGAAAGATAATTAGAGAGGTGCCTGTCATTATTTCAGCTGCTATTACTACATGATAAATACATTCAGGTAAATTTATTTTTATGTCCAATGTACCGCGTGTTAGAGCTGTTGCGTATTTCTTAAACGGCATGATTAAAGCTTCATTTTTTTTTTTTTTCATTTTCCTCTCAACACCCCGGTCTGATTAGGATACTTGAAAGGAAATCATAAAACAGAACGGATATGGGAAGGGTGGAATGTCAGTTGCCTTCTAGCCTGCATAGCGCCTATTTGACTGCAGCCCCCTTTAGGCTGCCGGCCATTTTTTCGTAGAGATGAGCTGGACGAAAAAACTCGTCCGCCCCGCAGGCCCGTAGCCAGCCCATGTGGAGGGGTGAGTCTTTTTTCGAAATGTGGACCTTTTTCCAAATACGTAGGCGGCTTGCGCGTGCCGTAAGCATGCAGGTACTAGGGGTCCCGGGCATGCTTCCCCGGAAAAAATTTGAAATCTGCAGATCTCCTGCAATCTGGAGTATTTTAGAAGACTTTTGAACACAATTGAAGTCCTTTTTTCCCAGGAATCCTACACAGTACCTCACTTTTAAAGAAGTGAACGGAAATTCGTCCTCAATATGTCAAGATAAAAAATATTTCATAGCTGACCCTTCAAACACAGGGCTGGAAAAATGGACCTCCCTCATGCTGGGATGGGTCGTTCGAACGCTCCGACACCCCCCCCCCCCCCGGCTACGGGCCTGTCGCGGGCTAGTTGCCTCCAGGAATTCCGGCGTTTTGATTGTTTTGGCCATAAAAACTACAATTAATTATTCTTTATTCTCCATATTTTTGAGATGGTTCTATATAGTTGTCGACCACTGGACAGGGTCACCCCACTAATGAGATTCAGGAGAGGATTGAACCGACCTCTCTTTTCCCAAAGACTTGTCCGTTTGATTTCATGACTTCCAATGTAATTGTCAGTCAAGTGAGACCAAGTTGTAAACGGTTGAAACCGGCCAAGCTGAAAACGCAACCTATTCAGCTGATCAAAGTCGCGGGGAAATCCCCAAAGTTTAAGCTTCATGTTCATCAGGTTGATGCTGTTTTTGAAAACTTTCCTGCAGCATATTTTCTGCACGTATGTTCACAGTGTTAAATATATACTTACTGCTGTCAGGGAGATGCAACACCTTCTGCTGTGGAACATCAAGTTGTGATCTCTCACCACTGAGGTGTACCCAATAACATCCACCCCGTTAAAGGCAATTAGCTCTCAGCCAAACTACAATTTTTGTAGTGAGTCCAAAGAAATTCTCAATTGACACAGTTCTTTGATTGACGGCATATTAAAAAAAGCAGAGTGCTGTAGCTCATATACACAGCATGTTATGTGCAAAGAGTTTTTATTTATTTCAAATTGTGGTCTTGAATACACTCACCCTGAAGCAATGAACTAAGATTGTGTCTCGAAGAGGATGAGGTTTATAACATTGTGAGAGGGACTAAAGAAAGTAGAGTAGGGGAATGGAAATTACTCTTCTGCTCTTGTGTGACTCAGAATTAGGCCTTCAAATGCTTCATCCTCACACCCAAACAGTTATAATTCTCCTAACCTACCTACTTAAGCTGTTAAGCCCCTCCTACAACTGTTTAAAGTTCATCTTCATCCACACACAATTATCCTCAGCTGTCTGAATGTGTCTATGTTGGTTTTGTCCCTAATGGAGGGAGTACTTTCCGCTCTGTGATATCATATGCACAAGGTCTATTGGCCCTTTAAGGATCAAGTAACATTAAAACCGATCTACCTACCTGTTGTGGTGAAAGAGTAACCTCTCTCTGTGAGGATCTTCATCAGGTAGTCTGTGAGATCACGACCGGCAAGATCAAGACGAAGGATAGCATGAGGGAGGGCATAGCCTTCATAGATGGGTACTGTGTGGGAGACACCATCACCGGAATCAAGGACGATACCAGTGGTACGACCAGATGCATACAAAGATAGTACAGCTTGAATGGCGACGTAGAAAGCAGGTGTGTTGAAGGTTTCGAACATAATCTGGAGAAAGAAAATGAACAATTAAATAAATCACAAGGAAACAATCCACATTATTCACACAAATTTCAAGTTTCTCATATATTAGTATTGTAAGTCAGAGTCCTAGGCAGGAAATGGGTGCTACAATTATGTCAACCAGAATCAATGCTGAATCAAACAACGAATATTTAAGGGCGCCGCTCATTTTGGCAGAGCACTGAAGCCTTTAAGCATTGGTGGAAAGAGTCGGTGAGCCCCCTCCTGGAAAATTTGGTCAAGTGGAGGGAAATTTTTTTGCATGGAAAAAATTTTCCCTCTTCGGCATTACATGAAAATATAGGGAAATTTATTACCCTCCTGGGAAATAATTTCGAATAAGTTTAACTCTTGTATAGTGAATCTGACGTGATGAAAAAGTCGACAAAAAAAATAAAAATATTGGAAAATAAAGTTATATACCTGTGTCATTTTTTCTCTGTTTGCTTTGGGGTTGAGTGGAGCTTCTGTGAGGAGGACTGGGTGTTCTTCTGGTGCGACACGGAGTTCATTGTAGAATGTGTGATGCCAAATCTTCTCCATGTCATCCCAGTTTGTGACGATACCATGCTCAATTGGGTACTTCAAGGTGAGGATACCACGCTTGCTCTGTGCTTCATCACCGACGTAGCTGTCTTTCTGTCCCATACCAACCATCACACCCTGTGGGAAAAGAAAATACATTGAATGGATAATAAAATATAGTAAATAACATAAACTACGCTATACTGGCTGAAGTAAAAATTTGGCATCAGTCAACTGTCTAGAGTTCTCATTACAAGGATGAATCGTAATGGGATGGGAAGTAAAACATAATGGAAAGGAAAATGACCCAATGGGGCTGTGGACTAACAAGAGTAGCGCCTCTGTGGCTTCCGCCTCTTTGCTTTTTCATGCCAATGACCTGAACGAGAAGACTTCGTCCTTTCCACCGAGTTTCGGCGTCACTCTCGGATCGTAGCTAGTGCTTATAACTAACTATTACAGTAAGATTATGCCTAAGACACAATGTCGTAGGTGCGTCCCTAAACTGCTAAGTGAGGGCGCCAGATCAATAGGGTAGCAAACAGTCACTTCAAGGAACGGGGTCCAGGTCATAAAACTGACTCATTTCCAGAAATACTAAAGAATCACTACAAGCTTTGTATAAGCCCGCAAGTTATGTTGCACTTTTTCAAGTATATGAGCTAGTTTCGGACCGGAATTTTAGTTTGCAGGGAATTTGGGCGACTATAAATCGCCATCAGGTAGGGATGAGATTTGGTCATTGTCCCTCAAAGTAGTTTCCCCTAGTTTGTGGGAGCTGGGAAGTACCAATGTGGGCAACAGGGTGCATGGGAAATAGCCTGGGGAGCTGGTAGTGATTTGATGTCATTGGCAATGAAAACACACCATCGTGACTAACCCGAGGGGCGTACAAATTTTTCTTTCCGCTCATCGATACAAAAAACTGAGCGGCAGCAGCCACTGAGGCGCTTCGCAGGTTACATCGTGACTGCAGCGATTTGGAACACAAAAAGGCATCAAAGAAATCAAGAGGAGAAAGAAAAAAAAATGACCCAAAATTATCCTAGAGGAACAGAAGTTTGTGAAATGTGCATCAGTGCAGAATTTCTTACTTTGATCATTTGACATCAAGATGTGATTAGATCCCAACAAATGTGAAAAGTCTTGAATTTTGTGAATAAAGTCAGTAAGACCCTTTGAGCAGGTGAGATATTTCCACGTTTATCTCATGTGCTTGAGGTCATATCACATCACATGAATGGTGATAAAATGTCACCACCAAAACATTAATGTGTTCTTTGTTGAGGACGTTTATGTGCACATGAGGGAGTTTTAAAACTATATATTTAAAATCGGAAAAACACGTCTGGCGGAATTTGTTTTTGACGGGTGTTAATAGCTAAATGGTTGATTACAAAATAATCCATCATGGCGTGCTTAGTTGGAATTGTTAGAAAGTTGGGCAGTAGGCAACACTGTAAATGAATCATGTTTGACAGGTTTGACTTTGTAGCAATTTCCTCTACATACCTTGGGTTACTTCCACCCCCATGCCACGGACGGGTTGTTTTCTTTCAGCTCATATAGCCTGAGGGGCTACTCAGGATAACCTTGGGCTTGAACCAGGGAGTTGCTTGAACTAAGAGTTTGAAAGACGTGTTGTGAGAACAGCATTTTTCATTCTTTTTCTGTTTTGTCTGAAATAGGGTTCTTTACTTATTCACAGGGCACTTTATATAGTGTGAGCGTACTGATTTTAGTGACAAACTGATCGTTACGTCCAAAATCCTTAAAAATAAAACATCCACGCTCCAAGTGATCTGCTTCAATAAATCGATATTTTAAAAGGAACTTTTCTGTATGGATGATTTTTTCACAATAAAGTTTTAACCGTTACAGTTTTCTGTATTATTTTCAATTACAGCACTCGCCAAAGAAGTGGTTACCGAGAAGAAGGTTCTTTGCTAGACATGGGTCTAATTGAAGCTACTGGGGTGGGCATATTTTTATCGGGAGATGCACTCAGATACTATTCCTTTTTAATTTCATAGGTTGGACAAAATTGTGGTGGGAGTCGTCCCTCTTCTGGCCTACGCCTCTTTGTTTAGCAGAATAATATTTAAATTTATTCAAGATTGTGTCATTATTTCTTTCTCTCCTCTCACGTCTCAATCTATTTACACAGACCAGGCTAGCTCATGGACACATTAAGAATCGGAATAAAATGACAAGAGGGCATTTCAGATCTCACGGTAAAGCGTAATCACATTTCGCGGACTTGTCGAAAAGTCACGCATAAAAAATAAATACATGTTTAGCGCCACCATTTTCGAATTCATGTTTTCACTTGATCAGGGAGCTGTTATTTCCTCATAACATCAGCCCCCTGGTGAACTATTCATGTTGTGACACGGCTACGGTATGTGATACTGATATTTACTTTGGCTGAATTGTATGCAAAGAATAAGAAATGATATCATTTTCAATTTGAATTCTGAAACATACAAGGAAGTTTGCAAAGCAGGAAAAATGTAAAATCTGTCCCAAACAAGTTTTATTGCCAATACAAGGCAGATCTATGTGGAACTATGCATATGTCGCCAAATCATCACATGTGATATTGTAATAACCAACTGGCAGAAACTATTGTTAAAAAAAATACCAAGTAGGGACAAAGCAGGACCGTAGGATGGTTCCAAAACTTGAATCAAACCCTTGCACTAGGAAGTTAGCAACATGAATATCCATGTCACCATGGTGTGACGGAACTCTCTCTCTCTCTAGGGGGCGGTGACTTTTTTGCCTACTCCAGATCCCCCCCCCCTTTCCCATTCTCCGCTGCACTAGTGGTGCACCCAGCCCTGCCCGATTCAGAAAGATTTTGGCCAGTATATCCTGTAAAATAATAATTCTCGAGACATTTATGTGCTACCTTACAAACCAAAATGAGTGTCAGTAGATTCGTTTAGTGAACCAAGCAGTTGGCAACTCCTATATTCATTACCCAAACATAGCTGGGCCTAGTCGTCGACTTCTGAACAAATCTGATGACAGAACGTTTTTGACAGTCATTCAGAAACTTGGCACTGCAGTTGACCAAAAATGGTTTGTACAATCAGTTGTGTTAGCAAAACACATCATAACAATCAGTAACGTAGCCACGGGGAGGGTTTGGGGGGGTCAGAAAACCCCCATGATCCAACCTTGCAAAGCAAAAAGCACCTAAAATAGCGGATTTTTCTCTCTATCCTTAGACTTTTCCTTTATATCGTGTCCCAACCTCCAACCCCCTATGACACAAAAAGCCTCCCCATGCCGACACAATCCTGGCTACGCGCCTGATTACAGTTGACTCAAGCCATTCAAACTCGGACTGTTACTCTGTCCTGGGTGTGGCATGATGACTTGGTTGAAATTGCGTGAGAGACCGGACTAAATTAGAACATGCAGCTCAATGTTTAGAATAATGTTGGAGATCCGTGTTGGAAACTCTATGGTTGCAGTAAATACAGTCTAACTGAACATGGAGCTACCAACAGTAGTTTACTTCCATAATCTCAGTGAAAATCATGGAGCTGCTACTCCGAGTGGCAGCTCCATGGCAGTGAAATTTAAAGGAGTTACACATCAGACACAGGTAATATTTGAGCATAGATAGAAAATACAGAAAAGCCAATCATTGGGAGCGCCTGCCAGTCAGCTATCTTACATGTGATTTTCCACGGCGTGTTAACCGATTGGGCCATTTTCGAAAGGTGCTTTCAAACCCCCACTCCTCAGTCCTTGGAAATTCTGTTAGCCTACTGTTCCATAACATTTACACACCCCAGATGTCGGCGTGAAGCAAGTCATCGCATGTTTTCCATATAGGCTAGTTCAAGGATTGTAGTACAAAGTTAACCGGCGGTCGTTCCGTGTAATACACTTCCTCATAGATATGCTAAATGTAATACAACTGCACACGTATCAGAGTCGAAATAGATCAAGTTATCGATACCAGTTAATCTTGTGATAGCCTCGGCAATTTTACCGCGGGCCTTCCCATCTGTTTCCCTTGAAAACTGAAGTAGATGGTTTAAGGGTCGTTAGTTTGTATACTATCATTAACACGGTTTCCGCAAGAACCTCAAACACAACCGCATAATATAGAACCGCAACCAGGAAATGTAAGCCTGATCATTCGCTTGCCTTTGTAATAGTGTGTATGTAGCATTCCTGTTCTATCTTATATGTTCTCTGTACCACGCTTTCATGCATGCAGGCTTGAGTGTGTCACGACGACATTTTCGTTCTGCTATGTGCCTAATTTTTTTCAGGGGTACCCATGCCCTGTTCTGTACCCGGACTCGAGTTAGTGCTTTACCTAGCCATTAAGCTTGCAACAATCTAAGGCGCCACATGCCATATGGCCGTGAAGGTGTAAAAAGAATTACTGGTACTTTTCAGCATTGAACTGTCAACGAAATTACACATTTGATAGCTTACATCTTTTATTTATTTGTTCATTGGGTCAATAACCTCTCAAAGTGACATTTTGACACCGCACAAGTAGTTTCGTCACCCACAGCTGCTTTACTCCCTGATACCCCCTACTCAGAGTCTTACGTCATCGCCTCCCGGCTCCTGATATGCTAAGTTATGGACTTCAATGAAAGCAATGTTCACTCACAAAATTTTTCACGATATTTGCATTCCCCACTTAGCCTATAGCCCAACTGCCTCATTATTATCAACAACTACCTGCAAAAATTTCGAGTTGGTACCAATACATCATGACACTGTATATTGTTAGCGTTTTTTATCTTCGGCTGGAATGGAATGGATTTAAAAGAAACTGTTCACGATTGATTCCTGTTCTTTTCAGGTCCATGGCCAAAGGGGCGAAGAAGGCGAAGCCCCTTTTCGAAAACTCAGTCACCTATAGAGACTGAAGTTTATCACTGACTTGATTCAATTTTACACCCCCCCCCCCCCACACACACACAGAAAAGAAACCACCCTCTCTGGAATCTTATATGGCTATAGTTCTTTCTCAGTATAAGCCTTCGTGTTTCTCCTTAGAGGCAGCAAACGAAAACTAGTTATTATGAGAAAGGGGAAAGGCCGGTGCATGGAATGGGTCACTTTTGCACGACATTTTGCGAGTGATGAACGAAAGCCAGATATCAACATATACTCAATCCCTAATAGTTATATATCCCTGCAAAATACGACAATGCTCAGAGGAGTGATCAGTTTTCTTCTTTCGAGAAGGGGGAGGGTTTCGCAGACACAAATTAGTCATTGTACTATTTATTACTCGGGAGGTTGAAAGAAAGGGATGCACCACACTGATAAAACTCTTTGGTTGTCTTATTATACCAAGGAGGACTTTTGAGCTGCAGATGTTAGGGCCCGAACAGGAACTACCGTATTCGATAACAGCAAGGTGGTATTTCCACCAACCCAGATCAGATTTTATTTAGTCGGTCATTTCTACAAGGGTCCACCAGCTTCAATCTTTCAAATTCTTTGTTCATTTGTTTTCTGAATGATTGCACTCTAAGAATACCGCTAAAAGACCTAATCTTTTACCCAAAACGGTTTCAATTCTTCTACTCTACCTACTTAAGCCCCTCACACAATCATGTCTAAAAGTAATCCTCATTCAAACACAATCATTTTTTAAATTGCTTTCAATAAAGAAGTTGTGCCAATTGAGAATTTTTTGTGGTACTTACTACAAAATTGTAGTTTGATTTGAGGGTTAACTGTCTTTAATTCACTGAATCTGAAACTTTATAATTGCATGTAAGCAGTGAAAATAGAAAATTAGGGCTATTGGACGACACTTATGGTCGACTTCACATGAGCAGTTACGCATTCGTATATGTATTCAGCATGTCCCTGATTTGAAGACGAAAATCATTACTTCTTACCTATTGTTTATAGGTAATTTCCCTTCGTCACAGTACGTCATACTTGTAACAAATTACTTAGTGTGTAAGAGAGTGTGCCAATACAAAGTATGAAATTTCTAACATCCTTCCCCCACAAAGTATCTCTTATCATAACGGGACCAAATTTTCGTATCAATTGCCTTGGTGTCAAGATTAAATTAATGCCTTCGACGGACGTGGTTTGATAAACTAAAGGGTAAAGTTACTTCTAATAACAATTGTAAAAGAAATGTTACCGGTTATCGGTCAATGCGTGGCATACAGCCTTTAACACATCCACATTACCTATAAGAATATTTTCCCGTAGCAGGTATATCACCAGCTATTACAACCTGGGGTGGAGCGGACAAAGACCACACCATAATATCGGAAAAACAGGGCCAGTTATAATCTATATGCCCTCAGTTTTGCTTTGGAAACAGTTCCCAACCAATTGGTTTGAGTCGGGCCGGCGGTGACCTTTTTCCAGCCGTGGCCAATTGACTTGTTTTCCCATTCATTGCTTATGCTGAGCACCAAGCACTTTAGCATGACTTGGCCAGGAGTAGGGCTCCAGACCTCACAGCTGCAAGTCGGATGCTCTAACCACTTGACAGTGCAGTCGGTGGAGACATGGGTGTCTAGAAAAGTAAGACCTAGAAACATAAGACCTAAGACCTAGAAACATAAGACCTAAGACCTAGAAACATAAGACCTAGAAACATAAGACCCTCAAAAATACTGTAATGGGTGCTTAATTATTTTTCATCAGGGTCTAATTACTTTTCTACAGACACCTGTGCAGGTGTCTAGAAAAGTTAGACCAGGAGAAAAATTCATAATGCCGTTTTCAGGAACACTCCGGGATACTATCATACATTTTTCACAATATGATTAATTCTAAAATAAATCAAGAACTGGATGCTGGTTATTTTTCATCAGGGTCTTACTTTTCTAGACACCTGTGTGGGTGTCTAGAAAAGTAAGACCCAGAGAAAAAGTCGTAATGTTGTTGTCAGGAAGTCCTCCAAGATACTGTAATACATATTTCAGGCTAAGATTAATGCAAAAATACGCCAAAAACTAGATGTGGGGGATTTTTCAACAGGGTCTTACTTTTCTAGACACCTGTGTGGGTGTCTAGAAAAGTAAGACCCTGATGAAAAATAACCGGCATCCAGTTCTTGATTTATTTAAGCATTATTCATATTGTAAAAAATGTGTTACAGTATGCCGGAGCGTTCCTGAAAACGGCATTATAAATTTTTCTCCGGGTCTTACTTTTCTAGACACCCACACAGGTGTCTAGAAAAGTAAGACCCTGATGAAAAATCATGCACCCTTTACAGTATCTTTGAGGGTCTTATGTTTCTAGGTCTTATATTTCTAGGTCTTATGTTTCTAGGTCTTATGTTTCTAGGTCTTAGGTCTTATGTTTCTAGGTCTTAGGTCTTATGTTTCTAGGTCTTACTTTTCTAGACACCCGTGGAGACATCCACACTTCCATTACTGTACAAATTTACTGCGTCAATGTTTAACACTTAATAGATGAATATCCAAAAAGTGGTTCACATGTTCCCCGCACCCTACCCGCAAATAGACGCGATGTGATGATTTATGGGGAAAGTCAAGAAATGCAACTAAAATCCAGTATGAGCAAACGAAGGACATTGTGAAGTACAGCCTTCCTGAGGGAATTGCTTAGAGGGCCTGATAGTTGATGTCAACTTTTTAATGATCCTTCATAAGGTACGCATTGAAGGAATTACCATTCTGCAGCTATAGGTCTCGAACTGGTGTTATTTTTCCTTTTAGTCCATAAATTGAATAAATTGAAATATTGCAACACAAAATTTACTTCAATAGGTATTATATGCAACATCAGATTGGGCGCTTGAGATAGATGGAGTTTACGGCGCAGTTTCCTACCAATTAGTTCAAGTCGAGCCGGCAGTGGCCTTTTCCCAGTTGTGGCTCATTAGCGCTTGAGAGAAATCCTGGCTATACGCCGATAATATAAGAAACACACTGCTACAGTTGTTACCTATTTATAACTGTGTAAGTAATAAACCAATTCTGCGAGCGAGTTGATAAAGGCGATGACATTTGAAGCAATGGAGTTCAGCGACCGTTAGGTCGGGATTCGATCATCGTCGGTTTGGGCAAAGTATCCAGTAAAATGTACGATTTTCCATACATCAGAGCTGTCCTTTCAAACAGGTAGCAGATTTGACCTAAATTAATGATTCGATTGCCACCTGAAGTTGTAATTCATGAGATACATGCTTCTCCTACATTTGTGGTCTCTTAGCGTCGTAAAACATTGCCCTTTTCAGGTAGGGTGAGGGTGGTGGGGTGAAGGTAAGGAACGGGATTAGATGTGAGTTTGCAAAAAAATGAATGTAAACCATTAGCCTTCTTCTTTTACAGGAGACCTGAACATATCACAAAATACATGTACAGTTATGGTGTTTTGGACGCCTTCAACTCAGGATATTTTCATTTCAGTTCTGCTTGCTTGGTTATTTTTTACAACGAATATCCCTCAGCCACCTTAGCATACAAATGAGATTTACTTGGTCTTACCTGATGTCTTGGTCTTCCAACGATGGATGGGAAAACTGCACGTGGGGCATCATCTCCAGCGAAACCGGCCTTGCACATACCAGATCCATTGTCAATAACGAGGGCTTGAACATCATCATCCATGATTATTTTTTGTGGTGGTAAGTTGGAGAGAAGGGAGAGGTCTGTTGAATAATCAATGAAAATTAAGAATAACAGAAAAATTGATAGCATAATAAAAGAAAAAAATTGACGCCGAGGGAGTCTGGAGTCATTAGAATGTGCGCATTATTTAAAGAGAAGTGACCTAAACGACAAATGCCAAAGGCCCACAGGAGACGAACAGAAATATCCCATGCAGCCTGCTACGTAGGCAACTGCCAAATACCCAAGTACTTCTTTTTCGAATATAGCCCGAAGATGGGTGTAATAGCTTTCCATCAATTGTCTTTTCTCAACAGAAAGGTTATTGTCACGGTGTTGACGCACCACTCCCCCAAAAGATGTTTTCCACTTAGCAATTAAAAATATTATCCGATTAAATATCCGTTGGAACTATTTCAATACCTTTCATCATTCTAACACCTAAACTTTTGATAATATTCAAAACATTTCACTATCTATGTAGCATTAATGAAGTGAAGTGTTTCACAATACTTAACTTCCCTTTGTTAACCCTGTATAATTATCTCTTAATTAGGACTAGTCAGATATTTCAGTTTGGCGAGTGGTATAAATATATTTAAAACAGGAGAATTTTACTTCCTCTGCAAAATAAATCACCATATCATACCAAATGCCACAAAGGTCTTCAAATGAAAGTTAAAAAAACAAAGGACCACGGTATCTCCCTCTTTCGATGTCACAAATTTGCATTCTGGGACAATGAATAAATGGTTATTCACGATACACGTTATCAACCCTTCATGGATTTTGATGGAAATTGTGACTATTTTTCTGGACTTTTAGTGTTTTTACCACCAATCATTGTCAAAGAAATACGTTAAAGTGATTTTCATGTCACCAGACGTATTGACTTGCAGGAATATGCAGGGCATACCATAATGCTATAACTATCTCGTTCTTCTATAGTTGCAAATAATTTGGAGTTTGTGTAATCTGGAGTTATTTGGAGTCATGATAAATACTTAAAAACTGATACTCTTCAACACACAACATTTTGATATAGAGAAAAGGGAGAGCAAAATTCCCAATTTTGTACTAGTCTTTGATTGATATCGGATTTGAAACGGAAAAAATGCAGAGTAGCTCACTGCATAAAAGAATTACCCAGGATTGTTTCTGCTCAAGGGAGTTTTAAACAGGTTGTGCGAGGCGCTATATGCAAATTAGTGCTTTCACGTTACGTCAAAATTAGTAAGCCACGCCCACTGCCGGGCAAAAATTAACAGTGTTTCAATGCAACAGTTGCCCGTGGGTCGTCAGCTGCCTCTCAGCTCTCTACACCAGGGAGGTGTGACTAATCACACCTCCCTGTCTACACTAAATGCGTACTACACCAATTTTGCAAGTCAGAGGGGCGGGGCTTGTGTCGTTAAGGGAAGGACTCTATAGTTTAGGAGCATTGGGACTGCCTGAGTTGAAGAGTATCTTTCTTTTAAAGGGACTCGTTGAGTTGATATCATAATTTAGTGAGAGTGTTAAAGGGTCACTATCTCATGGCAATGCTTACAATTAGCATAATAAGCCAAGTTCCATATCCGGAAACGCTAAAAATTTTGAATTTTGTGGTGTCCTAACTTGCAACGGTTTTGTGCCTATTTTGAAGAAGTGTCTGGTCACGATGTTTGAAAACCGAATTTAACCTCAAAATACTCACTCATAAAACAGTTATTCGTATGTAGTATATGAGGATTGTCTAAGTTTAACCATTTGTCAAGGTATGTGAAGAAACCTTGACAGGTTTGGAAAAATATGTTCAATTTTATGATCCAACTCAATGAGCCGCGACGGGGCTTATTGGAACAAGACTGTCTTGTCGTGGTGAACGACTGTATGACGATAAATTGTTTTAAGCCCCGTCCACACTATGCGATTCTAGGAGACACAACGAATATTGCAACGGGATTGTTCAGACGCTTCACAAAGTGTGGAATGCCACTTGTTACATAATGTGGACACAATTCTTTAAAACTAGTAAGTCGTCAGTCGGTCACCACAAGACAGTTTTGTTGCAGTAAGTCGCGTCGCAGAGTGTGGACGAGAAGTTTATTAGATACAAAAGATAAGATAATGGAGCAATTCTGAAAGAGGTAAAAGAGTAGTGGGCGTGTAGTGTACGGAGTGGGCTGAATGTGTTTCCACGCCCCCTCCCAAATTATGCTGACGTCGATTAATAAAGAAGGTTTAACAATATGCTTTATACAGTTTTCGTTTCAGAAATACTTCTCAGTTACAAAGAACGTCAAACAATAAGATATAAAGTTGGCTTTGCTTTCTGCATGATACGAATTGAAAACCCGATCGAAAATGCTGAACCAGTGGAAATGTAGACATCTGCTGTTAAATTTTGAAAGTTATTCAATCACTTCAATAACTTATTAATAACTTATTAGATTGTAAAAAGGCCTAATTAAAAATTTTGTAATTTTTTCAGTTCGCCGGCAAGCTTACGGAAGAGTCTTGTGGACGTTTACTTTCAGATTTATGTTCAAACATTTGTTGTTCAAAAAAAAAAGCGACCTGGACCGTGTAATTTTAACTTTTGTGATCATAAATGCAATCAACAGCAGAGAGGGGTGTTAGAACCGTGACTGCATGTGTGTGACAAGTGAGTCTGTGGGCGTGTGTGTGTGTGTGCGTGTGTTATGAGGGTGAGTTAGAAGTCCTTGAAGCTGACTTAAACCAGAAGGTTACAAGAAGGGCCTAAAACAACATGAACTAACCTTTGGAGCTGACCTAAATAGAGTGCCAGTTTAAGTCAACGCAATGGGGTCATCGCCCGAAAGTGGGGGACATGGCATCTTTTCTCTTAAATTCAGTCTTTGGGTAACAATGACTTGACTATCTATGGTCACCTTTTATCTTTGGAATGACGAAAGATCTTCTTCGCAGTTGTTTTTTTTTTTTTTTTTTTTTTTTTTGGGGGGGGGGGGGTTAACATAATACTGTAAGACAGAAGTTCCCACCTTTTGGACTTTTCTTACCCCAATTCGTTAAACTACCTCCTGGTACCTCCAATATTACCTCCATTTTGATAAAATACAACAACGATGTTTTAAATATTGTCTAAGAGGTCTCACATGTACCTCTGTGGCGTTCATTAATACCCCGTGAGGATGCGGTACTGCAAGGCCTACTACTCCTGATGGTTGGAAACCAGGACTGTAAAACATCAGTGAAGACACAGCTGATCACTGACTTTTTGGGGTGGGTGTCACTCAACAGCAGTGATACTATGCTTTCATTTTACGTGTGACGGTAGGGACAGTAAAGGAAAAGTGACCACCATGATTAGACATTCACGGTTGTGATCGAGTGACCAATGTAATGGCTATGTTTATCGACCCAGACAGAACAGTGTAATTAAGCTATGCATGTAATGTACACGTACTATTCTTAAGTAATCTCACACTGTTTTAATTAGTTCACACTATGACTTTCATTCTGCGTAAACCGAAGCTATAATCATGATCGGGGTTGCACCAGAGAATGACAAGATGGAACGTTTTATCACGTGACAGAGAGGTGTATCACGTGATAGAAATGATTCTTTTTGTTTAAATGACGTTTTCACAAACGTCATTATGTTCCTTCATTTTAGACTAGTGATTTATAAAAGTTTTGCAGGTAAAACCTTCTCTAAGACAGGTTAAATTTCTCTCCGTCAACTTAAATATTAATTCGATTTTTGCAATGGATATATAATGCGTGCACATTTTTGTTTGTCATCTTTGACGAATCATGAAAGCACTGTGTCCGAGTTAAAGTAGCCTACTACCCTCGAGTTAGGGAAGTTATGCCTCCTAATAAGTACTTCCATGCACGCAAATTTTACCCAAATTGATTGTGCATTAAAACCTTTGCACTGAGAGGGTATAGCTCGCATCTGGCACTGCAGTCAACTGAAAAGGCATTCGATGTGTCTCATGAAGAAGTTCATTGTGTAAGGGGCTCGTTGAGTTGATATCCATTACTTAGTGAGAGTGTTTAAGGGTCACTACCATATTGCAATGCTTATATTTAGCATAATGAGTCAAGTTTCATATCCAACAGTTACAGAAAAGGTTTAATGTTGAATTTTATGGTGTCTTCACCCCAGTAGGGTAAGAAAAGGGATACCAAAATCTCCAGTAGTAACCGCAGGCCAAAAATGAGATTTCAGTATTAGCTTAGTATCTTGCACTCTTCAGTGGTGCTTGAAACAATTTTGAGGTAAAAATTTCAGTCATGCGTTGCTAGTCTGGGGATGCGACTAAATCGACTCAAATCCCCACAACTTTGTCCATGCCTTCTCAACATACTCCAGCACGAATTGAGCGTATTTAGTGTTATATAGTGTAGAGGGATCCATCGAAGCCGGCGAGTCGATCCCGGGCAGGGGCACGTGGCAATCACTCCACCCGAATAATTATGGGGGGGGGGGGGCATATCAGGCAGATTTGAAAAATCAAAAAGCAGAATGAAAAATAGTATAATATTGTCGTACGCAGATAACTTTATGGCTCCTAGAAAGTGTCACTTGATCCTATTTTAAAGTCCGCGATAGATCTTTGTTTTGTGTGTATAGGCCTATGCATGTCAATATGAGTGTGATTGCATCTTTATTTGTGTGCGTATAGGTGTGCGCTTGCGTTCGTGTGTGGGTGGATTGCTTATAGACGAGTCCGGTCACGGACACGATTTGAGGTTACGGCTGTTGGAAAATACCCTCCCCGTCCACAAACCAGATCTAAGCCACTGTATCCATGTTCAATATCACTTGAAAAGCTTTGTTCAAGTTTTCGTCACCCTTTGACATTGTAAGATTTTTTTGCAAAATCTGAGACATTTGGTGCCAGTGTTTCCCGCCCCCTTCTATTGACTCGTGTGCAACAGGCAACTACAATAAGGCCCTGTTGTATAAATCCCCTTGCACATTTCAAAAGATTATATTCTGCAGACGTATAGAAGGAAGTACTATCCTTCTAATGCAGATAACCATACTGTAAAACATTGACCAATTCAAGGAACTATAATGACATCTTTCCCCAACCAGGAAATATGTCCAAGTCGTTCTATCTGTTATGAAAGCGTTCCCAACTGCTAGGGATACTTAATCCGTTTGATTGTTTCTTTACTTTCGAGGAACACTCGTTATCAGGAAATGCGACACCTTGTTGCTTGTACACTGCCTTGCATATACTCCAGAATATTTGACTGTATGCATGCTGTCGTAGACGAAGTTATTTACGCATATACAACTTTGAAGAGGCTGACAGGTAAAGTGAAAGCTCATAGCGTGAGCGTGGGGCGTGGCTTTCGCAACATTTTGAGAAACTGTCGTGATCGGTAAGGGGAGGGGGAAATGTCATAGGGGCAGATGGATAAGAAACAGACTGAGAAAATACTTATACAAAAGACCTCACAATGTCATACTAGCAGAGGCGTGCAAAGAACACAAGTCTACGAGTTGTTATTTCATGTCAGGAATGTGTATACATGGCAGTAATTCATCAATGAAGTCAACCATTGCCTCTCTAAAACAAATTTTACAAGCGTTTTATAAATTATGTCACTAGGGTTTGGACACCGGCACATAAAAATGTTTGCAATATTTATCGTTCTCGAAGTTTTCATTAAGCAAAGATCTTGGTCTAGAACATTCAGTTACACGGAATCACTGCCACGCCCACTAGCTTAAGATTTTGTGTGCCTAAATCGCCCCATATAAATTTAAAAATAAAAGTCGTTAAAATATGATTCGACTATAATTACTTCTTTGTTTTGTCTTTCTCCCGTTCATACAATGGACCGTATCCACTTTGGTTTGTTTTAATGTCACCATCTGAATTCACAACTAGTTTAACGTACCAATTGTGCACAACGAGTCACTTCCGCCTTCAATGATAAATTGTTGAACAGCCAAAAGGGATATTTTTTACATTCTTGCCAACACCGGCGGCAAAATTGAAATATTTTCGCACATGGCATTAATACTTAAGCCGGTGAACTTGTCATTTCGGAACAATAAATATTAAGCGGTAACAATCACCAATAGGTTATACACAATAAATTACGGATTGTAAAAGCTTACAGAGTTACAATAGACCTGTACGTTGTTATTTAAAGGGAGTGTCACAATAACTTTACAGTACATACAGTAATTTTCAAAATCCATTAAAAAATACTTGTAATTTCCAAATTATATACTGATTAGGATCATTTCATGCACCATGCGACGGCCGTGATCCTCAAAAATTTATTAGCACTGACAAGTTAAAGTGAATGGTGCTATCTATAAATTGGAAAAGTGGAAATATATACTGAGTGTCACTTACATGTTTTCAGCAGGCAGCGTGAAGGATGACAGGATCGATTGAGCCCCAATCGGTGAATGTCGCGGAAATAGACGTAGCTCTCTTAAAACAACAAGCTCTAAAGCATCGAAAGCAAAATGCAAATGAAGGCAAGAAGATGGAATATCCTTTTAGGGTAGTACAAGCTTTTTGATTGACAGGTGATATATCACAATGTGTATAGCTTTCCATTCATTCGTTAATTTCATATCAATTTGAAGCCACTCCCCTCTTGCTGTCGTAAGAAATTTTTCAAACGTCTTATTTCATTTTCGTTTCAATAGTGCGATCCACCAATCAGAACAAACCAACTAAACGTGATTACATTCGTAAGGATCATTGTCCGACTTAAGTTTTTAATATTGTTTCAACGAAATAATTATTCAGGAATGAGAGTGGCTCAGTATTGGGGCCGGACACTAGTCTTGGTCAAGACCCTAATACAAGTTAAAGGTCAAGAGCAGTTGCCCCAAAATTATTTTGAAGCAACTACCAAAATTTGCTATTTTTCTGTCATTTTTCTTCGAATAAGCTTTCGGGATATTTTAAGGCTTAAACAAAACATTCAACATTCAAGGTTAACCAAGATTACTTTTAATTTCACAATTTAGTGAAAAACACATTGTCACGTGATTGTCAAGAGCCATTTACAAGCTAGTATGGACTACTTTCCCTGTCCAAATTGGGGTGACTGTATTTGCCCTTTAATAATACATTTGCTTCTCTTTTTGAGTACGCCCTATATTTTCTCCAGAAATTCTCAGCTCTGTATTATGTAATTACTGAAGCAAATCTCCCTCAAAATACTCAAGCTTAAAGCCCTCCTCTACTTCGAATTTTGATGAGAAATAATGTGTAAAAACGTCTTGACAAAGACTAGGCGGAAACCCGCAACGGATCAAGAAGTTGGATACCCTTTCATTGAACAAAAGATTGCCATTCAGAGAGAAACCTATAGGAAAAGCCCGCCGTGTGGACGAAGCTTTTTTTTTTTTTTTTTTTCGTTCTGAACATCGCTACGAAAAACCACCTGAGAGGCGGCAGACTAAGGGGCGGCAACCACAGAGGCGCTACGCAGGCAAACCTCGGCATGAAAACCAAAATAATGTGACCCATCAATAATCTATTTAATTCATGTTATCCAACCTCAAACTTACAACTTTTAACATGGCCGACGTCGACGAGAGGCGGCAGAGGCCGGAGGTTGCCCTCCCTTTCACTGTAGCGGGATTTTCCAATATCTTCAGAATGTAAACGGTAAATGTAATCTCCTAGACAATCAGACGCCCAGGCGTTTATATTGATTTAATTTGCTTGCAAAAGGGCCAAGTTCTTCAATGAGAATGGTCGATGACTTTAAAATGAATTTGTGTCTGGACATTTTTTCTCTTTAAATAGAAAAATCTGTGAATAGAGCAGAGAGCTGTGTAGAAAATGGAAACTTAATATACTGATTATGTCTCAAATCCACGGTAGACATACAGATTTGTCATCCACTCTTCATAGACAGTAGAAAACAATGTTGTAGATTTACCTCTTCTGGCAAGGATAAATTACCTATAGCATATTAAGTACTGAAGTAATGGTCGTCGGATGCAGTGCAGATTACGAACGATACAATGTACGCAAAGCACACTCTTTAAACAGGAGGCGGTTTTCTTACAATTTAAAAAAGCACATTGAAAGACGAGTTTAAGGGCCAAACCTCTCACCCCAAACTACAGTTTTGGTACCGGGTACCGAAATTCTCAATTGGCTCAGCTCTTTAATTGACAGCTAATTCAAACAATGCAGAGTGCCAAAACTTATATCACACAGCATGAACGGTACGGAGAGTGTTTTGGTTAGTATATAGAGTTTTTCTATACTCACCCTGAAGCAATAAACTGAGATTGTGTCTGGATGAGGATGAACTTCAGACAATTGTGGGAGGGGCTTGCTTGGGAGAATTGGTACTGTTTGGGGTGAGAGAACAGGGCCGTTAAAGTCACATCAAGTTTTGACATATTTGAGAGGTTCTTATTCTAACCATTTCAAGAAATTTGCATGTGGTTTTCAATATATGAGCAGTTGAGGTTGTCACATTTTCAACAAACTGAAGTGAACTTGAAGCAAGCACATATAACATTATATCCTCACGTTAATGGGCGGTCTTTTCTTTTTATTTTTTAAACTTAACAACATATTTTCCCTTCACAGTGAAGTAGAAAGTAACATAAAAGTGAGGGCGGAGCAATTGTTGGACAATGCCCCCCATTGACCAAAAGTATATTTTTGATGCTAAAACTTTTGCTTTTTCTACGAGGAAGATAGTTAATTTTTTTAATGAAATTTAATGACAAACCAACACGAATGTGTTATAAAAAGTCAGTCAACTAGATAATAAGTTTAAAGTTTTTATCTATTTTCCAGCACGGTTCAAGTTCAAATCTGGTTTCCCTTTAGAAGTCGCCTGTTACGACATGCGGGAAATACCGTGGGCATATTCTGCATTCCCCTGCCCACAGGAGGCTTGAACAATCTTTTTAAAAAATAAAAAAGTGAAATACAATAACTCATTTATTCAGATGAAACTTCACACTGAAAAAGGTGGAAACTTCGTTTCACTAGCCAGCTACACTAGACATAAAAAGAGGAATATAGCCGCTGCCGGTGTCTCTTAATGACGATTTTGTCATTTCCAGAGCTTGGGAAAGGTGGCCAAACTGATTTATGAGCAAGCACTACTGCATCTCAAATTGCACCTTGCGAAGCGCGCCGAAAACTTTGACTTTTTGTGATCTGGAGAGATGATAAAACCGTTTTCTTACCCGGGAAGTGGGGACGGGGGCATGCTTCCTCCCCCCCCATTTTTCACTAGGAGCCCCCCCCCCCCCCCAGCCTTCCTATGCTTATGTTCCTTCAAAGTTTCCACATTATCAGGAAGTGATGACATTCCTTGTCAACTTGTTCAAGTGATATAAACTCGGATGCCCTGAAGCTCACTTTGGAACAAAAATACACTTAATTAACTGATATTTCGAGAAATACATGTCCGGTGTGAATGGAAGTTTCACCAGGCTCTGTAGGGATTTGAATCCTCTTTCACATATAAAAATAAATTTTTGCTTAAACTTTCCCCTTAAGGTGACCCGTGAAACTCACCAATTTTTTTTCAAACCTGTTAACTTTTCTTCATACGGTAATAAAAAAAATGTGATCAAACTTTGATAAAACTCATATCCAACTACACACATAAATGGTTAATGAGCAAGTGTTATTCAATTCAGTTTTTTTTTTTAAATGTGACCAGACACTCCAAATTATGCACAAAAAAGTTTCAAGTCGAAGTACTGTCGCGTTCAAAATTTTAATTAATGCGTATTTACTGGATTGAAAATTTGACTAATTATCCTAGCAAGAAGCATTATCACGTAACACTCAAAAAGCATTATCACGCAGGCCTCCAACAGAGTCATTAAGTTATTGATATAAACTCAATGTACCTTATTTACAGTATTAACACACACTCTCTCTTGATATTCGTTCAGTTTCTATGGTTGCAAAATGAATCTTCTGATAAAGTGAATCTTGATTTAGCATAAACAGCTGATCCTTTCAAGCATTAGCGTCAATTTTCATTAAATATGTATGGCTTAATAAGCACATGCAGAGTATGGGAATGTTTCAAAAAGCTTCTCATTCTTGACTGTTGCGCTATAGCGGTGAGGTGTTAAGAAATCTGACCCGTTTAAGCTCCATGCAGAACAGCCGTTTGAAAACCATAACGGTTGAAAAACGCAATGTTGTGGACATAGCAACGCTTTTATACCCCGTGGCCTCGCAAGGGCCAGAGAATTTTCGCCCCAACATTATCTTTTGCCCTTAGTCCCCCACCCCCACCCCAATTTCGTCGCCGTCACTGTTTATCCTCAAAGTTTTAGTATTTTTTGAAATTATCCTTTGCCCTTATGTCCCCTCCCCCGCCCCTGTTTTGACACTCGGGCACCTTCACTCAGCTCTTATTAAAGTACAGTGGCTTGGTGGAAGTTTCCTATACTATGCAAAGTGATTCACAAATAATCCTCCAACTTGTTGAACCATTCCCAAACTTTTCACAGTAAATCTAGGTAATCCATATTATTTAACTTCTTGTCGTTGAAAATTTTCAGTGCAAAGCAAGTTTTTATTGTGGTTTTTTTCCGCTGGCCCAATAGCCTCAGACCAAAATTGCTACACTCCATCGACTTTTGATTTAGTTGCTTGAATACCCTATTTCTACCTTCAGCTGTTCAGAATCGTACCTGTCAGCCTGTGAAAGCAAGCGAGCAACACTTACAGACTCATTCAGTCACTGATCACGGTTGCTTATTTGTGAATGCATTACACTCTAAAATCAAAAGAGTGAACTTAGTCACTCTTTGATAGAGTGAAAAGTGTAAATTCACTCCATTAGAGTAATAATTCACTCCAAGAAGATTGAAATTCACTCCAAAAGAGCAAAATTCCCTTAAAACGAGAGAAGTTTCACTCTTGGTGGAATGCCTGCAGTGATCACTATTAAAAAAAAAAAAGAGGGATCATTGCAGGCACTCGTGGAAAAGTGAATTTTCCCTCTTTCTGTAGTGAATTTCACTCTTTTTGGAGTGAGTTTCACTCCTCTTTGAGTGAATTATCACTCAAATAGAGTGAATTTACGCTTTCCACTCTATCAAAGAGTGACTAAGTTCACTCTTTTACTTATAGAGCGTAGAACCAGCGACCAGGACAAGGACATCTGCACCAGTTACACTACCACGTGTACACGGTGACATTTATTTTGATTTACCCAACAGATTGCTACGGGTTTTTTTTCCAAAACTATCATATCATCTACTTACCAGCTAACAAGTAGGCTGAAACATTAACATCATTTGAAATCATTGGATTGGATGGTGGATTATGAACCAGAACATAAATATCCTGGGGCTTAATTTTTGACCCAGAAACGTGCATTAGATTTTCGGGAATGTCGCCCGGACTCATCTCGACTGGAATCGCGCTTCACTCGATTTTTTTTCCTCGCAACAGTTTCTCGTGCCCTCCATTTGCCCCCCCCCCTTCATTTAAAATCTTGTTGTCGCCACTGTCAATGGCTTGTTTGTCGTTAAAGCCAGCTAAGGAAGAGGGGATTGGCTGTGTTGTGGTTTCTGGGTTAGGGTTAGAGGATATGTCCAGGGTGGCCTCACAGTTCAGCTTCCAAGTTTGTTTTATTTCAAAGCTCCTCAGGCTCGCGGTGCGCGTTGAGACCCATCCTCCTTTCATGATATCTTTGATTAAAAGCAGGCGGGCTGAAAATCTAGAGCTGTCACGGCAAATTCAAAGTGCACAGCTCTTTCTCACTGCCAAAGAAGAGCGCTATCATTATAGTATTGTACAGCTTTTCAGGATATTTTGGACAAAAATACTTGCAAGATCACAAGAAACTAAAAACCCACGACCATTTATTTTATCTTAGCAGACAAAATTATGGTGTTAATTTGACTAATTGGACTATTTTGACAGAGAGGAGTCATTTTTGGATTATGAGGTCAAAATTGTTTATCATGTAATATTATAGAGATTAAAGACCATGGCATGCATGTTGTAAGTATCGTCATAGGCGTCGGAAGCATTTTATATTAGGTGCGTTCGATTTAGCGGCTCGAGCCGGCTCAACTGGCTCAACCAGTTTTTTAACTGGTCGAAATGTGACGTAAAATACGTCACCGGCTCAACTAGACCACCTCGGAGGGCTGGTCGTTTTGGCCGGCTCAAGTTGTGACGATTTGATGACGTTAAAATCACTTTTGCGAAAGATCGATCGCTGGCTGAGCCAGTTGAGCCGGCAGCTTTAGCCTTCACGACGCAGACCTCATCTTCAACGAAATGACAGTGATTTCCTTTTTGTATGTGCCGTTTCGAGCGCAACGCGAAATAACGCTATATCGAGTTGTTAAATGACAAGAGCAACGCAAAAGGTGTCGTCATAATGACGTCACCATTATCGACCGGTGTGGGCTTACTGAACGTTGTTTTTGACTGCAGTCATCAAAAGTGATGGGTCTACCTTCAGCAGCTCAGAGGAAGGACTGATCTGGGATTTTTTGTAAGGGGGCGCCTATGTAAGAAAACCAACATTTATTTGAAAATAGAATTTCCTAGTGTTTAAGAGGATTTCAGCCAAGGGTAGATCCAGCCTCCAACTCATGTACAGTTTTAAAACGTGGCGACATTTTTTGCTGGAGACAGAAATTCTAAGAGGAAGACCACACAGCCGGAAATCGCATTTCAAAGACATCATGGCCGTGGCGGGCCCGACTTAATGCGGCTCATTGAGTTGGTTCATGAAATTCAACATTTTTTCCAGAGTATTCCAAGTTCACATTAAAAAGGACAAATAGGTAAACTGAGGCAATTCCTGTTTTATGAGTGAGTGCTTAAAGGGCAGGGGCAGTCATCCCAAATGAAAGAAGTGTAGTAGACTGTCCAGTTTTGAGATTGGCTGTTGGGAGTCATATGACAATGCTTTTTCTCTTCAAATGTGAAATTTACCAGAAATAACTGCTTGGTTTACCTTGAATATGCAATAGTAAAGTCATAAAATGTAATTAAAGATACTTTGAAGAGAAATAAGATAAAAACAGTTATTTAGCTTTTTCTTCAAAATAAGTTTGGGGGACTGCCCTTTACTTTTAACGGTTCAATTCGGTTTTCAAAAACTCGTGATCAGAAACTTCTTTTCAAATTATACACAAAATCGGTACAGTCAGGACACTAAAACATTCAAAATTCTAACCTTTTCCGTAATTATTGGATATGAAACTTGACTCATTATGCTAACTTTAAGCATTGCAATGGGGTCGCGACCCTTCCACACTCTCATTTAGTTATCGATATCAACACCAATGAACCCCTTTAAACTAAGTGGATAGAAACTGATAAGAAAACAGTAAAACTCCATCCAAACTAACCCAGACATGGAATAATAAAACGTCAGTTCGAGCTTTTGCTTGCCAAAAAGTGTTCACTTCAATAACAATTGCAGTGATCCTATGATCGAACTGCGACATGACCAGAATATCATCAGGTAAAATGTTTCACCACCATTTTTAACTTTGGACAAATTTACATCTGGTGCAACAGCTTTTTCCGACAGATCACCGTAAAAGACATTCCCAAGCTCGTTCAAATTAAATGTTTTGGGTTTATTTACACCTCACTCCAGCCCTACAAATAAATGTCAATTAAACACGTTTAATAAATATATAAATACGTTGAATAAACATATGACTATGATCCGGGGACCCCCCTCCCCCTATGCCGTCTTCCCGACCCGTACCGGTGAGTATGTTTATGTACCTGCACACCCTCCCGTCTCCCAGAAAACAACCCTAAACTCTTTTGCAACTTTCGCCCGAATAATCTACCATTCCGGACAATGTTTAACTGTTTAATGCAAGAATCAGTGACGAAACGCTTCGGAAAGGGTGTGGGACATGAACGGGGACACGTCCTCTCAGATATTTTCCTTGATATATTGCACTGCCCCCCGAGTTATGTCGGTTGGGAGTTAGATCAACCGAAAAAGTAAAAAACATACCTCTAAGCAGACTTAATGTTTCACCTGGAGATATGCCAAAACCTCAGGGCTCCCGGGAACCTCGCCTCGAACCCTACTGGCGCTTGCCCCCGCAGGCGCGAGCTTTCGTGTTAGGTTTCGCTCTGCGCGGGAACTACGCGGGTTTGGGGCCGAATATGATCGAAAGCTGTAACGTTAGTGTATGCCGTACAAACAGTACTGTGTTGTACCTGTAAATTGTAACCGTAGTAAGCTAGGCGATACTATTTGTATCAGTTCTACGAAAATCGCTTGCATGAAAAACCAATAAAAGAAAGCCAACTCATCGACCCAATAAAAGAGACTGCAACTTTTCTGCTGCATTATCGTCATATTTACCAACCTATTTTGCAAGTTTCTCGATGGCCGGTTGCCCTTTGTGTGCTGAACCAAATCCCATGTTGCCGACAGTACATCTTCATTCAGGCATACGCTGTCAAAGTTCTGATGAAGGGTTATGCAGCTTCCCATCACCTTGTCACCCAGTCTCCCTATTTCAGTGCAGCAAATACTCTCGACCCTCGTTTCCATTGCATGGCACAAACCACACTGACACCAGTCGGAGTTTCCCCTCCTTTCGGCTCCAACCTCTGGCTCATCGTCACTGGAACCGGCAGCCTGTTCGGTGCTATCTTTGGAGGTAGCCATCATCTGATTGTACTGTTCCTCCGACATACACGGTTCGAAGTCGTAACCATGAGGTCCTTCAAACTGTCCTGCATATCCGGCCATTTCTTGCTCGTCAACTGACTTTTGGTTAGGTGGAAGCGACTGCACTACAGAAACCCTGCAAAAGTTCCTTGATTTCTTTCCGAAATATATGAACCGTATGCAAAATGATCATTAACTCAATGAAGCAATGTTGTTGTAGGGTGTTCCAGTGTACACACTTTAGCTGTACGTCTACACTGTACTGTGTACATGCACTGCATGCTGTATGTGTGTACTGGACTGCTACGCGATTTTGTTTTACAGACTTCGTTTTCGTTATTGGAACGCCAAAAGGGCTTAAAGGCATTTGCCGGTTCTACGTCATAATTTGTGTACCAGAATCGCCAAAACGCGATTAGGCTCGAACTGACAAACATTTTTCAAAGCTTGGTTTTGCCCATAAGGAAGCGTCTACATGCAAAATAGTTGGGATGAACGGAAAGACCGACAGTTAATACCGTATATAACGGTATATTAAGTTGTCACCGGAATATTCCTTTAATGCGGCTCATTGAGTTGGTTCATGAAATTCAACATTTTTTCCAGAGTATTCCAAGTTCACATTAAAAAGGACAAATAGGTAAACTGAGGCAATTCCTGTTTTATGAGTGAGTGCTTAAAGGGCAGGGGCAGTCATCCCAAATGAAAGAAGTGTAGTAGACTGTCCAGTTTTGAGATTGGCTGTTGGGAGTCATATGACAATGCTTTTTCTCTTCAAATGTGAAATTTACCAGAAATAACTGCTTGGTTTACCTTGAATATGCAATAGTAAAGTCATAAAATGTAATTAAAGATACTTTGAAGAGAAATAAGATAAAAACAGTTATTTAGCTTTTTCTTCAAAATAAGTTTGGGGGACTGCCCTTTACTTTTAACGGTTCAATTCGGTTTTCAAAAACTCGTGATCAGAAACTTCTTTTCAAATTATACACAAAATCGGTACAGTCAGGACACTAAAACATTCAAAATTCTAACCTTTTCCGTAATTATTGGATATGAAACTTGACTCATTATGCTAACTTTAAGCATTGCAATGGGGTCGCGACCCTTCCACACTCTCATTTAGTTATCGATATCAACACCAATGAACCCCTTTAAACTAAGTGGATAGAAACTGATAAGAAAACAGTAAAACTCCATCCAAACTAACCCAGACATGGAATAATAAAACGTCAGTTCGAGCTTTTGCTTGCCAAAAAAGTGTTCACTTCAATAACAATTGCAGTGATCCTATGATCGAACTGCGACATGACCAGAATATCATCAGGTAAAATGTTTCACCACCATTTTTAACTTTGGACAAATTTACATCTGGTGCAACAGCTTTTTCCGACAGATCACCGTAAAAGACATTCCCAAGCTCGTTCAAATTAAATGTTTTGGGTTTATTTACACCTCACTCCAGCCCTACAAATAAATGTCAATTAAACACGTTTAATAAATATATAAATACGTTGAATAAACATATGACTATGATCCGGGGACCCCCCTCCCCCTATGCCGTCTTCCCGACCCGTACCGGTGAGTATGTTTATGTACCTGCACACCCTCCCGTCTCCCAGAAAACAACCCTAAACTCTTTTGCAACTTTCGCCCGAATAATCTACCATTCCGGACAATGTTTAACTGTTTAATGCAAGAATCAGTGACGAAACGCTTCGGAAAGGGTGTGGGACATGAACGGGGACACGTCCTCTCAGATATTTTCCTTGATATATTGCACTGCCCCCCGAGTTATGTCGGTTGGGAGTTAGATCAACCGAAAAAGTAAAAAACATACCTCTAAGCAGACTTAATGTTTCACCTGGAGATATGCCAAAACCTCAGGGCTCCCGGGAACCTCGCCTCGAACCCTACTGGCGCTTGCCCCCGCAGGCGCGAGCTTTCGTGTTAGGTTTCGCTCTGCGCGGGAACTACCCACCCCCCTTTAATATTTTTAAGGGGACTGTTGCCACAATCGTGGAGGGGGTTAAAATATTCAGTTGTGCACCGATTTCAGGTTTAATAGTCTACATACAGCATAAAAGTTCAAAATTTCCAAATGGAATAAGGCGCCCACTGTACAGAATATAGACATTTGATCATTTCTCTGTGCCTCACTCGGACTATCGGTCGGTAGACTTCACCGTGCCCAAGAATCATGATTGCAGATGAGCTAGGGCGGGACTATGGCAGGAACTTGATGGGTCTTTGTAAGAATCTCTCAACCCAAAAAGTTCCAGTTCTTACCTACTTTAAAGCCTCTACCACAACTGTCTAAAATTGACCCTCATCCAGACACAATTTATTGTTTCCGGTTAAGTATACAAGACCCCAATTTGTAATCAAAACACCCTAAGTGCAGCAAATGCTGTGTAAGCTTCGACTCGGCTAACTAGCTGCCAATCCAAGTGGTGCAACAATTTGGAGACAAGACGGACTTACTTTGATCCACTTATTTCGTGTTTTCTTGTATCCCCCACTTTGCAAGGTTCTTCACCTTGGCAGTAGTCGTTTTGGGTAGGGAAGGGATCACCGACCTGGTGGTTTCAGTTTTCAAGGATGTCCAGATGCAATATTAAACCAAAAAAGATTAGGACAAAAAAATTTGAGGAGTGCATTAAATCCAGAGAGTTGCCACAGAAATCTCTGACTGAATCCAGACATAAATCCGTCCGGACGTCACCGCGAATCAGGATACGAGGACATGCCGAACATAAATCCGGTTGCACCAATAGTACTTCTGGAAAAATTACAATCGGGACTACTGCTCTCCCCCTCCCCTCGTTGGAATATCCAGTGGCGGAGCCAGAATGTCAAAGGGGGAATAATGTTGAAGGGCAACCCCCCCCCCCCAGAAGCTTAGGTCTTAGCGCCGCCACTGGCATGTAACACCAGTGTTATTGCTTTGTCCACCTGGCGGTGGGATCTGACCAACGGACTTTGAATATGGGGTGGTTTAACTCGACACGGTTTACCCCGGCGCTCCAGTTGCTTGTGGTGATGGGGGAAGGGCGTCGTTTCCCTCACCCTCCCGAGAAACCGACATCCTCACTCTTCGTCCTTCCACTGACACTATTTCATGACCCCGTACACCCTCTCCGAAGGAAAAGGGTCCCATCAGCGACAACCTTTCTTTTACCTTCCGCGTTTGGCCCATTTTGTTTACAAAGCGACGGGTTTTCAAACCCCACCTATGGAAAAGGCCAATGTTGATCCCTCTTCCCCTACTATACAGTATTGTTTACATTCTTTAAAAGATCCTGGAGTAGAAAAATTATTCTACAGAAACTGTTTATCTTTCTCCTTTTATATTACTGCGACTTTGACGACAAAAAAAATGTATAAGTTCTTTCTTTCGTACAAAAAATGGTTTTTCATATTTTTTATCTTTGAAAAGTGAAAAAATGTGACGTGAATTGTGCAGAAGGTTTACCATGAATACCTGCATATCACAGAATGCTGAAAGTAGGGACACACCTGAATACTATTGCACTGCATAAGATGCACTGGCAGAAGGGTGCCATGAATGATACCTACTCCCAGGGAGGTGTTTATTAGATGGGAGATTGAGGAATCTCATTTATGCTAATCCAATAAGCTTTTTATTGGGGTTATTGAACATAAGGATATGGGATTCATATTTGCCTCCCAACAAATTGGATTATTTGGATTTACTGCATGCCGTTATAGTAAGTAGTTGTTTACAAAGAAATGTCAAACACTGTTCCAACATTTCGGCTGGATTTTGCTAATGATCACAATGGTCTTGGCCATGGACCAATCCTGATGATTTATGCAAATGAGCCTCCATCTAATAACTCCCTGCTACTCTTTTTGAAAAAATGCAGGTGACTTAATTCAGGTGTCAGTCCTGTTTGTGCAAACCAGATAAACAAAAAGCCTCTTTCTAGTAACTACAGAGCACATCTCCACTTCTCTAGATTGCTTGTGATAAATTTCTAAACTGCAGGCAACTCTAGAATAACAAATGTAATGAGTTGATGAGTTAAGTTAAACATCCATATCCATATACGAGAATGTTTTGTTACAATAATTCAGTCAAGGTCCTCCTGCCACAAAAGTATTATCACGGTGTTCTTGTTAGAAAAGTTTTTTGGTGAGTACATTTGATGACTTGTTCTCCCAAGTTCATGGTCTTTTTTGGTTTAGAAGCATTTCCTGTGGACAATGCTTGGGCCAGATTCGTCATATTCCTCTTTGCTGATCCACATCTGTTGGAAGGTGGATAGAGATGCCAGGATAGATCCACCGATCCATACAGAGTACTTCCTTTCTGGTGGAGCAATGACCTTGATCTTCATGGTGGGTGGTGCAAGTCCTGAGATTTCTTTCTGCATGCGGTCAGCGATACCTGGGAACATGGTGGTACCACCAGAAAGCACTGTGTTACCGTAAAGGTCCTTACGGATGTCGACATCACACTTCATGATGCTGTTGTATGTGGTCTCATGGATACCAGCAGCTTCCATACCAAGGAATGAAGGTTGGAACAAAGCCTCAGGGCATCGGAACCTTTCATTGCCGATAGTGATGACCTGTCCATCAGGGAGTTCATAGCTCTTCTCAAGGGATGAGCTGGAAGCAGCAGTCTGCATTTCTTGTTCGAAGTCGAGGGCGACATAGTTAAGCTTCTCTTTGATGTCACGGACAATTTCACGTTCGGCTGCAAGTAAAGAGAAAATGGAATATTTTAATTGTTTGTACCAAGAGCGAAAAGTTACTTGACATCTAGGCGCAGTCTCAGTTTATTGCTTTAGGAATAATATAGACCCCCAATGCAGGGATTCCACCAGAAACAGAAACGAATTCCCCTAAACCCCAAATTGATGCCGCCTTAAGGTGAAAGCCACAAGAGGGCTGGGTTCAGGGGGAAAAGGTGCTATTTGAGTGTTTTAAAGGCCATTTGTGAACAAAGTGCTGCAAAAGTGTCCCGTTTCTTAAAAAAAGGAGCAAGACTGAAAATTTGATTTTATGACAATCAAAATGCGCTGGGGGCCCTTCCCGCCCCCTCCTGGAAACCCTGCCCCAATGTGTAAAGTTCGGAACACTACAAAGCTGTGCAATGAGCAAAATTTCTGGAAAAGTGCAGCATGCTAACTTAAGGTACACACAGAGAGGTACATGCATCTGCACTCCTTCCCCCAGAGAGTCCCTTCACAGTAAGCATCCAAGGCCAATTAAACAGACCACCTACCTGTTGTGGTGAAAGAGTAACCTCTCTCTGTGAGGATCTTCATCAGGTAGTCTGTGAGGTCACGACCGGCAAGATCAAGACGAAGGATAGCATGAGGCAGGGCATAGCCTTCATAGATGGGTACTGTGTGAGAGACACCATCACCAGAATCCAGGACAATACCAGTGGTACGACCAGATGCATACAAAGACAGTACAGCTTGAATGGCAACGTAGAAAGCGGGTGTGTTGAAAGTTTCGAACATGATCTGAAGAAAAAAAATAACAAATGGACAGAATAAGAAATGTGTTTCATACTAGCATTCATATTCGCATTGTAATTAAACATTGTTAAAGCCAAGAGCCACAGGTCGATCCAGGGACGAGCAAAAAGGGGGCCTCCTTTTTGGGAAAAACCACTTGACCATGCAGGGGGTTTAGGAGCAGAGTCCTGGCTGGGTAATACCAGATTGGTATAAGTAATGGGAATACGGAAAACAAACGAAGGAGCCCATAATTGGAAAAAAGGCTGTGGCCTGCTCTAACAAATTATTTTTGGGAAAACACTGAAGCCAATAAGCATGGGTGGTAAAACCCCTTCCTGGGAAAACTGGCCATCCCCAGGAAAATTGGCTTGGAGCAAAAAAACAAGATGCTTACCTGTGTCATTTTTTCTCTGTTTGCTTTGGGGTTGAGTGGAGCTTCTGTGAGGAGGACTGGGTGTTCTTCTGGTGCAACACGGAGTTCATTGTAGAATGTGTGATGCCAGATCTTCTCCATGTCATCCCAGTTTGTGACGATACCATGTTCAATTGGGTACTTCAAGGTGAGGATACCACGCTTGCTCTGTGCTTCATCACCGACGTAGCTGTCTTTCTGTCCCATACCAACCATCACACCCTGAAAGAAGTACAACCAAGTTATCTCAAAAACAGTTTTATGACAAGATGTAAGAAAGCCTCCAGGGGTCTGGGGATAGAGGGAGCACGGTTATTGGTGGGGGTGGGGTTCCAAGGCTGGAAAAAATGTAAATTTCCCTGCAAGCAAATCAAATTTCCCAGCAAGCAAATCATATGACCTCACATGCTTATACCAAAATTTCCCTGCAATGACATTCCCTAATTGCTGGTTTTTTCCAGCCATGGTGGGGTTACAAGACACTAAGGATTTAAGGATGGGGGCATTTCCTGGGAACGATTAGCTTGCCTCCCAAATATTGCAGCTGTGATTTGCCATGCATATATTGAATTGAAACCATGCCAAGGAAGACTTGCCTAGCCCCAGTGCAGTTGAACGTACATTGTAGGATATGCTAAAAGCAAATATTTTCTTTCGAGTGCAGTTTCAAGCAACCAATTCAGTAGCAGCACAATCTTAAAGGACCTGTTCTCTCACCCCAAACAGCACCAATTCTCCTAACCTTCTTAAGCCCCTCCCACAATTGTCTGAAATTCATGTCATCCAGACAGTATCTCAGTTCATTCCTTCAGAGTAAGTAAAAACTGATGATGATGATGATGAGACTATCGAAACAACCTCTGTACCGTTCATGCTGTGTAATGTAAGCTTTGGTACTTCGCATTGTTTCAATATAGCTGTCAATCAAAGATTTAAGCCAATTGGTACCCCATACCAAAACTAGTTGGGGTGAGAGTTGTGGCCCTTTATACCATTCAAAAACAGCCATGGAAAGGTTCAATTAGGCAGTCATTCATCGCCCCCAAACTAGATGTAACCATTCTAGCAGTCTACAGAAATTCTTAATTGGCACAGCTCTTTCCAGATGGTGTGTCTATAGGTGTGGCACATTAATGAAATGTCGAGGCCTTCCAACATTGACCAACCCTTTGCCAGTAAATGCTCTGCATGAGCGGGTAATATTACAATGTGATATGTGCATGCATGCATTTATTACTGCCTGTACACAATAAGGCGGGATCCACACAGGGCGGAGGGGGTGGCAGTGGTGCAGCCCTGCACTCTCCATTATACCTGACAAGCAGAGGTCTACCACACAACATTCCTGGCCCTAACCTCACATTCCCTTTCCACTGAGAGCAGCATCATGGTTAAGGAGTCGTGGCCAGAATTGTAGATAACTTAGTTGGCAATTAAAGGGTGTTATAAGGGACCTTGACACTTATTTGAAATTTATGCAAATTTCAAGGAACATAATGATACCCATGAAGTACGAGCTGCTTATTCTAGTTGATAGCAAATTGAATGTTGTAGTATACTTGCTAATACTAATGAATCTTTATTAAATTTAGCTAATCAAACTCTTGTCCTGTGAAGTTGTGCCTCATTTTTCTAGCTACAACTCTGTAGTCAAGTATTCACTTCTACTTTAAAACTAGGCTTCATAACAAGGGCTCAAAATAAGCAATGGCATCAAGGGCCATGGCTATTGTGCCCAAACTTGAGTGATGAACATGGTGCCTCTCTAAATATTTAAATGTAGTATCTCTTATAAGCAGCATATAGACCGACGCTATACCAATCTTGACTTAATTTTGGCTTTGCCCTTTTTGATCTCTACTTGGGCCTGATAACAAAGTTTTGCTAGGAAACTCACCTGATGTCTTGGTCTTCCAACGATGGATGGGAAAACTGCACGTGGGGCATCATCTCCGGCGAAACCGGCCTTGCACATACCAGATCCATTGTCAATAACAAGGGCTTGAACATCATCATCCATGATTATTTGTGTGTGTGAGGGTTGTCTTGATTAATAAAGCTGAAAAAGGGTGAAAAAAATTCAGTTATACCAATGGGCAAACTTGTGGAAGAAATAAAAAAATGTAGGAACTTCCCGCAACAGTCAGAAAATTGTATCGAACAGTTTTTAATTATTCCTTTTCGCCCACCAGTCCGGCACCCACATATCCATTCACAAAAGCGAACAGCCAATCACCACCTGTCGTTGAAACCTAACACATCTTGTACAGTGCAAGCCCCGCCCACCTTTCGACAAACCGCACCCAAGAGCAGACACCCAGTGCATACGGAAGCCTAGCAATAGTTTTACACACACTATGTGCGAGTACGAAACTAGACATGAACAAAGGAGAGTGTAGTATTGCTTTCCATAAATTTGTGCCCCAAGTTCCGACATGCAAGTAATCTGATGATCCGCGGTCATTTCGTTCTAGTTACGAATCCTACACCTTTAAGCTTACGTGTACAAAGTTGAGTCTACACACCCGATTTATTAGTTCAGGCTTGACATAGGAGTCTTTAGGCCCTCAGAAAATAAAAAAATAAAGTAAAATGCAACGTTCTCCGCTTCTGAAATTATGCAATGTTCGTAAAATCATAATTTCAAATCAGAAATTAAAGGAATACTACAAATTTCACAAAAGCTTCATACAAATTGCAAAAGCAACCTCCCCAACAACATTACTAGGCTCACCTACTGCCTAATTTCAAGGCAACCGTGAACTTAAAAAACAGTACACATTTTACAACGATTCCACAAATTTGAACAACCTGGGAATCGAAATTTTTCTAACCTACCGCACCTTCAGGAAACAGTTAAAGATTAGAGAAGACTAGGTGTTAATTGCCTACATAGGCTAAGGTAACGCCCCTCTTTCTAAAACCCACGTGTGCGATTTTAGCAATCGATAGCCTAGCAAGCATTTCACTGACAACACACTACCTATCGTAATACACACTACACGTTACCTGTTGAAACTTCAACAAAGGTAACCATTTTCCGAAACACTAAACTAAATTCAAAGAAAAACTCATAACGTTTACTTACAATTAAGGGAAGCTAGGAAGAACTTCTGTTCTCTCTCGTCAGTCGCAGCAACCAGTGAGAATGTAGAGAGCAAGTTATTCGTGCATTAGCTTTTATACCGGGACTTGTCAATAAGGGTGCATATCATTAACATAAGCAGTATCTCACAGGTTGCTGACCATATATGGAGTTGCATTTTATGAGTAACAAGAACTGCCTACCAACAACACTTATTGCTGCAGATTTGAAAACAGCTTTTGCTTGGAATCCAGTGCAGGGCCATGGTTGGGTAATCACATGCAAAGGAACCTTGGCAATTTATAATAGGTTCCGCTGCTCGAGCTGTATTTGCCTATCTATGGCTTGGATTTTAAGGAAACTATTGCGAAAAAAGGCCCTTTGTAAACTTTGTTTTCTGAAAGCTGGGTTATAGTACATTGTAGATAAGGCTGATACCAAGCAGTTTAGGTTAACCTTTATCATACACTGAAAAATGATACACTCACCGCTTCGTGGGTGGATTTTTTCATAGAATTGAGAAATAGCATGCAATATCAACAGTATGTCTGCGAGTATACGAAACACATCATCGAAATGCCCCTTCCCACACGTTTTGGTTAAAGAGCGGAAGAAGAATTTAATCCTTTCTCCTAGAATTGACTGAATACTAGGGGGGAAGTGAACACTAATTTTGCTCAGGGCGCTTCTTAGCCAACCTTCGTCACCGTCCAGGCCAATAGAAACCGGAACCAAGAGCTTAACATATTTCATCCCCCAATGTCCCCAGCCATTTTGAGACCACTGTATCTCTGGACGGTAACTCGAATATATTTCTCCACCGAGAAGGGAATTATAGGGGTGTCCAGCGCCAGGGGACAGAAAGTAGTTAGAAATAAGTCAAGGGGCAGACTTGTTGAATGCCAGACTCAGGTTTAGTCTGCGCCACGGTCTGACGGTGAGTAGGCGCGCAGTATCAGAATATTTTGCCCCAAACTGCCCTTGGGCCATGTCGCTGGAAGGTTGGCACCTCCAGCCTCCAAGGCCTATTTAAACCAAAAGGTGAACCGAAAAAATGTGAAAACAAACTTTTTGTTGAAATTATTGTTAGTATGCTCGACGGGGCGCTACCGCCTTCGCTCCCCTTGACTGGGGTCAATGGTCAGTGAACGGGGAGCTTGTTGATCATCCCCCAATAAGAAAAATAGGGGAAAAGGTCCCCAAATATTTGCCGATGTGTTCAAAGGGATGGCTGCCGCTGCCCCTTCCTCCATGGCCCGTGTGCTGACCAGTTGCGGAAGAATGGGGACTAAGAGATCAGCCCCTAATTAAAAAGACGGGGACGGGGGAATTCCTCCTCACCATATTTGCCAAGAGCTTCCAGAAATGGAGACAACAGAGAGAATTTTGACTAAGTGGGTGCTGAACATATTCTTGATAAGTCCATAGTTACGTATAGTTCTATGCTCGGCCAGGTTCTAACGAACTGATAAATCCAATGCTCTTGATCTTAGACCACTCAGTCTCGGAAAGAGACGTTTCTAGTCAGTGGCGCTTGAACAGAGGCGATTGCCTCCCCCGGCCCGAATCTGAAAAGTGAAAAGTTCGGAAATTTGACCATATGAGGCCCCATCAACGACAGTGCAGTTTTTCCACCTTTTCCTTTATAAAATTCCAAATTCTTTTCCATAAAATCTCTATATTTGTAATTATTTGTTTAAAAAAGCAAAATTTTCTGAGCGCTTCGCCCCCCACAAATTGAAATCTCTAAATCAGAAGTGATTGCTTATAAATCTGTCTGGTTAAATTATTCGAGCCACTGCGCAGTGCAGTAGGCCTATTCCTATTTTTTTCTTCAATATAAACTCTTGATTTTGAAATATTTTGTCTATTGAAAAGGCAACGAGGTTTCGGAAACTTTTAAATGCCGGGAAGCCTCAATCCTTAGATATATATACTATGTGTAACAGCAGCTATCTCCAGTCGCCCTGCCATTTCAGATAGGCTTATATGCAGGAGCCGCAGATTCTTGAATAATCTCCATAGTTTTAAATTTCCATACACGAAACCAAAATTTTCTGCAATAAAAGCTCCATATTTACGACTAAAAAGACCCAAAATTTCGTCGTAATACAGCAGTGAAGAAAAGTCAGAAAATTTGGGTGCTTCCCGCCCCTCGGCTTGAAAAATGTCTTGCTTTACCACTGTCTCCAGTCATCTGAGAGGCATCTAAAGCCAAACATATTCTTTTAGTCCTAAACCACGACAGCTGGCACGCTGGTGGTGACTCTTTGCTTAGATGCTCCCTGGCAGGCTCACCCCCTCCCCTTCTCCTCAATTTTTGCCATTCCGACCTTTGCCTGTAGTGTGCTTGTACAAGTCCGATTGTAATGTAAATAATTAATCATAAACGACACACGAGTGTTCTGGCATTCTGGAGAGGAGAAAGGAAAAGGTTTTATTCGCGAAAAACCACCACCATTCAACCGCCAATCAAGTGGTGGCGTCACTGAACCCCGTCGCAAGTTATACCGGACCCGTAAATCGGTGTTTTCGAAGTGTTACAGAGGCTTACTGTATAACAATATGTACGTCTTGTAGTGTAGTCCCCATATGCCTACCTTTTACGACTATCAGCCGTCAACCGGGACACGAAGTTAAGTCTTTCAAGTTTCAAGGTCCCCAACTGCCCAGTTTCCCTGATTCACAAGTTTGCGATCGTTTTCAGGTCCAATTCAGAGTGAATATTTTTGTGTCTTAATGTGGAGTCAATATTGCTGCCACATGCTACCCTCCCGCATTGGCGTTATAAGCTTGACAGAGGGAGCACATGTGCCAAACCGCCTAGTAGTCAGGTCCTGCATGAAAAAATATTGAGCAAATAACTGATATTAAATGATGCCCAATGTTGCACAAGTCTTTATCTGAGTGTAGGCCTACTTCACCTCTCACAACTCCCTGACTTCAAAAACATTACAAAGGGGGTCCACTTTCTTAGGGCGATCAGGACGTGCACTTCGTGCAGTTTGCTTCTGAAAACTGAAAATTCTGCCGGTTACTCTTGGGAGTGCTGTAGCCTTAAGGCGCCCTCCTCATGAAGGTCCATCCATCTTAGAAGCATGCATGGAAGGATACTACATTCTTCGAAGAAGCACGGTATGTCCTACGAATCAAGTTGTGATTAGATACGTCATAAAAATAAAATAATACCAGCATGAACTTTGAGTAACCTTTTAACTGTTTAAGGGCGGTTTGGTACGTGTGCAAGTTTGGTTTGCTTTCCATGACCTGTGAGATGCAAGGTTCAAGTTTTCAGTGAAGAATTATGTAGACCGTAGAGACGCTTTTTTGGCGGGAGATTAGGAGTAGGACGGGGTAGGGGCGTCAATTCTGAGGGACGGGGAGCAATTGCCTCATCAATGAAAACAATGACGAAAAACATCGTTTTGTCCCCAATAGTTCAGGCAAATTGAAAAAAAATAAATAAAAAACAGTCGAAGTTAACAAAATTCAACATTTGTGGTGTATAGATCATTTTCTGATTTTAGAGCTTCGAGAAAACGTCATCTTCAGCCTATTTAAGTCATAATGGTAAAATAATACTGTGTTATCATGTGAAAGGTATATCTACGTAGTGTGTATGAATGTGAGTACGTAAACGTGTTTGTTTGTGTGTCTTGAAACGTGTGCGCTCGCGTCCGGGTGGGTGGATTGCTTATAGAGGGTCCTCGACGCTGGAAGGTTTCGGGCTTCGGCTGTTGGAAGGTTTTTACTCCCAAAATTCACAACCCGGATCGATGCTTTTTTGGGAGAGGAACCTGAAACGAGCAAAAATATATTCTGAACATATATTTTTCCTTACAACTATTAGTCTATACACACTTCCGCGCAATTTGGGAGCGCGGAGAGGTTTTGCAACATTTGTAAGGGTCCTAGTCCACCCTTACTCCTTCAAGAACCTCCCTGTTGTTGGGAATTGCCATGTCATATTATTACCTTCCCCGTCCCCTTCTTTCCAACATGCCCCAAAAATGTTGATAGGGTCGGAGCTTCTCTATTGTTTACGACCTTATCGAAGCAAGTTTTTACAACTTTGACATATTCCATGCTGCGAGTGTAAACCAGCCGTATGACTGATTGACCATGGAGTATACCACCTCAGACTGAATGCCGTTGCCAATGATGTAGGCAAACGAGTGATACACCATTATGGACCGAGATTAAACAAACTGGGGGATATTTTGTCTTAATGGTTTTCTGATAAGATCCTAGACGTCGGGCCCGGATTCAGGTAATTGCCCATTCCAGAGACGTTGGTGACTTGGGAACGTAAGGGTACATGCGGCGCGTGTATAGAAGCCTTCGTTCGGTGGGATCAGCGACGTAGTACGGGGGTGTAGGGGTGCCATATTCCGAAACCTTCAAAAATGGAATCTAATGTCATTGTTCTTGGTGCTACCATTAGCAATGGAGTAGTGAAAACAAGCCAGTGAGCCACAACTAGGAGAATGAAGTGGTGGTCCCGTCTTAAACCATTGGATTTGAAAATGAGCCGTAAAACTTCACCTAACATCATACATTATTTACAACGGTTGCAGTTGAGGGGAACGTGCCCAGATTTCCCGATGGAAGAATGGAAGAAACGGTTAATAGGAACATACTAAAGAGAATGAAGTCACTGTGCCCTTAACGGTTCTCTTCTCATTGCTCAAAAATGCTCCAGTATGATATGAGTGGATATTGGCACACGTGCCAACATAAGGCATTCAGAAGCTGTGGTGCGGAAAGGGTGCGAGGGAGCCTTTGGAGCCCCTCTGGCAGTCTGGGATTTGCGCGTACACTGAGATGTTGAACGGATTGGCTGATTGGAGTGACTTCTGTCTATTAAAATCTGCGCATTTCTGTTTAACGGCAAGTAAATTTCTTGAAGCATGACACCGGGTTATGAGCAAGTGTGTGTAACACTAAAATGTAATTTGGACTTCTTTAGCTTAACCATCTGTGGCTAATTTGGAACGGGTCCAGGTATTCTCCATCTTAGGGGTCCAAAAATCTATGCCCATACCTTGCCTGAAAGACCGATTGCTCCTCAAGCCTATTCTGCAGCGTGCAACGAGTTGTTGGCCTCCGACTTGTACTCGGGAGGTCTGGAATTCGATTCCTGGCCGGGTCATAACGAAGGCTGGAAAAATGGAATCCACTGCCATTGTTCTTGCTGATCAGCATGGCGGAGTATGGAAAGCAATTCAGTAAATCACAAGTGGAAAAATGCCCGTCTGAAACCAGTTGGTTTAAAACGTGGCCATAAAACTCCATCTAACTGTAAAACCAATTTGTTTAATATTTTTACACGTCCTAGATGCAACACAGGCAACCCACTGGGTCCTGTTAAACCGTTGTCCCAGAATATGCCCAGCGGGGGGTGAACAATCTCAAGGAAGGGAGAGAGCCTAAAAGAAAGGCGTTGAGTTGCAGAAACTGAGGACAGGGGAAGAACAATTTTTTATCTTTTGCTATTCTTCAATGAGCCAAGCGGTATCTTACATTTATTTCACCAAGGTGACGATTAAGCCCCAACTTTTCCACAATTTTGTACCCGATCCTGAAAACCGCCCTCTCCCTTTGAAGCACGATCAATTAAACCTTTTAAGTGCGCTCTTTGCAGTTTGCGAATGATACCATACATTTTTACATTAGTTCATTAATAGTCGCCAAGTGACTATTGTAACCGTCTCAAGTGGTATATTAGTTTACGTATGTGGTGACTGGTACAGAGCTAATGCATAGACCATGCAGGCAGTAACGTATACTGCTCTACATGGTCTGATATTGAAAGAATAGTCCAAAGCCGATTTTTTTTTTATTTGTTAAAGAGGAACATATTCTTAGCATGCTGGTAAAAGTTGTATTCATTTCCCAGGCTTGGTTTTCAAGATATGAGCGGTTGAATGTGACAAATTTTCTACATAAATGAACTTGGAACAAGCAGGCGTGATATCATGGCTTCACATTGTCGGCCAATGGTTTTTATTTATTTATAATTTACCACCAATTTTATGCGACAAAACTTTTATATATAAATACCATTGGTGTATCCTGAGCAATGGGATTTTAAGAACTTCATGTGCCTAGGGGCAAATTAACATCTCTAATCAATTCAAGGTCAAACTAACAGGAAGAAAAATAAAAGAAAAACAAAACATTGGCCATCAATGTGAATCCATGATATCACAACTGCTTCTGCTTGCTTCAAGTTCACTTTTCGTGGAAAATGTGTCAACTTCAATTGCAAATATCTTGAGAACCGAACACGGGAAATGAATGATACTTATACCCGAATACTTAGAGTAAGTTCTTCTTCAACATATCGAACATTAATTTATTCTTGAAGTTTAACTCAAGGTAAGTGAAGTATACTGCAGAGAGTTATTCATCACCACAGACAATTACAAATTTCCCGACCTCCTTCAAGTTACCCCTAGCTCCTCCCACAACTGTCAAAACTTGAACTCGTCCTCCACCAGACACAACTCCATGCATGCAGTTTATTGCTTCACGTGCGTGCCCTGCTTAGTATTCACGGTTCTATAATGAGTAATCAGAACCCTTTCAGTCTCTCAGTACATACCGATTAATGTGAGCTACTCTGCATTTTCTTAGAATATGACTTCAATCAAACAGCTGCACATCAATTTCTGTAGACCCCGGTAAAACAGAACTGTGAGTTGGGGCGACGAAAGAGTATCTTAAGTGCAGTCACCGCAACTTGGACAACCATTAGAGAGACATCCCACGAGACCGAAGGTCCGCGAGACGAAAATTTAAATGAGAAAGGGTCCGCGAGACCGAAGGTAAGAAAAGATTGGCGAGACCGAAAATGGAGAAAGGGTTCGCGAGACTGGAAGGGTTAAGCGGGTTGCGAGACCGAAAATGAATACAGGTAGTGGGTTTTTAATGTTGGTCTCACAATTATTTTTTATAAGTTTCGGTCTCGTCGCCGACCCTATTTTCTTTTCGTTCTGGTGAACCCCTTTTGATTTTCGATCTCGCGCGCTGTGTGTGCTTCATGAATGGCTCTTGAGAATCATGTGGCACTGTTTAAATTTCTTCTTCCACTATAAAATTTACTTTTTGCCTAACCTTGTTTTAACTTGTTTTTCTGAACATTCAGTAGGCCTATTTACGCTATAAAATCATCATATCCTCAAATTTTGGTTTGTAGGAAGTTACATTGATGGCTTGAGAAACGTACATCACACCTGACATCAGGTCTCAAGTTTAGGTCAGCGTTTAAGAGATAGGGTTAGGTTAAACTGGAATTTCTCGAGAGTCATTATTTTACATGATATACTGGGAGGATTGGGTGAAGTAAGGAATTTGTGAAATTAAGCTTTTGTTTCAGAGCAAGTTTTTTTTGTTTTTGTTTATATTTTGGGGTGGGGTGGGGCTGCTTTTGCCCTTTAAAGCTAGCCCGCGGGGCGGACGAATTTTTTCGTCCAGCTCATCGCTACGAAAAATCAATCTAAAGGGGGCTGCAGCCACAGAGAGGCTACGCAGGCTACTTTAAAGAAGGAAAAGTCGTCTACTCAGCTGTTATCAGCCAAATATCAGTGGCATTCACCTGTTCACATTTTTATTTTTTTCGTGATTTGTGTTACTGTAGTCTTGGAAAGAATTACAGTTTGGGTCCCGCACAAAGTTTTTTTTGCCTAAGGCCCAAAATGGACTGGAAATCGGGCCTTGTGTGTTCAACATCATGATGGAGAAGCTCCGGCCCGGATTTGACGAGGTTCCAACTCAGCACATGAAGGGACTAGTAAAGACATTTCCAGGATTTGACTTCAAAGAAGCTCTTCTAGTGGTTACAGCATCAAATATTGTACCAATTCGAGTCTAGTATATAAACGCCCTCAAAAACCGACCAAGTCTCCACGGGAGGGAAGGGGATGTACCGTAGGACGGCGATCTATTTGTGTCCTTTTTAGAAAATAAATAAAGTAAGTTAGTAACCTTGCCACCCCCTCGCCGTCTCCGTGCTGAAGCAAATTTTTAAAAGATACATTTTTACATTTTAATCGATGACTTGCCTCCAACTCACTGCCATGCATGTTTTGCTACTGCTAAATGAATCAAAGTACCGTAGTTTTTAAAAATTATGTATATAAATTTCTCTGTCGGTATTTTCCGTACCCTGTAGGATCTGTCATTGACTGTGGTGTACGTAAAGGTACCCCTTTCGACCTTAAATAGAGGCTTGTCTTCATACGAAGATAATTCGTGTAGTGTGAAATTTGTTTACACTCTAAAATCAAAAGAGTGAACTTAGTCACGTTTTGATCGAGTGAACAGTATAAATTCACTCCATAAGAGTGATAATTCACTCCAAGAGGAGTGAAGTCCCCTCCAAAAAGAGTGAAGTTCACTCCAAAAAGAGTGAAATTCTCTGAAAACGAGTGAAGTTTCCCTCTTGATGGAGTGCCCACAGTGATCGCTCTTAAAAAAAGAGCGATCATTGCAGGCGCTCGTGGAAGAGTGAATTTTCCCTCTTCCTCTAGTGAATTTCACTCTTTTTGGAGGGAACTTCACTCTTTTTGGAGGGAACTTCACTCCTCTTGGAGTGAATTATCACTCTTATGGAGCGAATTTATACTTTTCACTCGATCAAAGAGTGACTAAGTTCACTCTTTTGATTTTAGAGTGTAGTTAGTGCATAATCATATATCATGGTCCTTGCCAATTTAATGAAACTGTCGTCATGGTTCTTTTACGGTTTGCCTGTACAGTTTAAACTATAGTGCTTCTCAACCGGGGTCCAAGTTCACCCCCAGGAGTGAATTCGAAATGCTCAGGGGTGAAATTTGGAAAATTGGGGAATTGGGGGTGAATTATACACAAAGGGGGAATTTTGTGAATAGGGGAAAATTTGCATGAATTGAGTTTGGTCCGATTGAAATCTCTATTGCACTTATGTGTAAATCTGCGGCCTGTGTTCTTTACATAAAAGTTTGAAACAAAACCTTACTAGCATGTACTAGTTTTTATTTTTTAGTAATTTGATGTTTTATAGTACTAGGGGTGAATGGTGGAAAATTTTTTTCTCAAATGGGGAAGTGGATCGTAAAGGTTGAGAAGCACTGGCATAAACGGATATGTTATACTGTTTGCTACAGTGACTGCTCTTTTTTTTTTTTTCTTTTGCCTGTGCAAGAGAGCACATACGGTAGTACATCAAATTCGATATCAGTTGTGAAGGTATTTTAAAAAACAGAAAGAAAGAAAAAACACACACAAACAACCAATCTCTCCAAGCCCTCCAGAAATGTCGTAATAGCTATACGATGGGCGGACAGTCATTGAAGCAGAACCTTTTAAGGATAACAACAAACCTGTAAGATCAGCTCCTGGTATGTCCATATAGAGACACTGACTTATTTACCAAGCGTATAAATGTACCCGCCCAACCGATTTGTTATCAAGAGCCACAGTAGGACAAATAAGGCCATGAGAATGTACAACAGATCGATAACTTAGGTACTAACTATACGCAATTCCCTGCTTTAACAACTGAATACACCAAAAGATGGAATGAAATAACAAATTCCCACAATTCAAATGTAGTTGGAGCATATATTTGCTCCAAATTTGCATATTACAGTAACCATGGGCTACAAGCGGATTGCAGCAGACGACTCCTGCATTACAGCACTAACAGCTAGGGAACATACGGGAGCATATCCCAATTAGCAGGTGTATTACTGCGTCCGTTTGTTCGCCCTCAGATAGAGTCCCTAAAAGGAGCACTTTTTTGATATGTTATGGAATGAGCTGGGGTTTTCTGCAAGTTTCTTCTGAAAGTATATCAAATGAAGTACCATTGGTGAAAAAATGGGCTTAATTGAAGCAATTTTGTGGAAATTATGGGCCTTAGAAGCTGGCGGAGGCATACCGAGATTTTAGTGAAAAACAAGGCTTGGAAAAGGCGGTTTGAACTTTGAGGTGAAATAGTAAAAAATCTTCCCGGTCATGATATGGTAAATTGAAAGTGCCATGAATGGCCAACTTGTCAGCTTTCATATGAGGGGTAGCTTGACCCTGGCGAAAACTTCGACAAGCTTTTAGAGGCCCGTTTACTTTTTGAATTAAGTGTGTAAGTCAATGGAGGAATTAATGGGGATATGCTCCCATACTGTCATCACTCCACAGGTAATTGGGCGCATGAGCATATTATAGAAGATTCAAGTCTGACACTGCAATTGATGAAGGTTCTTCGTAAAAAAGAAAAACAAACAGACAAACAAAAAAAAATCCTCAAATAGCCTGGCGAGGGAGGAGGGGCTTTTAAAACGGCATTCGGAGCTAATCGCAATTTTGGTTTATAGTCACTATGGTAAGATGGGGGGGGGGGGGGGGTAACCGCATAACTGGCATAATTGTCTTTTAATAATAGTAGAAAGTTGTACCGCGGTCAGTTCATGGAATTACTACCTCCGAGGTAGTACTTCCATGGTCAGATGGGTCAAGAGGGTTGGCCTCAGGTACTTTCTCAGTGCAAATATTGCCTTAAAGTTTGGGGTAGCTAAGAGTCTCCTTGCTCGCGGTACGGACAATTTTTTTTTTTTTTTCGTTTAGTCACAGAGGTGCTAGGCAGGCAAACAGTTTCCGTGTTTTTAAGGCCAACTCCGGGCCGTACTTATGAGCTGGAGGTCAATGGACTCAGAACATCCCGAAAAGGGGGGGGGGGGGTTAAATGATGATGATTCTGTCCAATTCCGTTACCAAATGGTGGGGAAGTGGAAAGAGACTCTAAACAATTTTCGTCCGATTTAAATAATGGAAAATAATAATAACAAAAAAAAATGTCAACTGCTTTAATATATTACGAAGTATATCTCTCCTTCTGTAACTTTCTTGCCCTGACAGTGCCTAACAGCTAGGGGCATTTTCTGCCAATGCCTCATCATTGTTGCAATGGATCATAGAGTAGGCGACAGGCTGCATTTATAATACAGGGATGGATTCAGGATTTGGGGGTTGCGCTAGACTCACTAAGGTAAGTAACTCCACGGTGCGTTAGGCGCGGTTTAAAATAATGGGGCACTACAGGACAAGTCCATTGTACATAAAGGTGTATTCAATTATTGCTAGTTGAATTGTCAGCATATGGTCACCATTTCTGATCAGCCATAGCTTTACCCCTCTGGGCGGACTCTGTTTTCTCAGCTCCTCAGGCTGGTTCCAAAACCATCACCGTGACTGAACAGGTAATATGCCGTACAGCCTGCTACGAATGTCCTTAGCTCGTGAAAAGTTTAGTCTTGGAAACTTGGGGGTTTACGTGCATCCATGGCACCCCTGAATAGTAATCCGCCACAGTAATAAGATGTTTGATGGCAATTGAACGAACGTTCCGCTGTGTGTTATTTGTAGCAAGCTTGCGAGAGAATTAAAAGGTGTTAAAAGGGAGTCGATCGACCTAACCCATCATGGGCGTCGAATGGGGGGGGGGGGGCAGGGCGGACATCCCCCATACACTTTTTGAGTGAAGGGGACACTAACGTAGAAGTTCCCCCTCTTTTTGTGACCTGAAACTTAAAAGTTAGGTTTTACCAAAAAAGACTATACGTGTAGGTTATGAAAGGTGACCACTACAGATGACGATCGATTTTCTGTATCAATAATTCAACAGGTTTATTTTGCAAATCCCCAAAATTTTCGCGGGCTCCGTGCCCTTGCAGTCTCATTGATGCTCTTTTTTCACTTGCATATCAAACATACATTATTCAACGGTCTCTATGGTTACGTCGAATGTTCGTATGCAGCATCAGGAGTGGGTAGGAAGGAGCGCGACATTATTTAGGAATCTGAAAATAGGAATCGTCCGGCCTTACTATGTTTAAAGAAATATGTAATCTTTAGCGTTTAGTAAATGGCCAGCCTGGCAGGCTGAAGTTGGAAAAGACATTTTAAGGAAACTGAAAATGTCTCGGTGCATAGTCTGCATGTAACTTTTTCACAAAAATAAATGATTTCTAATGCAAAATTTCGACACGAGCACATCACACATTCGTACAACGATTCGACCATTCCGTATTTAGACCATTATCAGAGAAGTAAAATCACACTGAAGTTTTCTACTTAAGGGACTTCAATCTGGAATCAGAGGTACACCTCCATCCTCTCTCTGCAGATAGTGTATGATAAGGTGTCGTTCGAGAGGAATTTTTTAATGTTTTTTTTATCAACATTCTTACACCGATAGGCCTATGGAATGGTGTCTCTTAACACCAGTGTGCCCCCTACCGCCACCCTCGGTCTGTGATTTTCCCGTAGTTGATTGACGTGTGCTTTTGATCAGTTCATGCCTTCTTACTATTAGAACTTTTGCACAAATCCTCCGCAAACTATCACAATATTCGTTGTGATTCTAATTACTTATAGAGTATACCTGGTATTTAAATTCACATTTACCTATAGTCCGTTGAAGTTTTACCCACACTTTCAACTCCTTGAGTTGAAAACTTTGAAGTTTCATAGTTACTCAAAACATTGAAATTTTAGCACCACTTTGCATCTGCGCTCACTTCTCCTACTCTTAGAGTGGAGTAGCTACAAGGAGCAGTCGGCTCTGAAAAATGAATTCGGAAATTTTTCATTTGTGAAACCAGTCTACTATGTGGTTTTGACAACTTATGAAATTCCGAATTCTTTCCAATAAAAGCTCCATATTCGTCTTATTTGTTTCAAAAAATTAAAATTTGGTGTGCCTCAAATGACGTCCCTAGTCAGCTAGTAGAAGTGCCAAGAAAAATCGTAACTTTGGATGCCTGGCCACCCCCCAAAGCCAATGTCTAGCTACGCCGCTGTTGACACTTTACCAGAACAGGAGAAAATATTTAGGCGAGATGCTCCTCCCCCCCCCCCCCACTTTGTAAATCAAATTAACGCCCATGTAACCCATTTAAAGTGAAATTGCAGTTCATCAACTTGAATAAATTATCCCGTCATGCTAATTCAAGAATGACTCCTTTCAATTATGAAATTTTCTTTAAATTTGTTAATGTTTCCTTAAAGAGGAAATACATTCATCCCAAATTGAATTAGTCTAGAAAAAGTATATCCATATAATAAATGGGTTTGGGGAATAAATGTGAAGATATTTCTTTCGAATTTTGAAATTAAGAAACTTATGAGGAGTGAGTCATTGTTTTTACTTAATTGGATGTGCAATATATCAGTAATACTGAAATATAATGAAAGGTGACTTGGAAGATATGGAAAAACAAATGAAACCATCTGTTGTTTCAAAAGTACAGAGTGTGCTAATGTATACATCTTAGCACTTAAAGGGCAGGAGCAGTCATCCCAAATTGAAGAAGTGTAGTAGACTGTCCAGTTTCATGATTGGCTGTTGGGAGTCATGTGACAATGTTTTTTCTCTTCAAATGTGAAATTTACCAGAAATAACTGCTTGGTTTACCTGGAATATGCAATGGTAAGGCCATAAAATGTAATTATAAATACTTTGAAGAGAAATAAGATGAAAATTGAGTTATTTATCTATTTCTTCAAAATAAGTTTAAGGAGACTGCTCTTTACCTTTAACTACACAAGAGAGCGGTATGTCCTGTAGTTCCCTTCTAGAACTATGTCTGGATAAGGATGTGTTTTAAAAATTTGTGGGGGAAGCTAAATTAGCAGGTTGGAAAAATTGGAACTGTCTTGGGTAATGGATAACTGCCCTTTATTGGAGCAACGACAGAATTACGAAATTCAACATTTGCATAAACATTTTGAAATCTGCCAATGCGTTCGATATGAATCATCTCCCTATTGTAATAAGCGAGATCGATAATTCGTTTTGGTTGCTATGCACATGCGTACATCCTCCAAATCGTCGGGGAATACAGACCAGTCTTACGCCTACAACTTGGTCTGACAACACGTCTTCCAAAATTAGCAGTGAAAATTTGTGACATCAATTCTTTTTTATCCATCATGACATGAGGAGGAATCTTTAATGTGGTTTTGTCAGTTAGGCTGTGTCTTAAGAGTCTTTTTGGTGTAAAAATCTGTTTATATCTGACGTTTAGAAAGGATGAAAAGGAGCCTTATTTTGATCGGGTTGGCTAAACGTTTCGATTTGCTTAGTTTGCTTAGTGTTGTAGCACACTACTGCACCGTGACGAAAACAAGAGAACACCGTAGGCTAAAGTGTAGCCTCTGTCAAGTCTTTCCGGTGAAATTTTGTACCCTCCCCCTCCCTCTGGAAACACACTGGCTGTTATCTCCTCTGTTTTACCCCCCTGGAATCGCTTTGAAGCCGGGCAGGTCTGAAGGCCGACAGATATATGTGAGGCCACGCAGGTCCCATGCACGTGAGGGTTAAAAGTACGGAGCCTGGTTTCGTAATAGGGTGTAACGTTACGGTGTAAATAAAATAAGAAAGATAATTGTTGACCGAAAAGCCTTGACAAAGGCCAGCTATAGTGCTGATCTCGGTTTGTGTATCCCACAATTCCATGGGCAACGAATAACCGAACTCGCTTTTTGCAGAACATGCCCGTATATGGATCTTTTTCGTTTCACGGTTTCGACACATTGTCATTAGTTTGTCTTTTTTTAAAAAATTGCCAAATGTGGCAATAAAATTCTGTGTTAGTCCGCAGAAATTCTCCATTGGATCCAGCTCTTTGATTGACAGCTAGTTCAAAAGTGCAGAGTACCGAAGCTCGTATTAGACAGCGTGTACTGTACTGAAAATGTTTTGATTATACATTGGGATCTTGCATAAATAATCACCCTGAGGCAATAAACCCAGATTGTGTCTTGATGAGGATGAATTTTAGATAGTTGTGGGAGGGGCTTAAGAAAACAGGTTGGGAAAGTTGGAACTGTTTGCGGGTGGGAGAATAAGCCGTTTCAAATAAAGCAGGTTTCATATACGTATTTGTGGACCTGGAGGCAAGGTCCCCCGCCCTAGCCATCCCTCTACATTTTCTGGTAATAAGTATTACACGGTCACGTTTGGTAATATTTTTTTCGGCAATTTCCTTTGGTAATACAGTATTTTGAGGGATAAAACGGCTAATATCACAAATATATCCGATACAACATGTCCATTCATTACTGTGCCAATCTGAACTTAAAAGCTACATCACAACCATCGAAAGGTGGACAGAAGCTTTTGGGGTCTGTGCCTACGAAAAAGTTCTGCTCCTTCAGTTATTTAAAACAAATAATTCTCCTCGCTGCCCAGGGTTGTTTCTGCGTACTTTTTGTTATGGGTTCGTGACCTCCCCTGCTTTGACTGAGCACTTTGATAATAAGATAGTGGGCGTGGGTAATATTAGCCCTAGGAGTGGACGAAGTTTTTCCGTTAAACTCATAGTAGCCACGAAAAACCAACCAGCCTAAGGTGGCGGCAGTCACAAAGCGCTACGCAGGCTAGACCCTCTCAGCAGGGAGTTGCAACAGATGAAGCTTTTTCTCCCCAATTAACTCCCGGCAGTCCGTTAGTCCAAACCGGATGGCCACGAGAGTCATATCACTGTATTAGGGGCACTGAGTGTGACTGAAGCGGTCTATCAAGTTTCATGTGAAGAATTATTATTTGCATTTCGAGTTTGACACAGTTTGTTGTGTATACTTGGTCTTTGACCAGGATTTGTTTGGGGACTTCCCCTCATACTGTTTACTAACCTTCGTTATTTGTCCTTGAAAAAAACAAAGGTTCAGATAATGCAACTTCGCAGTCACCTACATGGTCTTTGTGACACACATTTCGAAATTTTATAAGGTGACCCGGCCTTATTATTTATGTCGGTGGCGCGGTCCACTCCTTAGAATATCAATTCCGACTCGGGTCCCTCGGTCTGTTCCGGGATTGCCATCATCTGATCTTTATCATTGACAAAATTCATTCCGCCCGTAAGACACCACAGCTCGGAAGGAGTGAGTCGGGTGGGACTGATCAGGGAGTTTTTCAGAGCCCTGGACTGATTCATGATCCAATAAAAGTGTCGCGTTCTTGAGGTATCAGATCTGTTGTTAGACAAGCTGACAAAGTAACTGCACGGAGGGGAGAGGCTTCCAAGGTTGAGGGGAGTCATTTATTAGCAGGGGTGTATTATGTGGCAACTTGAAAAGGATTTGTTCGACCCAGGCCACTTGGCTAAAAGCTGCCAACTTGCTTGAGGGTTTCCATGGCAACTAAATGACTGGTCGTCATGAATCTACTGACTTTTCTTGAACATCCCTATGGGGAACGTCAACATTATAGGCTCAGAAACGCGGGGGGGGGGGGGGGCTTAATTTTTCGAGATTTTCGACTTCGACGAGGATAAGTTTGGTTGTGATGGTTTATTGGGAAACATTATTGGGTAATTATTTATTGATATTTTTTTTTTTTTTTGGGGGGGGGGGAGTCCCAAGTGGTTACATGCAGAATCTTTCGAATACAGACTCCTCAGATGGGAAATATGTAGTCGATCACATGAACTACATCATCAATAGCGTGTTCAGAGAAATCCTACTAAGTTTAGGATTTCTATGAGCGTCATTTCAATGACATCACAAATCCCAACCCCCTTTTCACTGTTACACGAACATACTGCTCGTATTAACCCGGCAGTGGGTGTGAATTACCAGTTATGGCGTCACGTGAAAGCACGCTACAGGCCTAGGGCTAACTGAAAGGAAACTTATTTAGCTAACTTACGGAGTTGTCGCTTAACAACAACCCATACGAGTGGTCTAGGACTCTACGTGAAGCTATAAGACAAAGATTTGAAGAAAACCTTTTTTATCTTTTATAATTTTCTATTTCTTGTTAACAACTGTTCAGAGCACCACATTCTCTGCAATAGTTAATAGGCAATGATGAAGAATGGTACCGTTGAACAGTTGTTGACAAAATCATATACCAATCACTCTATACGAAAATGAAACACATGATTGCAGAAAGCACTAAAACGACGAATTTAAAACAAAATTAAAATGGTAGAAAAATATTATTACAGTATTGCTTTTTACAAAAAGAGTGCACGTACATATTGCAGACCATTTAAACTATGCATATTTATGGCGCGGGAATATGCAGCTTATTTGGGAGACAAAGAAACCCCCTTTTAAAGGGTCAATTCTCTCACCCCAAGCTACAGTTTTTGTAGGGGTTAATAGATTAATTTTGATTAATTAATTAATTTTTGAATAAGTTCAGCTCTTTGATTGGCAGCTAGTTCAAACAATGCATAGTACCATATTACACATCCTGTACTGTATTGATAGCTTTTTCGTTACACATTGGGGTCTTGCATACTCACCATGTAGCAATAAACTGATGCTGTCTGGATGAGGATGAATTTTAAACAGTTGTGAGAGTGGTTTAAGTAAGTTGTGAGAATTATAACTGTTTGGGGTGAGAGGATCAGGCCTTTAAACAATCGAACTTTGGCCATAAAATAAACGAAACATTCAGATATGGGCTGTTGAAAACGAAGAGAGGCTGCAACCCCTAACAAATTTCAGTTTGAAGGATTTTGGCTTATAGCGTCCAGTTTACCTTGGCAAATTTCCAAAATTCAGGGGTAACGCTTTCGCCCCTCCCCACCCGTTCATATTTGTCTTCGGATGACTCGGCGATAGATAAATTGTATTTTTGAGCAAAATCTTAGACTTCCCAAGACTTTTCTAACAACTTCTTTCTTTTCTCTTCATGGATCAATTGTCCAATCTTTTACACGACTAGTGAAGCACACATGGAGACCACGGTTATAGTTCAAATATTTTGAAAGTCCATCATTTCAGTTCCATCCAAGCCTCTTGCTTTGAAACTGCAGATTTAGAAGCATTTCCTGTGGACGATGCTTGGGCCAGATTCGTCATATTCCTCTTTGCTGATCCACATCTGTTGGAAGGTGGATAGAGATGCCAGGATAGATCCACCGATCCATACAGAGTACTTCCTTTCTGGTGGGGCAATGACCTTGATCTTCATGGTGGGTGGTGCAAGTCCTGAGATTTCTTTCTGCATACGGTCAGCGATACCTGGGAACATGGTGGTACCACCAGAAAGCACTGTGTTACCGTAAAGGTCCTTACGGATGTCGACATCACACTTCATGATGCTGTTGTATGTGGTCTCATGGATACCAGCAGATTCCATACCAAGGAATGAAGGTTGGAACAAAGCCTCAGGGCATCGGAACCTTTCATTGCCGATAGTGATGACCTGTCCATCGGGGAGCTCGTAGCTCTTCTCCAATGCGGAGCTAGTGGCAGCAGTCTGCATCTCTTGTTCGAAGTCGAGGGCGACGTAGCAAAGTTTCTCTTTGATGTCACGGACGATTTCACGTTCAGCTGCAGGAAGAAAAAACAGATTGATATGGTTAGAGAAATGCGTGGTCCGAGCAGGGGGCTGCCCACTGGTATAAGTCGCTGAGATATTGAGTAAATTTTAACAACTGCTTAGCTCACATGTGAGCTGAGTCTAATCAGCAGTATGCGGAAATAAGAAAGGTTCCCTCTCTCCATTTCGTTCACACCCCCAGATTCTTTAAATCAATGATTTAGGCCTTCATTGGTATCTGTATTAACCTTTCATCTGTTCATATTAAAAAATCCCTGTGAAACACTTTGTCGTCCTACAAGGAAAGAAGCTGGATGTATAATAGCCCGCGGAGCAGACAAAGTCTTTCGTTTAGCTCATCGCTAAAACCAGCTTAAAAGGGGCTGCAGCCACAGAGGCGCTACGCAGGATAGCTATTTACTCCCAAAACAGATGCTCGCCCTCTAAACTTGCCGAGAGATAAGGGCAGATAACTTTTGAACAAAGGTACCTTCCCCAAATGCCCAAGTGCTGTGGACGCCATTACATGATTTGTTTTAAGTAGTCACCTTAGGGAATATCTTATTTTGATGAGGAAATGAGCGCTTCAACCCTGGCCTGCACCCAACAGGAAGTAGGAAGTCAAACACTTTAAAAATGAGTCCAAATTTTAAAACGAACAGGGACTGAAGACGGTACTTCAAGTAGCCTATTGCGGTAAAACAGGCTTATCTTCCCCTTACCTTTCACCGCCGAACCTCTGCCCTGACACTTGCGTAAATAACTTACACCTACACGTTTCGTCAAAATATCAGGTGTAAGGTCAGTCAGTAAATTACAGTCTGTTTTTAATGCCTCTAATGATGGGTCACACCATAATCTACAACCCCAGTCCCAGAGGGGCACCATTCATCCCTCTTCCATTAAAGACTGCAAATTAAAAACAAACCACCCACCTGTTGTGGTGAAGGAGTAACCTCTCTCTGTGAGGATCTTCATCAGGTAGTCTGTGAGATCACGACCGGCAAGATCAAGACGAAGGATAGCATGAGGCAGGGCATAGCCTTCATAGATGGGTACTGTGTGGGAGACACCATCACCGGAATCCAGGACGATACCAGTGGTACGACCAGATGCATACAAAGATAGTACAGCTTGAATGGCGACATAGAAAGCGGGTGTGTTGAAAGTTTCGAACATAATCTAGAGAAAGAAAATAATTAGAAAAAGTGATTAAAATTTCCAAATTAAAAGCTCTATATTTTGTTAGTTCTACTACGTCACAGACAAAGTAATCCGACAAAACCTCGTTTTAATAAACAGAGGAATTTTCTGCTCTTAAAACTTGCTTACTGAGTATTTTCCGAGGGTTTGCTGGCGGTTTCTTGAATTACAAACAGGCAGTGTATGTTTTAAACCTATTGACAAATATGTCATGACCCGATTGGCAAATATATCTTATGAGAGTAATTTTGAGACAAATGCAGGAAGTAAACTTGTACTACCGTTCTGTGAAAGTCTTATAACTTAAAGGGGTAAACCCCTCAACCCAAACTTCAAATTTTGTATTAGTCTACAGAAATTCTCAATTGGGACAGCTCTTTGATTGACAGCTACTTCGAAAACTGCAGACTTACTGAAGCTGATATCACACAACCTGTGCTGTACTGAGGGTATTTTGATTCCATATTGGGGTCTTGTACACCCCGAAGCAACAAACTAGGGTTGTGTCTGGGTGAGTATGAATTTTGGACACAAGTGAGTGGAGCTTAAGTAAGGAGGTTAAGAGAATTGAAAATGTTTGGGATGAGAGGATTTCGCATTAAAAGAATTACCTGTGTCATTTTTTCTCTGTTTGCTTTGGGGTTGAGTGGAGCTTCTGTGAGGAGGACCGGGTGTTCTTCTGGTGCAACACGGAGTTCATTGTAGAATGTGTGATGCCAGATCTTCTCCATGTCATCCCAGTTTGTGACGATACCATGTTCAATTGGGTACTTCAAGGTGAGGATACCACGTTTGCTCTGTGCTTCATCGCCGACGTAGCTGTCTTTCTGTCCCATTCCAACCATCACACCCTGACAAAAGGAAGACACATAAAATCGTAGTGAATATAGGGCTTAATTTTTCCCCTACCACTACAACATGTAGCTAACAAGATCTACAAGGAAAAGTGGTAATAATGCCGACGAATGCAGTATAAAGGCGTAGCCAGACAAGGTAATGAGGGGTCAAACTTTTCCAAGGGGGCCCCAAATGAGTACAAATGTATCAAGTCAATGACAACTTCAAAGTCTCTAGCCCCCCCCCCCCTTTTGGTTACGGGCCTGCTACAGTCGTAAAGAAACGGGGTGGGATAAACGCTTATCGCCCGGTTTCCCCTACACTCGCCCCTCCCCTAAAATGTTAGCAGCATGATTTGGTCGGAGATACGAAGATGATTTGGCCTGGAGCAGGTTACCTAATCCTTGGTTTGTAGCTATATGGGAACAAAATGTCTTAAGAGCCCCCTCCCTGATAACATATACTCAAGGTACATCCTGCAAGGGGAGCGAAATTGCATGGGGGAATCATTTTCAGGGGGATAGAAATGTAAAAGTATGTTGCGACAATGACAACTTGATACTTTCTTGAAGGTCTCAACTTTTCAGGGGTCCTCCTCCCTTCCGTTGCCCACAAGCATTCATATCAGTATATGAAATAAGAAGGAAATTACCGAAAATGCATGGAAAAAGGTAAATGTAGCCTAAACTGGATAATTAGTGGACTACAATTAATCCAATTATCATGCACATTGCGGTAACTTCCAATGAAAGAAGTGGGTGCATCGCTGTAAGGTGAGGTTTATTATATGAAGGCAATGGATTTTTTTTTTCATTTAAGGCGAATTTCAGAGGGAGGGGCGTTCCAGAACATTGAGGTTCTGTGAGGACAGTCCAGAAATACACGGTAGAAAATTAGCTTTTCCCGAATGCAATGCAACATCCCATTATTTCAACTGGAGATACATGCCTTGGTCCCCTGGTCCCCAGTTTTAGGATGGACCTAAGTATATTAAAACGTACCAAATAAAGAAGCAACGCTTATAGGTATATGTGATGAAAATTGGTAGGCTTCCTCAACTCGACACATTGTCAAATCGATCCACATTTTTTTACGTGTAGGTATAGCTAGTAAACTGTCTAGGTGTTTTCGGACAGAAAAATGTGAATAGCTTCTTTTATTAACCCTCGAAAGAGACAAAAAATCCTGCTTCATTTCAAAAACCACCACTAGGCAGGAACTAAAATGCCATTAACTCCCTAGAAACCAAATACAACCTAAAAACCGAGGAATTTTGGGCGCGACTAATAGCCTGTCTGTCGTACGATGATTCTTACAAATGCTATCTCCGTGCCAAATGAATACACCCACGTGAAGCAATCATCCCGCCCAAATTTGAATTATTCATAATGCCTGTCACGAGAGGCGTGGTCTCTTCTTACACATTATACCGCACAGACTAGACGAGCTTGCCTGGAAACAAACACGTCACTTTTGAATAGGTCAATGCATTCAACTTCAAGGTGTGGTGTTCAAATTTTGGAATAATAGCTTTGTATGGATCGCAGTGCAGTATTGTAGCATTTGAATGTTTCTTTTGCAAAGAATTGCACCGACTACACTAAAATAATTAACATGGTTAGGCCTATGATATCTAAGGTCGAATCGAACATCTCCAGCTGTGCTGAATAGGCTTTTGCATTTTGTAAGCTGTGTAGGCTGTTATCACCTACACCAGGTAGTTGCTAGAAACTCTATAGCAACTCCCTGCCTATACCATATGGAGAGTGAAACACCCGTTTCAAGTTCACCACCAACAAGCTACTCTCATTCATGCAGAACTTATATGGTGAATTGGAACTATGTTTCATGACATCATCCTGGGAGGGTGATGAGGAGAGGGGCAGGAGACGTACGTTAGAATTGATTTGGTTTTTCACACCGAGGACACCGAGGACCCCCCCCCCCCCCCTTATATGGAGATCAAATTGCAGCTCTTGTTTCAAGCTAGGCCTATAACAATAAACAAATGAAATATTTTCTTTGTCATACCTGATGTCTTGGTCTTCCAACAATTGATGGGAAAACTGCACGTGGGGCGTCATCTCCGGCGAAACCGGCCTTGCACATACCAGATCCATTGTCAATAACGAGGGCTTGAACATCATCATCCATGACTATATTTTGTTGAATCTGATTCGATGTGAGAAGAAAGAAGCTGAAAGAAAAAAAGTACTTTGAAGCAACCGTAGTACTGTGCGATCAGATATGGTATCCCTGCCATATCATACCGTAAACGATGAAAACCACTGAAGGGCGTGTGCTATGGATGCCAAATACTACCCACTCGGTGTTAGCCTATATATATATTTGAGGTAACTATGAGATAATTAACAAGACTACTATCAAATCAGGGACAAAATTTTTCCAAATTCACTCTTGAGTCCTACTTGCCCCGAGATTGGGGGGTGGGGGGGGGGGTGAAAAAAGGCATCCATGTCGGGACAGAACGCTGGAAGACTATTCGGGATGGGGAATTTTCTTGGATCCACAATTAATAACACTAAATCATTAAATGACTTCAGAATGCTGATGGAGTTGTAGCATATTGGCCCGGCATTATTATTTTTCAGTGATTAAATTGCCATATCATGTTATAATTTTCATTGTCACCAGCCCTCTAAAGGTTTATAGCTCTATCAATAACATACACCAGGTAAATCCGACCCACACCCCACGTAACTCAATTCAGATGTGTAGACTACCATTGAATATGTCTTGTCTTGGTCATAAAAAATGGTAATAATTCGAGTTATAAAATGCACATCGATGAAACTTAATAAATAATAGCATCATTCTGAAATGCTGCAGGTTCACATAACATAGGCCTATTTATTGTTTTAGCAAACAAGTCAAACTTGTGCTGGCTCTGATATAATCAGTTTTGCCAGGGGTCGATAAACCCTTCTATTGGACTCTTTTCAACAGCACCACCTGTCTATAGCGTCCAATTAAATGTAAGAAAATAAAACGATTGAAGACCTCGACTGCTCCAGTCCAAATACAGACAAACATCTAACAAGATAGAGTATGTTTCCACAATCAATAAAGCAGTTACATTCACTCTTCATACTTCGCGCCATCAGAACGTAACAAAAGAACTTCAAGCGGGGTCTTTAATTATTTATTACCAGGGAAAGGTTTGTACAAGTTACATAGGGTTACGTGGGGAGGACCGGTAGGCTCACAATCTACAACTTTCAAATATTTTCAAAGTATAAAAGTTATATTACAAGTAAACATATTTACTTTGGTCCAATCACAGACTTGACTATACGCATGTAAACATTCAATTATTAACTTAAATTATTAAAGTTTAATTAAAAGTAATGTACCTAACTACGAACTAGAAATTCTCCTCGGTCGACAATAGGTTAGTAAATCAGTAACCGACTCCCCAATCACCGGTAACACTCCCCAAAGCTACCATCGCAGCACCAAAGAAAATTACAACCAACATCAAATAAATAAAACAATTTTCCATACCTCTTAAGCTGTCAGGAGTACCTGAATGTTGTTCGTGGATGTATCCGCAAAGAAATTGTGCGTGGTATCAACGGAAATTGTCTCTTTTTAATAGATTTTGCCAAAGATTTATTATGCCTACACATGCTAACATGTGGGAAACCAAATATGGTCAGTCTCGCAAAAAGAGGGCGGAACCACGATGAATAAACAGTAGCATATACGAGGTCGGTGATGCAGAATACGTCACAAAGGAGCGGCTTTTATCAGCTGGTTGAGGTAAACTATTCCACGAACAAATTGTGAGAAGTCTAGATCGAAAACAGGAAGAGTAATATACAAACAGACACATGAAGTGATTAAAACTCTCTGCAAAACTGTAAAAAGAATCTCTCGGCGTTTCACTTATCGCGATTATAGACTACATGCATTATCTAACACTGTACTCTATCCCTCCACTATATCTTTTTATCATTGTAGGTGGTAGGCTTAACGAGTGTATAATTTCAATGGATAAGTATATGTTTAATGTATGTTTCGGATGCTACTTATACACGAATCCGGAGAGCAAGTGATGGTCTGATTTCAGTCGGCCATAACTGGGGTCCATCACCTGTAATCTTTAAATTTTCTCCCTTACCTGTTCCATGAATGGTTGTACACTGAAGTGTATCTTAATTTTCTCAACTTCACTGAATATGAGGATTTGAAATTCATGTAGACAATAAATGAAGATGATTAAAGGCTGATAGACCCCAGTAATGGCTGCCTACAGCCATTAAAAACAAGCGCTAATCGGATTCGTCTATAACCAGGCACTTATTTTTTCAACGTTCATAAACTTAGTATAGGAAATGTGGGCGGTCAATATGTCCGCTAATACTTGAAAAACATACCATATACATTACAAACAATCAGCTTGAACTTTCCGCATAGCGGTAATAATATATAACAAGTCAGTGGAAAGAATTTCAGGCTGTTTGTCTGAATTTTCAAGATTTACCGTAGGTTTTCAATCAATATTCAGCTAAGCTCATGTAGCCGTCCATATAGAAAGATGTGGAACAGAGTCTCAAAAGGATCATGCCCCTTTCATTAGGTTTGAATGTAGCACTTGATTGAAAGGGAAATACTGCGTTTAAAATGCCGCAACATAATATTAAAATAAACTAGCTCTGGTCATTATCAACTCGTTCGGTCTCAATAAACCCCAGCTATAGCTTCATCTCCTCTAAATATTATGCACAAGGAGAGCAATAGAAGTTGCATCTTTTGAAATGTTGAGAGTTTGGGTGAGCAAATTATTCTTGAGTAACGAACAACTGAATTTTCTGAGGGAAACTTATTTTTGAAAAGAAGGCTACCAAACTGCCTTTTTTAATTATCCATTACTCTTTGCCGATCATAAATATTGGTTTTAAAAGGATGAAATTTCCTTGTCCGAACGCGGTATTTCCCTTTAAAGGGCCAAACCTCTCACCCCAAACTACAATTTTGGAACCCGGGTACCGAAATTCTCAATTGGTTCAGCTCTTTGATTGACAGCTAATTCAAACAATGCAGAGTGCCAAAGCTTATATTACACAGCATGAATGGTACGGAAAGTGTTTTGATTATATAAATTGAGTTTTTCTATACTCACACTGAAGCAATACACTGAGATTTTGTCTGGATGAGGATGAATTTCAGACAATTGTGGGAGGGGCTTCAGTAAGAAGGTTAGGAGAATTGGTACTGTTTGGGGTGAGAGAACTGGGTCTTTAATTGCAAGTGAACCTCTCCTTCAATGCAAAAACTCCTTTTTATGATAACAAAAATGTCATTTCCATGGCAAACCTTTCTTGATGATTTTCATTAAGCAACATGGCGAACAGCGCCCAATTACACCTTGAGGAACATCTTGTCATGATCACGCCCACCCCACCCATGTCACTTCGAACCTACGTAGGCCTATGTATAACATGCGCGTGTAAGCTGTACATTTTTCTTGATCAGTTGATGGCTTGCAAACATGTTTCGCAAAAACATACTATGTTATGCTGAGCAAACAGTTTTTGTGCAGCCATATGCATGCAGCATACGAAAATATACCGTACCGCACCATTCCATGCGAAAACATAAAAGAGACTGTCGCTCACGGTACGGGTAGGCCTAGGCTATGGGTCTCATCCACGGACTTATATACATGGACAGGGCATGTAACGTGTACGTCCTATCAGCAGATGGTCGCCACCGACTGGGACAAAAAAAAGCGCACCAAGAAGGCCGCCGTGAAGCTATAAATCGTCTGAAAGTTTGACGACCACCCTGTAATATATTAAACAACAGTTAAACTTGAATGGGAAACAATATCATACTCCTGCAATGCGTGAATTGCTTTTGACCTTACCTTGCCATATTTCAAAAATATTTCAACTTTCTTGCAAAATATGGTGACATACTTGAGCAAGTCTAAACTTTCACACAAAACCATAGCAGACAGCCATCTTGCCCTTTCTCACACTTACGGTCGCGACCATTTAAGGTGCAGTATATGCTCTGTCCATGTATGGGAAGTCCGTGGTCTCACCCCAATTAAATTGCAATTTCAAAGGACTGTGGTAATGTATTCTGGGTACGGGTCGTGTTTGCCAACAGCATTTTAAAACTTTGGCGAGAAGTGAGCAAGTCAAAATTCTATCCCATAATTCATTGTACCATCTATTGGAAAAGGGTCCATAGGGTCCAGTTTCTATCGTGCCGAATGTTTGCGTTAACCTATGATACAAAATCGATTTATCTTCTAGAAAGCAATACAGGCCGCACGAAATGTGTTGTCCTAAATGGGATACCCTTTGGAACCTGTGTCGATTTATCTGATTACTCTGTTTGTGTTAACATTCCCCTGTTAAGATAAAAAGGAAACGTTTTAGAGATTCGCAGAAATTACTTAAAGTAGGTTTAAGAACTTGATAAGGATATCCCAGTTGTATGTTCAAGGAGTCCAAACGTTTACTAAGGCCCCAAAATGTTGTCTCCGACCAGGTGGTAACTGAGCAGCTGAAGTTATGTTTAGAAAAGCGAAAAAAAAGCTGCCAAGTTGCGGTAGCATAACTCTGTCTAGTCCGCGGGGCGGACGAATTTTTTCGTCCAGCTCATCGCTACGAAAAAATCACTGAGCCTAAAGGGGGCTGCAGCCACAGAGGCCGTACGCACACTGTAGAAAATGGCTCTAATTCGCTGTAAATTTACAGAATTAAAAAATAAAGAGAAACATAAAGACTACAGATAAGTTCTGGTAATAAGTTTCCAGAACTTTTCTGTTACCTTATGTATTTCTTTATTTTGTTGTTCTGTAAATCTACGGTAATTTTTAACAGTGCAGGCTAAATTCTATCCTGCCTAATGCTTGCCGTTACATTATTGAGTTTGGCACTTTTTAATGATTGTACGATGCACAATCTGCGGATCATCATGACAAGTAATGGAAGGAGCGTCAAAGCAGAAAAATGTTTGAAGCTCCAAATCAACATGGACCGACCTTGCCAGTGACCGACCATGCAAGTTCCATTTTGATGTACGGGGGCAATAAAAATTGTGGGAATTCCTCGGAAACACCCTTCTCGCGTTTCCATTGGGACGGAAGGTGTGTGATAAAGTTCGTCTCTACTCTCTGCTCATCCATCCAGCAGTCAGTGTTAAAGGCCCAATTCTCTCATCCCAAACAGTATCAATTCTCATAACCTTCTTTATTAAGCCCTTCCCACAATTGTTTGAAATTCACCCTCATCCAGACACAATCTCCGTTTATTGCATCAGGGTGAGTATAGATAAGCTCAACATGTATAATCAAAACACTAAGAACAGTCCATGCTGTGTAATATAAGCTAATTGGTACTCTTCATCGTTTGAATTAGCAGTCAATCAAATAGCTGAGCCAATTGAGAATGTCTGTTTCCCTTTACTAGAAGAGTAGTTCGGGGTGAGAAGATTTGCCCTTTAAAATATTGCGACATTAAATGACACTTTAAAATGCCGCAAACCAAAAGGCAGAAGGTTCACAAGACCGACGGGCCGAAAGACATGAAATTAAAATGAGGAAGGGTTCGTGAGACCGAAAACGGGGAAAATTCGCGAGACCGAAAATGTGAAATGGTTAGCGAGACCCAAAGTATGAAATTATAGTGTTTGTCAGACCGAAATTGAGAAAACTACCACTTGACCAAACATGAGAAACGTTACACGAGACCGAAAATAGTCCCAGGCCATCGGTTTTTTTTTTTTTTTTTAATTTTGTTCTCGTGAATCACTCCACATTTTTGGTCTAGCAGACTTTATTTCATTTTTTGACCCGCTGTTCGCTACTTGGCCGGGCAAGTCTTAAAATTCAATTTCCAGGCCAGTGAGTGTACAAGGTAGTCATTGTATATTAGTTATTACTCTGCTTCAGCCACGTTTATATCCCTTAACACGGGTCTACTAGACTTTAAGCTAGTTTATCCAGCAGTCTATTTCTAATAATCAGTGACGTCGCCGGCCTTCATTCTAGGGGGGGGGGGCACAACGATTTTGCAGGGGCACTGTAATCACCACTCATTGTGCCGGAGGTGCGAAGCGCTTGACCCTATCCTGTGGGATCCAGGGAACGTAGCCCCCGGAAGCCCTGACTTTTAGGGTATTTGTGAGGTATTTAAGTTGTAATTTAAGAGGAATGCCATTGACTAAACACTGGTCTAAAAATTACTCCAAAGGTAACTTCAAGTAAGATTTTATCGGTAACCAAACTAGTTAAACTTCGCCAAGAGCGTATCCTGCTGACATTTTGGAAAAGGGAGGAAACCCGGAACTACAGAAAAAGTAGGAGTTGATTGGCAGATAAATGTGATCCCTCAAGGCAGGGAGCTGTTTTGGTCGACAGCTCCATGCTCAAGGAATGATGCTATCCTCCCCGAAAGGTTACCAGAGCTGAGTGCAGGTCACCTTCATTTTGGGGCAGACTTGAGTGTACAGAAAATTTTAGACAAACGCAACTGCTCAGACAGCCAGAAATGACATTTGCCACACTTTTTGGGCGATTTTTTTATCTTTAGAAAATGCCTTTTCTTTTCCAAAGAAGAATTAATTCTTGCGAATTCTTACAGTCACACTCTAATTACAGAAGACACTTTTTGTTTGAAAATCCCAAATCTCAGTTCGGGGACCCGGCACAAGGCTTTCCATGGATTTTAACTGTAAATTATTTCAAGAGTCTAGAGGCGCCCATGACCCTTTTCCAAATAGCAATTGCAAAGGATTGTGGGATATCGTTTTGGTACTCATCATTTTTGTCAACGGTATTTTACTGTAGCGAAAAATGTTACATACCGTACTGTCCAACAATATTTTATAATAACTATTTGGAAAAGGATCTGTAAGCGTCATAGGACTACATTGCTTTCGGCACGAGGAAATTCTATCCCGATTTCGAGTTTCCTGTATAGATGGTAGGCTTCTTTAGAAGATTAAAAGGGACAATCCTCTCACCCCAAACTACCGTACAATTCTTGCAAGGGTTTACAAAAATTCTCAATTGGCTCAGCTCTTTGATTCACAGCTAATTCAGACAATGCAGAGTACCAACTTGAATATTATATTATGAACTGTCCTGAGAACGGTGTTTCGATTAAACACATTGAGCTTTACAATATCTTAACCCTGAAACAATGAACTGAGATTGTGTTTGGATGAGGATTAATTTCAGAAAATTGTGGGAGGGGCTTAAGTAAGAAGGTTAGGAGAATTGGTACTGTCTGGGGTGAGAGAATTTGGCCATTTAAAGGGCAGGAGCAGTCATCCCAAACTGAAGAAGTGTAGTAGACTGGCCAGTTTCATGATTGGCTGTTTGGAGTCATGTGACAATGTTTTTTCTCTTCAAATGTGAAATTTACCCGAAATAACTGCTTGGTTTACCTTGAATATGCAAAGGTAAAGTCATTAAATGTAGTGAAAGATACTTTGAAGAGAAATAAGATGAAAATTGTGTTATTCAGCTTTTTCTTCAAAAATAAGTTTGGGGGAACTGCTCTTTACCTTTACGTAAAACGTCTTGGTATTGTCAGGGTACCCGATCTATGTAATCAATTCATGGGCTATCCTTTGCTATCCAGCCTGGTGGGACTGAGGGGATGGGAAAGATCGTTAACGAACCGGTGGTGCTAAAGGATTTAGCCCCAACCGGGCCCCTCCCACCATGGTACAAACACGAAACAATGAAATCAATCTATGTTTGGAAGGAAAAACTATTTCCCAATAGGCCCCTTCAGTGCTCAAATGGGTTGGTGGGTGTTACGGCCTCAAATCGTGAGCCGACGTGTGCTGAAACAATAGTGACGGTTTTATCAAATGAATATGATTTTCTGATCAGGTCTGTACCCGGAGCTCGATCGGAGGGTTCTACAATTACAAAAATACATTTAACCTCCCAACGAATAACAGAGGGAATGAGAAACGAATTTGATGTAGCCTCATTTTAGCCATAAAAGGTGGGCCTACTCAATCCCATTTAAAGCAATATTCTTACACTATCTTATGACAGAAGTTGTTCTTGAAACTAAAAATGCAAAGAACTTGCGAGTTCTTAACTTTTCAAGCAAAATCGAACAACCTCTTGATATATTCATGCTATGGTACAACTCTTTAAAAAGTGAACGGCTAATTGCTGCGCAGAGAGGACCTAACTTCCGGAATTTGACATTTTGGATTACTGTCACACCAACCTATAGTGTAAACTTTGGAATGAATTCCTCCAGTTATATTCATACTAATTAACATATGACCACATCGAACACTCACCGGCATTATTTGAAAACTCGTCAAACAAGGAACGGTTCTAATCAATTCTTTTGAATGATTCAGTGTACAGGCGACCTTTGTTCACATATTGACAAAGCGATTTACTCATAGTAGCTTTGAATCGAACACACCCCAGTGACGTATGAGTGTAGACAGACGGGAATCTCCTTGTAGGCTTTGACTAACTGTTAGTCATCGATTAATGGGCTGTAATATAGTACAAGGCGCAAGTCTGAGTACAGTCTATTCCGCACTCTGTTGAAAAAACCAAAGCTAAATGAAGTAGAGGCTCAATTAATTCACCGAGCGAAATAATTTTCGTCAGCATACCCAAATTTGAAAGTGCAAGACAAATGCTGAATGAAATATTACATAAAAGCTGTGAAAAGGAGTAAGCTTTGATAATGCACTTGCTCAAGCTGACGTGCTAACTTTTCAAGACAGTTGAGCCTTTCAAACTAAATGAATTGTCAGAGATGGTCATTCTATGGTGGTGGGTGTCATGGAATTTCGTTATTGAATCAAGGTATACAGGGAGGTGTTATTATGGCTCAAGCAACAATGTGATGATCACACAGGCGGTTACCAAACTGTAAGCCTACCACAAACGAAGTTCAATGAATTGTTATTATAATTGCATAAAAGCTTCTGTATCATCTGTAGGATTGATTAAACTCCATAGGCATGATTAAACGGATGTCAGACCACATATTTGGTTCTTTTCAATGGTTTACTTGGGTTTTAGATCATTTTATTAGGCTTCGGAACAGACAGTGCTAACATGATAAGTGTCGGGAAATAAGATGAAAATTGAGTTATTTAGCTTTTCTTCAAAATAAGATTGGGGGGACTTCTCTTTACCTTAATGGTGGGATGAAAATTAACTGGAAAATACAAAGGCAGTGAAGATTGGTTAAAATTATATCAAAATTGCTAAAAAAAACCCAAATGTTATCTGAGTCAGGTAAGTCCCGTTATTTGATGGGAAATGCCGTGGTCACATGATCAATAATTCCTTTCCAAAGGGGACTCATTCTTAAGAGGAGAGGGACTCAAAGTGAAATGCGCATATATACGACCATGCATGCAGGTTTACTTATGATAGTTGTCTAAATCTCTATAGCTATCATGATACAATGATATAGATTGTCAGTTATTTGATCACGTTTGTTATTTCATGTTTGCTTATGATATCTCGACACTTGAAATACCATTGTCATATCGATAAACATGCCCACACATTTGCGATAAGGTAAGCCAACATCAATTCTGCAAAAATGAACACTTGTACAAGGTTATCTTGTAGGTTATCTACTACATTAGCTGAAACTAACATTAAGCTTCTGCTACTGTGTTTGCTAAAGCAGGGAGGTGGTGATAGCATATCTCTCTTGTTCAAGAGATTTATTGTCGAGTTTGTTTTACAGACATAATTCATACTTTTACAACCAATGTTAATCGAGAGAGTGATAAAGTTCAAAATAAGGTAGAACTCGGTACCTTATTTCTTTTCAAGTTAAGGTTCTCTCAAAAATAGAACCTACTGGCGTTGTGTTTGGTGCTCAGTGTAAGCAATGGAGTAGGTAAAACAAGCAGGCGAGACACAACTGGAAGAAAGGCCGTGGTCGGCTCGACTTAAAGATAATTGGTTACAAATTTGGCCGTATAACTCCATCTAACTAACTCTCAAGGAGAAATTCCGTTGTTGTAGCTTATTTACAGCATACACTGAGAGTGTTTTGGCCTATTAGGGCCTTATATGCTCACCATGATGCTCTGAAGTAAAAAAAAGGAGGGTTGAGTGTCTGGATAAGGTTGAGTTTTAGATAGCTGTGGGAGCGCTTAGAGTAAGCACATTGGACATAAATATATGCCTTTATTTTGCAAACACTGAGCAGTGCTGGCTGGTCCAGCCGTGGCGCAACAGGCGAGCGCCCCCTTTACTGGCCGTCATTCATGCTTGAAAGAAAATCGAGGCAAAAATGTATCAAATTTAGCATCATTGTAGTACATAGAACAACTTTTCCAAGGGGCATGCAGGGATTCTCTAGGCTAACCGTCACACCTTGTATTGGAAAGGGTCAGTCAAATCTATTGAAGCAGGGGTTCCCATATTGAAATTTTCTTCTTGGTGTACATCAGTGCCTATACACGCCATCTGGCTGTGGCAACGCTGAAGATTTGTTACAATTTAAATACCATTAACATGCCTTTAAGCAATGCCTCACCTTGAAAGCGTTCACATGAGAAAAACTATATTCATTCGTCTCATATTTCCAAACAAAAGTATTTTAAATATGTTTCACGAAAATTAGGAGTTGACACAAACATAGGTGAATATGGAAACACAGGCACGGAGAACAGTAAAAAGTTGAGTGAAAGAGTTTTTTATAATCAAAGCCACAGTAGTAACTGGAATTATGACAACTGGAAGTATAGGTGATGTAACGCACTTTTTTCGTATAGCGTGGCGAAGGGAAATCGATTTGTCGAAAGTTGTTTTAGCCTAGACCTATTTGTTTCAAAATCAAGTTACGTGGATTTGGAGGTATTTTTCCTGTTCGTTAATAATCCAGAGTCAGAATTACAAAAGGGACCGAAAAGCTGTTATTTCAAACTAGTGGAGGTGTACCCAGTTGGTTGTCGGCACGAATTTCTCTTCGCCCTGTGCTAGGAAAAAATGAAGTAGGTATAGTGTTGACCAGTTTGGCGCTATATTACACAACTCCCTGATTACACTGCTCTCAGTGGTTGACTAGGAGTTCCCGCCTAACACTCTAAAAAAGATGGTTAAAAAAATTCACCAACAAAGGTATTTGACATACGTGACCAGTGTTGGTGAATTTTTGAACCAACTTTTTAAGAGTGAACCATGCCAAAAATCACTTAGTTCAACTTCCGATTATCATGCTGTTTAATACTAAGGCAGGACATTATTTACACTGTCCGGTATGCTCCTTCATCTCGTGTCATCAACTGGGACAGAGCAGTGTAGTCCTATACTGATAAGATATTACATTAGGCCTATATAGCGTACGAATTAGTTCCAAAAAGCATCACAACGTTTGTTGTTGTATTCAAATAGAGTATAAGACCATTCACACACCAGGGGAGGAAATTGTCATTAACCATAGGAAGATATTACTTAGTTTGATACAAGTATAAATTAAACCAAAGAACGTAACAGATAATAAAGATACGAACATCGAAGTAAAACATCCTGTTTTGCTAGTCACTGATAAACCATTTCGCCCAACTGTGTTACACTAGTACATCCGATGTGATAATCCAAAAGCCTGAAAGGAGGTGTGGTGATATACGGATAGATCACATCTCAAACTTGTTCCACGGTCATAATTACCCGCACAACGAACAGTCGTCCAAAATTTACTTTGAAAAAAGTAAGGGCGATGTTCCAAATCTTGTTTGATCTCTGTTGAAAGATAATATTTCAGATAATTTGGGAGGGGGCATTAGAGTGAGCTAGGAAAATTCGCAAAGTGGTAAAAACTGAAGAGATGGCTTCGTTTTTAAATGAGGAGGGTAATAAGTGGTGAGCTTTGTAAGATTAGGGCGGCCACGGTGTTTTCAAAACGAAACCGGGGAAGGGGGAATGGAGGTGGCAGACAGTATGCTGATAATCTTTTATACAGCGGCGTAACAAACGGTTGGAATGGGTGGACAATGTGAAAGGTCAGTCTAGAGTATTTAAGGGCCCCAACCAACCCGATGCTTGTGCTAGACCTCACCCTTATACCCCAAATCTCCCTCATGCAGTTTAAATGGGTCTGAGGTATAAATTGATTAAAGGGCAAGAGCAGTCACCCCAACTCACTAGTGTAGTGCACTGTCTGTCCTGTTTAAAGATTGGCTCTTGAGATAGTCATGTGAGAATATTTTTCTCTTTAAATGTGAAATTTACAAGGAGTTACTCTCTTGCTCACCTTGAATACCTGTACCATATTGAAATCTTGATATATTATAAAGGATACTTTCCTAAAATATAAGAGGAAAATGATGATTTTTAACTGTTGCTTCAAAATAAGATTGGGGTGACTGCTCTTGACCTTTAACGTTTATGAAGGGGCCCCAATTGTCTTTTGTCCATGGGAGCACCAATGGTCTTGCTACACCCCTGCTTTCCTATAAGGGTTTATTAATAGATAAGTGTTATTTAAACTTGAATTAGCGAATGAAAGAAAAACAAAACCGAACGTATGACATGGTATATATTATACAAGTTACGTGTACACACTCTTAATATCCAAACAGTGAATTAAGTCATTCTTAAATAAAGTGTAAAGTGTGAATTAACTCCATCAGAGTGTTTATTAACTCCAAGAATAGTGAAACTCACTCCAAAAATCACTCTAAGAAGAGTGAAAATTCACTCTTTGGGGTTCCAATAAAAGATCACTCTTTTTTAGAGTGGTCCTGAGGACACTCTGTCAAGAGCGAAACTTTGCTCTTTTGGGGTGTTTTTTTTTTAATTTCACTCTACTGAAGAGTGAAATTTCAACCTTTTTATGTTTATAGTGCACTAAAAAGGCAGTTTATGCAGTCCGAGAAGGAGAACAAGTATGTTCGGTAGGTCTAAGAATGAAAATATATCAACTCAGATTTTGGAGATTTTACTGAAGGACGGTGAGGAGGTACGATGTTTTCCTGACAGCCTGATATATGTGCTTATGCTGTTTTGTTATTGAACGCTCTGATTCGATCGGAGCGAGTTTACAATACATGAACCTATATACATCGTACTACACGGGAAACATTAAACCAAGTGCGTAGGCAAGCAGGCCAGTCGCCACCATTACCCGGTTGCGTCAAAATGGTAGTGTTGAAGTGCCATTTAAATCACCTGTGCTTCTTGGAAAAATGTTCCGACCTGTTAATAACTCCCTGACCTGTTAATAACTTCCGACCTGTTAATTACCCTGACCCCAACCCTCATTTCTAAGAACGTCCAAAGTCGGACACAAGGAACCTAAATTCACGGGAGGTCCACATTCGGACCGTGCCAGCCTACCGTGCCTGTCACGGTACCAGAATGGCAATGATATCGTACCGGTACGCTAGTATATGCGTATTTATCAGCATAGTGCTGTTTTATTTCTTAAATCGACCCAACTCTCCTGCGAAGGATCATTCGGCGAAACCAAACCTAGTTCTGATTCTGATTCCCAAGGAATTAAGCTTCGGTACTTCCCTAGGAAGCTACAGTATGTATCCTAGAAGGACACAATATGGTACTAAAATAACCAAGCTCAATTAGCTCAGCAAGCAGACCATTTACTGTTATTGATGTGTCTTTTTTGGGGAGGGGGACAAGACTGCAAGATTTGATTCTTTGTGCCGCGGGCGAAGTTTTTTCCGTTACTGTCATCTATGCAAACAATCAGTTCAGCGGCTAAAGGTCGCCGAGCCACAAAGGCCCCGGGTAGGTCCGTTAGCTAAGGTACTACACGGTTCAATCACCAATCACATGGTACTTTTTGCGTCGCTGGGGAAGATTGTGGTCCCCAATTCTTCCTGAGATTCCGACTGCTGGGAGTGCTGCGAACCGAGTCGGGGAGGGTACGGACGGATTTAGCAAAAGGGATGGAAAAGGATTATGTGGCCCTATAAAAGTTTCGAACCGATAACAAAGAAGTGGGATCGAGGGGCAGTATTGCAGAAATAGGGGGTTGAGAACCAGTTGCCTAGTGGGTTAATTGGCCATAAAATTTCAGCGCAAATGAAATCAAGTAGCCTTTTAACCCAGTGCGTATAATATTATCTTGTCGTAGGCCTATGGAGTGGGGGGGGGGGGGTTCACAAAGAGTATCATCAGAAGACATACCGGTATGTCTTGAAAATCAGTTCGGTAGTTGACAAACAATCATAAAACGATTTTTGTAAGATCAACATATTTTGGTCTAGATGCCTTCCCAGGCCCAGCCAATCCTCATCATACTTTATCTATTAGGGATACTAATAGTATTTACCTTCCTCAGCGTGCTGCTGCAAAAAAAGCCCTTACGATCTGTTAATAATTGCAGTAGTGTGACCGTGTCATGAACCATAATACAGCTACTGTGTAGGTTTGTCGGTTTGCCTGGGTCATGAGTAGGCCTAGATGCGGATTGTGCCTACCTCTGCGTCTGTCGCCCTCTTAGGCCGCCACTCAGATTTTTCGCAGAAATGAGCTAACTTAAAAATATTCTTCTCAGCAGTCTGCATGGGTAGGTCATGAGTGGCATTTTGTTAATCTCAGAGATTCCATTTGTTTATCAGATTTCTTGGTTACCACTTGCATTCTACGGTTGATGATGATTTGATGAATAAGACTGATTAGTTTTTATTTGTATGGATTCTCTGAAAGCCATCCTAGGACCTGCATCACTCTTTCATTTGACTTTGCGTGCGATGGAGTACTCGGATGTACAAATCTACCGTACATTGACGTCATTTCCGTTCAAACTAGTTCATTTGAGCTGAACAACGCAGGTCACTTCTGGCAGTCTTTGCCGGTTGCGACGTGGCAATCTTTTCACATTGTGGCAGGCACCCGTCCTGACCCTTCATGAGGAAGCCCTGGTGATCCGGATGGCGGAAATAATCTACAGAGAAGGAAATACCAGCCATTGATTGGTTTGTTCTTCGAAAAGTGCTGGGATAGAGGAAACATCTGGATTGGAAAAGTATAGGTCAATTCTAGCATCGGCGTTTATGACGTACGATACACCTATTCATAGGTTATTGCAATAACAGCACTGAACACTCTGGGCCACTATAAAGAACTTAACTTCTTAATATCTTAACTGCATGATACTTCAATAGATACCAAGAAGTGTCATTTTAGGAAACTCAGTATTTCCTTTTAAGAAGAGAGATAGCCAATCAACACCTCTGTTCCAATTGTCCTAACGTTCTTACATTACTAGACCCTCCAACAACCTCTATACTTCCATCTTCATGCAGACACAATCTCGGTCAGTCTATTGCTTCATGGTGAGCACTCCACACAAGACCCGATTTGTAATCCAAACACTATCTAGCATGCATAGTGCCTCTGTGACTGCCGCCTCTTTAGGCTACCGCCCTCAGTTGGTTTTTCGTAGCGATGAGCTGAACGAAAACACTTCGTCCACTCCACGGGCTAAACACTATCAGAATATCAGTACAGTACATATAATGATGCTGTGCGGTAATTAGAGCTTCGGTACTATGCATTCTTTAACTTGCTGTCAATCAAAGAGCTGTGTCAATTGAGAATTTATGTGGACTACGGTACTGCAAAAATAATACTTTGGGGTGAAAGGATTAGCCTTTTTTTCTTGAAGGAAGAAACTTTATTTAAATCTGGAAACATATATACAAAGCGACGAAAGTTGAATGTAAATATAGCATCATGCTTACAAGATTACAAGTATTTAAAGTAATTAATTTAACGTATTTCAAAGCTATTACACCGTAACTGTAATTTACATACAGATACTAACAACTTCACTGACTTTCCAGAAGGGAGAGCGTGATTAACATTTTGAGCAACAATAAAATAAGTACAAGTATTTAATCATTAGACCTAAACTTCCACAAGTAATGATGAAACGAAGAGAAGAATGGGTGATTTCTGAAAAAAGCTTGTGAAACAGATCTGAGTCTGACCTAGCTTCTCCCAGCTTATGGTCATTGGTTCGTTGTCTGGTTGTGTTGTCTACCAAAGCCTTTGAACGAACTGTAGTAGTAATACAAAGACAGTTCATATGAACATGTATATCAACTAATCTGGCACGTACGGTAGCCTTCACCAGTTCAAGGGCAAGCTTCTCTCGTTTAAAGGATTTTTTTGGTTTGCCACTGTAAGTAGAAGTGTCATCGCACCAGTTGACTTAAAATGTTTTTCGGCGGAGAATTCAAGTCACATATCTTAAAGTGTAGGCTATCTTAAATTTAAAATTTTGAAAATATATGCCCATATATATATATATATGTAGTCTCAGGAATGTTCCATCAAAAATGGGAGTTGGACTGTATGAATCCATTTGTCATGCTTTATGATTAAAAAAAAATAAATAAATTTGTAAATTTGAGGTGCACTTTAACACTAGCTTGTACACAGGCAAAAGATCCTGGCACATACCGGACTTCGGAGCGCCTCTTTCTAACAATCACGTACATGGGGACTACACCATACAAAACCCTTTTTACACAAAAAATACTGGCAGCTAGAATTTTTGGCAGCGAACGTTATTTTAAAGGTCTGTTCCTCTCACCCCCAACAACGTCAGTTCTTCTAACCACTTGCTTAATTAAAAGAAGATTTTAAGGTCACAGCAGGATTTGGTCATGTTAGAGGAGTACTTGTTCTGAGCATTTTGGTGAAATTTGCATTGAAATCCGACTTGTGGTTCTCAAGATATGAGCACGTAAAGTTTTCACATTTTCAACAAAAAGTGAACTTGAAGCAAGCACATATGACATCACATCCCCACATTAATGGGCAGTCTTTTGTTTTTCTTTAACCTTTAGACTAGATTTTATCCTCAACAATCCCATATTATTAAAATATGATTGCATTAATGGCATGAGAATTTTACAAACTTTGTATCGCTCACAGGGAGGTCATACTCCAATTAAGTTCAAGGTCAACACAACAGTCTGATAAAACAAAGGAAAACAAAGCATTCCTTGTCAATTTGAGGAAGTGATATAAGCTCTGCTGCCCTCGAACTCACTTTTGAACACAAATTTACTCACTTCATTTACTGATATCTCGAAAAATACATGCCCGATTTGAATAGAACTTTCACAACACTGTATAGACGTGGTTCCACATTCGTATATGAAAATTTAATTGTTGCTTTAACTTCCCCTTCAAGCCCCTCCCACAAGTGTCTAAATTTCGTCCTCATCTAGACACAATCTCAGTTCATTGCTACAGGGTGAGTATATACAAGATCCCAATTTGAAATCAAAGTACTCTCAGTATAGTACATGCTGTGTAATATGAGTTTCAGTACTCGTTTCTAACCATGGCTAAATAACTTTTAGCTCATTTGAATGTCACAGGAATGTCAGGATACTGCCACTTGACTTACGTGGTTACGTCACATTTCGCATATCAATAACTTGATAACGGTGCAAATAAGTGAGTCGATTGTTCCGCCTGCGGCTTAGGGCTTGAAAGAAAACTGCAGTCTGCATGTATGTAGGCTACCTGTTTTACAGAGAAGCATATGACTATATAGCCTACTGTAATTCAGTGTCGGGACGCTCTTGTAAATGAATTTTGGTCTTGCGAGACTCTCGATTTCCAACACAAGAACCAGGAGACGGGGGCTGGGCTGGGAGTTGGCGATTTACTCCTTACTTTTTCTGCCACCCGCACATTTGGGGCCGCCTTACATTGCTACTACTTTTTTGAACATACCATGCTGCTTTGTGACCCCCCCCCCCTCCACTTCAACGGTACTGAACAGGAGAGACAAAGCTTTTAGGGGCGAATCTTTTCCTGAGTAGGGTGGGGAATTATTGAGATTCATTACCGGTAATGCAGTAGTAACTAGTCATCTCCAAAAAATCCCTCTCTAAGACCTCCCTAGTTTGACCATGTTTTGTGTTTGAGTATGTTACGGGTGTTTGCAGGTCTGGGACTTGCGTTATTGCGAAATCAAAGCTAGAGAGGTTAGTCCTCACAATTAACTTACACGCCATAGGCCCGTATACTTTCCCGCCATTGTATATGCTTCCGCCATTTTGATAGCAACAGCGTTACAAGTGTCCAATTGTGAATTTACACTTACAGTCAATTTATTCATCATAAAAGAGCAACAAAATGGTGAAAATTGCTGGTTGTCGCTTTCATCATTGACTGGCACGAGGATACTTAAAATATTGAAAGACACCGTGACGAACTTCTGTTCGCTGCAAGATTTTCGCATGGTACCTAATCCTTAATTTATAATGATTGCCACCGTAAACTAAATGCTTTATGGGGAAGTTTAAACAAAAATTTAATTTTCATATGTGATAGAGTAATTACCAAACCTACAACATAGTGTGTTTAAAGTTCCTTTCAAATCGCACATGTATTTCTCGAGATGTCAGTAAATGAAGTCAGTAGATTTGTGTTTCAAAGTGAGATTGAGGGCAGCAGAGATATCACTTCCTTACATTGACAAGGAATGCTTTGCTTCCCTATGTTTTATCAGCCTGAGACTGTTGGGTTCATCTTGAAGTTGGTAAAGATAGGACCTTCCTGTGGGGGAATGCAAAGTTTGAAAAGTTCTTATGCCATTTAGGTAATCACATTTTAATAATATACGATTGTTGTTATGAGAAAATCGATTCTAAAGTTTAAAGAAAAACAAAAGACTGTGCATTAATATGGGGATATGATGCTTCAAGTTCACTTTTTGTTGAAAGCGTGAAAAACGTATGCTCTCATATCTTGAGAACCACAAATCGGATTTCAATGAAAATTTCACCAAAATGCTGAGAATAAGTACCCTTCTAACACATCAAATCGTGTTGTGACCTTGAACCCTTCTTCTAATCTGTTCACCTAGTTTGAAATAATTTGTTACGATTCTTTCAGTTAATGATTTAAATTCGTATTCTGTAAAGGTTATTTCTCCCTTCGAAGTTGAAAAGTGGTTGAAAATGAACTTTCCTGAAGGTTAATGCATAGGAACTCATCAAGGTCATGATCAATGACTGCGAGTTATCTTTTATTCCTGTCCTTGCTACCATTCCAATTCCTGTATAAGAAACGTGAACTATGCGGCGACTAGTCTGTTGAATTCGGAAAGCGATAACCGAAAGTAAAACAGCGCCGTCACTTTCACTTTCATTGCCATATTTCCGAGAGTCAAAGTGGCAAATGCTACTTAAATATCAATCAAGTGTCTAACTTATTCCAATATTCTGAATAATTTCCACAGGACTGATATCTGGCACTAAATCAAATATATCTAGACGCATGTTTTGATGCAACACCTCATTACATGCATGGTATATGTTCACTAGACTTGATGTTGATCTGTTGGCGATTGAGACACGTGTAACATATGTTTGTATGATTTTTAACTTATTTGACTTTCTTTTCATTTATTTTTCTCTCCACAGCAGCAATGGAAAGTAAAAGAGAGTGCAACTAAAACCAAGAGGCACGTGGAGAGTAAACAAATACAATACTAGTGCATTGCAGAAGAAAAATATGCACTGCAAACTGAAGTTAATGTCCATCCACCCTGTCGAAAAAAAAAAAAAAACATTCATCAAGTGCCTTAAAAATCCCAGAAACAGAACACAGAAAGACTATGCGGTGTCAGAAGCTTTAGTCCCATTGTGTGACATGAGTGAAATAAGAACTCTGGAGAGGGGGCTTCACAATTCCCCGAGTACCTCAGAAATGAAAGTATTGCATTTGTGTTGTGGGTGTATGAGGATATGACGAAGTGGATGTGACATAAACCTCTAAGGCCAACCCCTCGCTACTTAGCCACGTTGTCGGTCTATTAACAAGGGTGACTGAAATTTTAAAACCCAGCAGGGAGGGGGGTAAGGCTGAAACCTCCCTGGTACGGAACCTTGCGCAGCTAGTTCTGTAACATACCAGGATTTTATTTTATTTCCTCAAAGCAACTACTGTGTACTGAGCATGACTAGAGGAAGTTAAGGGACACACATAACGTACCTATACGAAACGTGACTGCCATATTAACCTTCATTAGCATATAGTTCTGCTTCCGATTGGGTTTTTTCATGACTATAAAAGGTCACGGTAGCAGACTCTATTCAAAGTATACATCAATGGGTGGTTTACTTCCTCTATATGGCTCAATTGTGTCGAGTGACGTTTGTCGAGGGATTTATAAAATTCACAAACAGCTCACCGAACCACCTCACTAAAACTCTAAAATGCACTTTATTTTGTGTACAAGGAATGCAAAGAATTGACACGCCTCAGTGCGTATATTTGTAGTTCTTATTTAGCTAACCTAATTCCGATTGAAGTGTTGTTTACATGATAACGCGTATCAGCAGATCAGTCAGTAATGTGCTATTGCTCAGAATTTGGTGGGATTCTCTCATCCCCTTCCGCTAAAAAAGAAAAAAAATCACTGGGGACTTAATTCGCCGGGATTTAAAGGGTTTTTCAAAAATAGCATTACTAACTAGCGGACGCGTCTGTCATAATCAGCCGATGCCACTTTAAACTGCAAAGGCAATCGCCTCAGACATATTAACAACAGTCAGATCCAATTAACAGACATCTTATTTCCCATCGAAGTATATTTTTTATTCGGGGCTGATGGGAGGGGGGGAGGTCAATTGGTGGGGCAAGAAGAAATGACAGCTCATCTAGGGTAACGCCGCCACCATCAGTTGGCTCGGTGGGAGCGTTACAGAAAATTTTGAAAAATTGCGACTTCCCAGACAGCCGGGAATCGCATTTTTAGTCTTGTAAGTAGAGTTTAAGCAGTCGCATGATTTTGATCTTTCGTTCACGATGAAATTTTCATTTTGAAGTTTGACAACAAAAATGAGCAACTTGTTAAATATTCAGAAGATTAACAAATAAATTTGTGACACCGTGATCCCCTTTGGACGAAATGCTAGTATAATCATTTGAAAATGGGCTTGTATTTCACATTACTTAGCATTTAAAATGTTCCTTCCTCCCAAAAAATGTCAAAATTGTACTTTTACATTTCCCGCAACATTTTTTTAAAATAAAATACGGTTCAAGTCGCTTCTTACTACAGGAGGGGAATGGCGTTGACATGTTCGTTATAACCCTAACCCACTGAGGAAGAACATGACAAAGGTTCTGGGCCTACACAAGTATACCTTGCCCTGGGGTGCCCCAAATGCGGTTGTGACAAAGGGCATCCTAATCATTCTCACGTTTAAGCAACCACTCCACGACCGGATGCAGTTTATAAGTTCTACCTCGGAGTACTTCCATGATTAGCCTACCTGGTTGCAACATTCAGGTCTATGGGGTATTCATCTCCGAGAGAAAAGCTTCTGAAATATGAGATTTCTTAAGCTAGTCAATAAAGGTTTCTTGGGCCCCTTCTATAGAAAAATAACCTCCAGTGCAGTAAAGCATTCAGACTTTTGTATTACAAGTGAATAGTTACTACATTCATTTTGGACTACACTCGTAATCTTGCCAACTGCGAATAATTGCGACTAAGTAGCATACTTCCTGCATGCTGTTAGCCAAACTCGGAAGCTAGTGTTTCTGGCTTCCGGGTGCAGCTCACCCGTGAGTATAGCTCAGCTTATCGTTACGAAAAAACAACCTGTGGAGCGGCAGCCTAAAGGGGCTGCAGTCACAGAGGCGCTATGCAGAAGGGAATTCAGTCAGAGGGGGGGGGGGGGCAAGAATGACCTGTAGGGGCGCTTCAAAGTTTGTAGGGCAAGAATATTTGGTTAGAGGGGCGAAAAATAGGCTGTAGGGGCGCTTTTATACAGGTAGACACATATGCTTCAATATGGTAAAAAGAGTAAAAAGGGCGCTGACAGGCAATTTGAGTTCCTCAAGGGGAGGGGGGCGACCGCCCTCTCTGACTATATGGTAGCTCCGCCGCTACGCAGGCTAAGCCATGACTGGGTCACCTCTCTGATTTTATGAAATAAGGGCGCTTGCTGTGAGTAGCATGCTGTCACAAGACTGTGAACCAGATGTTTCGTTTTTGCTAAATACTTCGAAGGAACTTGAGACATAGGCCTATCCCATATGCTAAACATACTCCAACTCATTAATGGAAATAAGAGTATACACAGATACAATTCCCCTTAGTATGAGTTTGCATCAACAACGTCGTGTATATGACAAAATAAGAAAAGTCAGAATTATCGCTAGTGAAACAATATGCACGTCTAAGATAAGGAACTTTGGACTGAATTCCCCCTCCCCCAGTGAGAAAATGCGATGGGAATCAAGTAGGCTATATCCTATACATACGCTCTCTAAATTAAAATTTGAAAATTACGTTTTCTCAAATAAGTTGTCAAATGTTACACCAAACCGCACCTACGATCTTTGAAATGTCCTTTAACGGATTTTCTACGATTTTCCAGGGACCCCTCACTCAACACGGTTATTCGAAACAGCCCCCTCCCGGATAAAATTCACCCGCAAATCTGCAGTTTCTCCCCCAACTGAAAATACTAGACTTGCATGCAATGAAAATATTAATCGTAAGGAAATGTCAAAAATCTTCAAAAACCTTTCCTTAAAGATTAGTTCCAAGTAAACAGCCATCCTTGCATTATTATTTCAAAAACTGAAATCTGCAGTTCAAAAGAAAACAACGATTCCCTTACTCATCGTTTGCTAGTGCAGTTTTAAAATATTATTGTAACATTCTATACAGCAAAGATGAGGAAATTGAGGAAGGTAAAAAATAAAACAAGAAGTAGTCGATTAGACAATATGTCTTGTTTGAAACACTCAATCATTTATGTTTAGATATTCTCTGAATCAAACATTTACTTGTGTCCTTATTAAGTTCTAAGAATGATTTCGGTGATTGTTAAAAACAACTCAGGCAGAAATGTTGCACGAAAAGCTGTTTCTTTTTCAGTTCAGAAGCTTCAGTAACTTTGTTCAGCACATAGTGTCTACTTCCTTGTATCAGAGCTTATTATGCCGAGACACCCACTCCGGTTTCGCATGATGGGACACTTGCCTCCAAAATTTTCAAAACAACCAAATTCATGAAGGATAAATGTATTGATATTTCGACATTTTGGGACCCCTTTTTTAAGATCTCCGACCCCTGCACTCTAAAAGTGTGCTTGGGAATTTTAACCCTTTTTTGACCCCGCTTTGAAAACATGTCACATTTTAATCACAAGACGGGTTTAATTAATGCTTTTTTTTTTGTTTAAATCCTAAACACCATGCATGTGTTTATTTTCTACACTTGTTTTGAGTGGAAGCGTATTCCTAAGGAAGGGGGGGGGGGTACAAAAGTGTCGTTTAGAAAAGTGTTTTTGAGCTTGTTTAGCTTGTGTATGAGAGGTTTACCTTATACGGCCTGTATCTTCCCCGTGGGAATTGGAGGGATCAGGGAGGTGTTACGTTACAGCTCCCTGGGGATCTTAGCAAAGTAGGTTAGAGCAGGGAGCTGTTACGGAACAGTTTTATTTCCTTCCGTAACAGCTCCCTGGTTAGAGCCCCTTAGATATATATGGTCCATGGTCCCCTTTTGTCTTGCAGAGGTCTTCCGCTGAGCTCCTTCGGTCTTGTGACCTCGATATTCTCACTTTTTGCAAATCGTTCGTGTGCCCCGTAAAAACAGATGGTCTTTCTTCCATGTTTGTTCCATATATGTTCGCTTGAACTTCTTACTTTTGTAAAACATGCGAAATAGAGAGCTGGATTGAATTAAATATAATTAACTAGCAACTGTTCGGGGTTCTTGATAGGAACTGTAGCTATAGATAGATCATGTTCCATAGCCCCGCCTAGTTATAGTAGCTATGTGCAGCTGGTCATGGGAATCAGAGCAATGTACACACAAAGAGCAGCGAGGTAAATCTTGGAAAGAGGGCGATATGTGACATTTGTATTCAGATTCATACACGGTTGTTTTTTGACCATATCAAAATACTACGGAGGCAATATTCTGTCCTGCGTGGAGTGACATATATTTGTATACAAGACGCTGGAATGGCAAAAGCCTACTGTTTATACAATGGTTCACAGAGGAAATGGTTCATTTTCAAAGATAAGTTACCTGTGTTACGAAGAGGTCCACTTCGATTTATACTGGATATGTATGCACGGCGAATCAAACTTAGGGTTGCTTCTGTTCAGTCTCCTTCTTACAAGATCAATGTCTCACGGGCTACAATCCTTACTACACAAAGAGCGATCTTAGTCACTTTTAAATAGAGTGAAAAGTGTGAATTCACTCCTTTAGAGTATAGATTCACTCAACAAAGAGTTAAATTTACTCAAGAAGAGTGGAGTTCAATCCGAGAAGGGCGAAATTTTTTTCTCTAACGAGTGCCTCAAAGGATCACTCCTTTTTAAGAGTGGTTGCTGGAGGCACCATCGGCTATCAAGAATGAAATATGGCTCCTCTGGAGTGAATTTCACTCTTCTTGGAGTGAAATTTCACTCTTGCTATTTTCAGAGTGTACAAAATATAGAATAAACTGAGGTTATATGTGCATGCTTAAACGAACATTGTTCATGTAATATGCTGAAAAAGTGAAATATCATATTTTTAAAAGGACTTAACTCAGCATTTTAATAAGTGTTCATCTTCTCCGAAGGAACAACTTAAAGGGTATCTAGCCCCCCCCCCCCCCCCAACATATTTAGACTTATAGGGCCAGGTCTAAATCAAAGGCGTTTACACTTTTGTGACGTTGAAAAAGTGGGCAGGCTCAAACTCCCACCCATTGACGTAATGCAATGCGATCGGTCTAAACACGTACACATAGAGCACGTCGTCGACTGAGAAAAACAGCTGAAGGGGTGCCGCAAAGAGTCGCTACACACGTTTATGTACAAACGGTACGTCTCTATGGCCTACAGAGAGGTTCCATCAATTCATCATACCTCGTTTGGAAAAACAAGCTATACCGGAGTTACTGGCCTCTGAACTTGAGGCATTTGACCCCAAAGTTCCTATTAGAAAGTCGAAGAGGAAGAGGACACGAAACAGCGATAATGCAGTGTCTAATAAACCCATTATTACACATATAATTCCTTTCAATATTGGATTAATGGAATGATAATCTTAATTACTGTCTCATTATTTCCTGTCTTATTTCTTGATGCAGAATATAAACGATAAGCTTGACGCAGCTTGAGTAGTCACGGTGTTTGTAAAGTCGTCTGAGTTTTGGAAAAAGACTGTGCTATTTGCCAGAATTTGTTAAAAACTGCCGTATAATCTTAGGCCTATATCATATTTTTCTTTTTTTTAAGTTAGAGCTCAACATGATGACCACACCCTTTCGTCCTTAGCGGCATCTTTGTAGTGTCATTTCATAGTGTACCAAATTCGTTGTCATTTCTCTCCAAAACAGTTGGGCTATACTCATAAATCTTTGCCAAAATATTTCATTTCAGCATGCATCAAGTTTATCCATACTTGTACCTTATGTCAGCTCGGTGTTGCAGAATACTGTCTCACCTGTCGTAAAAGGTGACTAAAGGGAAACCAAACTTGAATTTGAATTACACTTGAAAAAATAAATTTAAACTTGGGACTTGGTGTATCCTTAAATTTCATCTACCAAGCTTACTAGCTATAGCTAACTAGTTAACTAGCTAACTAACTGACAGACTTACTGACTGACTGACTGACTGACTGCAGGGGTGGCGCCAGGATTTGCCCGACAGGGGTCCAAGCTCCCCGACAGCGGGGCCAGCACTTCAAAGCCCCGACAGCTTTGCACTTCACCTCAATAGTTCCCCCTGCACGGTGAGTGATGTCTAGCACAAAGGTTTTGAGTTAGTCCCGGTCACTGCCGGTGGGACGTGATTAAGCAGATTTTGGAGCGCGCGTAGCGCGCGAAATTGTTGGTTTGAGTTTCTTTTGAAGTCAAAATTTAACATTTTTGTAAAAGAAATTGGCTTAGGAACATTAAAAAGTTGGAGTGTTTATTGAAGAATCTGTACTTAATATGGGCAAAATCCAAAACGTTATTTAGGCATCAGATGAAAACATTTTTGGGGTAAAGCATTTAATTGTACTAGGCCTACGTAGTAAGGCTTCAACACGAGACTACAAGTTTGCCCGAAAAGTTTTTTCCCTTTTTTTTTGAACGAAGATTTGTATTAAGAGCTTATTTTGTTTGTGAAATTTTGGAATTTAATGGCAGAATTTTTTTGTACGGTTACAATGAAAAATATTGGTTACTCGAATGTCGGGGTGATTAACAGAGTTGGCGTTGGTGACTTTTAACAATCTGAAGCTATTGGAGAAAAATTGTACGTTTTATGAAAGATTCTGGGGTTTTAGGGAAGAATCTAATCTTATTATGAGAAAAATCAAGTAGGAGTGATCTGTAGTTTTGTTGGGTTACTGACTGAATATCATCGTGCAGATATCATTATGCCTTCGAGACATACTGGAAGTTTTCCCACGGAAAAAGTTTGGCTTCCCATATATTTTAATTTTTATATTTTACATATTGACATAGACGCTCGGGAACGTTTCATTTTGGGAGGGGGAAGAATTGTCTTTTTTGTTCGAAAAATTTAATTATGACCGAAAGATAATCAAAGTACAGAGCACAGAAATTTTTGAAAATTGAGAACCCCCATACAGCAGAAATTGCATTTCCCGGGCTCCTAACTAAAAACAAAGCAGTCATTATTTTGAGCTTTCTTCCGAAAAAAATTTTTCACTTCATAACATTGTCCCAAAACGAATGATAATTTGCAAACATGCATTGTTCTGTTAAGTAATCTGGTCGACCAAAACACTATCTAAACGGAGCGCCACCACCAGTTGGCGCGGAGCGTGCCATGCCCCACCCCCCCCCCCCCGCTGGCGCCCCCTGACTGACTGACTGACTGACTGACTGACTGACTGACTGACTGACTGACTGACTGACTGACTGACTGACTGACTAACTAACTAACCTAACTAAAAACACTTGTAGCACTGTCTCCGATTTAAAAAGAAAGACTAATAGAAATTAACCATGTTAAATATGCTTGGCAGGAAACGTGTATATCAATGATGACGTATCAACCGTGTCATCAGCAGCGTGTGCACTTAGGGACCTGGGACCATATTAATACAATGCTATTCGGGCACTTCGGAAAATTAGCACGTAAGTAGTAATGAGCTGTAGATTTCACGACGCGTACATCACCAACAACGTAATGACACCACCTCCCGAGTTGCCCTTGTCATTTTAAACTTGGAGTAGCGTGATTTGCGCTCGAAACGGCACAGAAACATGTGACGTCATTCCGTTGTAGATGAGGTCCGCGCCGGGAAATCTAAAGGTCCCTAATATCTGCTAAGCCGTTTGACCGAGTAATATTTTCCTGATGCAAGGGAAATTGTCTTCGGGTTGAAAGTGCCCTCGTCATGAAGGGAGTGCACGTGCAAATATAGAATACAATTTAATGTCTTAAAACATCGTCATCTTCGGGGAAGGGGTACTCGGACGCCACCCCTTGAAAAGTACGGGATTGCTCATTCTTACATCATCTTTTTTAGGCCCCGCAAAGACCTAGGGTAAAATTAATCCCTCCCTTGGGATTTCCAAAGCAAAATTGTTGAGATAGAAGTTGTTAACCACTAGAAAGCGATTAACGGTAGTGTAATATGGGTTCAGGCGAGGGGGGGGGGGGTAAGCGCCCCTCTTTTTAAACATACTTTTTTACAAATATCCTTTCATTTTTTCGACTCTCGGCTCAGCACGCTCTCTCTCTGGTTGGTACATTTGACATTCTTAAATGATTATACCGAAGCTATGGGAACACTCAAACCAGTCATTCCCCAGTATCTCTGCATTGCATTGATCTCAGCCGTCTGTGAGAATACAAGAAAATAAGATATTTTTAAGTTATGATTTCTGTGGTGTGTTGAGCGCCCACCCAATTGCATTTAAACTTAAAGGTAAAATACATCATTACAACGGTACAACCCCCCACTTTTGTGAATACCCTACAGTTTACGAGGCTTTGCCCCTGGACCCCACCCGGGAGCTTAAGGAGGGACTCGCTAAAGCTCGTGATTCGCGGTTGATGGTGCCACCATGTCAGTCGGAAATTTACAGTTTTCCCGCCCCTCCTCACAAATTCTTGACCCCGGCACTGTGTGCTACAAGTAGTTTGTAGAACATAAAAGCACTTTGAAAGCTTGTCACTCTGTCTAATTTTCCTATACAGTATGAACATTCATTCTCGGTAGAGGACCCTCAATTGGTCTAGATCTCGAAGGTGTGCTCTTGTGATCTTGTTCTCGGCCTAGCTACCCTCCGGTTTCGGTCTCGGTCTCAGATACGCTGATCTCCCCGGACTACAACAGTGAGAGTTGATGGGAGCACACCACCATTATCGAAACGGCCTTTCCGGGAAAGGTAGTTCCAAAGAACACCGTCAATTTCAGGTTCTCTTTGTGTGTAAACTGCTTACATTAAAACAATCAGTTGCTGCTTATTTTTCGTGGATATGAGAGAGGATACGTTAATGTGTGAGTGATACCAAATTTGGGATGAATTGAAGGTAATTAAGACCATTCTAGTTCTGGATGCGAAAAAGAGATGATTTTCGTCATTTTGAGGATTAATAGGGGTGGGTGCAGAGCTCATTAACTTCTTCCCCGTGTAGCTCAAAATCTAAACCGTCATGCAATGGTGAATTTGTAATGCTCTTTGGTTTTCATGCAAGGGGTAGCTTTAGTAGGTTGTGAACTTTGACAAGGCTGTGGAGGCATTTAATGAAGGCTAAATAGTGTGGGAAGTCAATAGAGCAATTAATGGGGGTGTGCTCTCTGATAAGACTATATTACATGGTAACTCTCCATTCAAAAGGCGAAGATGGATGACAGCACTTGATCACACAGAGGCTGCGGACTGGGCTCAAAATTTAGGACTGCCTTTTATTGGCATATGCTACCCTTTTTAAATTGTATTCGACATTAGTTAATTGAAACTTAGTTTGTACGTTGTATTCTAAACCTATAGGAGAAATATATTTCACTTCAAATGTTTGATGAATTTCAGAGAGTGGACAAGTACAAAGGTTTTGTCCTTGGAAAGCGGTGTATAGACGGACCACATTTTTTATGAGGGGAATCAATTTAGTAGCAAACCTTATCGGTTTAACCATAACCTATATGGGTTTAACGAAGGCCATCTGATGTACCGGTACATTCCATAAAGGGTCCATGCAAGGTGAGCCATATAAAACACATGATGGAAAATGGGCTCTGCATGTGGAAATCGTGTGCTCTGACCATATGGCAAGTGCTTATCCTTGTGGGACAATCCTGGGCCCATGTCCGTGTGAATTTAGTGGGCTGGTCAGTATAGGTGCCATACGGTTAAACGTCTGACCGTTGCATCTGTTACTCAGATACCACTTGACCAAATGGACCTAGAATTCCCCACATGGATAACATAGAATATCCCATGAGGACCCCCTAGAAATCTTGGGCGTAATATTATTGGGAATCATTTGCTGCCCTCTAACGATATCACATTAAATGTTACCTAGGCAAAGACAGCCTTATGCAAAGAATGGAGTCGTGAATACGAAAAGCGGGAATAGTAAGAATAGTGTGTGAAAAAGAAATATTAATGTTAAAGATTAAATTTTCCTCTTTTTACAGGTGCAATATTATTTCTCTGATGTTTCCTTTCAACTGCAGGATCAGGATCTTTTTAACATAAACACTGGGGCCATGATTTCCCAGTCCCTTGCAAGGTTCCCGATCGACACATTCCCCCTCATGGTTCCTTTTTTGAAATTTTGTTTACCCTGAGGAAAGCAGTGGCCAACTCAAATGCAGGGGGAGGGGGTAAAAGAGCCCAATCCGTCTCCATGATGGCACTCCGCTTGGACAGTTAGACATCCTCTCACAATGTTAGCTCTCTATCCAGGGAGCTCCCTGCTCTATCTAAATCTTGGGTGCATCGGGGAGCCGCTTGTTTTAAACGATGATTCGTTGTACAAGCAGGGTAGTAGAGCTCCCAAGGGTTCACTGTATTTTTAGTACAATTTCCTTACTTGTTATAAAATTCCTATAAGGCAATTGGGAAATTTCCATCTAAGAAGACGCTCATTATTTACGGCGATATGTTGTAATATTGTCCCAACAATGAGTTAATTGCCCAAAATATAAACAAGTTTAACTAAATACACATTTTCCCGTGTTTGGTACTAATAAACATAATTAATTTATGCAAATAAGAAGGTTCTATGCATACACTGTTTAAAATGTCACAGAATTGTTGTAGATTTACAGAATAAAAAAGAAAGAGATACAAAGAGGATATGGAAAAGGTAACAGTACGCAGTTTTTTCATTTTCTTTGTGTATTTCTGTATTTTTTTTTTTTTTTTGGGGGGGGGGGGGGTTCTGTGAATGTACAGAAATATTTAACAGTGTAGATGATTTAGTATCTCTTTTTTATTAAAATGCAGAGTTTACCCCCTCCCCCCACCACCCGCCCTTGTCAATTCGAATAGGGGGTTGCAACACCAGGGAGTTGTAACAGATTACAAGCCATGGAAGTAATGTAAACGTACGTAAACGAGTGAACATGTGAAATAACACAAATGTACTTTAAAGTCATGCAGAGTAATATTTCTAATATTTTCAAATGTAGGCAGGCAGTTTTCTGCAAAATATACACCTATAAAATAAGCGTCAACTTATGGTCGCAGTCAGATGATCCATTTTAATAACTTTCCCCGAGTTTAACCCTTTACCGTTGTGCTCCGATCGGGGCATATTTGCGCGGATCGGGAGTGGGCGGAAAAGCGGATGTAGCCCGGAAAGCATCGGCTTCCGTAGGCCATTGACCCCGTGACCTTAAACTATTGTCTCTCTCGCTGTTGTGGCCGAAATTTTCGGGTAGCTACTCGCAGTTTCGAGCTCCGCGTGAAACAGTAAAGATGTGTGACAGGCGAGCTCTCCGCATGGGTCCAAAAGGACCCAAACAACGGTAAAGGGTTAAAGTTCTTGAAAGAGTGCTTAGTCCTATTTGTTACGCCGTAATCCTGGGCTTTTAGGGACAGGAGGAAATTCTCACTCCCTTCCAGTGACATTTACAACTGATAAATACACGTGCTGTGTGATGGTGGCGCTCCTCGTAGACACCTAGAACTTTTGCCCTGTCTATTGCCCTGCAATTAATGGTAAGACTCCTTTCCCCATTCTCCAGCACACATGATGTGTAATGCTACCATATGTCATAATACAAAGAAATACGCCATAAACGCTCATTTAAAATTTGTATGACGGGTACTATTATTTAGATTGGGAAACCGCACTTTTCCCTTACATGATTAACCGTTTTTCTAGATGCGTTAAAAACATCAAATCTTTCAACTGTTTAAGGCCGACTAACCGTCAACCACGCATCTTGAAATATCTTGAAACCTTAGCCGACATTAATTCTTACATTTTATACTTCAAGACAGAGACTTGAAAAGGGTCAACCATGCATACCTTCCTCTCAGCAGGGGTACAAAACGTACTCGATCGTCCCTCTCTCCTGTGACCCCACTCCCCTATAGGCCTGAGTACTTTCAGAAAATGATAATTTTCAAGAGAAAAACATCACCACTCCTAATAATTTTAACTAGGGCCTATATTATGGGTCTACCCAAATATTTTAGCTTCTTGAAAAATGATGACCGATTGATGAAGGCCTGTGTTATGTGGAGAGACTGTTCTAAAATTTATGAATAAAGTAAAACTGTGTGTCGGAACACGTGCAAACCCACGCGGACTTGAACTGTTGAGTGTTCTTTTTGATTAAGGCAATTCGAAGTCCATAGGCTATAAATTTTAGCACATCCCTGACTTAATTTGTTGGGGAGAACTACTTTTCATAGGTATAGTCCATAATATAACGAGGAGCGAGACGTTGAACATAATTACAATATCGACGAACAGCCACTTGTAGCCATGGTAACAGCGTGCAAGCTAAAGGCATGAATTGCAAATTAATAAATGTTAACTCCAACTGACGGTAAAATTTTTTCGCCCTTTCGCGTGCTTCAAATAAATATCTCTGATTTGATCCAAATATCTTGGCAGATGATGTCATGAGGCAAATAGGTATAGCCTAAATCACGATTTCAGACGTTAAACAGAGTCAATGCATGCAGGTAATATGATAAGAAAATCACTACAGGGCTAAAATGTAGTCATGTCCACAGACATTTCAAGAAGAAAGCACAAGTTTCGCAAAGACTGTAAACGAAGCGATTCCAATAGAACGTGAGGGGAAGTTGTAGTCTTGTTTGACATAAACAGCATTTCGTCAAGACACGTCGTCTCATTGAAGAAAGATAGTGCTTTCTCTGCTCAGGTAAGATGGAGTATTTTTGCAATGCATGAAGGAAAATTTCGGTTTTCCGCTATAGAAAGAATTATTAAAAGGTCTCAGGTGTTAAAGGTTACAAAAAGAAAAGAAAAAAATCTCGTAGGCCGTCATTTGTTAGGATAACTGTGTGGTAGTGCAAAATGTAGCCTACCGTCTCTTTCTTCCAGTCAAGGTTCAATTTTCTGCAATACTTGGGTGACAACTAGCCTGACTTCAACAACCTATACTATAAAACAACATGTAGTTAATTACGGCACGAACCGAAATGTTGTGAAATATTTAACGAGTTTCAAAATTAACTAGATATAGTTTAAAAGTGACACTATTTATTTCGTGGGTCGACTTCTAGTAGTCAAAGGTGTTGGCAAGATTTCGATTCGTGTCTCTCAGATTCAACTGAGACATAAAAAGTGCATGCAATTGGACCGAGAGTAAAATGTGTAAAGATTAGCCTAGATCCCTTTCAGACAGTCAGATTACAGACGTTGGCTACTCCTGGCGTCCATCACCTATATAATCTTTAACTTTCCTTCCTCACCTGCTCCATGGACGGTTGTACACTGAAGTGTATCTTAATTTTCTCAACCTCACTGAATATGAGGATTTGAAATTCACGTAGAGAATAAATGAAGACAGTTAAAGGCTGGTGGACCCCACTAATGGCTGCCTACAGTTACTAAATACAAGCGCTAATCGGATTCGTCTATACATTGCGAGTAAATTTCAGGGTTGTCACCAGACCTTTTTGAGAGCCAAGTAATTTGTGATCACCATCCTGAGGGAGCGGTCTAAGGGGAGTCGGTATACCACCTTCCAGTTCGATTCTTTTGGCTGGTTGGAGAATGCTTACGAAGAATTATCACTCAATGCTAAAGAAATCTTAGAATTTTATTCAGTTAAGGTAAGAAATTTGTGTCCGGATGTGCGGATGCTGATATTGATGGCAAATACCGGGTTGAGATTTTCAGAGCCGGGTAGTCCCGCTAGGTGCCGACCAGCGTGGTGACAACCCTAATTCAGCCCTTGATGGAGCGCGCAAAAAGCGCCAAAAATTCAGCGTTTGAGACATCTCAATAACGAAACTGATTAGAGAAAGGATGGGCCACTTTTAACCTCAGCTGAATAACGGTGCCCCCTTAAAGACATTCTTACTTAAGAAACATACTCTGGTTTCCTATATAGTCTTTTTCGGGTGACTTTCGCAGAGCCGTTACCTGTAAAGGGGCGGGCGGAGCGCGTCGAAAAATTGAATTTTTACTTCATCTCAATAGTAAAATTGAAATAAAATTAGACAAAGAGTGGTCCCTTAATTTTCACTACAGCTGAATAAGGGTGACCCCTGAGGATATTTGTGTTAAGCAAAAACGTACAAAGGACTAGTTTTGACTTTTGAGACATCTCAAAAGAAAAATTAATGGAAATTAGAGAAAGGGTGGCCCCTTTTCACTTTAGTCGAAAAAGGGTGGAGCTCCAAATTAGGTTCAAATAAGATCATCGTCCTTTCAGAAAGCTTGGGGGCACTTGGTCAGAGGAGGGGACCAGAAGATGACCGCCTCTTGCCTCCCCCTTTCACTAGTTACGATAGAGCTTAAGCCACGGCCCGGGCACTTGTGATAAGTTTCAATGACAATGGAAGCGGTGTTCTACAAGGAGCAACCCAAATCCTGAAATATTTAAAACGGGTGCACGCGAAGCGTGTCGAAAGAAGGAGCGTTGAGACATTTATTGCAATGATATTGTTTTTATGTACGTTTCAATGCAGTATATGACCTGTTTAAACATTATACAACTTAATTAAGTATCACTCGCGTAGCTCTGTCGGTTCCAGTTTGTATTTCTGTAGCAAAAGCAACCAGACTAAGACTTAAAAAAACTAAGCTCTGGAAAAAAGTGGGGGGTGCCCCCCCCCCCAAAAATCCCGCCTATCCCAGTGGGAAGACTGTTGTTGGTCTTCAAACGTAATTTTTTAAAAGAAAGGTTCTGCATCGAGGTACTATCGTCATGCACGAGAGGCTATATCTTTACACATTTAATTCAAACAGTGGCGTAGCTAGACATTTTTCCAGGGGAAAGGCACCCAAATTCTCTTTTGGGGAGGAAATTTGTGGCGTGCAAAGGGCGCCGAAATGTGTGCCCTTTATAGATAAATATTTGAAAATATAGAGCTTGCATTACCGAAAATTTTGGACTCTGGGTTTCCTGCAAGGATTAGTTAGTTAAATGGAGTTTAACGAGCCAGTTTCCAATCTATTGGTTCAAGTTGAACCGGCCACGGTCTTTTTTTCAGTTGTGGCACACTAGCTTGTTTTCCCTACTACGTTACTTATGTGGAGCATCACGCACAACGGCGGTATGTCCATTTTAGAGTCTCGACCCTTTTTGTCCTTTTTTGACTCGACGTGGGAATAGAACCCAGGTCTTCGCGTGAGAGGCGGATGCTCTTACTGTTAGACCAAACATGGTACACGCTTTTAGGAGATGCAGTGTTTTTACTTCATGAGAGAGAAAAAATTTCTGCTTATTTTGAAGTCAACGAATTTTGTCTCCGGACAATTCCTTTAAGAACTCGTGAAATTCGTTGTCTGGAATAGTAAAGTAAGCTTTCGTACGCTTTCCCTAGCAGTTATAATCAAATTCGACGACTTAGTAACGAATTTTTAACATAGTAAGAAGTTTCTAAGTTTAATCCCTTTTCTATGGATGGTATATACGTCTTAAGCTAAATGTAAAGGTAGTGTTAAATGTAGTGCTCCTCTTTCGACATCACAAGATTTGAATATTACGCTCACGTTTATTCATCATAATTATGTGAACAAAAGAAATTGACGGATTTGATTGGAAATGCAGCTGTTTTCTAGGTTTTCGATGCTTTAAACGGGGCGATGCGCACTGTTTAACAAGAAATTTCCAAACTGGCTAACGTAACCCTAATCCATAAACTGACTAACATCAAGTACTCAACTGTCTTTGCCATTTTCATGTCTTTCATAAAATTTCGATTTCACTCCAATTAAAGCTCGATATGTGCAATTATTACTGTCCGAAAGCAAAATTTTCCGCACGCTTCGCGTCCTGCTAATTGTGATTCCTAATGTAGTAATGCTCGCTCATAAAACAGTTTCGTAAACTTTTCCGAGCTCTGAAAATAACTAAATTGAAAAGTTGCCATCTATAACACTAGAATGATCATCAAGTAACACCGGCAACTACAGTGCTATTTTCATAAAATTTCTTTCATAAAATTCCAAGTTTCCTCCTTTTTAAGCTGCCAGTAACTTACTATAAATTTTACAGGAATTTTTCACAGTTCATTACTTCCATGATTTTAATCTGCCAGTCATTCTTCGTCAGATGTTTGACTATATTGACCATTTTAATTTTCCATATTTATGAAAATGTTAACAAATTTACGAACAAAGATCATGAGATCATCAGGGAAATAATTCTGGAAATTATGAACCAGATAATGACGTTTAAAGGGCCAATCCTCTCAACCAAACTAAAAATGTAGTAGGCCACAGAAATTCTCAATTGGTTCATCTCTTTGATTGACAGTTAATTAAAACAAAATGCAGAGTACCGAAGCTCTTATTTCACAACATGTGTAGTAAGAGAATTTTGATTACCTATTGCAGTCTTTTATAATCACCATGAACCAGTAAACTGAGATTGTGTCTTCTCAGAGGAAGAGTTTAATACAATTGTGGGAGGGGCTTAGGTAAGTAGGTTAGGAGAATTTGAACTGTTTGGAGTTAGAGAATTAGGGCTTTAAAGTCCAAAAACTTGTGAAAAGTGCAAACTTTAGCTCAGTCTGAACTTTTGTCTGAAATGGGATTAAAAATCAACAGGACGTAATTACGATTTCTTCACTATAGGTGTTTTTAGGTCAAACTAGTAAGATAAGTGGGCAATGATGAAATTATAATTCTCAATGTTGACATTGAAAATCGAAGTTTTAAATTTTTAATTTAGCAATTAAACCTCGGGGGTTGACACTTTAATAACATTATCCTGGATTAAAGTGTCATAATTATGACTTTCATAGCCAGGCAGTAGTGATAAACGTTACGTCAGAGGATTGTAACTCAACTTAATTAGGACTTTCAGTCTTTCCGCCTTTTTTAAAAAGAAGAGTTTAAGGTCGCAACAGGATTTGGTATGTGAGAGGGGTACTCATTCTAAGCATTTGGGTGAAATTTGCATTGAAATCCGATGTGTGGTTCTCAAGATATGAGCATGTAAAAATGTCACATTTCCAAGAAAATGTGAACTTGAAGCAAGCACATATGACGTCACATCCCCACATTAGTGCACAGTCTGTTGCTTTTCTTTAAAATTCAAACTCGATTTTCTCTTCAACAATCACATATTATTAAAATGTGATTGCACAAGTGGCACGAGAACTTCAAGAACTTTGCATCCCCCACAAGAAGATCCTTATCCTGTTAACTTCAAGCAGGGAGTTGCTAGAGACAACTCACTGCTTCAAGGTTAACGCAACAGTCTGATAAAACAAAGTGAAACAAAGCATTCCTTATATCTACGCTCTGCTGCCCCCTACTTTACTTTTGAACACAAATCTACTGATTTCATTTTCTGATATCTAGAGAAATACATGTCTGATTTGAATGAAACTTTCACCACACTGCGTGGATTTGGTTCCTCTTTCACATATGAAAATTAAACTTTTGCTTAAACTTCCCCCTTTAAGTAAATGCTTTCTTAAATTTAGTTATTTTGATTTTTTTTTTTTTTTGTTCTTTGACGTTTAGATTAATATTGTTTTTATTGTCATAACTATTGGGTAAAGTAAAATGTTTCATACTTAAACTACAGTAATATTGAAATTGTTGTTGTCAAATGACATTCAAATGTACAAATGAAGTGTGGCGTCCTCTTGCGGGAGGGGGGGGGGTCGTGACCCTCCCTTACGGATGTTTTTGGTTAGCTCCTAACGATATGTAAAATATTGAACACAACAATTACTCCAAACGGTGGCACATAAGACACAAGATTATTATAACGACACCGAATTTTCCATTAGATTTCAAAGATGGAGTTAGATATAGAGTTTAACGGCTCAGTTTCCAACCTATGGTTAAAGTCGATCCGGCCACGGCCACGGCTTTTTTTATCCAGTTGTGGCTCACTGGTTGTTTTCTCTTCAAAGATGGAGAGAAATATCTCCTTAACCTAATACCCTTGGACTGAGCCGGCGATCATACAATATACTGCATACCCTCCCATTTAGGGAAATCCTTGTCATGTCATTGCAAGTATAGGATGCTACATCAGAACGAGGAAATAAAATTTTCAAAAATGTAACTTTGTTACAAATGGTTTTGGAAAGGCGGTCAATAGTTGGAGCTCAAGGCCACAAATATGATTTTAAACAGGGGCAACTTGGGGGACAGGGGGCAATCGCCACAACAACAAAAAATATTTTGGGGCAAAATATCGTTCCCTCAATAATTCCGGCAAAACGAAGTTAGTTAGTTAGTTACTAGATGGAGTTTTACGGCCCAGTTTCCAACCAATAATTGGTTCAAGTCGATTGGAGTCGGGCAAAATGAAAAAAAAAAAAAAAAAAAAAACAGGCACAATAAACGAAACGTTACCTTGTGGTATAGAGTTAGTTAGGTAGTTAGTAATTTCGAAATTGAAGGGAAGTGATTAAAACAAAGAATGACAAGTCAGTGACGGGGGTTTTCATGTCATAAAATTGATACGAAGGGCAACACAATGACATCCAAAGGTGCGATATCTCAACAAAAGGTAAAAAGTTGATCAAGTCGAGTTTTGGCATCCAATAATTGTGCTCTCCACGTTTCATATAACTACTTCTTACACCCCTTACGAGATTCGAAATTCCATGCAGTCCCCACTTTTTGAAGCATTTGGCAAATAATTGGGCGGCTAGCCGTTACTTTTTTCAATGGGGTCCCGACCCCCAAGTCCTCCACCTTCCCCCGCCACTAGCCATACGTGAATTTTCTTAGTTCACGGATAGAGCTATCTATGATGTGACTTTTGAAAAAATCAGTGCTGCCAAAATAATGGCCAACCGCTTTTAGTGCCTCATGTAAGTGACGATTTGAAACAAATAACGAATAACACTTTACTAAAACCGTATATCCTTTCTTATATTTAGTGCTGGACCGTAAAATTTCTTCTAATTAACCTAACCTTATACGGTACGTAGTAACAGGGTGCCATATTGAGGAAAAAAGCGAGGCGTCGAGACATAAATTTGTTTATATATAGTGGCTAAAATGCGAAGTGTATATTACACGGATACACTTCAAAAATGAAAAGAGTAAAATTTTACTCGTTAGAAGAGTGATAGTTATAAAGTCCACACCAAAAGAGCGGACATTAACGCCAAGAAGTGTGACATTTACTCCAAACCTCAGTTCCACTGTCTGCACGGAACCACCCTTATAAAAGAATGATCCTTGCAGGCACTCGTGAAAGAGTGAATTTTCACTCTTCTTGGAGTGAATTTCACTATTCTAGTAATGAAACAATACTCTTATGGAGTGAATTCACACTTCTCACTCAAATGGGGAATGACGTAGTTCACTCTTTTGATTTTGGATTGTGTTGCACAACTGCAACGTATGGCATAGAAATTTAAACGTTGCAAGTTTTGGAAATATTTATTAGAAATTGTTTTGTCACAGACTCGTCAAGACTCATAACACCTCGTCCTCGGTTTTTTTTCTTTTGGCAATTAACAAACTCAAGCTCATTATATTATTGTTTGCTAGTTTAATGAACCATTCGACCTTAGCAGATAATGCTGAAACACGCCAAATTTTTATAAAAAGCCTTCAGTGCATGCAGGTGTAGTTAGCGGGTTGTCATTTAGACGTAATCACTGAGCTTTGAATGTCATTGGGAAAAATGAACAAGGTTTACAGGTTGTCCTAAGAGCGCGTCTCAATAATCTGATTCAGTAAAGTTGGCTCCCTGCGACTATGGTAATATTGCCATGTTTTTATTCTTTATTCAGCTAATAAACACATAAAGCCCACGCACTCATCGGAAGATCTTTTTCGTTAGCTTATCGCTGAAAAAAAGAAGAAGAAAAAAAAAACTAATGGGTATCAGTCTGACGGGGCGAAAACGCCAGAAGTGCTACGTGGCGCTTCTTAGCACAGCGGAATTTGTTAAACTTGACAGCATACAATATAATTCCCTCAACAAAATTCCAATTACAACCGCCATGTTGTCGGTTTTTGTCTCTTTGTTTTCCAGGAGAGGTTCAAGTAATTGCAGATTACCTTTCAGTCCATAGAGTCATATTTAACTACCCATGATTTATTAGAAAACTAATATGTTTCTCGACATTTTGCACTTGTTATTGACATTTTGTAGTTTAAAAGGTTTTTAAGTCTCTAGACATGTAAGTAAAGCAGTTGGTTGTTTTAACAGACCAGTCGCTAAGGAAGGGGGGGGGGGGTTCCAACGACAGCAAAGTCTGCTGAAATTTCCCCCTCAGTCTAATTATAAGATAATATGCTTCATTTGATTTTAAACTAGACACTTTCAGTTAGTAAAATTCACTTCCAAAATAATACCTCAGACGGGGCATTTAAACGTGGAAACTGTCTTTCAAGTAATTTCTATAATTAGACTAATGAGCTCCCATTTACGTCACAATTCTGCTTATGTGTTTATTCATTAATGCAAGGGCAAAACCATTATTTCATAGTACAGTGGACAGTATATGATGAATAAATATTAGAATCCCTGCTTTTTGTTGTTTTAAAGCGGCTCATTGAGTTGGTTCATGAAATTCAATCAATTTTTCCAAACCTGTTAAGTTTTCTTCACATACCAATAACAAATGGTCAGCCTTAGACAATCCCCATACCCTACACACAAATAACTGATTTATGAGGGAGTATTTAACGGTTCAAGTAGGTTTTCAAAAATTCGTGACCAGACACTTTGTCAAATTATGTACAAAACCGTTAGAATTAAGGACACTAGAAAATTAATTTTCTTTTTGCATTTTCTGTGACTTTTGGACTTGAAACTTGACCTGTTATGCTAACTATAAGCATTGTTATGTGGTAGCGTCCCTTTGAGACTCTCAATAAAGTATCGATATCAACTCAATGAGCCTCTTAATGGTTTTGGTTTTACAATTCAACAATACCTTTAAAATTTCAATTTTCAGTTTCTGTTGAACGAAAAATAGGAATATTGTCGTGACTCTGTTTATAAGTTGTCAAGCAATAATTGCTAATTTTGATGCGATTAGAAAGTGAAGAAACGAAAGATCTGTCTTTTTTTATATTCTATTTCTTGTAAAGGTGGCCTGCTTAGTATAAGCTTTTTGCTTTTGCAGGCTTCCTCCGCCGTCTTCTGTTATTTTATATTTCCTCCTATTATTTATGATTTTTGTGGAAAAATAAATGAAATGAAATGAAATAGTGGCGGAACTATGGATTTGATCAGAGATGATATATAACGGCCTCTAGAGGCGCTTTGAAGCAGGTAGATCCCCTGGCATTTAGAGAAATCTAAGTCATGGCTTACTAATTTTTATAGTTTTTATTTTCTCCGCTTGGTAAAACACTGTACGATCGCATTCCCCTCCTGCGATTCTGTTAAAACATATTTAAACGTTCTCTTTCTTCATTTTACATATGAGAGCAGTAAAGATGTTTTTGCGAGTCTACATCAAAGATTTTATGTAAAATGAAACTAACGTTGTAAGGATAAAAATCAAAGGGCAAAGGTATTCACCTCAAACTTGTCTAAATTTCACAATTTTAATCTTATTCCTCTTCAAAGTATCTGCTATAACAATTTGGGACTCTAATATTGCATATTCTAGGTAAAGCAAGCTCTAACTCCTGGTAAATTTCACATTTGAAGAGTAAAATATTGTCACATGACTCTCAAAAGCCAATCATGAAACAGTACGGTCTACTACACTAGTTCATTTTGGGGGGATTGCCCTTGCCCTTTAAAATGAAGAATCTCTGTAGACTACTGAAAAATTGTATTTTGTGGGTGAAGGTTGGTTGTCTTTAAGCAAAAGGGTGTCATGTTTCTAATTGTGAGAACAAATCATGTATGAATTATTTGAGTAAGTCGAGTGACCGTAGCGACTTTATATGACTAAGTGAACCCCGCTGGTTCACTTATGAATTATCATGGTAATTCGCTTTGAGAACTGTGCACATGTTTATATCCTCCAAATCGTTGTGATAAGTAAACCAATCCCTCACCTGCAACACCGTGTTCCAAGATGTGAGTTTTGATGAAAATTTGGTAAAATAATTCTTTCTCAATCCATCCATAACATAAGAAGGAAAGTGTGGTTTTATGCAGTGTAATATGTCTAAATTGAATTTTTGGTGTCAAAATTTGCATTTCAATCGGTTATAAAGTAGGGCTAAGACAAATGGGCGGCAGAAGCTTAGACTTATACTATATAATGTTGTAGATACGTAGTGCACCACAAAAAGGGAACGTCGTAAACCATGTGCTGAGCTCGCCGGATTTGGGTAGCTCACAATTCCACGCGACAACGAATTACCGAACTCGCTTGTTACATTTTGATGAATCTCAGTTATTGGAGATCTTTTTTTTATTTGGAGGGGTGTATGTATCGGCCAGCAAGTAAAGTTTCCCTTAGTCACCTCTACTGCTTGGAATATTTTGGTTGGTTGATCCAATTGGTTTTATCGTTCCTAAATAACAACATAATTTCAAACTTTTACTCATCAATTTTTGGATGTGAAGCATACCAATTCTTCAAGGAATTCTCCCTCTTAATCAGTCATCCCACACCCCAGGGAAAGCCACCCCCTTTTTACGCGTATCGTAACGTGGGCTTTGCAATATATATAAATGAGTCATAACATCTCCAGGAGTTTGAGTGAGAAGACTAAAAATATAAGATCACAAGTTTTTACAAATTTAGGGTTAACTGAAAACAACCCTAAAATATTTAGCAACGTTGGCCAGAATATTCTTCCATTCAGCCATCACGGACAAAATGTTGTGCAAGATAATGAAGTGAAGCTGAGTACGAATTGCTTTGTATATTTTTTTTAATTCTCATCGAAATCTTACCTTGGAAATGACTTTATTTTTTAAGTATATTCTTGGAAGAATTTAGACATTTGGGAAGTTTTTTGTGTAACTGAAAATATACCAAATTTGTTAAGAATTTTCCAGACCCTGATCGAAATTAAGATCTTACTGATGTGAGGGGAGAAAGTCTTCCACTGCACCACTGCCTCATTCGTACGCCTATGGTCTGGATCTTTTATATAATGCTACTTCCATTTTATCTGAAAATTTGAAACTTTTAACTTTAAAACTTATGTTACTTTGTAAACATTTTAAGAGAAAATGTACAAACTAGAGGGCAAAGTGATCCATCTACGACAGTAAAATTTAACAATTAGGATTTTTGGCGTGGGGGGGGGGGGGTGCAAACCATCTCTAGAAAAGTTAACCAACGGGGATGGCAGAAACTCGGAACCCGACAAACATGACATTGGTTTGTCAAAAGGATGGGAGAGAACAGTGTTGTAATTGAGTCACTAGATTAGTGACTCGAGTCACCAGTTTTCTAACTTTTAAGTGACTCGAGTCGAGTCATTGACTCGAGTCACTGTACTATTTCAGTGGGGAAGTTATTCCTGAATTCTATCGAGTCACTATCATTTTCGAGTCGTGACTTGTTACAACACTGGGAGAGGAACAACTTTTGGTCAACAATTGTTAACTGCCTAGGTATGTCACTGTTCCTAAACATGTTGAGAGTAATTCAACAGTCCCTTTAAGTTAAAGTGGATTTCTGTTTTGTTTGTAACAGGTATGGCTCTGTATTGTTCCTACTCGGACTCTAGCTATACTGATGAGCAGTTCTATGTGTAAGTATATGTATAAAAAGGTATGTATAAAGAATGGGTCCTTTATAAGTTCCTGCCCGATTCGACCCCATGCTGTCTAAGTCCAGTATCAGCCCTTTCGGTGCCGTCTATGGTAGAAGTTGCAGAACTGTCTAGCACTTTTGAAAGGTGCGGTCCGCGTCAAGTTCCACACAGTGTGCCGACTTCACTTCATGAATTCACAAACGCCTCTTACCAAAAGTTTTACTGGTCTAAGACCAGCTTCAAGTGTATTCAATTGCGGCGGTAACTATATAATGAAGGCCGAAATGGCTTTAAGGAGGGGGAGGTCGTCATACGGAACGTACCAGCCTGTGCAGTGATTTGCCTTATTTGAACATTGTTTCCCGGTGTCTATTCATATTAGATTGCTAACGCCACATCAAAAGCTTGGCTTGCTTTTCTGGCAACAATTGTAAGTAGCAATTACGTTTTGAAGTTAAACTTCCCTCAGACTTATTTTTTCAACGCCCTTTTTAATGCTATCTTCCCTAAATACAAGTCTCCGTACCATCATTGATCATATTGACATTATTCCAACTCATGCTGTGATTATTAAAAAGCGGATCAAACTGTCACGTAAATGTGGGTTTATGTTGTTTGTCATCTGACAATAAATTGATTCATTTCTTAACACCATCATTCTTTTAACGATGTCAAGAAGGGATTTTTTTCTTAATTTCTTGGCTTTTTCTTCGGTGCAATTAAATCCTCATATGCGTTGAGACAACGCTTCAAGGTGACATGGAACGTTTGCCTCGAAAACTTCCACGATGTTGCTGGGGGGGGGGGGGGTATTACCGCTACCGTGACTTAGCACCTGATGTTATGGATGTATCTTTTCTTTTCCCACCCTCCCATTTTATCCGATGGATCAGTTAGAATTATTTCCGTTGTGTCGGTTGAGACCATAACTAAGTCTAAAGGTACCCTGTCAAAAGAAAAGCCATGGTCAAAAGGGAACAGCACACCTCATATGAAATAATAACATCAAAAATCTTTCATGAACTATGATTTTAAACTTGAATTTCCATCCTGTCCAGCATTAACGCAGTATCATGGACCGTGGAGACGGAGGGGATGCTTTATCCCTACACTTTTTCTGTTGTAGGCGTTTTTGGTGGTCTTATACATTGTTTTTATATTGTTGAACATATTGGATCGCTTTGTTGATTAACCTCCCCACTTCAGAATTCGCCCCGTCTGGTCTGGGGTAGGGTACACTCCCCCACTTTTCGAGTCAGGGGAAAAAATCTCGGTAACACAAAATGACCCCTACACTCAGTGGCGTAGCCACCGGGGGGGGGTCTGGGGACCTAGCCCCCCACCCCCGATTTTCTCCAGCCAACCCCCCCGATTTTTTGGTCGATCCTGATTCAAATGTGTAAGAATTGAGAAAAAATAAAATGTAGAAGTATATCTCAGATGAGCTTGGTCAGTATGACATTGTTTAATTGGTATGGTATGTCACTTGTAAATTCTCCACAAATAATAACAATATTTTGAAAAATTTATCGTGCTCCCAAAAAAAGGGAAATCCTAAACGTAGGCCTATAGTCAGTTCAAAATTTTGCCAAACATAGCACCATTTTGCATCCAGGCCGGGAAATCTTAGGAAAAGAAAATTTCTCATAGGGGACACAACTACTTTTGATTTTCCTTTTGAAAATTCATTCACATATTGCATCATTTGCGATCTACGTCCTCCTGAAATTACAATTTTTCTTAGTAGGGATAGTCCCATCCCCCATTCCACAGATCAATTATGCCCAGTTCTTGGGCCCCTAACAAAAAGTGTATGTGCGGCCTTATGTATTACCATTTTTCATGGATTTATTTTTTCTCATTATTTGAGAAATGGAAGACATGAGATTTATATTTTAAGGCTGGGTACATACAGCTTAAAACACTTGGGAAGTGCCGATTCCGGCCATCTGGAGAGTTTGTAAAGCCCCAAATTATTGTCACGCTCCGCGCCAACTGATGGTGGCGCTCCGCTTAGATAGGCTTGTCGCGTCCGACCTTCGGAGGTACAAGGCCCCCACTTGCTACCTAGGCCCCCCTAAAAATTTCATCCTGGCTACGCCACTGCCTACACTTTTCGAAAAACAACAATCAAAATGTAGCAACATTTTGCATCAAGCTCTGCAGGACAGCATAAAAATTCAAAGGGAAGGACCATGACACCCTTTCCCATTACACCCCTTCCCAAGGTTGATGTTAAAAATGGGGAAGATGAGTTGAATTTCCCCTTACCAAGTCAGAGACGACTATGCCCTTGCATTTTTTGTGGGAATCTGAGACTTCCTGATGTACCGCAGGAATCAAATTGACCAGTTTTTCCAATATGAAAAATTTTGTCGGTACACATCCCCTGCTGCACATTAAACATAGCACAAATATTCAATATGAACAAAACTAGTAGGCTTCCCGCGGTCTTGAGCTTTCGTCTAACCTCATCAAACATCCGTTTTGTGGGTAATTAATTTGTACAGACTAACCGCAATCATAATGTAGTCTCAGTTTTGACCAATATGTCATTTTTTGGTCACGGTCTACCACTAGCACCGGGATATGAAGAAACCACACGATAAACACGTGCTTGGAGCTTTGGTTTTGAAATCCAAGAACAGACAGATACTGACACCAATACTTTATCAAGTCCAAATAAAGCGCAAAGATTCACACATGTCCACGTCCTATAGCCTTAAACAAACTGTTGCAAAGGAAAAACTTCCGCCAATATCAGTGTACTATATCGTAAGGGAATAAAAGAAAAACCTGCGACTCCTCGGTCCCTTAGAGCAGTGAACCTCCCTCAGAACATGCTGTTCAACAAAAAAAAAAAAAAAAAAAAAAAGGGGGGGGGGATTTGCTTCGATTTTACGTACCTTATTACTCCCAACATTTTCCTTCCAGGGGAGTGTAGGGGCATTCCAACGAATGTCGTCTACGAATATTGATCGCATGGCGCACAAAAAAGCTTCATCCAATAAAACTGGTTCCTCTGCTCATTTCTTTTATACGAAATGACCGTAGGCTTGCACAATAAAAAATTGTTTACGCAATGGTGTGCGCTTTTCACTCCCTACCCCCATGCACACGTTGTAGCTGTCCTTACGAAAATATCCAGGACCAAACTTATGTGTTATATTTGTTGAAGAAGAATATAAACATTCGGTGAAATTTTCATTCTTTTCTTATGTTTGTTTCTCGAGGTATCATGTCATTAGGATACTTTGAGCATTTATCAAGAGAATCGTTTCAACGAGTTACGTCCAAGATTATTGGTTGGCTGGATCACAGGGAGTTATAACCAACCGTTTTCTCTGCTCATTTGTGTCATCCGAGAGGATTATAAGCCTGCATACTTTAGAAGGTGTTTGCGCAATCGAGCATTCTCCCCCAACTCCCCCACCACATTTACGCAAATTGTTACCAGCCTTACAAAAACAGTCCAGGACCAAACTTATGTTTGATATTTGCTGAAGAAGGACACATCTTAAGCGTTTGAAATTTTCGCTCATTTCCTATGTATTTTATCACTGCACATATATAAATTTTAAGGAATGGGCTCATGACCTTACGGGCCTGTCAACGGAGATTCACTCCAAGTCAGTAAATTAATTCTATAGACGGAGGTTTGAATGTCACTGGGTAACTATGTAGAACTATTCTTTATGCCCCAGACTGAGGACTAAGATGATCTCCGTTTGCGGAATAAATAAGATTGTAACTTGCGTCGCAGGCTGTACGGCATATTCCTTGTTCAGTCATATGCTTTTGGAATCCGAGGAGCTGAGAAATCAGAGTCCGCCCCGCCGAGTAGTACGATGTTCTGTGTATATGTCAGTGTCAATCATATATTATTTTTCTCTCTCTATTCAGATGCCGCACGGACGAATACTGTTGTGAAATCGAACAGTGTTGTCACATAAACAGTGGCTATCATCTTCCTCGGCTTTGGTATTGCTGGTATATAAATTTATATCTATACTCTCTTAAATCGTAACATTTAAAATATTGGAGTTAAAATCGAAAAGAGTGGAATTAGTGACCAATCGGATGTTTGACTGGTCACTTATTCAAAACAAACAGACATATTTTAAGTTTATTGACCTAATTTTTAATATTCTGAATTAAAGGAGCAGGCGCGTAGCCAGGATTTTGTCATGGGGAGGGTTTTGGTGTCATGGGGGGGGGGGGGTTGGGGTGGGGCACGATATGAGGGAAAAGTTTAAGGATAGAGAGAAAAACCGCTATTTTAGGTAATGTTTGCATTGCAAGGTTGGGTCATGGGGGTCTAACCCCCAAAACCCTCCCCGTGGCTACGCCACTGTAAGAGAGTATGTAACATGGAACATATTTTAACTTTTGTAATTTTTTCTGTTTTGTCTTCAAAGGGCAAAAGATGTCTCCCTTAACTTATTTTGAAATCACAACCGAGTGTCTCAATTTTTTCTTCATTTCTCTTCCAATTTTCTTTCATTATACGGCATTTCAGGACTTGAATATTACGTTATCAAGTTAAACCAAGGAGTTTATTTCTCTTAAATTTCACAATTTAGTGAGCAAAAATATTGTTGTCACATAATTCTCAACGTAAAAAGGACAGACTATTAACAGATTAATCGATTTGGAGGTTGTTTTGATTGTTTTATACTTGTGCACTTACATGATTATGAAGAGGAAGTGTTGGAACCCGGAAAGCAAGTGACGGTCGGATTGCAGTCGGCTATAAATTGGGTCTATCACCTTTTTATCTTTCAATTTCTTTGCTTACCTGCATCATGGATGGTTGTACACTAAATTGTATCTTGATTTCTTCAATTTCCCTGAATATGAGTGTTTGAAATACATGATGACAATAAGTGAAGACAATTTAAGGCTGATGGACCCCACTAAGGCTGTCTACAGTCACTACACACAAGGGCTGATCGGATACGTCTATATGAAAAAGTTTTGCACCAGCATTTGTGTCCATGAAAATTTGTTTTCGTTTATTTGGTTTCTCGCAAAATTGCGTTCTTATCTAAGAACATTCGATTGAGAGTAGGCCACAGACACTAAAATTTTGTAAAGCGTGTACAGGGCGTCACTGAATGCGAAGCCAAGGGCAAAGGTTCGGGCGATACGCACTGTTTAACAAGACAATACAATACAATGGCAACAGTCAATCAAGAAACACCTAGTGCGCATGTACCTGAAGGTTCCGAGAGTTGAAATCTTCCCATGACCTAGACTTTAAAATCTAATAGCAAAATTAGCGAAAATGTAATCACTGTAATCTTCGTCATGTTTGAGGCACAAAGATTGCACCATTTTGTATTTGGGGGCCTAAAAATGGTTACCTTTAATTAAAATTGAAACACCTGCAAATGAGAGTCGGACACCACTTAATAACTTATCCACAGGGCTAGTCTTGGTCAAGATCCTTACACCAGTTAGTACAGCATTTTAATTTCTTTTGATTACGACCTACACAAAATCTCAGCTCTATTTACTATTAATTTAGCAAATCTTCCTGAAAAATTGTCAAGTCTAAAGACCGCCCTCGATTTTGAAAACGTGTAATAACGTGCGACTTAATCAAGACAGCCAAAAGCGAAATAATACGGTATTTTAAAGAAAATATTTTTGTACCATTATACGGGCACGTAAATGTGAACAATTAAACCGACCAGTATAGTATAGTTCAAAAGTAATGTGTGTGGATTTAATGGTACAGGAGTTATGAATCAGTATTTTAGAAGCAATTCAAGTCAAGAGGGTGGAATGTAGTCAAGTCCGGACTAGGGGTCGTGATTTCTGAATTTTGATCGACGCAGCTAGCGGAGCTAGCGGTTGATTTTTCCCATTGAGAAAGTACAGGGACTCGAGTCCGAATCCGGTCTCGAGTTCCTGAAAGCTGAAAATGCCGCCGACTCCTGCATGACTCGAAACCTCTGGAATCGACTACATCACTGCATACCTTGCCTGCGTAGCAGGCCGTATGGCATATTCCTTGTTCAGTCATATCCCTAACGGTGGTTTTGAAAGCTGAGAAGCTGAAAAAACAGAGTCCGCTCGGCCGAATACTGCATACCCAGCTAACGTCACCGTATTCTCTGCTTCTCGTACAGGTTTTTCGTTTTGACTGGTGTGTTAGTCTGTTCATTGATCAGCAGCAAATATTGCAAGAAAAGGCAAAATGTTCGTCACGTGACCGTCTCTTCACGAATGCCTCACCACCACAATCAGACAACAATCGTCCACCCTTCCCCGGTCATGGCCAACGTATGGGCTATGTACCCACCTAGTTACAATTCCAGTAACATCATGGTCACAGGTAAGATGCGAAGGCTGTTGATAGCCAATCAAATAGGCAAGGAGTTAACCACTGGTCTATGCACTCAGAGAGTGGATAGATCACCGAGGTTCTGGACTATTTGAAAGCTCTGTTGGAAAACAATTGTAAAGTTGCGTCCACACCAAAACGAATATATGAAGTTTTGCATGTGGAAGCAGATTTTTTATTTTTTCTATTTGTATCTCAGGACGAATCGGGTGATCATGATTTTCGAAAACTTCCTTAGAAATAACATTTTCTCCATTTGTCCTGGGAAAAATTCCGCATTTCTACTGCAAAACGCAGCAAACTTCGATTTTGTTGTGAATGCACCTCAGTGTAGCTGATAAGAACCTACTGCCATTGTGCTTAGTGCTCAGCATAAGCAATGGAGTAGGAAAAACAAGCCAGTGAGTCACAACTGGAAAAAGGCCGTGGTCGTCTCTACTTTAACCAATTGGTTAAGAACTGGGCCGTAAAACTACACCTATCTGACTCACCCCCACCCGTAGAAGACAGAGGCTTTTTACTCGACCGCCTTAATGATTCCCAATACCTAAAACGTAGCACCTAAAATTTATAGAGCGCACATATCCATAGTGTTCAAGGCGCTGTACATGTGTCATTCACAAACTGGTCATTCCAAAACTCGTTTTCAAGCCCCTGTCCGTCATACAAACCTGGCTGCCATTTCGGCGCTCACGGTTTTAACACTCGATATGTGTTATTACCCTGTCCCCATCGCTTCTGCTTGGCACAAGGCAAGAAGGCAACAGGTCCCATTTTTAAAGTCTTTGGTATGGCCCGACCAAGATTTGAACCCCGTACTCCCGTCTGAGAGGCGGATGCTCTAACCACTAGGACAACCAGTCGGTACATTTCATATCCCTTTATTTAAAAAATATTCTATTTTGATCAAGGCATTTGGATGAATGTACTCTGTGAAGGAGTAGCAGGTGCAATTTCTTATTTCGGGTTCCGTTAAATTAATGTAACTTAATCCATGGTTTCCGCAAATGAATTTTACCGTTGTCTTCCTTTGTATTTACTCAAATTTTGCACCAAAGTACATCTATTAAGACCCAAAATAATACTAAAAATATATATACATTCTACTTGGGTCTTCTGTTTTAATCATTCTGAAAAAATATCTTAACCCTTTACCATTGTTTGGGTCTTTTTGGACCCAGACGGAGAGCACGGCTGTCACCCATCTTTACCGTTTCACGCGGAGCTCGAAACTGCGAGTAGCTACCCCAAAATTCGGCCACAACAACGAGAGAGACAATAGTTTAAGGTCACGGGGTCAATTATAGTCTACGGAAGCTGATGCGGGGCGTGCTACGTCCGCTTTTCCGCCCACTCCCGAGGCGCGCAAATATGCCCCGATTGGGGCACAACGGTAAAGGGTTAAACAGTTTGAGTATTACCTTACATATTTGCTTAAATTTTGTTCCAAATTAGATGTCAGCGCTGGCTCCCCCTTTCCATCTTAGGATTAAGGGAGCGTGTGACGTTTAAAGGCCCAATTTTCTCATCCCAAACAGTACCAATTCTCCTAACCTTCTTATTTAAGCCCCTCCCACAATTGTCTGAAATTCACCCTCCTCCAGACACAATCTCATTTTATTGCTTCAGGGTGAATATAGAAAGCTCAATGTGTGTAATCAAAACACTATCAGAAAAGTTCGTGCTGTGTAATGTAAGTTTTGGTGCTGTGCATTGTTTGAATTAGCAGTCAATCAAAAATCTGAGCCAATTGAGAGTTTCTGTTACCCTATACTAGAAGTGTAGTTTGGGGTGAAAGGATTGTCCCTTTAAATTCACTTTACTCCTCTATTGGCGTCTGAAGTAATTTTATATACAAAATACATATCAATAAGGATTTGGGAGTAAAAATCATCAGGTTTATCACGTCTCATATGCACAATCTCTCAGGATTTTCATTTGCTAATCAAAAATGTTCCTCTTCTGTAATAAATCATTCCGGGTCGTTTAAAAAAAGCGTTTGGTTTCAGAATCAAAATGGAAAATCCTTTTGCAAACAAGTATAGCTCTTTTGCACAATCTTGGTTTTAATTCGTATTTGACGTCTGAAAGGTGTGTTACTTCAAAGATTCTCCTTGTCATTATTTTTCTACAGATGCATCGGGTATGCCTTATCCTCCTTCAAACGAATATCCATCACATGGTCAACCGAACGCAGCTGCAACTGATGGTCATTTACACCCTCCTCTGTACTCTTCTATCCCGGGGGTGGTTCCCCATGGGACTAGCGGCGCTTATTCTTCGTCACAATATAACGCCATATTAGTGACGGATTCTATCTATGATGAACCGCCGTCTTACGACAGCGTGGTAAAAACGGAAAACAGATCCAGTGTAGTGACAGTACATTGATTTTTATACTTACAAAAAGTATATACGGGGATAAGCCTAAGTCTTGACCACCCGCACTTTCTTTATTCTCGCTAAGTTTTATATTCCGACACAGATAGTACAAGATCCTTGTAAGCTAAAAGAAGGGTTTCAAGTTACATCAAGTTAGAGGGATACCTATTCTAAGCATTTCGTTGAAATTTGCATTTAATCTTATGTTTGGTTCTCAAGGTATAAAGTTGTCGAATTTTCAACAAACACTAACTTGAACTAAGCACATACGACATCATATCCTCACATTAATGGGACAGTTTTCTTGTTTTTCTTTACACTTCACAACCAATTTTCTCAACAACAATCAAATATGCAACCAGAATGCGATTGCATATATGGCATAAGAAATTTACAAACTTTACATTCCCCACAGGGAGGTCCTTCCCTAGTAACATCAAGGTCAAGTCTGTAAAAGGAAAGGGTGATATAACCTTAGCATGTTACCTTAAAGCATACTTTGGAACACAAGTATAGTGAGTTCTTTCGCTGATATCTCGAGAAATCCATGTCCGATTTGAATGGAAATTTCACCACACTGTGAAGATTTGGTTCCTTTTTTACAAATGAAAATTTAATCATTGCTTGAACTTCCATTTAAGGGACAAAGGGTTTTTCGTGTCGGGATACGGATGAATAGATAGGGCCATCAGAATCGGGACCTGGGCCGTCCGTACTAGTTTCAGCTTAAAGAATACCTCCCAAAATTAAACTAACTTTGGTGTATTCAAATCGCTTCCCAAAGTGAACTGCTAATGTGTCAAAAGTCAAGGAACTTTATGTTGCAACCCCACTACCATTGTGGAGACTTGCGAAGACAGCGCTGAGGTGAGTGATTCAGGATATCGAGTTTGAAAAAGTGTTTATTCGCATTTCATATTTTTAGTGTATACTTCGAGAAGAAAGATGAAAGTAGAGTGACCAAGTCAAACAACTCTAATCTACTGAACCCGCCAACTTGGAAAGCGTGGTAGCAACCAATGCAACTTATTTCAGGTGCGGCGGAACCGGGGAGGGGGACTCAACCCACAATGTAAAATGGGGATATTTCCCTACCCATCCCATATTTTTCATGAGCGGCTTCAAGAAGTGTCCACGCATTGAGAATTCTGAAGTGAGTGCTGAAGAGAACTTGCTAAATTCAACACGTGAGATCCATATTTTAAGTTATGTTTAACTAGGGAAATGCCGTTCCCAGCCACTTGGGGCTTTCAAAGTTAACAATTTTCTTGTACGCACCGCGCCAATCAATGATGGTACTCCGCTTAGAGGATCTCTCTAGCACTCACCCCCTCCGTCCAATATTTTTCGTTCTGCCGTGCCTGGATTATTAAGTGGTGTAACGGTAGGATAAAGTTGAAAGGGAAAAATAAACAGATGTATGGTCAATTAATTGCACACATTTCACCGAATACCAAAGCACCTGCCGCTACCCGACTTGGTACAGGGTTGGCGGGGTTTTAGTTGAAATGTTAATGTTAATGAATGTAAACAGCAAACAAAATAGTTAGGTAACAGACATAGTTGTGTATATCAATGGTAACTGCGTAGCACACATTTTACCCAACACCACAACACACCTTCTGCGGCAACCCGAACTGGTGCAGGGTTAACGGGTTTTTCTTGCACTTAATTGTAGATGTATACAAACGAAAAGGAGACGGAACGGTAAGAGACATGTCCGTATGTCTGTATGAATTGCGTATGCATCGTACAACTTTAACCAGGTTAATCTCTATTTTAAATAATGAACCGTTCACCATAACGTTTGTAGTTTGTACGGCTTACATAACCCAACGACATCCTTGGGCCGGTAGATTGAGATTTCGGGCATACTGGAATTTTGATAAAGTTGAAAATGTTTTGCTTTAAAAGTAGTTATTCATCACACCGGACAGGTAGTTCCAATAGGCCTTATGCTTTGAAGACACAGTGACGTCATCTTTGGGGGGAAAAACGACGGAACACGTGGCCGCACGCATAAGAAGCCGCCCTGCGCGTGTAGCAGACCATGCAGGTATTCGACTGGATGGCAAATCAGCTGTCTGCATTTGTCCGTGTTGGTTTCATTTGCCCCAAAAGGAGGGCGCAATTTTTGCTCTGTGACATCATATTCATAAGGTCAGTTCCCTAACCCACTTACTTCTAGCCACTCGCAGAATTGTCTAAAACTCGTACAGACAAAGTCGTGGTTTATTGCAAGTTCATGGTATACTCTGGCGAGCATACAAGACCCTTATGTGTTGTCAAAACGCTTAGGGTGCATCATGCAATATGGGCTGCTCTCAATTTTTTTAATTTTATTTCAAGCGATGCGCCACTTGAGGATTTCTGTAGACCCTTGGCGAGTAACACTGTTTTGGGTGAAATTAGTTAGTTAGATGGAGTTGCACTGCCCAGTTTCCAACCTATTGGTGAAGAATGGCTGCTACCCCAAATACCCACTGGAAGCTAACTTGTCCCTGTTTATAGTTTCATGGGGAGGTACATCTCACAAAAGTATAGACGCTTTTCAAGCATCATTTCAGTGTTTCCTAAAAACATCTATACCTATAAGTCGTGGGGAAATAAACCAACATTTTGGGTCAAATTGTAAAACCAACTTGGGTCATTGCCGGTCTCATTTGGGCTATTATTTAACCCAAATATACTAATCAATTCCTTCCTGACCTACTGTGTTGTCGAATTGATCCAGTCATTTTATGGTGAATAATGTGCCTCATTACATGTTCAAAGTATCCTACTTAGTTTTTAAGTTGACTGACGCGTTTTATGCGTGCCACATCGTGTATATCATATTTATTTTTTCGAATCTACAAGTGATGTCATCAAATGGGAAATATTTCTTATACTTCGCAGCATTCATTACGGTATTACTTTATGTGTATTATATTTGTGTTTGTCACTATTTATCTTTCATCAAACATGTGTTCGTTTAACTTCAATGTAGTAATTGAGTCATTATTTTTGTACCACCGTATAACCAGGGAGCTGTTGTACCGAATGACAGCTCCCTGGCTGCCTTATATTACCCGGTCTTGTGAAAACGTGAAAATAACTCAGTTATCCTAGAGGCTAATAAGATGAGGATGTCGATGGGCAGGGGGAAAATATATTCATGAAAGAGCAGTGAATGCAGGTCTTATTCAGGAGGGAGAGTGAAATTCGATTTGATAAATAGTATCCGAGCAGACTCTGCAGAGCCTACCGGAAACAGGGATAGGGACCGGACAGAGCAGAGAGAAAACATCGCCTGGAGAGGATGTTCCCTCGTCGTGTTCTCTGAAAATACCCATTCAAATTCAAGCATTGTTCTAAAACTTCTTTTTCGGGAGGAGGGGGGGGGGGGTGACCGGGAAGGGGGCTTAGAAGAGACTTGAAACGACATGATATAACGCTTCTAATTATGACAATCGGTGGAATGTCAGGACGAATGAAAACCATGGTAAATAAAATAATATACCTGTGTACCATACATAAAACATTCAACGTTTACATTCATGTCATGTACATGAACAGAGACTACGAGCAGTCGGATTTGTTCAAATCTACGGAAGACACGCATGTACTATTGTGCATCTCCCTAAAAAGAAAAGACATGTTTCGACTTTAAAATTGTTAACACTACTGCATTAAGTATTCCAACACAGAAGTTTTGACCTTTTTATTTTTAAACAAAGCTTTCATTATATGGGGCTTGTATGCCTATTGCAGAAAGTTTCATAATCAAGAGCCAGGGAAACTTTGATTTTCTTTTTAAATTATGAGAATTACTGCATTGGGTATTACTTTGTTAATACAAATATTTAAAACTATGCTGTTCAGTAGCGTAGCTACCGGGAAGATATGGCGGAGGAAGGGGAAAAATCGGTTTTGACCGGAAAAATCAGCTCAGACCACTGGGTTGAAAAAATAGGAACTTAAGGAAAAGAGGAGAGGAGAAAATGAGAGAAAGTGAATTTCATTGAACGGGAAGGAGAAAATTTAGTTCCCGATGAGGGAGACGGATATGCATATGCTCCTTTCATTAAAGGGCCAAACCTCTCACCCCAAACTACAATTTTGGTAGGGGGGGGGGGGGGTGCCAAAATTCTCAATGGGCTCAGCTCTTTGATTGACAGCTAATTCAAACAATGCAGAGTACCAAAGCTTATGTTACACAGCATGGGCGGTACTGAGAGTGTTTTAATTAAATAATTTGAGTTTTTCTTCACTCACCTTGAAGCAATAAACTGAGATTGTATCTTGATGAGGATGAACTTCAGACAATTGTGAGAGGGGCTTAAGAAAGAAGGTTAGGAGAATTGGTACTGTTTGGGGTGTTTTGGGGGTTTCAAAGTCCCTGAAAGTTACAGTAATCTGGTTTTACAGCCTGGTTGCCTGGCGTGTGTGCCCGAATTCTATAGGCATCGGCTACCGGGCGTGTGCATATCGGAGAAAAATTATACTCCAGCCACAATTAATCTCGATGGGTTTACTAGCATCCGGTGGATTTTAGTTTATCACCTAAGTGTGCACAGGCCACTCCAAAACGACACCAAACCGAGATGCATTCCAAACCAAAGTCGATGTTGTGCGGTCCGACATAGATATATGAACAAGTTTATGCACAAACTTATATACAAATCTAAAAGGCGGAATGCGGGCAAGGCGGAATGCGGGCATGTACCGTACATCAGAAGAAATAAACTACGAAAGTTATGTACTAGAGCGTTCTGCGGAAATCTTTTACCCACATTGACATACTCCCTCACCCAGACATCTTTTCTGGCGGGGATTATAGTGTCACCGATTGTGATTGACTGAAAGCCTGAAACATTTGAGATTTGTTGTATTGTGTATATATGCAATGGGTCTCAAGTTGATTATAAGCCCTCAGAATCTTCCTTCTGAATTAGGCTTGAAAAGATGAACTGAAAGCGGGTCGGTAGCCTCATGGTGTGGGGTTCGGCGCACTTCCCCACCGCAAAACATTTCTGCCCCACCAGATAAAATTGAAAACAGTAAGATATACAGCTGGGTATAAGAGAAAAAGTATGCCCAACCTTAATACTTGCCCAACCCCGTTATTCGTAATTTTGGCCGCCATTTTGTAATATCCGCCATCTTGGTTAGGTTGAGGTCCTGCAAAAACTATCAAAAATAAATTAAAAAAATATGCCATAATCTCATATTAAAATATTTAGTACTTTTGGACTGAAATATATTTTTAATGATTATTTTTTTGTATTTTATTGTAAATTAACATAATTATCGCATTGGCGGCCATTTAACTTTTCCGCCACTTGGTTGACCTCAAAAAGAAAAACATTGTTAGGCCTATCAAAATATTATTTCACTCAATATTTGGTAAATATGGCCTGATTTTAAGGGAAGCTATGTTTAAATTATGTTGAATGATTGGTTTTCATATTGTTTTTATCATGATTGTCATTTTGGCTGCCGTTTTGCTATATCCGCCATCTTGGTTAAGTCAAGGTTCTGCAAAAACTGTCAAAAATAAAGTACAAAAATATTCTCCAATATTATATCAAAATATTTAGGAGTTTTGATTGAAATGTACTTTAATGATTATTTTTTGTATTTAATTGTAAATTGACATAGTTATCGCGCATTGGCGGGTATTTTACTTACTTTTTCGCCATCTTGGTTGACCCCCCCCCCCCCAAAAAAACAAAATGTTATCAAAATATAATTTCAATTTATTTGTCGTAAAATATGGCCAGATTTTTAGGGCAACTATGTTTATATTATTTAAATGATTAATTTTTCATATTTTCTTTATAAATTATGATTGTTATTTTTTGCCTCCATTTTGTGATTTCCGCCATCTTGTTAGGTTGAGGTCCTGTAAAAATATCAGAAATAATGCTTAAAAAATACGCCGCTTTAAACCCATAGCAAGATATTTAGAAGTTTGATTGAAATGTATTTTATTAAACTTTTTGTATTTTTTTTAAGTTTGTTTCTCCATTTTCCCCACTTTTTGACAGTTGACCTACTTCCGTTTGTCACAGAAGTACTGTATAGAAAATGATTGAATATTGGGAGTTCTAAATATGCAAGGGGAAGGAACAACACAGTGTTTTTGTACAAATCCATGGTAGAAATGGCTGTACATATCAAAATGGGTGTACCACATTGTGGGCATCGTTCAAAATTCGTGACCTTTTGACCTCTGGTCAGTGGGGTAGCTACTGGGGGCAGGGGGAAAGTTGCCCCTGGAAAATAAATTGGGGAAATTTGAGGAAATTGGGGAAATTTTAGGGATTTTCTTATTCTAACAAAAAAATTCTCAAAGTTTTTATTAGAACAAGAAATTGTGAGACATGTCTCATACATAATTCGTGTTTTCATGCAAACAAATCAACCCAGATTTCTTCAGTGTCGCATGAACCTATACTCTCGTTCCACAGAAATGTTCTCGCCGCGCAGCAGATTGGATGTTCTCTTGTGTACGCTGGGGGAGTCCTGACCAGTGCGTTCCAGTGCATAAGAAGCTGTTATTCAGAAATTTAACAACAGCTAATTCAGTACAACTAACACTGAAAGGCTGTAAACCCGAACTTAAGAATATGATCACCTTGTTCACAATCCCTCACTGCGTTGTACACTTTGGGAATTCAGTGAAAGGATGCGAAAACTGACAAGTCACTAATGTAGACCCCCGAGGTTATATTGTCCCACAAGCTAGTAGCGGGAGGGGTTTGAACTATACCGATTTTACTCTGTGTACATAACCATGGATGGAGCTACTAAAAACAATTCATGGATTACAAAAAATTCACGTTAGTCTCCTTAAAAAGGTAGCCCCTGTATCCCACTGGTGGCACCGATTAAAATAAAGACTGCAAGTTTAGATTTTCTTTACAAGCATGAATACGCAATTTTTGGCCCGGATCTGAGGGGTCTGAGTTTTCGAAATTTTTCCTACGCTCCGCACCAACCAATGGTGGTGCTTTGCTCAGTTTTTTGGGCAAAATTACATATTTGGGGTCAAAGTAGCTCTTAACTTCTCTGATCACTTTGCAGTTTGTGAACATATTTTGGAGTGAGCATTTTATTGCAAACGACAAGAGAATATAGTGACTGGTTAGATTCTTCGTATAAGTCTGGCAAGATAATCTTTATGACAAAATAACGTTTTGTGTCCAGGAAAAAAAAACGCAAATCCTAAACCGATCAATGCGCTCTTTTATTTTGACTCCTTGAAGTACGCAAATTTAATGGCAAGTTGTACTTCTTAGCGTAAATGGCATAAGAATACATGTAAAGACACGAAAAATTCCACAGAGGAGGGGGAACCCCTCCCCTAGGCATTGATCACTCAACATACTTCATGCCCTCCCCCCTTTCAGAGAAATCCTGCACACGCCACTGTGTTAGTACATACAAATTAACCAGATATATTGTTGACCAACATAAATATACTAAGAGTTGTTATTTCCAATTGCTCTACTAGTGTTATACACTAAGATTAAAATACAGTTATTATTACATGATGACCATGTCATGTTTTTAAACTTGTAAATTTGCATACTTTACATGAAAAAGATACACTTTGACCGGGAAAAGTTTTGGGGAAATTTCATACCTTTGCCCCCTCTGGAAAAAATCCTAGCTACGCCGCTGCCTCTGGTTGCCTCACATTGCACACAATTTGCATTTCTACTGTTTTGTTTGGTAGAGTTGATCAAGGCCAACATTTTGATGGGTCATTCATCAAAAGGTACCAATTCTTTCCAGAGTTTATTGCTATTTGAATTTCCCCTATACCAAAATATAACACTCAGCTGTCACGGTCGTGCTAAATCAACATTTACACCTATAGAGACCATAGTTCTTTCCTAAGAAATCAATGTTAACATAAGAAATCTGCAAACTTTCACTACATTCCTACTCTATTTCATCAATTGTAGGTGGGAGGCGGGCTAGGTGGGCCCCTCCATGCAGTCACTGACTACAAGCTTGCGCCGTCGGCGTGAATAACCAACTTCGCTCTGAACATACACTGAACGTAAATCACGACTTGCGTACACACGTATCCGCCGTACGTACGTACAAGTTTTTTCAATTCCATATGCAGCATGCGTTGTTTGGTGTGACCTTTTGGTTGTGCTGGAATTTTTTTACGATTACGACGTTACAGCTTTTTGAAGATAGAACTTGATGACTGGTTCACGCAACTAACTAGATAAGGAGAAAGATGGGACCTCAAGTAAGTGAGGGCCGCGTCTACAAAGAAAACCCAAAGTTAGGGCTACGGTTACTGTTAGGCTTCTGTACTGTAAACATGCCTGTAACGCCTACTGTATTGTAGCATGTGTAGGTAGGCTAGGCTAGATTGGTTCCGCGACTAGTGAGTTCTGCCTTGGATTTTCCAATTTTCCGATTTATGCATGTAACTTCGAAGATACACAACAGAATCATTTCTCTTTCACCAAATACAAATGGCAGCCTGCAAGGTTACTGCTCTGAAAATTCGGAATTCCGTGTATGGAAAGGATCAAATCTAAAACCACCATTTTTACTATCGAACATGTTGAAACAGTTAATTGCGTGTTGTTCGCATGACAATTTTTCCACTCTCTTTTCCGTTTTTACATCATCCGCTCCTTCATAGGACCAATTTGAGACAATGCGATGACGTTCAATTCATCTTTAATCTACTCAGTTCACTGCTTAATCCTTCGATGCCACTATAGACCTTATGCCAGTTAGCTGTAATATTGCACTCTGGGAAGGATTATTCCATCACAGTTCCCAGTCAGCATTGTGACCATTGGCCTTCTCCATGGTGACGATTCACTTCTGTGGTCCCATACATGGAATAATCCTTCCCATGTTGCAGTTTTGAAACGCCCTCTATTTAATTGGCATAAGGTCTATAGGCCGAGGGTAGGCCTAGGCTAGGCCTAAGTGAAATATTTTTTTTTCAAAAATATTCTGCTTCTTTATGAGTGCCATGTACAAAATGTTCTGGTTTAGAACTAGGCTTAGATCCATTTTAAAAGTGAACTGATGTTTGCACTGCATGTAAGTATACATACAGTATACTTGATCGTGTGTACCATATAGCCCTATATTGCTAATGAACACGACTGTACTGTCAGTGCACTGTCCATGGTAAGGCTTAAAAGCTACGATTCCATTTTTATTCAAATACAATCCCCATTAGAGTATGAATCAGTTTTACATACAAAGGTCTTCTTTAACCAGATTTCCACTCTTTAAAATAGAATGGACCTTGATATCAACCCTTATTGCCTACGATTTGGTAACCTTCAATTTAATCAGATGAGCACCTGTTCGGCAGTGACATTCCGTTTCTGCAATGGAAAATACCACACAGTGGCATCAGAATGTTCTGTAACACATGAAAAGATTCATTCACCACCCATTAGCCATTGGATTTCAAAGATCAAAGGAACCCATTTGTGGGTTCTGTCATTTTTCACCATTGTAACCCATGGGAACCCACTTTTGGGTTCTGTTACAAAATACATCCATGGTGGTAACCAGTTTTTGGGGTCCATGATTTAATCATCACAGGACCACCAAGTGGCGGGCAACAATCGTTCCCATGAAATCTGACAGCATGCACCCAGGTAACTATTGTTGGAACAGCTAGGTTGGAGTCAAAAGGGCAATTACCCTGCTCTGTGCAATAATGCTTTTGGGTGTCTTTGGGAAAGGGGAAGGGAAGCAAATTCCCCCCTTGGAAATGAAAAATTTGGAACAAAAATGTTGAACAAAAGACAGCATCAGTATTTCATTATTGTATCACCAAAAAATCTTGAACATAATATTCCAAAATAGAAAATGATAAGATGCAACTACTGTAACATGGCTTGAAGGGTGAGTCTTTGAGCGATCTGAAACCTACCATTTTGGGGAAAATTTTCATGGCCTATACCAGCCCCACACATAGATAAATTGACTAAGCGTTTCTCCTCCTCCCCCAACTCCCAGCAAGTAGTCTTATTCCACTCCACACAGTTACATAACTCATTTCTTGACTGATTTTCTTCCAGAAAAAATTTTCCCAGCCTTCCTCAATAGCACCCTAAAATTTTCAGATTTTCAAAATTCTAAGCCAAAATATTTTGGACACACCTTGAGTGTGAACCTTTCTCTTCTTGTTTGAGATTCAGTTTCTAAGTTTGTCAAGGCTTAATGTAATTTCACCCCACCAGGAAACCTACTGTAGCCTGGACTCCCTGTCAGGCTAATTTTGGTGCCAGCTCTTACTGATATTCATTTATTGGGTGTTGTGAGTGGCTAAGGGTAACAGCCAGTATTTCCACTTATTTTGAGATGTCCAGCTATTTGTTGAACTTGCTGGGAGAGGGGGAAAGGAGAAAGTGTGACTTCTTCTGATTTAATGGGCAAGATCAGTCACTCCAATTTGAAGTGGTGTAGTATGTAGCTAAACATTCCTGTTTCATGATTGGCTGAGAGTCATGTGAAAACAATTTTTCCTTTCAAATGTGAAATTCACTGAAAGAAACTGCTTGGTTTACCTTGAATATGTGATCTTGATCGATGTCTAAAAATATGATGAAAGATACTTTGAAGAGAAATGAGAAGAAAATTGTGATTTTTAGCTGTTGCTTCAAAATAAGTTTTGGGGGACTGCTCTTGACCTTAAAGTAGGCAGGGGCCTAGTACCCCAACACTGAAAGTTTTCCCATCAAAACTTTATCACAAAAAAATAATTTCAGTATGTTGGGATTGATACTGAATGTAATGCAGAAATAATTGGCTTAATAGTTGTTATCTTGTAGGGCTGTGATGGTTAATCGGTTAACCGGTTACAGTAACCGACCAACCCGTAGGTTACTCATTTGCGTCATTCCTCTGCATAGATTAACCGTATTTGTATTGCCAATTACTCAGTCACCGCGGCATGGCTTTGTGAGTAAATTGTTATACAAACATTGCACAACAAACAGTGTCAGTTTCTCACAAATTACTGCTCGAACAATAACTGTATAAAAAGTTTTAAAATCCCTGAATTAAGCTCCCTGAATGAAGTACATAATAATGAGTGACAAGTGGCACACCCATTAATTGTTACTTTCGTTGGCAGAACTTCAGGTGCTCATCTCCTAATCCCTTCAATACCGACACCCAAGCACAACTTAAAGGCCCAGTTCTCTCACCCCAAACAGTACTAATTCTCCTAACCTTCTTACTTAAGCCCCTCCCACAATTGTCTGAAATTCATCCTCATCCAGATACAATCTCAGTTTATTGCTTCTAGGTGAGTACAGACAAACTCAATTTATATAATCAAAACACTCTCAGTACCATTCATGCTGTGTAATATAAGCTTTGGTACTCTGCATTGTTTGAATTAGCTGTCAGTCAAAGAGCTGAGCCAATTGAGAATTTCGGTACCCGGGTTCCAAAATTTGCAGTTTGGGGTGAGAGGTTTGGCCCTTTAAGAAATAAGCGGCACGTTTGAGAGATTACCAAGCATGAGAAGAATAAGTGACACAAGGCAGACTTTTTGTTACTACCGTGCGATAAGTATGAAATCTGGTTCGATTATCCACAGATCGTTTTGACTTTTATTGAATAATTGGCTAAACATTTCTCGTGGTGAGTTGTTGTGGTGGTGCGTGTGTGATTTTAATAAGCAAGTTGAACAAACTCTTAGAAATCGGTAACCTTTTGGGGGATTTAAGCCATATGTTCGGTAAAACATGAAAGGCTGTAAAATGGATAAAAGCATTTTTGATTTTGTTGAGTTTTCATTGCTAGTCAGTCTCCTAAACTATACTCTTCGCAAAACTATCGTTAACTGCCAAACCTAAACTCATGCCATCAAAAGTATGGACCTCTTTCGAGAAGGAAGCCACAAGACAAGCAGGGAGCTGAAACAAAAGTGCGTAATGCTGCTGTGAAAAAGTTACCAAGCTCTGTACTTCTATGGCAATAAAACCTCCGCGAGACCATGATTAGGGCACAAGTATATTTGAATAAATCTCCCCACTGTAGCTAATCAAAATATTTTATCATGCTGCACCCCCGTAAATTTCATTATTTTTCATTGTTAGTAGCAGTACTTGGAAAAAATTTCACCTGTAAAATACAATCTTAAGCGCCAGATAATTCCTGCCATTTTGTTGTTTGCCCAATATCATATAAAATGGAACATTCCATGTTGATTTTTATGAATAAGCATACACAGATCATTGAACCGGCTGGGTTGTAGTTGCTGTAACGTACTGTACTGTAGAAGTCCACCCTAGGATGCACGTAAAAAAATGGGCAACTATCTAATTTTTAGCGGTACTGGACAACAAAAAAATGGACTCGATAAACGTATCTTATGGTTCCTTTCTGATATAAATATCCCTGTATTTTTTAGCACTTCTTGTCCAAACCTTATGTCTTGTTTAAAAATAATCAGCAAAAGAAATGCACTTTAGTCAGAACCCGGAAAAATCCATGTACACAGATATTTGTGATGCCGTTTCTTGATGAATTTAGCACGGGGCTTGGCTGGCTGCACAGGCCAGCTATGTAAGCCTGGGAAGTGTGATCATCATAACACAAACTAAATGGGGAAATTTGTTCTGAGGTCTGGTATTTTCACACACTAAAATCCATAGGAGATGGCGCGAGTTGTGATTGGCTGGCTCAGAATCAACGTATTTGAACCAGTCGTGATGCAGAGGCAATTCAAATTTTGCAATAGATCGTATGCATATGATGTCACCCAGCAAAACATGGTCCCTTCTTTCGTGGTAAAAATGGATACGCATGCAAGTCTACTGCATGCATGGGACCACATACATCATTGTTTTTGTTTGTAATGACGTCATATGATAACATTGCATAAGTCCTACTGTAAATAACTTTATGGTAGGAATGCTGGGAATTCCTTAATTTATGCAGGATAGTAGTGCTTGGTTGTGCTGTTTGCGGCTGGTAGGCCATTTACAGTACAATTGTGCAGATCGCTACTATGACAAACATGTGAGCGCTGTACATGTACTGAACACTGCATCAAAAGCAAGCTGCATCAAAACAGAGTGTTGGAGTGTTTCATGAAGTAACTGACGATATTACATACAGTAGGACCAGGCGGGAAAAAACAACAGTTGGTGGAATGTTAAAAAGTGCACATGGTCTGAAAGCTTTAGTAAATGTGGGATGTGCTTTCACTGTGAAAAGATGATATAAACTCAGCCCAAAATACCAACATTTTTGCCGCATGCTTACATCGGGGAACATGGCTAACAACACCATTTTTAGACTTGTACTTTCCTGTACAAAAGTGATGGTGCTCTTTGGAAATGTTGACTTTTTGTTGTTGTGTGAACATTACATCATTTTCAGTCAAACGGTTAACCACCAGTTAATAAAATTGATTAAACGGATAGTGAATTAACCTAAAATGCAAAGCTCTATTATCTTGCATAGTAAAATCAGAATATTCTGAAACTTTGAAGCCTACAAGGTTCAAATATGCCCAGAATGTTCCATTGAACAAATAAACAGAATCAGCAGAGTATACAAATGGATAAAAATTGTCAAAAACAGGTTTTGGGATTAATTGCTCGTAGGTTTGTGTCAAAGGTTTATTCCAAATGCCATCGTTTAGCAATTAATGACTACACGTTCACAGCCCTACAGCTCACCAGGGTTAGGATAAGGGTGGTTGGTTACAGTGCAGTAGGGTTATGAGTTAGAAGATAGGGTCTGGTCTTGGAGTTGGGGTAGATCTAGGGAACATGATCCCCTATGAACCTAGGGTTGGGATGAGATGGGGACTATTGAGACCAGATGGACCAGTGAGATGACTTGCCTGTATCTGGCACACATCAGATTTCAATTCGCATTTCACCTAAATGCTTGTTATAAGTACCCCTCTAACATATCATGATAAAAATTTGTCCAAACTCAACTGGTTTGAACCAAAGTAACCATTTCTTCAGCAAAATCAGTCCAATCCCAAGATTCAACGGTCAAGGGCCTCAGTATGTAATGTACTTGCCTACAAGAACAACTTGTTTATTTAATAATTGGATTGATTACATATTTATTGTGGGTTTGAGAGAACTGGCTTATATGGTCTAAATGTCTGGAAGAAATGAAGATGGAACTTTATTGCAGTTACAGTATTTTCTTAGGAAGGAAACTTTTATGGGACAAAAAGTGTTTTTTGGGATAAGGTCTGATAAGCATGCCAACATTGCTTAATGGTTCCTAATTAATGTTATTTTATTTTTCTGCATTTTGTCCTTTCAAGGAATATTGGAGAACATTGAGGGAAACTACGTTATGTCAAAGTTTTGAAGTGTTTGAGTGCTTTTCTCAGACGGAAATTTATTATCATTTTAAATTGAAAATTACGTAAATAATTGGTTACGTGATAGGAAGGTGTAAGAAATAAATCCTGTATCTATAAATTTTACATAATTTTTAAATTGTCCATTTTTAGAGAATGCCAGAACTTAACTGTATTTTAGAACGTCAAATTTCTTTCAAATATGATGATTTAAAAATATCGTATCATATCCACGAACACCTACTTGTAGAATAGTGCATAATATTTTAGTATGAATACTTTACCTTACAGGTAATGGTCATGGCTGTCCTGCTTATGATTGGTAAGTTTTATGACTCAATTTTCACTCTATTGCTATTGCTAATTAAAGGTGTGGGGAGTGGGTTAGAATAGGTTGGATGAAATTTTACTGCCTGGTTTCTATCCAATTGGTTTAAGCTGAGCTGGCCACGACCTGTTTTGAGTTGAAGCTCAGACTTGTTTTCCTTACTTTTAATATTGCTTATGCTGAGTAGCATGAGTAAATAAACAGAAATTCATTGGCTGAAAGCATAGTTTGCTTAGGGAGAAATTTAAATTTACAGTCATTTATACAGTGAACCTACAGGAGAAAGTGTAGATTGCACTTCTGTAAGTACAGCAACTTTGGATAGGATTAAGGTCTAGTTTTGAGAGTTTTAGAATGTTCTCCGTCTCTTTGGATTAGGGCAAAGGTTTCCAACCTATGTAAATTTTGTGTCAGAGAAACTGAAATGTTAACTATTTCATGAGGTCATGTTGACAGAGACAAACATTTTATTTAGAACCTCTGTAGAAAATGCTAGTCATTAACATTAAATTTCAAGTGACACTCACAATAAAATGCACGTACAGTCAAAGATTCTGCCAGAATTACACAAAAAAAAGGGGGGGGGGGTGACCAGAGATTGATTACTGCTAAACCCCAAGGTCAAATTGGTTCTGTCCTAAGTTAAAGTTACAAGAGGGCTCAGGGGGACAAATATAAATCTTGCTAAAAAGCCCTTGTACTGTAAGGTGCAATTTGAAGACCATTTGCCTACCTGTAAGTTTAAACATTGCTGAGAATTGTTGTCGTCTCTTTACAAAAAGAAACCAAGATATTGACAATTCTTTTTAATTTTCATGGAAATGAAAAGGAAGATTTTACCCACCTTTTTTTGGAAACTTTTTAAAAAGGGACGGAGGGGGCCGGAAGTCCTCCCCCTTTCCCCCTCTGAGGACAACACTGACAGCACAATATATGGGTTGGTTTGTTCATTAGTTTGACTATTTACAATAAAGTGCTCAATATCTGTTACACTGCAGCAAACATAATTTATATTGATGCATTTCAAATCCCTTTTTGTTTTTTCAGCTGTTCTTCTATCTGTTCCATGTCATGCAGAGCACCGTGTGAATCCGCATCATGAAAAATCAAATCTACCACCACAAGGACATTCAGAGACGGAAAGCATACTGAATTGTATGAATGTAAATTTTTCCTCAATCCTCAGTATTCATGGACCGTTCTCCAACTATAGTCTACCATCATGGGACCATTTCTTCCATGACAGTATGGAATTTTTCCACATGCTTAATAGAACAATTCATGGTCATGCTGGAGAAAATGTCACCTTTCTGTTTAACTTTACCAGTGGATACTTTCAAACTAATTTAAGTGCCACAGAAGGTATCCTATCGAATTATTCAGCGCTGACAAGATTGCTTGATAAATCATTCAGGCAACTTGAAAATATGACACATATGATGGCTGAAGCTGAAAATTTCATGAATTGGATAAGTAGTAACTTCACGAATGAACCTCCTCATATGGACAACCATGCTTTACAACAATGGGAAAGGTGTAGGCATCAGTGGTATGGAGAGTTTGAAAATAGATCTTACGGTAAGTATCATCAAGATTTCCTTGATGGCAAAGGCCTTGAGTTTTAGGTTTTCTAGGTGTGCTTTAACCCTTTACCATTGTTTGGGTCCTTTTGGACCCATACAGAGAGCACGGCTGTCACCCATCTTGACTGTTTCACCTGGAGCTCGAAATTTAGAGTAGCTACCTGAAAATTCAGCCACAACAACAAGAGAGACAATAGTTTAAGGTCACGGGGTCAATAGCCTACGGAAGCTGATGTGGGGCGTGCTACGTCCGCTTTTCCACCCACTCCAGAGGCGCGCAAGTATGCCCCAATTGGAGCACAACAGTAAAGGGTTAAATTACACTCCTCCCAAAATTGAGGAGTGTGGTAGGTGTACTATTTTGTTGAACTTCAATGCATTTTATGGGTCCTGTCCTCATTCTTCATCTACATGAGCAGAAATCACTCTCCTCACAGTGATGTGAGGTGAGTGATGGTGTGCAATTGCACCCGCATGCCTCAAAGATCAGTTCAATGCATTAGGCTTACAGTACTGTACTTGCCCAATACTCTAAAAACCTGTATTTCAAGGCCTTTTTCCGGGTGATTGCAGATAGGGTGCCAGAAGACTCTACTGTATGAAGATGTAGCCTATGACTACATAAGGGGTCTTTGTTGTGTTATCTCAGTATACAGTAGTCAGTAAATAAGCAGAGTGGTCACTGGTCAGTGGTCAGTGGGATATGAGAGCATTATTTACACTGTTGCTATATGGAGAGCATTGGCTAGATTTTGTCATGTAACTGCATTTGCCTGCAAATAGGCAGAATTGTAGTGCCCCTGTATGGGCGGAGTTTGGGGCTGGGGCTTATAGATATTTGGAGGTGGACGTTAAACTGATGGCCGTCCTAGCCTAACTGAAAGCTCTGCCAGGGAAAAGCCTTAATAAACAACACAGATGGATAGGGCAATACTAGCGTAAGCTAATCTAACGCTAGGCTAGGCTGGATCACTGTAAATTTGAGTGTGAAATGTTTGTTCGATAGGCCTGTAGGCCTATAACCTGTGTAGGGCCTATTTGCCCCAATATATGGCTCTATTATTGGGGTTCTTTGTTTAATTGACATGGGGGTAACTTTTTTTGCAGCCTTAATTGTTTTACAATCAGCTACAGGTATGAATGCAGGTTCTGACTTAAGGGCCGTGGGGTTACTTCTGCTTCAAACACAGCAACAAACAAATTAATATCATACAAAATGAAAAAATCTTCGAAAATCAAAAGGGGTAACTCCCCAAAACCTCACCCTGGATCCCCCCCTCGCACTGCTTCTTTCAATTGTCTGAACGAGCTTAATACATTCAGCTCCAAGTACCAGTTCCCTTCCACACAGTCATATTGTTCATTTTATCTAATTTGGTATCTGGAATACACTCTTGGTTTAGCTTCTGTGTGTGTATTTTGCATGCTACTGTTATGTCCTAATGACAGTACATTGTATGTAAACTTTGTACATACAACCTTAAAGCCTGCTGCCAACTTGTACCAGCTATATGCTACTCCCAGCTTGTACATGCAGTACAGTGCAATATATACTGTGCACATTTCAATGTGATGCCCCATATCCAGCTCTCATCACACTACCTGTACCTTTAAAATAAATTCATCCACTGGTGACTTCTTTTGTGAATTTCAATTTCTATTCTAATAGTGTCAATGAGAAATAAAGCACAAATTTGACTGAAATTTTTTCTGAAATAAGACGGTTGGTATTTTATCAATCAGTAACTGTTCACTCAACATTACAAACTGTTCCGGTTTATGAATGAGTCCTTCATCGGGACTAATTTAGAATGTGTGCAAGAAAACAGTAAAAAATCATGGACAGGCTTAACATTAGCTGCCTGCACAGTGGTAGCACTGATAGTAAAAAACGGACTGAAACAGTACATGGATCTTCCATTTTCAACGTTCAGCCATGTAGGTATCCTTGCCTGTCGTGTATACATAACGTCAAGATTTTAGCGCGCAGGCCCGGGCGCTCTACAATAATTCACAGACTCACTATAAGGAATCTGAAACTCTGAGTCTAAGATGATACTTAAGTGGTATTTGTTTACTTTTTTGCAGGAGGGGGGGGGGGGGAGGAAAAGTCAAAGGGGACAGAAAGCTGTGTTGCCAAGGGGTGTTATAAATAGTTTAATACCACTTGCCTATAGAACACTCAGAAAGCAGTGCTCATCTGGCATTACTCTCAGCCAAGATGGGAAACTGGTGAATCTCATATTTGGCATGTACTGTAGAGAGCCCAAAGTTGTGAGTAGGTGATCCCTATTGATTTTGGTTCCGATGATAAGCAAAACCTATGCATTCATGATGGTGTGTGTATACAGTAGTATGTTTGTGTGTATTTGTGTGTGTGTTTATGACACTTTGCTCGTAATTAACACGATATCTCAAGATAGGAATGTCTGACAGATTTAAAACTTAGTACATAGATGTGCCATATTGAGAGGAAGAACCCTATTATTTTTGGTGGAGGTCAAAGGTCATCTGGGATCAAAGTCTGAAAACCTTGTTAACCCTGAATTTCAAGTTGGGAAACTTGGATAGATTTCATATTTGGTATGTTTATGTATTGTGTTTAGGAGATGGTTGTTATTTTCTTTTGCAGAGGTGAAAGGTCATCTGGGGTCACTCGGGGTCAAAGTCTGGAAATCTCGTTATAGTACGATTTCTCAAGATACAGTAGGAAACTTGGATAGATTTCATATCTGGCTGGTTTATGGATGCCTTATGATCAGAAGATGGTCTCTATTGTTCTTCATGGAGGTCAAATGTCATCCGGGGTCACTGTGGTTGTGATCTTTTAAAATGCAATTTTTCAAGATAGCTGTCAGTCTGTATGTATGTTTTTCGGTCTATCTATGGTTTTTATGGAGGTCAAAAGTCATTTTGAGTCACTGGTGGACAAAATGTAAATGAAGACCTTGTTAGGTGTAAATACATCTTAAGGGTGGGAAACTTTAATAGATTTCACATGTGGTATGTGGGTGCACATTATGGTGAGAAGGTGATCCCTATTTTTGTTGGTGGAGGTCAAAGGTGAGATAAACTTATTTTTGAACATGCTAGTACAGTATAACATTTGAGTGAGGAAATGCATGATGGCACATGATGGGATTAATATGCAATGGAACAAATGCATTCTGGTTTGGTGGAGGGTCTCAAAGGTCATCTGGGGTCACTTGAGGTTAGGCACTGAAAAGCTTGTGAACTAGCTTACAAAGAGCCTCTGTGACTATTGACCCCTAAGGCTGCCACCCCTCAGAGCCTTCAGGCGATAGTCAAAAATTCCTTTCACAGTGCCCAAAAGTTGATGAATGTAATTTTCATGAGCCATAACAGCAATTGGTCTATCCCTGAATTAGGCGGTGCTCAGTGACTCTATACTGTATCATTTCAATATGCTACATTGACCACAAAGCTGTGTTTAGACCAAACATGGCCTATTTGGCCTGTTACGTCTGTTAAGTTCCTTATTTGAATGGAAGTCTTGATCATAGACCGACTACAAACAGTAACAACTTTCATTAAAAAGTTGACAAAGTAAGTAATCTTTTGTGTAAAACTATGGAACTGTCGTGTCTCAGATAGCTGTGTGCTAGTTGAGTCGCTGAACTGTGTGTATGCCTGTACGGTGTCAAATTACATTGCTCAGTGTGACTTTGGTACAATGGTATCAGTCTTCAATTAATAGCCTTGCTTCAACCGATTCATGTTGGGCTATGTGAATAAAGTTTGCGTTGGATTTGTACACAGTTGAAATGATTTTGGCTCCAACGCTGGAAGACTTTCAAGGTTTTTCTAGCGATGAGCTAAAAAAAAAAAAGCTTGGTCTGCTCTACTGGCTCTTGTGAACTACAGTCGGTATAAATTATTGCAAGATTTGAACTTGGTTGATGTAATGTTGGTAACATTCAGTGCCAGCAAATTTGAAGGTCATATAGGGGTCACAAGATAACAGGCAAGCTCTACATAACGAGCAATTTTTTTTTTTTTATCTGTATGCTAGTGGAGTAATGTCTCTGTTCAATGCATTCAGCCAGGAAGCACAGTGCCCATTGGTGTCATGTTTTTTTTTTTTCTCTTCTAGACTTTGGATATGAAACCGGTTTGCTGAGGTAAGTAAATCTTCTGCAGGTCTTTTGGTTTATTACTCAGATCTAGAGTTGGAGTCTAGTGTATACAATACATACTTGTATTTTAACTGCTCTCAGAGCAGTGGTGTGCAGTAGCTAGGGTTTGTTGCACCTGGTGCGCAGAAACAAAATAGGCACCACTACCCCCATCTCCCCAGCTAAACTCAAAAAGATGGAATTGCTGTATAATCAATGTCATGCTCCTGGTAAATGGTAATTCCACTATTTTTCATTGACTAGTGATCTGGATTTGGGGCCCCAAAGAGATGATGGACCCCAGTTGTCCTCCTAGCTACACCATCCACTGTTTCACAGGTCAAAAATTATTAGAAATGGGGTTTACTTGATTGCTGATCAGTTTTTCAAAGTGTTGTTTTTCCAAGGGGAATTTTCACGGGGTAGTGAAAATTGAGCTGTCCATTTAAACTGAAGCAACATACATTCTCAGCAAATTATTTTTATTCTTTTAGGGTTTAGGAAGCACCCTTTTCTTAAAATATGTTGCTGAGCAATCCTAGATGGTATGTTGAGTAGAAAAACTGAAGAAATTGAATGTCCTGCTATGCATTTTAACTGATTCACAAGGTCAGACAGAATTGAAAATGAGGTTCAATTGTTTGTTGATCAGTATTCTAAATTGGGTCCTTTTTCCAAAAGGTTTTCATTCCGTAGGACCCTAGTTCTGAAGGCTTCTTACTTCCAAGTACTTTTATTACAAAATGAGAATTGGGTCATTATTTCGGAAGGGTCCTAATTGTTAAGGAGTAAACTTATTCATGTGCACCCTCAGAAAAGTGACAACGTGTATATATGTATGTGCACACGGCACACTTGTGTGTACTTTCTCTCTACTTCTCGCCGTCCAATAAATAGCATGTACTAAAAGTAATCTCTGTGAGTTATTTCACTTATTCTTGTGTATCCACCTCCGTATTCATCCAACCACCATCAAGATGACAACAACAGGTTATGGGCCCAGATATCGTCTACTTTTCGATGGTGACGAACGTAAATATGAGCTTTGGGAGGTGAAGTTCTTGGGGTACATGCGCCTGCAGAAGCTGTACGACGTAATTATCCCGCCCGATGATAATGGCGAAGGTGAAGGTGTGGCTCCTAACGCACAAAAGAATGCAGATGCATTCGCGGAATTGGTTCAATGCCTAGATGACCGTAGTTTGTCGCTGATAATGGGAGATGCGAAAGATGACGGCAGAAAAGCATTAAAAATCTTGAGAGAGCATTACTTATCGAAAGGGAAACCTAGAATCATTTCTCTGTACACCGAATTAACTTCCCTAAAGAAATCGTCTGGCGAAAATGTTACAGATTATATAATTAGAGCCGAAAATGGAGCAACTTCTTTGAAGACATCTGGGGAGGTTATAAGTGACAGTTTGCTCATTGCAATGGTGTTGAAAGGTCTCCCAGCCGAGTTTAAATCATTTTCTACAGTTATCACCCAGAAAGACAAGGTACTTACCTTTAGTGAATTCAAGGTAGCATTGCGAAGCTTCGAAGAAACCGAGAAATGTAATCATGGGATGGAATCCAGTGAGAATAGTGTGATGAAAGTCCAGTACAGGTCAGATGTTGCTGACAAGTCGCATAAGCCAAACCACCCTAAAACCAGGGATACCCAAGCTGGATCGGGAACATTCTCAGGGACATGCTTTAAATGTGGAAAGAGGGGCCACAGGGCCGCAGATTGCCATTCTAAGAAGAGATGGTGTGAAATATGTAAGAACCACACCCATGATACCAAGTGGTGCAGAAAAAAGGACTCTGTAAAGTCTGTGGATGGTGATATGAATGCTGGTACTTCTAAAGATGAACACTCATATCTATTTAAGGTAGGAGTAAGCACAGGTGATCTGAAGATGACACATGAAGTCAAAGGGCTGTTAGTTGATTGCGGAGCAACAACCCACGTCGTGAATGATAAGTCGAAATTCATCAGATTTGACGGCAACTTTAACCCAGCAGACCATTACATTGAGCTGGCGGATGGTAGTAGAACTAACAATGTAGCTATGGGGAAGGGTGATGCAAGTATCACATTGGTAGACTTAAATGGAAATGCCCAGAAAGCATTCCTTAAAGATGCATTATATATTCCTTCTTTTAAGCAAAACATATTTTCTGTACAGGCAGCTACTGAAAAGGGGGCCTTTGTCCAATTCAAGTCAAATTCTGCTAAGCTAGTTAGTCCAAGTGGCACAGAGTTTAACATAGAGAAACGTGGGCGTTTGTATTTCTTGAATAATGTTGTATCCTCCAAAAAGGCATGCCATACACTTAAAGAGTGGTATGAAATCCTTGGGCACTGTAACACAAGAGATGTGCTCAAACTAGAAAGTGTTGTAGAAGGTATGAAAATTACTGACAAAAGTGAATTTGATTGTAGAGTGTGTATTGAAGGTAAAATGACACAGCACCGAAATAGAGAGCCAGATGAGCGTGCTCAGTCAATATTGGAGCTTGTTCATTGTGACCTAGCAGGTCCGGTCAAACCTGTTGCCAAAGATGGTTTTCAATATGCAATCAGTTTTGTTGATGATTATTCAGGACTTATTGTTGTATATTTCTTAAGAGAAAAGAGTGACACTGTTTATGTCACAGAGAAATTTCTGGCTGACATTGCACCGTATGGTTCTGTTAAACGTATTAGGAGTGATCAAGGTGGGGAATTTACATCTGATGCGTTCAAATCTCTTCTAGTGAAAAACCATATTAAACATGAGAAATCAGCTCCCTATTCGCCACACCAAAATGGCACTGCCGAAAGAGCATGGCGTTCTCTTTTCGAAATGGCGAGGTGTTTGTTGTTACAGTCTAAGTTGTCTAAAGAATTGTGGACTTATGCTGTCATGTTTTCTGCTCATGTCTGCAACAGGTGTTATAATTCTAGACTTGGGAAAACACCATATGAAGTTTTTACTGGTCACAAACCAAACATGAGTAGTATGCACGCCTTTGGAGCTGAGTGTTATGCCTATGTGCAAAATAAGAAAAAGTTAGACCCAAGAAGTGAAAAGGGAATCTTTGTAGGCCATGACAGGGAAAGCCCTGCATTACTTGTGTACTTCCCAGAGAGTGTCAAAAGAGTAAGATGTGTAAAGTTTCCTAAGGTAACAGAAAGTGTTGAAACTGATGACAATAGTATTGTTATGAGAGATGTACCTCCATCTAGTGATAAGCAAGATGAGGTTGCTGATGAGCAAACAGATGAGCAAATAGCCCCAGAGCATAATGTTGATAAAAATACCTCTAGTGAAGGTGAAAGCTCAGGTAGATATCCGAGTAGAAGGAAGGTAAAACCGAAATATCTAGAAGATTATGATCTTGGAAGTAGTGATGACAATAGTGTCAATTATACCATACATTATTGTTACAGGTTAAGTGATGTACCCAAGACATACCAAGAGGCTGTTGAATCTAAAGATTCAGGTCAATGGCAGAAAGCCATGGAAGATGAGATGTGTGCCTTGAGAGAGAATGAAACCTTCGAGTTAACACCCTTACCACGAGGTAGGAATGCAGTGGGGGGGCGTTGGGTGTATGCCATGAAACTTGGTCCAAATGACGAGGAGCAGTACAAAGCTCGTTTTGTTGCTAAGGGGTACTCCCAACTGCCTGATATTGACTATCATGAAACATTCTCTCCTACGGCCCGCATGACATCCATTCGAGCATTGATGCAATTATCTGTACAATACGATCTACTTGTCCATCAAATGGACGTGAAAACTGCGTACTTAAATGCCCCAATAGACTGTGAATTGTATGTTGATCAACCTGAAGGCTTTGAAGTGAAAAGTAAAAATGGGAAAAAGTTGGTGTGCAAATTACGAAAGTCACTTTATGGTCTCAAACAGAGTGGACGAAATTGGAACAATCTGCTAAATTCTTACTTGATTAGCCACGGTTTTACTCAATCACTTGCTGATCCTTGTGTTTATACCAAGCGTACAAATGATGATGTAATAATCATTATTATATGGGTTGATGATATTATCATTGCGACAAATGGTTATGCATTGCTCAGAGATGTAAAGAAGTCTTTGTCAGACAAATTTAGAATGAAAGATTTAGGTGAAATTTCCATGTTCCTTGGTATGAGTTTTGTTCGTGAAGATGATGTAATTAGAGTAAACCAGTCAAAGTATGTAGAGAAAATGTTGGAGAAGTTTGAAATGCAAGATTGCAAACCAAAGGGCACACCATGTGAAATGAGTGTAAACAAAACTGTTGAAGAGTCAGGGGAACTGGTAGAGTTAAATGATCCTAAACTCTATAGAGAGATTGTGGGAAGTCTCATTTACATAATGACTGCAACTAGACCAGATCTCTGCTATATTGTTGCAAAGCTGTCACAGTACATGGCAAAACCCACTGTGACACATCTAACTATGGCAAAACATGTTCTGCGTTATCTCAAAGGTACAGTGAAGCAAAATTTGGTCTTTAAGAAGTCTGCTAAACCATTAGACCTTCTTGGCTTTTGTGATGCAGACTGGGGTAATTCTGGAGACAGGCATAGCATTTCAGGATACTGTTTCCAACTCTCAAGTGATGGTCCACTGATATCATGGAAAAGTACTAAACAGCGCACTGTTGCAATGTCAACTTGCGAAGCGGAGTACATGGCGTTGGCCACAGCAATTCAAGAGGCAAAATTCTTGATACAATTGTTGAGTAGTATGATTGGCTATGACTTGTTTAGTTGTGTTACTCTGCACTGTGATAACCAAGGAGCTTTAGCACTGGCAAAGAACCCTGTGCAGCATCAGAGATCAAAACACATTGACATCAGGTGGCCACTTTATTAGGTCAGAAATTCAGGAAGGTTCTGTACAACTTGTTTATGTCATGTCAGAAGAAAATATTGCTGACATATTTACCAAACCTATGACCAAATTCAAGTTGGTAAAGTTTACTGACCAGATCATGGGTTGTCAGTCCTAAATTTAACAGAAAGAACATGCAAGTTTTATGTGTCAATTCCTCCAGGAAGTTCAGTACTGACAGAAAATTGTTGATGTATACTCTTAAGCTTTTGTTTTTAGGTAGCTTATCTCAATTTCAGTTTGGTTTGGAAAGGTAGGCTATCACTTTCACAATTATTGCTATATTCATATATATCCATGTGTTTTTTTTTTTTGTTGTCCATCATAAGTTTAAGTGGGGGTGTTAAGGAGTAAACTTATTCATGTGCACCCTCAGAAAAGTGACAACGTGTATATATGTATGTGCACACGGCACACTTGCGTGTACTTTCTTTCTACTTCTTGCCGTCCAATAAATAGCATGTACTAAAAGTAATCTCTGTGAGTTATTTCACTTATTCTTGTGTATCCACCTCCGTATTCATCCAACCACCATCAAGATGACAACAACACTAATTTCGAATTGAGGAAAAAGGTCATTATTCTGATGGTTTATTATTTTGAATAGAAGGTAACTAAGGGTCATTATTTTGAGCAAAACAAGGGCAGGGTCAATATTTTAAAGGGTCCTTATGTATCCAAAATATAGGAATAGACAGATGCTTCATAACCCTTCTGCCACACTTAGGGTATTATCTAACCCTGGAACGGGGCTGGGTGTTCCTTACATGGCCTATGTAGGCTCATTCCTCTCACAACGCAGCCCTTCTGCAAGTACAGTTAACCCTTTACCGTTGTTTGGGTCCTTTTGGACCCATGCAGAGAGCTCGGCTGTCACACATCTTTACTGTCAATGGGGTCAATGGCCTACGGAAGCCGATGCGGGGCGGGCTACGTCCGCTTTTCCGCCCACTCCCGAGGCGCGCAAATATGCCCCGATCGGAGCACAACGGCAAAGGGTTAATAAATGTACTCACTTGCCAAGAAGCCTGTGGAACTTCATCTCTTGCATCCCCAAATAACAAAATATTCTCACCAAACTTCACACAGATGATCTCTAGCATGCAATTTACCTTTCTGCAAAAGATTTTTACAAACTTTTATCAAAGAATGGCAGAATTTTCACTGTCAATTTTGACCATAACTGTTAGTCAATGGATCATGTTTTTGAGTTCTTGACAACTGTTCTTAGCAGAGGTCAAAGGTCACAAGAGGGAAACTTGGCAAAAAGTGATACTTCACCTGAGTAGCTGTCTTCATACAATCTTTGATTAGTGGCAATAAGAAGTGAACGTTATCTGGAATGCCGCGTAGACTATGCATGTGCTGCTGTGACTTAGCAACTGCATTCATATCCCATCAAACACCAAAAGAAAATGGCCTCTACTTGTGCAGATGACATGATGCAGTGCTAAATTTTCTTTATATCTCGCCCCAAATGATCCCTTTTTTGCACTCAGTTATTTTGGTGAGATCTCAACAATAATGCATTTTTGGTCATTGTAGGATACTTTAAGTTGTAAAAGTATTAAACCAGCTAGGTCAGTTATTTCATATTTTGTGCATCTTAGTTAGTGACTATGTTTGTAAAGTAACGTTACCCACGCAAGGGCTGTGTTGTGAGAGGAATTAGCCTATAGGACATGTAACCAACACACAGCCCTGTTTGAGGGCTAGGTATTATTATGTTTAGGATTATGACATTACCAACTCATCTGCTTATAGAGATCCAAACTCTGGTTTTGGAATCATAAACTGGGTATCTGTTACCAAATCCAATTAAATTTTATTTCTGTGAACATGGCTGATTTATTCTCAGTGACATATGGACCCTTCTTTGCATAATTAAAGGCTTCCTGTTCATAATCTTAACAAAGGGTTAACTCTGCATTCACTGGACAGTTGAGTGACTTATCTGCTGTGTTAATAGCTTGTGTAATCAACTGGAAAAAGTTCTTCACAGGCCAGGGTTTCAGTGCTATTCTAGAAGTGATAGTGGTTTGTTACAATTACAAATAAATGAACAGATAAGGAGTATTTTATTACACCCGACCTCCCCTTTGTGAGGCCTGGTCAGAATGTCCTTATTTTTAAGCAAGTGTAGTCATAATGACCCTTTTGTTCAATTTTAAATAAGTAACAACCTGTATTACATGTTCTATTTGAAATAACAACCTTGGTTCTTAATTTGGAATAATGCATTATTTGTGGCTATCTGTGTTCTACTTAGAATAACAACCCATTGGTATAACAGCCCAGCATTTTAATCCAAACTATGGCCCATTGGAGCAGCAACCCTTCAGAGTACTGATTCAAGCATTAGATTCAAAATGACCCTTTGGATTATGCAGCCCCTTGGAATAACGATCAGACCAGGTTCAATGAACCTCTCTTATGAGTTTGTGTGCATAACTGATCTCTTGCTTTGTGGTACAGTTCAGAGTCAAGTCTCAAAAATGAGCAAAATTTCCTTTTTCCTTAATTTAGATTGTTTGAGAGTCTAACCTTCAAAAGTCTGGATAAACTTGAACTTGGTCGTATTCTGAATGAGAGTGGGGTCAATCCGATGGATTTTCTGCAACAAATGCTCAATGAAGATGCTGTATGGGGAAGTGTTAGACCATACCTGCCATTCAAATACATAAGATTTGTTGAGGTACTGTATTGTTGTTAACTTCTTTTAAGTGAACTCGACTTTGTAGGGCCTATGAAACTTAATAACGGTATTCTCACTGGAATTAAAATTGTTCTCCTATGCAACAGGGTGTCAGATTGAACTGAATGCATGGTCAAGTGGTTAGAACATCCGGCTAGTAGTTGGAAGGTCTAACTCAAACCCATTGAATAGACACTGAGCCATAAAACACCCATGCTGTGACGTCGCTTCTTGAAAAAGCAACATAGACACCCCAGTACATCAAAGGCGGTAAGGGGTGTAACTAATATCTGAATTTGTTACATGATCTGTGACCTCAAATGAGCTATGCTTTCATTGTGCTCACACAGCGTGAAAAGCAATTAACACATGCTGACTGAGCTGTTAGCCAACCCCAAATGTTACGTAACTTTTTGTGTATCGTAACACATCTTTTACTGTCAATCAATAAATCAGATATGAAACTTGACTAAATCAAGTCTGCATGTAGTGAGCTTCTTTTCTTTCCTGAAGTAATAATAGTTAATCAGGCAGAGAGGAAGAATGTAACAAAAAGTAAGAGGGAACATTTCATCATGCCTAATTTTGTACAATAACTGATTTAACCAAGGGGTCCTTTGGTCATGGAAAACCTGGAAGAGCCATGACTGGAGAACTTACATGTAGTTGGAAAATTATTGAAATACCTTGAGAAGTTTTGCATTCAAGTGCAAAGTCCTTGTAAAGTACTGTACAGAGCTCCTAACATGTCATACTGCTTTTTATGATGGTGAAGTAATTTATCTTACAATGTTGTCATCCTTAGCTTAGTAAATCCTTCGGTGCGATAATTTATCTCACTATTTTGATATCTTGTTAGATGCAAAAAGGGCTTGGGTGATGAATCAGTTCAGCCATGTTGTCCAGCATGCAACAGTGTGGGAACTTTGTTTGAATGTATTGACTACCTCTATAAGCTTTCATACCTAGTCACACCAGGATAATTATCTCACCCTGTTGACTTCTAAAGGATGTCAACATGGTATGATAAATTATCATACCATGAAGACTTGCAGTATATGGCAGTTTAGGAGCTCCGTAAGAAAAGTCATAAAACTTTTCACAAAGTGACATTGTTCCTTTCCTGATAATAAATAAATATTAAATTGTATCATCACTTGTTATCAAAATTTATTATTCTCTCACCTCAGACTTTGCTGCTATAGTAAAAAATAAGAGTACAAGGGGAAGGTCTTCAGGTAAACATTCTGTATTTGGTTCTGAAGTCATGGGAAAAATCATGAAAATTTTTTTCCCAGATAGTTGAGTCAGGTTCTCACACAGTTATGGAAACCTGAAAAAGCATGAAAATTTTTTCCAAGGCCTGTAAAAGTCTATAAGTAAAAGTCTCAAAACCTATATGTGAGAGAGATTGTGTAGAGTCTTTGAAATTGCTACAAAGTTGTATTGTTCCATTCACTTTTGTAATATCAAGGTGTGTTATTAATTTACAAGGTGTGTTATTAATTACTTGTATGATAAAAATTTATTACTGTCTTCAACTTGAAGTTTGATGTAGTTTTTGTTAAATGTTGGGGGAATAGGTCATGTAAATTCTGTATTTGGTCTTGGGTTTAAAATGGTGTGAAAGAAAGGCTAATTGAAAATTGATTTTGTAAAAGTGAACAGTGTAATTCTACATGTGGTCAATTAAATTTGATGAGTCTGCATAGGCATAAAATGAAACCTTATCATTGGAATTTGTGTTTGCCAATATGTTTCAGCCATGATCCTTATATGAAAGGCTTAATGTCATATCAAGTTTTGATATGTTAGAGGGTTACTCATTCTAAGCATTTTGGTGAAATTTGCATTGAAATCTGATGTGAGCGAGGTTCTCAAGATGTGAACAAGTAGTTGTCACATTTTCAAACAGTGAACTTGAAGCAAACACATGTGACATCATATCCCCACATTAATGGACAGTATTTTGTTTTATTTTAAACTTCACAGTGTATTTTCTCCTCAACACTCCTATATTGTGAAATATTGATTGAAAGTGGCATAAGATATTTTCAAACTTTGCAGTCCCTATGGGGAGGTCCTATTCCCATCGACTTCAAGGCCAACAAAACAGTCTGAAAAAAAAAGGGAAGGCATTCCTCGTCGATGTGAAGAATTGATATGGGCAATTACACAGTAAACCAACACAGTTGCATCACATAAGGGTTAATTTCCATTCTGTGTTAATTTCATGTGTTTTATTATGTTCAAGGCTAATCTTTAAATGCACAGACATAGCCTAAAAATTTTCAGCTCACTTCCTCAATATTGGAAAAAAAATCTACAGGGGTTCAATGGAAAATGTAACGGGCGAACATTGACAAACATCAAAAAAAATAACGGGTGTAACATAATTGACATACAACATGCAAAATGCTATTTTTCAGAAAGTACATAATGTGGATAGGTTTTGGTATTTTCCTAGGATGATATGTAGCAGTACTTCATAACAAACCAGATGGAATCACCTTATGATCAATATGAAGCTCACAAGACTATAAGTTATAAATGTATGTCAATGTTACACCCGTTATGAAATTGTGTTCGCCTGTTATAAGAAATATGCTGAAACTCAAAAAGTTTGCCATATATATGGACCTTGCCAATAACTTATGTTGTAATGTGATGATGGTTGACAACTAACAAGGTAACATCAAAATATGATGAACCTTGCACTCATGAAGCATGTTTGAAAATATTTGACATACATTTATGTGATGCATGTGTATGTCAAACAATTATAAATTACCCTGAGAACATCATTAATTGGTGTTACCTTGTTTATTATCAATTATCAAAGACATAGTAACCTCTAGGCATATAAAGCAAGGACCGTATATGGTAAACTTTTTTTTATTCCTGCAGTTTATCAGCACTTTCTATAACGGGCGAACACAATTCTATAATGGGTGTAACATTGACATACACTTACAATTTATGGTCTCCCGAGCTTAATATTGATCAAAGAGTGCCCCCAATGGGATACTTATAAAGTAATGCTACATATTATCCTCAGAAAATGTCACAAAGTATGTACATAATAAACTTTCTTGATAATAGCCATTTCTATTTTGTAAGTCAATGTGTTACAGCCATTATTTTTCTTGAAGTATGTCAATGTTCACCCGTTATATTTTCCGTAGGGCCTAAAACAGAAATATTTTTCAAAATTGAGGGAGCAAGTTGAAATTTTTTAGGCTATCTCTGTACATGTAAGGATTAGCCCTGAACATAGTAAAACATATGGAACTACCTAACAAAACAAAATATGCATATGTGATGATTCTGTGTTGGTATACTGCGTAATTGCCCATATACAGTAATCTCTGCTTCCCTCACTTTCACTTTGGAACACAAATCAAGTAAATTCGTTGGCTAATATCTCGAGAAATACCTGTCTGATTTGAATGAAAATTCCACCACACTATGTAGATTTAGTTTTTAAGTTTCACACATGAAAATTATTTTTTTTTCTTAAACTTCCCCTTTAATTTGTGCAATATGTTCTCATTCGTATCACAGCCTAGAAGGATTCAGAATTTGTCTTCAGAAGAGTTATTTGATTTGTTGGTTAATGTGGAATTTGACAGAGAGTCTTACTACCATTTGCTTTCTAATGTCAAGCATGAGCACTTTGAACAGGTGCTTGACTTTGGGAGAGAATTTGTTCATGTGAGTTGTGATAATTCCTTGTGAGTATTAAAATTATGCAAAATTCTGAAAGGATTTAGAAGCTTGTGTGTATTTTTATGACCAAAGAGTGTACATTAATAGCATACATTTTTAACAAATCAGAATCACATTGCCAACGTAGAAAAGATTGAATGATTTATCCCAGTACCTGTTGGTCACCATGTTGACCTTTCAAAGTATGAATAGTAAAATTACTTTATGTCTTTATTGATAGTGTCCTTCATTTGCTGTCTTAGTTCATGTTGTTGACTGGTGACTGGTCAGCTAGAATAATAGCAAGTCTTTTTTCTTTGGGGGGGGGAGCTAGATCAGGGGAAATGAAACTTGACTTATAGGGGGATGTAAAGTAAAGGAGGAATGGAGGGGAAGGACTCTTCACCAAGTTTTTGATTCCTTACTGAAGGCATGCAAAGAATCTTTGTCATGTGTAAGAGAGAGACACTTTTGCTTGTTTACACCTTATCTCAAGAAGAGTAACATGGAAGGGTACTCATACTAGTTGATATATGTAGATGGCCCATATAGCATAAATGATCCCTATTGTTTTGGTGGAGGACAGTTCAGTTCAGTTCAGTTCAGTGTATTTCTCTATATCTCCCCTGACAGGGTACAAGAGACTTATAAAATTAATACAGTAACAAAATGCATAGTTTATAAACAACAAGGGTCATAGGGTCATATCAAACAAGGGACAAGGGTCATATCAAAGTAACCTTGTTTTCACAATACCATAAGGCAGAATACAAAGCATGGAGAGATTTCATACTTATTATGTGGATGAATTATGATAAGAGGAAGAATCCCATGGTTTTGGTGGTGGTTTAAGGTGATGTGTGGTTTTTGGGATCCAAAGTCTAAAAACCTTGTTACATACAGTATCTCAAGCTAAAAATACTTGGATGGAATCTATATTTCATGTGGATTGTGGTGAGGTCAAAAGTCATGTGAGATCCCTGGTCATCAAAGTTTCAGTACCATGTTTACACAATATCTATCTATAGGTGTAGTCTTGCATGATAAATTTCATACAGTTTGTGGATGCGTTATTCTGAAAAGTGAGATATTTTTTTATGATGGAAGTCAAATAAAGATCACCTGTTCTCTATGAGGGTGAAAATCTGAACTGGAATTATACAATATTTCAAGGTAATAAGCTTGCATACTTTTCAAGTACAGTTCCATGTGGATGCTTTATGAGAGTTTGAAAAAAAGCCAGACTTTTCAGCAGCAAAGAATTACTGAGCCTTTGGACTTTCTGTCATTTTTTGTTATCAATATTTGAGTAATCAGGAAAAGTGTAAGAAAAGTGACCATTTTGTTATTTCATCCAATTTCATGAACTCAGACTGATGGTGTTCCACCACCCAGTGTCACAGCAGCTGTCATAGATGCAGCTGAAGTTCATTGGGGTCCAGTTCAAAGATGGACTGAAGACAATGTACGTAAGCTACATGCATTTGCTGTAGCCTTGGGAAAGGACCGTCTTAAGAAGTTGTCATCTGAAGCCTTCCATGCAATGTGAGAACATATGAACGATTTCTTCTGTATCTTGCTTTAAAGGGAAAATGTAGTCACCTCAACTTGTATTTGTCCTGAATATAATCCTGTTTCATGGATGTCCTCTTAAGAATCTTGTGACGAAATATTGCTGTTTCAATTGTAAAATTTACAGAAATTTACTGCTTGCTTTTCTCTGAATGTGCACTAATGAAGTCAACTTTAATACTGTAGTGCTTGTGCAGGGTAAAGTAAGCAGTTATATATCATAATCTGCAAATTTAACAAGTGAAGAAATAACTTCATTTCCAAGTACATTTCAGGATCCTGAAGTGTGGGATCATGAAATATACTTGGAAATAGAGTCCGTTTGTTCAGTTGTTCAATTTGTAGATTATGACATATTACTTCTTACTTTTCTGTGAATATTTAATGTGTGTATGTGGAAACATCATGAAGGGTGATTTATTGGTAAAGCACACTTCAAACTTGAGTTGATGTTACAAAATAATTTTGTGAGAGGCAGCTATGTAAGGAAGAACAACAACAACAATTGTAAAAATGTGAGGAAAGTTGTTAGAGTGGGCTCATCATTGACTGCTAACACCTTCTGTTCTTTTGTTTGTTTTGAGTCTACCAAATCTGGTGATGTTGCACAGGATGGGTGAATTGGACCATGTGTTCTCTGTCTCGGTCACCAGCGTTGCAAAACGTCACTGGGGTTCTGCAGTATCTCAGTGGAATATTGCACAGTTACAGAGACTTGGACCATTTCTTCTATTCTTGAGTGTGGATGATTTCATCTCCATGGATACAGATGATGTATGTATAGTTGCCCTAAGACTGGTTACAACAAAGGCTTCAGTCACACCAAACAACAATGAGGAATTTGCTACAATTACGATTAGCATGAAAATTGTTACCATGCAATTTCAGTGAAGTGGTTTTAAGTCACAATACTGTTACACTGTACTTTCCTTAAATGTTTGTGTTCAATGTTCAGGTATGACCACTGAATTAAAATTGCATGGTAATTGTTTTTTGACTAAGCTTGTAGCCGTATCGAATTTGTCATTGTTGATAAGTGTGACAGGGGCTTAAATGACTGATGTAGTGTATGGTCACTTTTTATTGACCAATAAGAATTTTACTTAATGCTAGTTAAGCTTTCCAAAAGTTTCCTTTAACTAATTGGGTAAGAACCTTAATTAGGAGAAAAGACAACATTACTCCTGAAAAATTCTGCCACACCCTTCTTCCTCCCTTGTTAATAAGGGTACTTCAGGCTTTATGTAGCTTCTCATGACCTTGAAACCCCTACATGAATATGCATTTTGACTACTTTTAATCAAATTAAGGTAAAAATTTCAGCCAAACTTGAAGCCTCTATGTAATCTTTTTCGTAGGACAGTTAACTATCTTTCTTTCTTTCCTTTAATGACCTACATGAGGTTTAAGCACAACCTCTATTCTTTTAACTATGTTTAGCAGTACATTTTGAAGTACAACCTTTGAATTGCAAAACTTCATAACAGAAGTTCTGCAGTGGATAATTCCTTGCTGGTTTTCATGATGGAGATAGAATTCAGTATTTTTTTTTTTTTTGGGGGGGGGAGGAGGGGGGAACAGGGGAATATACCATATTAGTAACTGGTAATTTTTTCACGCATTTTGCATGCTGTAATACAGAGGGTTCAAAATAGCAGTGAACAACATAATAATTTTGTGTCTTATTTTTTAGCAAACTGGGGAAATGTTTCGGCTAACAAAAATTGTTCTGTTGTTTGAATTCTCGAACACGTAAAACTTATTTTGATATCCTGTGCTACAATAATATTCTAATTTGCTAAAATTGATATATTTGCCAAACAAACACTGTGAAAGCAAACTGCGTCATCATTTCATCCCACCTAAATTATATCGATGGTGCTAATTTCCTAGTTTGAAGGACACTTGTTTTTACAACATTCACCTGTTTCAGGTGTGGTACAAAGTATAAATCAGGTGGCACAAAAAGGGGATAATTAGGGTTTGTTTTCAGAACAACTCTGCACTCTGTTCATAATAAAGACAAAATGATTTGTTAACACTGACGTTGTAATTAGCCTCTGTTTAGAGGAGGTTGTATTGTCTCTTCTATAATCCTGAATTTTTTTTTACCTGTACTAGTTAGAAAATTTCTTTCAGCAGTGATTATCACAACAATTTTTTTTTTCGGAATACTTGAGAAACCTTGTCAAAGTTTCACTATTTTGGTAAACAATCAGTTCAGAAGGAAAATTGAAGGACTGAAACAAAAGATTCATTTTCTCTGTCAAGCTCTGATAGTCATTTTAAGCCATTTTGTGCAGTGCGTTGTATTCTTGTATTACAGAATAATTGACAAGCATATCTGCTTTTGCTGTTGTGGTTAGGGATTATCTGCTCATGGGACGGTTTATGTAATTTTTTTTGTTTGTTGTTGGGTTGTTAAGTTTTCTTTCTTTTTTTCTTGTTTTCTTTTTCATGGAGTGCACTCTCGACAAACCTTTGGCTTTTAGTTGCATTTCCTTCCACTCTCATTATATCTTCTGTAATTTTGTTGAACTATGTCATTGTATACACTTGAGTGGTGACACAAATAAATGAAATGAAATAATGTAATGTCTTTGGAAGGTTCCATGCAGCATACATGTATGTAATAATTCTTGTATGGTGTATCATTTCATTTTAAGTGATAAATATGGCAAAACTTTATGGTTAGATGAAGAGGATATTTTCCATTTTAAAGGAATCTCAAACTTCACACTAATTCTCATGACTAAATATTTGCCTTTAAGGAGATCCATCAATGCTACAGAAGTTTTTTAGGAGAACTGGAGTTTCCAATAAACCTACCCAAACACTTGCTTCATTACTTCAATTAGTGGCTTCAATGATTGGTAGGTCTGCTTACCATTCTGGTACAATAAGGTCTAAAACCTTAGGGGTTTAAAGGACAACTAACAATAAATTCTGAAATTGTTGCTGACAAAAAGGGAACTGGCAATTACTCTTGGTGCATTGAAGCATTGGATTTCCTTTCAGTATAATCCAGGTAAACTACTATACTATCAAGTGACAACATTCAAGGCTATTTTCCTTTGCTTGAATGAGCGTGCAATTAATATTGATTACAGCTCTTGACTAGGTTAGGGAGAGGACGAATTTTTCCAAATGTTTTCAGATGATATGGTAGTATCCATATTTGATTTTGTTTGATTCTATAATATTCTGCTCTTCTCATTATTCTTTTTCATACCTATATCTTGCACCTTTTCTTGTAAATCTCACACCCAGCTACTTGTGATTCTACCACAAATCAACAACTTTGAATTTGACAGGAGGCAGGGACATGCCATAGTCTCTAATGTTGCCAGCTCTAAGGGATGGACTTGGTCTGTAAGACAGGTCAAAAGGTAGGTAGGAAATAAGTTGCCGAGGGGGTAATTAAAGGGAAGAAATTGGAAGGAGGTTGAGATGTGCTAAAGCAAGGTTTGTACTGATTGTAGCTTGAATACTGGAAAGTCAGGGAGAACTAAAATTAAATTTTCAAGGCCTGGAAAGTACTGTAACTATTTAGTAAAATTTTAGATTTATCACTGGTTTGAAAACTTCAAAGGACTTTTACATCTCATGGACAGAAATACTCATAGATAGGATGGATGGGTGCTTTCATTTCATTTACTTATATCCAGTATAAATATAAAATTCATAAAAAGGACATAAAAAAGTGAGTTTTATTAAAATGTTAGTATACGAAAATACAAATAAAGACAAATATATGCAAAATGTAAGCAAGTGCAGCTGTCTACAATAAATTATTCAGATTACCATTTTGTAAATAAAGAGCAGCACGATATATGAAGCTATTTTTATACACATTAGTTCTAAATTTAGGTGTTATTGCTTTGTTTCTCAGGTTATACCTAGCTGTTTCTCGAATTAATAAGTTAAGCTCAGCATGCAAAGAATGTCTGTCATTTCTCTGTGTGCAATTGACACTTCTAATGGAACTCATTTTTAGCAGAATTATTTACAGTACTCATAAGAAAGTTAAAATTGATGTTAAAAATTCTAGAACAAACCTTTAAAAATGTTACAAATCTTTTCTTATCTTTTATTAACACAAAGTGATACCAGGCAGCAACAGCATATATTAGGTGTGGTAGTATATTGGCAGTAAAAACTCTTTTCCTTACATCAATATAAAAATATAGAACAATATGCGATATAGTGGAAACTATGAAATACACCTGTTTCAGAATTCTGCTTATGTGATCAGTGAAATTAAGTTTATTATCAATGCAAACATCTAGATAAACTGTATGATGAGTGCATGTTACTTCAGCAATTTTTATTAAGATTTTAGTTAGCTTACATGATAAAAGACCTTAATTCTTAATATTTATTTTCTCAAAAACCATTTCCTTAGATTGCTTTGGATTTAAAATTAGATTCTTCCCATCACACAGCTCTACAATATTTGATACATCAGTTTCATAACTTGCTTGGTCAGCCTGATGCATTTGCTTTGATACATTACATACAATAGCAATGTCATCAGCATATATCAATACAGTACATATGGAAGTAGATCGTATTTGGTCAGTATAAATTGTGAACAAAAGGGAAGACAAAGGACCACCCTGAGGTACTCCAACATTAATTTCCAATTTTTTGGTCAGACCTTGCGAATAATTACTTGTCTAGGCCAACCACTTACAGAATTTCATGTCCAATGTAACAACTGTGGCTCCTCAACAAACCCTTGCATATCCTGGATTAATGGTTTGGAAGCACTGTGTTAAAATGAAAGAAAAATCAAGAAATAAAACCTTGGATATAGTAGTATCTTTGTTATTTGATCCTTTGACAATATAGTGGATGAGAGTTAAAATGGCACCAGTACATGATAATCCCAAGCAAGTTGATTGCTATCTCCATATTTATCTGTAGCTTTTGTTATTTGAGGTACAATAAATTTTTGCATACAATTAAAACTTAAGCTGGCAAGGTCAATTGGTCTAAAATCGTTTACCAAACGTGGGCTTGATACCTTGGGTATAGGGGCTGTTATGGCATTCTTCCACATAGCTGGTATCTCACATTGTGCCATACATTTATTAAAAATAGTTGTAAAAATACCTGATATTTTATCCACACAAAATTTGTATACCCACCAGGCTATATTATCAGAGCAACCAGCTATACCATTCTTTACAGACTTAAGACATTTTGCAACACTCTTTTCTTCAAATTTGAAATTTTCATTATACGTACATTCAGGCAAATACAAGGGGACATCTAAGCAAACGGAATCATTAAGAGGCCCGAAATAAACATTTAGTTCATTTGCCATCTCTCTGCTAACAATTTGTTTTTCATTATTGTCTGTTAATCGTTCGGTTTTAAGTAGGTCCCACAGAGATTTAGAGTCAGCGGTCACTTCCTAGAAAACAATTGTTGTTCTGTTTTGATGAACGCGTCTATAAATATCTCTCTGTATTCTATTCCTAAGTTCTCGGTCATTTACTTCTATCGCATGTCGTTTTGCTTTTTCCAATCGTTTGATATCAGCATCAGCTGGAAATCGTTCACTAAGAGTTGCTAATGGAATTGCCTTCTTTGGAACACACGTCTTTCACAAAGTTAATGTGTGCTACTGCATTATTTAATTTACGGTGTATATTATGCCAGCATCTCCTCAGATTCTTTCATTAACTATTCTTTTAATGACCATCAATTCTACACCAAACTAAAATTGTGGTAGTGATCTACAGAAATTCTTAATTGGCACAGCTCTTTGATTTACAGCAGAAGTGAAAAGCAAACAAAAAATGCAGAGTCATGATGCTCATATTACACAGCAGTTGCTGTACTGAGAGTGTTCTGATTCAGTGGCGTAGCCATGGTCGTGGGGGGGGATATCAGAACCTCTCCATGACCCAACCTTGCAATGCAAAAAACACCTGAAAAAGCGGGTTTTCCCTCTCTATCCTTAGGCGTTTCCCTCATTTTGTGCTCCCAAACCCCCCATGACACCAAACCCACCCTCCCCCCATGACACAATCCTGGCTATGCTCTCGTTCTGATTTAGCGTGTTCGATTACTCGCCCGAGTTAACTCGTGTCTGGCGCGACGACGTTCGATTAGCTAATGACGTCAGCATTCGTGCTTACTCGCGCCAGGCCCAAGTGAGCGACCCTTCGAGTCGGTTACTTAGGTAAGTATCCCATCGTGCTTTGGGAAAACATGGCAGCTAAAACAAACAACATGCATTCGTGAACAATTTCTGAGCATGTAAATACAGTGGGGTAAATATGAAACTTCTGACTTGTGAAAAGTGGTTGATGTCGGAATTAGTGAAGTCACTGTTAGTGTTGACTTTTGTTTTTCTCTTCCTCTCCCTTCAGGATACTAGGTGGGGTTTTTAGTGCTATAGTGTACAGCAGTGTCAGACAGTTAGCGAAATTAGTGCAAAGCTTTCAAGAGCAATCTTAGTGAAGTATATACCAACTACAGTGTATTGATTTAGCGATTTAGTGTATGAACTTTGAACTTTCTCATTCCAAATACTGAGTCAGCTCCCTGAACATATTTTCTCCAGCTATAGAGAATCAGCCAAGGACTTTACAGGTAAGCATTCTTTAGAGGCTTCTAACATGGTAGCAGAGCCTGGTTGCTAAATCCCATCCTCCATATACAGAGTCATGGCAAGTTACAAAACCCCACCAGTATTTAGTGAAGCGAAGCCGTACGCCAGATGGATCGAAGAGGTTAAAGCCTGGCAGGTAGTGACAGACTTAAAGAAAGAGAAACATGGCTTGGCCATAGCCTTAACCCTTCCTGAGGTGGGAGCCAAATCTATAAGGGATAAGGTCTTCAGTGAAGTGGATATAGAGGAACTTAAGAAAGATACAGGTGTTGAAACCCTCATAAAGTTTATGGACAATGTTTTCAAGAAGGACGAATTATCTGCTGCCTATGAGGCTTACACTAAATTTGATCGTTACAGAAGGAAAACAGAGACGACCATGGAGGAATATGTTGTGGAATTAGAAGCTGTATAACAAAACCAAAAAGTATAAGATGGAGCTCCCTCAACCAGTCCTGGCCTTCAAACTTTTGGAGAGTGCTCAATTAGAGCATAAAGAAAGGCAACTAGTACTCACAGCTGTGAATTACAAGGAACCAGACAGCATGTTTTCTCAAATGCAGATTTCTCTTAAGAAGTTCTTTGGAGAACAGTCGATGTCGTCAATGGAAACCAAAGATGGACTGGCCATCAAGGCTGAACCAACATTTATTGGTTCTGACGAAACTGCATTTGTCACTGGAAGAGGAGGTTTCAGAGGTAATGGTCGTGGAAGGTACAGTAATTCTCAGTATGATCGTGCTAAAAATTTTAACAGAGGTCGTGGCAACAGAGGAGGAAGGCGAAATTCTCAGAGTATAACCAAGCGACTGAATCCGCTTGGACCTGATGGTTACCCTTTGAAATGTAGCAGTTGTGAATCAATCCGACATCTTCTGAAAGACTGCCCAGATTCATATGAGAACCTGCAAAGGAGTGTATTGCAAACTGGTAGTAAAGATGAGGAAGCTGTGTTGTTCACTGGGAACAAACAGTCAGAGACAGAAGTTTTATTGACAGAGGCTTTGGGTTCTGCTGTCTTGGATAGTGCGTGTAGCTCAACGGTTGCTGGAGAAGCCTGGATGGCTCATTATATTGATATGCTTGAAGAGGAAAAGAAGGCTCATGTAATTAGGAGCAAAAGTGACACAGTTTTCAAGTTTGGGGGTGGAAAGCGCTTGAAGTCTAAGGAGAAAGTTACCATCCCATGTGATATTGCTGGTGTGAAATGCCAAGTGACTACTGATGTGGTGGAAAGTGATATTCCCCTGCTTTTGGGAAAGCCGGCAATGAAGAAGGCAAAAGTGAAACTTGACTTAGAAAATGACTGCGCAACCATTTTTGGGAAGACAGTTGACCTTCAGTGTACCTCTTCTGGTCACTACTGCATCCCTATTGTTGAAACAACAATTCCTGTCAGTGACACAGTAGAGGCCTTGGTGTCAGAAGAAGAGAGTTATAGAGAAAAACGAAAGAGAATTGAGAAGCTGCACAAGCAATTTGCCCATCCAACTGCACAGAAGCTGAAATACCTGCTGAAAGATGCCAACATTTCTGATCAGGAAACAATGGATTTAGTGGAAGAAATTGTATCAAAGTGTGATGTTTGTAAGAGATACAAGAAAACACCTCCAAGGCCTGTAGTTGGATTGCCTCTAGCTAGAGAATTCAATGAAGTTGTGACCTTGGATCTCAAAGAATGGAAAAGTGGCGTATATTTTTTACACATTATTGATGTTGCTACACGTTTTAGCATGGCTGGTGTTATCTACAGAAAAACCCCTAAGGTGATCATTGATACAGTGATGAAGTTGTGGATTGGCAGTGGTTTGGGAGCACCAAAAAAATTTCTTTTTGATAATGGTGGAGAATTTTCCAATGAGGATTTCAGAGATATGGCTGAAAACCTTAACATTGAGGTATGGAACACAGCGGGTAGGAGTCCCTGGCAAAATGGTCTGTGTGAGAGAAACCATGCAGTTGTTGATAATTGTGTTCAGAAGATTTTGGAGGATTACCCCAACATGGATATCGAGCTAGCTCTAGTATGGGCAGTGAATGCAAAAAATTCATTGCAGATGGTGTATGGATATAGCCCTTTCCAGCTTGTGTTTGGTAGGAATCCAAACCTGCCATCAGTGCTCTCTGACCAAGCTCCAGCCCTTCATGGAACCACAGTGAGTGAAATATTTGCTAAACATTTGAACGCCTTACATGCAAGTCGTAAAGCATTTGTTCAAGCTGAAGCATCAGAGAAGATAAGGAGAGCCCTCCGACACAAGATTAGAAGTTCTGATGATTTTTTTCAGCCTGGTGACAAGGTGTATTACAAGCGTGATGAGAGTAACAAATGGAGAGGTCCGGGCAAAGTTCTTGGACAAGATGGTAAAGTGGTTTTTGTCCGTCATGGTAGTGTGTATGTGAGAGTGCATCCCTGTCGACTGCTAAGAATTGATACAGAGTTTGATATACCACCTATGAGGGACCCCAAACTTCAAATTCTTGGGAAGAGGGGTCATGATAGTTCCCAAACAAGTGGCAAGGCAGATGGCTTTCCTGAACCACAGGAAGAGGAAGATGATTATAGTGATAATCCTCAGGCAGTGACTGATGACATAGAAGAAGGAGAATCCAACCAAGATCATAACCAGTCTGACCAAAGAACAGAAATACGATCTGCCAAGACATTGCCCAAAGTGAAACAGAACATCACTTACTTACCAACTGGTGGAAGCTCATGGATTGAATGCGAAGTTGTACAAAGGTCTGGAAAGGCCACTGGAAAATACCGTAATTGGTTTTATGTAAAGGAGAAAAGTGATTCTTCACTTAAAGAGCTGGATTTTGGAAATGATGTTCAAGATTGGAAGATTGTGGAAAATAATTCAAATGAAAGGGATGAATCTGGTACCAGTGAAGAGGCTAATGCTGTCTTTATTCCCTTACACAGACATGATGAGCCAGAAGTTAGACTTGCCAAAGATGAAGAACTTGCTAATTGGAAGAAGTTTCAAGTATATGAAGAGATTGTAGATTGTGGCCAGCAAGCTATATCTACCAGATGGGTGATAACAGAGAAGTCAGCTGATGGTAAGAGAACTGTCAAAGCCAGACTTGTGGCTCGTGGGTTTGAAGAACAGAATTGTGTTCAAGCTGACTCTCCTACAGTTTCTAAAGAGACAATGAAGGTTTTCTGGCTCTGGCATCTACTCTCTCCTGGAAATGTCACTCCATAGATATTAAAGCTGCATTTTTGCAAGGAAATGAGATCAACCGTGAGATGTTTCTGAGGCCACCTAAAGAGGCTGATGTTACTGGCAAAGTGTGGAAATTAAAAAAGTGTGTGTATGGTTTGAATGATGCCTCAAGAAATTGGTATTTCAGTGTCAGGGATGAACTCCTTAAACATGGATGCTCACGCTCAGAAGTAGACCTGGCATTATTTTTCTGGCACAATGAAGGGAAACTGAAAGGCATTTTCATTTTGCATGTTGATGATTTCCTATGGGCTGGTACAGACAACTTCCAAAGAATGGTGGTAGACAGGGTAAGATCATCTTTCAAAATTGGGAAGGAGGCAGAAGGTGCTTCCAGATATATTGGACTTGAAATTGCTCAAGGAAAAGATGGCATCATGCTCACACAGGATAATTACGTAGATTCCCTTTCAGAGATCCCTGTTCCAGCAAAAAGAGTGGCACAAAAGGAGTTTTTACTCAAACAAAGTGAAGTGACAGAGTTGAGAGGAGCCATTGGTCAAGTGCAGTGGGCATCTAACCAAACAAGACCTGATGCCAGTTATGATGCCTTGGAGCTTAGTACTGCAACCAGAGAACCAAGAGTAAAAGATTTGCTCCAAGCCAATAAGGTGATCAAGAAGTTAAAATCAAAGAGGAGTAACATCCTCTTTCCTAACCTGGGGGAAATAGAGCAGTTGAGTTTGACAGTATTTTGTGATGCCTCCTATGCAAATTTAACTGATGGAGTTTCCAGTGCTGGTGGTCACATTGTGTTTTTGACTGGTGAGGACAACAAGTCTTGTCCCCTTACTTGGCGATCTGGAAAAATTCGAAGAGTGGTACGGAGTACTTTAGCGGCAGAAGCTCTCTCTATGGCTGATAGCCTTGACTCAGCATATTGCCTTGGATATCTTCTGTCAGAAATGGTTTTTAACAAGCCTAAGGAAAATAGAGTGCCTATCAGAGTGTGTACTGATAACAAATCCCTATTTGAGAACATTCACTCTACCAAAGCAGTTAGTGAAAAGCGTCTTAGAGTGGAGATAGGAAGCATCAAGGAGATGCTCCATAAAGGAGAATTTTCTAGTGTCAAGTGGATTGAGAGTGGTGCCCAAATTTCAAATTGCCTAACAAAACATGGGGCATCTTGTAAGGAACTAATGGATGTCCTACAAATGGGGAGCTTACAGAACTATGGTGTTTCCCATCAGTATCCTACCAGAAGTTAAGTTGTTTCCAGAAAAAGAAAAAAGGGGGAGATTTGTTAGTGTTGACTTTTGTTTTTCTCTTCCTCTCCCTTCAGGATACTAGGTGGGGTTTTTAGTGCTATAGTGTACAGCAGTGTCAGACAGGATACTAGGTGGGGTTTTTAGTGCTATAGTGTACAGCAGTGTCAGACAGTTAGCGAAATTAGTGCAAAGCTTTCAAGAGCAATCTTAGTGAAGTATATACCAACTACAGTGTATTGATTTAGCGATTTAGTGTATGAACTTTGAACTTTCTCATTCCAAATACTGAGTCAGCTCCCTGAACATATTTTCTCCAGCTATAGAGAATCAGCCAAGGACTTTACAGGTAAGCATTCTTTAGAGGCTTCTAACAGTCACTCAAGTGTTATTTCCAAATGAGCATTGTTTTGAGTCTACGTTGATCGTACAAGCGAACCGCATGTAATACGTACGTACCAGAGTTCGCTCTGCCACGCAGCTACAGGCTCTGTCATTGGCTATTGTGAACCAACTTCTCCAATAATTACCGTAAAACGTTCGTTTATTTCACCCAACTGCGCATGACCATCGTAGCCGTAGCTCGAGGCTCGAGTAAGTCAAGGGAAGCAAATCGAACATGCTAATTATCACATTGGGGTCTTGTATACTCCTCCTGAAGCAATAAACATCATATTGTGTCTGGATGAGGATAAGTTCAGACATTTGTTGGAGGGGCTTTAAGTAAGTAGGTTAGGAAAGTTCAGATTGTTGGGACTAGCAGATTTAGCTTTAAAGGTTGAATTAAATGCCTTCCATCTTTATTCATTGGTTGATTCTTCGAGGTCAAAAATTATATTAGTTTCTTTTCAGGGTTTCCAAATATCATGGAAAAGTCATGGAATTTAAAAAAGATGCTTTAAATCCTGGAAAAAGTTAGGGAATTTGAGGCAAAATGCTTCAAACCCTGGAAAAATCATGGAATTTGATTAGCCTTAGACAAATGCTGAAGAAGTGATTGGCTATATTGAACTAAGTGTAAATACTCCTGTAAACTGGTGTAAAAAGTACTGTACAGCTTTCAGCTAATCCAATTCAGTATACTGTAATTGTTTTCAGCAATGTTTTCATCCTCGAATTTTGAAATTTCATCATTGAAAAACCATGGAAATGTCATGGAATTTTATTTTCTTGGAATGCTGGGAACCCTGCTTTTTACTCATAGCACTTTATACCTACAATACAGGCCTCAAATAACTTTACAAGTATTACCAATGTTCAACAAAAGTCTGCCACAGTCGGGTAGATGAGCAGGTTAGCACCAAACACAAATGTATTATACAGTGTCAACTAATTAAAAATGAAACAATTTCAAATACCAATCAAGTTCGATTTCTAATAGAGTTCAAATGTGGTGAACGTCCTTCCTTTAAATAACCTCTTATGATAGGTGGGAAATGTTGTTGGCATTATCTGCAACCCCCCAGTCCACAGGGGGTCCCGTTCTGTCACGTAGACAATCTCTACAATTTGTAGCATGTTCTGTATACACACCATGCATCACAATGTAAAAGGTAACTCACAGGTTCCCATTTGTCCATGGAGGCAGTTGATGAGACCTACAGTAAGCATTTTGCTCAAGTGCACAGTGTAACTTTACTTATGTACTTGAACTAGCATCTGATAGAAAACAGTCCAACAGGGTCTCTCACATGAATTCCGTATGTCAGTAGTCAGAGCATTGACTCAAGACCAATATATTCAATGGAGAATTAGCCTGTTATCAATGCATGAGAATTAGGTCTCGTGGTAGTAGCTGTTGACAACAAGAGGCAGTTCTGTTACTAGTCTTTGGTCAGAGCTTGAGTGAATGGTAAGCTTTTAATTTTTTTTCATCCCCATTTTCTCTTTTGTAACAGTTTAGGAGGATTAGCTGCCTACATCACTATTGAAGATATGAAAAATCTACCATCAGCTGTGTTTACAGATCCAGAAATTGAGCAGTATTTGGTCCAGAGTAAACAGGGTCGTGGAAGGGTGAATATTACAAAAAATTTAATCTTTTCACGCAGTTGACATTTATCCTTTGCCAAATATGAATATAGTGAGGTGAACTTGATACTGCGGGATTCACATGGTCATGAAAATTGAGGAAATGCCTGTGCAGTCTGAAAAAGACTTGAAAATCAGAAAAGTGCTTGAAGCCCTGGGAAAGTTGTGTAAAGTTTAACAAAAAATGGGACATTGTTCCATTCTCAACTTTTAATATATCAAAAGCATTTTCACTTGTGATATTAAAATTTACATATTTTTTCACCTCAGACTTTATTAAGACTTCAAAAGGAAGGTCATGGAAATTCTTTGTATGGTCCTTTGGATTAAGTTCTGAAAAAGTTGTGAAATTTGACTTCCCCCAGAAAGTTCAGGAGCCCTGAATTATTATTCCATTGTTACTGCTGTCATTCTGTTCATATGCCTACATACAATGGGCAGGGGTATTAAGTGTGTGTGGTATGTGTCCTTGTAAGAAAATATACTGCATTTGTTTTATAGAAAATTTCCATCCAAAATTTGATAGGTAAACTAGACTTATGGTAGATAATTCAACAGGAGGTAGTTCAGTAGACATCCTTTCAAGAAATAATAGTTTTTCATTAGAAAGGCAGTTGTGTTAGAACTCTGGTAACCAAGTACCTGACAAACCAGGCAGTTGAACCCTGGATTAATGTCAATTTGCAAATGCAGCTGGAAGTCACCCAACCATAAGCAAAGATATTAAGGAAATTAATTGTTCTACTCTAGGCTGAAGCAAGAATCTTCCTGCTCTCTGATGAACAGGGAGGAATTAAGAATTATTTGTTGGCCCAAATTTTCTAAATTCAAAGTGATTCAACTTTTGTAACTCTTGTGCTGCCAAAAATTTTGAGGAGCTAAAGCCATTGCTGGTGATTTCTGATAAGAAGTAATTAAGGGAAAGAGCAGTCACCCAAAACTTTTATTGAAGCATCTGCTAAACCTCACAATCGTGACGAAATCTAGCCCGATGCTCTCCATATAGCAACAGTGTAGAAAATGCTCTCATATCCCACTGACCAGTGACCACTGCTTATTGACTGACTTTACTGAGATAAAAGAACAAAGATCCCTTATGTAGTCATAGGCTATATCTTCCCACAGTAGAGTCTTCTGGCACCCTATCTGCAATTACCTAGAAAAAGGCCTTGAAATCCGGGTTTTTAGAGTATCGGGGCAAGTTAGCCTAATGTTTCCTTCTATTTCTCGTCAAAGTAACTTTTATTATATTTTAGGACTTGCAGCATATTCAAGGTAAACCATGCAGTATACTTGGAAAAAATTTCACACGTGAGGAAGAAAAATGTGTTATAACTCTCAACAGCCAATTATAAAACAGGACAGTCCACTACACTACTTTAAGTTGGGTGTCTGAATCTTCCCTTTAATGTTTTTGTTATCGTTACAACTATTTTGCATGTTTGTTCATATTATAGGCAGTGTTTCCCTTTAAATTACTTTGTCAGAAAATTTGACAAGAAGTTTTCAGCATTTATTCAAGAAATGAAAACATTATAATACCAAAAGGAATATTTGCATTTTTTACATCACTTATCTTTTCTTAGAAAAGTTTAAGGGGAGAGTTATTTTTCTAACCTGCCAGCATGGCCAGGTGGGCAGAGGGAATACATAAAAGACTTGGCCATGACCACCAGTTAATAGATAAATGACTCTGCCCTAAATGCTGTGTGTTCTCCACCATGGCAGATTATGCCAACTCTGGGTCATATTGAGTTTTTAATACTGCTGGGAAGAGCTCTGTGAATGCTCCATTTTGATATCGAAATCATGGGCACATGGCATTTTGAAGTAATTCATACATTTGTTCAACATGATCAAGTTTCAATGAAGTACATAACATTAAATTTGATAAAAATGGCTTTATTTCAATTGTTAATTGGCTGACATACACAAACTGCAGTGATGTATCACATATAAAAATCAGATGGGCGCGATGGACACTGTTTAACAAGAAATATCCTAACTGGCTAACAATAACCCTAATCCCTATCCTTATCCCTAACCAAACAAATAATACAATCGATACAATACAATGGCAACAGCCAGTCAAGAAACACCTTGTTAAACTGTGTGCACCTACCCATCAGATGTGGTGGCAGCAGAAATGGGGGGGGGGGGGGCTTTGAAAAGGTTAGGAACCACTGATCTAAAAGAAAAATCACCAAAAATGTCAAAAACATAAACTAAAAATGTTCCATCTTTCTTTTTGCTGTTTTTCTCTTTATTCAACATCTACCAACAGGAGGCAAAAGAAGTCACCAAGAGGATCACTGAGGATTTAGGTGACCCCTCAACGTGGCACGCAGAAGAAGTGAGTCGCATTGGAAAAGTGGCTGGAGGGCTGGAAGTTCAGGATTTACAAAAAATACCTAGGTCATCCATCAGAAGTTCTGTTTCTGACCTTGCTGATGCAGAGTTGTCACCCAGACAAAAAAGTGTTATTGCAAAGAAATACAGGGCAGCAACGAATGGAACCAACAAGGTTGGTACATAGTAAATTATCGCCACAGGTAAAGTGGATTGTTGGGGAAGGGGTGGGGGGTTTCTGGAAGAGTGTAAATTTTTGTAGGAATGCATCCTCTGGCTGGTAGATATATGATATCATTTTAATTTTTAGACATACCTCTTTAGCCTGAATTTTGGATTGATTATGCCAGATGACTAGATTACATGCATGGTATCTATACCATGTAATTACAGTCATAACCAGCTAAAGTACTAAAAGGGGTTAATGGCTTTCGGGTGGGTGTGGAACTTATTTTGGGGAATGTGTTGAAAAATGTTTTCAAGTTTGTGGCAACTTGAAACCATCCAGAGGGACAATTTAGTTTATTTTTTTTTTTCGAGGGGGGGGGGGGAATAGCACAAATTGCCTTTTTCCCAGTCATTTTTTTCTTTGTCACTTAAAAAGGCTTTGCCCCCTGGGCCCTTCTTGGCTGCATACCTGCAACTAATCTGGTGAGAACAATTTAAAAAATTATTTCTTGCCATGATTTTCTCATTAATTAGGGAAATGTTTGTGTGTAACAATCAGCTGTTCATTTCATTTTGAAAGCTTCACAGCTCCTCTATCTATAACTGTCAAGTATTAGAATGCTTTTAAGAACCATACAGCCTGACAGATGGTGCTTTACCTAATTAAGTAAAAAATCTGTTGACGTGTAGAACAAAAAAAAAAATTAATAAACACATGGAAGCTAGCTGCTGCATTTTGAAATGAAGTATCATTTGTTTGGGAGGAAGACATTGCAATTGTTTTCAAGTATTTATTGAATTTTTTACAGAAAAATTTTAAATGGAGAGCAAATTTTTAAAACTAGATTTAAATGCATAGGTTCTATTGTTTAGTGTAACAAAACTAATGACTTATATTAATAATGCTGATTTACTGTAATTTTCTCTTCAAGAAGTTAGAATGTTATCCAAACAATACTTAATCAGTGAGTTCATTTGTTCGGCATCAACACATCTATCATATTTTTGGAATTATTCAAAACTCTTTCTGCAGTAGGTTGTCCAAATTTTGAGTTTACTTGAGAGAAATCTGCTGCAGCATCTTTTTATTAATCCATCCATCCTAAACCTGAGGATTCATTTGACAATAAAATAGAGATGCACGGTGAAGTGATTAGTTGCTAAACAATTGAATGAGGAAATAAACATTTTGGGAAAAAGACCCTTGTGCAGCTTCATCTCTTGCAAGGCTCTCTTTTTCCACAGCTAGCCCACCATCCTCACCACCCTAATCTGTCGTCTTCTTCAGAAATATCATTATAAAATACTCATCTTCTTGTTGTATCATAAATCCCCATTTGATGGCCATATCAACGGTCCTTTTTAATTTTGATAAACAAGTAGCATAGGCTACTGTGTGTATGTTTGAAATGAAACAACACATTGATATAGCTAATGTACTGCTTCCATCTTGTCAGGTCATAAATTCCCATTTGGTCTCCACACCAGCAGTCGGTATAAATTTTTGATAAAAATGTACAGTAGCATGGGCTACTGCATTTCAGGTTTGAAATGAGACAACTTATTGGTATATCCAATTTTCTGCCCACATGTGGTCATTACGTAGTGTTTGGAGCAAGATCTGCATTCTTTGTAATCACAGTTTATCCGTAAACAATTCCAAACTTTTGTGGTTTACCATTTTAAGATTTCACTGTGCAATCAACAGTCATATGCAATAAATTAACAAACTTTCTTGTTGATTTCATTCTGAATTTCTTTCATCATCGCGTAGAGGCTTTCAGCTGATGACATCCATCAAATGAAATCCCTTGCGGTTGGTTTAGGAAGTGAAGTGTTTGCTGAGATGTCACCTGCGGATGTTAAAAAGTCTATCGAGGTTCTGTCTGGAAGTGCTGATGAAATGCAACCAACGCAGAGAAAAGAAATTGTCAGACAGGTAAAATTGAAGAGGAGGAAAAAGTGAAAAAGTTGCATTGATAGGCAAAGTGGTAAAATGTATTAGCAGTAAACTTCATATGTTTGGATCATGCTTTAGATTTAATGTTCATGTAAACTTTTCTTTGTTCCTGTTTCTGACCCTCCCCCCTTCCTTCCAATAAAAGCTTCCCAGGACCTACAGGGTAAGTAAAGCAGTAAAGAGAGGCACAAATATATGATATATTCAAAAACAAATGATATATGCTTTGTCTGTAAAATTGAGTTTTCAATTAAAGGCAAATTCTAGTGGCTTTTCTGTAAGGTCTTGCTAGAAAGACAGAAATATTCTAGACCATTCCCCCAAACCCTGTTGCAATACCCTCTTCCAGACTTGCAGTCTGGAGGTCGTGAGTTGGAACCCTGGCCAGGTCAAACCCTGGCCAAAGGCTTCAAAAATGGAACCTTCTGCCATTGTGCTTTGTGCTCAGCATAAACAATCAAGTAGGGAAAACAAGACAGTGAGCCACAGCTGGAACAAAGGCCATGTCTGGCTCGACTTGAACCAGTTGGTTGGAAACTGGGCTGTAAAACTCCATCAGACTAACTAACTCTTCCTAACTCATAATATCTCACTTGAAAAGACAAATTTTTCTGCATATTTTGAAGTCAATGAATTTTGTGTGTGGAAAATCCCTTTAAATCTTTTTCTTTTGTTAAAGGTTAAAAGGGCACCAGGTGGATTGGCTGGTTCTTTGCAGGATTTAGGTAGTATGGTCCAGGAAGTTCCTTTGAAAGAGTTGGACAAGTTGAAACTAGAGGATATTGGTGTGAACATGACAGCCGGAGATAACAGTTCTAATCCAACACTGACACTGGGCACCATTCAATGGAGCAAAGGCCAAGTGAGTGTATCATCAGCTTACTGGTAAAGTTAAAAGTTTGATCCTTCAGGCATTGAGTGTAAGATTTCGCAGGTGTGCTACAAATCATACTCCTCAGGAAATTTAGGAGTTTGGTAGATGTGCTAATTTATTAAACTTACATAGATTTATATGTCCCTATAAGACCGTGTGTTTGGTCTAACGGTAAGAGCATCTGCCTCTCATGCGGAAAGCCTGGGTTAGCTTGCCAGGTCGAGTCATACCAAAGACTCTAAAAAGGAACCTAGTGCTGTGTGTGATGCTCCACATAAGCAGTGGAGGAGGGAAAAAAGCCAGTGAGCAACAACTGGAGAAAAGGCTGTGGCCAGCTCGACTTGAACCAATAGGTTGGAAACTGGGCTGTAAAACTCTTATCTAACCAATCTAACGTACATCTAGTGTGCAAAAAATCACACTCCACACTGTGATTTGGGGTGAGAGATGGTGTGTATTAGCAAAATACTCTCTTGCAGAACACTGTGCTTTTTTTCAAACTTCAGACTTTCTATCTCTTAACTTAAGGACCTGATTCTCTCACCCCAAACAGTTATAATTCTCCTAATCTACTAACTTAAGCCCCTCCCACAACTGTTTAAAATTCATCCTCATCCAGACACAACTCAGTTTATTGCTTCAGGGTGAGTATAAACAAGACTCTGATGTGTAATCAAAACACTCTCAGTGCAGTATACTGTGTAATAGGAGCTTTGGTACTTTGTATTGTTTGAACTAGCTGTCACTCAAAGAGCTGTGCAAATTGAGGATTACTGTAACCCACTACGAAAATTGTAGTTTGGGGGTAAGACAATTGGCCCTTTTATGCAACGATCTCTCAGCTGTGTTCTATGAAAACTTGACCACTTTAAGATTCCTCATCATATACCATGATACCATTTGATTGTGAGAAGGATACAGGAGTTCTTGTAGATAGAGTCTTGGCTTTTTGGAGGAGCACACTCGCCATCAAGTGAGCAAGGCAAATAGTGTTATGTGCTTTATAAGGCATACCTACACATTTTTGGATGAGCAAACCTTTAAGTAATTATTTCAGGTGCTTGTTAGGCCACATCGAAATATGCTGCTCCTGTTTGGTCACCTCATTACCAATGTGACATTGATGCCCTGGAAAATGTTCAGAGGAGAGCAACAAGGTTGGTTCCATCCTTAAAGGATTTACCTTATCAGAAAGGTTAAAGAACCTTCAACTACCAGCTCTAAAATATCGTAAATTGAGAGGAGAAATTTTTGAGGTGTTTAACATTGTGTCAGATGTGTATGTTAGAGATATAATGGAAGGGTTTCTTAAAGTTTAGTGCAGTGACCCATACCCATGGTCATAGCTAGAAGCTACTTGAAGAGTTTTGAAGACTCAATGTTAGAAAATTTAGTTTTGCATGTAGAACTGTTGATGTTTGGAATAGCTTGCTATTGCTGCATCAGTTGTTGAGGGTACAGATGGTGCATAAGACGGGGACATAGAGGTCTAACCTGCTTTTGAGATTCCTAAGCTATCCTACGGTAACAATCATCATCTGCAAGTGAAGTTGTGTTGTGTCCTTCAAACTTTACAGAGTACAAAGATTTACAGGAAAGTTAAGGAAGAGCTCTTCACCTCAGACAGTAGCATTGATGGGATAACAGCATCCACTATAAGGTGAGTTGTTTCAATTCTTCATCATCCAAAGTGAGAGAAAGTGGAATGTCAATATAATGAGGACCAGGAAATCTTGTTGGGCAATTTCCCCAATAAGACAATTTCCTAATTTTTCACTTCATTGGGACAATTCTCCCTGGCAATTTTGGTGCAATTCCTAAAGTTTTACTTATAATCTTGGGCAAAACTGAAACAGGAACACCCCACACCATTCTGTAATATGCAATGTGAGACATGGTCATGGTGTAGGAAACTGTCATGCTACAACTGGAAAAAGGCTGTGGCTGGCTCGACTAAACCCATTTGGTTAAAAACTGGGCTGTAAAACTCCATGTAACCTAAGGGAAGCCATCCAAACTCGTTTCTGCGGGTCCGCGCGGTTGCAGATTACCCCGAGAATTCATGAATATGCCTATTGACGTCACTTGCACACCTCCGAAGTTTCCCGATGTTTAATGAGCCTTCCAACTTCTGCCCTATTGTGCCACTCTCTCGATCACACAATAGCAGGTCTAGCATTGAATTGGTCTACACAGCAACACCGCTATTCAAAGATACTTCCTCTTAACAAAGCTCGCATACAATGCATCAACAAGAGGGTTAGCTAATCCTATAAGCTGCTTATCTCTGGACTTCAAGTTTTATTGATGAACAGTGTAAACAAACTCTTCAGCTTATTATAAAAAAAAACATTGAAATACATAAATCAGTTGCTTAGGCTTTACAAGAAATGAACTATTTTCTGAAACACGACTCCAGAGTTTCTTATTCTGCTACCACTTGCGAATGACTTTTGGTGGGTTAGAAACAGAACTAACAGGGCTAGGGTTTACTCCCAAAAATCTCAGTCATTAAAAAGGAAAGAATTTTCTCGCAACTTCTGCACATATTCTACTGAAAAAAAGAGGAAGTAATCTATCATTGCGCGACGTTCATCATTTCAACTCCAACTTCGTTTATTCTCATCACCGGTGTGCCGAATTTGGTACTCCCGGGATGGTTTTAATTTATTTCTTACTAATAAATAAAACATCCTTTTAATAAGAACTGCAGTATCCATAAGGAGATTTTATTTCTGAAAACGGACCCACTTTCAAATGAATGAAGTTCGGTATAATACTTCTTGAATAACAATCAAGTGTCTAAACATGAGGATATAGGGGAGGAGGGGAGGGCGGAACTTTCGCTTGAAAGAAGTCTAAGTTAGCACACCCCGATTATTTAAATATAGGGGCCAATCCTGCCAACACTCCTGTTAGGTTTTTCTCAGGCATATAGGAAGAAGCCCCAACCCCCTGAACTTGTATTGGATCCACTTCATGCGCGGATCTGAAGGGTGGGGAGGGGCTTTAGTAAGTTCGACCCTTCACACCTGCTTTCTCTTAAGTCAGCAACTTCCTTTTGTGGAATGTCTGGATCCGCGCCTGCACTTTCTGTCCAATACGGGACCTAGACTGCTGAAAACATTCTTACCTTGGAAAGGTGAATTATAGTTAACGGCCGCCGGAAGGAAATGCCACTCCGTCAATAAGCTTATATATCCCAATATTTCCTAGTTTTGACTTTATTGATTCTACACTAATTTTACAACTTTCAGCTGCACCACATTTTGCCGAATTATCAAAGTCGGCGCGCGCCTCTTAGATGAGCAGAAGATCTGCTCGAACGACACCTACATTCAAACACATTGCTGTATTTCAGACTAAGCACTATACCGACAATGCTTTATTTTGCATGTTAAACCCTGGGAGACCGCTTACACCTTTTGGCTAACACTGGCTACATACGAATTCACCGTAGGTCCTATGTGTTAACTTCTACGAGAAAACTTGCTTAGCTTTCGCTCTAGCAGAGAATATTTCCAGGTACTGCACATACATCAATAATGACGCCATTGGACATTTCATATAATTAAAGTGACGTACTGTATTTCAATTGGCAGCTTTCAATCCCGTGAGTTTTCTGTCATAACAACCAACTTTTATATCCCTCCCCTTCTAAGCCACACCCACCTCAAGAAACTTGCAGCGTGGTCTGACTTACGAACGTACTACTGCTTCCTCGTGTAGGCTTAATCCTAGTACGGTAGCCTAACACAGTTATTTCATACCCTGTGTGAAGGGGGACTCAATGCTAGCGTGGCGATCGGCGAAAAATGGTTGTGATGATTATCTGCAAAATAAACTTTTTCAAGCTCCATTTTATACCTGATCTTATTAATAGGTGTGGATTAAGTCTGTTCATGCGAAAAATTTGTGGTATGAGTTTAGAATTGTACGAAATATTGCAAATGTGTAAATACAAAGATGGCGCCGACTCTCCAAGCTTGTTAAAAAATCTGAGATAATATATGAGAGTGACGTCACGTACTGTGAACGTCTAGCCACTTCCAAAAAAGGTAACGCAGATATGGGCGCAGGCCTGTGATCAATGAGTGAGTATTTCGTCCTGCAGTTGTGATTGGATATTTTACTGAAGAAAAAACTTGACTACATTCCAATTGGCGCTAACTTATTAGCATGCAGCATATGTAGTACATGCAGATATCTACAGGTGCAACACAAACAGGGCCCACATGTTAACATTAATGCAATTCTTGCACCGAAAGACCATTCTCGATTGTACCTTTATCTTAGCGCGTGACAGAGCCGTACAGTACGGTACCACATTGCAGATATAGCCTGGAGATTTTCTGGGCTGGGTTAAAATTTTGATCATCTTAAAGTAGGTCGCGAAATGAGTTTTGGGCGATGCATGGAAAAATAAGGTGGGGGGGGGGGGTTAGGCAGAGGTAAAATTTAAATTCATCGAAGATTGCCGTGAATTTTTGGCGTACTCAGAGCTTTCTCTGCATGGACTATATTTGGATTAAATGTTTCCTCCCAAGACTTGGACCTTATAGTTAAAAGTCTCATACTGATATCTGGAGGTAAGATCAATTAATTAAAGCCTCAACTGACTTCCAGGGCTCCAGTTTAATACACGTACCATACATCGCATTTTCAGAGTGTTCTTGTCACTCGGTCTGAAAGTTTGATAAGTGTGGGATATTTAGAGTGATTTAGGGCAAAACTTTCTTTGCAAAATTCGCCATAAACGATATCAGAAATCAAACCTTTCAAAAGAGAACTCAGTGGTAACCTGATCTATTCTCAATATTGAAGGGGAGGGATCGGGGATTTATATCAATTTTTTTTTTCAAAAAATTACCGAGTGAAAAAATCAGTCAATAGGGGGTTTTTCAAAGATAGAGACATGATCTCTGATCGGCCGTCATTACTAAGGTGTTTTGTAAACATCGTAAACCGGCTTTGCCAGCAAGCTGCCTTATACTGTTATAGTACACCTAGTCTTTTAACAGATTCCACCTGCCGGGGGATACAGACTAAGTAACTGGTGAAATTTTTCTTGAAGGGTTGTCTTGAAAGCAGTTTCATGATTATCGATAATGGATTGATTTAAATGTTCTTTACCAATCATCGGGTCAACTCACTAAATAAATCTCGGAAAAGGCTGTTAGAAAATTAGCAACATTGCCTGCTTGCAACATATGGTGTTCAAATTCAGATATACCTGGAATAGCCTATGGTGGAAATTATCCCATCTTTTTTGCCTGTAGGCCTAACCTTGCATCAATATTTGAAGGCTTAGTACTGGTACTTAACCTACCAACTTCAGCCAGAGACAATTTCCATAACTAAAAGAGTATAGGTCTACCTTTTGTGAAGAATGTGACTACATCAGTTTTGTGGGGAATTGTTGGCTTGTGAACAATTTTAGATTAAATTCAAGATGCCGATCGTGTAGCATTTAGGTTATAGTAACTTGACAGGGATATGCGTTTTCTTTTCATCATAGTATCCAGCTCAAAATGTAATAAACACCAACACTATTTAGATTTATTTTTTTACTTAGTTTCGAGGACGATGAAGGATGTCCTAAGTAATCAATCTAAGCAATGCCCAATATTTTCAGAAATTTTTCTTTGGCAATATTCTTGTACGATATGCCTATTGACACTTTCCCTCAGAGTTGGTGGCTCAATGTATCCCCAAATGAGGTTCTATTTACATAGGCGTGGGCAAATTTGCAATTCGATTCATGTATGATTTGGTGCTGTGTTGCCTTGCATGTATGCAGAGGAAAAGCGCATTGTGCGACGATGATTTATTCAAAGTTGAAAATATATGTGCGAAATTTATGACATACTCTAAACTACAGTTTCAAGCTTCATTTTAAGGCCAAAATATTTTGCACTTCATACGAGAACATTGATTGACACACCGTTTGACCATATCTCAAGGCAAAGTGGCTCTACACCGATCGTCACGGCGACAGGATTGGCCATGACTTTAAAACCATTTTTCGGGGGCACTGTGACAAACAAGGGATGTACGACGGCAATAGTGCCGTTAAATTCAAGGCCTGTCAACTCAAAGAACAATTGAACATGTAAAAATCTGTATACATTGCAAAACATTTCTAAATTACTTATGAAACTTAAAAGAGAATCAAGTAAAAGAAAGACACAGACACACGCATGTAAATTTATTTTGTTCAACTTCACATACAAACAATTGTTCCTGATATTAAACAGGAGAAAGTTAGATTATCTTTTCACTTGACCGCTGACGAAGCTTCGTGCAAACTTCGTGGTTAAAAGTTTTCACGAACAAAAGACCTGTCTTAACTGAAATTGGGAAGCAATTGAATAGGCCATTGTGCTCCGTAATAGGATTACCACACTGCGTGGAGGGAAGTTGTGCATAATTCGGAAAGTGCTCGGCAATGCCTTGGACGGTTAGAGCGATAATGAGTCAAGCTTCAGTGAACACCCAAATCTGCCTCCGCACGGACCCGCAGAAACGAGAATGGATGGCTTCCCTAATCTATTCCCCCAGCCGCTTAGTGGGCATATGTATGTGCCAATGGGCATATTCCACACCCCCAACCTGTGGGTTGGGGGTGTAGAATATGCCCAAAGTATTTCCCACTTGTCTCAAGAGGCCACTTAACCCTTTACCGTTGTTTGGGTCCTTTTGGACCCATACGGAGAGTGCGGCTGTCACCCATCTTTACTGTTTCACGCGGAGCTCGAAACTGCAAGTAGCTACCCAAAAATTTGGACACAACAACGAGAGAGACAATAGTTTAAGGTCACGGGGTCAATCGCCTATGGAAGCTGATGTGGGGCGTGCTACGGCCGCTTTTCCACCCACTGCCGAGGCGCGCAAATATGCCCCGATTGGAGCACAACGGTAAAGGGTGAAGGGAGGACACTATATATATAACACATTCAGGTTGGTGTATCATTAAATCTCATCTAACTAACTATCCATAGATGTGCTAAATGGTTGAAAGTTATTAGCACTAACTTAAGTTATCACTAACTAGGGCTGCCATGATAATCATTTTTCATTTATCGATATCGCCAGCATTTCCATGAAGATATTGCGATATCACACATTCAAAACTGTAGTCTTAACATTTGTCATCAGCATGGTAATAATCATGCATCAAGGGCATATACGCAGTAACATAAACAAAGCTGATAAAATTCAGTTTGAAGCTCAAAGTTTCATCAGAAATACATTTATTTCATGACCTGTGCCTTTGATAAAAGTGCCATTTTTCATTTCATTTTTCAACTTTGATTTATTTTAGGTTACTGACAATAAAATAAGAGATTTCACAGTGATTTTGTCACATATTTGATTTTGTTGTGATATCACATCTATACAAAACATTGGTCAATATCTTGGGGCAAAATTATATTGATGATAGCACGATATCGCAAAAATTGTGGCAGCCCTAATGCAGCACTGATGTCATGAAACAACTTAAGAAAAACGGGAGGACATTCCTACTAGGAAGGATTTTCTTAACGTGGGACAATAGTTGCACATTAGTGTAATGTTATTGAGAATGTCTCACAAAAACTTTGTTATCAGTTGGCATTTGACTTTCACAAAAGTTGTCATAGAAATTTTGATTAATTTCAAAACTGCTATTAATGCCTTGCAATTCCTGTGAATTCACTTTGACAAGGCTCTTGCTATTGTTTTACAAATATTTTGCAAAATTTGCCAAATTTAGTGACAAACCATGCACAAGTGAATTTTTTTGTGAGATACTAGCTTAAATATCGTTCAAGATTGCATGCAGAGGATTCACATCAGTACAATTTGTAAATGTGTCAAATATCTTTTACATAGTAGCAAAGAATTCTAACTTTAATTAATAGTCATTGAACTAATTGCCAGCAGTTGTTTGCAGACTTGCAGATATTTTGCTAGTATAACCTTGAAAAAAAATTATCTCTCACTTGGGTTCCAGTCACAGCTGCATAATAATGTTCTCCCAACACTCACTTCATGCATTTTGGTTCATTATGAAGACAGTTGCTTTAGAATTGTGTTAACCACCATTATGCGAAATGGCCTACCACCAACAGCCTAAAACCTGACTTTTGGGTGGTAAGTGAGGCTTTTAATTGACTGTTAACACCCGCAGTTATGGTCAATCCAATGCTTACTGAGTTTTGTCATATTTTTACTGATTTTAAGGTTGGGGTAGCTATAAGCTGAAGGTGCAAACATCAAGTAAAAACCAGACTTAACTGCCTAAAAGTCAGGTTTTAGACATGTGTAGTGGTAGGCAATTTTACTAAGGGCTATTTCATATAATGACATACCCCCTCAAAACAGGCATTTGGATGGGGACCCTGGATTTGTATCAACTACTAAATGCAACTGAAGGTCACCCAAGGACCTGTCCCATCTCATTAATTTCCACTGACTGTTCACTTTTGAAAATAATATTACAGCTGAAATTTCTTTTGTAGGCTATTGAGTGTGATTGTTCCAAATAAATGGAACTGTTTAATTTATCAAAACACAATTTTAAGAATGCAACATGTATTTCTCCTAGGGAATATTTTTTTTTTCCTTCTCAGCATGTTGGGTACTGTTATAGTTGGTATGACGTGTGAAGACATTGGAAGTTTGGAGACAAATGATATCTTTAGGTTAGTCGATACCATGATGGAACAGACAGGATGGAGTTTGAGACAGGTATGGATATTTCAATCACCCCCTTTCAAATAAAAGGTCTGTTTGCAGGTACCTTTGCTAGAGAACAATGGCTAGAGAACAATGGCTAGAGAACAATGAGCAATGACTGTTTTCAACTTATGGCAAGGTCCTTGTGACAGTTGTAGGGATAAGGTATCTGATTGTGCAATTCCTGCACTGAGTTTGCAAGTATTATAAAATATATTCTCTTGTGGGAGTTTGTTTGATAGATGCAGTTTTGCAGCCCAATTTCTAGACAATTGGTTTAAGTCCAGCTGGCCATGGATTTGTTTCCAGTTGTGGCTCACTGGTTTGTTTTTCCTAGTACTCCATTGCATATGCTGAGCACCAAGCACAATGGCAGTAGATTCTATTTTTAATGTCTTCGGTAATACCCATACCAGGACAGAAACTCTGTTGGAATTTCCTGCACTCTGTTTCTTTACATACTTGATTTTCCAGCTGAAATCTCAAGAATAATCATCAAATCATGAGTTAGACTCAAGATTTTTCGTATGCATATTTATGTTGAAGTATTCTGAAGCAAAAGTGTGCATGGTGGTGCATTTTTCAACCTTGATGGGTGAAGCTAGGTAATCGTATATACTCATATGTATGGAATTAAAGGGAAAGAGCAACCCCTCCCCCCAGGCAAAAAATGTAATAACGTAAGCTAGTCTATCCTATTCCATTAATGGCTCTTGAGAATCATGTGACAGAAATTTTCTCACTGAATTGTGAAATTTGTGGAGTGTAACTTGTTGAATAATCTTTGATTTGCAATTAATATTTAATTCCTGAGGTGGAGAGACAGGCCGGTGGGAGGGAAATAAGTAGCTGTTCAAAGTAAGTTAATTTGGGGCGACTGCGCTTGCAGTTGAAGAAAATAACTGGTTCACTAATTTTTTTACTCCCTAAATCCCAAACATATCAAAGTCTTGGAAGGGTAATTTCACCCTCCCAACTCCCTATCCTGGGCCCTTAGTGTAACTCCATATCTGATCTTTTCCAGGGTTAGCACCAGCTCAAAAATTTAAGGGGGAAATTCCCCCCTTGGTCTAAACTTTTGAGGGGGATCTGAGAATCTGGGGAGGGGGGGACTTGAGCAAAGTCAAATCTTGGGAAAAAAATGACACGTGCCTTCCATGGCATAAACCAAAAGTGTTGTAAGTTACCCATGCATACCCCAACCCCTCCCCCACCTCTTCCTTCATACTGCATTTACAATTCCAAGTTACCCAGTTTGACCTTTTGACCATTTAGTTTGACCATTTAGTAGTAATCGTCTTAACCAGACCTTGCATATCAGCACTGATTCCTAAGGAAAGCTCATATTTTTTCTGTATAGATGGACTTTATCTTGCAGCTGAACTTGAAGATACATTGGGCAGACTCAAAGCATCAAGTGAACTTTACTCAAACAAGCCTAGGGTATAATTATACTGTATTTGCAGTCCCAAGCCAAGAGTTTGTATCAACTGTTACCGCATAGGCCTAGCCTAATCCTAGCTAGAGCTAAAATTTTATACAACCTTCAACTTATTCAACTCTTTTTTAAAGTTGATTTTAAAGTTTTCCAGTTTAACACGCATCAAAAATTCTGACATTGTGGTCCAAAAAGTTCATGCCTAAGATCATCCAGGTCCTTACAAATTTCAATGCCACTCTGGTACACACTAGAGGTGTAAGACTGCAGTCTTAGAAGCAAACCACATCGTGAAATTTGCAGGTGTTCAAAATTATGTAGTTAGCATTTATTTCTCAAAACAAGTGTGAGGCATGTGTAAAATACTGCAATTAGCCCTTACCAACATTTTCAAAACTTTTACTACGCTACTTTTGATGTACCATACTTTTTTCTTTAGAGCTGCTGGCACCAGCTCACACGCCATCCTAACGTATTGTCTATATGGATACATCGAAAGCCTAGCCTGTAACTTTAAAAGTCACCTTGTACTGTAAGCAGCATATGCAAACTGTACAATGTGTTGTACCACCAGTGTCTAGCTCTCTCAACACAACATAACTACTGTTTAAACTAACTAGTCAGTGCATGCAAGAAGTGTTCATGGGATTTACGTACGGAACGTACATCCATTAATCAGTGCATTACTGCACTGACTTTATATTGTGTGCAGAACAGAAGAAAGCATCCAAAGCGGGCAACATGCAAGCCACCATTCTTTAAAGGGCAAGAGCTGTCATCCTAAATTGAAGAAGTGTAGTAGACTTTTCAATTTCATGATTGGCTGTTGGGAGTCATGTGACAAAGTTTTTTCTCTTCAAATGTGAAATTTACCAGAAATAACTGGTTTGTTTACCTTCAATGTGGAATAGTAAATTCATAAAATGTAATGAGAGATACTTTGAAGAGAAATAAGATGAAAATTGTGTTATTTAGTTTTTTCTTCAAAATTAGTTTGGGGGGGACTGCTCTTTACCTTTAAAGCTAGTGTGTAATATCATGTAGCACAGGGCAAGGAAGCAAAACATTCAATCTTCAAGCTTGACCTTGCACCTTTTGCACTCTTTACTACATTCAATGAAAAGATTCCCTGGACTTTTATTTATCCAATCACAGACACGATGTATTTCTGATAGGGTCAGGGTATATGCAGGAGGCAGAGAAAACTTTATGATCAACTTTACAATTGCAGAGGTGAATTCACTGACAGGGCAGATATTGAAGGAATTTAGGCAAGTACTTAATGTCCTTGCTTTCTCCCAACTTTTTTTTTTTTTTTGTGATATCTTTAGATTTGATAGAAATGGTAGAATTTACCTTGCATCACACTAAAAAATATGTAAAGAAACTTTGCTTTTACACTATTGCTTCATACATTTTGTAAATGTTAAATGGGACCAGATGTGCAACATTGAGTTTTAAATGTACCAGGTGTGCCAAATATCACACTCCTCAGGAAATTAAGGATTTTGTATGGTAGGTGAGCTAAAACTTTCATAGATTTATAGGAGTTCCCATCTTCATCTAGGTATGCAACAATCACCCAATGGTTTGAGGAGAGTTAAGGTGTGTGATGGATTACACTTGCATGCCTCAAAATCCGAGGCCTACACAGATATCAAATTGATATTAATGTACAGTTGTATTTAATCGTTTAATATATCCATTTAATGATTATTTAATAATTTTATAATTTTAATTTATAGTGTAAACCCTGCAAGTTTCCTCAAGTTACATAGTGAGCAGTTGTTCTCTTAGCACTACTGTGTTAAAACCAGTCACCATTAAAAATAAATGATGTTTTGATATGGTATTTTTAAACAGTGCTAATGAGCTGTCAGCACTCTCATCCAGTGTTTGTGATGTAGCCTTTGCTGGCATTGGGGAACAGAAGGAATTAGAAGAAATCAGGAGAAGTAAGAGGCAAGAGATTGCGCAAGAGGCATTAAGGTGTTTGGTGAGTTAGTTAGCTACTTAGATGGGTGTCTCAGTAACCAACGGACCAGTCTGTTTACATTTGTTTATAGCTGATAGCGAGATTTAAAGATAGTTAGTTAGTTAGTTAGTTAGTCAGTAAGCTAGTTAGTTAGCTAGTTAGTTAGTTAGTTAGACAGACACACAGACAGACAGACACACAGATAGATACATAGGATTTAATGAAACACAAACACAATTGTGTCATATAGTGTCATACTGTTCAAATACTGTTCAAGTCCTCCTGTTTAGTCACCACTTACGACAGGCGGGAATACCATGGGTATATTCTACAACCCCTAGTCCACAGGGGGACAACCATTGAGGACCTTGCTCGTTTTTGTGGTGCAGACAACCTGCTAGTCATGGGATGAGTAGTAATGATCTTATGTGGGCATTTTTTTTATATGGGATAGTCGAGGACAAACTTCTCGCCACACACAACCTTCTCAGCCCACCTGGCTGTGTGTGGCTGTTGCAGTGTTCGTATGTTTTGTTACCAGTTGACCAACAAAAAGGTCACTAAAGCATGCGCAGATATAAACGTCAAACTCATCCATTGGTTTAAAGTGTACCCCAAGTCTAAAATTTCAAAAATATGTGGTGAAGAGCATAGGAAATGAATTCTAACAATTCAACTCCCATCTTCATAGGACATTCCTGAGCTGAGATGTAAAATATATGTAAAAGTTTATTCATATCAACTCAAAATGGTACATTGCGCAATAATTTGTGATGTTATTGTTGTACTACTCAAATTACAGTCTTTGTATTTCTGAGCATGAGTGCCCCTTGTACCAAGATGTGAAGCATTCTTAATCCTAAGCCGATCCACACTTTATGACTTGATGCAACAGGACTCATTGCAATGAGATTGTTCACACGCATTGCAAAGTGTGGAATGCTTTGCAACTAGTTGCAAGCAGAGGCACAACCCAGTTTCATGAGACCAAACATGTTCCATCGCATGAGACTAAAATGTGCAACTGACAAGAATGACGGGCTTCTGGAATTAAACCCACAAAGATCAGTTAACTGGAATGGACAGAACACATTCTTGTCTCTTTAACATAACAAATAAACAAGTATATGTAATGTAAAAATTTTGCGTGAATGGCTTCATGGATCTGCGACTGGTTGCATAATGTGACCACTATGCTTTTAAAACTAGTCGCTCACCTTGACAAACCAGTCTTGTTGCAATAAGTCACATGGCGTAGTGTGGACTGGGCTTTATGGGGTGACGTAATTAAGCCATCTCTTTACAACATGCTATGCATGCAAGCAAACAGGAAGCATCCAAGGTCATGCAGACATTTTCAATTTTAAATGGAGGGAAACAACGGGAAACAACATGAGTTGTACTATCATTTGTAGGACATGTAAGTTAAAAATAATTGAGCAATGGACTAATTTATTATTACTGAATAAATTTCAGTACTCTAAGGGAAATATTGTGTTTATTTCACTGAAAATTTTCATATTCTTGAATCCAATAGCTATAGATACATAATGATGGACAGTTCAAAATAGGCCATCACAGTAAATTTCTCTTCAAGAAATAAAGAGGGGCGGTGCTGTTTAACAACTGCTTAACAAGAAATTTCCTTACTGGCTAACGATACCCTTATCCCTAACCCCAATGAAGAATACAAACAATACAATACAGTGGCAACAACCAATCAAGAAACACCTTGTTAAACAGTGGACATCTACCTAATAAAGATCTTGCTGGAAGTAATTCTGTTATTTGTGTCAAAAAATTAATTTGTTCACCCAACCTTTCCAAATTTTAAATGTTGCAACTTCTGTTACTCTTGTAATGCATAATATTTTGAGAAGATAAAACTATTGCTGCAGTTTATTGTTGAGACTGAATGGTTTAATAATGATTTAAAGAGTTTTTTGTATGCCATATTGGTGCATTTTGAGCACAGTATTTCCCTTTAATATCTCAACAATGAAATTAGCCATGACAATGGGAGTTGGATGAATAAGATTCAGCTTGTCATTTTGCAACCTCTAAAATATACATTTTTAAAATTCAAGACTTGAGGTACACTTTACGTCAGGCTGACCACATCCTATTTTCCAGTTGTGGCTCATTGGCTTGCTTCCCCATCTCCATTGCAATTATTCTTAGCACCAAGCACAGTGGCAGTAGGTTCCATTTTTAGAGTCTTCAGTATGACCTGGCCAGTAGTCGAACTCCTCTCAGATGTTCTTACCACTTGGCTGTGAAACCATTTTAGTGAGGATAGTCTGATATGTTTCTTTGATTTCAATCCAGTTGCAATTTCAATTTGATACTCAAGAACTTCCCATTAACATCAACACAGGTTCATGTATAGATATTTTGACAGTATGTGGAAACCTCATGTTTGGGAAACAGTATACTTTGAGTTTTAAAAGAATAACATTTTGAGTGAAAATAAAGAAATTTTTGTTGCATTATTGGTCCATTTCTCCTTTTTATTCCAGTTTTAACATTTCAGTAATTGATTAAAAATAACATTAAAGGAATGTGGGTATTCAATTTTATTATCTGCAGTGAAAAGGCGAGCGACATTTACAGTATTTTTAAACCTGGTCACAAGTATTTAAATTTTACTCATATTAGCTCTGAATGGTGTCTTCATGGATGTTGTTTGATGCAAGGACTTATACACTTTTGAAAGTATAAGAACAAGGAGTAAAAAGAAGTTGCTGGTATAGTCAGGGTGGTTTAATCAGTTGTCACATATTTAATGATACCCCTGTAAAAAAGGGATGTTTCACTGTTCTGTGGTGTGTTCTTTCTGGTTTTAGAGGAAAGCCTCCACAAATACTACCATTACTGGAGAGGACATGGAATCTCTTGGTTACCTCATGTGTGAACTTAGACCAGAAGACATCTTGCGTGTGAATGTAGCAGAGTTAAGCACAGCTGCTCTAGGAATAGCTGCAAAATGTTGTTATGACAGGTTCCAAATGGTGTCTGTTGGACAAAAAGTTATTGAAGAGCTAGGGTGAGTATGCAGAAGTATTATTGTCTTGTCTTATGAGCAGCACAAATGCCTGACAATTAAGGCTATCCCATGCTGGTAAAAGTCTATCTAGGGCTAAGGGAGTCAGATGGAAATAAAATATCTACATAGTATTTGATCAAAGGCTAGGAGTTGATACGTAAGCTATGATCGGGTACAACTAACATGCCCTACCAAGTAATAAGTTCCAGCTATGTATGTCCGGGGAATAAATAGAACTTTGGTAACAGAGTTTGCTTGTGGAGGGATGGTGATATAAATATCTACCACAAGTTCTCGGTCTGGCTTGCTTTTAAGGGTAAGTTAGATAATCTGTTACATTGCTTGTGTACATAGTATACTCAAATATTCAAGACAGTCCGAAAATTCTTTTGTAGGTGTGCAAACAACTCATGGTTTTGCGGGATCAAGGTAAAAATGATCCTAAATAATTCTGTGTCAAGAAAAGTGAAGTTGATTTTTTTTTCAGTGGTGGTTTCTTTATTCTTGATATATTTCTATAGATCTCCAAGCTCATGGACCTCAGTTGAGCTGGAATCTGTGGCTCCTTTCCTGTTGTACCTGACCCCAGATGAAGTTGAAGCTATTAATGAGGTAAAGTAATAGCCAATAGAATTTTATGTTGTTAACAGAAGAGCCAATTGCTTGCTCTCAGTTTGCAAGATAATTCCTCGCTTTTTTGTTTTACCTTGTGACAAATATTCTCCATTACCTACCTGGTATACCAATGGCATCTCAGGTGGAAGGAACAGGCCACTTTATTGATTTGTTCGAATGGGGTGGGGAGGGGGAGTAGTACCACATATTTTCCCAGCACAGCTTTCAGTGTGTCATGCCTTGGTGACTATCAATACAAGTTTCAGGAGTCAGGATCAGGTTCACATCTGCCAGTATGTTGACCTGCACAGAGTTTAGAGGACTGGTTGGAGTATTTTTAATTCCGGCTAAATGGCATTTCCTCCAATGATTTCAATTTTCTTTGGTGAAAGGGGAGTGGTGAAAATCTTGTGACTTTGCTTCGTAAGATATAAACAAAAGCACCCTATGAGAACAAAGGCAGTGTTTAGTGTAACTGTTATGCTAATTTGTTACAAGATCTGGGGGCCGTTCCACAAAGAGTTACGCACAATCTTAAGTTTGATTCACCATACTTAAGCCAACAGTAAATCATACTTAAGATGGTGCGTAACTCTTTGTGGAACGGGCCCCTGTTCCCTCAAGTGTGTTCCAAAATGAGTTAAAAGCAATTACTAACCATTTCACATACTTGACAGGTCTGTCAGCTGACCAGCCTAGTATGTGATAATGCTTTTCTGTTGGTATTATATAAATTCAAAGAATTTGGCTCTTTTTTCTCAGGATGAACTATCTATCGTAGCTGAAAGCATCATGGGTCTATACGCAGAGTTTACCGATGAAAAGCTCCCTCTATGTGAAAGAGATTTAACTGTTGCCGACCTTGATGAGAGGAAAAATGGCTTCATCAGCATCGCCATCAAAGTGAAAGAGGCCATGGTGGCTGCAGCTGAGAGCCAGCAGGCCAGGAAAAGGAGAGGTATCTCTTTGTTGACTTAAAATTTTTGAAAATCAAGGAGTGGCGTCATAAAAGTGGGACAGTGTTTTGTAATGGAGGCCATTATAATTTTGATTCCTTTCAATTTTCTGCAAACAAAAAATGTCTTGACAAAATTTGATAGGCTCTATTTATCCCTTCCAGAAAATTTTTGTTGCTACTTTCCACTCTACCACTTCTCTCTTTTTTGAATCCTTCCTGAGGATGATCGACCTCAGAAAAACAACTTTAAGATCTTGTATCTAGCTGTACAGATATTTGGTGGACACAGGTGCAGTATTGTCCACAGGTTACCAACAAAAGAGGGTGGCAAGTTATGGACAATCATGGGGTAGGGGTATGAGAGGACCCCCTCCACTTAAAACTTTTTAAGACTTGACACCATGAATGGTGGTGCCAAATTGTACTACATAACAGGTTATTTTTGTGCATTCTTTATCTCAGAATTAGTAGTCACTTTGGACTTTTGTTAACTGTCTGAATAGTCATCTGTTGTGTCATGCTCTGCCCTTGGAAGCATACTGGAATAGTCCTTCATGTTTATTAATTCATGCAAATGATTCACCTATGTTTAGCTTGGAGAACTTCCTGGAACAGGAAGTCAGGGGAGGGAGGTGATTGGCCGTTGTGGTCACATGTTTGTGTTTCGATGCATTATTGGTCTATAGTTGTTGAGGAGACTACCTCGTGTAGATTGTAAAATCAGTCAGGCCCTAGACTTTGTAGCCATCGGACTCCTGCACGTTAAATACTGGAGAAAAGAACGAAATAAATCATTTGGAAATTGGAATGGTTTGACTCTGTCTTTTCTTGAATACGTTTCACCCTACCGTAACAAGAAAGACACCACATCATCTAATTGCCAAAAATACTAAATGAACAAATGTGAGTGATTTTTGGTTTCGATGATAAGAGAAACCAATGCAATCATGATGGCGTGCGTGTGTATGTATGTGTGTGTGTGTGTGTGCGTGTGTGTGTATGTGTGTTTGTTTGTGACACTTTGCTCGTTAACACGATATCTCAAGATAGGGATGTGTGACAGTTTTCAAACTTGGTACATAGATGCGCCATATTGAGAGGAAGAACCCTATTGTTTTTGGTGGAGGTCAAAGGTCACCTGGGGTCATCAGGGGTCAAAGTCTGAAAACCTTGTTAACACAATATCTCAAGATAGGAAGCTTGGATAGATTTCATATTTGGTATGTGTATGCGTTATAATCAGTAGATGGTCCCTATTGTTTTGGGGGTAGTTCAAAGGTCATCTGGGGTCACGAGGGGTCAATGCCTGAAAATCTTGTTAACACGATATCTCAAGATAGAAAGCTTGAATAGATTTCATATTTAGTATGTGGATGTGATATGGTCGGGAGATGGTCCGTATTGTTTTTGGTGGAGGTCAAAGGTCATCTGGGGTCCCCATGGGTCGAAGTATGAAAACCTTGTTAAGGTAATATCTCAAGGTAGGAAACTTGGATAGATTTCATATTTGGTATGTGGATGCGTTATAGTCAGTAAATGGTCCCTATTGTTTTTGGTGGAGGTAAAAGGTCATCTGGGGTTACCAGGGGTCAAAGTCTGAAAATCTTGTTAACACAATATCTCAAGATGTATAACTTGGATAGATTTCATATGTAGTATGTGGATGTGTTATAGCCATTAGATGGTTCATATTGTTTTTGGGGTAGGTCAAAGGTCATCTGGGGTCACCAGGGGTCAACGTCTGAAAATGTCGTTAACACGATATCTCAAGGTAGAAAGCTTGAATAGATTTCATATGAAGTATGTGGATGTGTTATGGTCAGGAGGTGGTCCCTATTGTTTTTGGTGGAGGTCAAAGGTCATCTGGGGTCATCAGGGGTCACAGTATGAAAACCTTGTTAAGGTAATATCTCAAGGTAGGAAACTTGGATAGATTTCATATTTGGTATGTGGATGGGTTATGGTCAGGAAATGGTGCGTAATGTTTTGGATGGAGGTCAAAGGTCGTCTGGGGTCACCAGGGGTCAAAGTCTGAAAACCTTGTTTATGTGATATCTCAGGTTAAGTAGTTTAAATAGATTTCATATTTGTTACGTGGATGGGTTATGGTCAGGAACTGGTGCGTAATGTTTTTGATGGAGGTCAAAGGTCATCTGGGGTCACTGCTGGTCCAAGTCTGAAAATCCTGCTTATGCAATTTCTCAAGATAGGAAACTTGGATAGATTTCATATTTGGGTATGTGGATGCATTGTGGTTAGAAGATGGTCCCCATAGTTTTTGGCAGAGGTGAAAGGTCATCTAGGGTCTCCAGGGGTCAAAGCCTGGAAACCTTTTTAAATGTGATCTTTCAAGATAGCTGTTTGTCCATTTGTCTGTCTGTCTGTTTGTCATTCTAGCTATGTATGGCTTTTATGGAGGTCAAAAGGTCATCTGGAATGACAAAATTATTTTTTGAACATGCTAGTATAACATTTGAATGAGAAGATAATGGTGCATGATGGCACTCTTTGAAACGGAACATTTATGTATCATCGAAACCTCAATGCATTTTTGCATTCTGGTTTAAATAGGGGCAGGTATGTTTTATAGAGGGTTATAACCATATGTGAGGGATGGCCATTTTTACTCGGAGGTGGTCCACACCGCTAAAACCAACTGTGGGTCAGAGAACACTGAGTTAAAGCTTGTTAAAGTAGTAGTTATTGGGCAGAGGGGTATGAAGGGTAAACTGTTAAAGGAAAATGTGGTGGTTTTCACTGGAGTCTTGTAAGGAAGACACAAATCTCCACATCATGTTTTCCAAACCCTGTACCAGTACCTTCTACCTAACTCAGGAAATTCTACTTTAAAGATTGGTCATTTTTGAAAATACTACCTCCACCTCTCAACAAAATAACAGGATATTATGTAAACTGTAAAGTGGACATATTGTTATGTTATGTGCCATGATGGCATAATAGATATCCCACAATGCTCTTTTTCTGTAAAAAAAATTGCAGTTTTGTGAAAGTAAGTATCATCCAAATGCTATATGCTAGTGAGGTGCAGTTTTCACCTGAAAAGGAAGATTGTCCTGCACCATTTTAATTTAATGAATTTTTTCTCTGGAATATGCCTTAAATGAGCCATGTTTCTTTCATTACATAATAGATACTTCTTACACTCCTACTTGTGATGAAATTGAACTGTTAGAGGATGGTAACATTGCCTGGACAGAGGAGGAACTTGCTTCCATGACAGTGGAAACATTTGAAAATTGTGTCCACATCCTTGGTGATGTCAGTGGGTTGTCATCTGGACAGTTAGATGTATTGATGGAGAAAGCCATTGAGGTTGATAAAAAAATTAGAACTTAACCTTTTAATTATGCTGTAAAATACCACATATTGTTAAAGTGTATCTTAAAGGCCCAGTTCTCTCACCCCAAATAGTACCAATTCTCCTAACCTTCTTACTTACTGTAAGCCCCTCCCACAATTGTCTGAAATTCATCCTTATCCAGTCACAATCTCAGTTTATTGCTTCAGGGTGAGTATAGAAAAGCTCGATGTGCATAACCAAACCACTCTCAGTACAGTTCATGCTGTGTATCAGCTTTGGTAATCTGCATTGTTTGAATTAACAGTCAATCAAAAAGCTGGGCCAATGGAGTTTCTGTATCCCCCTACAGGAAGTATAGTTTGGGGTGAGAGGATTGACCCTTTAAGTCAACTAATTCAAAAATATTTACTTAAAAGAATAAAAAATGGATTTTAACAGTCCAACTCCCATCTTCTTGGGACATTCTTAAGCCAAGAAATAAAATGTTGAAATTTATTCACTTAAAACAAATTAGTCCATTGTGCAAAAATTTGTGACTTTTCTTGTTGTACAACTTACATGACCTGCTTTGTTTCCCTTTAAAATTAAAAATGTTTTTATGACCTTGAACACTTCCTGTTTGCTTGCATAGCATGTTGCCCAGCTCAAGAATGTCATATAAAGAAAGGAGTTGAACTGTTGGAATTCAATTTTCAAGCTTGACTTGAGGCTCACTTTAATAATGAAAATAACAAATCAAAATGAAGGAGACAAAAAGTACAGGTTGCAGAGAACAAAAACAGAAAACTTGGAAGAAAATTCAAACAAATTTTATTGAAAAAAAGATTACATCCATTACAGAAATAAGTATTAAAAGAGGATCTGTCGTGTAAACGATTTGTAAAACGTGGGAAGTGCGTTGAAACTGAGGGTGGCCAAACTTGATCAAGTTTGAATCATGCTCTTGGACTTTATATTTATCAAATTTTACCCATTTCTTTGCTCTAATATTTTTTTTTATGTCTGTAGGTGGAGTGATAACATTTATTTGCTGAAAGGGGCACTTGACAGTGGTTTTTTTTTTCCAATTTTTCCACAACTTTAATTCTGCATCACATTTGAAAATTGACTTAAAACTGACAAAAATAATGTGTGATCACAATTTAACACGCTGATCAGTTGAAGTGTAGCAGAGACAGTCTAGTTTCATCTGTGTGGGATTTTTTTTCCTGACAAATGTTTCGAAATTTTCATTCAACAGTAATTAAGACAAAGTTAATGTTTCTTTTAACCTGGGAGACCTCTTCTGGTCTCTATAGAGGAATCCGATTAGCGCTTGTTTTTAGTAACTGTAGGCTGCCATTAGTGGGGTCCATCATCCTAGAATCGTCTTTATTTATTGTTTACATGAATTTCAAACCCTCATATTTAGTGAAATTGGAGAATTCAAGATACAAATTAGTGTACAACCATCCATGATAGAGGTAAGCAATGAAATCGAAAGATTTAAAGGTGATGGACCCCACTTATGGCCGACTGAAATCAGACCATCACTTGCTGTCCGAATTCGTGTATATTTTGCTAAGCAATCAGACGACTGCGTGTTTGGTCTAGGGGTAGAGCATCAACCTTTCATGTGGAAGGCCCAGGTTGGATTCTCAGGTCAAGTTATACCAAAGACTGTAAAAATGGAACCTACTGCTGTTGTGTGTGATGCTCAGCATAAGCAATGGAGTAGGGAAAACAAGTCAGTGAGCCACAACTGGAAAAAAGGCTGTTGCTGGCTGGACTTGAACCAGTTGGTTGGAAACTGGGCCATAAATCTCCATCTAACTAACTAACTAGCTAAGCAATCAGCTGACTAGTTCAGTATGATTGTTTCTTAAAAATTGATATAAAAGTATAAATCTCTGTGGGGTATATTTTGAAGAGTGGAACTCTAGTTTTGCTTTCTATAATGCCATTTATTTATTTTTTTGTTCCCCTCAAGGCCTGGGGCAGTCCATCCCAGATGAGTGCTGATGACATAAGTCTTCTGGGCATAATTGCAACTAGATTCAACCCCTCCGAGTTAGCAGTACTCAATCTTACTAGTATTGATACTGTGTATGCATTGGCTGAGCATGGAAACTGGAGCACTGAACAGGTAAAAGTTACCTCTTGAAAAATTTATTCTTTACTTCATCTTGTCAAGAACTGTTTATCCGTACCATGGAAGTGGACCTATCGTTCTTATTTTGTCAATGTTCCGATACATTTGTATTGTGGAGAAAAAAAAACGGAAATAACTGGGATCAACCAGTTTTCGATGGTACGGTACTGGAAATATCAGCCAAGGGCAAGGAAAGTCTTGGAAAAGTCATGAAATTTTTTCATTGTAAATTGGTAGGAATCCTAAGTTGGGCAAACTGTCACCAGTGACCCTGAATGTCCATGCAATCTGCTATGAAAACTATTTTTACAGATGGGAAATGTATTCCCCTCAGTTTGAATAAGGATTCTGTTGCATAAAGGGTCATGATTGAGATTCATGCAACAATATTTTAGGCTACCAATTGTGAAATTGATTAGCTGTCACAGCTTAAATTACCTGGAAATATGCAATATCTGTATGTCACAAACTATTATGAAAGATGATTGGTATATAGCAGGACTAATAGGAGAATAATTTGTGAGATTTAGCTCGTGCTGAAAAGTCTACTGCGACTGCTTTTGCCCTTGAAACTACTCTGACTGATTATAATGCCAATTGTGTATATTAGTAAAGTGGACTGTACATAAAACTTAAAATAGATTAAAATAGGCAAAAGAATGTCAAATTACCCCAGATCATACAGTATAGATTGAAGAAGGCTAGAAACTACTGTAGTGTACCTTGCAGTAAAGAAAAGGACTAAGACAAATGAATAATAAGTTGAGAGGGGGGGGGAGGTTGTTTAAGATGACATTTTTCAAGGTTGAAGGAGGCAAAAAAGTTAACATTGTTGGAAGAATATAAAACATTTGGCATTATGACAGCTTAAGTTGAAGGGAGACCAAGAAGTTATTCTGCATGAATTTCACTGATAAGTAGCAAAAATATGGAATCATAATAAAAGTGAGCCATTCCTAAATTAGGATGATAGGAGACATTAATTCATATTGGGAATGCATTTTACCCTTTAATGGTATTCATTCACCACCCCAGACAGTTCCAATAGTCCCAAGCTTCTTTCTTCTAGACCCACCCACAATTGTATTAAAATCACTCGTCATTATCCAAACACAATCCCAGTTCATTGCTTCAATGCATACCATGGTGATTATGCAAGAGTCTAATGTTCAGTCAACACACACTCAGTGTATGCTGTGTAATATGAGCATTGTTGAATATTTTTAATTTGATGTCAATCAAATAGTTGTTCCAATTGAGAATTTCTGTAGATTGCCAGTAAAATTGTAGTTTGTGGTGACAAGCAAATGCCTTTAATGTTAACAAGACATTTTTGGACAAACTAATTTTCTGTGGCTCTAATTGTGTCAGGTTGTTTCAATTTAGTCACATGCTCATGTTGCTACAAGATAAAAAAGATCCTCTTAAAAGATAGAAACCTCACTTGATATTTTGGATATTTTCTGTCATTTAAAGATGTCAGCAGTTGTGTCTCGCTATCTTGAAGTTTCCCAGCACAGTGTTGACAGTCTAAATGCAGTGGAACTGACAGGACTATCCAGTTTTGTGTGTGGTTTGACATCAGACCAGATATTGCTGCTAAACAGCTCAGCATACAGGTAAATTTATACTACCTCCATTAAATCTGCCTTGTCTTATTTAATATGAAAGAGGCAGTGTTTAGTTTGGGATTATAGCCGTCATGGATATCAAGAGGAACATAGAAAGGAGTTTCCCCCTTATTTTAGAGACTTTTTGAAAAAAATGCTAGAAAGTAACTTGAAAAACAGTCACACAATGTGATTGGCTTAAAATTGGTCAGCCTGTTATATTTTGCCTGATGTTTTATTTAACATTAAGCAAGTGGGTTGATTGAGTTGGTTTTCAGGTTGGAAATGTATTCTTGTGGAAGTTAAGAAAATTGACTTGGAAATATCTGTGAATGTTTAATCCAGCCTATCATTCTAGATATACTTCGTTACATCTATATTTAGGCTAACTTTGATCAAAGTGGGTGAGCAAGATGTTACTTTGTGAAAGGAATCTCTTTCAATTGGTCAGAGGTTTTATGGGAGATGATAATATATAAACACAAAGGGAAAATGGTGCATTTGTTTCACAGAGTTTTTTTTAAAACAATATTTAAAGTGTGTTAGTTTTCTTTTTGAAGAAAGAAGGTTGCTCTAAAAGAAGGAAATTCAGTCACTTGTTGAGCAATTGTCAGTATGTCCAAGTTCTCAAAAAATTCAAATTAAAAAAAAATCAGTTACTCTTGAAATGTATGACTGACATTTTGAAGAGATTAAGCTTTTGCTTGAGTTTATGGGACTGAATGGTTATTGAAATAGTGATGAAAGCTATTTTCTTTGTCCACCCTGTTGCTGGAACATAGAAATTGCAAGTTTTCTAAAATGTAATCTCTCTCAAAGAAAAATAGCCTGATCTGATTTCGTGAAAAAATTAATGACAGTTACCTCCCATTGCAGATATTTCAACAATTTTAGATGGATATACGATATAGTCTTGAGGGTTAATTTGGAGCCCCCTTGTTCAAATAGTGAAAGTAATTTTAAAATGATAAGTTTTCTTGCTTGTGTCTCTTGCTCTCAATAATTTGTTTTATTTGGTCACAGTGAGTCCGCAGCCTCTCTTGGAGTTGTAGAGGTTTGTTCTGCTGATCAATTGAGCGCATTCAAAGAGCATGCTATCATCGTTTTTGGTCCAATCAGTTCATGGGAGCTGGAAGTATTTACTGAAGTGGGCGTAGTTGTAGGTAGAGGATCAAAGTGTTATAGTTTACAAGTTGAAGATAACTGTTGAATTTGGCTAACATGATTGGTGTTCCTTGTTTTTTAAAGCCTGTCCACACCATGGGATGCGACTCATTGCAACCAGACTGTCTTGTCGTGGTGCACAACTGATGACTAACTAGTTTTAAGAGCATAGTGTCAACATTATGCAACAAGTCGCAGATCCATGAAGCAGTTCACGCAAAATTCTAGCGTTCAACAAACTCTTTATTTGTTACATTGAAGAGACAGGAATGTGTTCTGTGCATTTCAATTGACTGAAATTTGCAGGTTTCATTCCAAAAGGTCTGTTTTTGGTGTAAATTGCATGTTTCAGTTTCATGCGATCGAACATGTTCGGTAGCATGAAACTGGGTGGCGCGTCTGCTTTAACCTATTTGCAAAGCATTCCACACTTTGCAAGGCCTCTGAACAATCTTGTTGCCCCAGTGCCTTGCGTCGCATCGAGTTGCATATTGTGGAAGGGGCTTAACAGATAGTCGTGTTTGGTTCTTTTTCCAGAGTTGGTGTTTTTGAATTAAAATTTCTCAGATTTCCCATGAAGCATCAAATCCCAAGAAAAAATTGCAATATTTAAAAATTTGTATCTTCAGAAGGCTTTAAGCTATGGAGATGCTGTTTTCACCTTCTGAAAAAGGAAAATTTTCTGCTTATTTTGAAGTTAACAAATTTTGTCTCCAGAATATGCCTTTAGAGCAAGCTCATAAAGTTACTAACATTTGCAATCTAGAGTGAATTTAATTAAAGCAAGGTCAAGTGATTTTATCACCTTTTATTAAATAGCAATGCTTTGTTTCTGTTCCTTTGATCTTCAAACTGATTTAAGTGAACGTTTCTAGTGGGAATGCAAAGTTTGCAAAATTTCCATGCCTTTCATTTTTTTCACATTTCAAAAGCAGGAGATATTGGACTTGGGAGAACCAATCCTCTCAGCCCAAACTACAGTTTTTGTAGGGGTTTTCCATAATTCTCAATTGACTCAGCTCTTTGATTGACAGCTAATGCAAGCAATGCAAAGTGCCAAAGTTTATATTACACAGCATGAACTGTACTGAGAGTGTTTGGATTATACGCATTTTGCATTTTTATACTCACCCTGAAGCAATAAACTGAGATTGTGTCTTGATGAGGATGAATTTTAGACAATTGTGGGAGGGGCTTTAGTAAGAAGGTTAGGAGAATTGGTACTGTTTGGGGAGAGAAAATTTGGTCTTTAAAGAATGCAAGTGTAGATGAATGTGAGATTGTGAAGTCTAATTCAGTTATTCAAAGTCAATGTAGGTTGAAATTTTTATCTGCTTATGCTTCAAGAACATTAAATGTAGGAAATGAATACATATTCCACAAGAAGCTATGCATAAATTAAGTAGTATATGTACTATGAAATCAAAGCAAAATTAAGCTTAAAGCCTTCTTTTACTTTTCATTTATTTTAGCAAAGGGGGGTGCTCCCTTCTTCACATTCAAAGCAGTTTGCTTTCCTTAAATAATCAGGATATTATGAAAATGGAAAATAATGTCTGGAATCACAAATTTATAGCTTAAAATTTCAGTGGTTGGTCCAAAAGCAACTAGAAACAAATTTTTTCCTTACTATATGCATGGAAGGAATTACCATTGAGTGAAAAACTGGCAGATTTGTTGTGATTTTAAGTTAAAATGATATTATAAACTAACTCTGGCTTTAACCTTTTTCAGTTACTGTTTAAACTTATTGTTGTCTATTGCTGCTAACTCTTGGAGTAGCTGATTGACATCTAAGGTGTGCTGTTTAAAGGTAAAGAGCAGTCCCCCCAAACTTATTTTGAAGAAACAGCTAAATAGCACAATTTTTGTCCTATTTCTCTTCAAAGTATCATTCATTACATTTTATGATTAAACTATTGCATATTCAAGGTAAACCAAGCAGTTATTTCCAGTAAATTTCAAATCTGAACAGAAAAAATGTTGTCACATGACTCCCAACAGCCAGTCATGAAACTGGACAGTCTACTGCACTACTTCAATTTGGGATGACTGCTCCTGCCTTTTAAAGGGGTTCATTGAGCTGATATTGATAACTTAATGTAATTTTTTGATGGTACTACGATGTGACAATGCTTACAATTAGCATAATTAGTCAAGTTTTATACCCAACAGCTATGGAACAAGTTAAAAATTTAAATTTCGTGGTGTACACCACGAAATTAAAATTTTTAACTTGTTCCACTTTTTCATATAATGCATAAACCGCTGCAAGTTAGGACGTCCCAACTTGCAGCGGTTTATGCATTATATGGAAAAGTGTCTGGTCATAAATTTTGAAAACCGAATTGTGAAGTGAATTACTCACTTGTAAAACATTATTTGTATGTAGGATATGGGGATTGTCTAAAAGACTATTTGTTATTGGTATGTGAAGAAAACTTAACAGGTCTGGGAAATTTTGTTGAATTTCATGGGCCAACTTAGTGAGCTGCTTTAAATGTTTTCCATGTGACATTAGTTGAATATCCGTGTTTTTCCAGCATTTTTTGTCATTTCCATAAATTATAATTTATTTACACCTGATTCAAGGTGAGAATACTTTGCTACATGTCAATTTTTAATTATTATGCATATTTTATTGTACATTGAGATAAAAAAAAGAAAACTTGGAAGTTTATGTCACACAAGTTGTGTATTCATCAAGCATTTCATTCCTATGATCTAAGCTTAAGCTAAAGAGGTGAGTACATACTGTATACTTTTAACAAATAGTAGCATTTAACCCTTTACTGTTGTGCCTCTTCAAAGTATCTGGCCATAATAATTTGCGTGCCTCGGATAGTGGGCGGATTCTAGTTAAAGCAATCTGTAGCACGCCCGCATCAGCTTCCTTATTTGAATAGACCTTAAACTATTGTCTCTCACATGGCTCTCAAGAGCCAATCATGATTTCAAGGTACAGCGTAATACACTACAGATAGGTGACAGCCGTGCTCTCCCCCTGGGCTAAAGATGTGTATACTTTTAACAAATAGAAGCATGTATATAAAGTTCATTTACTTTGATTCATTTCCATTGTCAGGTTTAATAAGTGAGGTTAATGAGTTGCAAGAATTGATAGATACATGTTTGGCTTGCCATAGTATTGCCATCATTATTGCTTTCTTACTGATTCCTTTAATATTTCTCCATTCCATCAGCTGGGTTTACAGCTGAAGAGTTGTCTGGTCTAAACTCTTCATCTCTTGCTGGTATAACTCCTCTTGCCATTAGTCTCATTCCTCCAGCCACTTTTGGTGTAAGTATAAAAACTAGTTGGCAATTTGAGTGAGAGAGTCATATGACATCTAAAATTTTCTTTAATTGACCCAGTCTTTTTAGGGTAGCTGTGTACTGCCCAGATGCTGGCAATTATGGGGAAGAGAAGGGTAAAGACAAATCCGATTAGCGTTTGTTTTTAGTGACAGTAGGCAGCCATTAGTGGGGTCCATCAGCCTTAATCATCTTCATTTTATTGTCTAAATGAATTTCAAATCCTCATATTAAGTGAAGTTGAGAAAATTAAGATACACTTCAGTGTACAACCATCCATGGAACAGGTAAGGAAGGAAATTTAAAGATTAAAGGTGATGGGCCCCAGTAATGGCCGACTAAAATCAGACCATCACAATCTGTCAGGATTCGTCTGTAGAGTGCTTTCACATGATGTTGCATTTGGTAAGCCACATCCACAGCCAGGCAAAACTCAGCAGTGTTTTAGTGCAATAGTCACATATGGGTTGTTATCAAAAGGGGCTTGTGACATCAGCAAAAGCACTCTTTACTGTGGGGTGACCACGTGTTTGGTCTAAAGGTAGAGCATCTGCCTCTCAGGCGGAAGGCCTGGGTTCGCTTCCCAGGTCTAGTCATACCAAAGACTCTAAAAAAGGAACCTACTGCCATTGTGCATGATGCTCTGCATAAGCAGTGGATTAGGGAAAACAAGCCAGTGAGCCACAACTTGTATAATAGGCTGTGGCTGGTTCGATTTGAACCAATAGGTTGGAAACTGGGCCGTAAAACTCCATCTAACTAAGAAGTTTACTGTGGGGTATGTATGTGACTTTTTTCAGTCAATACAAATTTCTGAACCCCCTATATCTGTTAAAACAAGTCTCACAGAGAGTTTCTGTGGTCATAGAATATCCTCAAAAGTCTTGAAGGGAAGTTATATCATGACCTGAAAATGCTTTGAAATTCAGGAAATTATGTGAAATCCTGAAAAAGGCATGGGATTTTGCACAAAGTGGCAATTTTCATTCTCACTGGTAGTATCAAAATGTTAGTTTTAAGTCAGTGTACACATGTGTTGCAGAATTAAAAGTTGTGAAAATTATGTTAAACAAACTCCGATTCTCACTTTACGCAAGTGTAGAGATTTTTTTCTGTGTAAGGAGATGGAAATCACAATAAATGTTGGGTTTGGACTGTACTGATTTTAAAAAAATGCAACTCCTTCTGCAGATGAATTTGCATTATTTGAAATCTGTGATGCCATTATGGCCCATTTATTGTTAGAGAAAGCCTTAAATTTGAATGATATTGACACAGCTGAAGGATCTATTTCAAATATCTCTTTGCTACACCATACATATGGTATACTTTTAGTCTGGATCTACATGGAAATGTATATGCACACATTCCAGCAGTATCTAATTTCAAAGATGAGCTGAAAATTCAGTTATGAAGAATGAATTGTAGGCAATGTACAGAATTAACATTCTGTGATCCATATGAGAACTGGAAGTTGTTTTTCACCAAAATAACCAATGATGAACAAATTAAGAAGTTTTGAGTTAGGGATGGAATCTTGCTGCAGGAGTTGGTGCAGATAGATATCTTTCTTTTTCACATGGCACCTGGCCATTTGAAATGCCACCGGAATGTGCCTTTCAATGCTATGCCTGTTTGTGGATGTCCTGTCTGTCAATATGTTAAAAGAAGCATTGAAGATCACATCAAGTGTTGATTTTTTAGAGGTTTGCTTATTCTAAGCCTTTTGATGAAATTGCCATCAAAATACAAAGTGTGGTTCATACATGGGCAAGTTAATTGTCACATTTTCAACAAAAAGGAAACTTAGATCAAGCACATATGATGTCATTTCCTGACATAAATCAACAGTCTTTTGTTTTTATTGCAACTTCACAACCAATTTTCTCTTTCACAACCCCATAAATTTATTAGAATGTGACTGAATAAGTTCCATGAAAATGCTGCAAACTTCGCATCCCCCACAGTCACATCCTATCCTCAACACCAGTAAGATCAACCCAACAGTCTGAAAAAACAAACAGAAATGAAGCATTCAATGTTAGGAAGTTTATAAACTTTTCCTGTCCTCAAGATCACTTTGGAACACACATATAATGATTTTGGTATCTCCAGAAATACACATCCAATTTGAATGAAAGTTTCACCACACTGTGTAGTTCTCGTTCCTCTTTCACTTATGAAAATAATAAAATAAAATTTTTTGCTGAGGCTTCCCCTTTAAGTAATATTTAATCACTCTGTACTTGTATTTTGTTTTATTTCTACTTATTTAGGATGGTTTCACACTAGACTTACTCCATGAATTTGATGAATCCCAAGCTCTAGCTGTGACAGCAGAGCAGCTAGCATCTCTGTCAACTGATCAGAATCTAGCATTGGTAGAGGCCGAGTATGGGCAGGAGGAAGTACCTCAGGAAGTTATTCAGGAGATTGAGATGAGAGATGTTACTGAAGCAGCACCGGATGTTACTCAAGCAGTGGGAGATGTAACTGAAGCAGTACGGGATGGTACTGAAGCAGTACCAGATGTTACGAAAGGTAAACATACTTTAGAGAATTTAATACTCCATAAACAAAAAGTGTCCCTCAGTTTCCAGGCTATTTGCTCTTCATTCTGAAAATGTGGGGACTGATGAGACCTTGGGAAGCAGATCTTAACAGTTTTAACCATGACACTTGTGGGAGCAACCTATACAGCTTATGGACTACAGTTTAAGATCAGATCGTTAACAAACTTAACAATTAAGATCAAATTTGGTATCTTTTGGAAATATCTGTTCAGATGGGACAGTTGTGGATTGTTGTTGAATGAAAAGCCCACTTTAGAACCAGATGGGGAATCCATGAAACATCAAACATCCAGGTGATTTAGGTTCATTAGTTGGGATATGGCAGAAACTCTATCTGCTTAGAAACAAGACCAAACAGTAAAAATAAACACAACATTGGTATAGGTTTCAATTTAACACTTACCAGTCGATTTTTTTAAAAGATAGAAGATTGGTGGAGAGGAGATTTTCCAGAAATGTTGCAAAACACATTCCTTAGAAAATTTAGGAGTGTGTTTGGTGTGATGCTTTATTGAGGTCAGGTATATCTATCTGAGTTCCTATTCTTTATATGGGTGTGCAAAAATTTCACTTCTTACAGTGATTTTAGGTGAGTTGTGTGATCTCACTCAGCTGAAAAGGGGCACTTTGGATAAGTTGTGTGGTTTCAGCTTTAAAGCTATGAAAAACTTTGTAAACACCTATATTATGTGTGTCTTGATGTCCTGATGCAGTTCTCAAGGAGGACTGCATCACAGTATTCATTTTTTGCTGGCCAAGAAGATTGCATATCCCTTAACTTATTCTTTCTTACTTCTCCTTAATGACACCCAAACTGACTTGTTTTGTAGTCTTTGAGTTTTTCTGAGTGTAGTGCTTTGTGGTTTGACAGAGCTTTGGTGCTCACTCTGGAACACATGTTGTTAGAAAAAAAAGTTGGTTTTACACTGAACTGACATGTTTCTCAGTGGGGTCTTACAGGGGTGTTGGAAGTGTAATTTGCAATAAAATTTTCAGACTACTCATTTCTTTAAACTTTGCAGAAAAGAAAGGGGAAGAGAAAGGAGATGACAAAAGTGGTGGTAAGTAAATAACATTTAAAGGCATATTTTCATCATTCCAAACAGTTCCAATTCTCCCAACCTACTTACTTCTAGCCCCTCCCACATTTATCTAAAACTCATCTTTATCCAGACACAATCCTTGTTTATTGCTTCATGGCTTGTCCCAGTGGCCATATACAAGTCCATAATGTGTAATCAAGACACTCTCAGTGCCCATGCTGTGTAATTTAGCTATGATGCATTGTTTGAATGTGATGCCAATCAAAGAGCTCTACCAATTGAGAGTTTTGATATATGCATACTGAAACTGTAGTTTAGGGTGACGAATGACTGCCTTTAATATTTGTTATTTAAATTAAATTCTCCTTTTTTCTCCTGAGGAATCAATGTCATAGCTGTGCCTTTGGGCAGGAATGGTTTTGATTCCTTAGTATCACCTTGGGGGCAAGAATCACTGAGTGCCCCTCTCAAGCTTGAGTTAGGCAAGTCTACCCTTCAGAGCACCTACGTAGGGGTTTTATTTGGTAATACATTTTACGTAATGTGAGATCCCGTCTGGGCATGTGTGATCAGTTCTTTGCAATGTCTTGCTTTACCATAGAGAAAATTTTGAGTTTCAACCTGATTGAAGACTAATTCAGCGCAATGTATTGCAATGCGAAGGATTTGGGATGTTACTTTGATGACTTTCTTGAAGCATGTCAACTCACGGTTTCAGAATCTTAGACCCATAAATTGTCCAGTGCGAGCACTGAGACTAAAGCACTTTATGGTCAGGCATGTAACATGCAGAGGGCCAGTTCCACGAAAATGAATTGTGGTGGGATTTCTAGTGCCATAGCCTAAAGGGGTTAGGCAGTACATGCACACAGAGGAAGTGTTACCCTGGGTTGCAAGAGACAGCCTCGTCGCTGATGTTAGCTCTATTAAGGTCAAGAAAACCTTAAAAAGACAAAAGAAAGGAGAGAAAATGCCTCTCATAAAAACACTGCAGAAGGGATCTCACATTACCTCTCACTCACTATTACTTCTTAAAATCAAGATCAAACTTCGAACCAGGTAAGTTCTCCTTCAATCTTTTCATTATGCCACCCTTAGGAACGTTACGATTTTGAAAACTTCTTTAGTGTAATCAGTTGATAATCCAATTTAGTCAGTAATAATTAAAGAATGCAACCATTAATCTTTCAAGTTCTGTTGTTTTCCTTTATAACGGATGCTTGTAGAGTAAAAGCCCCTATTAATTCCCCGAAAATGAATATCTATTTTGCTCCCTTCCCTGCCTCCTATTTGTGTATTGCTATTGCCTGTAAAAAATCTGTCTGGCAAAAGACTAAATACCACCACGTTGCTGTAACTTCTAATAGAGGACACTCAGTGTGACTGTATGCAATAAGTAAAATAAATTAGACTCAGTGCTGATGACCATTACTGGACAATGTTGCTAAGCTTCAGGCATCTGTCAATTTGGGAGTCATAATTTTGTTAACAAAATTAAATAGTACTCAAGCACATTTTGCTTATAATCAAAATAATATGCTGTATGGTTACTGGTTTTGGTAGGGGAGAAAAAAAATTGACATTCTTTCAGAAGACACTCGTAATAATTAGTGCTTTAAATTTGGTAGAAAAAATAAAAATATCACTAATTTTTTGCCCTCCAACAAATCAAATGTCCTTTTCTTGCATTCAGGTGACAGTGTGTTTTATCTGAAAAACTCCTGGTAATAGATCTGTTTCCAAAAAGCAATTACAATGAATTGTGGGATAGAGTTTTGGTGTTTGTAATTTTTGTCAATGGCATTTTACTGTGGTGAAAAATGACGCACACCCAAAACTCTATCCCACAATTCATTGTAATTGCTATTTGGAAGTAGGTTTATGGATAAACTCGGTCATCTCCAATTTACATAACGTTGAGACGCTCAGCTGTTTTGTTGTGGTTATTTCCAACCAAAATGTATTTCTTCTTCTTTGAACTCAAAATATTATGCTTTGCTAATGCTTTGCTAATGCTCTGTTCATTGTTTAACTTTTAATCAACCAAACTATGATAAAATCAATGGGATTAAACCCTGTTACAATCATCAGATTGTTGCAGAATTTACACTCAGCCCTCTTTAGGCTATTAATCATACTATCAGATGAATGTTTTTTTGAATTGAATAATCAAAGTTAAAATTCTATAGAGACATGCATTTGCACAGAATAATGCACTCTGGCTGTGCCCTTAGGCATTGCTTGCATATTTACCTCATGCATTATGCTTTGCTAATGCTCTGTTCATTGTTTAACTTTTAATCAACCAAACTATGATAAAATCAATGGGATTAAACCCTGTTACAATCATCAGATTGTTGCAGAATTTACACTCAGCCCTCTTTAGGCTATTAATCATACTATCAGATGAATGTTTTTTTTTTCTTTGTTATTTTAACCAGGGGATGTGGTAGTTTACTCTACCATTCTACTAACACTCATTGCTGTAGCTGCCAGATTACTTCCCGGGATGGTGTTATGAATCCTTTGATCTCAGACATTTCTACAAGACCAGCATCACATGGATAACATTTAGCTTTTAATTGAAGTTTTTCCTCCAATAAATAAAAAAGTATTACAATTGTAAAATTGAATATTAACATTATAAAAAGCTTAAGTATTTAAATTAAAGATTGCTTGAATGAATTGCAATGTATATTTATTTGTATTGAGATTCATCTTTAGGGTTTGTCATGAAAATAATAAAAAAATACTTGGGTTTTCATCTAGCATATGTTTTTATTGTTTTACATTGCATTGTTGCGCTTACTATTATAATGAAGTTTCATTTGTTGCATTTGTGCTTTTTCTTTATCTTCTCTTGGTCCAATGACATAAGGTTTTTTTGACTTCAGAAATGTTAGTTAGACAAGAAAGCTTTTATTCTGAAAAAAAATAACCATTTGTGGCTTGCATTTGAAGTTTTAAGCTTCTGTTGAAGGTAATGATTTGGATATACAGTGCATTGTGAAGATATGTTCCACTGACTAGGTACAAACTTAACAGAGTGCATGTTATTGAACTTTAACCCTTTTGGTACAGAAGGGAGACCATCCTGCCATACTGAGCTATGTATTATATTACGTATACGCAGTACACTTGTATTGGCTCTGTGAAATGCTACGTTTTTTATGGATCCCACCACATGCCCCAAGGGGATGCATGTTTATTAAATATCTCCTCTTCAAGCCTATTCCATGTCCAAAACATTATATACCATAGGTTTACAATGAGCTATGCCAGGATGCAGCTGAGTGCTCTGGTTTCACCCCCAAACCATGCGTATATAGTCATAGAAAATTACGGTTTTGCAGCGAAACCATGTGTAGCAAAAGGGTTAAGCAATTTGCTTTAATATTAATTGATAAGTCTTTTGGGAGTGGTTGAAGTGTTTCACTTACATACCATGGTTTCCAGGTAACACTACCATATGGGACCCTTAGGGGACCCATGTCTTGGTCCTTAAGGGACCGGTACGAATTTTCACCCTGGATAAGTAAGGGTCCTGTAGGGGCTAAACCACATGGGATAGTTTTGGGGCCCTTGTAGACAACTGATATATGGTAAAAATATGGGTCAGTCCTGTAAAATATCTGATACATATGGTCTACCTGTTTGGGGCCCTTATTAAACTTGGATGCAAAATTAAGCAGTTCTCATATGGGATTACTCATATTGGACCCATACAGGTTTGCTACTTGGGTTATGGCAAAATGCTAATGACATTTGCAGCATACAGATCTAGTAACCTTCTCATTAACATAGTTGTAGGCATCTTCTTAAAATAATTCAAAACATGAAATATTTATTTAAAGTATTATTCCAAGAAGTAATCAATGTTTGATTATGTGGAATACTTTCGTTTAAAGTGAGTCTTTTTTAGTGTTTTGCTCCCGTGAAATCTGCTCGTATTGAAGATGACGTGGTACTGACCATCTGCAAAAAGCTGTTTCACAGTTGATTATGAGACCTGGTGTCATTTCCAGGTAGTATGTATTATGAAATATATCATTTAATTGATTGATGTGCTAATTAATCACATTCACGGGACAACATTCTTTTATATATATATATATATATAAATACATATACATAAGTATATTTTTGTCTGTGTGTGTGCATGTTTGTGTGTGTTATGCACATAATTTCATGTACTTCTAGGGTTGTGAAATTAGCACAAGAATAGTTGTATCTTTCATTATCAATTTTAGTTTACAGTATTAATAAAATTCATTGATTTGAAAATTGGATTACAAGTTCAGTATGATTTTGAAAAATGTGTAAAGTTTTGTGACTCTTACTGAAGTAACCAGAAAAATGTTTATGAAAAAAAATAATTAAAAGTTGTTTGAAGTTGTAAAAGTGGGGAAACAAAACAGATTTGCCTAAAATTATCATTTCAATAAATAATTACTGAATTTAAAATAAGATTGAACTAGTTACATTGCATAAAAACTTGTTCGCTTTGTAAATAACAGTCCACTGTGTAGTTGTTACATGTTGGCATCTTTTATATTCCTGCATAATAAGAAGTTTGTGTTAGCAAATTGAATTCGAAATTTCACTTTATTGTGTATAAGTTGTTGAAATATAATAGAAAACGTAAGTCAGTTTTTGTCTTTACACTTTTTGTGTGTCTCAAAGTCTGGAGGAAAAATGAGCAAATTAAACTGACTTGAGGTTGCTTTGGAAATCTTCAGCAAATGAAATGCAAGATTATGAGTATTCCAAAATAGGAATAATGTGTTATCATACAAGAAAATTTGTCTCCCCCCTGCCTCCCAGATGGCTAAATGTTCTAAGCTGCATCTGCAATGAAACATTCAAGAGTATGTTCAGTACCCTCCTCAAAATTCTCTCAGTAATCCTCACTTCTTGGAGCACTTGGGAAATGTTGGGGCTTGTCCCCCTAATTTTTTATTGCATCGGTGAGTTTCCTCTACCCATAGTCTTGTCTTGGTAAAACATAATTTTATAGGGAAGTTGGCAGACTTAGCCATCCTCAAAGAAGATGAAGACAGCTATTTTAAATAGGAGAAGGGTATGCAGTGCAGCCAGTGCTGCCCCACCAATTACCTTTGCAAAAAGTTGGATCATTGTAAATTTCACTGAAGTGCTTAGGATGAGTACCAGGCTAACATATCTAAACTTGATTTGACCTAAGCCCTTTCTGTTAACCCACTAATGTGTAAGAGTACAGATTTAAAAGCCAGCAAAAGATTTTCAAAAACCTGTCCATGAACACACCCGTTGCCACCTTAGGAAGGAGAGGGGGGTGGAGTGCATCTAAAATTTTCCCAAAAATGTTTGCAGTGAAAGATAAAAATATTAACCGCATAGCAAAACTTGTACGTTTAATTATGTTATATGGATTTTTTTTGCATCTATTTTCTTGGAAAAGAATGTAATGTCCAAAAGAGGTAGTGTACTCCATTTAGACCCCTCCCCAGGCCAGCTAAATTCCTATGGTGATTCCCCCTCTGGACACTCCTGTGCATGAAGTGAAGAACTCTTTATAATTGATTGTGTTCAAAGAGCCAATGTTCTTGACTAGCTGTAATGGATTAAGCCGTTAAACCCATATACTCGACACTTAAACTCCGTAGCAAAATGATTATTTCAGGTGCATAACCAAGTTGATTTCACAAATGAATCGTGTATACTGGGGTCACAGTGCCGTTAGAAATCAGAGAAAGCAATGTGTCAGACGCGTTGAATTGCGTTTCTTCAAGTTAAGAAAGCGGTGCTCCACTCTCCAGGTTAATCTCGTTACACATCATTTACCGAATTAATTGGAACATACTTAGGCTCATTTTGAATCCCTACAGAAAACTGACTGAATAGTATCCTTACAGTTGGTGGGTCCAAGGGGGATTGTCATAGGGGCGATTCCTTTAATAGGGAGGGGGACTATGTGGGACCAAAATCACACAAGGGGCAGACTGCACTTTACCCAAAGTTTTGCACAACCTGAAATTCGGGCTGGGGCCTGTAAAAATTTGGTCATGTCATGTTTATTGTAACACTGGAAAATCTTTAGCGTGTATGAATTCTTCAAAAAATGCCCGAAAAATAAAAAAGTATCATAGGATGGCAGGATGACATTTTCATAAAAATCGAAAAGACTGTAACTTTTAAAATTCTCGACACATTCCTCACCATTTCAATTACAAACCTGCATTCAAGATCTGTATAAGGACAGTTCCATTTTCCCCATCAAAACCCATCTCTGCAGATTACGCCCTGTTTGTATGAAAACGTTTGTGTCGGACGCAAATATTACTTCAGACAGGGAGGTGTCTCCCTGCTTCAGATATCTTTTCAGAGAAATGCTTATAACGCACGTATTTTGAGTTATTTTGGTGGTTCTACGGTAATTTTGACACTACCTGACTACACGCATTGCAGTATTACAAAGCCTGCCTTGCTATATGTGCATTTCATGACAAAGTGAAGAGTTCAACTCTTGCATCAAATATATAAAAGACACTGGAGATGGAGGAAAACGACGGGGAACTATAGAGCGAAATCTTTAGTCCCATCAGGGAGCTGCTATTAGCTGGTCTCATTCGTGGCTTCCCAGCGTCAGCACAAAGAATATCTCAGATTGAAGGGAACTGCATTTTACTACGCTGCTTAGCATTAGCTTCTCAGGTTTGCTAGTAGTATCCTACACTTTGAAGTTTAAAAGGCTGTTTTTACCAAGCACCAGAAAAACATTTTGCCATCCTCAGTCCCAGTAGTGCAGAAATTTGCGTTCTTAATTTCGTGCGTCTACGTAGAATTTACCCGGTATGTAAGTTCAAAGAACTGAAGAATTTTTTGATTTTACTACCTCTGTAGGATTATAAAAATTCTTATTGTTCCTGCCACGCTCGTGAAACTTGGTTGTTAAGGTCAGACGCAAATTAGAGACCGTTTGCAAAAGCACAAAAGAAAGCAGGGACAGATTAGGCCTACAATGCACAGACATGGTCATATGGGCCCGGGGGACAGGTTTGTCGCCACAAGTGTCAGCAATTTTCGCGTCTACCCAGGATTTTTCACAAGGGGGCCAAGGTCAGTTGTGGCGGAGAGGATAAATATTGGGGTGTAATTGCCAGCAGGACTATCTCAGCGGAACGCCACCATTTAAGACAAGAACATTCTTTACTTAACAAGCCCTCCAGATGGCCAGAAACGGCACTTTCCGAATGAGAACAATACGAAAATGATGCAATTTTTTACGTTTTTTAACGGTGAATGACTACCTAAAACTAAACAGAAATGTCACATTTTGACACTAGCACTTACAATTGTCACTTAGCGTAAAAGTAAAAATTTCAATGTTTAATATATGTACGCGTCTCAGGTATTGAAAATTATGTTCAAAATGTCACCATTGGCGGATGAACACAGGCATAGGCATACGAACGGGAGCATTCAGTTAGGAGCGGGAGACAAAAAATTCTCAGCCCCCAAAATCCAATATTGTCCAAAAGACTATCTAAGTGGAGCGCCACCACCAGATGGCGCGTACGTAGCATTGAAAATCTTTGAAAATTGAATCGCAACCCCTCAGGCAGCCGGAAACAATATTTCCTAGGCTTATAAGGGGATCTAAGCAGAAGCAATTTCGAGGTTTCGTTTGCAAAACAAATGTCCACTTGAAACTAAAATTCTGCTAGGAAGACTATCTAAATGGAGCGCCACCATTGGCACGGAGCGTACAGCCAATTTTGAAAATTGGAACCTCAGACAGCCGGAAATCTCATTTTCAAGGCTTGGAAGGAGGATCTAAACAGTAGCTATTTTGTTCAGAGAATTACCAGATAAAATGTACCACTACTACCATTTGATGAAATGGTCTTGTATCTTTTCGGGGGAAACCATAAAACAGATTGAAAACTTGCTTAACATATTTTACTCCCTTGCAACACTTGGCTAAATTCAATATATTGAATTTGAAGACCTTTTTCGGGCAAATGCTTGAAAGAATTTGGAATTCAACCATTTCGGGCATTGTGTTGAGAAACACTGTGAGTGAAATTCACGATTAATTGCTTTACATTCGAGCATCGCAAAAAAACAATTAATTGTGAAATTCACGATTAATTGCTTTTTTGCGATGCTCGAATGTAAAGCGATTTTTGTTTTGAAATGTTATTGATTTTTTTTATGAAAACTTTACCAGGTTTATGATGTTTTCTTCCTTTTGGGACACACCTTTTTAATATTTCAGGCACTCTTAGGAATTTTCCGAAAAATCAATTTTTGAAACTGAAGTAGCTTTTCATTTTTTTCCAAGTTCCATGACGGAACATCGTGATCATTCCAGCAGAGCCGTCTCCTTAACTGTGTGTCGCAGGTGTTTTTATTGTTACATTTTGGTCTCTCAAATGATCAAATCGGAAGGCACCAACCTAGTTCAAACGGGTTTTGAAAGTTTAGAATGTTTTCTTTCTATCTATGTAACTATTATCTCGATACAATGGCTGGAAGAGTACGCCAATTTTCAATGAAAAATATAATTCTCAATATTTTTCAATGGAGGTTCTTCCAAAGAGCACGTTTTTGAACGGTTTTCCTCCTAAATTTTGTTAGCGTGGTCCTAAAAATCTAGCTCAAGCGTGTGCTAAAAGTATGAATACTCATTTTCATCGTGCTCAAGTATCATCCACTTTGACCGAAGGGAACATTACGCTTTTTTCAAAAAATTAAAAGAATCTTGGTTTGGAGATCGAGCCGTTGCTTTGTTCTTTTTCCGGATTGGTCAACGATCGTGTGACGTCACAGGCAGGCATTCAAACTGACGCCGTTTCGCTTGCACAGACCTACAGAAGTGCTTTACATTTTCATTGCCATGGGCGTCCGCAGAAATTTTTACAAGGGGGGGGGGCAAGGTCATTCATGGATGATTGAATTGTGTACACTATCTAAGCGGAGCGCCACCATCAGTTGGCGCGGAGCGTACAAGAAAATTTTGGGCCTTACAAACCCTCCAGATAGCCGGAAACGACACTTGGCGAGGGTTATAAGCTGCATGTACCTAGCTCTGAAACAGGAATTTCATGTCTGTAATTTTTTAGATTTTTAGAATTTTCAATGTAAAAAATGTTGAAGGGAAATCTGCCTGTCGGTCACGCCTATGCACGATAAAACTTACAACTGTCAAACAGCCTATATAGGCCTATATCCGTTTCCCAATTATGAATCATACCCCCTCCCCCCTCCCCATATTCACCTTGTATTTCCCAGACATCCGCGCGTCGCCACTTGGGATCAGCACGGGACCAAACCAAGACCAACGCATTCACCAATAGTCGGATGCCATATGTACACTACATACCTGACAACTAGTACAATTTTGGCAGAGTTTTTACAATTACAAATTTCCAATAGATATCATGAATGATGGTCCCTAAATTACGATTTCACTATTCAGCATACCATCTTCTCTTTTGCCATTCCTGGTCAAATGTCCGCATATTTCACGAGTAGAAACTGACGCTGTGTAAAGATATTTTGATGATTTATTTTTAATTTTTTTTTTATTTCAATTTTCAATTAATTTTTTCACAAGTTTGATTTTCCAGGGGGGCAAGTGCCCCCCTTGCCCCCTTCCGGACGCCCATGTCCTTTGCCCTTATCCCATTTTAGCCTTAACAATTTTCCCTAAGAAAAAGTCATCATATTGAAGAATTTGTCCTTAATGGAATCGTAAATTTCTTGAATCGAAAAACTGGATTGACAGTGGAAAAATCGGGTGAAATTTAGGATTCCTCAAAATGCATTGAATGGCATTTAAGGCGTGGGTATTTGGCACTTACCATTGCAAAATGATAGGGGGTTTAAATATATATTCAAGATATCATGTGTGCGATGCATTGAGATTCCAAATATATTAACAATTTTTTTATGAAAGATGTTCGATGTTGTGCAGTGCCCGAATTTTTCCCCAAATTTCGCCTCGGATGCCTATGTCTGAATAACTATCTGAGCAGAACGCCACCATCAGTCGGCGCGGAGCGTTGGCACAAAATTTTGGAAATCGCAACCACTCAGATAGCCGGAAATGGCATTCCCCAGGACTTATAAGCAAACTTTAAGCAGTCGTTATTTTGAGCTTTCTTTTTGCAGTGAAATCTTTAAATCAACAAAAGAAATGAAAAAGTGCAAAATGGACAGGAATTAACCTAACAAACCGCAGGGGTTATATATTTCAGTGTAAGGAAGAGAAAAGGTCGAGGAATTTAATTGAAGTGGAGTGTCATTGATCAAATTTGACTCATCACATACGACGATTTTAGGTGGAATAGAGCCTTATTTTTATTTTATGAAGTAAAAAACTTCAACCATTTTGGAAAAGGGGTATTCTGCATACTTCAAGCGTGGATCCTTGAAATTAGAACGTAGGCTTTTAAAAAGGAGACTGCTTTTAGGAATGTTTGAATTTTATAAAAAAATGACACTTTTCTAGTCTTCTTTATGAACTGTGAAAGCAGCGTCGTTGTCCATAACTTACTGCGCCAGGGGAATGTTTTCTTGCTATGTGCTTTTATTTCAGTTTCGTACACCCCCGTATCAACAAAACAGCAAAATTGAAGTACATAGCCAAGTAAGAAACTACAGGTTTGATTAACTTGTTTGCTTCAAATTCATGACAAATAATTGTTGTATGCCCTACCATCCAAACTTTTTATACTATCTAGTAAAAAGTTATCTTGACATTATCTCACATTTTGCATTTCTGAATGCAGAACAATGAGGTTGCTGGACCTATGGTGATACTTCTTCGCAAAGTTAACGTTAGTTGTTTTAGTGTACCTATTTCGCGAATGGATTACTGTCGCTTCCTTTTTTGCCATTCGCATTGTAGCAACAAATATTGTTTGGAATTATGTCACTGTTTGCAATTGCATATATATTGAAGTCGTAGAAAATCACATATTGCAGTATTAGTTGAAGGCAAGTGTGGGGGTCCATATGCTCAGGCAAGTCCTGGCCCACACTGGAAAGTACATTTGCCATACGCCAAAGAATCAGCCTGAGGTGGAGGTGTTTGGAATTATACGCCACACCAATTGTTGCAATTGTATGACAACTGTCGTAATAATCCCTGTAGCAGTTGGGTACGCCATACGCCAAATTTGTTGGCGTACATTGCCATACGCCAAAGATCTTTCTGTGAAAGGCCCTACTTTCCAGTAGGCCTATGGGGCCTGGCTAATTCACTTAGGATGGGGTATGCCAAGGCCCTAATTTAATTAAGGTTAGCCTAGAGTTAGACCCTGTGCACAAGTAGGCCTAGGGCCTAGGCCTAATGCGAATGGGGACTTGCGGAGATTGTTTTGCTGATTTTGCATCTGCATTCATATATGGTACTGAATCAGTGCATAGTATACTAACTACTCTACATACTAGGCCTATGCTTCAAATACAAGACACTTAGGCCCTAGGCGGTACTAATTTAGTTTCTGTATCCGGAGGTTGACATACAGTAATTTTACTCACTTCACAACTTCTGCAAGAGGGCACTGAAACTTTAAAGTTTTTTTTTTCCTTTTTTAAGTAAAAAACCCTTTTCTTTTTTTCCTCACTCGGGAAACACCGCTATGAGTGTGTGCTGTGGAAAGAAGTGAATGGTTAGTGCTGTGGAAGAAAGAAAAGCATTTTTAGTTCCAGGACCCGAACCCTCGACCCTAGGGGTATAGGGATTCTAGCATGAAGACCATCGCGCTTGCCTACTGTGCTACAAGCTCTGTTGCCGGTGGATGGGTTAAAAATAATATAAGAACTGTCTAATACTATCTAATACATATAGCTATAGGAATACGTATGTATACCTGAAGCTAAGTATGTATGTACTTGGGAGTGTACATATATGTACAGTTTGGAATATGTATACATATAGGTTTATATACCCTACGTATGCAGTTCCTATGCATGCGTACACCTGCATATGGCCCACCCTAACCCTATACCTATACCTATGCGTACGTAACCCAAATACTATGCGTACGTAACCCTAACCTTATTACTATGCATATGTAACCCTAACCCTTTTACTATGCATACGTAACCCCTAACCCTACAGCTACGTGTATGACGCAAGTTCCGGGTACGGAAACTAAATTAGAGTGGCTTAGGCTCTACGTTGACATACTTAAGAACTGGAAAAGTAGGCTAATAACATTTCGCAGAGTTAACTATTGCATGATAAAACATCATATGACACCAATGAGCACAGGTAAACGTATATTCCCTTTTTCCTTCTTTTCATCTTTTAGCACATATGTCAATTCTTCTGCATGAAAATTTAACAAAATTTCATTTGCTGGTTCTGATGCAGGGCTCAAAAACAGAATTATCTGATGCTCCCACATTATACAAATTAATTTTCCCAAAATTCGCAAATATACATATGCCATGAGGAGTCTTAGGACAGACGACTTACTTGAAGCTATTTTAGGATTATGAGTGGGTCTATTTGTTATTTTCATGAAGTTATCAACTACGTATCATTCACTGATGGTGTAGCTAATATAGTGTTTGTGTCTGTGGCAAGTTACATCAGTTACAATTTTGTGAGTAAATAAGGGGGTTTGTAATTGTGAGAGCCCCACAACAAGGTAGTTGCAGTTAAATTTCCTGCCAGGCAATATATGGGATAAAGACCAGCTACTCTACATAGTAGTAAAGGGCAATGGAGCTTAGTCTGTACGGCCTGATTGAGAACTTGCCCCAATATAATAATCTTTGAATGATAAAGCTCAAGATTCTAGGTGTGTATTCCATGGTACACATTCTTTATGCAAGTATACTATAGTATACTTGCCTGTCGCACTAATTTGACTTATCACACATAGGCCTAGGCGTACATATTTTACTCATTAGCCCCTGGTCAGAGGGTGTATTATTCTAAATCTTTTCTTTATACTGTACTTACTCAAGAACATTTTAATCAGTTGAATAGTACAGCACAATGATTACCTTGGGTTGTATAGTATCAAAGATAGACGAAATTTTGGCTTGCAATTCTGGACAACACCAGTGTGAGTCTCCTAAGCAATTACCAGTTGATGAACAACACTGGTCCAACAACTTTCTGCTATTGACATCATCATTCAAACAGGTTTTTACAAACTATGTTCCAACCAGCAAGGACTGCTACAAATTCTTTCCTAATAGGCTACTGCCAGAGACTGGAATATAATCCCCCAAAATACTATAGATGTTGAGGACCCCAAGCAGTTTAAGATCTCAGCTTTTAGGATTCCAACATGGAACAATTTATTCTGCTGTACCTGTACATGTACTGTACACAATTAACCCTGCATGTTTGAAGCCACAAGAAGATTTGTGCAGGACAGCATCCTCCCAGATTCAGTGAAAAATGTCCCCCAAAACAGAGAAACTTCTGAGGTAGATGATCCATCACATTCAGCAAGTGTGTCCACTTTTTTCAATTTGTGATTTAATGTACCTGGAGTCTGTGATCTGCTGCTCCCATTTTACTGACATTATTTAATATGGCTTTTTGGTTATTTTTGGCATTACCGTACATGCAGAGAAGTCCTCATTCATAGAGCTGCTTGTTATCTGACTTCATACTTGTTCTATTCTATGTAGTTAGTTAGATGGAGTTTTACGGCACAGTTTCCAAGGTATTGGTTCAAGTCAAGCCAGCCACAGTCTTGTTTTCCCTACTGCACTCCATTGCTCATGGCAGTAGGTTCCACTTTTAAAAGTCTTTTTTTTTGACCCGACCTGGGAATAGAATCCGGGCCTTCTGCGTGAGGGGCAGCTATGCTCTTACCGTTAGACCAAACACGCATATTCTACATGTAACCCTGACCTGCCAGTCTCATCCTGTAGCCCTTGGAAAATCCGAAGCCATTGCACAGTACAATAGAATATTGACAAATTCATTCAAACTTCAAGATGCATCCAATCACAATGCTGAAAAACAATCTCCTCTCAATGAATGTTATTCAATATTGGAGGCATTCTGAGTACCTTTGAAGTATCTTCAAATGATATTGATAGGTACTGTGTATTCACAACCTTGATAGCATAATACTGTAGATTGGTTGTTTCACTTGTTTGTCATTTAAGTTTTTAGTTTCTCTGTATTCTCAGAACAATATCCCATAACCTTTTATCTTGATGGAAGGTTCATTTTTATTGGTTCTCATTACTGCTGCTAATTCAGTACATTCAGTAGCAGAAAAGCAATATTGTATAGGCCTATTGAATGATGTGAATAGGCTATAGGTTTGTCCAGAGTTGATGAACTGTGTAGAAAATGGAATTGGTAGGAGTAACACCTACTAGAGTATGAGTAGTACAGTAGTTTCTGCTTTAACAGTGATTCAGTCTAACAGGGTCTGTCCCATGGCTGTCATTAATCACAAAAAGAAAACATAGTCCATGAGTCCACTGGATTTTCCATGAAAAGTTTCTCAGGTCTGCAAAGTAAATTTATATACTGTACTGTAAGCCTACTGCAGCCATAGTTACTGGTCTAAAATTTACAACCATACTTTTATACAGTAAATATCTAATTAAGCATATTTAACAAATTCTCTATTTCATTTGAGAAAATGATGGAAGGGGGTTGGTAAATTTCATTAAAGTTTCTTTTTAGTGGAACTAAGCATTTGGTTATAAGTAGCTTTACTGTAGGTGTGAGTTGATTCTGTAATTATGAGTTCTGCAATTGTTCATATCTGTAGACCATTGAAGCCAAGTCTGTGAAACTGAAATCAAACGGGAATCGAAATTCAGAAGACTTAGACCTGTATGATGTATTTTTTATGAATTTTTGGGCCATTATCTTCTGTTGTAGAGGCTATATTAAAGTCAAGTTAGAGCTTCAGGAATTCTTTTTACACATTGACTGTTTTTGCAAGATTTTATAACATAAAGGGGAAATGCAGACATCCCAATTTGATTTATCATAGAAGACTGTCCTGTTTCATGATTGGCTATTACGGATCATGTGACTGCATTGCTTCTCCTCAATTGTGAAGTCTGCAAGCAGTATTAAACTGCTTAATAACCTTGGATGTGCAATATTGAAGTCCTAAAATATTATGAAAGATACATTAAAGGGAAATGAAAATTGTGAGATTTGTTGCTTCAAAATAAGTTTGGGTGACTTCTCTTGCCCTTTAATATAGTTATTCAATTCCTGGAGTTTTGCACCTAAGTACTAACAATGTTTAAGATTAGTCTGAATTGGTTTTAATATCTTGATATTTTCTTTCAGATTGCTTGGTGGTTTCTTCAGAACATTGCACTGTAACAAACAGAAACTGTTAGCATATTGGCTGTTCAAGTTTCATTGAACTAGAGTAGCTGTGGATTTCTACTTTGTTGCTTTCAGCTCCCAGCTTACACCTCAGCAAGATGGCGAGAAACCGTAAATCACTCAGAAATAGACTTAAGACTTTGCAAAATCCAGAGGAAATGAACAAAAGGATGGACAAACTGAAAGAAAACCAACAAGTAAAACTGTTTTTGATGTTACTACTGCCTACAGTTTTTCTTGTTGTGGGTTTGATGATTTTTCCTCCATGGGGCAAAATGGAGATTGCAAGTAAAGTAGATACGATGGTAGAGACAGTTGGGGGTGCAGGAGATGAAGCTGTGAATCTTGGGAAGGAAAAGGAAGAAGAAAAGAAGGAGGAAGGAAAGAAGGAAGATGGAAAGGAACATTCAAGAGAAAAAAGAAATCTGAAATATGAAGGGGATGTTGAGAAAGAAGAGGACAATTTGGATCCTGGAAAAGGACAGTTTGATCCAAAAGGGGGAAAAGGTACAAAGGAGGTGAAAAATGAAAAGCCCGAACCTGTAAATGAGGTCCCCAGTGATGTTAAACCACCTGCGAAAGAAAAGAGTGGGACTCATTCAGGGAAGTTGACAGAGGGTGTACAGAAGTTTAAGCCTACAACTCAAAATTCTTTGAATATTGGAAGTATAAATGTTGGAGGGAGGAAAGTAATTGGTGTTGAACTGAAACCAACGAAGACTCATAACTCTTCAGTGAGGTGAGTGTTCTAATCCCAGCATTCACATTACAAGATTCCAACTCTTAAGACGTTGTGACCCTGACTCCACACCTATTGCCTGTGTAGCACCCTTACTGTAGATTGAACCAGAACATTTTGAACTGAGGCATTAAACCCTAAACTAACCTGACATAACCTAAAAACACCCTGATTAGTAATGAATTGGGTTGGGTGGTACCATGAAAATATTGGTACCGGTACTGTAAAGCTCACAAAACGGGTAATGAGGCAATACCGGTTCTCAAATCTTGGGTATATTAGGAAAGTCAAGTGGGAAGGAACCTAAATTGTTCCCAGCACCCCTGTTATCCAGTATTTTGATGCAGCTGGGCATATGATTGCATTATTACCATGCAGAAATCCCTGCTTTGACTTTATTTACCACATTTCTTTACAGTCATACACAATTGTAATCAATACTCCTGTTTCCTATCTCGACCTTTGCAGGGTACTTTTTCCGAGTACCAGTATTTTTTCTAGAACAGGTATTAGAAACACGCCAAATATCTTTGGTATTTTTATTACCTGTGCTTCTAGTACTGGTATTCACATCAATACCAGTATACCGCCCAACCCTAGTAATGAATACATGCTACTGTTGATGGGACAAGTTCATTGTAGGGCAGAGTCATTTAAACTGGCAGTTATTGCTAATTAACTTATATAATTACCTGTGCCCAACTGCCCATACGGGCTGGTTAGACAAATTACTCTTCCCTTGGTCTATCCATCCCAGGCCCCGCATATCTCATGCACACCCAAGGGATTAACAATCTCTTTCCCCATTTGTTGCTGCATTCTTTGGCTTTACTAGATAATATTAATAACATTAGTTTCCACAAAGAAGAGAGCATATGGAACAAAATGAAAATGTTCTGAAGTCATATTTGATGTGGTACTGTAAATGTTCTGATTAAAATGGTCAAATTTTTTTGAAGCAGTTAAAGCAAGCGATTGGCTAAAATCAAGTGTGCTGTTATTTTTGCATATCCATATAGGCCTATTGTGAAGATAAAAGTGAACAAGACACAAAGCAAAATGACCCTGGAATAAAAAAAAAAAAATGCAGAGAAATTGAGGAAATGAGCATGTAAGTTTTCCTCTTTGAAAGCTTGGACCTTTGAGAGAAGTGAAAGACGTATAATACTCTCAGCCTTATAAATGTTTTTCTGCATATGAAGGCAATTTTATCATGCTGGGAATTAATAAGGAAAAGCTCCTTAACTACTTTTCAAATTTTGTATTCATCATAGCAAACATGTATCAAGAACATTGGATTAAGTCAAGTACAATGGAGTATTGTGTGTATGCAAACATCCATGAAGCTACTCAAGAAATGTCTAGTCACCAGCACAATAGAGTCATTGTGATTGCATTCTTCTAAGACACTGAACACAAAAGCAGGAATGGCTGTCAGGATTTATCTATTTGCCTGCATGGTTACCTCAGATTTTTTTAAATGAGATAAGGGTTGCATGTTCCTCTTTTGATGCCTTTTCTTTTTGTGTTTCTTATATTTTTAATGTCTTCTCTTGCAGGGTTTACAAATTTGACAACTTTTTGACTGATAGAGAATGTAATGGATTAATGCAAGCTCATAGGAGACATGCACAAGAATACAGTGATGTCGACCCTATCTTCTGTTTTGATCATATCTCAACCTTGAAGAAACATCTCAGGGATGCTCAGAAAAATATCAGAATCAGCGAAAATGATTTCATAGAAGGTATAAGTAACCTTAAACTAGTGAATTGTACCAGAGATTACTGTAAAAAACAACATTAACAATTTCATGACTATGGCTTCATCAACCCTTATGTTTTTTTTAATTATCTGCACAACAGTAAATATACGCATGACAGAGTGTGGGATTGGAGTAGTGGCCTTTACAGTAGCTAGCGATATATCCCATCTGCACCTTGAAGTTTTGAGGCATGGAAGTGCCATTTTACACCATCACTTGCTTCAAATCACTGTGAGGAGTGTGATCATTTGCACACCTCATGAAGAACTGGAGCTCATATATATCTATTTCACATTTTTGAAACAGCACACCTACCACACTCCTTAATTTTTTGAGGAGTGTGATTTGTAGCACACCTGGCAAATCTAAAATGCAAAGCCTGCCCACCATTTTTGATATAAGAAAGTATATTGTAACTGGCCCAAATTAAAATGGACAGCTTCATAGACAGGCAATCGAAAATTTGCAGTAAAACCCTCTGTCAAGGGACGAAATAGCTTAAGTAAATTGTTAAGCAAAAAATCCTTTCGCGATTCTTTAATGAGTCTTTGTTGTTAGCAAGTATTGCAACTTTTTCTAATCAACATTAGCATCGATTAGCAACTGGCAATTCTTGGGTACCAAATTGCTATGCAAACCCAACTACAGTATTTTGTCCCTTTTCTGGTGAAATTTAATCATGACGTGTTCTCTCCGAAGAGCACTGAGTTTGCACTTTCCACTTGTCTTCACAAAATTGTCTAATCAATCATATGCTATCAGTTATATGACACTATTTAAGAAGCCCACAGTTCACTTGGCAATAAGTGAGCAGCTATGCGGCATCAGTTTGCCAAAGAACAGCCCTTTGTCTTGGTGAGAACAACATCAGATAAGAGAGGAGCTGGCGTGACCAGGCAAACTTGATTAAAGCGCCATTATCTAGTACTGCAGTGTTTGACTCAGTATTGTTTACATCAAGAGACCATTGCTCGGCTGATTTTACCTGAAAATTCCGTATCAGGCATACACGGCATATAGGCAAAAGCTGCTTGCACATGAAAACTTGGCTGTAGCAGAAAATAATTTCTATTTAAGTGTGTTATGACTCTGATAGGTTAATCTATTTGTCAAGCCTTATAAAGAATACATTGGTCTTTAGGCAAGACCAATGTACGTAGGCTACCCTGGCTGCCCTCTGACTGGGAACTTCGGCACATCTTTTTCATTATTTAATATTCTGTAACGGAACATGTGAATGACTTACAATGCAAGCCTGAATGATTGTATCCTGTTGAGGCACATTGTAGTATTAAATGAGAAAAACCGTATTTGATGTCCTTTATTAACCTTATGCTAACTTCGTGTAATTTTCTTGTAGGTACTTCTTGTCTGGATACCAAATTCTCAGCTGAAATGAAGGCAATCCTCAAGTGGTCCTCAAGCACGGCCTTTTACCCTGGAGAGAGTCCTTTTACTAAGGTTTTTGAGGATAGAGTTCAAAAAGCTACAGGCTTGAATCCCAGCAATGGTGGAAAGTTTCAGGTCACATCTTATCCACAAGGGGTTGGTGAGTAGATTGTTCTTAAAGTCCCAGTTCTCTCACCCCAAACAGTACCAATTCTCCTAACCTTCTTACTTAAGCCCCTCCCACAATTGTCTGAAATTCATCCCCATCCAGACACAATCTCAGTTTATTGCTTCAAAGTGAGTATAGAAAAACTCGATTTATTTAATCAAAACACTCTCAGTACCTTTCATGCTGTGTAATATAAGTTTTGTTTATTGTTTGAATTAGCTGTCGATCAAAGAGCTGAGCCAATTGAAAATTTCGGTACCCTGTACCAAAAATGTAGTTTGGGGTGAGAGGTTTGGCCCTTTAAGGGAAATATTGCATTTAAAATGCTCAAACACAGCATTATAAATAAACAGCTCTGGTCATTTTCAAATCATTCGGTCTCAACAATAAACCAGATCAATAGCTTCCATCTTCTCAAATATTATGCACAAGAAGAGTTATGGAAGTTAAGTCTTGTGAAATGTTGAAAGTTTGGGTGAACAAATTATTCTTGAGCAACAAACAACTTAACTTCTATCTGAGGAAAACTTATTTTTTGAAAAGCCATACTGCTTTATTTGTAATTATTTATCACTCTTTGCCAATATATATTGGTTTCAAAGGATGGAATGCCAGGTAATGTTTAAATAGACAGAAGCCATAAATAACAGGGGGAGCAGAAGGGCTAGCAATTTGCCCCTTCGAGGTAGTACTTCCATGCTCAGATACAGTTTGTCTAAAGTGTGCCTTTTCCAACTTCGAAAATATACAGTACAGAGTAGTTTTGGGTGGTATACTGATATTGATGTGAATACCAGTACTAGAGGTACAGGTAATAAAAATACCGAAGATATTTGGTGTTCTTCTAATACCGCGGTTCTTGCAAAATATACCAGTATTGGAAAAAATTACCCTGGAAAGATTGAGAAAAGAAGCAGGAGTATTAATTACACTTACATGACTGTAAAGAAATGTGGTAAACAAAGTCAAAGCAGAGATTTCTGCATGGTAATAATGCAATCATATGCCCAGCTGCATCAAAGTACAAGATAAAAGGGGTGCCGTGCAGAGTTTAGGTTCCTTCCCACCTGACTTTCCTACCCAAGATTTGAGAACCGGTATTGCCTCATTGCCGGTGCTGTGAGTTTTGCAGTACGGGTACCAATATTTTCGTGGTGCTGCCCAACGTACCCTAGCACAGAGGAGACATGGGGAAATAAAAGAAGTGGTTGTGATAGTGATGATTGCCCTTACAAAAAAGGTGCATCAACTGTGTCTGCACCATGTGTGGTCATGTGTAGAAAAACAAAGGAATTCACACGTGTTCTTGGGTGGCAAACCTGCATTTTTGGAACCTTCTACTCACAGGTTTGACGCAGGTTTGGCACACCTTTCCTCGCCTTAAATATCAAGCCACAGGTTTCGTTGAAGAATTCTTTGTTAACCCTAGTTTTCATCACCACAGGTCTTGCACATAAAACCTGTGTCAAACCTATTACAAACCTGTGTCAAAACTGTGGCAAATGATCAACCTGTGCCAATGTCAAGGGAAAACACAGGTTTTATGCAAAAAGCAAAAACCTGTGATAACCCTTGGAAAAAACATGTGAAAACCTGCAAATTTGGAACTAATTGCCTCAGCTTTTTTGTAAGGGTGAAAACAATCACAAACTTCATCAAGGTCAGTCATGCTCCCTTACATGTAATATGTTGTTTGTGTAGTATGCCATGTACCAAAAACAGTGAAACTGATCACAAATGCTTGGTCCCTTTAGGGTGTTACAAACCTAAAAGTGCTCATTGCTTTGAGGCGTGAGAGTTTGATCTCACACCATCACTCTCCTCAATCACTGTGAGGACTGAATTTTTGCATTGTAAGATGAAGAGTTGGAGCTCATATAAATCTATTAAAATTTAAACAAGCAACACCCCTGCCACAATCCTTAATTTTCTGAGGAGTGCGATTTCTAACACACCTGGAAAGCCTAAAACCCGAGACTTGAGTGCTAACATTTTTCCTTCATGGCCCCCACAAGGGGTTTACTCCAAGGTTCATAAAAGACATAATTTAAGGAGAAGGACACAGGGAAACCCCCCTCCCCCCTACACCAGAAAGTTCCTCAAGATCTCAGTTTGGGGCAGGGGTTAGGCAAAATGTGGACAACCTTTTGACTTTCATCAAATCTGGCATGTTTTTTGTATACAAAATACACCCCCAAAACACCTAAATAGTTCAAAAAGTTTGCCCAAAAAAGTGTTATGGTCTTGCTAGAATTTACAGGAAAAATTAGAAATATTACAAAAAAATGCAACACATTTGACAATTTATAACAAAAATATTCCTCAGCATCCCAGTGCAAAAACATTCAATAAAAATATTAAATGCAAAAACACTAAAATATAATAAAAAATATATACACGTAATATGACTGCTAATTCAGTTCATTAACAATTTTAAATAACATTGGAAGATAAATTGAACCCTTTAAATAAACCCATGACTTCATAGTTGACATTAAAATAATATTAAAACCTATTAACATAAGCAAAACTCTTGGAAAATAGTCTAAACATACCTTCTTAGGCCCTCTGTGCTACACCCATGGCAGTCTTGACATACAAAAAGAAAACTTTAACAAAAATGTATGCTCTGTAAATTAAGAATTCTGATAGGAGGATTTGACTCAAAGATGTCGTAGAGCTGAGAGACCAGATAATTCGGACTCAGATGATCACCTGTGTGCCCTGAAACATGTATACAAATCCATTACAAGTACTGTGCCTTGTATGTCTACATATCTGATTCTAGTTCTTGCGACATCTACTGAAATGGCATTTTAGTCAAAGCCATAACAGTCTGCAGCCATTCTCTCACCCCACCTTACTCTAACTGGCTAACCCCACCCTTCCCTCTCTTGTTATAAAGAAAAGACGGTAATATCAGGGCAAGCATCGTCTTCATGGAAAATTTTTATGAGCATTATTTACTGCGAGGAAAAATGTCAGCAGACACATTCTCCCATTTTCCACCCCTTGCCATTCCTTATGGAGTGTCTTCCCAGTATGTGTTGATACTTAATCAGGAATTTTCAGTTATTTCTTTTCACATCTGTACTCTTCTTTTATCACAGGTTACAAGACACACACTGACTGTATATTAGGGGGGCATGATGCCAGAGATAGGATGGGTACAATACTGGTTTATCTACAGGATGTCCGTGAAGGCGGTGAAACCATCTTTCCTGGTATGTTAATAAGTTTACTACTTGACACATGACTGCAGCTTGGCTATATCACATGTTGCCCTATTTATATTAATTTGTGGAAGGAACTCACAGATGCAGTTTGGCCAAGATTTGGTATAGGATGGGTGCAAAATAAATGGAATTTCTTGAAAAATTTCATAAAAATGCATTAAAGTTACCAACATTGTTTTCAATTTCAATTTCAAATTTATTTCTCATATGTTTTACAAAGTATTACAATTCAGTAGTGCAGAATATAATGTACAGTATGACATAGAATACATATGAAGGACACTAGATAAACAACAGAGTAGACTGTTATCTAAGCCAGTGACCATAAAGAGAAAAAGCACAAAAATGTACAACAAGAAAACAATAGTAAAAAAAAACAAAGGAACAAAGAAGAAGAGGAGAAGAGAACAAAGAGAGAGAAGAAAGAAGGAGAAAGGAAGAAAAGTACCGATTAGAGGAGAGATTAAGAATAATGGATTCTTAGAACATAGTGTAGAATCTGGTTACTGATAGACTGATAGTTGTTGAGAAGTTCATGGCTAGGTTTAGTTTTAAAAGACTGAAGAGACTTAGCACTTTAGCAGATTTGACAGATTTAGGGAGTGACTTCCATAAGTTGTAGCAATAATTGCTAAGAAGCCGTTTTCCATGTACAGTATTATAATGAGTTACATTAAAAGTTTTTGGCAATGCAAATTTTTATTGCCAAAAATCACACATTTTTACAGTTCTGACATAAGGATCACGGGATCTGCTATTTTCAATCTTGACAGAACTCGGAATAACAGTGAAACCAACAAAAGGGATGGCGATAGTCTGGAATAATATGGATGAAAAAGGATTCTGTGACCCACTATCGCTTCACACAGCTAATGAAGTCATAGATGGCCACAAGTATATTTTGCAACGTTGGTGAGTTATTTTAAATCAGTTAATAGGGCCTAGTCACTTGATGGGATCAGAGGAATGCAGCCTTGATAGATTTGTATCTACATGCATTTGGTTCCTGGAGTGAGCTGTCTTCTCCATGTATGTTTATGATTGAAATTCCAGTTTTGCTTAAGTGAATGGAAATTGTAATCATCATTAGTAAAATTCTCAAGTATGTCATTGACCAAAAAAATTAAGCCTTGTCATCAATTGGTCATCGATTGGAAGTAGTATCAATCAAAGGATGCTATTACTGAATACAAACACATTTATCATAACCACTGACTTCCTTTATACATGGATAGAGCATGTAATGCATATGTCCTACCCGTAGATTGTCTCGCCACTGTCTGGGACAAAAGAGGCTCACCAAGATGGCTGCCATGAAGCTATAATTTGTATGTTTGGAAGACTCTGTAATGTTTCAAACAAAAGTTAAAACTTGAATGGGAATATTTCGGCAATACGTGTAGTGATTTTGAACTTGTATTATTTCGAAAATATTTCAACTTTCTTTCATAATCTGTTGATTTACTTGAGCAAGTCCAAACTTTTACACAAAACCATAGCAGACAGCCATCTTGCTATGCCTTTTCTCACGTGTATGGTCGGGACAATGTACCATGTTGTATGCTCTGTTCATGTATAAGAAGTCTGTGGTCTTAACCTACATTAAGTGGTTTTGCCCATGCTATGACGAATCCGAACAGTTGAGTGATGGTCTGATGTTATAGGGAGGCAAAACTGGGGTCCATCAGCTTTAAACTTTCAATTTCTTTGCTTTCCTGTATCATGGATGATTGCACACTAAAATACATCTTGGGGATTCCTCAATTTCATTGAATATGAAGCATTACAATTGCATATAGACAATAAAATTATGATGATATAGGGCTGATTGACCATGTTAATGGTTGACTTCATCAGTTACTTGGATACATCTGTAGCCATAAGTTTGCAAAGGCATTTGTGACCTTAAAGGGCAGGAGCAGTCATCCCAAATTGAAGTAGTGTAGTAGACTGTCCAGTTTCATGATTGGCTGTTGGGAGTCATGTGACAATATTTTTTCTCTTCAAATGTGAAATTTAGTAGGGATAACTGCTGGTTTACCTTGAATATGCAATAGTTAAATCATAAAATAAGAAATAAGATGAAAATTGTGCTATTTAGCTTTTTCTTCAAAATAAGTTTGGGGGGACTGCTCTTTACCTTTTAAGGGAAATATTGCAGTTGTGTTACAAGAAAACATTATCCTTTTAAAAGCAATATTTATTGACTTTGAGGGATAAATGATTAAAAATAAGGCAGTATGGTGGTCTTCTTTTCAAGAAATAAGTTTGCCTCAGATTGAAATTCAATTATTTGTTGCTCAAGAATAATTTGTTCACCCACACTTTCAAAATTTTAAATAATGCAACTTGCATAGCTCTTCTTGTTCATAATATTTTGAAAAGATGACGCTATTGCTGGAGTGTATGTTTGACAATAAAGGGTTGATAAAATGTCTTGAGCTTTTTCTTTGAATGCTATGTTGGAACATTTCAAATGCAATATTTCCCTTTAACCTGATTTTAGATAGGGTCAGGGTCATGGTTAGACTTTTTACTAGTTTTGGCTCTAGTTGGATAGTGGCAACAATTTCCCGAGTTATGAAAACTTGTCATTTGTATCAGAAGGCTATTAAAATCAAATGTTAACTAGTAATTTTGTTATGTCACATAGACAAAGTTTGTTTAGTGAAAACATGTTTAAAAATCAGATTTTATGAGCAATATAGGTTATGTAATGATAAAAATAGTTTGATGCAAATTTGGAACAGCTGTTGATACAGCATGACCATTGTTAGAAAAAAGTAGAATAAAACACTAGAATTTAAGAAAAAAGTGGATCAGTTTTCAGATTGAAAATCTCTGTGGTGTGATTTGGCCTGTGTTTTATTAATTTGTATTTCTGTTGAGTTATTTGGGGATATCTGTTTTGTATTTGTTTATCTTTTAATACAACAGGTATTACTTCAAGAGCTTCTTTAGTTTGGGCCAAAGACCTCCAGAACCAGAAATACCAGAGAGGTTACCAGGGACTGCACGAGTGTCATGTGATGAATATGAGCATGGCAGCTGTAGGTGGTACGATGAGTGGAATTATGATCACATTATAGATTATCAACGTAAAATGTCATCACTTTCGTAAGGGGTTGTGCTTATAAAGATTCAGAGGTAACTGTCTTTATAAAGCTTTATGCTTGTTTAAGGGAGGCTTAGCGAATGAGAGATCATGTACGTCAATGGAGGAAAATGCTGCAATCAGTGAGTGATGAGTATTGAGGTATGCAAGAAACCAAGTTAAGAATATTATAATCGAAAGCAGTCTATCCACAGAAATTTTGGAAGACTTAGGATAAGGTATTGATGGGAGCATATGATTAAGTATTTTTGCTGGATTGTGATCAGATATTCTTTTGCGACTGGTGTTAGGTACTTTTGGAATTCTGAGATCATGCATTGGTGGGAAACAATGGTTTGGTCATTGTGAGGTTAGGTTAGGTGAAATGAAGTTTTGCGGCCCAGTTTTCAACTAATTGGTTCAAGTCCAACTGGCCATGGTCTTTTTCCCAGTTGTGGCTCACTGGCGATGTGAAGAGTATGAGCATAGGGGTACAAGGTGGGGGTGCAAGGGGGGGGCACTCACCCTCCCAATTCGGATAAAAACAGCTGGTCCATTCGGGCAAAACATAAATGGTGCCATTATTTGGGCAAAAATTGCTCCTGCCCCCTCAAAAAATTACCCCCTGTATGCCTATGAGTATGAGCATGACAGTTATGGGTGGTGCAATAAGTGAAACTGTGATTACCTGATAGATTATCAACTAACTAAAGTCATCACTATCCTAAGGGGGATGTGCATGTAAGGATTCAGAAGCAACTGTCCTTTTTAATAAAGCATTATACTTGTCAACGGAGGTTCAGAGAATGAACGGTTGACTTACAAGGTAGGAAAACACTGCAATCATTGATGAATGCAAGGGAAGTGAGGAAATAATAATCAAAATTAAATCTGTCAGCAGGTATCGTTATACCATCAGGTATTTTAGGAAGTTTGTATTCACGTATTGGTAAGACAGGGAACAGGTATTGTTGATGACAGCTATCAGATATTGTTGGAGGGTGCTTTTGTTTTGTGGAAATGTTAGGACTTGATTAGATGTCATTTAAAAATTACCAAGTATTGATTGGAGACTGACTGCAATCAAATATTATTTGAATCACTGATATATTGAAGGTAATGTGAGACTTTGATGAAGCATTATTAGGAGGCTGTGTTAAACTTGCAATAAGCTGTCAATGAGGTATTGTGTGAGAATTGCCATCACCCATACCATGTAGGAACATGTTGGATGGCTTAGCTGCAGTAGCCTTTGCAAAACTGCTCCCCTCCCCGCTGGGAGGGGGAGCAGTTGAAACACTGCCCAAAGATGCTACAATCATAGATATCAAACTTAACATGGAGCAGTGGCTCATCATAGAGGCCGAGAAAAAGGGGTGGAAGTGCTAATCACTCTTGAGTCATTTTAGAGGTTGACAGGTATATTCATATCTTCAGATAGTATGAATACATGTGATCTCAAACATTGCAAATTTTGCAAACACCATTCTTCAATACATTTTACTTACACAGACCAGTTTTTTGCTTCTTTGAGGCTTTCCACTCCAGAACACTTGTGAGCATGAATGTGCAACAACTGGTTTGAAGTTCATGGACTAAGTAGGGATTGGTCAGTTTCTATGATATCTTCCCAAACACACATCTAGGCAGTAATTTACATTATCACACGCTGACAACGAAAAATCAATCAGTGCATTGGTTTTCTAAGCACACAGAAGTAAATGTCAATTGCACTGGACTATACACTCAGAAATGCATTTTGCACATACAGAACTCGTTTTGAAAATGCATGCACACTGACATGTAGTCATAATGGAATTTTCTGTTACACATCCATAGTTATGCGTCCATATCACTGATTAGAACTAACTGTATGCATGTTAAATCAGCAATTCCACACCTCCATCATGTGTTTTAGCCTCTGTGAGGAGTCAGGGCATCTAACGGCATAGCAAAAGGAGTGTGGAATCTATGTTCATAATATCTTTGAAACTGCCTATGTATAGCATCATGTTACATGGTGTGGTGTTATTACAATTTTGAAACTCCAGGGCACAGTTGCCTTGCTCTGCCAATCCTCTCCACCGACTAAGGTTTCGAGCTCTGTAGGAAAGTAGCTACATTTTAGTACATGCGTGTGAATAACTTTTGTGTACCATCCAGCTGTAAGGGACTTTTGGAATTGGTATTGTTTGAATGGCTGAAATAGGGAAATATTGGACTGACTAGTAACTAATTTTTGACATTAAATTAAGATTTTTATGAAGTAGTTAGGGAGTCTGTAGTGAAGAATTAATGGAAGACTTAAGTGTTTTACAGGGATAAAGAGTGTTAGTGGAAGGACTGTGATCAGTTATGGCTATGTGATCCTTGGGAGCATGTGGTTAGGTGTTAGTGGAAAGCTGAACAGAGAACAATACATCCCTATCAACAACATAGACAGGGAAAGGGCATGTGAGGCAGTGGGGGTTGCCCCTCAAAAATGTGAGGGGGAAAGAAGAAGAAAAAAAGACCCCCCAAAAAACAAAAGTGCAGGAAGAAGAGGAAGGTAGGGGCAATGGTAGCACCCCTAGCATCCAATAGCACCATTTTGAATCCAGTCCATACACTGCATGCCCAAAATTTCCAAAGTGGGAGGGGGGACACCCCTCTCTAGGGATGGAGATCAGTCATTGTTTCATCCCTTCTCACTCAGGTGGAATTCTGGTCACGCCCTTGAGTCCCATATGTAATATTATTTAATTAAGCACTTTTTGGTATCAAATAGAAAAGTGATTGTGAGAAGTTAATATCTGTAGTACACGATAATAAGTACTGCTTCAGTCTGTCTTTCATCTATAATACCAGGACACAATGAACACAGTATTACAATACAGTGGGAGTTGAATAAATTTATCTGACAAGTGAAATGACAAAAATTTGATAGTTCACCAGTTTTCTCATTAAGAAATTAAATTTTAAAAATTATTTCAAGGTTTTGAAACACTTTTGACTTGTTTTATTTTTAGATTCTGTAGATATCTGTTTAATGTCTAGGCTACTGGGATTTGCAAGAGTTTCCTTAGACAGCTGTGTTCTTTGAGATATTATTAGCCCTGCTGTGAAATTTTGCCTGTTATCATACATCTTAGGTAGCACCCTGGTATCCACGTTCAAATTTAGATTTATAGTTTAAATTAATTGTGATGGTTTGTATGATAATCATGATGAAGTGGCCTTGTAAAAATGTCCAATTTAAGTCTGTCCTTACCCATCCTGCAATTTAATGCAGTGGCATCTGCAGGATTTTGAAGGTGGGGGGTGGGGGGGGGCACAATCACTACCCCAAGGTTCTATCCTAACAAGATTGCAAACAATTCGATTGGTCAGGATTATAAACCAATCTCCCTAAATATGCTCTGCATGCTATGGCTAGGGTCACTTTCCTGGGGCGAGATTCAATGTCCATGCAGAGACAGTATTGTTTGCCTATCATCAGTAGCATCTTTAAAGGGGGACCCTTGAGGAGGGGGAGGGGGGACACAGCTCCCCTTCTCCCAAGCCATTCGGGGGTAAAACCACTCAGTTAGGGATTTACAGGTTCAAGAGGAAGATGAAAAGTTTGAAGTTTGGAGAGGCACACTGAACATTCAAACCTTAACCACCAGAAAATTGGTTGTTAAAGCAAAAAAAAAAAAAAGGCTAGGCCTTAGAAATTTGGATAGCACAAATATGCTGATGTGACTCCATCGGTCGCCTAAAACTGAAGTGCAGAAAAATAAAAAAAAAACAAAAAAAGGGCAAAATTTTTGCCATTCAGGGGAATCACAGGTAATAATAGACCTCAGGTGATTGGGTTAATAGAACTTAGATATACCACATTTAGACAATAGAAAGTGAGTTCTGGGATCAACCTTTTAAGTTTCAATTTTCGGTATTAATTCCAGGATGATTTTGTTTTGTGGACTTCTTCATGCTGTTGTGCATTGTACAGTTTTGATATCTGCTTAACTTTCGCCTAGGTAGTTCTACAGCAGTGATGTCACTTTGGAGGAGACAAGACACACACAGGCAACCCTCACATCACTTGAAATAGCCCATACTAAAACTGCCTACCACTAAACAGTCTAAAACCCAACTTTTGGGTGGTAAGCCAGGTTTTTACTCGATGTCAACATCCACAATTTATAGTCCAATGCTTAAAAGGTTTTATCAATTTCTGTTGACTTTGGGGTTAGAGTGGGTATAAACTGTAGGTGCGAACATCGAGTGAAAACCCGCCTTAAGTGCCCCAAAGTCGGGTTTTAGACTGTTTAGTGGTAGGGAGTTTTAGTAAACGCTATGTCATGTAATGGTTATTGTTAGCAGTTCTATGTCTAAAATTAGAAGTAGTTCTAGAGGTCTGAATAAAGTTGATGATTGTGTTTTGCAGTGTTTTATATTAAATCTCCTGAGACCCTCGGGGTAAAAATAAAATTTACACACCCTCCCTGCCCCCTACCCTTGCAAAGGGCTCTCACATGGCTGTCAGTACCTTATCTTGGTCTGGACCTAGCAAATTTGCTTTATAATGCTGTACAACAGAGTAATTTCAAATATTTTCTGCCACATCTATCAAACATTTATGTATTGTAATGTGAAAAATCCTTTATTGAGAGTATCTTGTCCAGTTTTTTCTTAACTAATATTTAGATGTTATTTCATAAATTTTGTAGCAATTACATATTTATGCAAGTTTGCTAATGTGATAACATCATGTTAGTGGCTCATAAATATAAGAATTCTTATATTTTTATCTTATTATAATGTGCAATTCTCAAATAATGGCTTCAGCATATCACAGTAAAATGAGTCCAGTTCTGCTCAAATTCATGATGTACACTTCATTACACGATTGTTATTGCAACAATTAACCAGGTCTTTTTTTTACTATCTTATTTGTTTCCAATTCCACAGAAGACATCTGATAAAACAGGTGATCTCTGAATTTCAACTGATAATTGAAATGTGCATAAATGACAATTTCTCTCCAATGGATCATGCATTTGAGCTTGTAGCATAGCACCCCTTCCCCAGCTTCACTTTCCTGTAGTTAGCATCGCACTTCGAAAAAGCTGTTTACTGTTCATCCGGTTCGACCAGAAAAAAAGACGAATTGGAAGAGGCTGTGACACTTTTAGTGTTCAGACAAGTTTCCACAGAATGTTCAGTGACGTGGCCTCAGGGGAGGAGGGGCCAGTGAAGCCTAGGCCCCAAACTCTTGCCAATCCTCAAAAGGTTATTTGTTTTATTTCAGTTGTACCATGGGTTTGGCCCCTGAAAATATGCTTTGCCCCCCCCCCTTGTACCGTGGGTTTGGCCCCCTGAAAATATGCTTTGACCCCCCCCCCCCCCCCCAAATTGAGTGAATTTGAGTATATTAGATAATTCCTGCAAATTAGATTGAAGCAATAAATTTTTTATACCAAAAAGCCCCTCTGCATGCTTTACACTTATAACATTACATGTGATAGTAGGCTGTTGTTAGGCCAGTCCATATTAAAGGATGGCTAGAGCATGTCTTTTTCAAGGCCCATGAATAGCCACTTACCACCCTCCATCCTCCCAGGTGAGGATCCAGGGGTGTAGAGCCCTTCTCCTTTATGCCCTAAAATATGAATAAAATAATTGAAAAATCCTAGAAAGAGGGATGGAGAAGAAAATGGGATGAAAAGCAGTAAAGAACAATTTAAATGAACTGAAGATAATGCCATTATGGGCCAGCCACTTTTTTTTTTGCTTATTTTCTCATTTCTTTTTTTTCGCATTTTATTGTTTATTTTTCTCTCTGTGAAGCACAAAACAATTCACAGAAAAATTCTAGTAAACACATAACAAAACAGCACGCAATAAGGTCCTCATAGTATACGTAAACGAATAGCCAAAAAAAAATTCTTTAGAAGTATTTAGCTTTAATAGGAACCAAACAGCAATCATATAAATTCTAACTGAAGCAAATTAAACCACGGCAGCCAATATCTTTCCCAGATCCCTCTTTTCATCTTTAATGTTAAAATATATTTCTGAATATCAAAGTACTTTTTGAGGAAATAATTTAAATGAGTTACTGACATTCTTGTTTTATTCAGTTTTGAAAGGAAAATATAATACTTACCTAAAATTAATATAAGATTGAAAGTTTTGTCGCCCTTAACACCAAATAAAATCGTAACATTATTCAGATTGAAAAGCTTGATACCTCTATTTTCAAGGGTATTTTCTGGCTTCAATAGCCGACTGATTGTTGACGAAAATTGACACGTGAGATAACACATCTATATATCTTGCCGACAAACATATTTATTAACATTTAGATTTCGTCACATGCAAGTCTCAAAAGTTGCCTGGAATGGGACGAATAAAAATGGATGTTGACTCTCCAAAGGAGGTCGTCGGTCGCATTTAAAATGCTGGCTGCATCTCAGTTACACGTCGTTTGCACGGAGGGACAGCGGTCCGATTTAACAACATAGGAATTTCCGATAGTTTCCGGGGAAGAAATTTGTTATTACTGTAGAAATTTATAGGGCCTTTGTTCACAGGGGCAAAAACTTTCGCGGAAGTCCAAACACTGCCAATGTCAGTATGTGAGCATGGTAACTCCGTGGTATGTAGAGCTCCATCATCATGATACATCTATTTAAAATATCAACCGGCAGTTGCCCTCTGCCGGCCCGACGCAGGTTATACCGCAATGATTTATGGTGCGAAAGGCAAGGATTGAAGCCGTTGTTATCGGCTACGCTACTGGTTGGGGAGTACTTATAGAAAGGTTTTGGTACCGCACCGTAACAAAAATACAACCAGGGGAGGATCTGGTTGACATTTTGAAAAAGAAGGAGAGGAAGAGGAGCTTACCTTTACAGGAAGCAGGGGATGACGTCAACTTCTAAATGTGATTGTCTTCAGGAAACGTGTAACCCTGCCCGAAAGGCTACCTGACCTGACCACCAGTTATAATTGGCGAAGAGCTCACGGAAAATTTTCAAATTTGGAAAAAACGCAACGACTTTAGACAGCCGAAATGGTATTTCCCAGATAACTGGGACGATATTATCTTTGGAAGAAAACAGGAATTACTGTCCTTTCTTGTCCAAAGAGGAATAAAATTACACAAATTGGTAGTAACTTTCTGACTACACAAGACAAACCCCAAATCTCATTTGTGGGTGCATGGGTCACACGGGGCAAAAGGTATTCCAACTGGGGTCACGGTCCCCCCCCCCCCTCGCCCACCTCCCTAGGTGATGCCACTGGCAGAAACAGCCGAAAGTTGAGTTAATTTGTTTTGAATGAGCCGAACAATCACATGCAATTTCCTACAGGGCGGTGAACTCGGGCTTGTAACTCTCCCCAGGTTTAAACCAATAAGGCTGTAAAATTCGATGAAAGATATATAAAATCGTCGTAATAGGTAGCCAATATGCGAGGCGTTGCCTGATTGTCATCCTCCCACGAAGTCGAGAAAGCATTTTCGCAAAGTAACGGAAGCTTCAAGTTAAAAAGTTATATTCATCACAATTTTATGTTGAAAGTACGTAGTCTATAACACTTTTTGTAGAATAAAGTGAGCTTACAAGTTCATTTTCTAATGATTAGCCTTTTTCACATTTTCATTTCATCAAATGGCAGTGTGACATAATTTTCTGACCATTGTGCAAATTGTCCGTTGTTTTTATTAAAGTATAAATTTTATTGAGAAAAAAACGACTCCTTAATTTTACCTACAAGCCTAGGAAATTCCATTACCGGCTGCCCGAGTGGTCACAATTTTTTTTTTTTGTACGCTGTGGGCCAACTCAGTTAGGTAGTGCTCCGCTCAGTTAGGTAGTGTTTCGGATGTTCAGCCAGCCCTTTTTAAAATGTCTAGAACCACGTCTCATTCAAATTTTTCAATTAAAAATGCAATTTTTTACCCCACAAAAAGGAATTGAGACAAAGTTAATTACGGACAATCACACCTAACTATTCCTCCTTATGTAATGGATGAATTGAGGAAGAATGATGTTACCAGCTTTTCATATAAACTCAAATTTTGGAGCAGTACGTGTTGTAGGTTGGGCATTGATTTGTTTATCCCACGATGATTTGAAGGGTGTGCGCATGTGCATAGCCCACGAAAGAATTGCCAAGTAGTTTATTATAGACTACAAGGCCTACTGAAAGTTGATTTTCATTTGTTACTCTCGTATGTTCCCTCCTTCTAAAAACCCAAGATTGCGAATTTTCAATAAAAAAAAAAAAAGGTTTTAAGCGAATTGTGGCTGGCGTCACATACGTCAAAATGCCCGACTAGTGTAGTCTAGCCTACGCCATTGGCTATGGGTAGCCTGTTTGGGGCGATGCGCACTGACAAGAAATTTCCTAACTGGCTAACGATTGCCCTAATCCCAAACCTAATCCCTAACCCTATATATACAATGGCAACAGCCAATAAAGAGAGACTGTTCAACAGTGCGCATCTACCCGCCTGTTTGAGACAACCATTGAAATGCATGGAGAAAGGTTTTCCATGGGCCACTGGAGCTGCTCGAAGTCTATTAATGTTATATTCATCATGGGCTTATGCTGTTGCACTAAAGCACTTGGCTTACCTAAAACTAGTCTGTGGAGTACGCAAGCAAGTTCATTTTCCAAGGACTCGGCGTGTGCATATTTCCACTGAATTCAATCAGGGAGTGGGTACATACATTTTATCTGGTAATATTTTACCAATGAGCAATTTCCTCACCACTGAAGCATAAATTTTATTGCAAAATTGCTCAAATTCGAATGCTTGCGATAGATTCTATACTAACATGCATGGAAATGATGCTATTTCTGGCTATCTAAGGGATCGCTACCTGATGGCTTCAAAATTAAATGAATGAATCGAAGAGGTGTGAATCAATATAAACTGATCTAGTGAAGAAACAATGTTTGCGGTTCCGTTTATATTGAAGATGAAATAACTGCACTGTGTAAAACGACATCATGGAATTGCCTATGCTATTTCTTGCAAACAAGGGGCGTGCCAAGTTTTTTGGCCGATTCCCGCACCCCGCATCGTATTCCTATTACGATAATGTTCACACAAACACACAAAAATATAAAAAGTATGGGTGTTTGCCCTATCCCCTGAGAAAAAAGTCTAGGTATGCCTCTGTAAAAAGTCCCGTTGCCCACAGTTTGTACCAAGTTCAACTATCAGTTTTGAAGGCAAAGAGCAGCTCCCCAATTTGAAGTGGTGTAATCCTGTGTCATGTTGGCTCACGCGACTCTTGTGACCACTGACTGGGCTATGGGGGGGGGGGGCAAGAGCAGGCAAAGCCCCCCCCCCACAAATTTGGCATTCCCCCATATAATATAATTAGTATATCTCTCAAGAGACTTAATTTTTCATCCTTAGAAGTCCTAAAACCGTTGAGCTTCTGGGGGCTCATGGAACGCTTTCGGTTTCGCGCTGCGTCCGAAAATTTTTGCCCCAGACGTTATCTTTTGCTCTTAGTTTGCCTTTCCCAAAATTTTGACATTCTGGTGCCACCTCTGCATGTGAAAATATTTTTTCTCCCCAAATAGGAAAATTTACTAGAGGGCGCTGCTTGTTTACCTTCAATATGCAAAAGATACTTTGAAGAGATATAAGGCAGTGGCGTAGCTACGGGGGGGGGGGGGGGCAGGGGGGGCAACTTGCCCCCCTGGAAAAATTTTTGGGGAAATTTGATGAAAATGGGGAAATTTGATGAATCTTCTTATTATTACAAAAATTTCTCAATATTTTTTCTAGAATAAGAAATTGTGAGACATTTTTCGTACATAATTCGTATTTTCATGCAACAAATTAACTCAGATTTCGTCAGTGTCGCATGAACCGGCCCAATTCGCGTTTCACAGAAATGTCCTCGCCGCGTAGTAGATTGAATGTTCTCTTGTGCTTGTATTCGCACGGGGGTTATGATCAGTGCATTTCAGTGCACAGGAAGCTGTTATTCAGGTGATACCGGGGAATTCAGTAAAAGGATGTGAAAACTGACAAGTCACTACCGTAGACCCCGAGGTTATGTTCTTCTACAAGCTAGCAGTAGCTGTACGATTTTACTCTGTTTAAATAACGATGGATGGGGCCGAAACAATCCATGGCCAACGATAGACTTAAAATTAATCTAGAAATTAGAATTAACAGGATCCGTTGGCACACTTAGATTTTGTTACTTAGCCTAATCCTTGGAGGCTTACAAGCTAGTTCGGGAAAATAGCTTTCTGCTCACTTTGAGTGTAACAATAAATGGACAATGAGTACCTTGTAGCCTTCTACACTTAACAGACTGCTTTTCTAACAGGATATCCTGTGTGTTCGAGCCACTATTAGGCCTCCTTAGTGGCGTGCGAAGGGGAGACCGTTGGGCCATGCATGCCCCCCTCACAGATGCCATTTATTTCTTTGTTCTTAAAAATACGTAGTCTAACTTTATTAACACAGATTTTACTTCAAAAGAGATAGCATATGTGGCACCAGATTGCTTATAAGGACGCCCAATTTTTCAAAAATTTTCAAAGGGGAAGGATTGTCCCTGCAAGGTCTTTCAGTGATGCCATTTTTTTTTTAATTCCTACAAATAGACCTAGGCAAATTCTGTCAAATTCCAATTTTACTTTAAGAGGTAGACTCTGTTTCGCACTGGTGGCATCGATAAAAAAGACTACATGTTTAGATTCTCTTTACAAGCATAAATACGCTATTTTGACCATCTGAGGGGTCTGATTTTTCGAAATTTTCTTTACGCTCCGCGCCAACCAATGGTGGCGCTTCGCTCGGTCTTTTGGGCAAAATTACATTTTGGGGGTAAAATTAGCTCTTAACTCTCTGATCACTTTGCAGTTTGTTAGCATATTTTGAAGTGAGCATTTTATTGCAAACGACAAAAGAAGAAAAGGACTGGCTAGATTCTTCGTATTAGCCTGGAAAATGCTATTTCCGGCCATCTAAGGGGTCTGATTTTTCCAAATTTTCTTTACGCTCCGCGCCAACCAATGGTGTCGCCCCGCTTAGATAATCTTTATGACATAATAACATTTTGTGGCCAAGAAAACCACAAATACCGATCAATGCTCTTTTATTTTGACTCCTAAAAGTGTGCAAATTTAATGACAAGTTTTGCTTCGTAGGGTAGCATAAATGGCATAAGGAAATGCATATCAAGACACAAAAATTTCAGTTTTATCCTCATGAACCACCACGATTCAACTTTTAACACTGTTCCTGTCAAAGTCAAAAATCTTGCACCATTTTGCATCTAGGCTCTTGAAAACGTCAAAAAATTTCCGGACACCCCTCCCCTTAGACCATACTGCATGCCCATCCCCTTCAGAGAAATCCTGCGTTAGTACATACAAATAAACCAGATATTGTTTACCAAAAAAATATACTTTGTTATTTCCGATTGCTCTATGTTTTACTTTAAGATTAAAATGCAGGTAATATTACAAAATGACATGGTAATGTTGTTATACTTGTAAGTTTGCCTATTTTATATGAAATACATACACATTGACCGGGAAAAGTTTTGGGGAAATTTCATACCTTTGCCCCCCCTGGAAAAAATCCTAGCTACGCCACTGATATAAGGAATATTCTAAGACAGCTGCTGCTTCAAAGTAACTGCTTTATTCCCTTTAAAAGAAGGGTTTAACATCATTACAGGGTTTAGTATGCTAGAGGGGTACCAATTCTAAGCATTTTGGTGAAATTTGCATTGGAATCCGATGTGTGGTTCTCAAGATATGAGCACGAAAACTTTTCACATTTTCAACAAAAAGTGAACTTGAAGAAAGCACATATGACATCATTTCCCCACAAAGCGTAGTCTTGTTTTTCTTCTCTACAACCCCATATTATTAAAATGTGATTGCGTAAGTGGCATGAGAACTTCACAGACTTTGCATCCCCCACATTCCGTCAATTCCGTGTCTATAACACGGAATTGAAAATATGTGATGTTTTACATTATTGCCACTTTTGGCTGAATTTAAGATATAGGCCTACCGAATTGGTAACTTCAATTAAGTTTTCAGCGGCCGCGGAGTGAATTTTGAAGTAGGGGAAGGGACTGGGGCCATGGGCGTCCGCAGAAGTTTTTACAAGGGGGAGGGGGGCAAGGTCATTTACGGATGATTGAATTGTGTGCACTTTCTAAGCGGAGCGCCACCATAAGTTGGCGCGGAGCGTACAAGAAAATTTTGGGCCTTACAAACCCCCCAGATGACCGGAAACGACACTTGGCGAGTGTTATAAGCTGCATGTACACAGCCCTGAAACAGCCTGGGGGATTTCATGTCTGTAAATTTTAGATTTTTAGAATTTTCAATGTAAAAAATTGTTGAAGAGAAATCTACCTGTCGGTAACGGCCTCGCACGCCTAAAAACTTACAACTGTCAAACAGCCTATATAGGCCTATATCCGTTACCCAATTATGAATCATACCCCCTCCCCATATTCACCTTTTATATCCCAGTTACATCCGCGCGTCGCCACTTGAGATCTGGACGGGACCAAACCAAGACCAACGCATTCATCAATAGTCGGATGCCATATGCACACTACATACCTGACAACTAGTACAATTTTGGCATAGTTTTTACAATTACAAATTTCCAATAGATACCACGAATGGTGGTCCCCAAATTACGATTTCTCTATTCAGCATACCATCTTCTCTTTTGCTATACCTGGTCAAATGTCCGCATATTACACAAGTAAAAACTGACGCTGTGAGTGAAGATATTTTGATGATTTTTAATTTTTTTATTTCAATTTTTAATTTTTTCACAAGTTTGATTTTCCGGGGGGGGGGGCGCCCCCTTACCTCCCCTTCCGGACGCCCATGACTGGGGCTAGTCATCAACAAAGCGGCCCAATAATGTTAAACAGTATGATAGCAATTTAAGGAGACCGAAAAATGCCTATGGCAGAAAAAGTGCAGGGCTAGAGCACCCTAGTCCCCCGTCTCCGCGGTCCCTGCTTGTCTGTATGACTGTCGGAACTACCACTAAATGATTTACAATGAAAATTTTCACTGTAAACCATTTCTAGTTAAATTTGAATAGAATCACGAACCGGATTCTTGTCAAATCCTTGAAGAAATTCGAGTTATTCGACACATAAATGAAACGAATGGTTCATTTTTTAACCATTTAGACTCAATTTTGAAATTGCAATTTTGAAATTGCTATTGGGGCACAGGGGTGGCGCCAGCGGGGGGGGGGGGGCATGCCCCCCATGTCGGGGAAGGTCGGCGGTTTCATCGGGGAGGGAAAAATATAAAGAAACTTGCATTAACTGAATTTACTGAATGGGTGATTTTGAACATCATTTTTTCTGTTATAACACTATTTTAATACATATCGGAATCGATTTTCAATTACTTCTCGTGGCTCATAGTTCATAGCTCTGTTAAAACTCATTTCATGTGTCACGGTTATCCCAGCGACAGTTTGGTTCGGTGGAAAGCATCAAGGTACTGGGATACTTGCACGCAAACATGAAATAAGTACAAACAAGAGGTGGTTTTAAATCGAAGAAAAGAATTATAATTTGTAATGACTTTCTCTCGCGTGGAGCTAACATGAAAAAAAGCTTACGGTTTATTATACACATTCACCACATGTACCCCTTTAAGCTTTTAAGTTTCTTTTTACACTTAAAAGTTCACTTTTGGTCTCCAGGAGTTGTCAGTTCAATATTGCTACTAGTATATTCAGTTCACAAGAGTCAACTTGTTGCAAACGAAACATCGTTCCTTGTGCTCAATTTATTAAGGAAAATAATGAAAGAGTTACTAAGTGTTCTCTGTACTTAGCACAGTTTTTGTTGTATGAAAACTCGATTCCGGTAACCTTGGCGAGGAACGGTAAAGGGATCCTTGGTTGTCCCACCGTAACCGAGGACTAAGTTTTCATATACAACATACAGTTGCTGGCACGCCCTTTTGAGTTGGAATTACATCCCCAGACCGGAAGCCATTAATATGACCTTTACGGAACGAAGCACAGAGGCAGCTGGCTCTACTCTCCCGGCTCCATGCACATGTTGTCGAATTCTCCTTCCTACAGGCTTAGATACCCTAACCCTATCTCGCGATAAAATAGTCGGCTAAGTTGTACGCCGAAGGCAGAAAACGGCACACCCACTGCGGAGACCTCTTGAGGCCAGACTACCTTTCTCGCTGTCCAGATCTGTACTGTTCTAGTTTTCTAACCGAAAGCCACACCCAATCTATGAAAAAGATGCGGCGCATGCAAGGTAACCTACACACGCGCATTTTTAGACAAATTACGGGTATTTGCTCCGCTATGCGGCTGTACACGGCTGCTACAAACTATGTAACCTGTGACCGATTAGACTTTTCAGGTCAACTTTTGACAATGAACCTTGTCCCATCTTAAATCCGTGCGCGCAAGGTCACCCATAACCAAGACTTGTGTTGCAGATCAGGGAGCTGGAAATTCCACGTGCAGACGTAACCAAGGGTGGCACCATCGGGGAACCAGCTGCCATACCCCCGTCGGGGGAAGGCTGCCCTTTCCCTGTCGTTGAGAAGATCCAGTTTTTTCGGGGAGCCTTCATCTTTAGCCCCACGAAAAAAGATGAAAGCCCGATAAACGTTTTCCCCGGACGATCTTCTTGATTTTCCGTACTAGTTTTCCTTACAAACTGATGAGAAGTTGTTCAGGTGCATGCAGTGCCCAATGGATTGCAATCTGTCCTGCCTCGACAGCCAAATTCGAGCAACGGTAATGATAATCGATCGGGCCGTTTTCAGTCATTCATAATGATTAACAGAAGTGTGGGAGTGCGTCCTGTCCTGATAAGTCTGACTGAAAACTCATCTGAAGCCACCTTGTTGTAACGTGCTGACATATTTTCAAAGACGTCGGAAGTAAAATCATTCATTGTCGGGAGTTCGGATAGTCACATAGAAAATTCCATAAACTTAGTGGTTCTCGCAGTTGAATACAGCGAGGAGTCTCAAAAGAGTAAAAACAATTGGTATGTTTTCAATTCGGTTGCCGCTTTCCCCTGAGAAAAAGACAAGACCATTTCATTTAATTGTAGCGTTACCTTCAGTTTACCTGGTTATTTTCTGATCACATGGCATATTGGGTTTTTCTATTGAAGTGAAACTTTCATAAATAACGACTGCTTCATTTCTAGTTACAAGTCTGGGAAATGCAATTTCCGGCTGTCTGAGGGTTAGATTATTTTTAAAAATTTTCTCTTCGCTCCGCGCCAACTTATGATGGCGCTCCGCTTTGGCAGTGTTTTGGTAGAACAGATTACTCAACAGAACAATGCATGCTTGGTAACTATTCTTCGTTTGAGAGCAATATGAAGTGAAAATTTTATAGCGAAAAAAAGACTGCTATGCTTCTGGTTACGAGCCTTGGAAATGCCATTTCCGGCTTTCTGGGGTTTTCAATTTTTCAAAACTTTTTGTGCATTTCTAGTTAGTTTTCGGGCAGGATTACATTTTTCAGACAAAAGAGACTGTTCTGCCTCCTACCAAATTAAGGCACTCCCGTTCGCATATGTCAATATACAAAATATAAAACTTGAAATATATGCGAAGCCAAACCTTTCCGAGGGCCTTAGTCTCCATGATGTTATTCAGAAACCCCAACAAAACTACACATCACCTCCTACTTGATTTTTCTCATAGGAGGGTCAGATTCTTCCATAAACCCCCAAAATCTGTCATAAAATTACAGTTCTACCAATATAACCTTCAGATTCTCTAATATTTGTTAAAAATTGCAAACCTTTTTTCATTTTCGATGGATACTCCGTACAATAAAACACCCAAGCGAACGCTCTTAATCACTGCGACAATTGCTCTTGACAAGCATATCTATGAATATGAAGTCCAAATTTTCATTGTAACCTTACCCCCCAAAACAATATTTTCATTATATTCTAAAACTTCTCCAATATGCTGTCAATTTTCAAATCTTCTCCAATGATAAGCTGTTAATTTTCAAATCTTCGTTCAAAAAAGGGAAAAATTTTTCGGGAAAATTTCCAGTTTCGTCTGAAAGCCTTAGTACCTAGGCCTAATACGATGAAATGCGTAACCCCAAAAGAATTCAAGCTGTCGCCTATGTAACGTTTTGGATTTCGCCGATATGAAGGACAGATTCTTCAATTAAAACCCCAACTTTTTAATGGTCCTTACAAAAAGCCAAATTTTGATTAAAAACTTTTCCTTCTCAAAAAACTCCAGATTTTAAAATATTTGTTGAAAAAGAAAATCGGCGCGCTTCGCGCGCCTCAGATTCTTCCCAGTCACGTCCCACTGGAACTACATATCGAAAAGTTTTGTACAAAAACGATCATTTGCTCATTTTTCACCAAAATTTCTAAATTGTTCTAATTAAGGTTAGCTTAATCAGTTATGCTTCGAAATGATATGCCTATATGAAAGCAACCCATGAAACGCACATTTTCATTCGAAATACATGTTTTTTGACGATTTCAAAATTTTGTGACGTCATTACTTTGGGGAATTTCCCCTAAATAACGCGTCATTTCATGTCACACAAACGCGGTTTACGACAAAATTAAAGATCCAAACACTCTAAAATCAAAAGAGTGAACTTAGTCACTCTTTGATCGAGTGAAAAGTGTAAATTCACTCCATTAGAGTGATAATTTTACTCCAAGAGGATTGAAGTTCACTCCAAAAAGAGTGAAGTTCACTCCAAAAAGAGTGAAGTTCACTCCCAAAAGAGTGAAATTCACAAGAGGAAGAGGGAAAATTCACTCTTCCACGAGTGCCTGCAATGATCGCTCTTTTTTAAGAGCGATCACTGTGGGCACTCCATCAAGAGTGAAACTTCGCTCGTTTTAAGGGAATTTCACTTTTTTGGAGTGAACTTTACTCTTTTTGGAGGGAACTTCACTCCTCTTGGAGTGAATTTACACTTTTCACTCGATCAAAGAGTGACTAAGTTCACTCTTTTGATTTTAGAGTGAATAAAACCAACTCTTTTCCCACTGCTACCTATGACATGGAGCTACCAGAAACGCGTTTAGCCATTTCGATATATTTGTGGCTAGAAGTATTAATCCTTTAAATGATGTTAATTTGGGGTGAAAAGCAAATTTTTGCGTATAGACATCAAACTTCACTGGGTGTGTTATAGTACGAACATCACAAATCCAATTTAGCCAGAACTTAAAAATCAACCCCGAGTGCTACATTCTGGGAAAACCGAACATACACATGCGCCCACACACTTAACGCATTTGTGAGGTTTATGATCGAAACTTTTCGATATGACTCATTGCCTATGTCGGGGACTCAAAATACTGGTCCCCTGTCGGGAAAATCCTCAGGCTGGCGCCACCCCTGTTGGGGCAGGATTCCCATTGCACCTGAACTTCCCTCCCATCTGTCCGTGGGCCAAAGTTTATACCGTATTTGGCAATTGAAAACGTTCCGACGCTTTTTCGTGGGCTTCGCCCGAATATTCTATTGAAATTTCACCTTTTCGAGAATGTTTTTTCCCTCTTTTTTGTGGCAAGACTATCTGAGGCCTTGAATATCATAGTGGGGTTCAGAAACCTTTTTTTTCACAAGCGGTCCAAATGTGTCGCAAATCATTTTTTTACTTTTTACTTTCCACAAAAATTTCACTCCTTTGAAAGTACACATTCTGTTTTTCGGGGAAAGATTTGAAAGCCTTCAAATCAATTCGGGCATTGTGTTGCACAAGCACATTTAAAAACAGACTGAGTAACGATCAGTTTCTTTTGAAGTGACATGCTTCCCATGCAGACAAGGTCGCAATTTTTTCAAGTTGATTCTCAGCCGTATGCAAAAATGTGTCTGGTGGCTCCTTTTCTAATTTCGGGCAAAAGTCAAGTTGAAAGAATTCGGGCATTGTAATGTGAAAGACTGCGAAGTTACGCTCGCGATTACTATTTTTTGCGCTGCTCGAATGTGTTTAATGAATTATTGTAACCTTGTTACGTTAATTGTTTATAAAAATTTTACCGGTCACGGAACTAGGCCTAATTTAAAATGTTATATCTCTTTCTTTTCTTTTCTTTTCTTTTCTTTTTTCATAACCTTTTAATGAAGATTTAGGGAACGCTTAAGCTTTTTCAAATAGGCCTACCAGCCTGAATTTTTCCACATGAAATTCTTGCCAGAAGAATGGGAGGAAACTTCCCCGGCCCCCCTTGTATGCCCATGCCTCTGGTGGAAGTGATAGTGGAAGCCGTTGTTGCCTCAAGTTTGCCGGAACTTGTCACACAGGTAGATCAGTGCGCGAAAACCACTGACAGCCCTGGTTAGTACTGTAGCTTGTACACGCCGTGTGAGTTTTTGTTAGCGCGGGAAACATAAACCCGGGAATAACTGTCACGTGATCGTTAAAGCTTCCGTCACTATTTAACAGTGATAAGATAGATATGTTAAGGACATAACACCCCCGTCACTTCATGAAATTTGATAGTTAAGGTGAAAATGTGCTCAAATATCGAATTCAATAACTTGAAAAATTAATATAAAAATGCTCACTTTTTCTGCAGAGGATTTGTGTCATATTTTCAGAGGAAAAATTGTCTCTCTGAGTCATCTAGCATGATTGAATAGCTGTGATAATCTACCCCCGTACCATTATAGCCAGTGCAATACAATAACATTACGCACTTGTTGTGTGTGCAAATCTGCATAAGGGTTCAGCACAGAGCCTAACCAATTGCTGTCCGTGTAGGCTATACTGCAGTTACTCAGTGTAACGGATAGCGGATTAGGTCCACGCAAGAGCAATAGCCTGTTTTGACGTTTGAATAGTTGCATGCATGGTAGCTGATATTTTAAGGCAAGGTGTTTGACGAAATAGTACTCAAACGTGGTAGACATTTTCGAAATCTAAATCATGTTATTTTTGAAATAGCACTCATTGTTCGTAATTCATGTTGTAAAACTAAAAGAATCGTCAATGTAGGCCTAACGGTATGGTAACGTTGAAAAGGGGCTGTGCAGGCCCAGGCATGTGAAGCCTAACGAGTAACGTTAAGCCTAAGCAGACATTTAAATTTTAAAGGCCTAACGTTAGGCTTGGGTCTGGGCCTTGACTTAGTCTAACGGTAGGCCTAATTATGCTCTCACCCCAAACACTAAAGGCCGCTCCCATAATAGTCTAAAAACTCATCCTCATTCAGACACAATCTCAGCAGTTTAGACCAAGCTTCAAGTTGACTTGAGGGGTTGAGTTAGGCCTAACTTAGGGTAGCTAGGCTAGGCCTGTAATTAACGTCAAGCCTAGTGATGCATAGGCCCATTAGGGCCTAGGACATTACCGCCACTCCAGTATTTGAACCCCTACCAGTAGGGTTACCAGTCGTTTCGCCACCTTGCCCCCAACCAGTTCGCCTCAGTCGTTTCGCCCCCCTTGCCAGTTCGCCCCCTACCTAGCCCTTGAACAGGGCTGTGTGTTACGTTACATGGCCTAAGCTAATTTAATCATTACACTCCACATCACAGCCCTTGCCCCGCTAACACAGGGAATCCCATCATTAGGCTTTCAGAACAAAATACGTTCTAAACTGGTAAATATTACACACATCGAACTTATACCACAAAATGATGTGCAAGTGACCTTCCATCGCAAAGTTACCAATAAATTGGCCAAATCCAGAAAATCTCTTCCATGGATAACCGACAGTATTCGCAGGCTAGTTAGGCGTAGGAACAGATTGCATGCCCTTTTTAAAAAAACCCGGAAGACTGGTATTTATGGGAGATGGTCTCATCTGCGAACTAAAATCAAAAGAGAGATTCACACCTCCCATAAAAAGTACATTAATGGAATGATCGGCGATATCAAAGCCGATGCCAAACCCTTCTGGAGATATATTAACGGTCAGAAGAAAGATAGGCATAATCTCCCCCCTCTTAAGAACGATGATAAGCTAGCTGTCACTGTCTTGGACAAAGTTCGTGCTCTCAATAACCAGTTCTGTAGTGTATTTACAAAAACAGTGTTTCATACTGTTCCCCTCATCAGACCCACGTGTAAGAGAATGAGTGATATAACTATATCCACCTTGGGCGTTGAAAAGCTTTTGCATGGTCTTAAAATCAATAAGGCCATGGGACCAGATGGCATCCATCCTTGGGTCCTGAGAGAGATTGCCACTGATTTTGCACCTGTTCTAAGCCATCTCTTTCAGCAATCCCTTACAAAAGGATGCATTCCAGAAGATTGGAAGACTGCAAATGTTTGCCCTATTTTCAAAAAAGGTGACAGTTCCCTACCTTGTAATTACAGGCCTGTTTCTCTTACATGTGTCTGCTGTAAATTGTTAGAACATATTATTGCCTCAAACCTTATGAACCATTTTGAAATACATAACTTACTCTCTCCCACCCAGCACGCCTTTCGTAAGTCTCATAGTTGCGAAACACAACTTGTGTCGATAATTGAGGACTGGGCATCCTCCCTTCATGCCCATAAACAAATCGATGTGTTTATCTTGGATTTTGAGAAGGCCTTCGATACTGTTCCTCATGAACTGCTGAAGACCAAGCTGTATACACTTGGTGTTTCAAATCAGATTCTTCGTTGGGTTGATGACTTTCTTGTTGATCGAAAACAATCTGTTGTTGTTGTCAATGGAACCCGGTCTCTCCCGATGCAAGTTCTATCTGGAGTTCCCCAGGGGTCTGTCCTAGGACCGATTCTCTTCTTGGTTCATATCAATGATATCGTCGATGGTGTTTCTTCCAAGGTTCGCCATTTTGCAGATGATTGTGTCTGTTACCGTATTATTGAGTCCGATGAGGATTGTCATAAACTTCAGAATGATATCAAGCAGCTGGAGCTGTGGGCTTCCACGTGGGGAATGAGATTTCAGCCCACTAAGTGTAGCGTTATTACTTTTGCTCGGAAAAAAAGTCCCATACTTTTTTGGTATGTTCTAAATAGGATTGAGCTCCCGAGGGTAGATAGTATTAAGTATCTTGGGATTACCATCACTAAAGATCTGAACTGGGAGAAGCATATTCAAAACATCTGTAACAAGGGAAATAAGATTCTTGGTATTTTGTATAGAAATCTATCTTCCTGCCCTGGTGATGTCAAGTTAATGGCTTATAAAGGAATCCTTCGGCCTGTGCTGGAGTACGCCAGTAGTGTTTGGGACCCCCACCAGGTTTACCTGCGCGACAAGCTTGAGAGTATACAAAAACGGTCTACTAGATTCATTGCCTCTGACTATTCAAGGGAGCCAGGATCAATGACCAGGCTCCTTAAGGAACTAAACCTTCTGCCCTTAACTGAAAGGCGGAGGAAAAGTAGATTGATCCTTTTTTCCAAAGGTATGTTTGGCCTGGCTCAATTACCTGTTGATTGTCTCCAGCGGCCTACTCGTAGAACCCGTTTAATGCATGACCTTCATGTCTGTCTCCCACATACTAGTACTAACTGTTATAAATTTAGCTTCCTGCCTCGAACCATTAAGGATTGGAATCATCTCCCCCTGAATGTAATGAGGGTTGCCTCTGTCCATAAGGACCCTATTACCTATATTACTGGGCATATTTAGCCTCTCGACGCATGCGTGGTGAAAGAATGTCCTTTGGATGTGTCACCTTTATTGAAGAAGAAGAAGAAGAAATCGGCTTTCATGGACAGTCTGAGGTCAAAATGCAGCAAAATGACACTTCGATTCTGGTTAGAAACATTAGTCGTTTGAATGAGCCCGCGTACAATAAGTGTTTCTACATGAACTTGCAAATAGTCAAAAATCATTCCTAGAACGTTGTAACCATTTCACCAAATCGATAAATTTAACGATCATTCCACCTAATGAATGCAAATTTCATATGAAAAATTGTTGGTTGTTTGTATTTGAAGCTTCTAAGTGTTTTTGAAATTGTTGAAACGTTGTCAAAATTTCTCTAAGTGTGAAAACTTTTTGAATAAGTGGAACCCCTGGTATGACCTTTGACCCCAAAGTGGATATCACGAAGACGACGAGTCCTACTATTCCGCGCGCTGGCACCCGCTGGTACGCCCTGTCTCAAGTTCCACGCGCTGCCGTACAAATTGTACGGCAGCGCGTGGAACTCAGTTGTTAGACATCGCATGGCGTTTTGCAGAACTAGTGGAAAACTCAGGGATCCATTCTAACATGTGTAATCATTAGCAACATTTTGCGAACAAAAGTAAAAAATTGGCACAATGGTCCTTTGTATTTTACTTCCTAATCAGTAATGATAACATCATTAATGATAGCATTTAATGAAATTAATATCAGCGTTAACTAAATTAACATCCAGCGTGTCAGCGCATGCCCGGGTACACAAGGCACAGCAAGGCATGCCAGCGCGTGGTTTAGTAGGATCGAAGACCGACTACTTAGTCGTTCGAAAGCTTGCAAACATGGCGCATTGAGTTTGTGTTACGTTCAATTTTTCGAGGCAAAATACACCATTATAACATCGAATCTGGGTGAACAGCTTATGCAGAAAGGTGGATGCGGTGCCAGAGGTCATATGTGTAAAGTTTGGTGAGAAAACATAAGAATTTGTGAACGTGAGAGATGACGACCCTGGCCAAGGTCGCCTAGTGATGGGATTTTTTGTGTTAGCGGGGCAAGGGCTGTGATGTGGAGTGTAATGAGCTTAGGCCATGTAACTTAACACACAGCCCTGTTCAAGGGGTACCCCCTACCTAGCCTAGTGGAAGTCGTTTCGGCCCCAGTGTGGAAATAAAAAATTAACACTGACTCAGCAGTTGTGCACGAGAGAACGGTAATGCGGTTATGAGTTAGGCCTAACTAGTACAAATGAACAACTTGTTTTACCTTTTAAAAATGAACCCAATCTCATCCTGAAAGAGCATTAAATAAGAACTTAGGCCTAGGCCTAACGTCACTTCATGGAAATCGTTTTTTTTTTTTTCTAAAACATTCACTTGTTGGAAAAAGACCTACCTGATTCAGAAAATTTAGGGGGCGAACTGGCAAGGGGGCAAAACGACCGGCTACCACCAATAGAAGGCCTGTACCTATGCCATGATCTAGCCTAGCCAAGGCCTAACTCCAACGTTAGGCCTAGTGCATTGTGGGAAGGATTTTTCAATTAGTACTGTTCCAGTTCACAATTATGACACCCAATGAAAATGGCATTTCCATGGTAACGATTGACTTTTGTGGTCATATAGCCTTCATGGAATCATTCTTCCCAGGTTGCCGATTTGAATCAACCTCTTTTTAATTGGCATAAGGTCCTTAGCCTAGGTCTACTGGAATTTCACATTTTTCCTGGTTAGACACTCAATAACACGTAAAACGTCGTGGCTTTTCGCAGGGCATAGTCCTGCGGATACTCAGTTTGTGCGTACTCAGTTGCAAGGCAACTGAGTACGTGAGAACTCATTCAGACTGCCTAGTTTGTGATCTCATATAGCCTATGTGTAATTCGCGCACACATATCACGTTAGTAATGCCAACAACATGAAGTATGGCGATGCCCTCGATTCTTATGAAGAATTTTACAACGCATTATTAAAGTTTTCAGATGAAAGCAAGGCAGTGTTTGTTTTCTGGGATTCATGATCTGGTTGAATTTGCCAACAAAAAGCTTTCAGCAGAAGCAGGCTTGAGATACAACAAGAAGTTCAAGTATGCATATGTGAAGTATGTGTGCAAACACTATTTTCGGCGGAGGAAATACCCCTTCCCCTAAAACCCCTCACCAGGATAATGATTACTGGCGCATTCAATAAACACACATTCCCTGCATGGCTCTTTAGCAAAATGAAATGAGGATGCCAGACATATAGGGTAGTTAATAGATATATTCGGTATGTATTCTCCGTTTTCTGCCCTGTGAATATTGGTGGCCCTCTTTCTTATCCCCAGGGCTGAACAGATCATTGGAGATGCCCTGCGAATAGTGATGCATTACATCCTTATTTGCAGGGCATTGCCCTGTGAATGACCTTGGTGCTTTTTCTCATCCACAGGGCTGCGCTGCCCTGGGAATAGTGATGCCACTCATCCTTATTCCCAGGGCTCTGCCCTGTGAATAGTGATTTCATTCTTCCTTATCCCCAGGGCATTGCCCTGTGAATAAGGATGGTGCTCTTCCTTATTCGCAGCGCATTGTATTGCCCTGGGAATAAGAAAGAGCGCCATCCTTATTCACCAGGCATTGCCCTGGGAATAGGCCCGACCCACATAAAAATATATCAAGGGTTGTATTTAATATAGCCTAATGTTAGGCCTAGGCTAACAACTTTTTTAACATTTCACTTTCACTACTGTGGGTGGAGTCACATTCACAGGCACTCAGTACTAGGGACCTAGGGTCACTTTGGGTATTCTTGGACGTCGGTGTTCTCGGACAGTGGTATATAAATTAAGTCAATGACTAATGATAGTTTGATTGATTTTACACACAACACAGTTGTTTCATGTATGCAGTCTGCACAGTTGCATCTGTAGCACACGAAGCCTTCTCATTTTCCTTGGAAATTTTCATGCCGGGCTATAAATTTAGTAAGCACAAGACTGTGCTATATACCTTGACATGGTTTTACAGCACAGTTCAACTAGTGCTGTCTCTGTTGGGTGTTTTCGGACAGTACACAAACTTACATACATGTCCACACTAATATGTACGCATACGTATGCCTATGTGTGTATGTGTAGTGGAAAAGAATGACAATATGAAATGGTTCTTAAGAAAACTTAACTTAATTTTTTTTCGGACTAAATTTTGTGATAGGACATTTAACAAAAATTAAATGGATAATTTCTCTATCATTTGATGTGTATTTTCTGATCTTTAGTAATAATATTATTGAAATTAGTAAAGCGTCCGAGAACATCCGATATTGTCTGGCAATACCCAACACATAACATTTTCTAAGTGCTGTGTTAGGTCTCTGTACGTCTGCCTAGATCCAGGACATATCTGGGGACATTAGTACAGTTGTGCTTGTTGATGTATCAGGTTAGCATCAGTGTAGTGCAAGTGTGTTGGAAGCTATCTATAGAGATACAACTGTCAACTGTCCGACAACACCCAAACGTACCCTAGCCTTGTATTAGGTTTTTTCCACGCTAAGCTCTAGACTGATTCCTTGACCCCAGTGCATGAGAGAACCCAATGTTATGACTTTGCAGCATTTCCACATTTTGAAGTTAACTTTCCTGCAACAAATTTCAGAATTTCCATAAATTTTGGCCCATTTTCATGTTAACAGATGAAAGAAGAACTGAAGAGTGCCCACAACTTTAAACTGTGGGAAGAATGCTCATACTTGTATGTAATAGGTATGAAGATCTATTTCTTTTTTCTCTGTGCAGATTTTTCCCCATTATGGATAATTAAGAGTGGGAACTTGACTTGCACACAGATCAGCTGGTGTCTGAGAGATTTCAAATTTGCCTACTGTAAATTGTCAAAATTCCTCCAGGGAAACCATGGCCTCACTTCGAGGTAGAAGGAAGAATGGCAAGTCACCAAATACAAGAGAATCTGGAAATGGTAAGAAGAATAGTTTTCAAGGTCTTGATGGTTTATTTGTGTATAGTTTCACAACTCATTAGCATAATTTCTGTTCACTGCATTGGGCATCTGTTTTGTTAGTACATGTGTCTTTAGACAAGTCCAGAGTGGACATGGATTTTTTTAGTTCTATACTGTAAGTTGCTATGAAGAACTTACCTTGCAGGCCTTTTCCAAAAAAGTCTATACAAAAAAAAAAATGCTCAGCTATAAAAAGAAAGCTGCAAAAAAAAAAAAAAAAAAAAAGATAGAATGCACTGCAAGACATCTTACAGGCAAGACTTAGTATTGTAGGTTTGAGGATGTAAAAATTTTTGTCTAAAATGTGAGGATGCATTTTGTCTCAAGACAATATTGTAGTTAAAGGACACTTTATTAATCCATCCACAAGGTAGCTATCTTTGCTAGTTAGAAAGATACAGTAGGTAGGTAAGGGGTAACGACACAGCACCCAGGCCTCGATTTTCAAATAAATTTATGGTTGTCCTTCAGACAACCATTTCAGTATTTTTAGTTGTCCGAAAGAAAATTTGGTTGTCCAAAACATTTAGTACACAATTACAGTACAAAACAGTAATTGTGCTAATGTATCATTGGTCTTGAAGAATTAAAAAAAATGACTTCTTCAAGACAAAAACACTTGAAGTCTGAAATTGTATGATGGAAAATGTTGAAAGAGTTGATCAGTCAACAGCATTTCTTCAATCAGATAAAAGCAAGCTGCTTGACTGTAATTCATTAGGAGAGAAAAATGGTTGTCCATCGGACAGCCAACTTTCAACTTTTGGTTGTCCATATTGAATTTAAGTTGTTCCGGACAATCGGACAATCCCAAAAATCGAGCCCTGGCACCTCATGCATGTTATAGTACTTTCAATTTCTAATATAGTTCAATTGCCCCCTTTTGTTCTCATCTTAGAATAGATGAGGGTACTAGCTGCACTGTGGGCATATTCTATAACACCAGGCCCAGGCCCACAGGTGGAAACCTGTGCTAGGGTTATTAATACCATGCAACTCTCCTGCCTTATATCAGCATATATGGCATTATATTAGCAGACATAGCAAGCATTGCTCAAGTTTGTTCCCACTTCAATGTGATTTATTGCCAGTGCTTTTGTACGGACCCAAAACCAAAGAGTCCAAGAACACTGATGTTTTTGTCCAAGATTCTTAGGAAAAATTGAAAGATCTCACCATTTTCTCAAAAGTCTCTTTGAAGTATTTATATGAAAGGAAATTTGTAAAGTCAATTAAAATTCACATAGCGAACTGTGTCTTCTGCTTGCACAGATTTGAGGCTCCTCATATAAGTGTATGAACTCATATAAGTGTGTGAACTCCTCATATAAGTGTGTGAACTCCTCATATAAGTGTGTGAACTCCTCATATAAGCGTGTGAACTCCTCATATAAGTGTGTGAACAAACAGAGCTTGTGAGTCTAGTTGAACCCCAGGAGTTTTACCATGTATCCAAGGGGTCTTTACATTTGTCTGGGAGTTAGGAAAAATGTTGTACTGGTTTTTGTTCAGTTATTTACACTTGTTTCTCATTCTTCTTTCATGCTGTTACAGTCGTTTCACTTAACAACTGTAAAAGGTGTGGAATGAAATAATCAATCAATCAATTAATCAATTAATCAATCAATCAATCAATCAATCAATCAATCAATCAATCAATCAATCAATCAATCAATCAATCAATCAATCAATCAATCAATCAATCAATCAATCGATTAGTCTATCACTCTATCAGTCAATCAAGGATCAGTCAATGTTTGTTTTGTAGGAGATGGAGGTAGACAAATTCAACGACCTGCTGCAGCTCTCCCTTTGACTGGAAAAGTGATTTATTTGGACGTCCAAAAGCGTACACCTAAAATGATGGACAAATTGAAGTCAGACCTTATCGACTTGGGTGCTGTAAGTATGTTTAAGATATGATGTAGTCTACTGGATGATTTATAAAATGTAAACTGTTTCAGGACAGTTACAGACTACACTGACCTCAGGACCAACCACTTTGTGTTGTAAAATGAATATGGGAATCAGATTAAAGTTTATTTTGTGTAAAGGAATCACCAATCTCTTTAGTGGTTGGGCATCCAACCAACCTACCTGCGGAAGTTCAAGGGTTCAATTCCTAGAATGAGTTGTTTTAAAGACTTTTATAAAAGTGGAACCAAATGGTGATGTGCATGATGCCCTGCATACACAACAGGACAGGGGAACAATCCAGTGCTGAACAATTTGAAAAAAAAGGTTAGTTTGTTAGATGGAGTTTCATGGCCCACTTTCCAACCAATTGGTTCAAGTCGTGCTGGCCACTGCCTTTTTTCCAGTTGTGGCTCACTGGGTTGTTTTCCCTGCTTCAATGCTTAAGCTGAGCGCCAAGGGCAATCGCAGTAGGTTCCATTTTATAAGTCTTTGGTATGACCCGGCCAGGTTTCGGAACTCCCAACCTCCCGACTGCATTTCTGATGCTCTAACCACTGGACCATACGGTCAGTCAGGAAAAAAAAAAGACAGTGGGTGCTGCTGGACTAAAGGGGAAGGTTATAAGTTGATGGGGGAAACTCTTATCAAATCAAATCCTACAAAACAAGTGTTGAATACAAGAATAGATTTTCAAAATTTTATAATGTATCATTTCATGCCCAAACTCTTTAATTACATGTATAGTGATTACCCTTCATAAACTGCAGGGGCAAAACACAAGTTCTTAATTGAACCCCTTTGTAGTAACACAGGCTGTACTGTGCACACATGCATTGGGCTGTTGGTTATCTCTTAGTCTGATCCAAGTGATCTTATTGGTTCAAGTCGAGCTGGCCTCAGCCTTTTTCCAGTTGTGGCTCACTGGCTTGTTTTCCCTACTCCACTGCTTATGTGGAGCATCACGCACAAAGGCAGTAGGTTCCATTTTTGATTCCTTGCCGAAGGCAGGCAAGGAATCTATGCGATGGTGATGTCGTGTGTATGTGTGTGTGTGTGTGTATGTGTGTGTGTGTGTGTGCGTGTGTGTGTGTGTGTATGTGACGCTTTGGCTTGTAAACACGATATCTCAAGAAGGGTAAGTGTGACTAACCTCGTACTTGGTGTGTAGGTTGGTCATATTGAATAGATGATCCCTATTGTTTTTGGTGGAGATCAAAGGTCATTTGGGGTCACAAGAGGTCAAAAGGTCAAAACTTTGTAAACACGATATCTCAAGAACTGTACATGTGACTATGCTCATATTTGGTGTGTGGGTTGGTCATATTGAGTAGATGATCCCTATCGATTTTCGTGGAGGTCAAAGGTCATTTGGGGTCACGAGAGGTCAATAGGTAAATTCCTTAGAAATTGCTTGTAAACACGGTATCTCAAAAAGGGTAAGTGTGACTAATCTCATATTTAGTGCGTGCATTGGCCATATTGAGTAGATGATCCCTATTGTTTTTGGTGGCGATCAAAGGTCATTTGGGGTCACGAGAGGTCAAAAGGTCAAAACTTTGTAAACAAGATAACTCGAGGACAGTACATGTGACTATGCTTATATTTGGTGTGTGGGTTGGTCATATTGAGTAGATGATTCCTATCGATTTTCGTGGAGGTCAAAGGTCATTTGGGGTCACGAGAGGTCAATAGGTAAATTCCTTAGAAATTGCTTGTAAACACGGTATCTCAAGAAGGGTAAGTGTGACTTATCTCTATTTGGTGTGTGCATTGGCCATATTGAGTAGATGATCCCTATCGATTTTTGTGGAGAACAAAGGTCATTTGGGGTCACCAGAGGTCAAAAGGTGAAAACTTCGTAAACACGATATCTCGAGAACAGTACATGTGACTATGCTCATATTTCATGTGTGGGTTGGTCATATTGAGTACATGATCCCTAATGTTTTTGGTGGAGATCAAAGATCATTTGGGGTCACGAGAGGTCAAAAGGTCAAAACTTTGTAAACATGATAACTCGAGAACGGTACATGTGACTATGCTCATATTTGGTGTGTGGGTTGGTCATATTGAGTAGATATCGCTATTCATTTCGTGGAGATCAAAGGTCATTTCGGGTCACCAGAGGTCAAAAGGTGAAAACTTCGTAAACACGATATCTCAAGAACGGTACATGTGACTATGCCCATATTTGGTGTGTGTGTTGGCCATATTGAGTAGATGTACCCTATAGTTTTTGGTGGAGGTCAAAGGTCATTTGGGGTCACGAGAGGTCAAAAGGTCAAAACTTCATAAACACGGTATCTCAAGAACGGTACATGTGACTGTGCTCATATGTAGTGTGTGGATTGGTCATATTTAGTAGATGATCCCTATTGATTTTCCCAAAGGTCAAAGTTCATTTGGAGTCAGCATGTTCAAAGCCTGACAAGCTTTCCTGCACAGTCTTTCAAGAAAGGTCACTTGTAGGGACCTGTAACTTGTCATGTGAATGGCACATAGTGAATACATGGTCCCAGAAGTTTTTGGTGGAGGTCAAATTGCAAATGATCTTGAGGAGCAGAAGATTACTGAGTACACCCACATTTTGGCAAGCAACTAGTTTGGATTTAACTACACTGTCTGGATAATCAGTTGTGTGGGAAGAACAAGATGTTTTCAAAATATGATATCAAGACAAGGTCATTCTTAGTTCATACCAACTTCAGGTGCATGTCCAGGATTTGCCTTACATTACAAGAAATGAGTTCTACCAGAATCTTGATAGTGGCATCACAAGGTCTGAACACGTTGTCTCCTTTTTAATTATTAGTCAATACTAATAATAAATCATTAAAAAGAAGAATGTGTTTTGGTTCACCTTTTTTGACCTTAAATTTTTTTTTTTTATGGTCAGCACAAGGGGAGGGGGTCAGAATCCCAAGATCCCCCATTTTTGACATGCATCTGAACTAACATAAATTGTCATTTTTGCTTCAAATTTGGTCATTTTTAGTTAGAGGGTGCCAGCATGGCATTGCTTCTGGTTATATGCATTGAGCCCTCCAATAGGAAGGCAACCCATTTATGGATGGTTGAACAAGGACTGATACATGAACATTAAATGTGCCATTCTCAGAGTAGGAAAAACAAGCTTGTGAACCACAACTGAAAAAAAAAGGTGTGACTGGCTCCACTTGAACCAACTGATTGGAAACTAGGCGGTAAAACCAGGCTTCAAAAAATTTTTTCTTTTGTACTGTTTTCTCAATCTACTTGCCCGCATAAATACCTACTTGTCCAATTCAAATCTGTTGAGAACATATAATTTTTGAAGTCTAAAAGTACAAATGCCAGTTCGCGCCACTCAGAAATTTAAGGCTGGGGGTAACATTGGCTGCAACATTGAGCATGGTAGTTGCCCAAGTGATTTTTTACTTGTTCCGGGCTGTTGGGCGGGGGATTTGTCAAAGCCTGGGTAAAACTCCATCTATCTAACCTGACCTTCTTTGCAGTTCCTGTTCTATAAAATTTTTTGCATTCAAATTCCCTTTCCTTGAAGGCAAGCATAAAATTTAACCATTGATGAAGATTTTCTACCGAAGTTCCACCCACTGTGGTCATTATTTCTTGAAAAAAAAATTAAAGGTCTCTTCTTTCAAACAGTGATGGGAACAATACCAGGATCCTTGTCTTATAATAATAAAAGTGCCTCAACTTAATTAAAGACCCAATTTTGTCATCCCAACAGCCGTGTTCCCATTTGATCCAGGGAGGTGGATCTTGATCTACCGAGGTGGATCAACATCAGTTACCTTGATCGAGATCCGCGTTCCCATTTGAGTGAGCGCGGTAGATCAAACGTGTTTTATGAACACATTGCGCAAGCGCGAAAAGGTCACCAATGTTTACAAGTCGGCCTGCCATGCATTTCGTATCAATGTATCACAGAAACATACATGAGTGTAACCGGAGATCCAGGGTCACTTGATCTACCGATGTGTTCCGAAGGCAGGCAAGGAATCTATGCGATGGTGATGTCGTGTGTATGTGTGTGTGTGTGTGTGTATGTGACGCTTTGGCTTGTAAACACGATATCTCAAGAAGGGTAAGTGTGACTAACCTCGTACTTGGTGTGTAGGTTGTCAAATGTCCCAAATGTCATTTGGGTTCACGACGGGCAAGGGGGATCTCAATGTAGGAAGATTGGATGCCTTGCATGTGTACTTTGTGGGCACATTATGGAGCCCTGTTAATTGAAAAACATTGCAAAGCAATGTCAATGTAAAAAAAGGCCTTACATTTCAGCAGCAAGGAATCACTAAGCCTTTTGGCTTTCTTGTTAGAGTCTTTAGTATGACTCGACCTTGGAATAGAACCTGGTCCTTCCGTGTGAAAGGCAGAAGCTCTTACCGTTAGACCAAATGTGTGGTCCAACCTGATTGGTTAATACAATGTTTATAACTGAAGAGTGTTGTGTAGCTGTGTGTGATTTTGAGACCAATGAACAAAAACTGAAAATTGTTACATTGTGTTAAGCTGAAAACCTATTGCCCAACCCCTGTTTGAGAGAGTCATAATTTACCAACTTGGTTGTATGAAGGTTTACTTGAAGGTACAGTAACAAAACATAAATTGTGGTAACATGTGTTACAGATTTATGGAAAATGTCATATTTTGGAGTCTGTTTAAAGTCATTCACTTAGAGAGTCTGTGGTAAAGTTTCTCCTGTACTTGAAAGACATAAAGCTATTCTAAGTGCCATTATAAGTATACAGTACATTGCAGTATTATCATTTTCTTAATTTACTTTTCAAGTGAGTCCAATGTTTCTCTTTGCTGAATAGGCATTTTCATTGACCCCTTTCCAAATAGCAATCACAAAGGATTGTGGGAAAGGTTTTAGGTATGCATAGTTTTTGTCAATGATATTTCACTGTAGCAAAAAATAATGCACACCAGCATTCTGTCCCACAATCCTTTGTAATAGCTATTTGGAAAAGTGTCTATTGTGCTGAGTTTGCTAGATCTCAAAATTAAGAGGTTTGCAGTCCTACTCTAAAAATTTGTCACAGAATAAGAATGCAGCACTTGGTGAATGGCTTAGTTTTGCAACTTAAAATGAGCAAAGCTAAGTGTATGAATCTCCCATTTGTTTACTGCATAGAGAGTGGAACCGTTTCTGAGTAAAGAAATAACGCATATGATAAGCGACCGACAGGAGGCAAAAGATAGCTCAAAGCAACAGGGATATCCATCAGGGGCAAGTCCAGCTGTGTCTACTCCAAGTCCATTTCAACAAGGGAAAGAGTAAGTATTTTGAGTTGATCTTACAGAGTGATTAATGTTCTTGAATCACACTCGTCTCTCCATCTCTTGAAGTAACAAAATTGTTCACTGGGATTTTCCCTTGGATTACATGATTAACACAATATGCTATAATCGGCATTAAATGTAATAATCAGTCCGTTACCAGTAACTAATTGCTGATCATTAACATATATAGGTGAAAGGTCATGTTTGAATCGTCTGAACTTTACATGACCCACAACACGTGAGTCCCATTGGTTACTGTCGTGTAATTTGACTGCTTTGTTGGGAGGCAATGTGTAGATGTGAGTAGATGTACAATATATCAGTTTTCTGAAAAGACAGATCATGTTGTGTTTGTACTGTACTTTTAGTTCACATACTATATACCACAGATGTGTTGTACTCAGGACTATGGTAATGGAGGTTCCCAAAATACCATTTAATTAAAGGTAAAACAATGATTCGCTGCATATTTTAATTTGATATTTGATGTTATAATTTGATCTAAAAAGTGGGAAGGGGACTATTTTTAAAAAGTGCAACCTTGAATAAAATGGAGTAGTCCAAGATGAGTTTACGCAGGGATAATAAGACATCGTCACCTGACCAGTATGTTGGATATGGACAATAATTTGAACTGTAAATTTATTAATCACAAAACTAGGCAGTTCTTATAGTAGCATCAGATCTGTTGATTTACTGCAGCTCAGCTGCTCTAGTTAGGTGTGCAAAGTTTTCTCCAGTTTTCAGTGTGTCCCCAAATTACCCAGGTTTACTTGAGGGACCTTACCTGGCCCTCCCAGCTTTCTAGATTTTTCATTTGTGGTGCTACATCAAATGTGTAGTTGTAGGATATAAAACAGAAAGGGGCCATCCACAGCTGCTTCCAACTTGCATACTTGACAACCTGACATCTAATAAACTGGGTTTATGTGTAATTTACAAAAATTGACCAATCTGTAGAAGGCAATGATTTGACACCATTCTCCTAGAACCCCTGCATTGGAAACAGGAACCTCAATATTTTCTGAATTATTTCCCTCACTTTCAGTTCTGGAGCAACTGATTCACCTGATGTATCCAACTCTGTAACCATGGTGACTAGAGGAAGAGCAATAGCCAACAAAGCTGACACATCGTCAAGGGTAGGAGATGACGGTTTTTCCTTTTTCTTGTTTTTGCATATTTTATTCCTTCAAAATTATTATTTTTCTCTAAAATAAACCTGCAAAATAAATCCGCAAAGTCATGTTACATTGGCTCTTAGATAGTACATAACTTTAGCTAACCAAGTGATCCTGAGTATTGGCTCTTACGATAAACCGGTTATTATATTGATGCTGTTTCTCATGGATATGATTATTGCATGAGAAGAAAATCGAAAAATCAAAATAATCTTGAAAATTGAAGTAATCATGAAATAAATTAGTAAATGGAAAATCATGGCAGCTCAAGCAAATTTGGGGAACATTTTTGGAGCTCATGCAGAGAGCGAATGGTTTAATCCGAATGAGTGAGGAGTGTGTTCATTTTAAATCCTCATTATCTATCAAGGGGAAGTCTCTGATGATTGTTGAACTTTTTTATCATGCAGAGAGAGGATATAGTACTGTCTCACTAAAATGCTAAAGATTTTGTGACAGTTTGTATCTGATTTGGAGCTCAATTACTACAGGTCATGTGATCATACTGTTTTGTGATTCTGCCATCAGTTACATTTACCAAATAAAGTATCAGGCAAAAAAATAAAAAAATTAGAAAAAAAAAAACCTTATTGAATTTTGATTGTTTGAGGTCTGATTATATGGATTATCATTTCTGGAATAATTGTGAAAGTCTAATCCAGAGATTTGTCAATCAATTTGGGGCTCCATCTTCTCATTTCTTGTCTGTCTGTGCAGTAAGATATTTCTACCACCTGTATTGACTAGTTCTTTAGAGCCCTGCATTCTGATTGGTTAACTCTGACAGGTTATTCTCCAACACACCAACTGTTATAATAATTTGGGCATCTTTTGTGTGTTAGAAAAGGAATAAACAACATTTGTTGGATTATTGTAGGGGAATAACCCATTTCGATGCCATTTGAAAGAAACAGGGCTTCTTCTCGTCCTGTATTTTTCCAAATTTGGAGCCTCTTCATCAACAGTAGCCTGACAAATGCAGTTTATTTTCTTATATATTCAGTTCAAAACCTAAATTAAGTCTGCCTTTTGTTTGGCTTTGAATTTTTTAAAGCCATCTTTTATGTTACAAATCATAACGATTACTAAAATTAAGGCTGGTATACCCTGCAAATTCTCTAAATGTCACTTGGCTTCCATATTCTTCTATGGTATGTAGCTTTCCTCTGAAGTAGTTCCTGTTGTGGCAATTACCATTGGTGCCATTGCCAAAGAGCTGAGGGCTGACCTAGATGCACTGCTGCACAAACATAATGAGATACACAGGGCCACTGAAGACAAATTAAGGTCGTTGCATGGCGCCCAAGTTAAAGCTGAACGCTACTCCAGGAGTTTCAACCTGCGGTTTGGGGGTATCCCTGAACAAGCAAATGAAGATGCCATCAATGAGGTGAAACAAGTCCTCTCACAGCACCTACAAATGACAAATGTAGATATTGAAAACACCCACCGCACTGGTAGAAAATTACAAGGAAAAGCGAGACACATTATTGCTAAGTTTTTATACCGACCTCAACGTCAAAGCGTGATTACCAAGGCCCGACGAGCTCTGGAAGGTACGGGGTTGTTCATAGCAGAAGATCTGCCGCCCGAAGACTTCAAAAAGAAATCACAACTGCGAAACATACAGAGCAGGTGAGCGCCCACGTTTTCGAGATGGTGAGCTTTACATAAACGGGGAACTTTATAGGGCACCTTCCGCAACTACGTCACATCCTGGCACTCCGCAAGCAGCAATTCGTCAGTGAAGATAACTACATATTAAATTTACTCACGGCATACTTACAAAACAATTTGAGAGACCGGCTACCACAGGATCCTTTTATCGTCCTTATTTTCTTTTCGGCGACACTTCCATTACATCCAAAACTTGATGAGTCTCCATACTAATCGCAGCAGTAATCCAGGGGACTTTTCCAAAAATGCATCAGGTACTCTGCCTTTTAACCATATCGAAGATGATAATGATTTCAATAATGCGATACACTCACCTGTGAAACCATGTAATCTGCTTGACACAGAATCGCTGGGTAACCGATCGCAGGAGCTTGTCTCTTCAACAGGCTCGTGTGAGTATTATGACATAGACTCATATAATAGCTTGTCATGTAATAACAGATTTAGCATTCTCCATCATAACTGCAGAAGTTTGAATAGAAATTTTGATGACATCAGAGCATATCTGTCATTACTCCATGATGAGTTCTCTATCATTGGTTTCACTGAAACCTGGCTTACCGATAACGTATCCCCCTTACTACAGATGGATAATTACACCTTCATAGAATCTCATCGTAACCATAGAAGAGGAGGTGGAGTGGGTTTATTTGTACGTAACAACTTAACTTTCAAAAAACTTAATGATATGTCAACATTGAATGATACTATTGAATCTTTATTCATTGAAACAAGTGACCCTTCCATAAACGAAAAGGTCATCATTGGTGTTATTTATAGGCCGCCAGATAGTGCTATAAATGATTTTGTTTTTCATCTCAATGAAGTGCTTAATACAATCAGTAGCCATAACTGTCATGCATATATCATGGGTGATTTTAATATCGATATGCTAAACAGTATTAGCTCTACTAAGTTTTTGAATACTATGACGTCACATGGCTTTGAACCTACTGTAAGTAAGCCAACCAGAGTTAGTGGTTCAAACGCAACATTAATTGACAATATTTTTACAAATATCAACGGGAGTGTGATGTCTGGTATATTTGTCACTGATCTAAGTGACCATTTTCCTGTATTCGTTAAGGTTATTCAGGAAGAATGCTATCAAAATAGTTCTATCACTTTTAGAGACTATAGTGCCCATAATAAAGACCTCTTTACCGCAACTTTAGCAGATAAAACCTGGGAAGATATTCTACAAGTCACAAACGCTGATTTGGCGTATAACATATTTTTTGATCATTTCAATCTAGCCTACAACATCTGTTTTCCAGTTAAACGAGTGAACCAGAACAAGAAACGGAGAAAGAAACACCCATGGATTACTCAAGGAATTTTAACATCTATTAGAAAAAAACAGAAGCTTCTACGCTCTTATCTAAAGTTTCCGTCTCTTAAGAACCACCAAGTATATAAAAATTATCGAAATAAACTGAATCATATTATCCGTTTTTCCAGACGTGCTCATTACTGTGGAATATTCAGAGAATGTAAAAATGATATTAAAAAGACATGGAAAAATATTAACGATATTTTGCATAAAAATCGTGCAGATTTCATGTACCCTGATACCTTTAGAAATGGCAGCGATAATATTGATAACGATAAAGATATTGCTGAAAGTTTCAATGATTATTTTGTTAATATTGGGCCTTCACTTGCAGACAAGATTGCAACCAGTGGCGATGCAGATCACTTCTTTGGAAACATTGCCATTAACTCCAATTCTATGTTTATGTACCCGGTCTCTGAAGATGAATTTTTGAATGTAGCTAATGCCAGTCTGAAGCCCAACAAAGCAGCGGGGTATGATGATTTTAAACCTAGTATTATAAAACAGGTGTTACCGTTTATTGCTACACCACTTACTTTATTTTTAATCTTTCGTTCAAGACAGAGTATTTCCAAACAAATTGAAAACGGCGAAAGTATAACTCGTGTTTAAAAGGAGGGACCCACAAGCTTTTGAAAATTATCGCCCTATTTCCTTACACTTCATGTTTTGCAAAGATAATTGAAAGGTTAACGTTTAACCGAGTGCATGATTTTCTTAAAAAATTTCATATCCTTTGTAAAGGACAGTATGGTTTTCGTCCTAACCATTCAACTGAATTAGCCCTATCGGATGCTTTAGACAAGCTATGCACAAGTTTAGATGGTAATAATATTTCAATGGGTGTATTTCTAGACCTAAGTAAAGCATTCAATACAATTGATCACAGTATCCTATTTGCTAAACTAGAGACTTATGGTATCCGAGGTAATGTTCTAGATTGGTTTCACAGCTACATCTCAAATAGATCCCAATATACTTATTACAAGGGTATGACTTCAAGTCTCAAGGATATTCGTTGTGGGGTACCCCAAGGGTCCATACTGGGGCCACTCCTGTTCATTGTTTATATGAATGATATTTATTTTGTTGCTGATAAAGCTGATATTATACTTTTTGCTGATGACACTAACATTTTCTTCAGACATAAGAGTGTAGATTCATTGTATGATACCGCTTCAATTGAACTGAGTAAGATATGTAACTGGTTCTCTGCTAACAAGCTATCCTTAAACATTAGTAAAACTAACTATATTATCTTTGGTAATAATAGAACTAGCAGGCGGGGTAGTGATGTCTGTATAAATGGGATTGCTATTAAGCAAGTGACCACAACGAGGTTTCTAGGGTATACATAGATGAAAAGCTCACCTGGCGAGAACACATTACAAATATTTCCAAGACGATTTCAAGAAACGTGGGCGTACTATCCAAACTAAAACACTTTTGCCAAGAAATATACTCATGACACTATACCAGACTTTAATTATTCCCCACTTAAATTATTGTTCCATTGTCTGGAGCGGGGCTAACAGTTCTTACCTTAGCCAACTTACTACATTGCAGAAACGAGCGGTTCGCCATTTAGCTCATGCAGGTCCCAGGGACCACACCAACCCACTATTTAAAAAGTTTCAATTACTCAAATTTACCGACATCATTGATTACAACATTGCTGTATTTTCTTACAAGGCTTGGAATAGACTACTACCAGATACATTTCATAATTTTATAATTAGCAATACTTCTGTTCATAGGCATAGTACTAGACACGCTAAATCTGCCCATCGTCATTACTATCGTACGAACATTGGATCGTTTAGCTTGCGTAATCGTAGCACTAAAATCTGGAATACCCTCGCAGACTCAGTAAAAAATTCTGCCTCTCTGTTTATCTTTAAGAAGGCGATTAAGGAAGGCATCATTGATAATTATTAAGTTCCCTTGGTGAAATTGAAATTATTCTTAATATCTTTCAAGTATGCTCATAATTTTTTCCAAATGTGAGTGTATAATACGGAGACATGTCATAGTTATGTATGTACGTTTTTGTTTGCTGTTTGTTTTGTAGAAATTGTAAGCATCTATTATCTTTTTTCTTGGTTATAGGGAGTCATCCACTTTGTTAAGCCAATTTTGGTTTTCTGGATGACTTCCTTTCACATCATATTATAATATGTAATGTGATGAAACAAATAAATGAAATGAAATGAAATGAAATTAATAGGTTGTGCAATACTTTTATCTTGAGTTTTCAGAGGGATGAAACTAAAATGTTTTGAAAATTGGCAAGTTTTCACTTCTGATGAATTTGAGAAAGACAGATTGGATGTATTTTTCCCTAGAATCTGTCAAATAATGTTTTTTATGTCAAACAGTCTGATGATGCTTTGCAATGACCTTTAATTCTTATCTTTAAAATACCTCTTGAATTTAATTTTCTTCACAGGCTCAAGGCTCCACAGATGTTCTCAATAATGCTCGCAATATGGGGATTCCTGTGACAGGCTTAGACAGTATCCTTTATGTTAATCTTACCACAAACGAGATGAAATAGACTGTGTGTCAGGCATGTTTTGATACCAGTTTCCTTTCAGACAGCACCTACCAGACCCCTTAAAATAAGGTGCCAGGTCTGTAGTGAGTGATTCTTGAACATCACCGATATGCATATATGAAACTGAAAATTGTGACTGTCTCAGGGTAGATGACAATGGGCCTTATGGTTACACCAAAAACATGGAAACCAGGACAGGAGATCCTTTTTGACAGAAAGTGACTCCTGGTTTAACTTAACCTTGATTTCAGAATTGAGGGCAAGGTTTTGTTTTGTCATTATAAATTATTACCTTTACTAATTCTTGCCAATGAGAGTGTGTGTTTTGTTTCTGGCTGAGTTCATTGTTTTATTTGTTTATAAAACTTGGGAATACTGTTAACTGCCAGAGTTGGGTTTTCCCTGTGTGACAAAATTTTATATCATTAGTTTTTCAAAGTTTGGCATAAAACTGCCTCTTTCAAAATTATGCAGAGCATTTGAACTGAGGTATTGGGTCTCAGTGGCATGTGAAGATCCTCAGACATACAAGCTCTGGCTATTCATTGCACTGATATGTTGCTCTAAATATAATGAAACCATCAGATATCCTTGGGTCTATGAATCTTTGTTTTGAGTATGTTTTCATCTGTTTGGCCCTATACCTGTAAGAGACTCTTGAAAATGTTGTAAGTTCCATCAACTTTCCTCAGACTCTTGTTCAAGAACAACAAAAAGTATCTTATGGTCCCATACTCTTCAATTTTGAACTCCAACAAAAACACAGACAGAGGCTCCACATCAGTAAAAAATTTGTTTTACTAAGTATGACATTTTTGGTATCCAATTTCATTTATTGTTTACATAATTGTTAAAAGTATTGCTTATTTGCTTTACAAGTCAGTCATGCCTATGCCAGCATAAATAATTAACCTAGCTGTCCCATCAATTTCTCTTGCCGGCTTGGTTGGTTGCTCAGATTTAGTGTTGTGTTAAATTTGTTTTGCCAGTTTTGTTATGGTACAAAAGATCTTTACTTTTCCTTAAAATGCAATTCTTTAGGAATTTTAGCATACATTGAAAAGGAAAGAGCTAAGTTGGTCTCAGCTGGTCATTTACCTAAGGAGAAGGTAAGAGTCAAGTATACATCAGAAAAGTCATCTTCAGGACTTGAAATAAGGGTATAAAATCAGTCGTCTGAGGCACAAATGTGGACAAACTTGGTTGTCCCTCCTAATTTGGGGTTAATGTACCATAAAAAAATAATTGGCTACTGTAAAATTTCATCACAAATTATACAAACTCAAGTCTATTTGTATAGTTACCAGTGAACTTGTAAAAATGTACATTTTGATAGAATTGTGCTGGGCAGAATTTTGTTCCCAAATAGTTTTAAGATGAAGCAGGCTGTTATGAAGTGTGTAGACAGGTACAACTGTAAGTTGTAGTCTGAAGGACAGGTAAGAAACAAATACTAGCTACCCAGGCAAAAATTTCTTGTCTGGGGCAAGTGAATAACTATTTATTTCAAGTCCTGCATCCTTAGCCCTTTCACTAAGGAAGAGGGTGCTCAGGCCATGCTGAACTGTGTACTAAATTATGTATACACAGTACTTATGTACCGGTTCGGCGAAATACATTTTTGTATGGATGCCGCCATATTTGTGCTCGCTATGCCCCAAGAAAATGCATGTGTGTTAAATATCTCCTCTTCAAGCCTATTTCATGTCCAAAACATAATTACACCCATAGATTTGTAATTAGCTATGCCAGAATGCAGCTGAGTGCTATGGTTTTGTGGTGAAACCATGCGTATGTAGTCATGGTAAATAATGGTTTTGCAGCGATACCTTGCAGAGAGCTAAGGAATTAATCCAAATTTTGAAATAAGTAAGATAGTCAATGTTCTTAATTAGTAAGGCCTAAAGCCTGGTCCGCACAATCATAAGTTTGTCAATAAACATTGTCAAACAGACATTCATTTATTGGGAAGGCAGAACATGCAACTAAAATTTTGAACACTTTTATACATGTTGAACATGGGGAAAGCAGACCACACATTCAAACTGTACATTTGTTTGTTAGCAACATCATACATATATGATGATGTATTTTTACTAAATTTTGTGGTCATGCAGATTCTGGCTTTATAATGAACAAGATAGCAAGTTTTATCGTTTTGCAACGAGTAATATTTTCGAAACTGTTTCCATTTGCCTCCCTCAATTTATAAATGTATGTGTGATACCAGTAGTGGAATGAATAAGTATATATGTCATGCCTCAAATATATAAGTAAACACCATTTTGTATGAAATAGTTATTAGAAGTAAGTCGCTATTTGTTGTAACCCTTACATGGAAGGCAGGATTTGTACAGGTCCTGTATATTCTAGAAATTCAAGAAAAGGGAAATTTCAATTTCTGGATCAGGAAAGTCTGAGAAAATAAGAAATTTTACAAAAGGTTCTTGAAAAGTCAGGGAATATTAGGAAAAGGACTGATTTTCTGATTTTCTCAAAGTTCAGATATATTTTTGTGGAAAAAAGGGAGAAATATGGGATCTAGCTATATTGAAAGGTACAGGAAATATCAGTTCAGGGCCAGATCTCTAACCCCAAACAGTACCAATTCTCCTAACCCCCATATTTAGGCCCCTCCCACAATAGTCTGAAATTCATCCTCATCCAGACACAATCTCAGTTTATATTGCTTCAGGGTGAGTTTAAAAAAGGTCAATGTGTATGTATTCAAAACACTCTCAGTACAGATCATGGTGTGTAATAATAAACTTTGGTATTCTGCAGTGTTTGGATTAGCTGTCCACTTAAAGAGCTGAGCCAATTGAGACTTTCTATAAACCCCCATAGGAATTGTAGTTTGGGGTGAGAGGATTTTCCCTTTAAGATCTTTGAAAGTCATGGAAAAGTCATGGAATCGTGTTATTTTAACATGTATGAATTCAGTATTAGAAGTAAACCCCTACTGATTGTAGACCTTGAGTGGAAAGGGTCTAGCTTGAGTCATTACAGAAACACAGAGATATTTCTCTACAAAATATTTACTTCTATCTGTTACCAGGGTTCCCTGTTTCTCCTTAAACTTCATGGACAATTCCTCATTTTAGTTAGTTTAGTTAGTTCTTTGTTAGATTTTGACTATATTTTTGGGAATGTTATCAGATTTAGTATCTTCAAAGTAGTTTGTTAAAGTGGTAAATTTCTGTACAACTTGGTTTTGTAGGCAATATTAATTGATAAAAAGCATTGAATTATTTACATATTTATTGATAAAAAGCATTGAATTATTTACTTTGTCTTATTACAATATCTTCATATTGACTGTATACACATTTGCAGCCATGGCATACAGTATGATCTATGCCTAACCAGCAGTTTGAAATTTTTTCATTTTAGGGAGAATCTAGTGGACATAAAGCCAAAAAGAAAGGTAAATGACAACATTTTTGTTTTTTTGGTACATTTATAAGTACTGTAGCATATTTTTAGGTGACATAATTTGTTAATTGACCTCTCTTGCTTGGTGCTCACCATAAGAGATTGCGACAGGAATAATAATAATGAATGTGGATTTTTAACCGGTAGCGCTACAATGGCTGCACTGGTTAGTATAGCCCGGGGGGGGGGGGGGGGGGCTTGAGAATGTTTAGGAATGACAGGGTGGTGATGGTTTATTTTGTAAAGTGCATTGAGATGTCTGTAACATTTATGTGCAATATAAAAACCTAACTATGCCCACTGCCATGCAAAAATGAACAGTCATCATGTTGTTTGTCCACTGCTACTCAACTTGCTATACATACTACACTGCAGGGTTTGTTTGGCAGTCAAAAAAGGGGTGGAGCTTGTGAGGGGTTTGCTTGGCAGTCAAAAAAAGGGTGGAGCTTGTGAGGTCAGTGAAGGTTAGGTTAAGGTTAGATGTAGTTTTACCTCACAGTTTCCAACCTATTGGTTCAAGCAGAGCTGGCCACAGGCTTTTTTCCAGTTGTGGCTCACTGGCTTGTTTTTCCCTGCGCCATTGCTTAATGCAATGGCAGTAGGTTCCGTTATTAAAGTCTTCCGTATGACCCGGCCAGGACTGGAACTCCTGACTGCCTGACTACAAGTCTGATGCTCTAACCACTTGACCATGCAGTTGGATTTGTGGAAGCACTCTATTGTAACCACTTTCTGCTAAATTATTAGGACTGCGATTTATTATGGCAGTAACTTAAATGTTGTTTATTGCCTGATAACAAATACATTTTACTCCAAAAATCTGGTTGTAAATTAGCTTTAGGGGAACCCTCTTTTCATAAAAATAACCCATTGGACTGTATGCACCTACCCTATGCTGTTATTGAGTTGGATATGTGGAAAATAAACTGTTGTCATTGTCATTGACATTGACTTCTTTTGAAAGTTTGGTGAACCCAAAAGCTGACCTCAACATTACAATGTGTGCCATACTTTACTCAGAATCTTGTTACAACTCAGTAAGCAGTTGTGACTAAGGCATTGACCAACATGCTTTTCATGCACAATCTGCAATACAGTACCCACATCGGTATGTTTATGTACTGTATGCACGTACTGATCTGCATGTACAACAGTTTTGAAGCCATGATACAAATTGCTTCTATCTAAAGTTTATTTCAACAAAAATATAATATACAGGTACGGCCAGGATATTGGTATTTAATATAATTGATTTGTTAACAATTGTTTTGTCCATCATTTTTTTTAAAGAATAAGCAGGATTTGGTCTTGCCTGACGGGCTTAACTGAATAAAATTCTACTTGCCAGCATGAATGTTAACCTAGCCCCGGGCTAGTGGGCTTATGCTAATTTGGAACCCTGCAAGAAACACAGGCAGTAACATTTTTGATGTTTCACTTTACCCTTTGCAGAACGAAAGTTACAGAGGTATTACTTGAAGGTGGAAGATAAAAGTCGGTAAGTGTTACTTCTTTGGAGAAATCTTCAAAATTCCGTTTGGAGATTTTGCATGATAAATGGCAGTGAGTTTGATTGCACACTAACTATCAAATTTTTAAAATTTATTTGTATTCCCTTTAAGTCCACAAGAGTTCGATATCATTCTTGGTATTTTGATTCATTTTGACTAAACCGATCGGATCCTTTCATTCTGTCATTTTGAATCGCTTTTTCAAAGAATAAATTCTCTAAAATGCTTTGTTGGAATGAAAATGTATAGTACCACTTTCCAATATTTTGGTACTCTTTACTTGCAGACGTTTCCGCCCTCAGTCCTTGGAAATGGATATTTGGCCTAGAGTTGACGTTGACTCTGAGGGCATTTCAAGTCCGTTTGTGGAAAGAATTCCTGACAGGGTCCAGCCACGGGCAGCAGCACATCAGGGTCCAAGTCAGGCCACTACACCTGCAGCCAAGTCACCTGGGGGAAGGTATGACTAGATTTTAGTTAGTGTTGATTAAGAATCAAATGATAAGGAATCCTTTATTGAAAGGACAAGAGGAAAATTGAAAAATAGCTCAAGGGTGTGGGGGTGGGGGGGGGGGGGTCGGGCAGCTATTGGGTTGTTTTCTGTTATGTTGCTCATTGTGATGCTACCATCTTATGAAGCTTTGCTAAGAATTGTTAGTTAGATGGGAGTTTTACAGCCCAGCTTCCAACCTATTGGTTCAAGTCAAGCCGGCCACGGACTTTTCTCCTGTTGTGGCTCACTGGTTTGTTTCCCTACTCCATTGCTTATGCAGAGCATGCACAACGGCAGTAGGTTCCTTTTTTAGAGTCTTTGGTATGACTCGACCTGGGAAGGGAACCCAGGCCTTCCGTGAGAGAGCAGCTTTGCTAAGAAATTCAATGTGCAAGGATCATGAGTCATACACAGTTTATCTTGGGGTTGTCACAACTTCACCTGTAGAAGAAAAGCTCATATATTTATAGGTAAATGATTGTCGTTTTAACAGGACTTGGTTGATTTTGTTTGGAAGTATCCCCAAAGATCCATAGCATTTGTTGATTTTGTGTGGAAAATGCTTGGGGGCAAGGATGATGTAATCTGCAGTAGACGAGCAGCAACACCCACCAAATGGGGGGGGATGTGTTTTGGTCCATGTGGTAATTTACTCGGAATTCAAAAATGGGTTGTCGGAATTCTGCTGTAGTGTCTCTGAAATTGAAAGTAGTAGTATATCAGAATTATTATGCAACCCACTGTAATATTTTTATAATTTCTTTTTGTCTAGTCTCGTCAACAGGATTCTCACTAACCCGAACTCCCGGGTCCCTGACCCGCGAGTTCGACTCGAGACGCTTGAAAAAAATCCTGTGCGTCCCAGGGACGCACGGGATTTGCTTGCTAAACGCATGTAAAATTTTGGGAAGAAAGCATAGAAAATTTTGTGTTGAAAAGTTCACACGAACCCGTTGCTTTGAAATGTTCATTGTCGATGTTACTTCACAAAATCCATGTAGGAAAACTTGTAGGGAAACTCTCCAACTAGACCGATTGTTCGACATCGGCATCGGGCCGATTATTCCGTTGTCGGTAAATAATTTGCTTTGGTAAAATTCTGCCATTCAACCGATCATCACCATCATTTATTTGAAAACTGGAAAATTGGCTAAATGTACTTGAAACTTACATTTAGTTTCGTTAAAATTCTCGTTAATACTCAATTGTTTAACTTCCTGCCAAAGTGGGATGCACTGATAACCACAAACATATAAAATGTACCCCTGCAATGGGAATGATCGTTTGATATTTTCTGATATAACCAGGTAGTATTACCTGGAATTAGATTTAGAATTGCATTTAAGGTGCATTCCTTGCTGTCTCGCAGAAAGGGCAGCGTAAGTTGCTGTGCAAACTGTTCTGCACAAAACACATAGTAGCCTACAGACTATCTAGCTGCAGTGTTTTGCCATTTTTTTCAAAATCCCCAAGCTTTGCATACATGTCTGAGCTGTGTACGTTTTGTACAAGTACGTAGCACCTAGAACCTTGTGAAGTTCGGTGGTTATTAACTTATTATTTTGCATAAATTAAGCCATTCCCAGCATTCCGTCCGTAATGTTGTTTACAGTGGGTCTTATGCAATGTTGTCATACGACGTCATTGCAAACGAAAACATTGATTCACGTGGTCTCATGCAGCAAACTTCTTGGCCCATGCATGCAGTAAACTTACGTGCGTGTCCGTTTTTACCCATCATGTTTTGCTTGGTGACTTCATATGGATAGGTTCCATTGCGAAATTTAAATTGGCCCCTGCATCGCGATTGGTGCATTTGCGTTGATTCTAGTCAGCCAGTCACAACTCGCGCCTTCGCCTATGTGATTTAGTGTGGGAAAATACTCGGCCTCAAGACAAGTTTTCCCGTTGAGTTTGTGTTACGACGGTCGCCCTTGACATGCTTATATAGCTGTCTAGTGAAGCCGGGCGAGCGCCGTGCTAAATTCACCTAGAGACGGCATCACAAATCTCTGCCTACATGGATTTGTCGGGGATCTGACTTAGGTGCATTTCAGTTGCATATTCTTTTAAAACAAGACATAAGTTTTGGGCAAGAAATGCTAAAAAAATACAGGGATATCTATATCTGACAGGAACCATAAGGATACGTCAATCGGGTGCAATTGTTTTGTTGCCCAGAACTGCTAAGATTTTCATGATTGCTCTTTGGTTAAAGCGGGAGAGTAGCTACAGTATATAACGCAACTACAACACAGTACAGTAGAAGAATGCAAATGTTCCGACATGATTGGGGGATGAAAACTAGACAGAGCATGATGTTGGCCTTAGAACTAAATTATGAAAGGGCATATGACACAGACTGCAAACAATTCTACTGTATTAACTGTTGATTTGTATCTCCACTTTTGAAGCGAAAGTATTACACCTACAAAAACGATATCCCTTTCGTGAGACGAACGGAACTATTCCCAGTATCTTCCATCCTGAACTGGTTATGGTAATACGATATGGTACGATACGCGTAACATGTGACTTCCCTCTTTCTAATAATGGGTAATCGGCATTGGGCCGATTGTTAAATTAAATAGTCAGTACACGACAGAAAATCTGAATGGAAATTGCGGAGCGTCATTGATTACTGCCTTTTTGTTGTTGCTTCACTTGGGACTCTTCCAAAAAATATGGGACCCTCAGAAATATGATGGGACTCTTGAAAAAAAAAGTTGAGGGTTCAGAGACTCTTGGGTTTGGGAGCCTAATGAGAACACTGATCAACTGTAATGAACATATTCTAGGTGTCTGATTATTAGCATTATTGAGGTTTTAATTAGTAGCGGTTGAAGTGAGCTTATTAATGTAAACTCCAGGAGCTAGTATCCATCTTTATAAATGATTCTGAAATTGACCTCAAGTTCTAGCTTGCAGCTGTTTAAATTTGATATAAAATATTGATGTTGTATATCAAATTAATTACATTGACCCATTGATCAGTGATCCTTTTGTGTTTGCCAAACCACACATCAGTTCCACTTAGGGTTGCACGGTATACTTGTACTGATGTCAATACTGATACTAGAGGAGTATAGGTACAGGTAATGAAAATACCAAAGATACTTGGTGTGTTTCTAATACCAGTTCTTGAAAAAATACTGTACTTAAAAAATTACCGGTACTCATTATATTCACCGACAAAAATAACTGTTAGGATGTGTGGATGATTAAAATATTTACACAAACATTTAGCGCAGAGATTCTTGCACGGTAATGAAACCAATCAAACACCCAGATGAATTAATGTGCAGGATAGCATGGGGGCCATGGGTGGCTTAGGTTCCTTCCCACCCAACTTCCCTACCAGAGAGTTGAGAAACAGTACTGCCTCAATACCGCTTCTGTGTGTTTTATAATAACGGTACTAATATTTTCACGGTTTTGCCCAACCCTAGTACCACTCTAACATAACAAAACTGAATTTACCAAGAACACTTCCTTCATATGAAATGTTTTCCACTTGGTGGTGATGTTCCTTTGCTTCTGGTGTCACGAAAGAATTTGGCCCATGGAAATTGGATAGTGCTTGTGTTCAGTGTATTCTGGCCTGGCCCCTCAATTCCTTCCAGGAGGTGACCAACATATTTCACACTTGCCAAATAGACAGCATTTCACTTAAGTGGCATTACATTCTGCTTCAGTAAATTTAAATTTCACGTAGTTGGCTAGCTTCCACTGAAGTAAAATGTATTTCACTTAAAGTGGAATTAAATTTTACTTCATAGGTGCAATTGAGTTCCCTGAGTAAAAAATATTTCACTCAGATAAAATTGCCAGGTAAATGCTAAAATGCCGAAAAAACAGGGCTTGAATTTTGAGGCATGCCATTGGGATCACTCACCACCACTCACCCCATATCACTGTGAGGAGTGTGATTTATTGCACACCTAAATAAAGAATGGTATCTCATTCAAATTTATTAAAAGTTCAATAAAACAGCACCCCTACCTCACTCCTTAATTTCCTGAGGAGCGTGATTTGTAGCACCCCTGGAAAATCTAAAACTCAAGGCCTGTAAAAGGGTTAGAAGGAAGATGGATCTATATGCTGATACACCTCGTTCTCTTGTTTATCTTCATCTTGTATTGAATTATGCCTAGACCCTCAGTCCAGGGAGCAAAGAAGACTGCTGCAAGGAAAGAGAAATCACCTCCAAAGAAGAAAGTAAAGGAGAAGGTCAGAGGTTACTGTGAGTGTTGCAGAGGACGATATAGTGACATGGATGCCGTGAGTAGCATGAATATTCATAAATCTTGTGTGACTAACATTATTCATTTGTGACAAGTCTCAGCTAAAGGAAGAAGTACTGAGGTTGAAAACATGCATGTCAAAATCATGGTATGTATGTTTCAAGCTGTTATGTTTGTTGGCCTTGTCTCTGGGATGTTCTTAATCAGGACTTGTTCTTCATCACAACCCCATCATTTAATTTTGGTTTCTCACATTTCATAGTTTTATGAAGTCGCAATATTGTACAAGTTTTTGTGAGAGGGGAAGGTTATTAGGCAGTCATGAGAAGCGTTGATAGTTGTATAAACACAAGATGAAAGGTCAAATTCCTTTTTTTCCCTTTTTGTGCAGTGTAATGTAATAACGAGAGTAAAGGTATGTGGATGAAATTGCAAAAAAATGATGCAAAGCAAATAAAATTAAAGCTAGTGACCCTTTTGGAGAATAATACAGGAGTGCAACATTAAACACCATAGTTTTAGTATTATTATTAGGAAAAATATGGCACAGCATTAACTGTAAATTGACATAAATGTGTTAAGTAGTGTCAGCTGTATTAAAAAACTATCACATTTATGTTAATGTTTCATTAAATGTCATCGAAATAACCAGATATATGAAAAGGTAGAGTTCAAAATGTGGTTTTAAATAGGGTTCAAGGCCAAGTTTGGTTTTAAATAGATTTAAATCAGCTCAAGTCCTCTCCTTTCAGCACTCCCTATGTAAGGCGGGGAAAACTGGGGGGGGGGGGATTCAAAAAACCCTTGCCCATAGAGGGTATGGAGAAAAAGGAACAATATAGGGAAGGGAATGTGAGAGGAAAAAGATTTGTAAAAGGAGCACAATAACCTAAGATAAATTGCTTAGAATAAAAGATCAACAGTCATCTTTGAGATTCATTTGAAAGTATTCAGTTTGTCAATGAAGAGGGCAGTGACAGGCTCAGGCTGTAATTTTTTTCCCCAAGGAGATTGTTATGAGTTCAGTCAGACATGTTTTGCAATATGAAATTTTGATGTCAGTGACTTGGTTTTAGTTATTCCTTTTGTATGGTAAGTGACTCGAGAAAGGGTTTGTCTTTAGAATATTAATCTCAGTTGTATATAGGCTAAATGATTTGGGGTGGATTTATTAAAGACATTTACAAGTGCATAATTTCATCATACTTGTCAACTAATCCATTTTAAGTGAAACTGTTTCAATTTCTGAGCTTTAAAACCCATAAATATCAGAACACTTGGATTTTCCTTCTTGTATTGAAGTGCACATATCTTAGTACAAAAAATGTTCAGGAAAATTGTAAAGCACCAGCATGGAAAAACTGATGCATGTGAAGTGGTTTCCACATTTACTGTCAATGTTTATCAAGGAAGAGGGACTTGTAAGATTATCATCCTCTCCCTTCCCTTCTGAAGAAAGTAAGTGTGAATAAAGTGAGAATAGAAAGTCATGTAGTTCATGTATTGTCAGCTTTAGTACAGTCCTGTATGTTTATGTAAGTGCTCCATATGGTACTTCCACTCTGCTAGACACCCATTGAGGCAAGTACTTATGTGCTCTCTGTGCCTCCTATGGGTGCACAGGGGATCACGTATTATATGTTTCTTAGATGCTAAGTTAGCAAGTCATTTCATAGCTGATTAACATGTACATAAGCCCTTGTCACAAGTTAACATGTTTGTGAAAAAGGCAGATGTTAAGAATCAAACGTTTACGTCTGATACAGGTTTTCAAGAAGCAAAATTTTGTTTTCACAATGTGATAATCTGTCCAATCAATAATGTTATGCATAATTCCCACATTTTGTCATTTGTAGCAACTTAGCAAAACACAATTGTGATTATTAAAGTTTCCTGTGCAATTCTTCTGAGAACTGTCAAATAATTCTATTCTAACATACTTTGCCTTTTCAGCATGTTGAAGGTCCAGGACACCAAGCTTTTGTTCAAAATAAAGATAACTATACTACCCTTGATGCCATGATATCTGAGGGACCAAATATGGAACAGTTTCTCAATGATTGCCTCATGTACCATGTGAAAGGACTCAGTTCACCGTAAGTATCAGGTTCTTCTACACAGATTTGAAGATTATTTCTATATTTTATACTTAGTGTATTTTATCAGAATAGAGGCTACATACTCATCAGTTGCACTCTCTGACCCTCAAGCTTGTGCTTGGTGTTTAGCATAAGCAATGGAGTTGGGAAAACAAGGTCAGTGAACCATAACTGGAAAAATGGCTGTCCCCAGCTGGACTAGAATCAGTTGATTGGAAACTGGGCTGTTAAAACTCCATCTAACTAACTAAGAGACCCTTGGACAGTGGAGAGTCAAATGTGTGTCACGTTCATCTGAGATATCATGCAGGGATATGTCAATGTTCTCCAAATGTTATTGCGAAGCAACATAGTAGGTGTGGCATAGGTGCATCATGTCTTACAGTAAGTAAGTGTGAATCAAAGTCTATGAAATTTTGGGTCAATCATTTAAAGGAGTGGTCAAGGCACTAAGTCTTTCACACTCCTAATGAACATCACCAATCATGCCTTGGGATGAGTTAGTTAGTTAGTTAGATAGAGTTTTACGGCCCAGTTTCTAACCTGTTGGTTCAAGTCGAGCCAACCACTGCCTTTTTTCCAGTTGTAGCTCACTGGCTTGTTTTCCCTACTCCATTGCTTATGCGGAGCATCACGCACAATGGCAGTAGGTTCCATTTTTAGTCTTTGGTATGACTCGACCTGGGGAGCGAACCCGGGTCTTCTGCTTGGGAGGTGGATGCTCTTACCTTGGGATGAAAGGGTGCATCTTACAATTGGTAAGTGCCTTATGGCTTGATACTATACAAGGTCAATTTGGAAGACAATGAACCACCATGTGCATATGTTAGTTATTTTGATGGAGTTTGAATCCTGGCTGAGTCATGAGGAAGACTTAAAAATGGAACCCACCGCCATTGTAATTGGCACTTGGCATATGCAGTGATGCAGTAGGGAATGCAAGCCAGTCAGCTGAGAAATAGCCTATGGACAGTCCAAATGTAACCAGTTGATGAGAAAATGAGCTGTAAAACTCATTGTAACTTACTAACTCTGGAGAATGGGGTTGCTCTGTTGTGACATCATATGCTCTGGTGAAGGTCCATCTCTGAAGTGATTATCTAGAATTTTGTTTTTGAATCCCCACTACCGCACACCCCCAAGTATTGACACACATACTCAGAGAAGAAAAAATTTTCAGAACAGGAGACAGTTTGTCACAAGGCTTACTAAAAGATAAAAGAAATAATGTTGGTGATGTCTCGTAGTTTTTCAAAGTTATCATCTTTTCCTCAAGTAGACCACACTTAAAGGTGTCAAAGTACGTTTTACAAAACTTGTTAAGCAGGGAAAAATTATTCATTAGCTTAGTTTGAAGTGTTTCTTCAAGTAGTATGCATTCATCATTTTATTTTTTATGTCCTTCAGCTTTGACATAAAATGTAGGTGTTGGCTGTGAATTTGAAAATGTTATCTTGAAAGACACCTTAGTGTCAACAATTGTCATCATTCAGAATAGCATAAATCATTCATGATAAATTGTTTGAATCAGTCTGGTCTATAGAATTGAAATAATATACTTGACAACATGATCAATACAAAATGTCACCATTCTCTAGTTGTGGAAAAGAGCTGGCACTTATGAAACATTTCAGGAATGTGTAAATACCAACATATACAAAGTAGATCCTACATAACGACCAACTTGTATCCAAGAGAAACCACGAATTAGTTTGGGGCTCAGCCTTTTTTTTTCAGTTCATGTTGCCAGAGTTTCTTTTTGTTTTCTTATTTGTTTGACTTTGTGTTGATGTGGTTGGCATGGTATCTCTGTACGTACTTGTTTGTGAAATTTCAGCATGTTGTTTTTTTTTGAGTGAAGACAAACGATGGAAATCAAAAAAGTAGGTAAAAGCAAGTAGATAACTCGAAGCAATTTTAGCAATTTGGGAGAACAAAATATTGTCACATGATTCTCAATAGCCATTCATTAAATAAGATTGAATTCTACAGTACTTCAAGCTAAGGTGACTGCATTATCCCTTTAAAATTACGGAGACAGAACAATGGTGGATGAAAATAGGAAGCAAGGACACTCCTTGCCAGGGAAATTTGGTAGTTGGAAGCCAAATTTTTAGAAATTGGACTGTAGCTGAGTAAGACTTGTGGTATGAAGTTGTATAAACATAACCCTCCTTTTTTTTGATAGTGAGATTTGTCACATTGAATCAGTAAAACAAAATGTTTCGGCTCAGTTTCTAACCTTATAGAGAGGAAGAATGGTAGGCCTTCTGATTTTAGTGAAGGTCAAATATCAGTTCAGCTCTCCAGGGAAAAAACTGTGAAAACCTTTCAAATGACATGTTAACGCAGTTAAAAGCACTGTGTTTGCTTTGGAAGAGAGACCAGAAGTCATGTCAGGTCACTAGAAGTCAATGGTCATCCATTTCTGGAGAATTTCCACAATCATCCTCTGGGTAAACCATAGGTCAAAAAGCAAAATTTCCCTTGGAATTCCCAGTATCGTCAGCTATGATCACCAGAGTTCAAAAAACAAGCTTTTGCTAAATGTAGGTATTTATTCAATTGTAAATAAAATTCATCAGATCAATTGATAGTAGTGAAGTGGTATTTGTCTGATGCAATTTTTACCGCTCACAAGACTAAAGGGGGAGTGCTAATTTTCAACCCTTCTCTTTGACATAAAAGTTTTAATAAAGCATGTTAGTGCAGCATTCAAAGGAACTATACCCAGGAATGTATTGTTACTAGCAGTCTGCATATTTAGAGGTTATGCAGTGATGTAATAATCACCATGCTGGATTGCAAACTATAATAAAATGGCCAATGGTAAGGTTTTTTTTTTTTAAATTCTAAATTTCTCATTTCAACAATGTCTTTCATCAGTAGGAGGACTTCTTGAAGAGACAGATAATAATAGCACAAAAAATGATACATTCATTTTTATCAAGCATTGATATTGATATGTGTCCAGCTGTGGCAGATAATGTGTTATGTAGACTTTGGGATATATTGAGTTTTTAATACTGCTGGAAAGAGCTCAGGTAGACTTTGGTAGACTTTGAATTTTTAATACTGCTGGAAAGAGCTCAGGTAGACTTTGGTAGACTTTGAGTTTTTAGTACTGCTGGAAAGAGCTCAGTTGATGCTTCATGTTGATATCAAAATAACGGGCACGTGACATTTTTGATTCTTTGCCGAAGTGAGGGGCATTCATCAAAAAATAAAATACAAAGAACTTTCTCAATAGCTAAAACCAGACAAAATATGGTGCTTTAATTTAAATTTTGATTACAGTAAAATAAACATGTTAATTTCTTTATCAAGTTATTAGACGCGACAAAATACAATTCGACACTTGCAGCATTAAATTTGTTTGGGAGTTTTCTCATGTTTGTGGAGGTCAAAGGTTATTTGGGGTCACAAAATGTCAAAACCATTTAGACATGATATTTGAAGGAGGATGGATGTGAGGGATCTCATACTTAGCTTGTGAATTGTTCATATTTAGCATGTTGATGGCCATATGCAGTAGGGTAGGTGATCTTGATTGTTTTAAGTGGAGGTGAAAGTTCATTTGCGTTCCAAGATTTCAAAAGGTTTTGACCTTGCTAACATGATATTTCAAGTAGGATATATGTGTGGGATCTCATGCTTGTCATGTTTTTTACAATATATATCTTATGGCAAGCCTTTTGGCTTTCTAGTTGAAGTAATTTATACATTTAGTCAAGGTGATCAAATTTCAATCAAATGCATAACATTAAATTCAATAAAAATGACTGTATTTCATGTCAACATTGGCTGACATAGTGCCTGATATGCTGTGGTGCATCACATATATGAAAAATTATTCTCTGAGGATTCAGTATGACTGCATTGAGAAATCTGTTCAGATTTGATATAAGTTGTAGTCATTCTGACCCTAAGGATGGCATTGAGGAAAACAGAAAGAATGGAAGGATTCATTTCTCGTATTACCAAATGAATCCCTACATTCTTTCTTTTTTCCTCAATGTCACCCTCAGAGTTAGAACAGCTACAGCTTACACAAAATATAAAGGGATATCAGAAATGACTGTATCTGAGGTCGTTCAAATTCTTTGGAATTCCAATACATCAAAAAACTTGCCAGCCATTGATAATATAGCTGCAACTTGGTGTACCAAAGAGGGATATCACATGCCTGACCTTTCTACTTGTTGTCAATCTGAGTAATTTGTCAGTTGTGTGATGTCTTTCACTTGAGGTAAAAAAATAAAAGCTGTTATTCCTCAGTTGACTCCTACTTTTACACCATTGGCACTTTGATGAACAAGGTGCCTTATGATTTGCTTCCAAATTGACTTTGACTTTTCAGAATGCCAAGCCATAATGCACTCTTCATCCTACTGCTATTGTGCATTGTGCTCAGCATAAGCAGTGGATTAGGGAAAACAAGTCAGTGAGCCACAACTGGGAAAGGTAATGACTGGCCCACTTAAACCAATAAGTTAAAAACCAGGCCATAAAACTCATCTAACCAACTAAGTAAGTAACACTTTTGATGTATTTTCTTCTTTTCTCCTCACCTTGCAGCAGTGAAGCTCCAGAGAATAGTGATGAGGTAGTGTTAATATCAGATGCTGCCCATGTCCAGGCTACAACATCCCCAACTGTAAAACAGCGGACAACATCGACTGGTAAGGAGAAAGCTCATAAGGAGAAGTCACCAGGAAGAAAAACTCCTGTAAAACAGAAACCATCCCCAAAGTCATCTACACCGAAGAAGAAATCATCATCTGCCAGGGGGTCGAAGAGACGAAGATCGTCCTCTCCTGTATTTCAAAAAGGAACACCTTCAGAGGGGGACAGGAAAATGGGCACAAGGCTTTCACCAAGATTGAGGTCTCACAGCAACCAAGTTCCACCTACCATTGAAGAAACACCTCTCAGAGATCAGCAACCTGATGAAGGCAATGCAGTGGAGCAGTCCGCTGGAGGCGATAATGGCAATATAATAACACAAACTTTGATGCAGGAAGGCTTGCCTGCTGCTTCAGTGTCAAATGCTCAGGAAAAGGAACAACAAAATATTCAACGTGATAAAGAAGATGCAAGTTTTCAGTCTCCTAAAAAGGTTTCTACATTCTCTCCCAGGACCCCTCTTTCCCCCAGATCTCGCTTGTCCTTAACTCGTAGGAAAAGAAGAGCGATGTTGGATATGAGCCCAGCTGCAGAAACACCCCAAAGTAAGAGAAAAAAACATAGTAATGAACTTGAGGGTGCAAGACTGGGGGTCATTGATGGTGAGGTAGTCCGGGAAGGGGGCAATAGAGAAGGGACTCGAATTTCTCCAAGGAGGAGAAGAAAGGAAAATGCAGATGTTCAAACAGATTTGAAAGATGCTTCTCATCCTGAAGAAAGGTCAACTTCACCCATTTTCACAACCCCTAGCAGACATAAGAGGAAACAAGCAGCAAAGTCTGCTGAACCTGACGAATGTATTGCTACGGGGAAGTCTGGGGATGGGGAGGTCGATGAAGATAATGGGGCAAACAAGGAGGTTGAAAGGCGAGTGTCAGGGGAAGTGTCAGGTTTAACTCATGATAACTGCAGTGTTAGACATCCAAAGAGTGACAAAAGGAAAAAACATAGTTCTTCACATTCCAAGAATTTTCAGCAACCTCTTATGACCAGCAGTATTCTATCTCAGGAGTCAAGGTCCCATCCAAGACAGCGATGCACCTTGGGAAATCCTTCGAATCCCTCAGTGCCTTCAGGCCATTTTCAAGAGAACGCTTCTGGCACCACTTTGTGCCAAGAGAATCGAAACTTCCCTCAGGGAACAAGAAATACCTCAACAGGGCAGCCTTTTTTAGGGCATTCCCACACAGATTTTGGTTTGAACCCGAGGAGCAGTAGGGTTAGAAGGTGTCAGAGTGACATTACAGGGAGCGAAGATGAACGCTTAAGAATGATATTTCGCAGCGACCCAGCAAGTGAGGGCAATTTTGAAGGATTCTCTAATGAAGAGATACATGAAAGTGAGATGCATTTTGGTAGTTTCAGTCAAGGGGAGCAAAATGCATTGAAAGAAAAGCTAAAGAAAGCTGCCCTGGATGTAGTTTATGTTCCTACCTCAGAGTTAGATCCTAAAGGTGGAGATGGATCTGATTCCGAATCTGTTTGTAGTGAGAAGAGTGTGGTGGAGGTGGATATAGTTCTGCAAGGTGTTGAAAATTTTCCATCAGAGGGCTCGGAATGGGAAACTCAAGTCCATGGGTTTATGGCCAAGTTGGATGAAGCCTTGGAAGTTCGTGAAAAGCAAACAATTAAACTCAGGGAGGAGGTAGAAAAGGAAAAAGCTGAACCAGCAAGGAAAAAAGTTGACCTTGAAAATGAGAGTTTAAAAGAGAATAGAGTCACAGCTGCACCAACTCCAGCTGATCAGGTGGTCCCTGAGAGTGAAGAGGTAGCCTGTGAGGTTGTAACAAGGACTGAAGGGAATCAGGAAGTGGCCCCTGGGAAAGAGCAAGGGCCTGGGAGTCAGGCAAATTGTGGGAGCAGGAGAAAGAGATTTCAAGAACAAAGGAGACAAAGAAGTCTGAGATTGAAACAACAGAAACAGCAGCAAAATGTTGAAGAACCAACACCTCACAGGAATTCTGTCCCTGAATCTCCTCCGTCAAAGCAGGCTCTCCAGGAAATATCAAACACAGAACCAAATAGCAAGACAAAACAGAAACCTCCGGTCACTTGTAGCACTCCTAAATCAAGACGGAGGTCCCTTGACAAAAGTAGCATTCCACATGTAACATTCTCTCCTAAAATTTCAGTGGAGGATCAGGATATCATTTTGGAAAATTATGTCCATGATTGTTCAGAAAGGGAAATCTCTTTCCCTAAACTTTCCAGCCCTGCTCAAGAAGGTTGGAGGATGTCTCCAGTCAAACATGTTATTCAGAAGAATGGCAAGGAAGAACAGTCCACGCCCACAAAAGCACCCAGACTAATGAGGAGGCGTTCCTTTTCAGGGTCAGAGGTCACTCGACCATTGCTTTTCTTAAGACTTAAAGTCTCACCATCATCCAGAAGACAGTCATTACCCAGCTTTCCTGTTTCACCACCTCCATCACCTTTCAAATCACCTAAACATGGCACTCCATCCAAGAAGTCACCTCCAATATTTGCCCTTTTGTATGATGATGGGACGCGTCGTAAAGGGTTGACCCCTATTTTGGTCACTAATAGAAAACCTAATTTTTCCAGAGAGATTCTTCAGCCCTCTTTAAGACTATCATTGTCCAAGCGAAGGACAAGGAGGTCGGCCTCCCTGGATAAGCAGATGCCTCGGACACTTGCTGCTTTGAATCTGAGCCTACCACATATTTTTGATGTATTTGAGTTTCATGATGAGGAAAGTAGCGATGAGCAGGAAGAAAGGGATAGTTCCTCGGGTAAGAAGAAAGTAAAGATGGTAGAGTGTGGGACACAGACACCACCTCGTCGAAAATTATCCAGGTCAAGGTCTTTATCATTCTCCAGGAAACACAGGGGAGGAGGATTAAACCATCATCCTGCACGTAGGAGGCTGTGTATATCAACAGAGACTGATGAAGGTATGGCATTTGGCCAGGCTAGTACATCTGGTCATTCTCAAAGCAAGAGTACTGATCATACTCGTAACTCTGAAAATGTCATTGGTACTTTTGAAGGGAGTAATTTAGCTTCTCCATTTGACCTTCCCATGTCATTCTATATGTGACGGTGTAGCTGCCTTAGTGGGTCACTTTAGGATTGTGATATAAATTGAAGCTCAGGGACTGTATTTGTTTTACAACATCAGTGAACATTTTTATAGACAAATCTGATCAGTGCTTGTGTTCAGTAACTGTAGGCAGCCAGTAGTGGGGTCCATCAGCCTTAAATAATCTTCATTTATTGTCTACATGAATTTCAAACCCTCATATTTAGTTAAATTTAGGGAAACAATTTATTTCAGTCTACATCCATCCATGGTACCGGTAAGAAAGAAAATTGAAAGATTAAAAGGTGATAGACCCCAGTTATGGCCAACTGAAATCAGACCATCACTTGCTATCCAGATTCGTCTGTAGAAAAGTTATTCAAATTGAATCAAGAAAATGGCTGCCTTACATTTATGGTGTATTACGGTTTGTTTGGATACATGTTATGGTTAGGAAATTGTTAATTGGAATTTGTGCATGATGGTATTTTCAGGAAAAAATGGTTAATTCATTTGGGCTGCAGTATATTGGAATGTATGTACTCTTGTGTAAGTTAATTAAGAATATTTCAGAACCAAATTTATGTTTGATATACTAGAGATGGACATATTCTAATCATTCTGGTTATATTTGCATTCATTTTCATACATCCACGGTACATTCTCAAGAAATTAGCAGTTGAAGTTGAAGCATTGTCTACAAAGAGTGAACTCAGAGCAAGCAGGCGTGATGTCATGGACTCACATTGATGGCCAATGTTTTATTTCTCCTTAAAAATTTCTACCAGGTTTATGCAACTTGACTCTGACATATTAATGTCATAGTTCATTATGAAGAATGGAATTGAAACAAATTATTGGCCCATTGGGGTGTAGGAGAAAGACCTTAAATGAATCCATAACATAAGACATCTGCTTGCTTCAAGTTCACTTTTCATATAAGCTGTGTCAATTTCAATTTCCTGAGAACCAAGCATGGGAAATGAATGGAATTTTCACAAGAATACTAAGAATATGTTCCCCCAAAATAAATTTGGTTCTGGACTATCCTTTCAAGTTGCATATCAGGCATCTATGGCAGCTGTGTATGAGGGACCATCCACTTTTTTTTTTACGAAAGTAAGAAACACACCGATTTAGAGACTCCTCCTCAGAGTATACTTTTTAAAATGTGAGAAATTACAGTTTTTTTAATGCAGTCTGAAAAAAAAAACTAGGGGTCTTTCTCCTTCCCCCCTGTCATCCCCTTCCTGTACCCATTTCACTTAACTGGGTGTTTGTGGAATGATGAGAAAAATCAGAAATCTTTGCAGTTAAAAGCATATACTTGTGAAAAGCAGATATACTAGTCTTCCAAAGTGGGATGAATTAGTCACAGTGAACGAATTAATTTCAATAAAACAAAATTGACCAATTCTTATCAAAGATAGCCACAATAGCTGGCTGCAGGATTTATTCTTTTGGCAATATAAATTTTAAATTCTTATGATAAAATTAAGCGGTCATTTGGACTTGCCCACATATAGTGATTTGAGAATTTCTAGTAATACTATGCAGGTTCTATTAGGAATATTACACTGTCTGTAGCTGATGTACAACATGAACCTCAAATAAAGTTACATCTGTAATGTGCCTGCTACATCACCTGTCAATTCATGTAACTGTTTCCCCTCTTGAAACTTTGAACAGCTACTTAACCCTTCCTACGACACCATTGACATTCAAGGGATTTCCCCCAACTAATCTGTACTGACATGAGTTTACTTGGTTCTTTGTGATCCATTTGTCAGTGACTGTTAGATTGTCACGCAATTGGTAGTGCTAGAATTTCACCTTAGTGTATTCTTCAATGTACCTCGAATTTTCTGCTTGGGGCATGATATTTGTTTCACATCTTAGGGCAAGGCAGAAAGTGTAAATCAGTGCAATTCACAGACTTCCTATAATGTACATATGGACAGAGCATACTGCACGGTATATTGTTGCTGCTGTATGTTATGAGAAAAAGTGTAGCAAGATGGCTGTCTGCTATTGTTTTGTGTGAAAGTTTGGACTTGGTCAAGTTAACCAACAAATTGTGCAAGAAAGTTAAAATATTTTTGCAATGATGCAAGGTGAGGTCAAAATTACAACACCAATTGCAGGAATATGATACTGTTTCTCATTTAAATCAAACTTTGTTTAAAAAATCACAAAGTTGTTGTCAAATTAGACAATTTATAGCTTTACAGCAGCCATCTTGGTGCACCTTCTTTGTCCCAATCGGTGGAGACAGTCTATGAGTAGGACGTACCCTTACACGCTCTGTCCATGTATATAGAAAGTCTGTGGTGCAAGTAAATGCAAGAGCTAATGTTCAAAATTTGAAGCAGCAATCAGAGTTTGTTTTTTTGCAATTTTTTTCACTTCCATTCTGCATCACATTTGTACATTGACTTAAAACTAACAAGAAATGGATCTGCGATCAAAGTCTTATATTGTGGCTGTTACGGTGTAGTGGAGACAGTCTGGTCTTGCATTTGTATGAAGTTTTTTTTATAACAAAAATCTTCAGAAATTTTGATTCAATAGTAATTAATACAAAATTAACATTTCTTCTAACCTGAAAGGTATCTTCAATGTTTCTATATCCTGATAAACACAGAAGGGAAATGATTAGGTGCTCCAACGAGTGGTGTAGCCACAGGGAGGGTTTTGAGGGTTAGAACTCCCCCATGACCCAACCTCGCCATGTAGAAAACACTGAAATAGTGGGTTTTTCTCTCTTTCCTTGGACTTTTTCCTCATTTTGTTCCCCAAACCCCCTCCCCCGCCCACATGACATCAAAACCCTCCCCATGACACAATCTTAGCTACGCTCCCTGGCTGGAACAAAAGGTTAATTAATATTCTCTGTCAAAATCTGGTTGCTATTTTAAGATATGGCAAATAACATGTACAGTGGTAATAATTAGTATGGTGGAGAGGGGTTGTCTTTCTGCAAATATTGTTGGGAAATATCACTGTAAGACTATGTATCATTGCCTGCTATAAATTTTCATTAAAACTGGGTCAGAATCAGTAAAACAAGAGTTCTTGAATCAGAAATTAATGAGTATGTGCTGATAGCTTTTGTAGAACATGCAGGCATGTGTTAAACATTGTACATCGCATTCTTGAAGAACTATCTGTTGAAACCATATTGAATGATTTATTGAACTTTACTGATGAAAGATTTCCAGGTGTGTAAATTACCTGGTGTGTGATTGCAACATTTGAATTTTGAGGGAAATCAGACTTTGATTTGGGGCAATTGCATAACCATGATTGTGTCCTGGGTGTGGTGGGGGGAAGAGGGAAGGATGGCTTGGGGCGTGGCACAGGAAAGAGATCTGCCTTACGTTTGTGAGGAAAAACAGTGTTTAGTTCTGATGTGGTTAAATATTTGTACCTTTTTAAATGGAGGGAGATATGAAATTCAATGGAATGTGGGAAATGTTGTTAGCTGCTCAGAATGTTATTTTTGCCTATCTTTTTTTTTTCAGACTAAGGCATTTAGTGGGTAAGAGAAAGAGTGAGAATGATGAAGTGTTACTGCTCAGTTTTCAATCAAGTGGTTTAAGTAAGGCTGGCTATGATGTTTTTCCAGTTGTGGCTCACTGGTTCTCATTTCCTACTCCATTGCTTTATGCTCAACAACACCAAGTGCAATGACAGTGGGTTCCATTTTTAAAGTCTTCAGTGTGACCAGGCTAGGGGTTCAATTTTAGTTGTGGCTCACTGACTTGTTTTCCCTATGTCATTGCTTATGTTGATCATGAAGTGAAATGACATTGAGTTGCGTTTCAAAAGTCTACTGTGTGACCTGGCCAGGAGTTGAGCTCCAGATCTCTTGACTACATTAAGTCAGATACTCTAACCACTTGACCATGCAGGTGGCATTGGGTGGTAGGCTGGAAACACCCTTCTGTTGGCTGTGTGTCTGATTCTTGAAATGAATTGATTTGTGAAGTTCATATCTGATTCCTGGGGAAGTTAAGTCCACAACTTGATATTGAGTGGCTTCCAGAATTATTGGTCTGTGTTTCATTAGACAACCTGACCTAAACCTATGGGTTGAATACTGAGCCTTAAAACCACGCTGCTTAACTAAGTCTCTCATTGGATACTTTGGGTCAGTCAAAACTTGATTTGAATTAGAGTGAAAGTGTTGTAGACATAGGTCATGTAGAAATTTGACCGTTTTTCCAATTTTAAGTAAAAGTTTGAAGTACTCAGTAGCACTATGTTTATTTGAAACATTTCCATCTCCTTCATGTCGGCAGGGTGAAATCATCATTCAACTTGATATTTTTAAATCCGTTTGTTTTCACATTTTAACAGTCTATTACTTTTCATGCTATTTTTTCTAAGATTTTAGATAAGATATAAATGAAGAGACACCCTTATCAAAATGCTCTGTTGTGAAATTGCATTGCCTGTTGTTGAAGGGTCACAGAGGTACAACTTGGCTTAGTTCATTTTTGAAAGGGTCATGTAACCCATTTTACAGTAGGTATGATGTTTGTCTTTCCTGGGAAAACAGAAGTGTTCCATTTCTCAGGAAAATATTACATGGAGTGAGAGAAGTCTAGATATGTACCTGTGATGTGGGGCTGGGGGATCCAGTTTGTGACCTAATAAAATGTGTTAGAATTAAAATATTATAATGCTGTCCCCCCTTCCCCCCCCCCACCCCATTTGTTATTTAGGCCCCCCAAAAATTTCATTTAAGCTACACATGTGGAGAAGTTTGCAGTCCTACTCTGGAGTGGCGTATCAATTTTGAGAGCAACTTACCAGAATATATTGAAAGAAATGGTGCCAAAAAATGGTTCTACCAGTCCCTTAGGTATGCAAAGAAATGCCAGCATGTCTTTGATCAGTGTGTTGGTAGTCTTGGTGTTTTAAATAATTTTTGTTGACAGTAGGGTGTGTCTTACAATAAGTATGGGACTTTGTCTTCCAGAGAGACCAGCTGTAGCAGGTATATCTCACTAGCAATACTCTGATATGATCAGAGCATGGAAGTATTACTACCTTGTAGGAGTTAGTGCTTCCACGATTGGAGTCGTGTACGAGGTAAAATATCCTTGTACTGTTCAAGTTATTCAAAACTTTGAAAAGTGCCTTAAAAGACAGGTTTGTTTGCTTATGCTTGAATCAGGGATTTAAAAAAATGGTGTTGTCTTGGATGTCATGACTGTATCCATATACGGAAGACATAAAGGCCTGTTTACACGAGCAACATTTCCAAAACATTCTCGAAAAATATCCAAAAAATCCACTTGTAACAAATTCAAAAATATGCCTTGTGTTTGGTTTGTTGCACAGTGAAGACAGGGTATACAGCATTATTTGGAAATGTTGCAAAAGAAATGTCCTGTCAATTCTTTTCAGAACATTTTCAAAATGTTTTCAAATTGTTTTTACTCTGTCTACACTGTGCAACAAACCAAAAACAAGCATGTTTTGGGTTTGTTGTAGGTTAAGTGTTTTGAGAATATTTTACAAATGTTGCTCATGTATACAGGCCTTAAGAAGGCATACAGCAAAATTTAAAGCAAGAAGAATGTATAGCATTTGATATCTACAGTTTTCCTGTGTCCAATGTTAGCAAGTTTCAGTAGTCCCAATTTTGTATTACTTCAATGGTTTGTAATAATTACAAGATTCATCATTCTGCAGGTTGTTGTTGTTGTTCCCACATTTTCCCACTGTTTGGGATCATTGAACCTTGGGGAAATTGAACCCTGGGAACATTATCATAGCCAAATGATATCTTTAATTAAAGGGTTCTTTAATATCACCTTAAAAATATTTCAGATTATGGTTATTCATATAAGTAAATACAGTAAGTGGCAATAATTTAAAACTAATTCAAATAGTGCTTCCCTTGGTTCCTCAGTTATCACTCAACTGTTTGTGTTCTGAGTTGTCACACCACAGTAGTGTGTTGCATATATCCTTGAGAAATAACCTGTTTCCAGCTGGTTTTCCATTCAAAGGCAAGTCAAGTGTGTCTGGTGAATTTGAGATGATTTGGTTAACTTGATGTCCTGGATAAATGTCATTTTATTAAAGTTTTTGTCTGCAAAAGAAAAAAAGAACAAAGTTCCTCTCTTTGGCACAAAATTAACCTTAATTGGCTGCAGCCTAACCTAAAGAAAGTTGCTGGTTCCATGTACTCCTAAAGTACATTGAGATGTAAGTCAAAGGCTATTCTGGTAACTGCAAACTTTGTAACCAGCAGTGCTAAGATCCTGAGCTCCTGTGCTGACATTCAGATAGATCAAACCCATTGAATGTGTGTCCTCAGCTGTTGCTCATCCTTTCTTGCAGAATTCAAATGAAGCACTTATTAAATTATTGAGGGTGACTTGTCCATTAGGAGACATTTCATATGGGGATACATCATTGTTCCCAAGGTTCAGAGGCCCCGGAGCCAATTTTGAAGTGCGGGGACAAATCATCAAAGTGGCCCAATATGTTCAACAAAGTAAATGCAGTTTAAGGCGGCCCAAAATGCCTGCAGCAAAAAAGTGTGGGGCTAAAGCCCCCCAACCCCCCCCCATCTCCGCGGTCCCTGGTTCAATGTTCCCAGATCTTGGGAACATCCGCGCTCCTGGGAACATGGAACCGCGGGAATCGCGAACCTTGTAATCATCATCAAATCATCAAGATAATATGAAAACGGGAACATCAAACCTTGGGAAAATGAACCCTGGGAACGTCCACTCCGTCCCATTCGTACAAGGGAGTGTAATTTGAGATGTTAAAGGTATGCATTACTTGTTCTAATATTTTATCCAAAGATTCCTCAGTGTGCTGCTTCTTTTTCAATCCTGTGTGCATTCATGCAACCAACATCTCCTTTTGCAACCCCAGTTACCTACGTAATAAGGCTGTAAGGCATTTTTTCTTGTTCATTCATAGCCTCAGCAATTAGGAGGTACTGAACCAAACAATGTCCACTCTGTGGTGGCCTCTCCAGTAGCTGTGTTCCAAACTTAACACCACATACTGTACACGCATATATAGCTGACAATATCACGTGGAAACGAGTGTGTTTTGTAAGTCGTGGCAGTTGTTCGTTTAAGTTTTATTGCTTATAGTGGTATGTTTAACATACAAATGTTTTGTTCGTGATCGCCCAGTATTATGATAAATTATAAATAGGATATAGCCTTAACCCTGAAGATGTGTAGATAATGAGTGTTTTATCTTGTGTACATATATTTACATACGTGACTTTATATATGATTTAAAAAGGAGAAACAATGTGTTTTCATCTGAGAAAGTGTGTGTCATCATGTTTCACAAGGGTACTACTAAGATTTTCTGTTTGTGTAGTTAAGGTGCGTTCACATATAGTTGCAGCGGCAACGGCAATCCGGCGTAATTGTTCACATATGACGGCAAAAATTATTGCCGCATACGGTTAAAAATTTTACCGGATGGTACTGACGGGAATTTGAAACCGACATTGATGAGGAACTGATTTTTTTAATGGCAATGGCGTACCAAATAGATCGGAAGAAAGGGCTGAAGGGGGAGAAGATGGTGACAGCAGAGTAATTAAATTTCACAATTAAGGCTGAACAGAACTGCACAGAAATGCACAAGAAATGAAGTAAGGCATCAGCTTTTTTTATTAAAAAAATCGTTTTTGTTCGTATAAAAAATCGAAAAATTTAGCATCAAAAGTGTATATTTTGGTCAATTGCGTAGGGTGAGGTGCAAAGTCCAACATTGCCCCCACCTCCCACATTCATATTGCTTCCTACACCACTGCATTAGGCTCGTCTATGTTAGAAGTGGGGTCGAGTCAGGCAAAATGCAATATAAGTCTGTACTCAAGAAGAAATAATTTATAGCCTAATCAGGTATTATTCCCAAGCCTGGCATGCGTTAGATTATGGGCAGAACGAAAGTAGTGATTGATGTGGCTACTACTAACAGTACCAGCTATCAACGATAATGATATGGATAGTTTCCATTGAATTGGGGTTTTCCAAATTCCTTTTCTATTTCCCACACATTAAATAATTTTACTTGATCATGGTAATCAGGATTTTTTCACGTCCTATGTTCATGAATTCCGTTTGGACAAGAATGACCAGCTTTATCTTGAAGTTGTACGGACCCAAATAATTTGCGCACTGCAGTTTGGCAGGATATCACAGAACGTCCCTGCCTCGTACCGTTGGCTCCCGCCGGTCAGACAGGCAGGTGCCTGCACACACTGAAGTTGGCAGAATGTTTTGCCAGACGCATTTTTACCGCATTGCCGTTGCCGTGCAAGTGTGAACTGCCTTTCACTTTCTATTGTGTGGGATATTTTCGCCGTTACCGTTGCCGGGCAAGTGTGAACGTACCTTAAATTATCTATTTGCCAGGGGCAGATGAAAGGGTGCATTATATGTTGTAGCCTTTGGGTGGCTGGCCTGAGGTAGGGGAAAAGGTCATACCCAGGATTTTATTTAAGGGGTATTGTGGATGGAATGATCACTGTCGGCTGTTTTGAGGGAGGGTCTAAGGGGTTATCACCTTCCACTTTGGAAAATTTTGGCTCGAGGAGAGTGGGATGGATGTAAAATGGTGTACTTCCTTTTGATGGTTGGGGGCACTATAGCTACCCCTCTCTTTCCTCATTTTTCTACTCATTTTGTCTTTTTGACCTACTTTTGATTGTATATTTTTCATCAACCAAACAAACTGGGCAGACTTGTAGGCTAACAGATTCAGATTTAAATAACCTAAATTGTAGCCAACTTTCTAAGAAAGAGTTGATGGTCTTGGGGCAAAAAGGTGGTCTCACGTAACATACTTAGGTCCTTGTAATCAAAGGCCAAGTCACAATACTTTCCCTTTCAGACATTACAGATTTAAGGAGGGGAATTAGTTAATTAACGAGACATCAACACATGCATGTATTTGTTTTAAAGTATCAGTCAACTCAATGAAAAGTAAAAGGTTTTAATTTATTTTCAAGTATGGTTTAAGTTCAAGTCTGGTTTCCCTTAAGGCTCCTCTAAGAAGAGGAAACAAGGGGAGACGGGAACGAAACCAGGGGCACACATTGCTTTCAATTCTATTTCTTTTAGCCTACTGCTTCCGTACTTTTGTTGGATTCAGGACAACTTAGTATTGAAAATCAGGTGGCTAGGTCTAATATCTACGATGTCTAAACTGCAGTCTGAATTTTTCGTTTTCAGTGCGTTTCACTCACACCCAACTGCCCAAGGAAGATGTGCTAAAACCTGAGAGCTTCGGGGCGCTTCAGAGCACATTTCGTGTTCGGTTTTGCCATAGCGTCCGAAATTTTCCCCCCAAATTTTACTTTGCCCATACTAGTTTCTGTTTCTCCTCACCGTTTTGGCATTCCGCTCCCGTCGTCACGGTACTTCTCATTCATATTTATCAAATATAAATAGGAGAAACTGGTTAAATTGTAAAAGAAGAAAAATATTAAAAAAGAGAACTGTACCAAAGGCCTTCCCTTCGACCCTCGTCAACCTCATTGCTACGCGCCTAAATAAGCTAGTTCCTTACTTTGTTTGGTGACTAAGCAATGAAGCCAATCCCTCACCTCGACACGTATTTCAAAATTTGAGTTTACATCAATATTTCGGGAAATCATTCTTCCTTTATCTATTTACAACATATGAATGGATCTGAAGTGTAATCTTGTGCAGTAAATGTGTCTATCTTTCTGGTTTAAAACGTTTCCTTTAACTCCCTTATTCTGTTATTGGGAGCGATTTTTTCAAGTCCGCAAAATGTGTGAAACTTTCAGTATAGGCTCTTAATTTTGAAATATTTTGTCTAAAAAGGCAAAACAGATTCGAAAGCTCTCTGAAAGTCACCGAGAGCTTCCATTCGTACTCCTTAGATGACGTGTAACAACAAAGGTCTTCCGTCGACAAGCTATCATAGGCTATGTTCATAGGAAACGCATATTCCCCCAAATTAAAATTGTAATTCCCTTTCAGGAAACCCAAAATCGAACTTATATATTTTCCACAGTACAAGGTCCGTATTTGAAAATATTTGCTTAAAAGAATCCGGCAAATTTTTGGTGCGTTCTGCTCGCCGCAATATAGGACTACGTTTCTAATACGTAATACAGTAGTGTTCACACTTCAGTTTAAAACAAATCCGAAAATTTTGATGGTTGCCCCCTGAAAAAAAGTCTCGCTACGCCAGGCTAAAAACACCAATTTTACCAAAGTCAACGGCAATATATGCCGGACATTTCTAAGGGCGACAAAACTAATTCACTGATCCCACTCCTTGGCCACATATGGACCTGATTATGACAGCTTCGACTCTTAAAAGCACAAACATCGGAAGATACTAAAATTTTGTATGGTTGGCATAACCTATAGCAGGCGCCGATCCAAGGGAGGGGGGGGGGGCGGGCTTTTACGGCCTCAGCCCTCACTTTTTCGCCACATCAACAATGACACATACGGAAATCTATCAGGGAAACTCCCTCACACCATTGCTTTGTATTAGGCCAGTACCCCTTTTTGGAATGTCTGGATCCGCTCCGGTAGAGGTCCCTATACATCGGAAACCCCCGTCACACTATTCCTGGCAAGCACTGCGTGCAACTACTTGCGGGTGAAATTTTTTGCTGCCCACAGCTCCACGCAAATGGCAGGGAGAGCCATTCTCACCGGCAGACAAGTTTTGAACATGCTCAAAACTTGTTCCGGGTAAATTGCACGAGTTTGCCCGCAGAGGTTCCCGCGGAACACTCAGGAGATTTGAAGAGGCCGCAAGTCACCAACAGTTGACCGGCTCGAAGAACGTAGATTGGTCGTGGCAATTTCGCGCGAGCTCCGTGTCAAACGGATGCGAGAACGGACGGTGCCTATTGCGGGCAAGGAACGATGTTGTTACTGGCAATTGCGTGCAGCGCGCCCATTCTGCGGGTATTGGAGCAAGGAAGGTGAGGGCATGTTGCGGGCAAGTTATTGCTGGTAAACCGAGAGCTTGCTACGGGCAAGTTTCTTGCATTCTGCGAATACCGCTGCCATGTTAATATGCCCGCAATCAGCACGCGTAAACCTCGCACATTGCAGGCGGCTGCCACTCAGTGTAACATAACTGGCACGCAGGTAACTCGCAGCTAACTCACAGCTAACACGGAACTCTCCCACGTGTTGCACGCATGTCACACGGAAAACACGCAAAACCCATGGAGTTGGTTAGAAGAGTTTTACGGCCCAGTTTCCAACCTTTTGGTTCAAGTCGAGCCGACCACGGCCTTTTTTCTAGTTGTGGCTCACTGGCTTGTATCCCCGACTCCATTGCTTATCCGGAGCTTTTGGTACGACTCGACCTGGGAAGCGAACCCGGGCCTTCCGCGTGAGAGGCGGATGTTCTTACCGTTAGATCCATGGAAGTATCCCGCATTAAACACACGAGTTCAACGTTAAACTCACCCAAGTCTTGACTTGCCCGCAAAACTTTTGCTGAGTGCAACAAAATCCTTGTCCGCAACAAGCCCGTAGAGCATGGCCGTCACCAGCCACGATCGAAGCCACGGCTTTTCAGGGAGCACACCACCATTGGCAGAACGGCCTAGTTCCAAAGTACACCGTCATTTTTAGGTCCTCTTTAAGTGTGAATTGATCAAGTTAAGCTAATCAGACGTGGTTGTTTTGTTTTGGATATGAAAGAGGACGTGTTAATGTGTGAGTGTTGCCGAATTGGGAAGAATTGAAGGTGATTTAGACTCATGTTTAAAAATTTGGTGTGAAAAAGACGTTATTTCCGTCACCTTGCGGAATTATTGGGTAGGGTGTACAGACCCCAAACTTCATCCCCTTGATCTCAAAATCTAAACGGTCATGCTATGGTGAATTTGTGATGTCATGATTGGCCAACTCACTGGTTTTCATGTGAGGGGTAGCTTTTTATTTTCCAGGGGAGGGCAAGTTCCCCCAAGCCCCTACCTGCGACCGCCCATGTTTCTATCCCTCTTTTTCACATTCTTGTATGAAGGCGATCATTACATTTCATGTTATTGTTAGGTCTCGAATTAAGATTTTTATGTAACAATGGGCTACTTTGTGAGAGCTTAACTGCAAGCAGGGGGAAATAGTTATGAAAATTAATCACCGTTAGAAGTACTTTTTTGTCATCTGGAAACCAAGATGAATACACGAAGAAACATTAATTGACGTAATTTACATCAGGTGATCACTCTGAAATAGCCTTTAATTAAGTACATTGCAAGAAATAGCCAAGACAAAAGGTCTGCTTGGCTCTCTAGATACCGAATTCATGATAAATAGAATTAGCCTAAACCTAGTAGGATTATTACATGCAATTTTGGGGCTTTTTAGACCACGAAATGCAGAAATAGATCTTTTTCATGGGATTATCGTGCAGTGACAGCCATTTATCATGAGAATGGTCACTTTAAAAAAAGCAAAATGGAAACTGCTCATTAAAACTCTTAAACCATTACCACTATGATAACAGTTTTTACTTATTTTATTTACAACCTGAATGTTCTCTTCAAATGACTTTGAAAAATGTTGTGGAAGCTATTTTGGTATCTTTATTTATCTTTTTATTGTCTGTGTTGACAATTATCCCCGACAACAAGAGGATAATTTGCGCTACCATTATTGTTGCGCCCTTGGCTACATCTTTTACTACCCGGGAGGGTAAATTTAATGCCAGTTTGTGTATTTTGTGCGCTCAAAATCACGCTTGGCGTGGAAGAATGTAACTTAGCACAGCAACAAAATTAATTAGTGCGTATAAAGCATGAATAAACGCTTCGGCAAATCTTATCCCTGTATTACAGTAGTCGAAGATGACCCTTTTCATCAAAATAAAAGGTAGATAGTATACAGTTACTGGTGGCTGTTTGAGCATTTTGTTATCTGGGTCATAAAACAAAAATTATGTATTTAACCACTAATAGTGCAAGATTAAAGTATGTTAAAAAGCTCAAAGGGGCGCCGACAGACGATTCTGGTCCATCGGGGGGGGGGGGGGCTGTGGGCCCCCTGACCGTGTGGCAGCTCCGCCACTGCTTCGAGCAGTGGCGTAGCTAGGATTTTTTCCAGGGGGAGTAAAGGTATGAAATTTCCCCAAAACTTTTCCCGGTCAATGTGTATTTATTTCATGTAAAGTATGCAAACTTACAAGTATAACAACATTACCATGTCATTTTGTAATATTACCTGCATTTTAATCTTAAAGTATAACATAGAGCAATCGGTTATAACAAAGTATATTATTTTGGTAAACAATATCTGGTTTACTTGTATGTACTAACGCAGTGGCGAACGCAAGATTTCTCTGAAGGGGTTTTCTTGGCCACAAAATGTTATTTTGTCATAAAGATTAGCTAAGCGGAACGCCACCATTGGTTGGCGCGGAGCGTAGAGAAAATTTGGATAAATCAGACCCCTTAGTTGGCAGGAAATAGCATTTTCCAGGCTAATACGAAGAATCTAGCCAATCGCTTTCTTCTTATGTCGTTTGCAATAAAATGCTCTCTTCAAAATATGTTGGCAAACTGCAGAGTGATCAGAGAGTTAAGAGCTAATTTTACCCCAAGTATGTAATTCTGCTCCAAAGACCGAGCGAAGCGCCACCATTGGTTGGCGCGGAGCGTAAAGAAAATTTCGAAAAATCAGACCCCTCAGGTGGTCAAAATAGCGTATTTATGCTTCTTAAGAGAATCTAAACATGCAGTCTTTTTTATCGACGCCACCAGCGGGAAACAGAGTCTACCTTATAAAGTAAAAATTGGAATTTGACAGAATTTGTCTAAGTCTATTTGTAGGAATTAAAAAAAAAATTGGCATCACTGAAAGACCTTGCAGGGACAATCCTTCCCCTTTGAAAATTTTTGAAAAATTTGGTGTCTTTGTAAGCAATCTGGTGCCACATATGCTATCTTTTGAAGTAAAATCTGTGTTAATAAAGTTAGACTCCGTATTTTTAAGAACAAAGAAAAAATGGCATCTGTGAGGGGGGCATGACCCAATGGTCTCCCCTTCGCACGCCACTAAGGAGGCCTAATAGTGGCTCGATCACACAGGATGTCCTGTGAGAAAAGCAGTATGTTAAGTGTAGAAGGCTACAAGGTACTCATTGTCCATTTATTGTTACACTCAAAGTGAGCAGAAAGCTCTTTTCCCGAACTAGCTTGTAAGCCTCCAAGGATTATGGTAAGTAACAAAATCTAAGTGTGCCAACGGATCCCGTTAATTCTAATTGCTAGATTACCTTTAAGTTGATCGTTGGCCTTGGATTGTTTCAGCCCAATCCATCGTTATGTACACAGAGTAAAATCGTACAGCTACTGCTAGCTCGAAGAACGGGGTTGTCCAACCTTTCGCAGCGGTGGGCCACATGTAATGGTTGTAATGGACGAGTGGCCGCATTCTGTAGGCCTACTCGTTTTTTTTTTTCAATTTTTTCCGACGCCCAAGGCAACAAAATGCAATCATTGCGCGTAGAGAAAACTGATTCATTTTCGTTTTTGATTGAACAAATAAATAAATTTTAGCAAAAATTGATGGTGTTGGGCAGAATGTTCGGACAAACTTTTTTTTTCATATTCCTCCTCAGTGAATCATTCTCAACCCGCCCTTGTGGATAACACTCCAATGTGGCTAGACATGTAGCAGACATTTGAAATGAATTATTTCATTCAAAAGTAAGCATGCTATAGCGGACGGCGAAGCCTAAAGTTGTCATCAATTAATCTGCTTACTGAATAATTTTGCAATATAGATTATTTTTGACGGGCCGGACGCAACCTTTTCGCGGGCCGGGCCGTAGGTTGGACAACCCTGTTGTAGAAGAACATAACAACCTCGGAGGTCTACGGTAGTGACTTGTCAGTTTTCACATCATTTTACTGAATTCCCAAAGTATCACCTGAATAACAGCTTTCTGTGCACTGAAATGCACTGATCATAACCCCCGTGCGTATACAAGCACAAGAGAATATTTAATCTGCTACGCGGCGAGGACATTTCTGTGGAACGCGAATTGGGCCGGTTCATGCGACACTGACGAAATCTGAGTTCATTTGTTGCATGAAAATACGAATTATGTATTAGAAATGTCTCACAATTTCTTATTCTAACAAACATTTTGGGAAATTTTTGTGAAATTTTGTAATAATAAGAAGATTCATCAGATTTCCCCATTTTCATCAAATTTCCCCAAAAATTTTTCCAGGGGGGGGAGCAACTTGCCCCCCCTGCCCCCCTCCCCCCCCCCCCCAGTAGCTACGCCACTGGCTTCGAGTTCGAAGCATCGTAGGCCACAGTGTTACACTAGCACAGTATTAGTTCGCCTCAGTTATAGTCAGTTCGTAGCAGTGCGGGTTGGCGTTTTACGCTACCAAATCCTTCGCGAATTTAGCAGTACAACACTGTGGTCTAGTTATAGTCTAGCCCAGGCAGCCAGGTGCCAATATTTCTTATAACAGGAATCAGTCATTTCATCCAAGTTGTGTTTTAGTGTAAAACATTTATAGTTTATAGTCCCCGTCAGGACATTGGTTCATAATCGTGGACAAACTCATTATTGGAGGAGTGAACCAAATCAGAAACCGACTAAATTTTGAACGGTGAATGTTTGATACTTAATACAGTTGCAACTGTGTTAGGGATCAAATTTATTTGTGAGTCAATCATTCATATGTGTTTTCAAGGAGAATATAGGGATTACAATTATCAATCACCCTCCCAGACACAGATAATCATACGCCTGAAGTTCCTCTCTCGGTATGCACCAGATTGCGCCATTTTAAGTTGAAAAACTGCAAAGCTCCCTGGGAGGGGTCCCCTCCCATGCCCACCCACTTCTGCGCGCCGAAAATTTGGGGGTTCTCATTAGGGAAATTGTCCCTTGAGAGCAAAAAAAAAAAAAAAAAAAAACAGGTAAACCATCGGGGAGACTAGTCGCCGTCGGGGACTGCAAACTTTATCGTAACGACTAAGAACCCCCCCCCCCCCGAAAAAAAAACTGTAAAAAAATGCCCCCGATTCCCTCCCTCCGCTTGCTGTTTATCTTTTTATTTGGCCTATTCATTTTTTTTTTTTGGGGGGGGGGGCCCTCCTTCATTTTTTCAACATCGCCCATCGCGCCCCTAAAATTTCTGTGGGGACACTCTTCCCCCTGCCCCGGGCCCGCTGGTTACGCCAGTGGCACCCCTTTCTTGAAAAAAGCTGATGACGGCCCTGTAGAGCCTGCCTGGAATAGTGTGACAGGGGGCATCATAGGATCGATGATAGCGCAATGAGTTTAACACTTCAACATTTGGCCGTGACCATGGACAATCTGATAGGTAATTCGCTGCCAATATGTGTTTTTGACTTCTCTATGGTTCATCTTTTTGCCAGTTTTTCCTTCAATGTACGCAAATGTAGCATAGGCTACAAGACACTTTTGTTGGTTTGGGGGATTGAGCTCCTAGTCCCCTCCTCCGTAGAACCACGCCGGCCCGAGTGTTTTTTTTTTTTTTTCTTATTCTTTTTTTTTGCAAGCGAATTTAATCGAAGTTTTATGAATATTGGATTACTTTTCAAGTAGACTAGCTATGATTTAATAAATGTTTGAACGAAATGCTTTCATCTAATCATGAAACAAGTTTTTAAAGCTAGGCTTACCTCAGTTCATGTGGATAAGACCAGTTTTCAACTGAAGGAGGTTGGTCTGTTCAATGGACGGAGTTATTCTTTATACCTCCTATCCGGTCACGTCAAGTCATCTACCCATCTTGCCCGCCGCATTTCAAGTCTCAGATGACGTCAAACTTAGAACGGAAGTAGAGAATCTGAGTCACCAAGCGCGGGAAAACTTTCTCAAAGCCTTGTATTATCTATCGGCCTGGCGAACCCCGGATATTTCTTGTACACACGTACGTACGTGCGCGCACACACGACGGCGTACATAGCTCGGATCCCACATATTACGGCGCGTTATTTATACCCCTACAGTACGTGCATTGCTACAGTCAACTACAGAGTAGACGACGTGCTTACCGTATAGTCGATAAACAGCAGTGCAATTGATATGAACAATAATCGTATCGAGTACGAACTTAGTGCAGTTGCTAAAGGCCGGCTACAGCTAGCTCCGTATATCCGATGCCAGTTGCGGAAAGTCCATACCGTGTATAAAATACAACGATTTAGTCTATCTTCCGCACTCAATAATTAATCAGTGCTAAAGTTAGACTTCACAGTTTTGTGTCTTTTATGACAGAGCTAACATTACACTTTGCGGTGTACACAAGTAGCGCTCAATCGGCGACTTACCAATTTTTGTTCTCCCATTTTCAATTAGAATTTCAAGTGGCATTAACACTATCAGAGACATCAAATTTCGTACAAGTGACTCGGTTAAACGTCAATAGGCTTTATAGGTATTGGACACTCTTTTCGTTTGGTTTACACATCGTATTGCTGCTGAACAAATGCATGTATTGAAACCATACGCTTGATAGTGCTTGAGCCTTTGACAGAGTTTAAAATAATTATTGGAACGGGAGTGTATATAGCCCATTGTCTTTCAGTTGAATTGTCGGTGTTGAATAAAGGCATCATTCGAATAAGTATCAATATGAGTTCTTCCAGTGCAATGGGAAAACCGGCCGTTGTAGCAGGGAGTTTGACATCAACCCCAGGTCTTTATCTACTATACAAACTCTATGAACTGAAGCAGCGCTGCAAAGAAGATCGTTCGTCAAATACTGACACAGCAGATGACAGAAAATCCCTGACAGAAAAAGAACTCGTCCAACTAAACAGAAAAATAGTGAGTATTTTTACGTTTTAATGTTAGGTTTGTAACATTACATTTGGTGGGGGAGGGGAGCATTTTTTCCAGGGGATGGAATGTTTACATCAGATGTATAAATTTCCCAAAGTCAATGGCAATGTTCAGTCTCTGATTCCAAGGGGTGAAGATGGAAAAGAAATTTTCAGTGGGGTTTCCTCCCCCTGAGGCCCTGACCTCTTTTCTGCATATTGAAATATTCTTGGTTGACACCCTCATAATAAAATTAACCTACGCTTAATTACCATTTGTGTTAGGTTTTTTCGGCCATAGGACTTGTGCTTTCAATTGAATTTATATCGACATGACTGTGGTAGAATCTGTTTGTTTAGGTTTGACTTTTGAATAGGATTCGGACTTCAGGGCATCTTTCATGGGGCCTTGGCCCTTCTTTGCCCTTCAACCTTCAACCTGTTATATATGTCAACATTTGATGTTTAACTCCATATATCAGCAGGTGGGGTACACACAGGCTAAACATGCAGAAACATGAAGAAATGCTGTCAGTCCATACATGGAAGTCAGCTGTCACTATATACCCACCACTGAAGTTACATCATAACAGTTAATAATTTTTCATGGTAATTTGCCTGGAAGTTATCAAATGCAGCCTATATGCCACTGTTTGGAGTTAATAATTCGATCCAGGTATTGAATGCGTTATTCCCCAGTGTATAGTACTGTGTATAGTTAAATGGCTTCAAATGTCTGTTTATAATTAGTAGCCTAATAAAATACTATTAGCTGTCAAAACTGTCTTTTTCATTGGAGTTTAATTTACACATCAAGAAAACACCAAAGATTTCTATGGTAGCTAGTTGACCAGCATGACCATATTCACACCCATGCATGAGAAAAAAAAAGTGTCCACCGGCACAAAATACTTAATTCAGAAGGCAAATTAAGGCCTAAATGGTTTGGTTTGGTTTGGTTTTTTTTTTCATGGCCTACCAAATGCAAGGGGACATCAAAATTCTGTTAATTTTACTCCCCTCCTCAAACAAAAGTTGTTAATCTAGTTGTTTTCATTCCAAAGTTGCAATTTCAAGAAAGTTGATCTTATTCTTTGTATCATAACCAGGGGAGGGCAGGCAGCTGCAGGGGGAAGGATCGCTCCCAGTTCAAATGCCCTGATCCCCTGCTTCCCTTCCCCAAATAAAATTTGCAATAAAAAATTATTGGCTCCTTCCCCCCCCCCCCAAAAAAAATAGAATAAAATAAACTAAAGGTAATGTAATTATTGAACCCAAATAAAAGTTGAAAGTAAAAAAATTGTTGGGCTCAATGTGTGCTAAAGACAAGAACTTATGTATACTGCTAGTTACAGAGACTGAAGTCAAAGGTTGTCCTGCAATAGGGATGGATTTGTAGCCAAAATGTCTGTATGCCTCAAATGATGGTGGTGCTCCACCTACTGTAGATCCTGCAGTGTCAAATCTTTGCATCACAACTTGGACCATCATGATCCCACATATTTCATTTACCATGCCTCTCCAGTGGCCAGAGTGCATGCATCTTACACTTATACTCAGGGCTGGAAAAAATGTTTATTTCCCAGGAAAGGAGTGAAATTATTTCCCTGGAAGGGAGTTAAATTTCCCACAGTTCCCCCAATGTTTTCATGTACAGAAATGGAAAATTTCCCTCCATTGCCTAAATTTCCCTCCAGATGGCAAAATTTCCCAGGAAGGAGCCTCCCAGCTTCCCAACTTTTTCCACCCATGTTTATACTGTTTTCTTTTAACACATTTTGGGGAAGGTACAGGGGAGTTCATATCGAAAAGTTTCGATCATAAACCTCACAAAATGCATTACAGTGTGTGGGCGCATGGTGTATTGTTCGGTTTTTCGCTTAATGTAGTACTCTGGGTTGTGTTTTAGGTCTGGCTGATTTGGATTTGTGATATGTTTGTACTGTTACACACCCAGTGAACACTTTTTGATTGGTTACAGTGCACCCTTTAATTTTGTTGTAAATCATTAATTTATGGGAATTGATGTATAGATATATGCAGAAATGTGTTTTTCACCCCAAATTTACATAGTTTCAAGGATTTATACTTCTAGCCACAAATAGAAATGGCTAAACATGTTTTGGGTAGTTGCATGTCATAGGTAGCAGGAGGAAAAGAATTGGTTTTACTTGGATAGATAATTTTGTGGTAAACTGCGTTTGTGTGACATGAAATGACGCTTTATTTGGGGGAAATTCCCCCAAATTATGACGTCACAAAATTTTGAAATAATATGCAAAAATCATGTATTTTGAATGAAAATCTGCATTTCATGGGTTGCTTTCACCTAGTACATATCATTTGAAAGCATAACTGGTCATTGGTCAAGCTTACCTTGATTAGAACAATTTAGAAATTTTGTTGTAAAATGAGCAAATGATCGTTCAGGTACAAAACTTTCCGAAATGCCTTTTTCCTCATTCAACAGATATTTATACTGTACTGTGTGAATTAGTTTCACTGCAGAAATAGAAACTAGCTTTATCCATTGCATCTAGGTATTTTTAGCCTTTTCCTCTATCTGTGCATTCCGATGATATCATATACTGTGTATTCAAATTAATTTACTCCATCAAATTTACACAGTGTAAATGTGACGTTAGTAGTGTGTTGTATTTTGATACCTACGCAGATCTTTTCATTTTTGGTACTTGTGTACGTACTTCATTAGCCTGTGATGCTAAGCAACATATGAAAGCACTTGCAGCCATCTCTCACCGTTTATTCTCCCAGTTTGCTTATGAACACCAGCTCACACTTGGTTTGACATAAAGCAGACCGTATAAGCTCAGATTAAGTCTATTTTAGGAAAGTGAATTGATTGTTAGGACCAGGTAAGGACTCTCACTGTTTGGAACGAAAGACCTGAATTACTACCAGTGGTGTAGCTAGAGGGTTTTGGGGTGGGAATAGGGGATATGAGGTACCCTGACAGAGAAATTTCCCCAAGGGGGGCTTGCATGGCAGCCTTGCTCAATGTGAAAATAGCTCAACATGCAGAACCAAAGACCAGTTTAAAGCAACATGCAATCAGAGTTTCCTTTTTAAATTTTGCTCAGGCACATTTTCACATTGTCCAAACCTGGCAAAAAATCGATCTGTGAATCAGTCTAGTGTTGTGACTGATTACAATAGACATATTTCCAAATAGCAATTACAAAGGATTGTGGGATAGAGTTTTGGTGTCTGTCATTTTTGTCAATGGCATTTTACTGTGGTGAAAATTGACATAGGCCCAAAACACTATCTCATAATTCAATGTTATTGCTATTTGGAAATAGGTCTATGTAATGGAAGCTGTCAAGTCTTTTATCTCTGAATTTTTTTAACCCGATAAATATTCAGTAATTTTCATTTAACAATAATTATCACAAATGGCACAAAATTAACCTTTCTTTAGTTTACCTGTAAGACTTCAATGCTTCAATCTTTTACTTAACATATTGGTCTCAGATAAACAAGCATTAGGGAAAAAGGAATTGTTGTAACAAAAGCTTAATATTCTCTGTTAAACTCTGATTGTCACTTTAAAATGAAGGAATACCCATTTTAACTGACAAAAGAAGACCTACTGTATTTGATTGAATTTTAGCATTAATGTAATTTATATATCGATAATGGAAATAATGGTAGTAGTTAGCAATATGTTGTCATTTTTTTGGTCTCATACAAATCCTCTACTCATTTGGTGTAGAAACAGGGAGAGGGGGAAGGGCACAGGGGCATGATTTCCCCCCTCCCTTTGACTGAAGAATTATGAAATTTGCCATTTGTGACACAAGCCAGTAACAGTGTACTTTTCCCAACTCTTCTTTAATGAAGTAAAGAATTCTCTCCAATAAAAGTTCCGTATTTCGAGCTGTTGGATTTCAAAAATCACAGGAACCCATTTGTGGTTCCATCATTTTTCACCATGGTAACCCATGAGAATCCACTTTTAGGTTCTGTTAAAAAAAGCATGGATGGTAACTGATTGGTGGTAACCAGTTTTTGAGTTCGGTGATTTCATCAACACTGGACCACCATGCGATGGGGAACAATTGTTCCTGTGAAATCTGACGGCCTGATGTTTGTATTTTATTATTTTCCAATTTAGTAAAATTGCAGTTCCTAATTAATGCAGCCCAGTGCCGACTCATAAATCAGTTTTGTAAATTTTTGCAAGCTCTGAAATGACAAAATCAGAAATTTGCCATATGTGACAGTACCAGATCATCAAGGGACACCAGTAACTAGAACTTCCTATTCCAATAAATTTTTCATAAATTTTCATTCTTACAAATTCAAATTTCTCCAATATCAGCTATTAATGACTTTAAATATATAGTCAGAGAGCCTCAATTTGTTGGCCTTAGATAACATTACGTAGCAACAGGGATCTGTGATTGTCAAGCAATCTTCGATTCGACAATTAAAAATGCAGATCCTTTATTAGGCCTTATCACCTAATTTTTAAAATTCCATTACAGGAAACCCCAGAATCCAAATATTTCTGCAAGAAAAGCTCCATATTTTCAGTTAAATTTGTCTAAAAAGGTAAAAAATTTTGGCATTAGGTAGCAACAGGGATCTTTGGTTGTCAAGCAATCTTCGATTCGACAATTAAAAATGCAGATCCTTTAGTAGGCCTAATCACCTAACTTTTAAAATTTCATTACAGGAAACCCAGAATCCAAATATTTCTGCAAGAAAAGCTCCATATTTTCAGTTAAATTTGTCTAAAAAAATAAAAAATTTTGGCATGTTTCACACACAGCAAATTGTGGTATTCACACTTTAGAAAAATTAGAACATTTTGGGTGTTTTCCTCCCTGGAAAATTGTCTACAGTAGGTACAGTACCTCACTGTCTCTTTGAATCCTCTTTTTCGGAAAATTTTGAATTTCGTGTTGGAAATAAATTTTAATGTGGTAGGCCTACATATTCAAATCTAATCCTGATTAAGCAATGCTTAACAAATGTATTAATGCCCAACTTTATTTCCAGATAAGACAGAATGTAGAACTGCATGCAGGGTATTCCTCTTAATTTTCATGTCATCAAATGCACTTCTGTATACAGTACTCATTTAGTGAAGTGTTAACATTTTAGAGAAACCAGAGAAATTAAAGTTTGACAGCCTTCAGTCATTATTGTGTTCATCACATACATACTGCAGTTTCTGCAAATTATACAATGTACTGTACAGCTATTTTTTCCCTAAAAGAAATGAAAAAAGGCACAAAATTCTGACTTCAAGTTCAAGTTAATAATTCAGTTTATAATTTCAAAAAATGAAAGTGAAAATTGGAGAGTCTTAGCCAAAAATCCATCCATGTGAGCGAAACGTCTGCAAAATGACATGAGTTCACTTGGCAGAACTACAACTTACAGACTTGACTTTTTGTAGTAAGCAAAAATCTGTTGAAATGATTTGAATATTTGCTTTATGGTTCTCAAGAGGCCTCTTCAAAGTTCAAGTGTTTCTGAGGCAATTTGTTGCAAATACAAAAATAATGATATGGAGTTTTGCGGAGTGTTGACTTTTCTTTTGTTAACCCTATATTAATTATCTCATAATACTCATCAGGTACAGTAGTTTATGGTTTTTCTTAAGTTTGTACTGATGAATTTCAAGGACCCAATTTAAACTCCACAAGTGAAACCCTAAGAACATACTAATGTTATAGCTGCCCTTGAAATGAAGATCGTAAAAACAAGTTTATGCCCAACATCAGCCAGATATGGAATGTGCCTCTCATGACATCACAAAATTTGCATATTGTGCTCATATTTATTAATGACTTTTAGCAGATTCGGAAATTGCCTTGTAAAATGGTCAACTTTTGTGATGGAAATTGTGGCTATTTACTTGGTTTTTAAATCTTTCTACATCAAATACCCAACTTTGTCATTTTCATGTCACACTACCTTTAAAATGGGGCTTTCATAACTGTACCAAGAGAATGGAAAAAAAAAATATTTTTTTAACATTGAATGCTGCGCAATTAAATCCCCTCTAAGTTGTGAAGGTTTCAACTCCCTCTTAGATGTATTATCCTACTCTGTCAGAAGTATCTATTTCCTACAAAATTTTAACATCATCAGATTTGCATCAGGTTTTTCCATTTGAAATCTCATTCTCGCTACTGATCTAACAAAGGGTGAAAGATTTGTTGCCTTTGGGGCCTTCCACAAGTAAAGTAGCCAATATATTGAAGCATCTGTACATCATATACTGATACAGTAAAGTCATAAATAGTTTTGGGGGGAGTGAAAAACAGTTGAAGAAAAAATTTGCAAAACATAAAAGTGAGAGCTTAAAAGCTTTCCCTTTGAAGATAAAAGAATTTCAAGTGTGTGAACTTTAATCAATAGCTTGGCAAGCTTCCCTAGCAGTTTATTACTTTCACAAATGCAGTGTGAGAGTTAACCACATGTGGCGATCAGAGAGTACAGGATTTGGGGGAAGGTAATCTAATTTGCTCAGAGAACCTCACTTTCATTCTTGGAGGATTTTTTATGGTTCTTGGCTAACAAGCTCTCTCAACACCAACAGATCTGACAAATATATGTCAGAAGTCATTTTTATTTTTTTGGGGGGGGGAATGATTGTTTGATTGCAGAATATGTAATTCCAGAGTTGGAATCGGAACCAGGCAGCAGTGGATCCCAGACTGCAGAAAAACTTTATTAAAAATGCCTGATTGATTTGATTGATTAGAGTTTTATATTATACTTATCTAATGGCACCCACGGTTTTTCTTTTGTCAGTTGTAGCGCACTCAATTGTTCCCTTAACTTCATTGCTTAAATGCAGAATATCACACATAAGATCCCTGACGGTTGCATTTAACAGCAATGTTTTATGAAGCTCAATCTAACTTGAAAACTTTGGTTAACTTTTCTTGTGCATTGCATCATGTTGCCAGGAGTCAATAAAACTATGGATCACTATTCTCACTCAAACAAGAACATGGCAAGTGAAACATCTTGAAGTGATACTCAACTAAAGGGCTTGAAATAAGCTTGAAGGGGCACAGCCAAAGTCACAGCAAACAATTTGGCTCTTAGCCCTTCACAGCTCGACTGTCTAAGTTTCATCATAGGATATTTCCAATGGGCACCACAGCCGTAGTAAAGGCCTGACACCCAGTTGTTAGTGCTGTTGGTTATTTCAAGCCCTGCAACTATTATCTCTTGTAGACTTACAATTTATATTGATGACAGCAAATTAGGTACACTCAATCAGCTATGCAATGATAATCCCAGAAAGCCCCAGCTCCTGGGCCCAAAGACCCTCTCCCCTTATGCAAAAATAGGCCTGCATCCCTATTCAAGTTTAGATGTAATTTTATTTCTTATCAGTGCATCAATTTAACCGGTGCTTTTATTTTGTCAAGGGTCCTTGGTTCAGTGTGGACCAGGGCCTGCAGGACTTGCTGTAATTTATTTGACTGTTTTGTTAAGTTAATTTGAGATGGAGCTTTTGTCTTTGTCTTTACCAGCATACAGTTTCTGTCAGAGCCAGTTGGATCTCATGGGGACAATTGTTCTCCTTTGCATGGTCTGGTGGTACGTGATGAAATCACGAAACCCAATACTTGGTTACCATCAGTCAGTTACCCACCATTGATTTTTGCACTGAGTCTCAATTGGTGAAAATGGTTCCAGTTACTTTTTGAATGAAGTTGCACAGTCTCAAATTTGCTAGACCAACAGACTGCATGGTCAAGTGGTTAGCTCCACATTGCAGTTGAAAGAAGTATAAGGGAGTTGTAGTCCTGGCCAGGTCATGGCAAAGACTGAAAGATGAAACCTATTTCAATTGTGCTTGGTTTTGATCAGCATAAACAGTGGAGAATGGAAAACAAGCAAGAACTCAAATTTGCTCGTTTCAGTGTCACGTTGTGATGGAGCCACCATCTAAAATATCCATATCTGAAAGTATTGTTCAAGTTAACATGAAATGCAAGCTGTCGCATACAAAATGGAAGTCTCCATACTCTCAAATAGCAAATTTAAGCAGTTATGGTTTCCTTTGGAGTTCAATAGTCTGACATACTCATGTGCAGTTGTGTAATGCATTTCGATAGAAATACAGTAACATATCATGTTGCTTGAAGCAGTAAAACAGAGCTCTCTAAACAGACCATGCTGGAGTTTCTCACAACATGCAGTTCTAAATCGGACATAAATTCAAGGTAGCACTAAGCCAAACTAGGCTCCCCTCTAGTCATAAAGTCAAATTTAATTTCTTGCAGACTCAATTGCCATTCCATTCTGATGGAGATCTCTTTTTTGATTTTCTGGTGGAGGGAGCATAGTCAGATGCGACCAATTGATTTAAGTCTGTTGCTATTCTCTGTTCTCCTTGTTTTCAGTCAAATTTAAAGATAACAGTTTCAGTGTTTCTTGACACTGGTAAATACGTAAATATTCATCTTTGCCCCCGATTAGTTTCAAAGAGAGTGGTGCACACTCTAGATATCATGATGACTTGAAACAAGTCAAGTCTCTATCAGGGATGCACTGTCAATTTGCCTCCCGCAAATTGTCTGCATCCTAGATCAGATCAGGGAAGAAATTACTGAAACATAAACAGATTTACTGCTCCACTGTAATTTCAATCAGGCATTTGCCATTCCTCTATGGGTATGGACACTAGCATGAAATCAAATTGATATGGCATGCCAATGAATTTACACTGAATTCTATCCTATACTGGTCAGTTTTCATTCTTTCAGGAGAGGCTGCAAGAAGGTCATTTAATATGTTCATAACAGTGGACTAAATTTAGAGGCAATTAGTCGTGACCTCATTTTGTCCAAAAATGCTCTTTATCATCGGTGTAAAATATTACTCTCTTGATATTGTCTCCATCTTATGTTTAGTGGTGCATTAAGAAAGGAAACATATCTTGTGTGATGAGGAGCAGAAACAGATCTAGCGAAGATGTACTGTAAAAGTTTACAGGTATGAGGAGAAGAGAAAATATCTAGAAAAGATGTACAAGTATAGTGGAGCTGTTAATATGACTGTTTTCATTGCATACTATGATCACTGTTTTCAACATGAGATCAGTGGTGTTCAGAAAAAAATAAAACTATAGCTTTGCAACTGGCTTGAAAACTAAATTGTAACTGGCTTGAAAACTAAAAATATTAGATGCCACCATTTTCTTTTAACAGATTTACAATATGCAAACCTTTCAGTATCAGCCTGTGTACATCAATCAAACTTCGATCCATATCATTTTTAGTTTTCAATATTATTTGCATATTTATTATGTGAATAAAGTTACTATGGAGTAATGTTCGTAATAGAATGCATTATGTACCTTGTCATGAAAATATTGCCCGTTTGAGCAGTATTGTACAGTAGCTACTGTAAGATGCTGAGCAGCCAACGTACTGTACACAGGCACTTAATTGAGTCCCATACAGCCTGGCATGTTCTCCGACCAAATGTTCATGTTTCCCCAAACACCACAAATTTCAGCCTACTGAGACCTTATCTAGCTACATATTTTTCACTTTTTAAAGTAAGAGAGGAAAAAAATTAAAATAAATGACTGTAAAGTGGGATAGATGAGATGGGGGTAAGGTGCTCATATATGTGCAGGCTAGCTACAGTGATGTCTACTTGAGCATGTTTGCATGCTTTACTGTGCCGAAGGTGTCTAACTGTAGTAACACTTTAAGGACTAAAATTGCCTCCTTGATTAAATTAGTTGGTTGCATTGGTGAAACTATGGAGGTGTTTGTCACCAATTTGGGCTAACTGCACAGCATTGCAAGAGACCATACATATCATGTGATCCATATGTTATCCTATGAACACTTTTGGTCTCAATTTATTTTTGAGATCTACATACATTTTGTTTTATTGGCATTCCATAAATCTGCATGTTAACAATTTCTTAGCCGGCTGCTGGTTGACATATTTCTAAAAAAGAATTTAGATGTAAATTTAGTATTGGATTTGTATGGTACGTTTAATGCCGAGTCCAAGAAATCTGGTCCTCAAGTTTCAAATTTCAAATGCAAACCTGGTATTAGCTCAAAATTACAAAGTACCTGATGGTCTTTCCCTATTTTGGCATTTACGCAGGCCTATATTACAATATTATATCTATTTAAGCAAGTAAATCGTACAGCAATTTACATTACGAACTCATCCGCTTAGAGATCTAAACTCTGGTTTTGGAATCATAAACTGGGTATCTGTTACCAAATCCAATTACATTTGGTTTCTGTGAACATGGCTAATTTATTCTCAGTGACTTATGAGCCGCCTTCTTTGGGTAATTAAAGGCTTTCTGTCCATAACCTAAACAAAAGATTCAATTCTGCAATCATCATTGAACATTTTAGTGGCTATTATCTGCAGTGTTAACTGGCTGTGTAATCAACTGGAAAAAGTTCCTCACAGGCCAGGGGTTAAAAGCTGTTCCACAAGAGATAGTGGTTTCTTACAACAAATAAATGAACAGATAAGGAGGGTTTTATTACACCCAACTTCCCCTTTGTGAGGTCTGGTTAAAGTGTCCTCATTTTTAAGCAAGTGATGTCATAACGAAAAAGATATTTTCTGTTTCATTTGCCACAAATTTTAATTTACTTCCTTTTTTGCTATAGTATTTCTGTGACAACAAGTACGTACTGTTTAATTTCCAATTGACATAGTACTATGGAAGCAGCTGGAACAGTTTTCAAAAAAAAAAAAAAAAGGCATGTGTGCATGCATGAAACTTCAAAATTTTACCTTCACAAACAAATCCTTACATGATATGATAAAAAAAAAAAGAAACGCTTGAGATACATAGGATCAGACTGGACCATGTAAATTTGTGCATTTACCGTAACGGTTCTGTATGTAGTGTGCACTTAGTACATGCCCATATATGCATCCAGGACCAGACCACACTTAGACACATAGAACCTGGACAGGGCCCGTCTACATAGAACATGCCTGCTATCTACAGTAGCTCTCCATATAAATGCATGTGGGACTTTGCACACAGTTCAGTGTTTGTGTACATACTGAATACTACTGTTAGTGCCTGACCAGAAAGGAGATTTTGTACATGCATTGGCCACAAATATTTGTAAGTTTGCAATGTGCAATTTGCAGAATATCAGTGCATCACATAATGTGGCATAGGCCTATAGCCATATAACTTGCACAGCTATACTCTACAGTAATGATATGTTTGGTAGAACATAGTTTGCTGAAAAATTGATGTTTGTGTGAACACACAAAGACATGAGGAAGCATATTCTTGAATTTCTCTTCTTTAACTGCTTGATACCTTTCCTACCGTATTTACTCTATTAAACGCCCCCTCTCTAATAAATGCCCCCCCCCCACTTTTTCGTCACATTGCATAAAGTGAAATTGTTAATTCCAAAGACAATATGGTAAAAGGAAAATGAAATAGTCCTGCCTTGAAGTAACGAAATCTCCTAAAGTCCCATACTGTATCCTGAAGTAAAAGGCATGTTTCTGCAACTAATTTCTGTTGATATCCATCACGCTATCACATACCGCGAACCTATACTGCTTCATTTGCGGTTCGAAAGTGGTACTGTACATACCGTAGGTACAGGTAAACAAATATTCGCTAGCCTATCCGAACAGCCTAACATAAAAATCGAAATTCAACACAGGAAAACTGTTTAACAGTGAAATGGTGCTACTCACGGTAACTATTATGCAATTACCGTATGTACGTGCGTATAGCCGGCCGGTCAGTATAGTACCATGAGGCCAGCTGGCTGTATACTGTGCACAGCATGCATGCATGCATATACTGCGGGCACGTAAAAAAGTCACTTCGGTGTGTAATGTTACATATCAAGATGTCGGCGAAAGTTGATCACACTTGCAAAGTTCAGAGTGCTGTTCGTGGCTACCATATTTATAGAGAAGTTTGGTCACTGATCATTGGGGAGGAGCTCACAGCGGATTGTGAAGCATGACAACCAAATGGACAAATACAGTACAGTATGCCATATGTAGCAGTTTATCAGAAGTCACATAAATTTGACTCTAATAAACGCCCCCCTTAACGAAAATTTCACGCCCCCAGGGCGTTTAATAGAGTAAATACGGTATATCACCCTCTGATTTGGTCTACATCATGTGTGCAGAGGGTACACTGAATTGGTAACCCCAAGCTGCCTGCCTCACTGGCAAAAAGGTACATGCAACTTGCTTGACATATTTTTACACGTTGGCTCCATGCAAAAATGTCACCTCCTAAGCATGTTGTGATGCTCCTTCTTAAGAAAGCGACATAGACCCCCAGTAGATCAAAGGCGGTGTGGGGTGTGACTGGTATCTGAGTTTGTTACATGGTCTCAGCCCTCTAATGAGCTTTGCTTTCATTGTGTTCACACTGCTTGAAAAGTGATAAACACATTCGTGACTACACTGTTAGGTAACCCCAAATGTTTTGTAACTTTTTGTGTATTGTGATATATATTTTTTACTGTCAATCAGTTAATCTGGTGTGAAATGTGAGGATATCAAGTGTCAGTGTAGTGAGCTTCATTTCCTCCCTGAAGCGATAAGAGATAATCAGGCAGGGAAGGAAGATGTAACAGAAAGTAAGAAGGAGCTTTTCATCATGAGCCATTCCCCCCCCCCTCCCCTTAGTACGTTACTCTAGCTGTGGGGCTTTGGTCTGCTCCGGAGCCAGCTAGTGTGGGATTATTTGTCATAAATATTTCCAAAACTTCTCTCCAATCTATAAACTGCAATTAAGGATAGAATACAAAAATGATGTAGCTGCAAGAGCCTCTCAGATTATCATTTTTCAGAGTCCATGTATGTCATGCAGTTACAGTCCCTAATTACCATGTAACAATTTTATTCTAACCAAGTGAGTACCTCTTCAGCATTGAAATGTTCAGGTCAGCATGTCATTCTCAACAAATTGACAAAATCATAAGGGTTTTTGAACCTCATGCATGGTTTAAATCTACCCCTGCTGATATGTAAAGAAAGTAAAATCATAGCTGTACTTCCAGTTTTGTCTGCTTAACCATTCTATCCAATCACAGTAAAATTACCTAGGGATTATATACCTCAGTCAACTGCCTGAAGTTGAAATAAGCATTTAAAGCCTAAACATGAAATGAGCCGGGGTCCTGGGTTCATTTATTTCCGTGATATTTCTCAAGCAAAGATCATCAATCTGTGCTACATCAATTGATAATTAGAAGCCAGACTAAAATACACCACAAATCACAATTTATTTGAGTGGTTTGCGCAGATGGAATGAGAAGTAAGCTGAATATCCAATTCCTACTGAAATATTTCTATCGAGCAGCTTTAAAAATGGAACCTACTCCCATACTTAGTGCTGCATAAGCAGTGGAAGTAGACAATCACAACACAGTGAACCACAACTGGAAAAGAATTACTGTGGCTGGCCTAACTAGTTAAACCAGTCGGCTAGAAACTGATCCAGACATTTCAAAAAGGGGGGACTGAACTTAGAGGAAGTGGGTAACGGGGACGTACGTGATTCTCTGTCTGAATATCTCAGTGGTGTAAGAAGAAATATGAACGGGGTTGGGGGAACAGTTTTTGGTCATGCACCTCTCTCTACCCCATTGACCAAAGGAACGTTTTTGATGCTGAATTTTTCGCTTTTTTCTAAGAGCAAGAACATTTTTCTTTTAATAAAAAAAAAATTTGATTTTTTCTTAAGTTTGAACACTATACTGTAGTGCACACAACGAATATTTGGATCCTTTTACAGGTTTGTACAACTCTGTAGGGCCACAGTCTGAAAGGACTGAAAAATCTGACCAATCAAAATTACTGATTTATATGCACATGATATAAATACAGTGAAAGTTGTCTGACGCTTGTTCCAGTGACAACTTTTGACATAACTTTGTGTATATATTCAGTTGAAAAGATGGATATGAGTATGGCCAGCAGAGGCAAGACAAACACGTAGAAATGTGCAACAACCTGTACTTTATAACTGTGGAAGCATAAGCTATTCCTATAGGAATGCTTGGAAAAATTGTTGAGGAGGTTGCTTAGGCAGTCGACATTACTGGTGAGTTGTAAACTAGGCCTAGTATGCTAGCTATGTACACACTTTAAGTATAGTTGCAAACTATGTGCTGTTCTCTGAGCACTGTTGAATCGTAATATGTATAGCAGTAGTGTGCACCTGCCAATCGTGGGTGTGCATTCCCAAATTGTTTTCTTGACAATGTGCGAAAGCCAGTGGTATAGTGTGTGTGTGGCACTATCATGCGACTAAAAATCGTGACAACGATTCAAAACTCGGTCACGACGGTTTAGTTGAGTTGCTACACATGAAGTTGTATAGTCTGCTGTTAGCTTAAAAGCCCTCCTTAAAAATTTTCTGTTTGATATACTTGTAAATTGTTGCCTCTGGATTGAAAGTTTTAGAAAGAGGCTGAAAATTGCTCATCATTTTTGGTATTTTGATGCCTTTTCATTGACTAAATACAATTTGATCATTTTTGCTGCAAGTTGGTCAAAAAAATGTGGAAAAAAAATATTTTAAGACCTGGAAAAAATGTGAAATTCAGGGAAAGCCAAGATTTCTTAGAAAAGTCTCATGGAAATTTTCACTAATTAAGGGACATTTCATAAATTTATTCACAGTCAAGTGCTCTCACTGGTTACATCAAACTTGAATGTGGTGCCTCACCTTAAACTTGCTATTTTATTAGGAAGTTAAGAGGAATGTCATGGAAGTTCTGAGATTATTTAGTCCTGGGAAAGTCATAAAAATTGATTCCCCAAAAGTGCAGGCATCTTAAATGCTCTTTCTAGGGTTTATGCATTGGTAATGCAGATGGGGATAAGGTACTTGCAGTCATTGATTTATAAAAGCACTTTAACCTGAAAATGTGTTGCATTTTGCCGCCAAAAATTTTTTCCTGCTTGGATGTAACAGAACTTAAGCTGCACTCCTCTACCCAAAACCTAGAAAGTTGGGAAAGATACATATCTCCAGCAACTTTTGGATAATTGGTGGCAATATTTTTCTCTGGCTGTTGTTGGAAAAAACTGCTCGGCCCCAGAGATGCATGCACAAGCCTATGAGCATGTATAATTTATATAGGATGTGAGAGATTTATATTATGCAGTATTAAAGATCAGCGTATCCAATAGTGTATAGTCAAGAGGCAGCTAAAATTGACAAATCTAATGATGCTGTGAGCATGTAGGTATTTTTAATACAGTCGTATAGAAAGAATTAACATGGAATTGTAGCTGCTGTACATTACGTAAAATAGCCGGACTTTTAGGCAGTTTAAGTTGGGTTTTTACTTGATGTTTGCACCTACAGTTTGTATCTACTCCAACCTTAAAATCAGAAAATATATGATAAAACCCAGTAAGCATTGTATTGGCCATAAACTGTGGGTGTTAACAATCAATTAAAAACCCCACTTACCACCCAGAAGTCGGGCTTTAGGCTGTTTAGTGGTAGGCAGTTTTAGTAAGGGCCATTTCATGTAATGTAGTAAAGGTGTCAAAGTTTCCTGGCTATTTTGCATCGGGTTGACGTATTGAAGTAACACACTGTTCCAAGGCTGCCAGTAAGCGTGCAGTTTATCCCTTGCACAATGTGTAATGACCCACATCATCATTAAATTAGCATACTAAACTATAGCTGAACAAAAAGGCAGTAAGCACTGATGTGCACCAGGGAGTGCCGTAGCTCCTATGCAGCATTGAGTCTCTGCTTCTCATTTGAGTTATAGCTGATACTTAAAAGGAAAATGCAGTCACCCCAACTTGAAATAGTGTGGTAGACTGTCCTGTTTCATGATTAGCTCATGAGAGTCATGTGACCAAAGTTTTTCTCCTTAAATGGAAAATATACTGAAAGTAACCACAGCTTGGCTTAAATGAAGATATGCCATGTTGAAGTCCTAGAAAATATGATCAAAGATACTCTACAGGGAAATAAAAGGAAAATTGTGAGATTTAGCTGTTGTTCAAAGGAGTTTGGTATAGGGAGACTCAGAAAGTGCATACTCTTGTCCTTTAATAGGCATCAAATAATCTGATTCCTGAAAACCTTAAACTAGTAGAGTTCAGGCTTGGGGTGATTACATCTCAATGTAATCGATTACGATTGCGATTACTTCATATTTTACGATTGCGATTATGATTACGATTACAGCTAAAATTGAAAGCAATTGATTACGATTGCGATTACATTGCAATGTAATCATGATTGCAATCGTGATTACATTTTCTTTTCACATAGACAATGTAGTAGGCAAAACAATCCAGTGACCACAACTGGAAAAAGGCCATGGACATTGCTCTAGATAAGCCCAGACAGAACCAAGTCCTCCCAAAGTAGAGATAATTGAACCCATTCACTTCTCACTCATTTTAAGCTGGAACATCCAAGAAAGAGGGACAATTCAATGCTGTCATTCCAACAGAAGAACCAAGCACTGAAAAAATTGTTTAGTAACTTTACTTCTTTGTTCAATTCAACTTCAATGTAATCAGAAATGAAACCCGATTGCGATTACTTTCCCATTGTAATCGATTACGATTGCAATTACTTTGCGATTTTCACAAAAGTAATCGATTGCGATTACAACTACTTCAAAACGTGTCATCGATTGCAATCGATTACGATTACTGATTACGATTACCCCAAGCCTGGTAGAGTTTAGGCAGTGAAGACACTTGTCTTGTGCTACACACATCTCAGACAATAATTTTCCTTGTTAGTAAATATTACCAGCAGTTAAAGAATGTAAATTTTATTTCAAAGCTGAACTGCTAGATGTAATGCTTTTAAAGGGTATAGCTCACTTAGCAGACATATGCTTACCCCTTGGTACATCTAATTTGTGTTATTTGCACTTCCCGCACGAGTTTCTTTATTAATTTTTGCGAGAAAATATCCCTTTTTCCTATTTCAGTGCAGCATGGGAAACATTTTTAGGTATCATGTGACTATGTCATCATTATCAGGGAATAATTTATCCAGTATCGCTTCGCAATTTGCGACACAAACAGGACAAATTGCTACACAAATTAAAAGTTGTGTGGCAATTTTTGTGTGCATAACCCTTGCATTTTCACAAACAATGTGTAAAAGACCTCAAAAATCTTCAAAACTGCTGTGCAAAATTTAAATGCTTAATTGTTCCCTGATTATATTGACTCCTGCAGGTTTTTAAAAAATTGCATTTTTTTCTTCATGAAGAAATAGTATAACAGTGGAAATGTGCAATTTAGTCATTTTGGTCAAAACAGTGAAATCATTTTGCATGTTTTGGATACCAGCACACCAAGATCAAAGCAGCTTTATCTTGACAATGGTCGCTCTTTATGTTTGTAACTTTGAAAAAGGAAAAAATCTTCAAGAAAGAGAGTAAAGTCAAAGAAGAAGAACATTGTGACCTGTCAGTCAAATTTTGTTACTTAAAATAAGGTGACGGAAGGAAATCAAATTATTTTCAAGCACACAAGTGAAAAAGCCTAACTCATACAGTATTGCATCACAGTTTGTAATGTATAGCAGTCAGCTAGCCCTCTTAGCTCATTCAGCCAATATACAGAGCTACTATAAAACCTCAGGGGTGATAACTCAATTATTTTACTTACTGGTAGTAAAAGACAAAGAGCCGAGATTTCAAAACATTTTTGAATTCCTTGCTAAAAAGTCATAGGTCGACAGTCTCAACTGTACGGAATTAAAAAATAGCTTCAGTTGGGGTCCAGGGGTTTCTTGGAAGTTTACCATATGTCCAGATGGAAATTTTAGTCTCTAGAGAGGTATATATATTTTTTTTTAGTCAAAACAATATTTGGTCAACCCAACTAGTAACTAGCCTGCTGTAAGCAGGCCATTGTGTTTGCGTTTCAACTACTACATTCAAATATCAAAAATCTTACTTTCGCTACTATAAATAATACTTTGAGTCTTTCAACAGCCTCACTGTTGAACAGTCAATGTTTCCAACTAAATTACATGGCATACTTACGGTTTACAATAGCCTGCCAACTTTCTAGCGAATCTCATTAACGACGACCAAATATGACGTCAGGACAAAAATTAAAATACTAAATTATATTTTGCGTAATAGGCAATATTTATGCACCGAACGTATGGCCTGGTACACATTTTCCACCTACAAAAGCTAATTAGGTTGTTCGCCATTCGTTTTATCAGTTGTGTGTACCAAAATAGACTATTCATACTTGTTTCGTGCACCACGTGACCATCTCATGTTTACTAATTCGTCCCTCAAAATGCTGGATTTCTGTAAATGGAAACTGGACGAAGGTTTGCAGACTCTGTATATTATACTGTATAGAGAGGTGTATTATGATTTTGAGAGAGGGCCGTCTTTCGGCTACTACAGAGCCTGCTCCGCAGGCTAACTCGTAACTGACCTAAGATGGTGGGGTGGGGGGGGGAGTGAGGGGGGAGAACAAAATCTGAAGGAGGCAAATGGCCCCTCTGTCCCCATCTCTCATAGTACCACCACTAGATGGAACACAGGAATATTCCCAAAATGAAGGTAAATAGGAAAGACAACCTCTCCTCTCCCCAACAGAAAAGAAAAATTGATTTTGAATAATATTGTAAGTATTTGCATTGGCCCAAAAAGTAACTAAGCTGGCCAGCACTTGTCTTTTATGCATCTCATTATTCAATTACTTAATTGCTAAATATATGTCTTGCATTATCTAATTACGAAAATATGCATTTCATTATTTAATTTTTTGAATTACAAAATTGTGCATGTATATGCATGCATGTATGCATCTCAGACCTCAGATGGAATTAAGGCACCACCAACTGAATTATAGTTTTCCTGCATACATGTTAATTATTGAATAACTTAAAATGAAGTGAAATTTTACCCCCAAATTACATAATGCAAAACAACCTCATTTTTTACCTTGAAAGAGCCACATTTTATATTCTGCAAAATTATAAAAGATAGTTGCTGTAGAAATAATAGAGGATTCTAGTATATTTTAACATTGTTTCATGTGTAAAAAAAATTACTTCACTTAGCAATCTTGACTGCATGTGCATCACCTCTAGTCAACCCAACTGCATGTTTCCTCACTCAGAGAAACAGTGCAAAAAAATTTAAAGTAGCCCTGAAATTTAATTTGCAAATCTCATAACCACCAGTTGGAGCTCAGGGGGGAGGCATACATAGGGTAGACATTTGTCCGGCTTTAAAGCGACTCATTGAGTTGGTTCATGAAATTCCACAAATTTTTCCAAACCTGTTAAGTTTTCTTCACATACCAGTGACAAATGGTCAAACTTAGACAATCCCCATATCCTACAGACAAATAACTGTTTTATGAGTGAGTACTTAACGGTTCAATTCGGTTTTCCAAAATTTGTGACCAGACACTTTTTCAAATTATGCACAAAACTGTTAGTCGGGACATTACAAAATTCAAAATTTTAGCTTTTCCCGTAACTACTGGATAGGAAGCCCGACTTATTATGCTATCTATACATGAATCCGGATAGCAAATGATGGTCTGATTTCAGTCGGCCATAGCTGGGGTCCATCACCTTTAAATCTTTCGATATCCTTGCTTACCTCTATCATGGATGGTTGTACACTAATTTCCATCTTAAATTCTCCAAATTCACTAAATATGAGGGTTTGAAATTCATGTAAACAATAAATAAAGACAGTTTTACGCTGATGGACCCCACTTATGGCGGCCTACAGTCACTAAAAATAAGCGCTAATCGGATTCGTCTATAAGCATTGCCATGTTGTAGTTACCATTTATCACTCTTTCCAAGTTATCAATATCAACTCAGCGAGCCCCTTTAACCTGGTCAATCCAGCCTGGGCTATCCAGCCTGGGCTTTCAAGCACATCTCCCTTTCGGTTCACACTGAGTTGGATGTTTAAAATTCCTATTCTCAGAGATGATGCATGCATGCCTCCATTTTCAGACAATGTTTCCCAGCTTCTTCCTTCTAATTGTTCCACTAAATTTGAACTCTGGGTCTATGGCCATATGAGGGGTTTATGAAGCCAAGGGGTTTATGGGGATGCATTATGCACCATTGAATATATGGTGGCACTCAGAAAAGCTGTGTATGATTGTCCTCCTTCAGTACGTCATCAGGGAATGACCAGCCCTAGGCATCCATTGGGAGGGGATTTGCATGGATAGTAACTGGTCCGCTATCTTCATTTGTAAGCACGCATAGATCTAGCATATACGTCCGATACACGAACCCGGACAGATTGTGATGGTCTGATTTTAGTTGGCCATTACTGGGGTCCATCACCTTTAATCTTTAAATTTCCTTCCTTACCTGTTCCATCGATAGTTGTACACCGAAGTGTATCTTAATTTTCTCAACTTCACTGAATATGAGGATTTGAAATTCATGTAGACCAGTGGTTCTCAAACTTTTTCAAAATACCGCCCCCATAATGCATCCATGACTGATCCAACGCCCCCCCCCCTCCCACCCAACATGCCATCATATTTATATAAGTCTAAACTCTAAAGACCAGTTCATGTAAACAGGGAAACACAAAAGGATGGAGTCTCTGAACTTGATATTTTTTCTTGCAGTCAAATCTTTGAAAAAAAAACATGCATAATAGCTGAATAGCATGTCTTTCAAAATGCTTTGATTGTACAGACACTGCGAACCACTCTGCAACATCCTAGGTTCCTTTATTGAAAGAATGTATTGGAACCTCCAGGGACCCTCTAGTCAATGCCAATGCCCCCTTATTGCTTGCAAACTCCTCAGCGCCCCCCTTGAAACTTTTCAACACCCCCCGGGGGCGGTAGGGACCACTTTGCGAACCATTGATGTAGACAATAAACAAAGACGAAGGCTGATGGACCCCACTAATGGCTGCGCACAGTCACTAAAAACAAGTCCTAATGGGATTCGTCTATAGCTAGCAATGAAATTATCAAGCAGCAGCAAAAGCATTTGAAAGTAGTTTTCACTCCAATTTTTTTCTTTTTTTTTGACATGACTTAAAGGCATATTTTCATCATCCCAAACAGTTCCAATTCTCCCAACCTACTTACTTCTAGCCCCTCCCACATTTTTCTAAAACTCATCTTTGTCCAGACACAATCCTTGTTTATTGCTTCATGGCTTGTCCCAGTGGCCATACAAGTCCATACTGTGTAATCAAGACACTCTCAGTGCCCATGCTGTGTAATTTAGCAATGATGCATTGTTTGAATGTGATGCCAATCAAAGAGCTGTACCAATTGAGAGTTTTGATATATGCATACTGAAACTGTAGTTTAGGGTGACGAATGACTGCCTTTAAGAATATCTTCTTCTTTGTGTCAGGATGACACAAGAATATCTTCTTTCCTGTGTCAGGAAGAATTTGTTTCTCCAAGTAAATCTCATCTCATCACAGCACAAGCGGAGCAAAAAATCACTCAGCGAAAATGTGCAATTAGAGAGAAATGTTGACTGATGGTGTAGGGTTGTAATGTCACACTCTCGGACTTGTCTCTGATTTATTATTCTCATGTGAGATCAGGTATGAAGCAGTAGTGAATAGGGGACAAATTGTATGCCAGCTGGAGAGGATTGTAAGATTACTTGTAGTGTGTTTTAAAGGCTGGAAAAAGTAAAACTGAAGAGGCTTCATTTAGGTAGAAATATTTTGCTTGGATTGAACCAGTGCTTTAAACCGACGGAGAGTAAACTATATACCCATCGTCTTCCTTGTTACGTTGATTTATTACTGCTGGAACCAGGCCCATTACCAGCAGATCTATTTCCAAAAGGGTTGCATTTCCATTTGAAAATAAGAAAAATGATTCACAGCATTTGAATAAATTTATGAATAAGACCACCCACCATTGCAGTGGTGGTTGTGCTAACTTGAAATAAGACTGAGAGATTGGAAATTTAGTTCGACTGGCCTTGCATCAAGCAGAATTTTATTTTATGGCACTGTGGCCATCAGTACAGGCAGTGATCCTGAGGGTGGGGGGTGGAAGGGATTCACCCCCCACAAAATTGGATGGGGGATACTTAACACTATATCCCCACGTGAAAACAGATTCAGAAACTATGTAAAAAGTTAAGTATGCTATATGAAAACTTCTTTAGTTGAACGGAAAACTAAAAGTTTGTTAGTTAGTTAGATGGAGTTTACGGCCCAGTTTCCAACCTATTGGTTCAAGTCGAGCCGGTCACAGTCTTTTTTCCAGTTGTTGCTCACTGGTTTGTTTTCCCCACTTCATTGCTTATGTCGAGCACCATGCACAACAGCAGTAGGTTCCTTTTAAGAGTTGTATGACTTGACCTGGGAAGCAAACCCAGGCCCACCTTGTGAGGGGCAGATGCTCTACCGTTAGACCAAACGTGGTCTAAAATATTACAAAAATCCACTTTAAAATGTAACATAAAACTATTTTAGAAGGAAACATATCTGTTTGTGGCTTGACAGTTCTGTAAACCCATGGAGTAACAAAAACATGAACATCATACACATCGGCCTATTCACCAATATTCTCCTTTGCTATCAACTTTGAAAGCGATCATCCATAAGTTTATTTCTCTGCTTGAGATAGAATGTAAATATGGTATCCAGTTTTTCTTACATACATATTCTGGTATGATGACTTAAATACGAACGAATATAGTTAAATGCCATCAAAAAAGAATTTTAAAGTAATTGCCGGACGCACCGTAATTGGGGTTCGAAAGATTTAATTCAGTTACAACTTGGGTTTCTGCTTCTCCAGATGGGTTTTTTAAATACAGCAGTTTAACCCCTTCGCTACCCATAGTTTTGCTGCGAAACCATAATTTACCATGAATATACGCATGGTTATGCAGCAGCCTGAACCACAGCACTCAGCTGTGTTTTGGTATGGCTAATAATAAAAAATCTATGGCATACAACTGTGTTTTGGACATGGAATAGGCTTGAAGGGGAGACATTTAACACATGCATTCTCTTGGGGCATAGCGAGAGCAAATATGGTGGCCACCATACAAAAAACGTAGCCTTTCGTGGAACTGGTTCATACAGTGTGTGTATAATGCATAGGGCGGTATGGCGGGATGGACCCTTTCCACAGGGAAAGGGTTTTTACAGTGATTTTTACTTTGAAATCGTTGTTATTTTTATTCCTTGCGGCTCAGTTTTATTGACTTTCTTTCAGTCTCATTTAAGAAAAGTATTAGAATTATTTAATCTAGAAAGTACAGACCATAAACAATTACTTAATAGGCCTTTAGAATACTAGTACAGATGTGATTTTAAACAGTGTACAGTACATGAAAATATTGAGTCATTGTACATTTGTAAAGAGTGAGTGTGTCGATAAGAAACTTGAAATGCTCTGTTATGCCTGACATGCCTTGAAATAACTAAAAATTAGGCCTACTATGGAAATGGAAGATGTACAGTATAAAGAAATCAATGATACTCAATGACAGTGGTGTAGCTACAGGGGGAAGGGAACAATTGCCCCAATGGCTCTATAAAGGGAAAAGTTTGGAATTTTGCCTTTTTGTGACACCAGTCAACTAGACTACAGTGTGGTTTTCCAACTCTTCTTTCATGAAATTCCGAATTTAAATGAAAAGCTCTTTTTTTGTAATTATTTGTTTTAATGCAAAAACATGAAATTCAAATAAAATGGTTTAGCTCATTTTGCACACTGCATCATTGCACAGACTTGTTCTGATTTCACTTCAATAGTGTAGGACTGACTACCCATCTACCCAGTCATCAGTATGAACTTAATTTCCATCATGATAACATTAAATAAGATTGGAAAAAAATAGAATATTTGCTACAGTGGCATAGCCATGGGGAGGGTTTTGGGGGCTAGAACCCTCCCCCCATGACCCAACCTTGCACTGCAAAATACACCTAAAATAGCTGTTTTTCTCCCTATCCTTAGACTTTTCCCTCATGTCCTGCCCCAACTCCTCCCCCCCCCCCCCCCATGACACCAAAATCCTCCCCATGAGACAATCCTGGCTACGTGCCTGATTTACAGTCCAAGCAGACCAGACTCCAATTGGATCAGTAAATAAAAGGGAAGAAATATTTTAATGTAAAAAAATTACAAAGATTTTACAACCAGAGTTTCTTACCCATTCTTATGATTTGAGAGAAGAACATTTCATTTCTATTTTACCCTAGTATTTTGATCAATACCCTGAATTTCCCCATATATGTCTTGCAAACCTTTGTGCAGGGAAAGTACATAGTTCTAATTTGCTGTTTGTTCCAGTCGTTTGAAACCTTGTTGATACCATTTGACCATCCTCTGTTCTTGTGTACAGTGAATATCCCTGTGGGCCACTATTACCAATCTGGGACACAGTGACATATTGTATGGTACTGTGTCTGCAAAGGGATCCTATAGCAGTTTCAACACATTGATGTGGCATTAGTGAGAACACAAGGCCACACAGTAGACATGCTCTTGAATTTTGAGCAATGTGCAGAATAACCATAGGTACCCCTAAAAATGTTGTGTGAATACTTGGGTTTTTCTTAAAGGGAAGTATTGTGTTTAAAATGCTCCAAAGAAGAGTAGAAGAAAATGGCTCAGACACTATCCAACAATTCAGTCTTAATCATAGACCACAGCAGTAGGGACATCTCTTCAAAATAATATGCCCAAGGAGAACCGGGTGTCTAGAAAAGTAAGACCTAGAAACATAAGATCTACGACCTAGAAACTTAAGACCCTCAAAGATAAGGGTGCATGATTTTTTATCAAGGTCTTACTTCTAGACACCTGTGTGTAGGCCCCGGAGAAAAAGTCCCAATGTCGTTGTCAGGAAGACATCCAAGATACTGCAATACATATTTTAGAATATGATTAATGTGAAAATGAACTAAAAAAGGGATGTGGTACGTTGCTTTTTTATCAGGGTCTTACTTTTCTAGACACCTGGATACTGTTTTACATATTTTGGAAAATGATTAATGTGAAAATAAACCAAAAATTGGGTATGTGGGATTTTTCATCAGGGTCTCACAGAAGAATTTGTTAAGCCGATTTTAGGAACCCTCCAGGATACTGTAATACATATTTCAGAACAATTTAAGGTGAAAATGAACCAAAAACTAGACATGGTTGTTTTTTCCATCAGGGTCTTACTTTTCTAAACACCCACACACGTGTCTAGAAAAGTAAGACCCTGATGAAAAATAACCAGCATCCCGTTCTTGATTTATGTTAGCATTAATCATATTGTAAAAAATGTATTACAGTATGCCGGAGCATTCCTGAAAACGGCATTATAAATTTTTCTCCAGGTCTTACTTTTTTAGACACCCACGCAGGTGTCTAGAAAAGTAAGACCCTGATGAAAAACAACCACATCCCATTTTAAGTTCATTTTCACATTAATCATATTCTGAAATATGTGTTACAGTACCCTGGAGGGTTCCTGAGAATGGCTTTACCAATCTTTTCCCCGGGTCTTACTTTTCTAGACACCCACGCAGGTGTCTAGAAAAGTAAGACCCTCATGAAAAATCCCCAACATCTAGTCTTTGGCATATTTTTGCATTTATCTTAGCCTGAAATATGTATTGCAGTATCTTGGAGGACTTCCTGACAACAACATTACAACTTTTTTTCTGGGTCTTACTTTTCTAGACACCCACACACGTGTTTAGAAAAGTAAGACCGTGATGAAAAATATCCAGCATCCCGTTCTTGATTTATTTTAGCATTAATCATATTGTAAAAAATGTATTACAGTATGCGGAGCATTCATGAAAACGGCATTTTAAATTTTTCTCCGGGTCTTACTTTTCTAGACACCCACACAGGTGTCTAGAAAAGTAAGACCCTGATGAAAAATAACCAGCATCCAGTTCTTGATTTATTTTAGCATTTATCATTTTGTTAAAAATGTATTATAGTATCCCGGAGTGTTCCTGAATATGGGATTATGAATTTTTCTCCTGGTCTAACTTTCCTAGACACCTACACAGGTGTCTGTAGAAAAGTAAGACCCTGATGAAAAATAATGCACCCTTTACAGTATTTTTGAGGGTCTTATGTTTCTAGGTCTTATGTTTCTAGGTCTCAGGTCTCAGGTCTTATGTTTCTAGGTCTTACTTTTCTAGACACCCAAGGAGAACCATGGATGTTGCATCATTTGAAATGTTGAAAGTTTGGGTGAGCAAATTATTCTTGAGCAACAAACAACTGAATTTCTATCTGTGGGAAACTTATTTCTCAAAGAGAAGGCTACAATACTGCCTTATTTTGACAATCTATCACCCTGTGTCAATAAATATTACTTTTAAAAGGATTAAATTTTCTTGCAAAACAAATGCAATAGTTCCCTTTAAGCAGTTTTGGTTTTGATGAAAAGAGAAACCTATGCATTCATGATGGCGTGTGTGTGTATGTATGTGTGTATGTGCATGTGTATGTGTGTGTATGTGTGTATATGTGTGTGCGTATGTGTGTGTGTTTGTGACACTTTGCTTGTTTACATGATATCTTGAGAAGGGAAGATCTGACAGTTCTCAAACTTGGTACACAGTTACCCTATGTTAAGAGGAAGAACCCTGTTTATTTTGGTTGAGGTCAAAGGTCATCTGGGGTCACAGGGGGTCAAAAACCAAAATTCTTGTTTACACAATATCTCAAGACAGGAAATTTGGATTAATTTCAAACGTGATATATTGATGTGTTATGATGTAAGGAAGAACCCTATTGATTTTGGTGGAGGTCAAAGGTCATTTGGGGTCATGTGGGGTCAAACCCCGAAATCCTTGTTTACACAATATCTCATGGTAGAAAACTTGAATTAATTTCAAACTTGATGTGCTGATGTGTTATGATGTAAAAAAAAACCCTATTGATTTTGGTGGAGTCAAAGGTCATTTGGGGTCACGTGGGGTCAAACCCTGAAATCCTTGTTTACGTGATATCTCATGGTAGAAAACTTGGATTCATTTCAATCTTGATATGTTGATGCGTTATGATGTAAGAAAGAACCCGATGTATTTTCGTGGAGGTCAAAGGTCATTTGGGGTCACATGGGGTCAAACCCTGAAATCCTTGTTTACATGATACGTCATGGTAGGAAACTTGGATTCATTTCAATCTTGATAGGTTGATGCGTTATGATGTAAGAAAGAACCCGATTTATTTTCGTGGCGGTCAAAGGTCATTTGGGTTCACATGGGGTCAAACCCTGAAATCCTGGTTTACACTATATCTCAAGGTAGGAAACTTTGATTCATTTCAAACTTGATATGTTCATGTGTTATGATGTAAGGAAAAACCTAATAAATTTTGGTGGAGGTCAAAGGCCATTTGGGGTCACATAGGGTCAAACCCAGAAATCCTTGTTTACACGATATCTCATGGTAGAAAACTTGGATTAATTTCTAACTTGATATGTTGATGCGTTATGATGTAAAAAAGAACCCTATTGATTTTGGTGGAGGTCAAAAGTCATTTGGGGTCATAGGGGTAAAACTCAGAAAAACTTGTTTAGGATAGCTCAAGGTACGAAAGGTGGATGGATTTCAAAATTAGTGTGTGAATGAATTATGGTGAGAAGATGGTCTGTATAAGGTTTTTTTTGTGGAGGTGAAAGGACATCTGGGGTCATGATTGGTCAAACTTTGAAAAACATGTCAAAATGGGATATCTCAAGGTAGGAAACTTGGATGGATTTCCTAATTAGTATGTGGATGTGTTATGGTGAGTTGAAAGTACTGTACCTGTTGTTTTTGGTGGAGGTCAATGGTTATCTGATATCACCTGGCATCAAACTCTGAAAACCTTGTTTGCAGAATACAGTATCTTAAGGCACAGTATGAAATTTGGCTTTTTGAATATAGAAATGTTTTGGTTAAAAGAAAAACCAGTTACTTACGGGTGGAGACAAAGGTTATTTTGGGTCACCAGTTGTTACAAGAAATGAAGCATTTTTTTGAAAAGAGCATGTATGTATCATCGAAACCTCAATGCATTTTTGCATTCTGGTTGGGTTTTTTGAAACACCAACTAACTACCCTATACTGTATTCTGTGTAGTGCTTTTTCCATTTTGTGTAGCAGAAGTTCAATGCTATGCTAGAGAAATTCTTCCCTGGATTGGTGCAAAATGGCATATTCCCAAGACCACCACACTCGTGGTCTGTATACCCCCCCCCCCCCCATTGCATGCTCCCAAAATATCACTGAACCTACAGGTCATATAAGTAAAACCAAGGAGGTTCTACAAGAACCTCCTTGGTTAAACAAAGGCTTAATTTGTTGCTTTTTGAGATGTGTAGATATCATGGTATTAAGTTGAGTACTTCATATTTAAGCTTATTTCTCCCAATGACCTTGCCCTATGTTTTATTTCTCCCAGAGTAAACTAGACAAAATTGCGGTGAAGTATATTGATATTTGATTTTCGTAAAGTGCATATTGACAATATTAGGATCATGCATGAAATTGAAACCACCACGAAAATTTTCAGGTAATTATAAGGACAACAGAATGACTCATCCACACCCATCAAGGTGCTTGAAAAGAACTAATACTGTGGCCATCATATTGAACAGTTTTTCCCAAAAGTTTAAACTTCTGTAAGCATATATGCTTTATTCAATCAATTTTTTTGGGTGGATAAATTTTTACCTTTGGTTAATATGGAATTTGTCGGAACAGTAAACAGCTAGGGCTCAATTTTCTTGGTTGCCCAGTTCAAGTTGTGGTTCTGATCGACTCTTTCAACTTTTATAACCATATTTTCAGACTTTTCCTGTACAAGACAAATAATATGTGCACTTACTATTGGATACTAGCACCAAATAAGTACAATAGGAACACTGTTTTATTGTCTGAGAATGTGTGAAAAATGCAAATTTTCAATAGCTTTGAACTTTGCCCTTACAGAATAAGCCCCAGCTCTCCCTTCCTAAAAGTACATCTCTTTACCTGAATGGTATATCATTGCACAGTTTGTTTTATATGTTTTGTAAAATCAGGAATAAGATTTTTTAAATAGCATCTTGCCAGAATCGCTGGTATTTTAGTCTGTAATTTGGGGTAGGTGCTGTAATAAAGATAGGCTAATAATAATAATAATAACACCATAGCACACATATCCATAGTGATCAAGGTGCTGTCTTTCACAATCTGTTCATTCCATAACTCCTTCTCAGGCCCCTGGGGACCATACAAACCTGGCTGCCATTTTGGCGCTCATGGTTTTTCTAACACTAGATATGTATTATTATCCTGCTCCCATCTCTTATGCAGAGCACCAAACAAGAGGGCAACAGGTCCCATTTTTAAAGTTTTTGGTATGACTTGACAGGATTTGAACCCCGGACTCCCGGCTGAAAGGCGGATGCTCAAACGTACCACTAGGCCAACTAGTCGGTAAATAGTTAATACTGCAGCAGATGTATTGAAGCCAAAACGTAATAGAAAGTAATCAGAGCAAATTTATTTGTGCATGTGTTTTAAACTTTTGCATTATAAAACATCCATGATCATAACTCCAGTTTTTGACTGCCAGTGGAACATACAAGACCAAAACAGTTGTATTAGTGACATGTTGTACAAGCCTTTTTAATTGTGTTTGCCTCATTAAAATTACCATAAGGTTGAAATGCCAGTTGAGTTGTTGTGAGTTGCTTCCTTGTATTTTGAATTGATTTTTCTCTTCATGGAACAGTTGGCAGATGAAATGTACATGGACAAAAATCATTATTTCATTGTAATAGGTGAAGCCGTTCCTAAAAAGGGAGAATATATAATGCTTTTCGATTTGAAATATCGACATTCTGTGAAGACAGCCTTGGCAAATATTTAATAACGATTACATTTTAGTCTGTCAAGTAATTGTGCCAGCAATTGTTGTTCTCAAGTCCTTTACTTACAAGTTGAAGTGCCAGTAAAGCAGAAAATGAACATCTTTTACAAGAAAAGACGTGAATCACCGATAAAAAGGACTGCTGGCATGTTTACTGTTTGCAGGAATTTTGAGTTTATCAGCACGATAAGCAATTGTGGAAAAATGCATGACAAATATTAGGAAAGGTTTGCATGCAGGATTTCATTTATAAAATGGGTGGTAGGACGTTAAATTTTACCAGGGATGTTGGGAAACGTTGGCCTTCTTGGCCAAATGATGGATGGGAGCTTCCTCCTGTTCCCCCTTCCCCCTCTTCCTGACTACCCACCCTCTATTTTGTTAAAGGTGTGACATGTCAGCAAGGTGGCCTGACTTCACTTGGCAGGTGATATTGAGTGAACTTTCCTAATGAAAAATCTGTTGGATATTACTTCAATATCTTTTACGGTTTTCAAGATACATACCACTTCACAGTGTTGACATTTCTTTTGTTAACCCTATATTAATTATCTCAGCAGATATTGTATGGTTTGGTAATTAATACTGAAGATTTTCAAGGACACAATTTAAACTTCCAAAATAAAACCCTCTGGACAGACGTATGTTACAATTACTATCCTTGAAATGAAGGTTGTAAAAATGCAGAATAACATTAGCCATATACGATATGTCCCTCATAATGATATAACATTCGCCATATATGATATGTCCCTCTCATGACATCACAAGATTTGCATATTGAGCTCATTTGTTAATAACTATAGTGTAAGCACAAATCAGAAATTGTCCTGTAGAATGGTCAATTTTCAATCGATTTTGATGGAAATTGCAGTCATTTCTTTGGTTTTTGATGCTCTTGACATGAAATGCTCAATTTTTTCATTTTCATGTCACATGATCTTCAACATTGGTTTAGATTACAAATAGATTTCAAATTGATGTTATCCCCAACCTGAGAAAAAACCTGATGTATGAAACTGGCCGTAGACCTGATGTCAATTTGTAGCAAAAATACAACTGCAATTTCCCATGGCAAACTTACTCCTGAAAGTCCATAAATTCCGAACAAATTGGTACTTTTTGCTTTTAGTACTGTTTGTAATGGTCCATTAATTACTGTTCTGACATCAAATGTGGTATTTTAGTCAGCTATAAACCTGGCAGTGTTCACAGGTGGGTAACCAAATCTGCTATACTCCAAGGATTATGCATCCAATTTGAGGGTTTATGGGCTGTATTAGACACTTTTGTGTGTGAATTATCCAACCACTGTGTTATTGTATTTAAGGATGAACTTACCTTAACGGTAATCGTCCGTAATGCTTGTCTTGTTTGGCAAATTCTTTAGTAACATGGAATCCTCATCAGCTTTGTTATGTCATTCTTTGTCAGAAGAGTTTGAAGTTTTGCATTCAAGGTCATGATTTCATTGAGAAAGATTTTATCTTGCTGTTTTTAGTTTTAAGTTCAATTACTTAAAGAGGCTCATTGGGTTGGTATCGATAACTGAATGAGAATCTCAAAGGGTCACTATACATAACAATGCTTATAGTTAGCACAACAAGTCAAGTTGCAAGTCCAAAAGTCACAGAAAATGCTAAAACTTTAAATTTTTCTGTGTACTGACTTGTAAAGGTTTTGTACACAATTTGAAAAAGTGTCTGGTCACGAATTACGAATTCATTGCATGCACACGAGTGCATGGTGATCAAGCTTAGGCATTGTACAGAAACATTGGGCAGTGGAGGGGGGATATGATTAGTGGTGCCTGGGTCAGTGTTTAAGATGATTAATAGTGTGAAAAAAGTGTTTGAAGGTAAGGTGAATCGCTTAAGGTAAAAGAATACCCTTAGTAAAACTTCTCATGATAAGTTGGAACATGGCAGAGTCAGTGCAAATGCAAGCATTTAATACAGACAGTATTACTCTTTAACAGACTCTGGGGTCTTCCTTCTCCCTGCAGTAATGGGACAATGTCATTCACACTATAGTGATGGCTAGAATTCATTTCCAGAATGCTTGTTGCCCTGCTTGTATGGTAAATTTTGCTGATTCAGGAAGGGCATTAAAAAGACGAAATAAATTGGAAAATGCCTCATTTCCCCTCCTCAAACTACATTTTTCATTTTTCATGATCGAGGTACTTTCTAAACTTGTAAAAGAGCTCTTTAAAAATTGAAAAAAAAGTGCACCTCATTGATAATCATATTCAAATTTGAAGTTGTGTGATATGCCCACATTTTCTATGTTATTACATAGAAAATGTGTGAAGAGAAAAGTACTTAAGTACCATGTTGTGAAGGAATCCACAAGAAATGCTGGTACAATGTCTACAGATATGAATTATCTTTTTTTTTTAGTCTTTTTGATTGGTTGCTAAGCAACAGGTGCATTTATATGAAATTGTAAGTACTCTCAGTGATGGTAAATTTGTGTTTGAAGAAGGCTGAACAATGTACAAGAGGCAGTCGGGTAGAGATGTCAAACATACAGTGGTACAGTAAAATCCAGTTCTTCCCCTTATCGGGGAAGATGAACTCAAAGTACAAAGGGAACTTGATTAAAGTTTATTTAGTGCACTTATTTAAAACACATTCACACAGTATGCAGTATTTGTCTTTGCAGTATGATTAGTGTATTGCTAGGTTGTTTGATTTAAATCACGCTGATTAAAATCACGATTAAAATCATAATTTTAATTGAAAAAAATCATGATTTAATCAAAAAAATAAAAAAAATCAACAACCCTGGTGTATTGTAAGGACTGCTGGTATGTTCTATTGGATAATAATACCTCAATACCCCAAAAAGTGTATATCATATTATTTTTAATTATATATTTTTTTTACACAAATTATAGCCAAAACTCTGCTAGAGGCTATAACAGCAGCTTATTGCCATCTGTTACGTAAGCCAACGAAGTGGCAAGCTCACTTACTAAACCAATTTTCACACAGAGAAGCCTGGTAGTACAGTGTACAAAGAGCAAAAGTGCATTGATCATATGGCATTTGCACTTTATAAAAGTTTGTAAGCATGTAAGTTTAACAATGGCTTGGACTTGACCGGACCTCAAAAGAAGATGAAATAGTCTCGGCGTCAAACAACACAATGATAGTCAGTCAGTTAAGTCCTTTTCAGGTAATTCTGGAATGCAAGGCATGTGATGAGATTATTACAAACGTTTGTGGTATATAGAGTTTTCATGTGCATCACTTTTTGCCACAGTTAGTGCAATTGACAAAACTAAAACACTCTCCAACAGTCTCTTGCAATAGTAGATCGATGCATGCTACAGGCCCTGGTCTCTCACCCCAAACAGTACCAATTCTCCTAACCTTCTTACTTAAGCCCCTCCCACAATTGTCTGAAATTCATGCTCATCCAGACACAATCTCAGTTTATTGCTTCAAGGTGAGTAAAGAAAAACTCGATTTATACAATCAAAACACTCTCAGTACCATTCATGCTGTGTAATATAAGCTTTGGTACTCTGCATTGTTTGAATTAGCTGTCAATCCAAGATCTGAACCAATTGAGAATTTTGGTACCCCCGTACGTACCAAAATTGTTGTTTGGGGTGAGAGGTTTGGCCCTTTAATTGAATGTGCATCAAAAAAAGAAAAGGAAAACACAATGACTAAATCCTTATTTTATCTCTTTCTCATGTTATTGCAGGAAAAGTTACTACGGAAACTTGACAAATATGATCTATCGGAACCAGTATTATGCAAAGAAGATGAGGTTGGTACATGTACTTATACTTATAATAATAATGATAATGATAATGATAATGGTAATGGTAATGGTAATAATAATAATAATAAGTGAATTTGAATAGCGCCTTATATGTATGTTCAACATCTCAAAGCACTTCACAATCATTACTCTGCCTGGTCATTGGTAACTCGTCAAACCCACACTATAAAAGTGCACATCCCTTGCTGTTTGTACCCGGCACAATGCCACTTCATCGTGTCCCCTGGTTGACTTCCCATAGGAGCAGCCACAAACAGGGCATCACTAGCAATCTACCTCTAGGTAAGGGCTTCAGTGAATGTAGCAAGGCTGCAACTGCCTGTTTTTGAGCTTTGCTGTTTAATTTAGTTGTGATCCCACTTGATCCAGTGAGGTGGATCTTGATCTACCACACTTCTGAGAGAAAAAGGAAGGGAATTCCAGAGTCTAGGACCTGCAACCATAAAGGCACAGTCACCGTATGACTTGGAAGTGGTGTGTGGAACTACCAATCGTAATGTGTCACTGTTAGATCTGAGATTGTGAGTGGCATTAAAATCTTTTATCAGCATGTCATTGAGATATTTTGGCCCTTGATTATTTAAGCATTTGTAGACTTTTAACATCACTTTAAACTTTATTCTTTTATCAACTGTGAGCCAGTGCTCAGATGAAATGTAGGAGGAAATAGGATCATATTTTTTAAGGTTATGCAAGCAACGAACTGCCAAGTTTTGTACTATCTGTAATTTATTTATGTGTACCTTGGGAACACCAATTAAAAGACTGTTTCCATAGTCAAGACATGATGTCACAAAAGCGTGCAATAAGCTCCGAGTGGCTTCTATAGAAAGATACTTCCTAATAGAATGAATGGCTTGCAGATGCATCATAGCTTTTTTCAAGGTGCTCATCAAACCACACCCCTAAATTCCTTACATACGGGACTTTTTGCACCACATGCACACTCTCCTACTCGGATTGAATTCACATGTACTTTGGCTAAACTGGATTTGGGAGCCTGCTTTCCATTGATATGTTAACTTTTATTTCCAAAATATTAATTTAAACTTTGAAATCACATAATTAGAGAAAATGGCAAAATCCCCCATTGTCTGGAAACTCAACCGATCCCTGTACCTGTGCAGCACAACTTCAGACATGAATTTCATTAGGACTACTGAAGACTTGAATTGTTGAAAGTCACACATTATGACACATTCAAAGCTGTGCTGGACAAATTGGAGGTCCTGATCCCCCCCCCCCAACAAATCAATAAGGTGGCCTGATCATTAATTGCCGGAGTTGTTATTGGCAGGTCAAGTCAAAATGGGGAATGCATATCCCATGAGTTTCAGCACAAGTCATTTAAAAGGCTCATTGAGTTGATATCGATAACTTAATGAGAGTCTCCAAGGGTCACTACCATTTAACAATGCCTAAAGTTAGCACAACAAGTCAAGTTTTAAGTCCGAAAGTCACAGAAAACGTTAAATTTTGAATTTTCTAGTGTCCTGACTTGTGACGGTTTGTACATAATTTGAAAAAGTGTCTGGTCACGAATTTTTGAAAACGGATTTGAACCGTTAATTACTCACTCATAAAACAGTTATTTGTAAGTAGGGTATGGGGAGTGTCTAAGTTTGATCATTTGTCATTGGTTTGTGAAGAAAACTTAATAGGTTTGGAAAATTTGTTGAATTTCATGAATCAGCTCAATGATCTGCTTTAAAGGTCAAGAGCAGCCCCCCAAACTTGTTTGGAGGCAACAGCTAAATATCACAATTTTCCTCTTGTTTCTCTTGAAAGTATCTTTCATGATATTTTATGACTTCAGTAATGCGTATCCAGGGTAAAACAAGTAGTTACTCCTAGCAAATTTCACATTTGAAGAGAAAAAATGTTGTCACATAACTCTCAACAGCCAGTTTTATAAAACAGGACAGTCTACCACGCACTCCTTCGAGTTGGGGTGACTGTTCTGGCTATTTCTATGCACCGTCCCCAATTCTCCCCTTTCATGACGTACCATTGTTTATATTTAATGTCCACTATCTGTAATAAGACCGTGGCTGGCCCGACTTAAATTGGTTAGAAAGTGAACCATCTCATCTAACGTGACTAACCGGTGATATGTACCCTTAATTAACAGCAGGGTTGGGTTTTTACCGGAAAAACCTGTTTTTACCCAGACAGTGGTAAAAACTGGTAAAAGCGGGTAATTACCGGTAGAAACTGGTAAAAAGGGAAAAACCCATGGATGCAAGTACCAGGCAACGTGTAGTGTATAGGTGTACTTATTTAGTGTATGTACAGTATTACTATAGAACAAATGAGAGTGGGTTCAGATCTCTAAACTGTTCTACATTTTAACTACTTTTAATGTTAACACAAATTTGTAAATTTAGTATTACGTCAGTGTTGATGCTTCAAGATTGGTATGCAAACATTGCTTCTACTGGAATATTTCCAAAATTGTGGCATTGCTTTCCATTCTACTAGTGCATGGGAAACTGAAATATTTCAACATTGTAACCGGCACAAACTGAGAATCTAAAGTATTTTTAAAACTCTAATTTAGAATTATGATCCAAATTTAAACAACTTCTAAAAATCAGAAAGATGTAAGTTGAGGACCATGTTATTTAAAGACTGATTTCAAAGTTTTGAATAGTTATGATTTCATGTCAGACTAGTAGATGTGTGAAACTTGTAAGCAAGTTCTAACTGTATTTTCACACAACAGCAAAATTTTATTTCCCATCAAAGCGACTTGAAGTAAGTCTTCTTTGAAAGAAAAAAAACTTTGCAAAAAAAAAAAAAAAAATTGTTGTTAATCTAAAGAATTACAGTCTTTTAATTCCATTTTTTGTGGCACAATAGGTTTTTTCCAGTGTTTTCCAGTTTTTTCCACTTAGTTGGGTGAAAACCTGTTTTTTCCAGGGTGGTTTTTACTGGTGAAAGCTGTGGGAAAAAACTGCCCATGGTAAAAACTGCCAACCCTGCTTAACAGTCATCACCTTACAAGGATTTCTTTTTGTCTGCTTTTCATCAGATCAGTTTTGTTGAATTCGAGACACCACTGTGACAGCTCCAATGTTCCATTTACTGTTTTTTCCCCTTCTGTGTAATTTCTCTAAATTTATCAGAGGTGTGAAAGCAAATTTATCATCTAATTGTTTTACACACATGGCCAGCCGTGAAAGTTTCATTCCTTCATGTTTAATGCAAAGATACGTCAAATTGGGATATTCGCAATACTTGGATGCCACCAATGAGTAGCCAGTTTTCAGTTGTCTTTGTTGTCTCTGACAAGCAAGGGTTTGCTCTCCTCGTTGAGACGTAAAACGAAAGCCTTGTTCGTTACAATACTGTATGGTAACAATCAATCTCGGACAGATGCCCTTTATTTGTAGATGCTCTCCAAAACCACTCAGAGGTATTGAAAAACAAATAAGAATCTGTTGGATAGGCTCTTTTAGTGGACAATAAAAAAGAAGGCGAGAAGTGTTCACACATACTTAGCTCACTGGTGTTGAAAGTGGAGCTGATCTTGTATTTAATACGGATGCATTAAGTGATGGTGGTTTCAGTGAAAATTGTGGTTGGTTGCTAATGCATTCATATATTTACTGAAGACAAAAATCTCTTACGATGATAACCCGGGGCAACGTTTATTGATTGGGTCGGCTGTGGAGAGAGAAAAATGCGGCCAGCATAGCAAGTAATAGTTACATTGTGTAATGCATTGGTAATAATTGACATAACCGAGGGATAAGTCGTGGAAAAATGGTGTTGCAGTGTACATAATAACAATTTGATGGATCACAGACCTGTACAAATGCTAAGCAAAAACTTACAGTATTGATTACACCTAGGGACAATTGTGTTGGTCTTTTGCTTGTAGATGAATGCTCAGAATTAAATTACCTTTCAGCATCATGCAGAGATTGCTTTGCATTAGTTGAGATTAGAGTAGCTGTTTCCATTTTACTTAGCAAAGCAATATTGGAATTTTCTGTTTTTTTACATGGTGGGGTATTACACGTGTGTTGCACATGTTAGCTGGACTTTTTAGTATTATTTTGCTGGAAATCGAGGTTTGCATGTTCACAGTTCTGCAAACTTAATGTGCAATGATTACCTGCAGCAGTGGAATGTTAAATTTGGAAGAGAGGCATACAAGGGGCAAATGCAAATTCCTGGGGGTGGGGGGGGGGGGGGGCACCATTTTGTGCACAGAGTAAAACCGAATTTGAAATGAGCTTTCCTGCCAATGGTGTCTAGGAGAAAAGCCCTGCAGTGGTCACCCAGGAGGCGGGAGCTGGAGCTCTTAGGTTTGAACATATCTCTGGGTAAAAAAGTAAGTCTCAGGAAAGGCAAGTTTTATATTTTTCGGTTGACCTAACATCTTACTGACCTAACTTTGGGGAGGGGGGGGGGAGAAGAGAAGAGAAGTGGCCTATAGGGCCAAGAATAAATTAGAGGGGGAAAATACTTCCTCATGCCCCACATAACACTGCCACTTACTGGCAGACTGCTGATTGCTTTAGAAAACTGTAATTAGCTGGATGATTTTGAATGCCAAACTACCACAAATACATTTTATAGTACGTGTCATCAAGAAAAAGCAGTGTAACTTAAATATCATTTGCGTTAACTCCTACAAAAATCCCTGGACTTAAGCAACAGGAGTCATGTCACAAATTTCCTGTGAAGGGTACTTTTTTGAGAGAGAGAGCCCCACATTAGAGGATCTGTATGCTGAAATAAAAATATACAGTATTTTTTATAAAACTCTGCCAACAAGTGCTGAATTACAGTTTTATTTGTCTGTAAGTTGTACATTTAAGACTCTTTAATGGCAGTTTCATCACCCCAGATATTTCCAATTCTCCTAAGATATACTTAATACTTCTACAATTCTCGACGAAAACGATGGGACAAAAGAAGCAAAATAAGCAGTGAACGGATCACCACCCCCACTCCCCAATTTGATCTTGCCGCAGCCAAAGGCATCCTGAAACTTCAACATTGACACGGGGAGCGGGGTTTGTCCCATGTATTTTTGTCGAGGAGTTTAGACCCTGTGAAAAGCTCATTCTTATCCAGAAGTAATCTTAGTGTTTATATTGCTTCAGGGTTATTTATACAAGACCCCAACATATAATCAAAACACTGTCAGTATACAGAACATGCTGTATTTTATGAGCTACAAGAAGTTCTCTGCATATTTGAATTTGATGTCAATCAAGGAGCTGTGCAAAATGAAAATTTCTATAAGACTACTGCTAAAATTGTAGTTCAAAGTGACTTCCTTTAAGAACAGTGAGGACATATACCAAATAAAGACTCTTTTTGACCATAATAACAATTCTCTCTGATCTATGGGACACATGTAATGACCTGAATTCTCAGCCTAAGGAAGGGGGGGGGGGGGGCAGGAGGAAACTTCATCCTAGCTCCCTCAACCATGTTGGGATATTTTTAGCTCAATGTACAAATCGTGGGTAGAGATGTGTCACTGTGGGGTAAAATGTCTGTCAGTGTCTTTAAAAAGTTTCAGTGTTTTCAAATTGCTTCAGATGTGGATGTAATTTGTAAAAGAGGATGATTATAGCCAAGGCAAAGGATGTTATGATTTTGGAGAAGATATGTTGAGGAATTAGTTCTGTATTGATATTTTAAAAAAGTCATTGTGTATCAAGGAAGTTCCTATACTTGGCTGGATCATTATCTCTAGTTCTCATGATGTAATTAAAGCTGAAGTGATGAATGTTGAAGTATTTTTCTTTTCTCCCTCAAAGGGTAACCGCAGCATCAGTTAAGGAATTAATTGCTTAAAATAATTTGTGTTTAAAGATATGAGGAAGTGAAATCACCCCAACTTGGGTATAGTAGTGGACTGTCCTATTTCATGAATTTTTCCTCAGTTGTGTAATCAAATTTACTTGCAGTGACTGCTTGGTTTACATGTCCCAAAATATGACAGTTAGTTAGATAGATAGAGTTTAACCTATATTGGTTCAAGTCGAGCCAGCCATGGCCTTTTCTTGCACTAGTTGTGGCTCACTGGCCTGTTTTCTCTACAACATTGTTTATGCATATTATGACAGAATTTGGTGAAAAGTAAAAAGAAAATTGTGAGATTTTGCCGTCTCTTCAAAATAAATTTTGGGTGACTTTTCTTGTCATACCAAGCAACACTATACATACATCTAAAGTGCAACATTGCGAGTTCCAAATTGCTACATCATGGTTTAGCACAAAGGTATGTATAAAGTGCAGACTATATTGAGTGTTTTCAAAATCAATAAAAAACTGAAAAGATCCTTACATTTCAAAGAGTTGGGCAGCTTCAGCAATTGCTGCTTTAGTTTTTTATCTTCTAGCATCTGGTAATTTCATTTTCAACAGAAGTAATTTGAGCAGAAACATCACCCATGCAGGGAAGCAAACAACCTGGCCAATTTGGCTTAAAGGCAGTCATTTGCCACCCTAAACTACAGTTTCAGTATACATATATCAAAACTCTCAATTGGTACAGCTCTTTGATTGGCATCACATTCAAACAATGCATCATAGCTAAATTACACAGCATGGGCACAGAGAGTGTCTTGATTACACATTATGGACTTGTATGGCCACTGGGACAAGCCATGAAACAATAAACAAGGATTGTGTCTGGATAAAGATGAGTTTTAGATAAATGTGGGAGGGGCTAGAATTAAGTAGGTTGGGAGAATTGGAACTGTTTGGGATGATGAAAATATGCCTTTAAAATACATTTGCAAATTCCAACCTAAAAAAATTACCTGCATGGAGACAGGTGAGGAACTCTCAGGCTTCATGTCATCCTGCATATTACCATACAATTAGAAATACCCTCAGTACATTAACATCATGATTTTTGTACAACAGTATATTCGGACAATTGCGTTGCTATTCAGTATGGGTACAATTTCCAGCAAACTGGAAAGCAGTTTTTTTGGCCAAAATTTTCTTCTCTGTCTTTCATCATTCCATGGTGGCAGTGCTACTCTTACATGTAGATATAGCTGTCTCCTAGCTTTGCTTGCCACTTTGACAAATTCCTGCCTATGCACTTGATAAATGCTGTTACAATCTCAGAAATTAGCAAGTTGAAATACTCCATTGAATGAAGCATTAGTTCAAAGTATCAGGGATGGTATGGATTATGTCCAAAATACTTCAATTATACAATCTTTTTTAAATCATGTGCACATCTTCCTTTTATAGTGAACTTCAATCTTATCATATCAAAAAGCTTTTCATTTTTTCATCCATACAATTATCCACACCACAATTTTTGCATGTGTTACTCAAGGGCACTGCAGAATAATTATTCTATGCCACAAAGAATATATATTTTTTTTAGATTTTTATCTTCCAGCAGTGTAATAGATCTGACAGATGTACAACTTGACTACACCATGAGAACCCATTTACATTACATTTAATTTCATATTCATAAATTTCTTCCATCATTATGTGTGCATTTTGAATCACAATTTCACATCTAATGAAGCCCATCAAGCCGTTAAGTTCTTTCTCACATGCACCCCGCCAGGTCTGCATAGTCAGCTGTATTGTTGATGCCCACATATATCTTCAAACTTGGCTTCTTTTTTATTTTGGCATTATATATATAGCAGAATGCTTCAGTGATTTCCTAATTAAAATGTCTTTTGGGAAATCACCGGGTCAGAATGCATACAATCTGGTATTAGCTGGTGGTGTTTGAGAGAAATTATAAACACAACATTCTGTGTATATTACTGTGAACTATTAGCCCCTTGGGCATGCTGTCTGCTGTACATAGCAAGTTATAGCAGCCATACAGTTACTGTAGCATAGGCTACACAAAAGAATAATAGTATGGGTATGTCCAATATGGTAGGCTGTTATTGGTCATCTTCTACCAGTCTGATGATATAGGTGAACTGTTGAAATATAGACGAATCTGGACAGATTGTGATGGCCTGATTTAGTTGGCCATTACATGGGGTCCATGACCTTCGATCTTTAAATTTCCTTCCTTACCTGCTCCATGGATGGTTGTACACTGACTTGTATCTTGATTTTCTCAACTTCAGTGAATATGAGGATTTGAAACTCACATAGACAATTATAAATGAAGACGAGTAAAGGCTGATGGACCCCACTAATGGCTGCCTACAGTCACTAAAAACAAGCCCTAATCGGGTTTGTCTATAGTCACAGATCTCTTTGGGGACATAGTTTTGAAGACAGTAAATGAGAGAAAGCTAGAAATCCTCTACCTACTATCCCTTTTCCTACTTTCATTACTACTGAAACACTTCAAGTGTTTCTGCATGCTTTAAGACATTGCTTCTTGCAGATGAAAGACAGGGTGAGGTGCAATAACAGGTATCTCAGTTTGTGACACGGTCGGTGCCCTCAAATGAGCTACATCATGTTCACAATTCGATTACTGTGTACAACAATGTTTTTTATTTGAATTGCATACAAGGGGGAACCCACCCATTTGTTTAACTTGGAATGTACAGTAATATTGTGAAAAGGACTTGGACGGTTAAGAAGAAATTGGGAGACTTTGCTGTTCAAAGGGGAAGTTTGAGCAAAAGTTAAATTCAGTATATGTGAAAGAGGAGCCAAATCTACACAGTGTGGCAAAAGTTCCATTCAAATCGGACTTGTATTTCTTGAGATATCAGTGAATGAAGTCAGTAGATTTGTGCTTATATGTGTGATTTGAGCTTTATCACTTTGTCATGTTGACAAGGAATGCTTCAAATTGGGGAGACTGCTCTTCCCATTTAAGAGAGTAAATTAGAGTTGTTCAAGCCTAAAAATTAAAAATTGTAAAATTTTTTGCCATTGGAGGCAATCATTTTTGAAACAGAAAATTTGTAAAATTCATTACAGCTCTTGAATGACAGTAAGATGTGACTTAAAATGATGAAAGCTTAAAATCTCAAAATCTTAATTTTTTACCGCAAAGACTGGCAATATAAATGGCAATGGATGAAACCATAATGATAAGTTTTTGAGATGTAGCAAATGACAGAGAACCCTTAGCACCAAAATGTTTCAAATGCTGGAAAATAAATAGCATAATGCCATCAACTGCTTAAGTTCAAAGGAGGAATGGGTATTGGATCTTCTTCCATGACTGCATGGTCAAGTGGTTACAGCATCAGACTTGCAGTCGAGAGGTCTGGAATAAGAGTCATGGCTGGGTCGCACTGAAGAATTTGAAAACGTAACCTGCTGTGTGCTTGGTGCTCAGCATAAGTGAGCCAAACTGAACAGGAAAAAAGGCTGTGGCCAGCTGGACTTGAACCAATCTGTTGGAAACTGGGTTGTTAAAGTCCATCTAACCTAAACTACAGTAACCTTCCAAGAAGACCCTCGAGACTGCTTTTGTGATAGTGCCACTTTGCCACAAATTTCTGGACACCTGCAGGGATTAAGTTTGCAGCCTGCTGTATTATAGTCAGCTTTGTAAATTAAAGCTAAGGAGACCGCATCAACAGGCTATTGGTCGAGCATTCTTTAAAAATATTTTTTAAACTTGTAAGGATGTGGAATAAAGAAACTATATAAAGCAAACAAAAGGTTGAATTTGAACATCTAGTAAAAAAAAAAGATGCCATGGATAATTTTTAGTCCATCGGCAAAAATTCAATTTCACGCTTTCATGTCAAAGATTCATGTTTAGTAAGAGTCACTGGAGGAAAATTCAATGTTGCCCTAATTCACAAATTTGAATTCAATGAATGCATGATGGTGACTGAAGAGACATTTCAAGTACCAAACACCTGCCAGCTAGATCTGGGGAGAATTGCTGCTGAAAACCACATCCGAATAAACGAACCAAAAGAAAACAAAACAAAAGGTTGAACTTGAATAAAACCTGATGACGTTTCACTGACTTGTAAGGTTTGGGATTTAGCTGCAGGTTCACTGATCGCCAAGGGCAACATTTTCAAGCACAATTCTTCTTGCATGAACAGATTGAAAATTCCTTTGACATTTCTTAAGGCATGAGATAATTTGAAGGGATTTTCTTTTTTTTTTTTTTGCTTTTCTGCACAGAGAGATTGAAGTATGAAGTACACATTGTTTGCAATAGCATAGATCCAATGCAAGCATGTGTAAAATTCTTCTTGTTTTCTGACCTAGTCTTTATATATTCTGGTGTGAATTCATTCTTGCTTTGGGAGTGACAAAATGTTCTTAACTTGTTTTGAGGTGCATTGTGATTTCTTGAGGGATTTTGTTTTTTTTTGTGCGATTCACCAGTTACTATGGAAACCATGCATATTGCAATAATATGTGTGCTCTAAAGTAAAAGTGCACAGTTGCAAAACATATACATTTGACTCAATATAGTGTAAGTGTGCTATGCCTACAGTTGATATAATCAGTGCCACAATAAATAAGGAAATTGTAGTGGCTATGCAGTAGTAGCTCAACGTTATGCCTCCTCTTTTAAAAAACACAGAGTTTATCTGCGGTTTTGCCTAACTGTAAACAGGAGGTAACACAGAGTTTCGCAGGGTATGTGAGACCAAGCATCAGTGTGAGTTGGGTATCTGACACTTTCTGTTTGTGATCAGTGGAATCATTAAAAGAAGGGTTTAAAGGGCAAATGCAGTCACCCCAATTTGAACAAAGATAGTAGTCTATACTAGTTTGTGAATGGCTCTTGACAATCATGTGACAATGTGTTTTTTACTGAATTGTGAAATTTACAAGTAGTAAAATCTTGGTTAACCTTGAATGTTTAATGCTAATTTGATGAACATTCTGGTGCAATGAATCGAAACAATTATGAAATGAGCACTGGCAAAAAGAGGATCAAATTACTCTTCGAAGGTCAACAGGTTAAGGCAATAATTCAATTGAGATAAACTGCTGTCAATAGTCAGTGAGAAATGCTTGAATGAGTACTCATATATGCAACAAATATTGGCAAGTTTTGGCATGTTGGAGGAGTTTGCAAAATCTTAATTTTTTTTATTATTTGGATGACTTTACATTAGAGATTTCTGCCCCTTAAAAAGTGGATGTCATGACTTGGCCGTTGTCATGACTTGGCTGTTTTTTTGACAAAAAAAACCCCGCAAACAACAATAGGCACTCACTGGACCATGTAATCTCTAACAATGTGGCTTTTTGTCAGTTGGTGAAGGAGCAAGGGTTTCAATGAACCAGCATGTGTCAATGCTTACAACATGAGATTGTTGAAGCACAAATTGGTTGTATACTTTAAAGAGAAACAAAAGACTGCACATTAATCTGAGGATATGATGTCATATGTGCTTCCTTCAATTTGATTTTTGTGGAAATGTGACAACTGCACGTATCTTAGAAACAAATTAAGAGTTCAATCCAAATGGCAGCAGAATATTTTAGCATGAGTATCCCTTAACCATATGCATATCAAAACTTTATTTGACCTTTTAAATAAGACCCTTCTTTTAAGGGAAATCTCACACGTGTTGATGAGGATTTTCATGGAATATTCAAATATTACAGACCTGGTGTTACAAGATCTTCACTATCATTCCCGAGTTTAGCAGCGGCTTTGGTTACATGTCCACAGAGGTTTTAATATATTCTGTGGGGATTATTTTCACTCAAGAAAACACTTTAAGCTACTCTGGGCAGCTAGTATAATACCTGACCGTAACTTTTTGTCAGATAATTTGCAAAAATAAAACAAAAAAATAAAAATTACTTTATCTTTCTGTATATCATGTGGCCTTGATCTTTGTCATTTTCTGTAGGAAAACCCTGTTGAATTTATTCATTAATGTAAAAGTGATTTCCTTCTTATTTCTTTAAGTAAGCTTATCCCATCACAGATCAGTTTTATAAATATTACAAAATAAATAATCCATTGTGATGGTTGACCAAAGGTTGAACTTTTCAAAAGACTCTTCAAATTTAAAGAAAGCTTCTTGTAGGAGTTTCAATATTCCAAAGGGATGAAACTCAGTGGTTTCTCAAAACCTCCAAGAGTCTGTATTGAATGGAGATTTATCCAGAGGGACTTGCAAATTACCAATGGCTAATAAAATCATTCTAGTTGTGAATAAAGTTCTGCATGCATGTTGACAAAAAAGTCACAATATGCCAGACAGACTACAGAAAACTGCTTCTTAGCATTTTTCACAAAAAGGTGAGGGATATAGACCTATAAGTTGGGAAGAGGAGTGAAAGCATTCTTCATAATTTGTCAATGTTCCCCTTTAATAGTCTGTTAGACTTTTGACAGTTTGCTTTAACTTCATTTAGTTATGGCTTGTTTCACATTCACCTGCTGAACAAGATGAGCAGATATTAACTAGGGAGACAGCTATTTAGATAGATGGATCCTGACAGCCAATGATGGTCCCATTTCAGTCGGCCATTGTTGGGGTCTACCACCTTTTAATCTTTCAATTTCTTTGCATACTTGTACCATGGATGGTTGCACACTGAAATGTTTCTTGCTTCCTTCAATTTCACTGTATATGAGGGTTTGAAATTAATTTAGATGATAAATAAAGATGATTTAAGGCTGATGGACCCCACTAATGGCTGCCTTCAGTCACAAAACACAAGCCCTGATTGGATTCGTCTATAAGTATAAAGGAGAAAATGTATCAAAAGTTTAATAAAAGTTACTACAAACAGCTTACATTGTCATTTTAAATGTGTACAAACCCTGTTTACAAAGGTTGTAAGATATTCACCAACAATTTTTGTTCTTTTTCACCAGTGTGTCGTCTGCATGAGCCATAGAGCGACCATCTGTACCTTCCCGTGTGGACACAGAGTCGTATGCAGAAAATGCTTTGTCAGAACCATACAAATAGCACTGACACAGAGGCTGCTTCCACTGCGATGTGTCCTCTGCCGGGCTAAAATTGTGCAACTAACTCAAGATGAGAAGGCAGTACTCTCCCGTCCGTCAGCTATTTCCCTAACTGATGATATGCTGTAACTGTTTTGTTTAGCTGATTTTACAGTATTCATTTTGCCAAAAATGGAAAACTTTAAAAAGTTGGTGTAAAAGTTGAAAAGTGGCCTAAAATTTTAATTGGTGAGAGTTGTTTATTTGAATGTATTTTACTTGGGACTATGTTTTGCCTGGTGCATTATAACCCAAAGTTCTGTATAATTATTTATTTTGAAAATCATGCAGATTTATTGTGTGGTTCCATATGGATAGAATCATTGTTGGCCTTTGTACAGGAGTGGAATGCTTCAAGAAAAATTTTCAGTCACCCCAACTACTTTGAACAGTGAAGACCCAATATCCCAATACATGATGTGCTCTGCTTTGATTTAGTCTTGTATGTGACAATGCTTTCATTATTTTAAAGGTGAAGAGCAGTCCCCCCAAATTTATTTTGAAGAAAAAAAAGCTAAATAACACAATTTTTGTCTTATTTCTCTTCAAAGTATCTTTCATTACATTTTGTGACTTTACTATTGCATATTAAAGGTAAACCAAACAGTTATTTCTAGTAAATTTCACATTTGAAGAGAAAATACGTGGTCAACATGACTCCCAACAGCCAATCATGAATTTGGACAGTCTATTACACTGCTTCAATTTGGGATGACTGCTCCTGCCCTTTAAGTTTACCTAGTTTAATGGGACAGTTTTGAATAATATCATGAAAGATATTTTAGATATGATCATGCAAAGAACACTTGTATGATTGAATTGATGTTTCCAAATAACATGGACATGATGTACCCCCTATTCATCCAGTACTGTACCTTCACAGTAGTCTCCAGTTTGTAATGTCCTCTTGACTCTCTGATGAAGTGGGTGGAGAAATATAATCTTTCCTTGGCAAGAATTTCTGCTTCTCAAGGAGGCTATGTTCCTCAGAAAGGGCACAAAATATAAACTGCAAATGAACCTCCCACACTGTACACTACGTAAAGTACCCTCATGCATCTCCTTTTCCTATAGTACTCTCAACTTGTTTGAGAAGAGCCATTCAGAAAAACTAAGCATTTACCCCCACCCCCTACCCAGGTCTCTGCTATATATGGAAGCCACACCCTCAAAGGACACAATACTTCAAAGACCAACCTACCAGTCTTCAGGTCTGCCAGGCATGGCCCCATTCTATACTGGATTTGTCCAGCTTCATTCTACACCCGTCTAATAGGTTCATTACAATATTTATTTAATCACTCACTAACCCCGTATAAAAAATGATCACATCATTTCTGGATAAAATTGCTCCAGGTGATGTGCCAGGTGATGTGCCCTACCCTGTCGATCACCTGCTCTTCTACCAGGTCCATACCCTCATCTGCCCTTCCCTCCCTAATGTAAAGGATCAAAAAGATACCTTGTGGACTTCTTTTTTATTTCTTAAAGGGCCAGTCATCTTACCCCAAACTGCAATTCTTGGCTCAGCTCTTTCAGTTTGATTGACAGCTAGTTCAAACAATGCACAATACCATGAAGCAATCAACTGTGACTGTGTCGGAATGAGGATAAATTTCAGACAACTGTGGGAGAGGCTTTAAGAGCCAAACCTCTCTACCCAAACTACAATTTTTTTATTGGGGAACCACATTTTACAAATATTTGTCTGTATAGGTTGACCTTAGCAACAAGACAGAGTAAATAGTTACAGTGTATCCTTCATTATCCAAGTGTTGACTTCTGTCCATGGAAAGGCAAATGCAATCCCACCCCCTCCCCCACCAGTAATCACACCTGACTAATTGTTCAAAAGTTGAAACCATCCCATGCATTGCAACCAAGAGGTCTGCTGTTCAATTCCTGGCCAGGTCATACCAAAGATTGTAAAGGTCTATTCCTCTCATCCCAAACTACAAATTTGGAAGTGGCCTTTAAAATGGTTCCTCACTGCCATTGACCTTGGTGCTCAGCATAAGCCAGGGTGTAGAGAACCCAAACAGTTGTGGGCCACAAGTGGAAAAAGGGCAGTGGTCAGCCCAATGTGAAACTAATTAGTTCGAGCATGAGCAATGCAAACTAATGGAACTAATTAAACCAACTCCAATATGAATTAGCATACCCTTGAATACTAATTAAGGTATTGCTCTGCATCCCTGCAGTCATGTGGCAATATTTTGATTACTACTTTTAACCCCTGGTCAGGAAGAACTTGTTTCTTTACCTTACTTTCAAACAGTTATGTTGAAAGATAATTTCAAGGAGGTAAAGAGGTTTTGATTTTATTTCCATGAGCAGTTATTGGGGGAGATTGTTATTGCCTTTGAATATGGGAGATCAAGGGAGTTTTGTGCCTACTTCAGTTAATGTTTCACAATGCTTTGATTTTATTTTCTGATACTGATCTTAAACTTTGAAGTTTGGAAGGCTTTTCACAATTCCGTTCTATCGGTGGTGGCCTTTTGTTATTTTGTCATTATGTGCTCATTTTGTGATACAGTAATTAAATTGAAACAATGTGAAATTTGCAAAGGTCAATCAAGGCTTGGGGGTTTCTTTAGAGAATTTCTCAGGCCTTTAGTAGCTAGGCAAGGTACCCAATCAAACCAACTGACTGGCCTCCATGAGGTTTGGTCTCATGTATCCTCCCCCCCCCCCCCCACTGGATGTTACCCTGTGTTTACAAGGAGGCAAAACTGCAGGTGAGCCTCATGTTTTTAGTCTGTGTTCACACATGCCCTGAATTTGGGTTATTGGGTAGTGCTACCGTAGTAACAAGAGGTCAAATATATCACATACCAACTACTGCCCTGTGTGGGCTGGGGGCTGTAGAATGTGCCCATAGTATTTAAATTTGAACTTCAATCATACTGGAAAATAGATTTAAACTTTGAACTTTGTTCCGAGTTGACTGACACTATATAAGTGAAGGGTGGGGTTTGCTGGGTGGTTTGAATTTACTGCCTTGCATGCTGAAGGTCCCTGGATCAAATCCCAGTGGAACCACTTTGAAATTTTCCTGGTCTAAAAGATTAGCATGTTCAGCATAGCTGTTCACAGTGATGCTGAGGGGGTTTAAAAATTGGTGAATTACAAAACTGGGTATTTGTTTGTCTGTTTCAGGAAGTTGTCCAACTCAGGAAGTTGTGTGCTTGCTCAGTTCAGCTGTTGAGCAGTGGTGCAGAGCAAGTAATCTCCACCCCCACCCAGTCTGTGGGAAAGTGACTAAAGACTGGGGATACACTCACGTTCGTCGGATGGGAACGTTAAATGGCGGCCCCGGGAGCAGGATTGGAAGCGATAAGTACATGCCTGCCTCGTTACCTCTGAGCACTAGTCGAAAAGAGAAGGCGAAGTTCGCTGGTGTTCATCCAGGCTCACTGATTCTGGCATAGAGTCCTTGATAAGCCATATGGCTTCCTGACCCTCAAAACGTTAAATTAAAATATAACACATCCATGTTGGTGTATGTGTTGTTCAATCTCATCTGACCAATTAGTTAACATATGTTTCCATTTTATTCAGGCACAAGGTAAGAGTGTGCTAACTTGAGTGCCGAGTACATGAGACATCAGTCAAGGAGGCCAAACTTCTTAAGGGAGACAAAATGTGCCAAAATATCAATGACAACTGGAAACTTTGTAAGAGGCACAAAAATTTTTAATGGGGACAAAACAACTTTCTCCTTTTCCTTGGCTGTGGGTCTGACACCAGTGACCTATTTTTGAGATTTCACGAAGGCTGTGTGTTTGGTTTCATTGACCACCATTACATTCACCCCCTCTCACTTTCATGGTCTTTAATACCAAAGACTTTAAAATTGGAACCTACATACAAGTCAGTGAGCCACAACTGGAAAAAGGCTGTGATTAGCCTGAGTTTTACCAATTTGTTAAAAACTGAGCTGTTAAACTTCATGTAACCACCTGAAGCTAGCGTAAAGGGCAAGAGCAGTCGCCCCAAACTTAATTTGAAGCAACAGCTAAATACCATAATTTCCTTCCTACTTCTCTTCAAAGTATCGGTTATAATATTTTAGGACTCCAACATTGCACATTCAAGGTAAACGAAACAGTAACTTTTAGTAAATTTCACATTTGGGAACAAAAAATATTGTCACATGACTCTCAAGAGCCAATTATGAAACAGGACCGCCTACTACACTACTTCAACTTGAGGGGACTGCTCTTACCTTTAACTAACTCACACTTCCACCAAATATGAACCACGAATGTGCCCACTCCTCACGATGTGGAGTTATGCTTCCACATTCCCCACTCACTTCCAAGACTCCACCCCGCCACAACAACACTTTCCAGTATGGATGTCCGTGTTTGTCAACACCATTGATGCAATATAAAGTACAACACTATATTAGTGTTTTTTTGTCTTCGATCATTTTTGCATGGAGAGTTATGTTTATTAACCAAATGTGGATATATATTAACTTTTGGTAAACAAAAGAGATGTTAATTTCTTATGTGTTTTGTCTCTGTTTTTTTTCTAAAATTTACTTTCGCTATGATTTGAAAAAAAAGGTCAAGTCTACTACCTAACAGGCAGTGGCAGCATCAGGATTTCAAACGTGGGGGGGGGGGAGGGGGTCAAACTCAAAATGATTTAACCATTGCAAGCGGTTAAGGTAAAGGACCTCACCTTAGGGGCCCTGTGTGGGCACAGGCGCAGAGCCCTGGCTGGAATCAAATGGAAAAAACCCACGGAAGCCCTGAGGTTGTTGCATTTCTGGATGGAAATAGGGATTCATGCAAGGGAAAGAGAAGTTTGGAGGCCTCCTATACCACTCGACACAAAAAAGGACAGGTACGGTAAGGTAAAATAGGTATGTATAGTTCATGGGTGCTGATGTGTGGGGTAAAGGCCCTGACTGGGCTGAAAATGCTTCCCATGCTGTCCCCCTTTCCCCTCCCCTCTTGGTGTTGCCATTGCTATCAGGGCTGTATCGCAGTGGGCCTAACCGGATTCTGGACCAATTCTGATTCAAATGACCAAGTCCAGTACTCTTCGATTCTCAGTCAATTGCTACGTATTTCAGGCATCCCAATCCTCAGCCATTTTCGAGGTATACCATTTGACAAAGTAGAACCCAAGTTGTGAAAATGATTTTTGTAATCCTTTGCAATTGTTCTCAATTAAAATGAACAGTTTTTGGAGTCATTTTCATAGCCCAAGTCCAATTGCATAGACCGTTCATGTGTTGAAATTTGCACTAATATCAACGTATGCCGTGGCGGAGCTAGGGATTTCGGTCGGAGGGGGTGAAAATGTTCTGCAGGGGCCCTTCTAAGGAGTATATACCCTGAGTCTCAGCACCAACTAAGTCATGGCTTTTCAGATTTTTCATTTGGTTTCCCCACCAGGTAGAAGACTATTTTGCCATTTGTCAGCAAGTTCTATTGAAACATGTTTAAATTTTCTATCCATTGGCGCCTGCAGAAGAAAATTCAGGGTGGGGGGGGGGAGACAAAATATTTTAGGGGGAAAAAGCTTCGCGCCACCATGCGTTGGTGCGGAGCGCAAGAAACTTTTGGCCCCAAATGCCTCTCAGATCGCCAGAAATGACGCTTCTTAAGCCTATTTACCCCATGAAAATGGGGGGGGGGGGACACTGAGTGAACTGTTAAGAAATTCGATGTTAATTCTTCGTCTTTTTCTTTATTTTTTATTCGTTTGTTTTTCAAGTTTTTTTCTCGAGGGAAGGGAAAGTCCCCCCTTACCCCTACCTGTACACTCCCATGTTCCTATCCCTTTCTTTTACATACTAGTATGAAGGCCCCATTATATTTTGTGTTATTGTCAGGTCTAGATTTAAGATTGTAATGTAATAATGGACGACTTTGCGAAGATACAGATTAAACCTGATACAGCCAATAGCAGGCAATCTTAACTGGGGGAAAAGTTTTGGAAATTAATCACTGTTAGGTGTACACTTTTGGCATCTGGAAGTCAAGATAAGGACACGAAGAGATATTAAGTAACATAATTTACATTATGTGACCACTCATTAATTAAGTACATTGCAAGAAATACCCTAGACAAAAGGTCTGCTTGCTTCCCTAGATACCGAATTCATAAGAAAAAAGTAGTCTAACTTTATTAGATGCAATTTTCTGCTTTTTAAGTCCACGGAAGTACAGAAAGAAGCATTTTCATGACATTATCGTGCAGTGTCAGATGATCACTCTACATTTACGTAATAAAGCAGAGGCCGCGGAGCCAATTTTAAGTGCGGGGGCTGCTAATCATCGAAGCGGCCCAATATGTCCAATAAAATAAATGCAGCTTAAGGCGTCCCAAAGTGCAGTTTAAGGCGGCCCAAAATGTCCACAGTAAAAATGTGCGGGCCCGTCCCCGCGGTCCCTGTAAAATAGCCATTATCATGAGAACGGTCACCCGAAGAAAAGCTGCCCATTTTTAAACCATTACCACTTTGATAACAGTTTTATTTTTACCAGAATGCTCTCTATAAATGATTTTGAAAAATGTTGTGGGAGCTATTTTGGTATCTTTGTAAACTCTTTTTATCGTCTATGTCGACAATTATCCCCGACAAGAAGATGGCTATTTGCGCTACAATTATTGTTGCGCTCTCTAGCAGTGGCGTAGCTAGGATTTTTTCCAGGGGGAGGGGGGGGGGCAAAGGTATGAAATTTCCTCAAAACTTTTCCCGGTCAATGTGTATGTATTTCATATAAAATATGCAAACTTACAAGTATAACCACATTACCATGTCATTTTGTAATATTACCTGCATTTTAATTTTAAAGTATAACATAGAGCAATCGGAAATAACAAAGTATATTATTTTGGTAAACAATATCTGGTTTATTTGTATGTACTAACGCAGTGGCGTGCGCAGGATTTCTCTGAAGGGGGAAGGGCATGCAGTATGGTCAAGGGGAGGGGTGTCCCGAAATTTTTTGACATTTTCAAAGAGCCTACATGCAAAATGGTGCAAGATTTTCGACTTTGACAGGAACAGTGTTAAAAGTTGAATTGTGGTGGTTCATGAGGATGAAACCGAAACTTTTGTGCCTTGACATGCATTTCTTTTTATGCCATTTATGCTACCTTACGAAGAAAAACTTGTCATTAAATTTGCACACTTTTAGGAGTCAAAATAAAAGAGCATTGATCGGTATTTGTGGTTTTTCTTGGCCACAAAATGTTATTTTGTCATGAGGATTATCTAAGCGGAGCGCCACCATTAGTTGGCGCGGAGCGTAGAGAAAATTTGGAAAAGTTAGACCCCTTAGATGGCCGGAAATAGCATTTTCTAGGCTTATACGAAGAATCTAGCCAGTCTCTTTCTTCTTTTGTCGTTTGCAATAAAATGCTCACTTCAAAATATGTTCGCAAACTGCAAAGTGATCAGAGAGCTAAGAGCTAATTTTACCCCAAATATGTTATTTTGCCCAAAAGACCGAGCGAAGCGCCACCATTGGTTGGCGTGGAGCGCGTAAAGAAAATTTCGAAAAATCAGACCCCTCAGATGGTCAAAATAGCGTATTTATGCTTGTAAAGAAAATCTAAGCATGAAGTCTTTTGATAGATGCCACCAGTGGGAAACAGAGTCTATCTTTTCTAAGTTAATATTGGAATTTGACAGAATTTGCCTAGGTCTATTTGTAGGAATTAAAAAAAAAATGGCATCACTGAAAGACCTTGCAGGGACAATCCTTCCCCTTTGAAATTTTTTTGGGTGTCCTTATAAGCAATCTGGTGCCACATATGCTATCTTTTGAAGTAAAATCTGTGTTGATAAAGTTAGACTACGTATTTTTAAGAACAAAGAAAAATGGCATCTGTGAGGGGGGCACGGCCCAATGGTCTCCCCTTCGCACGCCGCTAAAGAGGCCTAATGGTGGCTCGATCACACAGGATATCATGTGAGAAAAGCAGTCTGTTAAGTGTAGAAGGCTACAAGGTACTCATTGTCCATTTATTGTTACACTCAAAGTGAGCAGAAAGCTATTTTCCCGAACTAGCTTGTAAGCCTCCAAGGATAAGGCTAAGTAACAAAATCTAAGTGTGCCAACGGATCCAGCTAATTCTAATTTCTAGATTAACTTTAAGTTTATCGTTGGTCATGGATTGTTTCAGCCCCATCCATCGTTAGGTACACAGAGTAAAATCGTACAGCTACTGCTAGCTTGTAGAAGAACAACAACCTCGGGGGTCTACGGTAGTGACTTGTCAGTTTTCACATCCTTTGACTGAATTCCCAAAGTATCACCTGAATAACAGCTTCCTGTGCACTGAAATGCACTGATCATAACCCCCGTGGGTATACAAGCACAAGAGAACATTCAATCTGCTACGCGGCGAGGACATTTCTGTGGAACGCGAATTGGGCCGGTTCATGCGAAATCTGACGAAATCTGAGTTAATTTGTTGCATGAAAATACGAATTATGTATGAGAAATGTCTCACAATTTCTTATTCTAACAAAAATTTTGAGAAATTTTTGTGAAATTTTTGTAATAATAATAAGATTCATCAAATTTCCCCATTTTCATCAAATTTCCCCCAAAAATTTTCCGGGGGGGGGGCAACTTGCCCCCTGCCCCCCCCCCCAGTAGCTACGCCACTGCTCTCTAGACCTTTCATTGGCCGGGAGGGTGAATCTAATGTCTAATAATGTCAGCCTCAGTGCCGTGTATTTTGCAAGCTTATAATCACGCTTGGTTTGGAAGCATACATAAGTGCTTATAAAACATGAAGATACGATTCCGCAAAATCTATCCCTTTTACAGAAGATGTCCCTTTTCATCAGTATAAAGTGCAGATAGTACGGTTAATGGTATCTGTTTGAGCATTTTGTTATATGGGCCTTTAAAACAACGCTATTAACTTCTGTCTTTTGCAAGATTTAGCAAGATTTGAGGGAAAAATGTTATCAACTTGGCAACTCAGGAATTTTTTCAGTCTGAAAATTGATGGAGAAAAAAAATGAACCCCTTGAATGGTGGACATTTATACTTTGACCTTGATTTGCTAATCCAGTAGTAAAATGTCGTAATTTTGCGTTCAACCTTAAGCCACTGGGCATCCGCCTTCAAAACATTGTTACGAATTAATTTTGTTTTCTACGTATGTAGAATGTGACTAGAATCTAATTCAGAGGCTAAATTAGATACCAAACGATTCCCGAACCATGGATATCGTTTCAGATTTAGTAAAGGCATGCACGACGAAAATAAAATTAAAAAATGCAAGAATGGAAACAAAAATTTCTAGACAAATCTGTCAAATTATTGATTTTCTGGACAAAAAAAAAAAAAAAAAAAACACATAGCAAATAGATACTGCGTGGGCAAAAATTAACAAAACGTGTTAAAAATTAGAAACGACCACTATATTTAGATATTTTCAGCAGTGCGGTACACCCCTTGACATTGTTTGGGCTAAGACCACCTGATAGAAATCTCAAGGTCATTTTGTTATGTCCGTTTTCTATTTAAATATTGGCGAAGTCATGACGCTATCGGCCAAGTCATGACTCCCAGTTTTCCAGCTGATGAATTTTGTAATGATCCAATGGTCCCCACCTTTTAAACTGCTAATGAAAAAATTATCAGTGGCATATACCCATGGAAGAGGATGGGCAAACCCTAACCACACTTCGACCAAAAGTCAAAACTAAAGAAAGTTTTTAAATTCTTTTCCTGTGGACACCTACGTGGAAAGTATCAGTCTTCATTCTCACAAGTACAAACAGGATTAGAAGATCATGTTTCTAAGGTCAAGAGCAGTTACCCTAAACTTATTTTGAAACAACAGCTAAATCTCACAATTTTCTTATTTCTTCTTAAATATATTATCTTTATAATATGTCACAAGTTCAATATTGCATATTCAATGGGGACTATGAAGTTTCTTCGTGTATTTTTTATAGGAGGAGAAATGTCGTCACATGACTCCCAAGAGCCAATAGTGAACAGAAAAGTCTGCCGCACTACAAGTTTGGATGAAATTGTTTACCATTTAAAACAATAAATACAAAAACGCATACCCTTACAAGAGCTGATTGCATTATCTCCTGAAAGTTCTGAACCCCTATCAAGGGGGCATTCCAGGCAGCAGTCTTAAATATTCTGAAGAAAACATATTGGACAAAAAATTCGATGCGGAATAGCATAGCTGCCTAGGAGAATCTCTTCCACTTTGCAGTGAAACATTTGCCGTAAAGACAGGTACTTATCACTCCAAACAATATTTTTGCAGGCGATATCAAAATTTCGTTATACCACCCTTTGATTGCCAACAAATTAAAAAAAATATTATACATAGTAGTAAAAGTTGAAAAGCAAGCACTGAGTGTGTTTCGACCACATATTAGGTCCTTGTATATGCTGACAAGGGTTTGCCCTCTAGCAAATAGCTAGATTGTATGTGGACAAAGGATGAGTTATAGCCTAGACAGGCTGTAGGAGGGGCTACAGGTTAGAAGGGTCGGTAGCAATTGAAATTGTCTGGAGTGATGAGTTCGTCTTTAAATGTGCTGTCTCATCTTCCTTCGAACAGGGAGCTGTTATTTGGAACAGCTCCCTGCTTCGAGGCTACTAATAAATACAACCCCATCCATTCATCATTCCATTCAAGAGAGAGAGAGAGAGGGGGGGGGGAACAGGTTGGGTAGCAAAGTCTTCGGCCAAAAATTTTGCGCGGGCACTCTCTCCCTCTCCGTCCCGATTTGGTCAACAACTTCACATTTCCTGGTGCAGATCGAATCCGAGGCATCGTACAAAATCTTCCGTCAGTCCCTTTACTCCCCATTACTGTTCTGGTGGTGTCACTCTCTCCATCCAGTTACGTTAATTAATATCGGTGCACTCTTAAAGGGAAAGTTTTAGCAAAATTTTATTTTTTCATGTGAAAGAAGAACCAAATCTACTCAGTGTGGTGAAACTTTCATTTTAACTGTACATGTCTTTCCTGAGATATCAGCAAATGAAGTTACTAGATTTGTGTTCCAATGTGATATTGAGGACAGCTGAGATTATATCACTTTCTCACATTGACAAGGAATGCTTCGTTTCTGTTTGTTTTTTTCAGACTATTGCGTGAACCTTGATGTTAAAGGGAATAGGACCTCTCCATGAAGATTGCAAAGTTTGAAAAGTTGTCATGATACTTATGCAATCTCAGTTTGATAATATTGGACTGCTAAGGAGAAAATAAGCTGTAAGGTTTAAAGAAAAACAAAAGACTGACCACTAATGTGGGGATGTGATGGCATATGTGCTTGCTTCATTCAAGTTCACTGTTTGTTGAAAATGTGACAACTTTACATGCTCATATCTTTGAGAACAACACATCGGATTTAATGCAGATTCAGGCACCCAAAACGCTTAAAATAAGTACCCCTCTAACATATTAAAACTTTATATGACATTAAACCCTTCTTTTTAAGAGATGAATACTTTCCACATTTTGACATTGCTTCTCAAACTTCCAGTCACTGTCATCTCGAAACGTACATTGAAATTTTAACTTGCCCTTCAAGGGGGAAAACCGTTTTAAAGTTTACCATACGTTCAACATCCTAATTGTTTATTATAAAGAAGAAATGACTGCAGGAGAGCAACACAAATTTAATCACACATCTGGCGATGATCGTCACTGGCTCTCTAAGTCCAACACTTCTCAATTTCAATGTCGCAGTTTCTCACAACTACTTGAATGGTGAAACTGTTTCTGGGTTCCATGGGCAGACTGGCTGCCCTACTTAACAGTGTGGCTCCCATCAACACACGAGCGTGCAAGAATTAAAAATAGATTTGTAAGTGACGAAGTTAAAGATGTCTTTTTACTGAAGACTGTGACACAGGGCCAATATCTTCAGCATCGGAGAAGCATACATAACTTGCTGACGAAATTGAAATTGCTTCAAATCTCGCAGGAAGAAGAGTTCCCAAACCATCCTTGCAAGGGTTGAGTTCCAAATCTGCCGAAAGGAAAATTTGCTATGGGTCGTTAAATTTCAATCCGGAAAACCGTTTACATTTTGAGCAGTGCTGTGCATAGGCCTATAAATGTGTAGGAAATAATAAATTAGCCGTCATCACACAAAATTATGCCATAAATCCCGTTTTCAAATGAGGTTCTTATCAGTTCAAAACACAAATACAACGAGTCCAAATTTAAATGCGGCTAATTAGCTAACCTACATGAATTGCTGCGCCAAACACTAATTTGGTTTTGTACTGTTTAATTGGTTTGAAAATTTATTGGGACTGGTGCGGGAGGGTAACAAAGAAGCTCCCTCAATTGTGAGTGTGCGGAATCCTTAGGGAATGAATGACATGCTTTATCGTTTACCCATTGAAGCCACCGAGGACATCTGAAATGTGTCGACGTAATGGAAGGGTGGGGGGGGGGGGGGGGAGGAGGGGGAGGAAAATGGTGATGTACCCATTTCCCCATTCGGTCCGAAAATAACAAATCTTCCTTGCGACAGGGGCTATGGGTAAGTACATCCCAACTTCTCTTAGCCCTTCATTATTCTCTTCTTTTGTAAACATTTAGCATAACTTAAAGTTAATTTGTTTGGCTCTGTTATTTTATTTTTTTTATTCCTTGCCGAAGGCAGGCAAGGAATCCATGCGATTGTGATGTCGTGTGTATGTGGGTGTGTGTATGTGACACTTTAGCTTGTAAACATGATATCTCGAGAAGGGTGCATGTTACTAATCTCATATTTGGTGTGTGGGTTGGTCATATTAAGTAGATGATCCCTATTGTTTTTGGTGGAGGTCAAAGGTCATTTGGGGTCACGAGAGGTCTAAACGTCAAAACCTTGTAAACTCGATATCTCTAGAACGGTACGTGTGACTATGCTCATATTTGGTATGTGGGTTGTTCATATTAAGTAAATGATTACACTCAATTTTATGTAGGTCAAAGGTCATTTGGGGTCATGAGAGGTCAAATGGTAAATTCCTTAGAAATTGCTTGTAAACACGGTATCTCAAGAAGGGTAGGTGTGGCTAATCTTATATTTGGTGCGCGGGTTGGCCATATTAAGTAGATGATCCCTATTGTTTTTGGTGGATGTCAAAGGTCATTTGGGGTCATGAGAGGTCAAAAGGTCAAAACATTGTAAAACCTGATATCTCAGGAACGATACATGTGACTATGCTCATATTTGTTGTATGTGTTGGTCATATTGAGTAGATGAACCCTATCGATTTTCGTGGAGGTCAAAGGTCATCTGGGGTCATGAGAGGTCAAAAGGTCAAAACGTAGTGAACAAGGTATCTCAAGAAAAATGCATGTGACTAAGCTCATCTTTAGTGTGTGGTTTGGCCGCATTGAGATGGTGATCCCAGTTGATTTTCGTGAAGGTCAAATGTCATTTGGGGTTATCAGTGTCAAAGTCTGACAACTTGCTGCATGGTATTGATGTACAAGAAAGGTAACTTTAAGGGTTCTCATACTTGACATGTAGATGATGCATGGTGAATAAATGATCCCCTTAGTTTTTGGTAGAGGTCAAATCTCACTTTGGTTCACTAGGGGTCAAAGTCTCAATATCATGTACACAAATTTCCCATGGTTGGAGTCTTGGATACTGCAAAATTTCACACAAAGTATGTGGTTGTGATATCATGAGCAGAACTCTAGTTCTTGTAGGAAGCTTCGATGCCTTGCATGTATACTTTGTTGGTACATTACGGAGCACTATTAAATTGAAAAACATTTCGAAGCAATGTCAATTTGAAAAAAAGATAGGCTTAAGTTTCAGCGTCAAGTAATCACTAAGCCTTTTGGCTTTCTGGTTTATTTATTTATTTATTTATTTATTTATTTTATGCTTTATTTATTTATTTATTTATTTATTATTTTATGCTTTAGAATTCGTTTATGGGCGGACATAGTCACTGTTTGCTGGACTTACAAAAGGCCCGGAATCAGAGAGGTTAAAATTCATCACTTCTGTTTTAAAATTGACTAAAAATTATTTCACTGATGTATAACTTCACGATTTACAACTATTTCAGGAGACCTGTGGCTTATAAGCCACAGATACTTATCCTTTAATCTTATCTCCAGCTATTCCTTTCGGTAAACATTGACTAGCCTATACTAAAAGTGGCATGTCGATACTTAAACTTAAATTTGCCACTTACAGTTGTTTACAAACTCAAGACTCTCTAAGCAAACAATCCCTAATTTTTAAATTCAAACTTCCAATACAAATTATCAGAAACAATTGAAATATGGAGTAACTCGTGAATCATGTACGTCTCATCAAATAACCTCACATTTATTTTAAATGAAAAACATAAAAAGTACAATTTTAATGAAAAGCCGTTTCTGTCAACGTTTGAGGTTATTAAAAAAGACTCATCGCGGTGTATGCGTCCGTACCTTTCCATTCCATGGTATATAACTGAAACGCCACTTTTCCAATGTGCAGAATATAGAAATAAAAAAGAAGCGTCATCGGCGTGTAATTACTTTTCCATGTGCTGCTATAAACTATGTAGACGAGTTTCTTGTGAAAGTAACGACTGAAAAGAAGTCTACTGCCTGGTGTGATCGCTTTTAATTTAATTATTTTTTACTCGATTTTGACAGTTAATTGAAAATCATTTTTTTGGATGGAAATGGTTATCCATTTTATGGATTCATTAAACATATAAATGGAAGAAGCATGTATACAACACGAGGAAAACATTCAAATGTACGTGCCAAGCTTACCGTCACGGTCGATTTGTTAAAAGTCTCAAATACCAGATTAACAGATGAACACTCAAATGCCAAAACACTATTTTTCCACTTGTAATTGGCCAGAAAATTAAGTCACGTACATTTATCAGCAGGGGCATGGCACCAGCAAACTGGAGGTGGTGAGACGTCATCTATAGAATAACGTCGGTAAAGGATGCGGGAGTAGAAACATCATTATGCAGTTCACACAGTCTACATCTTCGTTAAACAAGGGGAACGACGAAGCGGTGGCATTTCCAAACATGAGGGGCTCTTCCTGACTTCAATGAGGTATTAGTATTCATGTACGATGGCGTTTAGATGGGTGGGGATATCTAAACCAATCGTCCAAACTACAAATTGAAGTCCATTACTAGGCAGTAGTGTGTGCAGGAGTTGTCAGAGGTGGGCCCAAGATACGAATTTCCTTAGACGACATGGGTAAAAGGTCGACCAGGGCACCGGGAATTTTCGCCGCTGAAACTGGCTGAATGCAAAATTGTGCCTCCTACTATATGACCAATATAAAGATACATGGGGTACTGGGTATGCCAGAAACTGCAGTATTTGTTTGGTGGTAAACAATTGATAAGGACAGCATCTAAGAAGTTTCACTTGAGGTTCGCATTCGATCGCTGAGGGAGGAGAAGAGGATTCCCCTCCCCTTTTAGGAGGGTCGAGTTGCAAAATGGTGCCATTTTTTAACATATTTAAGCAAATTTAAACTCGCATGGCACCAGTAGGAGGGGTGCATCAGTGCTCGTTCAGACTTCTCCTGATTGATATTAATTGACTGTTAATTGACCAGCTGATTTGATTTCCCCTGTCAACTTTCAGTGAGGAGGGCGATGCAGTAGGGGCAGCAATGCATGCCACTGCTGTCCCCCAATTCCCCAAGGTACTGAAAATATACCATTGTCATAATGTACTTCTCTCCTCCTCCTCCTCCTCCTCGAAGTTATTTCGACCCCCTTCAGTGCCCTCTAAGGCTACGGGCCTGCTCAGATCTGTGTTTTCATCGTAGATAATTTGACTTAATGGCCGATAGGCCTAGCAGAGATGCAGTGGAAGCGGGGGTAAGCTCTTGATTTTCAAATATTTTTCCAAAAGAACAAAAAGGTTCGGAAAACTTAAAATTTGTCAGCGAGCCTCAATCGACAAGTCTAAGATAACATTTTTTTGACAACAGTGACCTTCAGTCAACTTTCAATTAGTATTTTGCTAATTGAAAAGGCAGATTCTTCAATAACGCTTAAAATTGTCACATTTACAGACAACTGTACAAGCCTAAGGAATATAAATTTTCTTCGAAAGAATCCCATTTTCCGCAATGCAACCTCCTTTCTTTCAAATGTTTGTTTAAATAAAAGCAAAACTCCCGGTGCGCCTGACGCATGGCAGCACGTTGCGTTTTCCAATTAACAGCTGAGTATAGTAATCGGAAAATTTAGGTGCTTTGCCCCTTCCTCCCAGCTCTGCCACTGGTTTTAAATCAAAGCGTAACTGAAGATGAATGTGCGTGAAGCGCGAGGATATTTTGTATTTCTTTTTCGTAATTTCCGTGGACGCTTGAAATAATAATTTGTAAAATTTTTAGCAGTTTTTAATGAAGTCCTCTCCTTCAACTGTTACGGTAGTGATATTACCGTTACCTATGTACAGAACATGATACTCCAGAGGTTCAGTTGCCACCCTATTTTCCAAACGAAGGACAGACAGTTTATTCCCGAAAAACCTGAATTTCGCTACCGTGGTCTATTCAAATTTGCCACGCAGTTGGTAGCCACTGATTCTTTAAAATCTCGCATATTTTTTTAATTGCAGACAGCACTCCTACTGTACTAAGAGTGCTCGAATTCTTTCAAGTATTTGCCCCAGCAATGCAAAAGCGTCATATCACAGTAACATTTTCCTGAAAAATTAATAAAAAGTTCCTAACGACGGTGAAACATAAGTGCAGGTTCACAGAAAAAATCCATAGCCTTTTATGACACCTTTCCAGAAATGAATACTCGGGCGGAAGATTTAAAAAAAGTTGGGTAGGTGCGTACTAATTTACAAGATGTTTCTTGATTGGCTGTTGTCATTGTATTGTATCGATTGTATTCTTTCTCTTGGTTGGGGATTAGTTTAGGGATTACGGCTATCGTTAGCCAGTTATGAAATTTTCGTTAAACAGGGCGCATCGCCCCAAAAAGTTCAACGATAGTTTCAATTGCCAGGTTTTACATCATTTGCACTGACACTGCACTACCGACAGGCGGTGTACATGTGTACACAGAGCATTTTACCCGAAAAAGATAGCGGTACATTCTATCTGGTGATTTGGGGTAGTATTTTGACCATTTTGTAATTTTTTCGCTATGACAGTGAATATTTCATTGCCAACGAAAACTCAAACGGACTCTGCTGTATCATGCTTTTACTTACAGGTCTAGGAAATGTCTAAGAGTCGCTTGTTTTCAAATTCACTATACTCTCCGCGCTAACTGAATGTGGCGAGCCGCTTGTATATTCTTTTGGGTAGGATTACATGGGATGCTCTGCCACCCGCTCCCCTCCAAAAAGAGACTGAAATGCTCCCAGATGTCTTCATTTTAAAGTCTTCTCATGACGTAAACAGGTGAATAACCATCTGCCTATGAATTATATGTAGGGTTATTGCAAACGGAGGAGGTCACCGGATAATGTACTCTTTGGAACCCAACCCTCCCTTCCGACAAGTGACCCCATATATGATGATGTAAACTAAGTAGTTTAACTGAAGAGTAACTCTCGTTCATCTGTTCTCTTTCAGGCGGTTTTATCAATGGACTTCAAAATATGAAGCACAACATAGCATCAGAAAGACTTCTCTTCATCTTAGTTTCTTGTTTGGAGATGTTCATTGTAATTAGCATGCATTTCCTGCATTTGGGGCTTCAACAATAAGTACTTGCAGATAGCACATTCAGTATTTTGAAGAGGAATTTGCATAATAATTTAATTCTTTTTTGAAACATCTCTTACAACTCTACACCTCAGTTCATTAGTTATGCACGAAACTCATCATCTTTACATCCAGAACCCTTGATTTTCTTTTTCCCTTTTGTAGAACTGAAAAAGTCGCCACATGTGGCGTTTATGTGATGCGACTCTTAAACGACATCAACACGTGACCAGCTTGCAAACCGCAAATGTACTTTTCTTTCGTAGAGTAGTGAGGGGAAACTTCACTTTCAAAAGTTTTTAAATTTTAAAAATCATGGCGAGGGCTAGAAAGAAGATGGAAGTTAAGTGTTAAATCGTTACTTGGCTTGATCTTTTATTACCAGGTGTCAGAGTTGCAAAAAGGGGATGGGGTCGGAAGATGCTGTTCTTTATTTAAAGGACTAATCCTCTCACCCCAAGCAGTTCCGATTCTCCCTTACCTACTTACTCAAGTCCCTCCCACAACTGTCTAAAATGCATCCTCATCCAGACGCAATCTTAGTTTATTGCTTCACGGTGAGTATACAAGACTCCGATGTATCAAAACACTTTCAGTATATACAGTACATGCTGTGTAATATTAGCTTCATTCCTTTGCATTTTATGAACTTAATGTCAATCAAAGAGCTGAACGTGCCAATTAAGAATTTCTTCTAACTACAAAAATTGTCGTTTTGGGTGAGGGGATCTGACCTTTAAGGGTGCGACCTATTTCCAAGACCGACTGTACCATTTGAATCACCATTGCTATTCTACGAAAAAAAAACTCGCTAACCCGCACCTCCGAACTAGCGTGTTTCAACTATTAGCTGCAAGTGCCACTAATACTACCTGGATATGTGTTGAAGGAAGTATTAATTGCTCGTTCAAGTGACTCTCTCCTCTTAAGACCTTTCACATCCCCAATTTCTTGAGTATCTCTTCAAATCCGTGTCGATGACATTTCTTGAGGTATAATATCACCAAAGAGAAAATTCTGATTTTTCTCTTGAAATTGGGAGGCACCGACCTTTTTTAACTGAACGAGGAAATCTTTAGTGCGTCTGCATGGTCGCTCGAAGCGTATTATAATTATCCAGGCATGTCTCGCTGGGGAAATTTGCCGAAACATGAAGCACCTTTGAACAAATCTATAGCCCCCTAAGACTTTTAATTTCTCCCTTGGGTGAAAATATCAATTAAGAATAGTCTAGCGAAAAGTTGTTAATTGACAAGTGGAGACCCAACACCTAAAAAGTTTTGATTGTCGATAAAAGTGACGTAAGGTGATGATGAACTTCCGGTTCGGAATAAAAACACCCGGAAGTCTTCCCTGTTCCAGAACGGTGGTGGAATTGCTCTAATGGTAGGTATTTTAAGCTCATTAATATTCCCTCACATGAAATGTTGAACTATTACTGTATTAGTAATATCTGCATGCCTTGCAACGTAGGCTATATGCCAAATCCTTTTGTTTTTTTATGTGCGGAGCTTTATTACACGGCTGTAAGTTGCAACTCTTCTCTTGGTCAAAAGAAAGCCCAGTTTCCAGCCTATTGATTCAAGTCGAGCCGGTCACGGCCTTTGCCAGTTGTGGCTGACTGGCTCTTTTCCCTACTCCGTTGCTTATTCGCAGCACCACGCAAAACGGCAGTAAGTTCCATTTTTAGAGTCTTTGGTATGGCGTGGCATGGGAATCGAAACCGGGCCTTCCGCGTAAGAGGCGGATGCTCTACCGCCAGACCAAACACGCGGTCAAAAGAGAGAACTTTACTGCAAAGAAGAAACAGGAATGCTGGCTAAAAGACCAACACTAAAATGACTGTTATGTTTTTTGAGTCAACCTTTAGGCCTTCAAAAATGAGGAATATGAGTGATAGGCCGATTCTGTTTCAAGCGCACTAAGCCAATAACAAGTAAATGTAGGCAACAGCAATATGACAATTATGAAACAGAGAGAGTTCCTGAAAATAAACAAAAGCAGCGGGCAGATTGATCAAGCAAGGTGTTTCCAACCAGTCTGTTCGGTTGCATGTATGTTCGTTAATGTTTGGGCCGAATGAACAAAGGAAGAGACTCTAAGTGATTTAAATGCGTTTATACGTAAACGTATATGCGTATCGCGCAGTATTTCCACTTTTTTAATTGAAGGTAGTTTATGACATAATTTCCTTCACTGAGCCGTCCAGTCTGCAGCTACAACGCACGTGCAGTGATAAATGTAACTTTGGCCAATATGCATTGGGGTGTGGACCGGAAGGTGGGGGAAGGTACGTTATTTCAGTCGAATAATTTTTTTGATCGAACGCTTTATTTCAACCTTCAAATACATATATACAAACAAATGTTTACAAACATATACAAATATTCAGCCGAATATTTTTGGGGCGGTGATACAATTTTTAGGGCAGCGAGAAAAATTTTTATTGCGGAAACCTAAAACCTCAAAATAACAACTGCTTAAAACCTAGTAATAGACTAGGAAATACCATTTCCAGCTATTTAAAATAGCGATTTTCAAGTTTCTCGATGCTCCTCGCCAACCTGCTGTGCCGCTCCCGTAGTATTTAAGGCAGGATTTTTTTTGTGTGTGTTGGAAGAACTTTATTTTCAGTCTCAACAGATATACATACAAAACAGCAAATCAGAGGATAAAAATAATAATATATACAAGTATTTACATTTGAATAATTAGCTTACATCACTCTTTCATTAGTACCATGACTCAATAACCGTAAATTAACATTACACACTTCAATTAATTGAAGGAAGGCAGGATTGCACAATCCTCTACTCAACTGCTCAAGCTGACAATGAACTATCTAACTGTCTAATGCATTTTTAAAGCGGCTTATTGAGTTGGTTCATGAAATTCAACAATTTTTTCCAAACCTATTGAGTTTCCTTCACATACCAATGACAAATAGTCTATCTTAGACAACCCCTATACCCTACACAAAAATAACTGTTTTATGAGTGAGTGCTTAACGGTTCAAATCGGTTTTCAAAAATTCGTGACAAGACACTTTTTCAAATTATGTACAAAACCGTTACAAGACAGGACACCAGAAAATTCAAAATTTTAGCGTTTTCTGTGACTTTTGGACTTGAAACTTGACTTTTTATGCAAACTAAAAGTATTATTATGTGACAGTGACCCTTTGAGACTATCATAAAGTTATCGATTTCAGCTCAATGAACCTCTTTAAAGTAGATCCTTGCAACACCAGGCAGCCAGGCTATTTCATTTTCCTTGTTTTACTAGAAGTTATAGATGTGTCATCATTTCGAAGATTCGGGCAAATGTTATTTTTTGGGGGACAGATTTACAGAGAGGGACTTTATACCCGTATAAAAGAATAATACCATCTTTTTAGAAATCAAGACCGTTATGTAACCTCATTATGTAATGAAAACCATGTAAGGAATATGTTAAATATGAACAAAAACGAATTTCAGAGACAAATTCCAATGACGAGCTTTAAATTTACAAAAAATTTTGTATTCTATACATTCCCAGCAGGAATCAAGATGGATCGAGCAAACAACTTCATGACATTTTTTAAAGCAGAAAAAATTGAAGATGATTCCAAAATGTCTTAGTAAATTCAATGTAGGGCTTCAAAATTTCTAGCTTTTAAAAAAAACGTTTTTGTACATGTGAATATCATTCATATGCATACTCTTGTAGTCAGTATCTTACTTTTTGTGAATGGAATTCCCTCTTTCAACCGTAACTAATACCGACCCTGGATTCTCCAGGGGCTCTGTGATCTCCTTGTAACCAAAGCAGGCAAAAGTCACTCGTCTAAATTTTCCAAATCTTATGATTTTTTTTGTAGTTCCCATGTTATTGCAATATACAACTAAAGCCACTTGAGGCTCTCACAATCTCTTTGGGACCAACCTCAGCTTATCCACCACTTTAAATATGAATTTTGTCACCCATCTTGAATTCACATATCACCACACATATTTGATAATTTACCCCCTAAAAGGCCCACATTGTATTAATATACCCGGTATCCTTTGGCTCTGTTCCAATCATGTAAAAAGAGTGTTATTTCAATATGGTGAAATTCAATCAGAACAGCTACGAGGTTTAGCATATATACTAAATCAGGGATATTTTACTCCTGAAACAAAAGGACAGTTACTGTTAACGGAAACAAAAAAATGATTTTGCCATCTGATTCGCACGAGGAATTTCTTGATTGGCTGTTGCCATTGTATTGTATTACTTGTTAGGAAATGGCCTGGTAAGGAATAGGGATTAAACAGTGGTGACACCAAGATCTCAAAAGTGGGGGTCTTAGGACAAAAGAAAATGTTGGGGCAAAAATCCCTGCGCAGTACCAAATTTCCGGTAAACCTAGCACGAAGCGCGAGTTTTGCGGATGGGGTCAAAGAGTTTGCCTTAGGACCCTGGTGGGGCCCAGGGGAAATCTCCAATGGGTGTCATTGAGAAAAGATCCCATTAGCTCTCAGGTTTTAGCATAATTATCTCTGGGTAAAACTTTTAGTCTCAGGATAGGTATAGGTGGAGTCCAGGACCTGCTAATGTACTTTGTTGGATTTCATAGTGGAGCTTGGTGAGAGTCCAGTGCGAAATTTGTGGAAGTTGTGAGTTAGTTAAGTAGTTAGTAAGTCAGTCAGTTAGTCAGTTAGTCAGTCAGTCAGTTATTCAGTTAGTTAGTTAGTTAGTTGGTTGGTTGGTTAGTAAGTAAGTAAGTAAGTTAGTTAGTTAGTTTGTTAGATAGTTAGTTAGTTAGTTAATTAGTTAGTTAGTTAGTTAGTTAGTTAGTTAGTTAGTTAGTTAGTTACCATAGTTAATTAGATGGATGGAGTTTAACGGTCCAGTTTCCAACCAATTCATGGTTCAAGTCGAGCCGTCCGTCCATGGCCTTGTTTCCAGTTGTGGCTCGGTGTCTTGTTTTCCCCACTCTATTGCTTATGCTGAGCACTAAGCACAATATCAATCCTTTTTACAGCTGGGTAAAAATTATATCCCACGATAGGTATGTGTGGTTCAAGACTGGGGGTGTCTGGGAAAAATGGGCTCCGACGAGGGAAAATGCCACCACCATGCACCCACCTCCGGTACTTACCACTAGGATTAGGTTAGGGATTATGTTAGGGATTAGTTCTATCATCATCCGGTCAGGAAATTTATTCTTTAAGAATGCGCATGGCCCGATTAATAGTTTAACTTAAAGTCGCTATAACTTCCTAAGTCGTTGCGAGAGCTGACTAAAGATAAGGCTAATTCCTGATTTTACCCAAATGTGCACACAATTGGCTTCACCCAAACTCAGAAATTCGTTTGTGCTGAAAGGCACGACAGGCTTCGACGTACCCAAACTTATATAAAGTGAACATAGGGATATGAATTCTTGGCTTATGCAATTTTAGTGGCGACTGCCACATATCGAGCGTTGTCATAGCGACAGAATATGACGCAATCACATGTTATCACATCTTTGAATTAGTAAATTGTTAAGAAGGAGTTAGACTGTTATTGGATTGGAAAAACTAATTGCAAATGTCACTAATTGATTTCGTTTGCAAGGTCGATTTGACAAAACATCTGTATACAGATGTCTGAGAATGTATACAGAGCACGTCATTGGTTTTTAAAGAGACAAATTGTAAACCTGAGAATCGGACTAAACTTTTTCGTTCAGCTCATCAAGAAAAAATCCTGAGGTTGCGTCAGCGGCAGATATGCTACGCAGTTTACGAATGGAGTAACTGCACCTAGTTCTAACGCTGACTCCGTTCAAAACAATTCATTCAATTTTGAAACACCACCCGACCGACTTCAAGGCAGACTTTTTAAATGGCAAAGGTACATCTTCGCTTGTTATTCAACCAGTGGGATGTCGATGACAACTCTCGGGTTCAAAAATATGTTGAAAACGCACTTTGGATGTAATGTTCTTTGCAATAATTAGCGTATACAGGAACCCATTTCAAACCATGTATGATCATGTAGAAAAGCTTAATTAAGTACATGAGTTACAAATTATGAAAGGGACATAAAATGAAATAATATCTACTAATATTTAGGTCCCACCAAATAAAATTGATAAAAGCATCTACCTGCAGAGAACATTGTAGTTTTTATATGGTTATTAGAATAGTCTTTATTCGTCGTGTGAAATTGTTTTCTTTTACGGTACACTCTTTTTATATATTCCTTTACACTCGACTGAAGTTATGCATAAGGTACCGAATTTCAAAGTTGTGGCGTATAGCGGCATTTTGTTTTAGGTGCTATACGCAGGCTAAAAAAACCTCTGCCTAGTACCGAACCAGGGGGGTAGATTTGGCTTGTGGACTGGAAGGGGGGGGGGGCAAATTTTCCAACAGTCGGAAACTCAAGTGACCGGACTCCGTTTGTAGGTAACTTTCACTACTAAAACCCATACACACACAAAAACACCCACATATACTCTTATTGACACCCTTACAGACAAAATATAGACGGCGCATTTTAAATGCAGTATTAATGCTTCAAAAACAGGCTCAAATTGACGTTTTAGACACCCTAAAAGTCAGATGTTTACAACAATGATAAATTTTGTTTTTTCCATCTGTTGTTTTTTTAACGGCCTGAATTATTGCGAAGAGGGAGGGGGGACGATATGTTTGCCCCAAATATTTTCATAGGTGGAGCGATTGTCCTCCGCCCCCGACAGGATCGACGTGCCTGTACTAAACCCCCCACTTCGGCAACATGAACCATGGAATTACTACCTCCGAGGTAGTACTTCCATGCATGAACCGATGATTCCCTCACTGCCTGTTTTCCGTTAAGATACCTAAAGACGCAATCAGAGTTCTTTTTTTAAAAGCTTTTCACGACTTTGATTTTGCACCACAACCATATAATGAGTTTAAACCAACAAAAAATGATTTGAAATAATGATATTGTGATTGGTCAAGGTATCAATGAGACTGTCTAGTCTTGCCTTTGTGCGGAGTATTGTTACCCGAACAAAATCACATTCAGCAGTAATCAAAACAGACACAAAATTAATGTTTCTTCTCGCATGAAATACCGCTTCAATGTTTGCTGATTCTGGTAAAAATCAGTTAAAAAACTACTAATTGTTGGAACAAAAGGTTAACATTCGCTGCCAAACTCTTGTTTTCAAAGGGAATTTTTGTTTTGGGACAGTTTTGCATAAAATTCAATCGACTTCTTTATAAAAGCAAGGCAAGACAATTAAATTCTAATCCTCATCATCACAACACTTAAAGGAACATTTAAATTGTTTTGTTTGACAGCGTAGAAAGTGACTTTGTCTTCTTTGACATCATTGTTTGTATTCAGCAGGTTGTTTGTTTCGATTGTCCTCGGGGCACGCTCTCTTGGTAATTGTTTTTTGGAAAACAATTGTTGTCATGGCTGTCATATAATTATGCCCAGCTTTATGTCTTCCACGTTTTTTTTTTCTTTCTTTTTTTTTCTTTTTCGAAAAGAAAATATTGTAGTACCAAACATGTTTTGCTTTCTGCCAAAAGAATTAGTTTCAGTTAAACTATTCTAAAGTAGTCAACTGTGCTCGTTGTTTCTTTTCACGTCACCGATGACTTGCTATTTTATCAAGGATACTAATTCCGTCTTCAAAAGGCCTAATCTACTTACTTATTTGCTTGCTTACTTACGCCCCCCCCCCCCCACAACTGTCCAAAACTTGTCCTCATACAGACGTTCTCAATCTGCTTCAGGTGAATATACAGATATACGACACCCAATGTGTAATCACAACACCCTCACTACAATGCACACTGTGTAATATGCATGAGCTTCAGTAGGGTTACTCTGCATATGTTGATTTTCTTGTTAATCAAAGATCTGTGCGGACTGAGAATTTCTGCAGACTACTACAAAAATTGCAGTTAGGGATGAGAGTTGGCTACCTGTATGCAGTAGTGCAATGTATGTTCGCTTGATTATCAGTTATCTTCATAATATTTAAGGACTTCATTATTGCATATTCCCAAAGTAACTTCTAGTAATTTTCACATTTTAGGAGTAGCAATATTGTCCATGGGCGTCCGCAGAAATTTTTACAAGGGGGGGGGGGGCAAGGTCATTCATGGATGATTGAATTGTGTGCACTATCTAAGCGGAGCGCCACCATCAGTTGGCACGGAGCGTGCAAAAATTTTTGGGTCTTACAAAATCTCCAAATGGCCGGAAACGACACTTGGCGAGTTTTATAAGCTGCATGTATACCCAGCCCTGAAACAGGAATATTTCATGTCTGTAATTTTTAGATTTTTAGAATTTTCAATGTAAAAAATTGTTGAAGGGAAATCTGCCTCTCAGTCACGGCCTCGCACGCCTGTGCACAATAAAACTTACAACTGTCAAACAGCCTATATAGGCCTATATCCGTTACCCAATTATGAATCATACCCCCCCCCCCCCTTGTTCACCTTGTATATCCCAGTTACATCGGGACCCAACCAAGACCAATGCATTCATCAATAGTCGGATACCATATGCACACTACATACCTGACAACTCGTACAATTTTAGCATAGTTTTTACAATTACAAATTTCCAATAGATATCACGAATGATGGTCCCCAAATTACGATTTCACTATTCAGTATACCATCTGCTCTTTTGCTTTTCCTGGTCAATTGCCCGCATATTTCATGAGTAGGAACTGACGCTGTGAGTGAAGATATTTTGATGATTTATTTTTAATTTTTTTATTTTAACTTTTAATTAAATTTTTTCACAAGTTTGATTTTCCGGGGGGGGGAAGTGCCCCCCTTGCCCCCTCCCTTGCGAACGCCCATGATAGTGTCACATGACTCTCAAGAGCCAACCAAAAAACATGATAAGCTCCTTATGAAAAATAAATTAGGTGACTGCATTTCCTCTTTCAAATATTGCATATTCAAGGTTGCACGATAAACCGGGCATTTTATTCCAAATAAACGTCACAAAAGAAGAGAAAAAATATTGCCACATAATTCTCAAGAGGCCATTCATGAAATAGGATAGTCTACTTCACTAATTCAAGGAAGGGCTGACTTCACTTTGCCTTTAACTGATTTCGGTAATTTGAACCATCAGCTGAGGACCAGTGCTGTAGCCGAATGAAAAATGGCAGTGACATTTGAAGAGATGAAATTTAAAAACCAGGGGATCCAGAGCTGTTCTCCACCATTTCATAGTAAGGTAAGTTCTTCGTTCAAAAGCAATCTATATCGTTTCTCATCTGAACCGAGCATTCCGAATTTGATCTAAATTGCTCAGTTGGTAGGCCACGTACGCGCCGCATTAAGATATGATCCATAAGCCATAAAGGCTCCCCCATCTTTATGGCTGCTTTGAGTTGTAAAAACTCAAGTCTGAACTATTATGTAATTATCAGAAAACGGGATTTCACTATCGTCGCTGGGGGTGTTGCCCCTCTCTCTGCAATTGACGATCATGCGTCCATGTACCCCTCACTGTAAACACACTTTAGTTAAACAGTGCCTGAACTGACTAATCACTTTTGTCAACAATATCGACTACTATTTGACTTATATTTGGCCCAGTTGAATTAGTTTCTAACAAACATTAAGCCTCCTCGGCTAAGTTTTGACTGATATTCTTTAGTCCATTACTACGAATTAGGCATATATCATCACAAGTTAGTCAAATATGAGTGACTAACACGGGTAGTCCGTGTATCCATACCTTTCCTTCATTTTATTTTTGACAGTCATTTTTAATAACTGGGACCAAACTGTAATAACATTACAAACACCTTCTTTGCGAGTTCATGAAAGGGGCCATATAGGATTCCCAAAAATGTCGAGTCAGAGGAGTTCTGGTGGCTGGCCTGTTGAATGGCAGATGAGCACAAATGCTCTTCTTTGCGGCCACCCTGAATCTCAAATGGCTGCCACCGAAAGTTGATCTAGTGTTGATTTGGTTATTCTTTTAGTTAGATTCCTTGGCCTTGGAATCATAATTACAGAGAGCACAATCAAACCGCATTCCAATGTAGTGATATATACCAATTTAAGTGGAGTTATAGGGATGGACAATGGCAACCATACATTGGTTACCAAGACAATAGTTTGATTATATACTTTCATGAACTTGAAGCAAGCGGACATGATGTCAGTGATTTACATTGTTGACAAAGTTTTTGTTTTTCTGTACAATTGTTTATCACCAATTTTATGCAACTTTGATGTATTCCTGATCAATGAAATTTTAGAAACATTATATGCCCTATGGGCAAGAGTGCATCTCTAATCAATTTAAGGTCAAACTAATAAAATGAAAATTAAAATAACTGAAAACAAAACACTGCTCAACAACGTGAATGCATGACCCACACCTGTTTGCTTTAATGTCATATTTTGTTGAAAACAGGTCAACTTCAATTGCCAATATCTTGAGAACCAAATAGGGAAAATGAATGAAACTTTCCCAGAATGCTTAAAATATATAACATATCAATTATCAAACATCAATATTGTCCTGCAGTATTCTTTTAAATGGCCAACCTCGAGATCTTCAGAACATTGACATCATTTGTCTGTTACGCGCAGGTCCATTCTAAAGACCAGATGAAAAGAACAGATGGTACATATGATCTTAGCCAGTCTTCGGTCTTAGCCAAAGGCCCAGAAGGACACTCACTGGCAACGCTGGTTAACTTCTGTTGCAACTCCCTGGTTTGTAGCAGTAGCTGCCGTTTTTTCTCTCCTTTCGTTTTTCTTCTTTTTTTTCTTTGAAGTCTTTTTAAAATATGCCATGACGATTTTAACCCACATTTTTGTCATTGTTAACACTTTTTCAGTTACCGTAATATTGGGTGGAGTCATTTCAATAATCTTATAAACGAATGCAACGAAAAAGAAGGTGCATGGCATTAGATCACAATCAAACTCCATTTTGACTGTTGCTAACTTGATAAAGTCCCTTTAGAACCTTCAAGACTTCTTTTTTTGTCACGTAAATTTTTAAAGGAAAAAACACCTAACCTCGGATTTCACTGTGCTGTTTTCATTAATTCGACATGTAGGCTTTTTAAATGTAGATTCCGTTACAGTTTTATTGTCGAATTTAAATCTGCCATGTTTTGAAATCCCTTGTTTTTTTATAAAAGCGATCATCTTGATAATTTTGGTGAAGAGAATCCGGTGACATTTCTGGGTGAGAGGAGTAATGGAAGGAAGTTGCTTTTGAATAATTCATATCACCTTAAGATTTATCCAAATGACAAAGGCAGACTTATTATCATGACAGGAAGATATTGTGATCGATATAGAAAGGAATTTTAAACTTTTAAATCGAATGTGCTCAAGATTTCAAGAATATAACCCAGCTCAACTGGAAATTTTGAATGTTTTATTTTGCGTCGGTTCTCTGTGAAGTAAAGTTTTTTCATGCCAATAAAATTTTAGAGGCGGAGATGGTCGTGTAGGTGTATTATTGAGGCAAACAATATGTGCATAAGTAATGTCACGGATAGTTTTCTTCGATCGTAGTGACCTAGTTTTAACTCATACGATGATCAACATTTTCGTTAAAGGTCTTATGACATGAAAATGACAAAATTAGATATTTGATGTAAAAGGCTTTAAAAGACCAAGACAATAGCCCTAATTCCTATCAAAATCCGTCAAATATTGATCATAGTTACAAACCCGGTTTATTGCTAATTGTGTAATTAGAAAATATGAGCTACTCTGCAATTTTTGAATTTGATGACATTCGAACTGCACCAATTGGGAATTTCTGTAGACTACTGGCAGACTGGTAATGTTACAGTTCCCAGGCGCGAAACCAGACGTTCCAAAAAAGGACATCTGACCTAAGAGAAGGCAGGGGTGTGAGGGAGTTAAGCTGCTAATTTCCCATATTTTTTATTGTTCATGTGGTGAAAAAGGAAGGGCTGAGACCGTTAAAGTCCCCGCCCCTTGGATCCGCGTCTATGTTGTCTGGAGGGGGGCTAATAAATGACTGTCTTTAAACAGCTGTTTATAAAAAGTGTAAGCTATGTGGGTCGGACATCCCTTGATTGAAAGTGGACAGAGATAAAAAAGAAAATGAGAAAAGAGCAACGAAAAAAGATAAAGCAAAACATAATGTAAAATGAAAGACATTTTCAAAACTAAACAAACCAAAAAGAAGTAAAGAGTAAGTAACAGCTTACCTCTTTGATTTCAGGTGGCAATTGACAGCCACTAAAATTATTCACATTATTGAACGTAATGTGTATGTGGAAGGCACATTCCAGCTAAGGAAATCCATTGCGGTAACATTCTAGACATAAGCATTATATTTAATGAAGATTTCGCCATATGACGTGAATATCTACAAATGAACTATGAAACCACATCAAACACAAAATTATTTTTGGTTATTAATATAGACACCCACATATCTAGCTTTAGAGAGGCCTATCTCATTTTCAATTTTGTTTTAATTTGAGCACACCACCATTAAATGCTCCATTGACTTACACACTATTTTGCCTTCATCAAATACACCCAAAGCCTTGTCAAAGTTCACACCCTACTAAAGCTACTCTTCACATGTAAGCAAGGAGTTGGCCAATCATGACATCACAAATTCACCATAGCATGAACCTTTTGATTTCGAGCCACAGGGGGAAGACGTTTTAGAGCTCTTCACCGACCCTATAAAACCGCAAAGTGACGGAAATGACCTATTTTTCTCATTCAGAACTGAAGTGGTCTAGATTACCTTCAATCCATCCCAATTTTGCATCACATCTTCTCGTTCATGTCCACTAAAAATAAGCAGCAAGTGATTGTTCTAGCATGAGCAGTTTACACTCAAAGAGGATCTAAAATTCACGGTGTTCTCGGAATTCTTTTCCCGTGAAGGCTGTTCCGCTAATGGTGGTGTGCTCCCTAAAGTTGCATTGGTTACTTTCACTTTTGAAAATCACACATGGCCTTCAGCTCCCATCAAACACTTATACATAACACGTCACAGAACACAGCCAGCCGATTTGTGTGCTGGTAGACTACGGACGTAAATCGCTCATGTAAATTTTGCGTCGTACGTGCAGTGTGCTTCAAACTACTAATCTGAGTTCAAAATAACGTCGCGTGACGTCAAATCCTAAGGTCTGCAGGGACCTCTCTTACCAAACGGCAAATATATGTATACCCAGTGTATAGACATTTTTGAGATTACGTGTCTACAAACGTCTACGCCCTGGGTAGTAAAATCCTGCATAACTGTGATTAGACCAGGTATAACCAGGAGTGTGTCACAAAAGATTAGAACCACAGACCATCCAACCAAAGCAGCATCATAAATGGAGCCGAGCTTACAACAAAATTCTCCACGTAAGCGCGTCGCAAATTTCTGGGAGTGGCACTCCCATGCTGATTTACCTCATTTAACTAGTGCAAAGAGTAGTGACTTGGTAAAAGCAGGGAGCTGTTATTTGGAAGGAGGTAGAACCCTTTGAAATGAGGTTTACGCCGTCAAGACCACTCAGAAATCCGTCTTTTGTATCGTTCATGGCATTTCTATTATGCTTGTACGAGATTATTAAGAAAACACAAAAAGGGATTTGTCGTCTGTTACGATTAGAGTAGCACCGGCAGGTTTTTTAAACTGCCACAGCATTGCCAGTCGTCAGGTAAATAAAGGTAAAATTCGGTCTTTCTTCTCTCGGATACGCGTATGAAAAAATATCAACTCCGTCATATGTCGAAATCTGAACAAGAATTTACATCTGGCTATTTCAGGAAACCTCAGGAAACGTCTGATATTGTTGTCAAAAAATTATACTTTTCCCCATACAACTTAAATGCATATCATGTCATCTAGAGGGAAGGGCCAATTGAATTCATTTGTTTTCAGTTGACCAGTCGTTTCGAATGAGATTGTATCTGTTTTAAAACTGCTGGCGGTACCAACCTACCTATCAAAGCACTGTTCTGCACGAGCCACTTGTCTAAGGATTAGTTGCCTTGAATGAGATGGTTTCCCAGGAATGATATTGAAGCGACGCCGCGAGTAAAGGAGGGAAATACCTTTGCAGCAATTTTACAGCTTATCTTCATTCCTTTCAGTGGGCCTTAAAGTATTAGCATAAATTAAAATTTCCGTGACATCTCCTTCCAAATAACAGCTCCCTGGTAAAAGACACTAGGAGTCTGGGAGAAATCAAAATATGTTCGCACTGGCTAAGGATTCTCCCTTCGCCTACCCCTTCCTCTGCCGGTTGCCTCTGTTCTGTGACGTCATATGTATGCGATGTTTGATGGGTGTTCGCACTGGTTAACTGGGTTCTCCAACACCCCCACCCCCCTCTTCGATTGACTACTCGGATTAGTGCTACTTTTGATTAGCAACTAACAGTCTTAAAACGTAATCATATTCCACTTAGAGTAGTAAGATAAAACATGTTTGCAGTAAGTATTCCTTTTGGCGATAAAAAGAATTGTTGCGAACTTAAAGGTCGTGTGACACGAAAGTGACAAAATTGCGTACCGGTATTTGAAGTAAAAGGGATTATAAAAAAGAAAAAAGCCGCAAGTCCCATCAAAGTCCGTCAAAAATTGACCACTTAACAGGACAACTTCTGATTTGCACTCCGTCATTAAAAAATGTGAGCTTAATTTGCAAATATTGTGATGTCATTAGGGGGGACCTGCCACATAAGGCTAATGTTATCCTTTGTTTTTTGCAATCTCTTTTTCAAGGACAGGTGTAACATAAGTTTGTTCTGAGGGTTTATTTTGGAAGTTTAAATTGTGTCCTTGAAAATTGTCAGTATCAATTACCAAACCATAAACCATCTGCTCAGTAATTAAGAGATAATTTATAAACGGTAAACAAAAAATGTCAACACTTTGCAACACTCCACATCATTATTTTTGCATAAACAACAAGTTGCTTTAGAAACACTCAAACTTTGAAGAGGTATATCTTGAGAACCGTAAAAGATTTTGACAAAAATTCTAACGGATTCTCCCATAGGAAAGTTCACTCTGTAAATAACAAGTGAAGTGAGGTCATTTTGCTGACATGTCACACTACCTTTAAATCCTTTATTCTCTTTACCAGTTCATCATTTCGGTTTTACTTAGACAATCGTAAATGGCAATCACTGCATTAATAAATAACATAACGCATTTCCCTATACATTAAAGGGCCAATCCTCTCATCCAAAACTAGACTTCTTTTAGAGGGGGGGGGGGTACAGAAACTCTCCATTGGCCCAGTTTTTGATTGACTATTAATTCAAACAATATGCAGATTACCAAAGCTTATATTACACAGCATGAACTGTACCGTGAGTGTTTTGGTTATACACATACAGATATAAGGCTTTTCTATACTCACCCTGAAGCAATAAACTGAGATTGTGACTGGATAAGGATGAATTTTAGACAATTGTAGGAGGGGCTTAAGTGAGAAGGGTAGGAGAATTGGTAATGTTTGGGTGAGAGAACTGTGCCTTTAAACCATCTGGTACGATACCTTTCAAACAAAGAAAACTGTTTTAAATTTAAAGGCAGCCATTTCACCGCCGTATAATTACTGTTTAGGCATTTTCCTCTTGATCTGTCGGTATGTGATGCACGAGTCCTGGTACATTACAGTGCATTTTACTACAGACTTTTATGATAAAGATCCCGTGTAAATGATACTACGTCTCGCAAAATACGGATTTAAAGGGAAAATGCTGCCAGTCCAACTTAGTGTAGTATAGTCTATTCTATTTAATGAATGGTCGTGGGGGAGCCATGTGACATTTTTTATCTTTCAAAATTGTGAAATTTATGTGGAGTGTTTTACCTATGCAACATTAATTCGTGAAATATAGTGAAAGTTACGTCACTTGGAAGAAAATTAAGAAAAAAAGAGTGAGAAATATTTCTTGTTTTAAAGTAAGTTTGGGGCGACTTTACTTGCCCTTTAAAAACTACATTATTATTCTCCTATTTTGTAATTCAACAACTCAATAAATATTGCACTGGGAAACCCCAAATTTACTAAAATATTTTCGCTTAATATCTTTTACAACTCCTTTAATTCGTCATGTAAATTTTACATTTTCACAGCATAGATTCTTTGTAAGGTAAGCTCGGGTTGTCAATGGTATTTATAGCAGTACTTTACCCATATAAACAAGATTGCAAGTTGATGTTTGTATCTCATTTTGTTGACGTAAACGATCGAAGTACAAGAGTATCAGTTTTCAAAATAAAGTTGATACAAAAACACAGTTTGCAATATTTTGTTCGAAACTTACATAATTGCTATAGAGTCAACACTTCCCAACAAAGAAATGAACTTTAAATAAACGGTATAATGATTAAATCCCCAGCCGGAAAAAGTTCTAGGTGTAGTTTCAGGGATGAAATATCTTTTTGGGGGAGTTAGTGGGCCCATTTTAGGACCTCTGCTTTCTATTGTGTACATTAACGATATTTGCAATGTCTCTCAGTCTTGCTCCTCAGTACTTTTTGCAGACGACACCAATATCTTCTTCACAGACATCAATAGCAACTATGTACTCGATTTTCCCAGTGCAAGAGACCCCTTTTAACCTTATCCACACTCTATAAAAAATTTGTAGTCAAATTTGAATAGAATCTAATCAATTGGGGGCACGAACCGGAATCTTGTCAAATCTTTGACCATATAGATTCGACCCATAAATGAAACGAATAGTTTCATTTTTGAACCCTTTCTAGTCAATTTAAGTACGAATATTTATCAAATATTTGACAAGATTCCGGTTCATGCCCCATTTGACTAGATGTTTTTAGAGTGACATGTTACTCCATTCTTCGTCCTAGCTGTCCCATAGGATTATGACCTTCCTCCCCAGGATGAATCTGCACCCGTATATACTGAAATTAGGCCAAGGTCTTCAGTTTCAGTTTATTTCTCCGTGTGTCCTGTTTAAGAGGTATAAGAGACTTAAACACATCTTAACAAAAATTGAAAATTTAGGTAGATGACGATCAAATTACAGATACATAACAGGCAGGAATTTGCAATTCTTGTTTTGTGCAATATGGTTACTGCGCGTGTCACAATACAGCTGTGTTTTCGAATGGTACGTTTTTTGTTTGTTTGTTTAATTTGGATTGGTTTTTTTCCTTTAATATTTTGATCAAATTAAATTCTTAAGTGAGATCTTCCCCATCCGTACTCGGAAAGAATAAAAAAGGGATGTATTGTACCAGAGGATAACGAAACTTAAATGTACAAATTATTTCGTGACGTCACATCAACAGTCGGAATTTGTCCGAGAAGCGTAGAAAAGTCGGATTGGTCTTTAATCAAATATAGCTCTGTTGGGCGATATAAGTCATGTAATGATAGCAGAATAGTAGTTAATCATGAGGACTGGATAAGTTGTCGGTAAAGTCGGAATAAGAGAGACAACAAAAACAATATTGGTCCGATGTAGAAAATTACGAATCGGCTTTCGGATTGAAAATCGCTGTAGTGTGACCGTACCTTAACAAGTATCTGTAAATTGCAAGGAAGCTATAGCGGTTTTTTTTTTTTTTTAACTAGGATGGAGCTGCGGGAACAGTCAATTTCAAAATTCCATCTACTATGCTTTTACCCCGCCTAGAAATCTTCCTACGTAAAATACGCTTGCCATAATTCATCGGGAAATATGACATTGCCATTCGGTATATGATTGGTATTTTCGTAATATATTTTCTTCGTTTGGTAAGAGTTTCCCTCTCATGCTGCATAAATATACTCATCTTTTTATCTTTTACTTCATCTTAGCCTCTTATATCATCTTCTCCCTCTCTTTGCCATGCTATTTTGAAAGTTTTTCAAGACGGTGATAAATCGAAAAGGCAGAGTCACGATAAAATATGGTTGTAGCGCTGATGTTTTATTTGCAACATTCTGAGATTGAATGCAGACTGACGTCACTCTGTCACGTGGGGTTTGTATGGATGTATGAAGTTTTTTTTTAATTAGTGCAGAATATGTCAAAGGTCGCTTGTAAAAATACTAATGTGTATATCGTGGTTGAAAAGCTATACAAGGCAAACTTACACTCTAAAATCAAGAGTGAACTTAGTCACTCTTTGATAGAGTGGAAAGTGTGAATTCACTCCATTAGAGTAATAATTCACACCAAGAAGATTGAAATTTACTCCAAAAGAGTGAAATTCCCTTAAAACGAGCGAAGTTTCACTCTTGATGGAGTGCCCACAGTGATCACTCTTAAAAAAGAGTGATCATTGCAGGCACTCGTGGAAGAGTGAATTTTCCCTCTTCCTATAGTGAATTTCACTCTTTTTGGAGTGAGTTTCACTCAACTCGGAGTGAATTATCACTCTAATGGAGAGAATTTACACTTTTCACTCTATCAAAGAGGACTCAGTTCACTCTTTTGGTTTTAGAGTGATATTTCGTTTGACAGAAGGAAAGATAGGCGCAAGCCTTGCCCAATAGGTCCATTGCGGGTATAGAGAGAGGGTCTAGTAAACGTCCTCAATATTTCACAGAAAAACTAATCCTTTTACAGGTAGCTATGTCGCATAACATTGATTTAGGTATTGGTGTTAGTTACACGTCATTGCTTTTACGCCATAGCCTTTGTTCTCATACACTTAAAAAGTTGGTTAAAAAAATTCACCAACACTGGTCACGTATGTCAAAGACCTGAAATTGGGTAAAGTTTTCCTCAATATGTGTTGTTTATTTGGTTATCCCACATGCTGGTTTCCCAATGAAGTGGTAAAAAAAACCTCTTGGATAACCCATTAATCAACAATTGTTGGGTAAACTTTAACCAATTTCAGGTACTTGACATACGTGACCAGTGTTGGTATGTTTTTTAACCATTTTTTTAGAGTGTAGGCTATTTGTTCAACACTTGACGTAAATGAATAATTCTACAGTTGTAATATCTGAAAAATGTCACATAAATGAACTAGGAAGGTTTTTAAGAAGGGGAAGTATCAAAGTCGTTGCCGTCTTCCTCAGCTTCCCGAAAAGTTTTAGTTGGAAGTTTTTTTTAAGGTGCCCTTGGGCCATGTCAAGGTCCATCTTCCGCGAGTTCCCACAATAATGGAATCGAATTCGTATGTATATTGCTACATCATGTAAACTACTATTGGTTATGGCACCAGAAACCAGTGCAACAGAGGAACGAAAAGAATTTTGTTTTCATATCATTCATTTTTATCTTTTATTACCCCTAGCCTCATATTTTCTCTATTTCTGCTCCACTAATCTTCCTCATATTTTACCGTCCTAAGTTCTGTGAATGTTTTAATGGGTCCTGAACAACTCTATGCCCAAGATTAACCGTTTTATTTCGATCCAGACATATGCGTCACAACCTCACCGTATAAGATAAAAGCAAAACAAGAGCGTTGCCTACTTGCATTTTGCAATTCTGATGAATGAGTCTATGTCTAACAAGCGTATCGTTGCTTTCAGCTTGTTTGAGTTGATACGATAATTCATGTGTGATGTGCCATAAGACTGTGTCTATCCTTCTGTCTGCTAAGATTTATCACAATCAAATGAATCTATGTGCTTGATGAGGATCCCAGAGTTGTCTGGACCTTCTCTGTATAGCACGATCTTTTACATAATTTTTAGAGCAAACTCCAGATCGATTATTCAGGGTTTTTTTTACAACCAATAGAAAGTATGAATTATGCCCACGTGATGTCTTTAAGATATATAATAGACTCATACACTCAAGGCTGGGCGCCGAAAGAATTGGTGAGGCGGCCTGCCACAATGAAAGCTAGAATCCAATTGGTCTACTTCCTGCGTGCAATCGCGCAAGTGATTACACGCACAACCCTTAACATACACGCAGATGTTCTTGCGCATGCTCTATGCCAACCAATGGCAACCAGTGACGTAAGCGTGAACATCCTAATAAAGTTATGAAATTGTTGATTTCACAGTCTAAGCGTTTTCTATTCTCTATGTACTATCGATCTCTGCAACGGATACCACGCCCTTTTACCAGTAATGAAACATTGGTCTTTACTCCTCACTCGAGTCATTGCGACCTCATGTGACCTCGAAAAGGAGAGAGTGGGAGAAAGTTGGTTCGTTGCTGGTCGCACTTAAGTGGTCGCAACTCGCAAGCCTGCAGTGACCGAATGGACTCTCATGAAGTTTCTTAAGTTTTGCGACATCATTCCACCAGTTACTTGAGTTCACGGCAGATCACGAAAAGTTAAAAAGGGTCATTAATGTCCCTTTCACAACTGTCGTTCGTGCAGTTCCCAACCAGCCAACGTTGAAACTATTTCTCAGATCTTGAGGCGCAAGGCGAATTTTGTACATGTTCAAAGTTCTGACGCAATGGTATGCGAACAACTGAAACTGACCATACTAATGGCAGTGTGAATGCTGCACAACGTTGCAAACCATCGCCTGACCAAATGCATAATTTTGCGAGCGATCCAAACTTTAACCGGGTAAAGATTTGTTGCTAGAGATCTCTAACACAGTGCAATAGCTGGGCGGCTTCCTGGAGGAGCGTATTCTTGCGTCAGGTCTGACCAGGTAGCTACAGCTCCCTGGTCTAACAATGGTTTACAACATTGTGCAGCATTCTTACCACCGGTCGTTACAACCTATGAGACGTTTTTACTCCCATACGACAACGACCATTTTGAACTACCTGTTATGCTCAAAAAGTTGTGACAGAACGTGTAAACAGATTAATTGGCGACCCACTTCAGCCCCTGTTACGGTTGTCGTGCGACAAGTAGTGACTATTTCGTCCCACGATCGACCAAAAAGGTGTGAATCTCATCTGATGGAAAACGCTTATACAAATGAAACAGTAATCGTTCAAGCGAGGTGAGAGAGTCCTTCGTCTGTTCGTGATTTTTCGTACGGGCAGTTCTCAACCACCTCAAACACTTTTTGAAGGGGGTGGGGCAATGTGCTATTACACATTTAAAGTCTTAAAGGCTGTTTTCGTCACTCAAAGGTCTGTAGCGGTTTTTTAAGGGGTATTGGGTGGTGAAAATGTCTTCAGAGGGCAAACCTTGTCAGTATGGACTAGGGCAAGATTAATTTGTAATTTTGAAAGAAACGCAAACTAAGACTTGTCAAAAGTACCTCACAATCCATCTTTTGAACATGAAATCTCGTATGGAATGGCAAAATAATGCATAATTTACATAAATTTAAACTGGACTGATTTTTAAAAAAATCGACGGTGTAAATTCTCTTTTTATAACCTCAATTCCATTAAGGTTACGCGCCCCTTCCCATAGTAATTTCCTTTGAGGAGGGCTGGAGTTTTTACATGCGGGGCAAAAGGCCGAACAGTTTTGGGTCCTTTCCCTGTTAATTCGCAAGGTCCGTATCATTGAAGCAAAACTGGACACAAAAATGTTCGGTTCTAAATGTCTTGTACCCTGGGACCACGGACTTCCTATACATGGACAAAGCATACTACACGGTACATTGTCGCTACCGTACGTGTGAAAAAGCGCACCAAAATGGCCGTCTGCTATTGTTTTGTATGGAAGTTTGGACTTGCTCAAGTATTTCCGCATATTTTGCAAGAAGGTTGAAATATATTTGAAATATGGCAAGGTAATGTCAAAATCATTTCACCTATCGCAGGAATATAATATTGGTTCCCATTCAAATTTAACTTTTGTAAAAACTATTACAGAGTCGTCCTCAAATCAGACGATTCATAGCTCCAGCCATCTTGGTGCGCCTTTTTTTTGTCCCAACCGGTGCAAATAGGACGTATACGTTACATGCTTTGTCCATGTGTATATATAAGTCCATGCCTGGGACCCGCTGGGCTGGTGGTAAATCTAACCCCGTATTAGCCGTATTATAAATCAATGGCCAGATTGATATATAGTCAAATGGTCTCTTATTAGAAACTGTAGTAAATAAAAAGTAAGTTTTGACCAAGTTGAATCCTCGTGTAGTGTTTCGTGTTTTGTCTTCTTGGTAGAACAGCAAATTGTTGTTGTTGTTTTTTTTTTCAAAAATTGCCACACTCCTCTTTTCTAAATTCAAAGAATGTTAACAGTAAATAAGGATAAGGATCTGAGCAATTTACTATGTGTTTCCACATCATCTTCTACTTCCTGTGACCTTTATCGGAATAGTATATGAGTAAATAACTCGTTCCACATGTACATGTGTAGGGATCTGATGTCAAAATGTTTCATCCTTTTGTTTGTTGTGTGGAATACACACGTAAGGAAACCTTTTTTGATCTGTAAAGGCCAGTGCTTTTCAACACTGTCAAATTAGTAAACATCTTAGATTTCCATTTTTATGTAAGTAGAATCCTTTCCCTCTTTTACCAAGATTGCTATTTTGTAAATGAGAGCCATGGTTATACATTTCATGTTTTCGAATCATCACGCGCTCCGTTTGAAGTGCTAGCTACGTTATTCGTCGAGTCGTGCTGAGGCGCGTTTTCACAAGTCGTAACTAACCCGACAAGTTGCCATAAATTGTTGTGACGTATTCATAGAGTTGAACTTCTGAAGGTGGCGCCCTTCATCTTATGCATCATCACAAATCCTTATCCTTTACATGACATAGTAACAAGAACGATGTCTGACAGGCAAATCTAGCCCTTGAAATACCTACGTTTCGGTTTGAATCCAACCCCGTAGCACATGGTAAGTTCAACGACTTTTCACTGGGGGTGAGATGGGGGAAAGTTGGTACTGTTTGGGGCCTTTTAACACTTTAAACGTCAATATTTTTCCAAAAATCCACATCATTTTCATTTAAAGTGAATGTACTTTCTATTCCCCACCTCATACGTTCACGATTATCCTACGGAATATTTAGGATTGTGGTCCGTCGCCCATCTTCAGATTCAGAATTTATTTATTAGGTTTGCAAAATGTAACGATAAAGATCCCTGAACCAGGGATGACATTCCCCAAATCATTCTAAACATTGAATTTAGTGCCATGTACACTCTTACGTTGTAATGATTGAACCACAAGAGATGGGGCACGGGGCTGCAAAACCCAGGTTCAAGTTTTCCATTCTTCCGAAGATATTTACTTTGGAGTAAAATTCCCTTCCCATAGCAAAAATCATACCTTCATTGTTATCCACATGTTCAGATATAGCGAAAATGTTAAGGAGGTACTCCTCTCGCTGAAGCATGGGGTCTGTTCGTCACGGTAAGGCGTTTGAACATCCAAGATAAGGGGATACTAAAGGCACCAAAGGAAACAGAAGACGGGCTCACATGCTCCTTTAAGTCTTTTAATTCATTTGACATTCATTCGGCTTCTGGGTCAGTTTCTGGTGTAATGTGAGAGACCCAGAGTGGCAACTTTGAAGTAACCTATAGTATATACAAAAGACAGTGAAGGGGGCGGCATCAAAATTTAAAAGGCGAAGGAGAAGCATTTTAGAAGACAAAAGTTGGGCGGCCTCATTTGTAAGCTGTAAACCTTTCTACAGATGCAGAAAACACCTCTCGGGGGTTCATACTATTGATGCAAACTGTCATATTTTTATTAACCCAATCATGCATTATTCTGTGCTAATACACGGTCCACATTTGTTCAATTTTTCATGTTCATTTAAGGTCAAGAATAGTCCTCCAAACTTATTTTGAAGTAACAGCTAAATATCAAAATTTTATTCTTAATTCCCTTCAAAGTATCTGCCATCATATTTTATGACTTCGCTATTGCATGTACAAGGTACACCAAGCAGTTACTTCAAGGAAATTTCTCATTAGAGGCGAAAAAAATGTCACATGACTCTCAACAGCCAATCATGAAACAGGACAGTATACTACACTACTTCAAAGTGGGGTGACTGCTGTTACCCTTTAAAAAACGGCACTTTGGGAAGAATAATCTTCAATTTAAAAATTCCAGTTAAAAGAATTTAAAAAATATTAAAAATCATTCCATTTTCTATTTTCCAACCTTTAACTGTATTTTTAAATCTTTCTAAAATACACCCCTCCCCAGGAGAGTAAGAGATAAAATATTTAAAAAAAAAATAAAAGATGCTTTATGTTCAAAATTGAAAAAAAAAAATAATGAACAAAATGAAATTGCTTTGTAGTCAATTTTTCAACCCTATGAGTTCATTTCATCCGAAAGCTACTAAACTATTGAAAATTTAACGAATTTCAGCGAAGAGTCGTCGACCAAGCAAATTGGTTTGTAATAAGTTCGTTGACTCTCGCGGGTAATGTTAAAGTCATAACGTGTAGTCACGGCAGACCGACCATAAAATGAATCTGCTAAGTACTGTTTCTTTGAAGTTGCGTGAGTGCCATTTTACCGCGTAAAATGATGATGAGGGCTTTCCTTTGATTCATATTGTGCGTCGCGGATCGTTCTTCCTTAAGGTACAGTTGATGCGGTTAATGGGGGTTACAACAGAGAATCACATTAGTCAATAAGCGAGTTCGGTAATTCTTTTGCGCATGCGTTCATTGACCGAATAGTTGAGATAAACAAAAGACTCCAGTATCTACAAATCTCTTCCAAAACCAAAGTTGGTACCTTAGAAGAAAGTCACAAAATCAGTGTTTATCTAAGCCCATTCCAAACATGCATGATGAGGATTCTTGCGTACGGTATGTTGGGTTTGATTTAATCCTTCAATGCAAATCATGTATATCAACTGTCTCTTGGTTATAAAAAGCTGTATGCCTACATGAAACTGTTGTTAGGTAGCATTAAGACCCTATTTTCGCGCACTTAGACTGGTCACGGACACTGGGCTAAGACTAACTTTTGCATGCCAGTACTGCACACTATTAAGAGGAGCTTAAAGCATAACGACACTGAACTTGGTTTGTGTATCTGTTTCCCACAATTGCACGAACAATGGTGGCACCAGAAGAGGACAGTGCGACTTTTCCATCAGTCAAGGTGTATGACTCCAATCCTGAACCAAATACGCCTATCCTGAGACATACTTCCTCACCCAGGGATACGCTATAACGTCAGAGCTCCCATGCAATTCTCTTGCTGGACATCTACAATGTCTCCTCTTCCATGGAATCCAACGAGGTACCTAAGCAGTCCCTGGACCCCCCCCCCCCCATCTAAAGCAAAATATACCTTTCATGAGACTCAGTTTTCCAGAGATATGCTTACACCTCAAAGCTTCCGAGATCTTTCCCCCGGTCCCACAAGGGGTCTCAAGATGGGCCCGGCAGAATTCCACACGCAAAAATAGAGCTTCTCCCTTGGTTTCGCTTGAAGAAATGTTGGCCTCAACATTTTCCTTTGTCCATTTTTGCCCCTCTAGATTTTGAATGCTGGTGCCTCTGATGTCAGTGGAGCAAAGAAGTAACAAAGGCTACGAAAATCGCTTAATATTTGGAATGATAATCACATACTAAGTATAATGAAAGGAAAATTTGAAACTAGCTTGGCTGTCTGCAGGGCTATTCTTATTGACCATTCACATTTTCTGACAGGACACCTCCCATTATTATTATGTTAAGTTGTGGAATGCTTTGCTGATTAACATTAAGGTGTACCTCAGGTCAACAATTCAAAAGTATACTATTAAACAGCATGAAAAATGAATCCCAACAGTCAAACTCCGTTCTTCTCAGGACATTCTTGAGCCGAAATATGAAATGCTAAAGTTTATTCACTCAAATTAAAATAGTACATCGCACAACAATTTGTGATATCATCACTCAAATTATATATTTGTATTTCTTTGTTTTTTCTGAAAGTTACTCCACGTTGTAGTGTATTAAGTTGTGACAGTACTATTACTCTTAATGGGTAATCCAATTAAGTCCTCTCTGTGCAACATGCTGTGCAAGCAAACAGGAAGTGTTCCAGGTCACATAAAAACATTTTTAATTTTTGAAACAGCAGGTAATGGGAGTTGTTCAGCAAGAAAGTCATAAAATATTGCGCAATGGACTAACTTGTTTTAAGTGGATGAATTGCAACATTTTATATCTCGCGCAAGAATGTCCTAGGAATGGGAGTTGAACTGTTAGAACATGGAGTTACCACTTCCGAGGTGGGCTTTACTTAATCATTTGTTAAGTCATGTGTAAGACTACATGGGCGATTTAAAAAAAAAAATGTTGAGACGTTTTTTATTTTCTCCATCACAACATTTACTTCATCTGTTCTGATAATCTAAATGACCGAAGGATACTTGTCAATATATGCCCAGTGGCGTAGCTACAGGGGGGCAGTGGGGGACGTTTTTCCCCACCCCCGGCTCGAAAAAGTGAAGAATTCGGAAATTTGCCATTTGAGATACCAGTCAACATCAGTGCGGTTTTCCCAACTTTTCCTTTAATAATTCCGAATTCTTTCCAATAGAAGCTTCATAGCTTTTATTTCTTGTCTTAAAAAGGCGAAATTTTCCGCCCGCTTCGCGCTTCCCAAATTGCAATCTCTAATGCAGTAATTGGTCGCTCATGAATCAGTCGAGTGTAGAAAACGATTTCAAGTCGCCACGGTGCCGTGTCCCAAAATTTTCTTCAATATAGGCTCTTCATTTTGAAATACTTTGTCTAATAAAGGCAGAAAAGTTTCGGAAGCTTTTTGAATGTCGACGGGGAGACTTAATTCCCAATCCTCAGATTAAATCATGTAACAAAACCGCCGGATTTTCAGGCGGCGAGGTATCTCAAAGGTATGTTAATAGGAAACGCATATTCTAAATAGTCCCCCATATTTTCCAGTTTTCTGACAGGAAACTTAGAAACTCAACTATTTCTGCTGCACTAGCTCAATATTTACAAATATCACTCCCTGCAAATATTTATTTAAAAGGACCCATTTTTCTGCGCGCTCCGCAAATGGCTGTCCTAATATAGTACTGATCACACTTAAAAAAGGGACAATTTGGGTGAGTTTTTGCCCTATGGAAAAAGTCTAGCTACGCCACAGTATATGCGTACCTAACACAAAAGAAGTGTTGAGATTTACTTCATTAATATCCAAGTTTAGACCTTTTAAAATTGAACACACATCATCGGCCGGAATGTACAGTTGACGTCTCGGTAAAGCTAATTTCCGACTCACGTTTTTTCTCAAACAGAGGAAAACAATCTCCCACTGAGACCTTGTATGTGGTTCAGAAGTTACCATCATGTGTTATCTGTCCATGAACTGTGATCAAGAAAATAGTAATATTAGAAAATTCGTGACTATTTCTGTTGTCATTCGCTTTATTTTAATGCGCTTCCTCTCTTATTTACACTAGCTGATTTGGACTTTTGTCGCAAAGTGATTGAATTCTTTGGAAACCGGACACATTAATAAATGAATCTTTTCGTTTTACTATTCGAAACAACAAACCCGAGAACTTCAACTCCTAAAATATTACAGAAAGGCCACAAAAGATAATTAATTACCTGTAGCACCCAGGGACATTGGTTAAGTCCGCAATTCAAGGAAACCATCGTAAATTTACAGTTGTTGAAAACATGACGTAAAACGTGAAAGGGGTTTCCGCGAAATGTAATTGCTGTTCAATGATGTCAGCGTCTTTGGAAATCATCTTCATTGTCAGATTGTGCGCAGAAAATTTCAATCTCGGAATACAGGATTGGGCCAGTGAAGAAATTATGAGTGTCACGATGTACTTCTCCTCATTCTGTGATACATTGCGGTTGTACTTGTGCTGTCATAACTCGAAAGCGAAATGAAAACGGCACTGTTGTATCGATTGTATTCTTTTCAGGATTAGGATTAGTGTTATTGTTTGTCAATTAGTGGACATCGGACCTAACGCGGTCATACATACAGCGATTGGATCGGAATGCGATCCAATTTGTAATCGTTTAAGTTTATATCTTCTCTATCTCCGGTGGGTAAGTTAGTTAGTTAGATGAAGTTTTACCGCCCAGTTCCCAATCTATGGAAAGAACCAAATATTTAAGGTTTAAACGTATCCTTTCCATCGCAGGACTAGGAGAATGACATTTGTACTGATCATTTCTTGACGTCACATCGATAGAAAGCTTTCATTGGTCTCCAATAAATCTATCTATCAATGTGACATCGCGAAATATTTAAAGAAGCGTCCACTTTTTCGAAACGTCCGTATCATCGCCTAACAACTCAGAGGATAACTTCTCCTGCCCCTAATTAGGAGGTTAGCCGATCCTCACCTCTCACAAGAGAGATACTCTGGTGAACTTCTGGACATAAAATAGAATCTCCGTGTACCAAACATGTGACCGTACAATTCAAAATAAATCAAAGATCACTAACTGACCAAACATCATTAAGAAAGGCCTGCAACATTGTTTACTTTCTGGACCATGTGGTCCATACCAGACCTTGGACCTAACATTCCTGAACACAAACTGAGTATCGTAGTGATCCATTAATACGTTACAAAAATTTTGCGTAATTTCACTAGATGATTCATGGCCAGGCCCAAAATTTAAGAATCCCATTGACCCATTGGCAGATCATTGAAAAGGGCGTCGTTATCCTCATTTGACATTAAATCAGAGGAAAAGTTAAACCATTGCTCTATTTCAAAAAATGGACCCTATGTTCCACATTGAACCTTGGCCACCAACTTCCTGAAAACCAATTGAAGTTAACTTTTGAGAAACCGTAATATTGTAAAAGAGAATCTGTGCGGGCATGTCGTGTCAGAATTTCAAAGAAACGGCCATGAGACCCACCTGGGCCTTGGGCTGATTCTTTCGGAATACCATAAAAATCACGAACGAAACATAATGACAATGACAATGACACGATTCAAAAACAGTTTAAAAATTTCGGAAAAACGGCTAACCATTTTGCACATTTCACAAAATGGGCATGGGGGTACGTCTTTTCAGGGCCTTGGTGTATGTAAAGCTACAAGGTACCACAAACTGAGTAACCTAATGACAAGCCATCAAAAATGCATAAAAGAGAATTCGTAGGAGGAGAGGAATTTTGCAAAAAAAAAAAAAAAAAAAAAAAAAAAAAAATTGTGTAATGGGCCGAAGGTCCCACATGGGACCTTAGACTACAAAGTTCTGGAATGCTTCAAATGGCTCACGGCCCAGGAATAATTGTGTTCAATTTTCACTACACAAATCCATGAAGCATCTATGAAGCCTATAGCATGACGAAAAAATGCTGAAAAGTGGACACACTCTAAATTGCACCAGGAGTTCTGAAAAAGACTCCTGAAAAGTTGCCCCTTGTCCCATCGGACCGCGTTTACAGCGTCTGCACTGGAAAATAGGTCTGGGGAGACAGTAATTGTTGGAAAGGTAACTGTCCCCCAGGTAACATAGCCTATTACTGTAATGATTCTAAGTGGAGGTGAGTTCCAGTCTCCCGAACATTTCTCTTAGGCGTGGGACGCGATTTCCAGGTAACCTTGTCGGTCGGACACAGTTTCCAGGGCGACATGGGCGACATTTTCTTTACACCGGCACTGCTGCTCAAAAATCAACAGTGTTACAATGCAAACGTTCCTCGTGGGGCGTCAGCTGCTTCTCATTTCACCACAGCAGCTAGCGTACTACGCAAGTGTTTGCCTGTCAAAAGGAAGGGTCTTGTGACGTAAGTGAAACCACATTTAGTGCGTTCAATTTAGCGGCTTGAACCAGCTCAATTGGCTTAGCCAGTGTTCGATCTTTTTAGAAAAGTTGTTCTTAACGTCATCAAAACGTCACAACCTGGGCCAGCGAAAATGACCAGTCCTCCAACAAGTCTAGTTGAGTCTTGTGACGTATTTTACGTCACCTCTCATCCAGTCAAGAAACTGGTTGAGTCAGTTGAGCTGGCCCGAACCGCTGAATCGAACGAACCTTCCATACCATTCCAGAGATGTTGTCGACAATCGTGATATTGTAGAGAAGTTTGCAATCAGAAGGCAACATATGTAGTGTTTTATTTTTCAAGTTAATAAGCAAGTAAAATGTTATTGCTGCGTATGTCCCATGATTGTGATTTGTACCCCTTTAACGCATGACTCTACGAGACAAGTCACTTGCGATGTGTGAGTTTGTGCACAGTGCGCTATGCGTTGCTATTGCACCGTTGGCTCACTTTTAGAGAGCTTACCCTCAAAAACTTTTTCCTTTTAGAACGAACTAAATGGCTGATTAACGGTGCTTTCAGAGTTTCTTTTATAGCATAGCAAAATAACCGAAGACCAAAAGTTTGTTTTTGTTCAAAGTTTCCAACACAATCATAGATTGAGTAACTGAAAACTAATAAGAAATAATCTGCCGTAATGATATGACGTTGTGATTGGTCACCGTATGGATGAGACTGTCTAGTCTGCATCTGTGTGAAATTGTTTTACCCGTCCCCCAAATATTACAAAATTTAATTCAACGGTAATAATCACAAAATAAGCATTTCTTCTCCCTTGCAAGACCTTTTAATGTCCTTTGACTCCAGTAAATAATCAGTTGAAAACAGAAATCAGGTGTTTCGTCAGGGTGCTATAGTGGCGTTTTAGGCTCTGATAATTGAACATACGTTCAAGATTCCGAGCAAAAGTCGTAAGTCATGAAATGAAAGGATTCGAAAGTACACAATTTCTAAAGTTAAAAGAAACTTAAAATATACGAGAAAACGTTATTTAGGCCTAGGCCTATATAGTGAAATGGGGGAAAAGATCATAAAAATTTTACAACCGGCTTCTTGGAATTTCTTTTTTAATCAGGGAACATGTTTACATAAAGAGTAGTTTTTCGTTGCTTAGTTTGGTAAGACTTCGTAAAATTGCTGGTTTTAGTGATTGTCTGGCTCCAATTTAAGCTACTTTTCGCTCGAAGTTACAAATTACGGCAAAGCTTTGTACATCGTTTATTCAATTGTGGTGAACAAGTTGACGCTTAACTAAATTCCCTCTTAAGGGAGTGTACCCCAATTGAAACATTTAGTTCTAAATATCATTCTATGAGAAATGTCGCCAGAGCAAGGGAGCGACACTTTTGGGAATAAACATTTAGAAAAGTGCTTCATATAGTTCAAACGGCAGGTTTAATTGTCTAACAGTGTGAAAATGTTTACAGTACGGGTGATATAAAGTGGAAAACTCTGAACAGGTGTGACAAATAGAATGAACATTGTATGACAGCGTGTCATTTCCCATGTCACATGTTTTACATCAAATTGTGAAAGTGTCACACGAAAAGTCAAATAAACTTGTGACGTCAATTTATTCACAGCGTCTATCAATGCCAGAGAAGATTGTCTAAATAGAGGGTGTATTTTCATATGTTTCTTGAAACTCTAATTGGAAAATTGGCTGGTTACATGACGGCAAAGAAATCGTAAGCGCTGCAGCCTTAGCATTTATGTCATATGATAAGAAAACGAGCTGGGAAAACATGGGAACTACTGAGGGGTCCATCGTGTTCAGTTAAACAGGAAACACTTAAAGTGTACCTCAAGTCAAGGAATAAAAAATATATACCAAATATAGATAAAAATTCTAACAGTCCAACTCCCATCGTCATGGCACATTCCTGAGCTGAGATATAAAATGTTGAAGTTTCTTCACTTAAAACGAATTTTTCCATTTCGCAATGATTTGCGACTTTTTTGTTGTACAACTCACAAAACCTGTTTTGTTTCCCTTTAGAATTAAAAATGGTTTTATGACCTTGAACACTTCCTGTTTGCTTACATTGCATGTTGCACAGGGAAGGCTTAATTAATTACATCGCCCCACAAGAGTAAAAGAGATATCACATCTTGGTACAAGGCGCAGTAATTTTCGATCTTTGCAAAGAAATGCAAAGATTGTAATTTGAATAGTAGGCTACAACAGTGACATCACAACTTATTGCACAATGTACAATTTTTAGTTGAGTGAATAAACTTCAACATTCTATATCTCACCTTAGGAATGTCCTATGAAGATGGGAGTTGGACTGTTAGATTCCATTTATCATGCTCTTTGATATATTTTTTGAATTGTTTGACTTGAGGTACACTTTAAAATTCCTGACCACCGTAAACCGCTTCGTTACCCCTCCATATCTAAAACGTCTTTCCCCATTATGCATACCCCAGAATACATACCCCCTTCTTCTGGGCCTGAGGCTATTTGCACTCCAAAAAACGTGTTTAGCAATTACATACGTTTTTGTACCCCCCCCTTAGAAATACGTTTGGATTCTGAACATGCGATGCTATTCAGTGCTAAATGTTTAGCGATTAAACATGTTTAAAAGTAAATGTTCAGGGATTTAATACTTTTGTTTAACATCTACTATGTCTATAAAGTGTGTCAAGAATGTATTTAATTCCTGAACACCTTCTATAGAGTGTAGTGAGCCCTGAAAATTAAAGTGTACCTCAAGTCTATAATTTCAAAAATATGTATTACAAAGCATGAAATGAATTCAGACAGTCCATAACTCCAATCTTCATAGGATATTCCTTTCCCAAATTACAATTATAAAGTACTGAAAGAGTAATAAGGCTTTACTCAAGAAAAAAAAAAAACAGAACAAAACAAATTAGAATTTCAATAGACATGGGAGTCGACTTGGTGGAGGAGGGGGACATGTCCGCACCCCCACTTTTTGAAAAGTCACCAATTGACTTCAGAATTTTACAAAACAAATTTTTAACGGAAATGACCATTCCCCCCCCTCCCCACACTATTGTGTAAAGATCTACGCCTGTGCAAGCGGAGGATTTATTCCCATTCTCAACTCAACTATCAAGACAGTTCTGTCAAAGGCGAAAAAGCCTAAGGTAGCCTATATTTTAATGCTTATTTTTGCACAGTTAAATGTAATTGAAAAAAGAAGGAAACCCTGTTCCGCAATCCAAGTCGCTGTTTGGGAACGAGGTTTAGTCGTCTTAAAATGTAATATGGAATTAATAACGTTTGTTTACATGTCGGTATGTTTGAGCATTTTGCTGACGTACTTTCTAGTGTTTTGACGTCAAACCGATTACTTTACAAGTGACTTCTTTTTCCCGAGAGGACTCCAATGTTTCTTACATAATTTGATTTATGATTCCCCGTTGAGTGCATATTGTACGTACTGTAAAAGTGTACCTTAACTCAAAAATTACGAGACTAAGTATTTTACAGGTTGGAAAATGAAGCTTATACTCATCTTACTCCCATGTTATGGCTTACTCCTCTGCCGAGATATGAAAATGTTGAAATTTAATCTCTTCATTTGAAATAGTCGATTGTGCAATGATTTTGAAAGAAGCCGACAAAGGCCAGTTTCCTTTTATGCCGTTGAAGCAGTAAGCGAATTAGATAACGCGTCGCAGCATGGGATTATGGGAAACACGCAAGGTACATCAAGGAGTTGTTGTCCGTAGGCCTACACTTCTCTGGATGTTCAAAACAAGCTCAGCACATTTTTGCACTTCATGCTTTATTCTCTTGTTTTGATCTTCAGGCAGTATATATGCCGGTGCTGCTTTTAGCCGTATGACCAAGTCTGAGCGGAGTGCAACGAAAGCGCGACCCTGGCGTTCATTCGTATTAAAATATGCTTAAAATATGTTTGAAAATTTTAAAAATAGCACCATTTTACATCTCAGTGCTCCTATGAAACAAAAAAGGATGTGCTCACCTTTCCTTAGACCTTTCCGTATGAGAGCAAACAACCAACTGCCGTTTTTGAACCCTTCATTGAAACCTCAGATATCTACCCTTCAATTGTAAACCACCAAACAAACAGCAGTTGCTGACATCTCCAGTTCATCATCTATCTCGATGATGTTCTTAAGTCAAGAAGCACCGTTTTGCCAGTTTCCATAGCGAACACTTTCCGGTGCCCGGTACAGGGCAAATCTAGGATTTATTGTTGGGGGCTGATGGCCGATAAGAAGCTTGTGCTTGGGGATCTATATTCCCATCAGTGTTTGAGAGGGGTCCGATGAAGGATAGATCCAGCCCCATAGTATGGGGAGGGGCAGTTTGAACACCTGTCTAAGCGAAGCATTTTGGCAAAGTGTTGAACGAGATGGATGGAGAAGGGAAGGGTAGTTAGTACTGAACTCTGGTAATCTTTTTGAATTTCATCGAAATTTTACCAACACTATCATGAGTTTCTTTTTTATCCTTTTGGTTTTTGAAAGAATTTGGACACGCTTAGGAGTTTTCTGTGTATTTTAAAACATATACCAATTTTTCAAGACAGGAAAGGTTGCCCGAACTGTTGCAGACTGCTGCTCAAAGTTAAGGTTTGAGCAGGTTTGGGGAGCAGTCTGCCCCTGCACCCCTGCATTTAAACCCGTAGTTTAGACCGACCTTCGTTATCACCGTATTGCCATTTTGTCTGAAAGTATGAAACTGTGTACTTTGCCGAAATTGCTTTTATTTTGTTACAATTTTAAGGCAATAGTACAACATGGTGCAGAACAAGAACTCCCATCTACGAAAGGTAAAAAAAAAACCTTTAAGTTTTTTTTGTTGGGGGGGGTGGGTGGGGTGGGGTGGAGTGGGGTGGGGGGGTGGGGTGAGGAGGGGGTGGGGTGAGGAGGGGGCGGGGTGGGAGTGAGTAACCTCCAATTCTTCTCCTGTCCCAGTAAACGACTATCCACGTTTGTTATTAGGGGAATTCAATTCCTCGCTGTATCAAAATTCCAAGGTGAATATGCATTTGAACTGGGTGTACCGTGACATGGATACATTTGCTAAAGTGCAGCAAATCTTGGGTACAGTTTTGGATGGAGAAAGTATCTCATAACTATATTCTATGTCCACCAGCGTCAGCCATTTGTTGGCGTTTTTCATCAGTCAACAACGTGTCACGGTCATATTTACACAGCCGAAACCATTAATAGCGCGGCAGGTATTACGCAAAATGCCTTAATAGCTGCACGGTGCCACTCTGTTACGGACTGTCAGCCTAAAAGGGCATTGTTTATTCAGGGCAAGATAACATTAATAGCAAAGGTTTTGGGAGATATTATCGACCGGGGAGTTCAGGACTTGGTGCGTTCGGAATCGACGTGATTGTTATTTTTATATCTACTGCTGCCAAACTTCGGCATTTACACCCACGTCCTCATACAGAAATGACCCATTAACTGAAGATCCAATGGCAGTAAATACATCGTCCAAATTTAGGCCGAAGATGTTATCGAATACGAGCTTCATGTCGATGTAAGAGCAGTTAACGAAATATATTGGGTTGATACCATCAGCCGTCCTGTTTGATGTCCAACCAAATGTCCTTTCGAAGCAAATGTATCAGGTGACCAGTGTAAAAACAAGAGTGGATATTTGTATATCACCGCTATGATGCGCAAGCGTCCTGGGATATCTCTCCCAACATACTTGCTCGGAGTTTCCGATAGTGTATGCAAACTTACCTATGATGTAACGTCGGAATCAAAATGAGCTCATTTCCAACTGTCAAAGAGGGCCTTTGGAGAATGTTAAAAATGGGATTCGGTTTTCACAAGGTGATGACGACATCATGGTCAAGTGCGCCACCAATCACCTTTTCGCCACTCGGTATCAGCAACCATTTTCAGTAGATGTCAGCTTCAGGTCATCGTTCACTCATTCAGTAATAATGTTGGGAAGTGGCGAAGATGAAGGGCTCAGGCCCATGTGGGATGTGACAGTTTGCGTGGGTGGCGAAATACTTGGCTAGATTTGCACTCTCGATTGAGTTTTACCAACTGACAAAACTAATCTAAAACCAAATATATGTTTCATATGTTTTAAAAAGGAACATATTTTTAGCATTCTTGTAAAAAAAATTCATTCATTTCACATGTTCAGTTCCCTCAAGATACTAACAATTGAAGTTGACACATTTTCTATAAGTAGTGAACTTGAAGCAGCTGAAGCAGGTCTGGTGTTATATGATCACATTGTTTGCCAATGTTTTTTTTTCTGTTTCTTTTTTCATCCTTTTTAGTTTGACTTTGAATTGAAAGGGGGTGCTGTCTTGCCCCTGAGGCATATGATTTTCCTTTACTTATGATGCCCACTGGTATCAATATATCCGAATTTAACTGCACAAAATTGGTGGCAAATTATCAAGCAAATAAAAGTATATTGGCCAAGAATATGAATCCATCGCACTACTCTTGCTTGCTTCAAGTTTCATCTATGAACGAAATCTGTCTTACTCAATTGCTAATATATCAGTAACCGAATATGGCTTGGTTAGTTACTTAGGTGGAGTTTTACAGCCCAGTTTCCAACCAATCAGTTCAAGTCGAGCCGGTCACGGCCTTTTCTCTCGTTGTGGCTCACCTCTCGGCCATGCGGCTAAGATCATGTGTATAGTATGTGTTCTCTTCATCTAGTCTACAATAGAGCCATACATGACAGACCAATTATGTAACTTTGGTGTGATGGCCTTTAAGTTGGTCAAGTGTTGTCCTTTAGTGGACGTAGCCTCTGTGAGAAGTATTTTTTGAAAGAAAATTTTATTTCCGCCTGCGAGACGTATATACGAACGAACGAACAGATACTTACAGAGTTTTGTGAGAAATATAAATTATATTCACAAGTATGTGAGAAGCAAATTAAACTGTTAAAGTTTGGTTTCGCCAAACGGCTCTTTGCCAGAGAGTCGGGATGACTTAAGAAAAAATAGTTTTGGCTCACTGGCTTGTTTCCCCTACTCCGATGCCTGCCCTGGACACCAAGCACAATGGAAGTAGGCCCCATAAAGGTTCCGTTTTTGTTAGGTCTTCGGTATGACCCGGCCAGGACTTAAATTTCCAACCTCCTGACTACAAGTCTGATTCACTTAACACTTGACCATGCACTTGAATGTCGGGAATGAATAAAACTGTCAACAGAAAGTTTAGAATATGGTCCCTTTTAAATATCAAAAAAGGACAGGACTCTGAACTATTCTTTAAACATGTAATTGAACAGAGAAAGGAAAAGACGATCCCGCCAGCGGTCATCTGTAATTTTTTATTTTCTTGAATTAAAAAATAACAACAATGATCTAATAATTGAATCCTTCGGTAGCCTAGAACTGTTATATATTTGTTTCATATGTTCTGATTTAAACAACCCCAGCACTTCTAAAAAGGGGGCGATGCGCACTGTTTTAAATTCCTAACTGGCTAACAATAGCATAATCCCAAACCTAATGCCTAACCCTAACAAAGAATACAATCGATACAATACAATGGCAACAACCAATCCAGAAACACTTTGTTAAACAGTGCGCATCTACCCCTAAAAAGATAATCTGTTGATCTTTTTACGGTGCATAGGTTCTTGGCTTCTATACTAGATAGTGTCATCATATTGAAATCTGAGCGCATCCCCTTTCTTTCTCACAATGTAAGGAACTTACATTGGAAGGTAAGGTTAGAAGCTAAAAAACCACAACTGTGTACCACGTGATTATTGCTGTAAGAATATTATTATTATATTATATTATTAAAGATAGGTTTACGGAACATCTTTTCTTTAACATACCACACTTTAAAAAAAAGAGAGCTGAGTAAACGTCTCCCACATTTGTGACTGAAAGGTTTAATTAAATCAGGATAATTAAGTAAAATCAGTATTAGATTTCATATCACTTAAATGAAATTACCACTCACGGAAATGGATTGCCACTTCTTCCTTTAAGAAAAAACAATTTCCATATGAAAAAGAACATGTATAAATGCAATTTTAATTCGGAACTTAACTAAATCCATTACATCAAGTCGGTGACAGAGAAAATGTGGCGGTGCTGGCCGATATTTACATAATGATACTGAGCTGAATATAATACGCGTTAACTGAGTTTCTTTCAAGATATTGCATTGCTGTGACTCGAGAGCGGGTTGAATTATTTTTAAAGTAATATTTCAACTACCAGATTCGGTGTGTAGAATCTTCTCATTCATCAGCTCAATTAGCAAGAGAGTGAAACGATTTTATCGGCAGCCTCGTAAAGTAGAGATCCACGTGAGTTTTGAACTATACTTATCTGCTTATGGAAATAGTATACGTGAGATTGTGGTTATGTCATCCATCGGCGCGCATATAGTAGCCGGGGGGGGGGGGGCAGTGCAAACATACTCGTTTATTACAAGTTAAATAGCGAAGGACAGTGCATTGGAACACGATAATGAACGTTATAGGTTCAAGCGATTAACGAGGGCATAACCGGAGTTAAATTTAGGAGAGAGCGAGTCGCTCAATTGCTCATTAATCTGTTCTAATGCAAAGGTGCAGATATGTTAACGTTTTTTTTATCCCACACAACAATTTCGTGATATAAAAAGTGATGAAGAATGAATGGAATTACGCATGTAAAATATAATAGCCTAAAATGGGTGCTTTTACCCGTTTCCGTGAGTTTATCATGGTGTAGCACACGGTCACCTGACCTCAATGGACCAATGACAGTTGAGGATTATTACTAATTAGGAATGAAGAATGAGGTTTTCCATTCCTTGTTCGCAACATGTTTAATTCATCAACTTTGATAAGTCTTTCAGCAGTCCGTTGTAAAATCATTTTGCCTTTTAATGTTTCACTGAAGATTGATTTGCATTTCTGAACCGACTGACGGTATCATGTTGAGCGATCAGTTCAGTAATTTCGTCGGTTGGCTGATGAGAAATGTTAAAGCTTCGAAATGAATACAGAAATGTAGGTTAACGAGATAAAAGGTTTTCCGAACTTGTTCGAAATTTTTCACAGCAAAGGAATGCCTGATAAAAAAAATGCGGTGCACTGAACTGTGTTTTTCTTACTATTTAGTTGCATCTAAAAGCTGTCGGATGTCTTCTTTCGTTTGGGGACTGGGTTATTTGGGGATGGGGTTGTTGTTGACCGGAGCGTGTGGGGTGATGCCGGTGAGAGGGCCTTCACATCCTTAGGCTCTAAATTTGGAATTTTCTGTATGGTACATTTATAATTAGGGGCCACGGGTTGGTGTACTGACGGGGGTGTGGTTAGGGTGGGAACTTTTACACCCCCTTGCTTTTAACATTTGTAATGCAAATGTGGTCTTTTTAAGACATGGCATATGTTAAATTTTGGGACAAAACTTTTAAACTGAAAGTTATCAGGACCGTCGGAAACCTTCTTCCCTACAAAAGGTACTTCTGGAAGGCACTCTTTCAGAAATTTTTGACATTTGTTATATCTTGTCTTTTGTACCAATTATCAATTGCACTTTCACACATTCAGTGGTGAATATCGTTTTGATGTGCTAGAGTTCAATGTCTGTTCAGTAGGTGTATAAATTGTCACACTAAACCTGTCTTTCCTGTTTATCGCCAATTTTTGGGAAAAGAGTTTTTTTTTCCTAAAATGGGGGAAATCCCCTGCCTTTCTGCCTCTTTCTTCATACAACTAAAGCATCAAGAAAAGAGAATTTAAGAATGTTTCTTTTTTGGTCATGAATGGTTAATGCCAAATCACCACAGATGTAGTCTTATCTCTCTTTTCTCCACAAGTCAAGTTATTTGCAGCTATTTTAGCCACCCTCGTCAAGTCAAGTCCCTATGTTACATTTCATAGACTTTAACCAATATTTGTTGTAAAATTTGACGCACTTATGTCCTACATATTATGTTGCTTGACACGATTTTTTGAGAAGTTTGACACACGCTTGGGTCACAATCGGACGTACATGACGCACATTTGACTCAGCACTGTCCCAGTGTCGAAGGGTGCGCCTTACAAATGACGTAAGTTTCCACCGCATCTTCATGGTATCCTTCAAGTCTGCTCATGATTAATATTCACAATATAACTAACATAATATAATAATATTAATAAAAAACATTTTTAATTTATAATAATCTTACCAGAGTGTTCACGCTTACGTCACTGTTGGCACTGGTTGGCATAGAGCATGCGCAAGAGCAAATGCCTGAATTTTAGAAGTTGCGCGTGGTAACTACTGCACGCGCGATTGGACACAGAGAGTAGACGAATTGGAATCTACCTTTCATTGTGACGACAGTGTAGGCGTGTCACAGCTACTGTCTTGACGCCCTGTCGCGTGACGGCAATTGTTTGTTAACATTGAATGAGTCTTAGCTAAGAGGCAACAGTCACTGGAGAAATTACTTACAGCTCCTTTTTCTGTAAATATTTAATTTTCTCATCTAACGTAATTTAGTTTTACATCATTTAATCAACCTGAAAAGGTTTAGAGTCGCCAGAAGCTTCTCTAACAATTCGACAACATCTCCGAGAATAGCTAAGAATCTGGTCCAATTGATTTTGACGGTGACTACCGGGTATTTTCCTTCGCTGAAAATGTAACTAACCCCACTGATGTAACATGTGTCTTCAATTAGAACTCGCAGCAAATTAGAGTAGCTCAACTTAAGTGTTTCGTTAGCATGTCCCCTCATGATATTTTCAACTTATTGACAAAAATGGGGTACGACTTCTACACAATAAAAAAAAAGTTAAGGATTAGAGGAGAAATATGCATTGCCAATGTCGTAGGAAACTAGTTGGAAGTTTAGAAACATCCTAATGTTAACTACCATTTATAAATTGATGATTTGTGTGCCTTATATTTTGTGTTTAAAAGCCATTAAACGGTCACAAACAAAGTTACTGATATCATTAATTAGTAAATCATGTAACCGCTTTTCAAAGAAAAGTTGAACCGGCGTAACAGGTTGAACTGCCACGGCAGTTAACAACACCCTCATCGGCCACAAGACAAATCAAGTTTTAGTAATACCTCAAACCTATTGGGCTATAAATTTTTAGGTTTTCGGTTTTCATCCCAGGGAAAGACAATTAAAAGTTCGATATGATTTGTTACACTCCGGCCGACTCTCATTAATCTCTCGCATTTGTGATATTTGAGCAAACTTAGAACCCGTTGGCAAGGGATAGGGAGCTTAATCACGGGGGAAAATTCCTCCCCAACGGCTGTAAAATTTCATTGCCACTGACCTTATTTCATATCTACACATCTTTCACCCTCAAAAGTTTTTTCGCTCCCCAAGAAGCCATCTCTTCCCTTTCTGTGTCTTGTCTGGCAACCTGCATAAAGGAATGCACACATTAGATATACTAGGTTTAAAATTGCCCCACTTTCTCACTTAAAAGAACTTAAACATTTTAAACCGAAAAGAGTTTGACCCAATGGTGGTAGGGAATGAACCTTGAGGAATTACAGTTCCATAACCAATATTTTTTGTGGGGGTGGGGAGGGGGTTAAAGGTATTAGTTCAATCCCCCTATGTATCTAAAGTTACTTTATGACGTGGGTAAATGCAGGTTAGAGCAATCAGGAAGTGCTGCTTCCTGCCACCTTCGTCAAGTAAAAAAATATTCTTGTATGTACGCTCCGAGCCATACGAAGATGGCTCTCCTCTTCACTCAGCCCCTAAATATGTGTTCCTGTTCCGCCGCGCCTGGTTTGATCCGATGGAAACTTTCTGAAACGATTTGTATAACGATTTGACGATGTCATGGGAACAGGTTGCAAATAACATGAAAACTACAAGTATTACATATAATCCAAAGATTGACAATAGTGCAGTTTTTTGGAGTGTTTTTTGCGAATCACTTTTTTTCAAGAAAACTCCAGTCACGACACTGTACTTTGGGAGCTGAAAGAGGGGCAAGGTTCTGTCTGTGGAAAAATACCCCCCATGTCCCTGGGGCCAACACTGACTCTGCTATTGATATTCCTTTTGGAATTGTTTGCATTTCCAGGCCATATATAGCACATAACCTTAAAACTATATTTTGTTTTTAACCAATGTTGGCAGTGAACTCAGACTCTTCATATCAAAGTTATTCGTCTTTTGCAGTGTTATGCAAACACTTCATCCAGCAAATTGCAATACAGCTAGTCTATAGATGCAGTATCTCAAACAGACTTTCATTCTCTATTTGCTCCATATCGATGGAATGTTACTTCAATCAATTGCAGTAAAACATGAGGAAGGAGCCCACACTGTCGTAAATTTTAGTTATTCTTCATAGATTGTCCGTCCATTCTACCCATCACTAATGAGAAAGTCAAAACCCGAGAAACTAGGAAGGAGTTTCATTGAGACACGGCCTTATGTCCTTTTCGGCGCACCATGAGATGTGATTATGATGAAAACCGAGGGTTTGACGTAGCAGACACCATATTTTTCAATTTTATTTGAGTATGTCTTCACATTTCACCCGTTGTCTGTCGTATGTCAAGATTTAAATGAAAAGGGGAAAAGGAACGCGCGATAACTTTTGAACAGTTTCTCAACGAGGACGCCAAAGGATAATACCAATTGATGACAGCTAAAAAGCCCTAAACAACTACCTTGACGCCTGAGTGAGTCAGTCCGTACTGTTGCCATGGCAACCGCCGAGGGTTCTTCACGAAATCGACTTTGATGACGTCATCTTGATAGATGATGTCATGGCTACGGACTCTTCGAGCACAATATTAGAACAGTCTCAATGTTGTGTAAGCATTTGTAGTCAAATGAATCGATGAGTTTGCGAGTGAAAGGATGCACGGCAAATCATTTTATTATTTACACTTTGAAAACTTCGGTTGCGGAGGTGTAATTGAGTCCTGGGACTCTCACGCTCAAGTTAACTGAAATAAAATCAATTCTTGAAAGAGCCGTTATCATTTTGAAAGCAAATTAGTACATTATAAGAAGGCCGAGATTATTTGGAAGTAGGTCCGCTACAGTTACGAAAGACTGCCAAGGCAAATGTGAGTAACATGAGAAAGAAGGAATATTAAAAAAAAGCTCTCAAATTTATTCATATTTGTTCACATTCTAAGTTGTAATCTGTACAAATTTTGCCCTCATTGCAGAGTTTTACCATACACATTGGAGGACATAGTGGCCATATTGTCACGAGAGTGATGACATAGGTTTAATCGAAGCATTCTCTTACATGTATCGTAGTATCAGTATAACCTAGTATGTGAAAATGAAATATCTGTATCGATGGTTGCTAAGAAATCCTTCAACTTCCATCGAATTTGCACAAAAGGAATCAGAAAAAATAACAGATGACTGGCTTCACTGAATGACTTGTACAATTTTATAGAAAAGAAACATGATATAACTTTCCTTCAGTGGCGTAGCCACGGGGGGCCTGGGGGGCCTAAGCCCCCCAGATTTTCTTCAGGCCCCCGGATTTTTTGCGTCCTGATAAAGTAATTGAAAAAATAAAATGTTTGAACGGAAATTAACTTCGAAATATTTCCTTCAAAACAGTAAATAAATAAAATGTGTAAAAATTAAAAAAAAAAAAAAACAAAACATGGATGAATGTGTAAAAAACACACTTTTTGCGCACGTATGAAATCAAAATGCCTACTTTCACTAAATAAGACACCGCTTGTGATCTGCATGTCGTTCATTGCATTTGACTTCGAAGATGAAACGAAAGTCTCGACGACAAATTTTAATGTGACTTTGTTAGGTTAAGACCCTCTCTGCATTTCGGATGGCTGATTGATTTACTGAAAATAAAGCAACCGTACACTGGAAACCACTCTTACACGCCAATTCCTATACTTAATCATACACAAAATATACCGTAAGCAGGTAAGGGTAAAGTACTGCCACCCAGTGGCGGCGGAAGCATAAAAATTTGGGGGGGGGGGACAATCAGTGAACAAGATGGAATGGTTGGACTCGTGAAACGAACCCTATGTGCGCGTAGCGCACATCACGAGCGCGAAGCGCGAAGTCCCACTGGCGTGGGTCCAGGGCCCGCCTTAAGGCCCTGGAAGCTCTGAGATTCTACAAGCTCTCTCGCGCAATCTAAGCCGTTTTTGGAACATTTTACGGTTAATTCAATGAACAAAAATGTGCGAAATATTTGCGTTCACAGATAGCCTATAGGCTATTATTTAGACATCAACAGTTGCGTTGTTATGTTTGTAATTTTGGTTTTGTTAAAAGCATTTTCAAATCCAAAGAAAAAGAGGCGCAGTTACCTAACTACTCTAAAATCAGTTGCCCCTTGTACTCGCCCTTGGTTTGGTACTGCACCTGTAAGTTTGTTTTGATTTTGTGTTTTAATTGAAGGTCTATTTCTTGAAATTCTTGTACTTTCACCGGGCGGGGATTCATTTCAACATTCAATCTGGTGTAAATTCATTAATATTTACCTTGGAATCAGTCTGAATCTGCCTATGCAGACCTATCCGATCAGGACGAATCCGAGCTTCTGAACAATGTGTAGGCTACCTCGGTATAATACCGAGGTAGCTTACTCTTCCAAAGTTCCAACCATGTACGTACGTGCGATTTCCCCATAGATGATACGTTTCGCTTTGGCCGATTCCCGATTCCAATCTGTTAAAATAAGTAGGTTTGTGGTTGAGGTTCTTGGCAATCACATTTCAAAGTTAGGTCGCAGGTTTCTGTAGGTTTCGACTGTTTGTGACCTTTTATTGCAATAGCATAGTCTAGAATCTAGATCGTTGTTTGTTCCAATGTTTAGGCTGTTTATTATTATTCCTTCAAAATAATACACCTCCTGATCATGGGGGAGGGGTGATTACATAGCCTGGTCAGCTGTTCGTTCACGTGATGGCAATGGCAACGCTTCACTTCTCGCGAAGGGAAAATACTAGTACAGTAAAGGTTCGGTTACACCGCACAAGTGATATACTACATACAGGGAGTTGCCACTCCTGCTACATACACCTGGTTTGCGGACCGGGCGAGGTTTCCAGATTCTTGTAATGATTTGTAGCCAAATACTAGGTCACAGGCATAGAGCATGGTCGCAGGGGACCGTGACAAGAATCAGCCAAACAATGGCAGAACATAGGCTAAGTCAATTTCGGCTGCTCTGTTCGGTGGTGCCAGGGTTAACTATAGTCTCAACTTTGAATTGGTTCAAGGCTCCCAAGTTTCTTTTACTTCTTCTCTGATTTTTTTGGGATGTCCCCTCGCTAAAATTTTTAGGGGGGGACGTCCCCTCGCTAAAAAATCTAGGGGGGGGGGTGGTGGGGCGTGTCCCCCCCCCCCGCTTCCGCCGCCAATGCTGCCACCGGATAATTCTTCCCTTCCATCCTTAACAAGTCTATGTCGTGCCTCACTCCTGCCCATGACAAGTGCCACTATAGGACGATTTTTTTCGACAATTCCTCTTCTTACTAGTTGGCACTGGCGTCCGGGGAATTTGTAAAATGTCCACAAGGTCCGGATTTTATGTGTTTCCCACGTGATCCATACTTCTGCTTTGTGGTTCAATTATTTTGAGAGATTTATTCGAAGTATTTTAATTTTGACTACGTAATGTACCGATGAAAAAATACTACACCATTTTGCACATTGTTTCTTTGGTAGTATGTATGTCTCTTATAAAATCTGACTACAAAAACTAAAAATATTTTGATATTTTTCATGCTCCCCAAAAAGGGAAAATCCTAAAACTTAGGCCTATAATCAGTTCGAAGTTTTGCCAAACATAGCACCATTTTACATCTAAGACTAACGCAAAGAAAGTTTCTCAGAGGGGGACACAACTACTTTTGGTTTTCCTGTTAAAGGGTAAGGTACTGCCTTAGGTAACCTGATATCCATTCAAATATTGCCGCATTTTTGACTGGGTACATCCAGTTTAAAACACGTGGAAAGTGCCGTTTTCGGGTTTTAAAGCCCAAGATTTTCTTGTACGTTACGCGCCAACTGATCAGTGGCGGATCCAGGAATTTTCAGTGGGGGGGGGGGGTCTGCATGTGGTTGAGTATCAAATGTACACTGAGCGAAGCGCCACATAGGTATGTATGTTGTTTAGTCTCTGATGCCTATAAGAATTCAGGAAATGGGAAATGGGGGTGGTAGGCAAGCATCCAAATTTTACCATATTTTTAAGTGTGATTACCACTGTACTAGGGGCATTTCAAATATTTGAAAATATGGAGCTTGTGTTGCAGAAAAGTTTGGATGCTGGGTTTTCTGCAAGGAAATTGAACAGTTGCGGAATTACTGAAGAATTTGCATTTTCTATCGGCAAATCTGAGGTTGGGCGGCGACCAAAGATCGTTGTTGCTACTTAATGTTATCCAACGCCTATGTACTGTACTGAGGCTCTCCGACGACATTTTTTGAGCTTATATTGGAGAAAATATGGAATTCTATGAAAGAATATTTATGAAAATAGAACTGTATATAGTTAACGGTGTCACTTGGGGATCTGTTATCACAAGTGTAGCAAATTTCAGATTTTGTCACACCCAGAGCTCCAAAAAGTTTACCAAAGTGAAGGTATGAGCCAGCACTTCTGCTTAGGAATTGCAATTTGCGGCGCGCGAAGCGTGCGGAAAATTTTGCTGTCTGGAATGAAATAAGGACATATGTGGAGCTTATTAGAGAAAATTGATTGAGAATTCCGTAATTTTATGGGTAATCAAAACCACACAGTAGACTGACCTCACAATTTGCAAATTTCCGAATTCTTCATTTTCGGAGCCCCCTGCCCCGCCTGGGCGTCTAAGAAAAAAAGGGGGGGGGGGCGAGATGCAACATGGTGCTAAATGTTTCAAAATTTTAAGCCACTATGAAACCCAAAGCTTTAAAAACATTATCTTGAAAGTGTGGGTAATAATTACTTCAACGGACTATACGGTCAATGTGAATTTAATACCGGGTGTACTCTATTACCGTCACACGGTTTTAGGCAACATGGTAACATGGCTATGTCATGTGTAAACTGTACGTAGTTTCATGTAGTATGGTGTACCCTCCTTGACCTTTAGCAGGAACTCCATCTTGTTATTAACGAGCAACTCTCCCTTCCTCTTGTCCTAGATTCCCAGGGCCCTTCCTGTTTCCCGCCACGTGTTACCGGTGAACGTGACAAACTACCCCGCCCTGGTTCCACGTGTATGCTGTATCCCATATTTTCAAGGTGTGGACAATTTACCCTCTACAGCCGTCTTAACGATTATTTAGATCAGCACATTCCTTAATTTTATCTAATTTGGTGCGTCACAACTTTAGCCTAAACCAATCAGGGGACTGCATGTGCTTCGATCTCCCCGAGACATGAAAGCTCCGAGCTTGCAAGTTTTGGTCACACTCACACACTGGTGCAGCAGACCTCAGACGATGAACACCAGAGTCAATCTGTATATAGTTAAATTTTAATAATTGTTTTTTATTTTGCCTGCTGTTAATCGAACGGAATAAAACCGCCAATCATCTTGAATCAGAACTAAATCTTCTTCTCATCTGCTTATTCATATCTCAACTCGTATCTCCTACACACTCTGCAACATCCCGAATAACCTTCGTATCAACGATTGGCCCATTATCCGACAGTCAGTCGTAGCCCCACGTGTTGACATAGACACACATGCGATGTCACAAACGGCGTTACCAAAGGCCGTTGGCGGAAAACGCTGGATTTAGAATTCGTCATTGCGCAATGTGTAAACATAACGGGAATTTACCAAATGGTACGGAAGATAGAAACATTATAATTTACATTTTTCATTGTATTGAAGAATATGACACAAAAATACGGTAATCAAATAATGTAACAACTGTATTTTTAAAAAGTAATTAGGCCTAGGTTACAATTAGCCTGGCTATCTATACAATTTTCTACCATCCCGGGGGGGGGGGGGGGGTTGCATACCCCCATCCCCCCTCTGGATCCGCCACTGCAACTGATGGTGGCGCTCCGCTCAAATAATCTTGCCGTGTCTGACCCTCGGAGGTACCAGCCCCCCCCCACTTGTTACCTTGGCGCCCACAAAAAAAATCTCATCCTGGCTACGCCCCTGCTTTTCTTCTTACTTTTTGTTACATCCTCCCGGCCTGATTACTTCTTATCGCTTCAGGGAGGCAATAAGCTCACTTCGCGCACACTAGCTACATCCAGTACCAGATATATTAAAATACACTAAAAGTTACATAACCATTTGGGGATAGCTATCAGACTAGTCTAGCATGTGTCCATTAATTTTCACGCAGTGCGAAAACAATGAAAGCACATCTTATTGGGGGAACAGATCATATAACAAGCGCAATTACCAGTTACACCCCACACCGCCTTTGATCTACTGGGGTGTCTATGTTGCGGCATGAATGTGACGGCATGAATGAATTATGTTGGTAAAATTCGATGCCCATTGGCAAAACTGTAACTTGTGTCCTAGAAAATTTCCATTGGGGACGCATCCATTCTTGAAAGTCATCCAGTAAACAAACAACTTGTAGGCTCTGCGAAGAACCATCAAACGTTATCCATGAAAGACAATGTTTTTAAACAAAAGCTTGGCGATTTCTCCCTATCCCATTTTCCCAGGTAAATGCGCACTGTCTAACAAGGTGTCTCTTGATTGGCTGTTGCCATAGTAATGTATCGATTGTATCCTTTGTTAGGGTTATTGATTAGGTTATGGATTAGGTTAGGGATTAGGGTTATCGTTAGCCAGTTAGGAAATTCTTGTTAAACAGTGTTGGTCGCCAACATTTTCAGGTTGTCTTCCTGCAGGCTGCCAACATTTTGTTCACTGTTATTTTAAAATCAATTCAAAAATCTGTATAGGAGCGCCCTCTATTAATGTCAAAAGCTTGGACCTTATTTCACTGGAGCCAAACGTTTGCGCAGTACTCGTCGTTTTTTATGAGTACTTGATTAATTTCACGGTAGCTCTTTCCCTTTTGTAACGTTATTCATCAATTTTAGATCTCAGTTAAGACACCATACTTCGTTAACTTGAAGAGCTAATTCTCTCCCCCAAGTACAAATTTTAAAGTCCACGGACTCGAAATTCTCAATTGGCACGCTCTTTGATTGACAGCCAGCTCAAAAAATATAGAGTGCCGGTAATGAAATCCATGTAACACAACACTGAGGTCTTTTATACTCATCATGAAGCAATATACTGAGGTTATTTGGATGAGGATGAATTTTAGACAATTGCGGGAGGGACTGAAGTCACTTAGGCTAGGAGAATAGAAAGTGTTTGGGGTGAAAGTATTACGGTAGGCCTTTAATAACTTGGTGTTGACTAAAACTTTCCTGATATTAAATTGGTAGTTGCTAATCGAACAAATATGTTCATCGTATCGATGTCTGGCACAGTGTGAGTACGTAGGTGTCCAATCGGCGGATAATCTGTACAAAGATAGGCCTTTATTCAGACCCATAGCCTACGAATTTTAGTCATTTAATAATCATGAACACAGTTTTATTCTAAAGGTCAAAAGTAACCTACCTGACCGTAAAATTTGGTTCAAAATATCGCAGTGGTTGAACAGCGATGATAAAATATTTGTAAGCATTTGCTTCGACTTAGTGGTCACACAGTTTGAAAGTTGTAGTTCATAATACCAAGTTATTAATTGTGCATGAAAGGAATAAGTTTGACCCATTGAGTAGTGACTGAAACATGGATCACAGCATCCGCCATTCGTTGTATAACAGTGCTTGAACATCAACTAAAAGCGGCAATCATAGTTTGTTTTACAATTTTTTCGCACGTTAAATTCTGCACAACATTTTTCAAACTCGGGTCAGTAATACTGATGCATGTTTCCAAATACGAGGCAGGTAAAGTCGGGGGGGGGGGGGTGGTTGGGGGGTGGTGGTTGGGTTAGGGGGAGTGAAGCCAACAAATGATGCACAACATGAGTGTCACTATAAATACTAGGACTAGCAGCCAATGATATACATGATTGCCTGCCTGCCGATCCACCCGAGGTTGAGAACGTCTGAACTTGATGAACGTAAAGATCGTATCCCAGCACCACCACTAGATAGATTTCGTAATATATCTTACCCCATGGGGTGGACGATAACTAAAAGGGAAAAAAGGCAATATATCAGCCCTTTTTTCAAGAAATAAGTTTCTCACACTTCAAATTCAGTTGTTTGTTGTTCAAGAAGAATTTGTTTACCCAAACTTTCAACATTTTAAATGATGTCGCGGCAACGTACTTTGAAGAGATGTAGCTATTGCTGGGTTTTATGATTAAGACTTTGTTCTTTGTACTCTTTGTTTGAGCATTTTCAACACAGTATTTCCATCTATGGTTCAGCTCGTCGCCTACGAAAAACTAACTCAACGAGAAGGAGGATGGTGACAGTCTCGAGCCTTTGTTGACTGGAAATGAACTTAAAGATCAAGACCAGACCCCAAAATTATGTTGAAGCAGTCACTTAATATTACAGTTTTCTTCTTCTTCCTCCGTCTGCAAAGTATTTTGAATCATGTTTTATCATTCAGTATTGCATAACATTCAGTATTGCATAGTAATCCATCCATCCGTCCGTCCGTCCGTCCGTCCATCTGTCCATCCGTCCGTCCGTCCGTCCGTCCGTCCGTCCGTCCGTCCGTCCATCCGTCCCTCCGTCCATCCATCCATCCACTCATTTACTCACACTCTTTAACTCACTCATTTATTCATTTGGTTCATGATTATCACAACACAGAAGTGTGCAACTAACAATAGCAAATAAATAACAAAAGGTGTGATAGGGAGTGTACTTAGAAACCTTTTAAGGCTCTTCATGAAGTGTCACAATTTTTAAAAGTAAAACAAGCAATTACTTTAAGTAAATTTCATATTTGAAGGGAAATTTTTTACATGACTCCCAACAGCCAGTTATAAAACAGGGTAGTCTACTTCACTACTTCAAGTTTGGGTGACTGCTTTTGCCCTTTAACAGAAACATCTGCTTCCTGAGGATTGGATTAGATTGACTTAGTAACTCCATGCATTATCTATGTGCCTATGGCTGGTTCCAGCAGGTCATGTGACCAAGAAGTTGTCGCCGTTAGAGTTAGTTAGATGGGGTTGAACGACACACCAACACAAATGTGTTATATAGCGTTAAGCAAAGTTACAATGTCGGGGTAAAACTACCTAAAAATGATCCAGGTTATCTCGACGCAGGTAACTTTTTGAGAGTGTTGAGGAAGTTCATTTAGCTAGTTCTACCAGTATCCATGTATCCTTTTGTGAACTGAACCAGACATTTGGACTGGGGGCGCTGTTTAAAATAAAGTATTTTCGTCTGAATCCAGTACCCTACACTACAGGTTTGAGAAAAAGAGGAGCGACTAGGTTAGGTGTAAGTTACTTTAGATGAGGTTTTGTGGTCAATTTCCAACCATCTGGTTCAAGTCGAGCCGTCTACAGATTTTTCCAGTTGTGGCTCAGTGCATGGCTTGTTTTACCTACTGCATTGCTTATGCTGAGCACCAAGCAGAATGGTAGTAAGTTCCGTTTTTTAAAGTCTTCAGTGTAGGCCGGCCAGGACTTAAACTCTTGATTTCCCGACTGCAGGTTTGAACATGCACTAACCACTTGACCATGTAGGGTTAAACGACTGCAGCTTCTGACCTTTTGGTTTAATCTAGCGACCCACGGCCTTTTATAATTTGTGGGCACGGATTTCCTTCATACGTGGATATAACATATTATACGTAGAATGTCGCGCAACTTGTGGGAATATGCGTAGCGAGATAGTTGTCTGCTATGGTTTTGTGCCAAGTTTGCATACTCGCTCAAGTTGTTCAAATCAACATATTTTGCTAGAACGTTGAGATATTTTCTTAATATTACAAGTTAAGGTCAAAATCACTTCACGTATTACAGGAATATGACATTGTTTCCCGTTCGAGTTTAACTTTTGTTTAAAATATTACTTAGTCGTCGTCAAATCATGAAAATTATGGCTTCACGACAGCCATCTTGGTGCTCCCTTTGCCCCTATCGGTGGATACAATGTACAGATAGGACGTACACGTTCATGCTCTGTCCATGTATATGGGAAGTCCGTGGTTGGGCACCGGATTTTTATTCCTACTCCTCATGCAGGCATGATCTAAAGATCTTAAAGGCAGTGTGATATAAAAATGACAAAAATGATTATTTGATGTAAAGAGTACCAAAACCATAAAAATAGCTACAATTCACATCAAACTCCATTAAAAATTGACCAGTTTACAGGGAAATTTCTGATATGTACTTAATAAACGTGGACTCAATTGTGATATTATAAGAGGGACATGCCACATTTGGCCAATGTTACCCTTTGTTTTTACAATCTTCATTTCAAAGACAGTTGTAACATTAGTATGTACTGAACGGTTTTATTTTGGAAGTGTAAACTGTCTCCTTAAAAGTCATCAGTATTAATCACCAAACCATAAACTACCTGATAAGTAATTACGAGGTAATTAATATAGGGTTACAAAAGAAATGTCAACACTGTGCAACACCCCACCTCATTATTTTTGCAATAGCAACAAAAACAACTTTGAAGAGGTGTATGATCTTGAGAACCGTAAAAGATATTCAATTTATTCCAACCGACTTTGCCTTGAAGAGTGTCACTCTGTAACTGCCACGTGAAGTCAGATCATTTTTCTTACATGTCACACTAACTTTAATTAATAGCAAGAAGATTTGATGAACAGGTTAGAAAACGAATTTGTTATATCTTTCCTTTTGATCATAGCTTTCTCCGTCGCTAAGATACCCCATTGTATGTGGAATTCAATAAGCCTATTGTGGAATTCAATTACGTAAATTTAAGATTTCTCTATTTGTCAAAAGTTTCAGCTGTCCTTGTGCGATATGCTAATTGAACCAGAGCGTATCCAGATGGACTCATGGAAGTGTGGGGCACAGCGTAGGATATACAAACCGAGCTCAGCACGTGTAGCGTTAATAAGTGCATACAACGCTATCTGAGTGTCTAGCCAAGTCGAACGAAAATAGGTCCCAGTTCTTCTTTACGTAAGATTAAAGTGCAACTTTTTTACACCAAAAAGGCAATTAAGACGCATCCCACTCCTTCCTTATGTTATGGATCGAGTAGAACTTCTTTGAATCCCTACAAGAACTGTACCTTGGGGTGAGAGGATTAGTCCTTTGAAAGAAGGGTTTAAGGTCACAACAGGATTTGGTATGTTAGAGGGGTACTTATTCTGAGCATTTCGGTGAAATTTGCATTGAAATCCGATGTGTGGTTCCCAAGATATGAGCACGTAAAGTTTTCACATTTTCAACAAAATGTGAACTTGAAGCAAGCACATATGACATCACATCTCCACATTTATGGGCAGTCTTTTGTTTTTCTTTAAACCTTATACTGGATTTCCTCCTCAGCAATCCCATATTATTAAAATGTGGCATGAGAGTTTTACAAACTTTGCATCCCCCACAGGGAGTTCATACTCCTATTAACCTCAAGGTCAACACAACAGTCTGATAAAACAAAGGGAATCAAAGCATTTCTTGTCAATGTGAGGAAGTGATATAAGCTCTGCTGCCCTCAAACTCACTTTTGAACACAAATCTACTGACTTCATTTACTGATATCTCAAGAAATACATGTCCAATTTGAATGGAACTTTCACCATACTTTGTAGGTTTGTTCCCCTTTCACATAACATATGAAAATTAAATTTTTGCTTTAACTTCCCCTTTAAATAAAACAATTAGATCCATGTTTTACTCGTCACATTGTTCATATGCCTACCATCGTCCACACGAATATTCACTGTTGGTACACTTTATATGTTAAGCACATGTCTCAACGCTCAGTCGAGTTCAACTTGTAAAATTTCTTGTGAACCTTTAATGGCAACCAAATTATAGGCAGTAGCCTTAAAAGTACTTCTTTAAACAGAAGAAGAAAACGAACTTTTAAATTCTTCGTGAACTCGGTAATTCATTCGACTGTTCTAATCCCTAAGGTGCTCTTCAGTTCAACTTTCACCACCAAAAATTATTAAGATTAATTTTCCATCATCATCATTGAGTGTGGACGCTTTGCAGGAAATCATCGTAGCAACTATTACATACTAAATCAATCAGTAAAACCTCAAAGATCTGCTTTGTTTACTTCAGGAGTATTAAAGGTTATCATTTCCATTTTACTTGCCCGAAGGGGAGTCAGGGGTCAAACTTCTAAATTTGGCAAACAAGAAGAACAGACTGTAGCTATCTGGCTATGGTGAACGTCATTGTTCTTCATCATATGCAAACATATCGCTAGCACGGTGACAGAGATATCAGTTTTGTCTAATAAGGAACCTTCAGGTTGACAGCTGTAAAACTTTGTCAGAAAGTAACCCAAACCTTGTGGAAACTTGGGTAGGTTTATGAAAATGGTGTCACCTGTTCATGCCTTTTTGTCAATACATGGTTGGTATAAATTTGATCAATGTACGCCCTGATAACAAGAGCTAATCCTCCCTGTTGTCACCATCATCAAATTATTGGTGACCAACCACCGTCTCCATTCCCTAATCAAACTTGTTGAGTGTCCCTCCCCTATCCGTGCCGTAGATGAGAAACAAAAAAAAAAAAAAAAAAATAAGAAAAAATATGATACGTTTAGGTTTCATTGCATCTGGTTGCTGCAATAAATGAGCCTTCGTATTTTATTCTCTCAACAAAATAGCAACGAGACACTTTTGAATCTTGTCAAAAACTTGTGGGCCGTTTTTGCCCATCGAAGAGCCAGCGGCTTACTCAGTCCAATATGTTTCAACTGGTATGAGGGCAGCAACTTGATCAGTTGATCGTTGTCCTTGGGAGGAGTCTAAGCCTAAACGAACACCCTACCTTGTGTAAAGGACCAAATGCTCCCCCTTTTTTGTCCAGTTAGATGAGGTTTTCCGGCCCAGTAGCTAAAGCCGGGCCAGCCATGGTATTTTTCTAGGTGTGGCTCACTGAATTGTTTTTCTACTCCACGGAGCAACAAGTACAAAGGAAATACGTTTCATTTTCAAGTATCCGTTGCGACCAGGAGTCGACTCCAAAGCCTCCAGGCTGCATAGTTACATTCTCTTGAGGCAAACCACTTGACCCTGCAGTTACCTTCCCCTTCCTCTGGTAGATTTCAGACGACCAATTGGGGCGTGGTTGAGGAGGGGAATCTGCTGCATTCCCGCATGGGTCCGCCCGAACGACACTTAAACTCACTAGAAAAGAAATAATTTGTCAGTTTTTAGTAGACTACCGTTGGAATTCACCCTTGAGTTCGATCAGACGGATGTTTCAAACTCTGGTAGGTATTTATCTGCTGCTTTTTGACAGTGAATATAGGGGTCTCAGATTTTTTCAAAAGAACATGAAACAAAAAATTGTAATGAAGTAGATGATAAATTTAGGTCAATCGAGGTCTTAGAACGATCATTAAATATGCGAAAAGCATATTGGATACTTTCCTACAGTCTAAATCTGACACGTTTTCCAACAAGATCAACAAAGGTATCGATAAGCAATGGCGTATCGACAAGTAGTGACGGCGTGATGGGGGCATAGGGGGAATTTGTCCCCCCGTTTCCCCCATGTTAAGACAATTAGGCCATCTGAGTTAGGGATATGGAGTAAGCTCTAGCGAAAGGGTAAATATCCTAATATAAGTCCCACCAGGCTTTAATTTTCACCCAGATATATACTAAAATATCAGAGTTCCTCGGTTTCGCCGCCCACTTTTCCAATAGTGTCTCCAGAGTGACGCCAGCCAAGGGGGAAGGGGGAGGGTATTGCCCCAGTCCGTGAAGGCTGCGATCCGTCGGGAGAAGATCAAATTTCGTCGGGATCCTTCATCCACAAGATGTAAGTCCTGTAACCTCTTTGTCCCCCATATCTTCCTGATTTTGCTTACGACAAGACAATATTCTATTCTGCAAGTGAACTCTCAAAAATTCCTCATTTTCCCTTCAAAATCCTTTCAAGATCTATTTCAATATAAGATCCAGATTTTCAAGCATTCTGAACAGGAAGTCAGAAAAGTGTCCATTTTCACCGTTCGACAGTATATTAAAACTTCAACTACAAATTTCAGTCTTGATTTTGCCGTATGAACTTGAGAGACTCCAATTTCTCAATCCTCCTCAGTCTGGCTAGAAACTTTCCGTGCATAAAATTCCTCAATTTTACAAGCTGCTGACTTTCAAATGTTTAGATGCAACAAAACATTTTTGGGAAATTTTCCAATATTATCAGAAGATCTTAATCCACATGATGATATATAGAAACCTCAACAGACTTCAAGTTGCCCTGGGGACCTACTCGATTTTTACCATAAGTAGGTGAAATCCCCCAATAAAAACCCCAATCTATAAAAAGAAATTATATCTTTTTCTCCGGCATCATAAGCTTCAGATATTAAAATACTTGTTAAAAATGGCAAAGTGTCTTCGAAAGATTAAGCACTTTCCGTGGATGTTCTGCAACTTAAAAATTTAATCCAACTGCAACCACCCCCGTATTCTATTTAATTTTGCTCTTGAAAATCAGATCGCTGAATAAAAACTATAAACATTTCAATTTCATCTAACCAAAACATCAAAATTCTATTCATTAAATTTTCTCCAATAAAATTGTAAGCTCTTAATTTTTTAAGCAAGTTAACGTTTTTAGACAAACTTCCAGTTTTGTATGAGTCTTAATCCCTAAACGAATTTCAGTCGACGATATAACTTTTTTGATTTTGCTCATATGGTGGACAGATTCTTCTATAAACACCTCGATTTTAAATGGCCCTCAGTACAAAAACAAAAAAAAACAATTTCTTTCATAAATTACAACTTTTCTTCCTTGGCAAGCTTCGATTTTGTTTGCTAAAAGAGAGCAAAACATTTCGGCGCATCTTAAATTTTAAACTCTTGTAATGTCCAACCTGAAACTCATCTTGTCGGGGATTCAAAATGCTGGCCCGGCCGATGTCGGCGAAAACCTGACACCCCTGCAGTGTCCCACAACTGGAAACGATGCAAAGAACATTGTTAGAACTAAATAAGAAGGGCATGAGTTGAGACGTTAACTCACCAGCCAGACAGCCAACCAACCAACCAATTAACCAGTCAGCCAGCCATCAAGCCAAACAACCAACCAGCCAGCCAGCCAACTCTTCAACCATACAACCGATTTTCTTTTTTGTGCCTTTTCGTATTGGCATAGACAATAGAAAGACGTAGCGTACGCGCTCAAATGAACCCTATTCAAAATTGCACTCTATCAGCCATACATTCCCGACCATACACAATAAATATAGATTTTATGTGTCATTCGGAAGTTTCATTTCATTTTATTTACACCCCTAGACGACCCATACTGAACCACCTTTGACTGACTCAGATATCTCACCTGTTACGGTTAAAACACGAGAAGCTTGTATTGGCTTGACAGTCTTAGCTAGCTAGCAGTTAGGATTAGGAACAATATCACGGCGAACGGATAAAAGTGGATCATGTAAAACTGTGAGTGAACTTTTTTGTCTCAAACTTTTTTGTCTAAAACTGTGAGTGAACTTTTTTGTCTCAATCAAGTCCAAACTGACCTTTGATATATAGTTTGGATCCAGTGCTTTCATATCCCTGCAAGTTGCAGGAAAAAATCCTCGGGGTGGCTTTTTAGATTCAGAAACGGAGGGTAACCGCTTCAAAACACTCCAACATTTTCCGTTCGTAACGAAGATGGGAGTGAAACGTTCTACAGCATTTCTGTGTCTTTTGTTAACGGTCGCTTGGTGTCATTTGTCTTGTGAAGCCGTCCATGTCTCAAGTTCTGAAGAAATTATGCAAATAACCGAGGAGCCAACGGCATCCCCAGAACCTGCACTATCTGACAGACTGACGAATCAGGTAGGTCCAGGTCAAGCTCCATGTTGATGCTACTTACCTTATCCCTCGCAAGGGGATTGGTAATCAAAGTTGTGAATTTCTTTCGTTATGGCGACTAAGCTAGTCGAAGTTCTATCACACTGATATTAAGTAGAGCATCTTACTGGAAGCAGTGACAAGGTGACCCAGACGGTTTCCACCGGGAAGATCCCCTCAAACCACGGGGTGGAAAAGGGGACAAATTACAAAACTTAGGAGAAGGGAAAACGAAGAGGAACGGAAAGTAAGATGCACAAAAGGAAATGAGATTATTAATCTTTAGTTCAAAGAGACTGACAATTTTACCAATGAGTCTTTTACCCGTAAACGTTACAAGTTGAATAGGTTCCATTCTGATTGAATATTGTTATGGTTATTAGGATAATCAGCGTTTGATTATCCGCCACAATCACAAATTCGGTTGAAACTAACAAAAATGACATTTCAGTATTAAAACATCTGACATGTTTTAGCTTAGGAAACCGGCCTTAAGAGTGCCGAAATTCGTTCAACATTGCCCACAAATAAGATAGCATCAAAGAAGGCACTGTAAAATTTTTCTGAAAATAAATATGAACAGACTACAATAAGCAACATACAAGCCAGGATACGAACCAAAAAATGCCACGTTATAGCTCCATGGTTCTGCGCACTTTGAGTGTTGGGGGAAGGCGAACGGAGGTGCTCAGATATATTGTGATCAAAAATGGTTGTTCACGGTAGCCTTAACTTTATCTTGTAATTCTCTGTAAGCACGCTAAAGGGCCCACCGTCACACCAGGGAGCTGTTACTTGGCTCCATGAAATGATAACCAATGTGGTCATAAGATGATCATCAAATAACATGTGGTGTTGTGAACCTACACGCCTAGATTACTGTCACAGGTTCATGTTCTGATTGCATTGGTTCATGTACTAAATGCCTAAGTTCTTGTACTGCATGGATTCAAGTGGATTTCGAAAGGCAATAAGCCCCTAGAAATATAGAGGGCCCAAAGAACTGCGAAAATTTTGATCCAATTGACCATTTCGATGTTTCATTGCATTAGATCCAGTAAATAAGCCATTTTGCTTCTAATTTCCGTGACATATGATGGCACAGGGATGGTATGGAGCAACAGTGGGCCTTGCCCAAAGAGAAACCTAGTTCAACAATCGAAAGCACGGATTCTTCCTTGAGTCTATTCACGACAGGTAGACTAGATATTAACTATAGGCATGAAAAGTTTAGGTATCAGTTTTCAAAATTCATTGCAGCATGGTATTAGATTGAAAGTTCCGGACCCAGGGCCCCAATGTGGGCCAAAAAGAACCGAACGTCACAAGACATATAACTTCATATTTAATCACCCAAACACACTTTTTCTTGTTATAATGCAGATAAGGTATACCTAGGTATTTTAGGTCCCAAAATTCAAGTCTCACAGACCCTTAAGTATATTGCCAAGTATGGCGTGCATTGCTGTTTATGAAAAGGCATATGAGGAAGGATAGGGAGATGTTGTTCACGTTCACCTTAGTGCCAAGTGTCATAGCTTTATTTTTAAGTGCTCAATACAGGGTCCTTGGCTCACTTTTTATTACCGCGGCTGACTTTATTCTCCCAATCTTCTTCATTTGGTATTGGTGGGAAATGGGTTCACCATATGGGTTGTATCCCGTATAGGATACTATAAGGTACCATTTACTTTTCACTAAATGGGACACAAGTAACTTTGCACCCAACATCATGAAGCGCCCATGTGGTCCTGTACATGTGATCCATATGGGATATGTGGGTAAAACTATCCGCGGAGCGGACTCTGTTCACTCTCCCTTTAAGGGATATGACTGAATAAGTAATATTCACTACAGTCTGCTACGCAGACAAGGGTAAAACATGCAGTGAGTGACCCAGTGTTTTCCTCATACAGTACCCATATTACATGAACGTGTATTTTAGCTACACTATATGCTTTTAGATGGTCAAAGTATGTCGTTTAGGCTTTTGATGGGAGTATAGCTCGCCGAAAGGCCCGTCCCGTATGGCATGCGGGAAGTTCAATAATAGGATGATGATCGCAATTTTTACAAGGATAACGTGTGTTTTAAATAAATAACACAGCATTTGACAAGATTATCATGTATTTTAGAATATGATGGTGTAAAATTACATCACGATAGCTCCTTAATTTTAGTAATTGAACGTATAGGCCTACTTTTGGAACATTATATGTGACTGAGTGAGTCTTTTGGCTTGCCATACGGGAAGGATTGTAAATTAAGAATAGAACTTCCTGGAGCTAATGTCGCGGGAGTGATGAGTTGTGTTCAGAATGCCCAAGTATAAAAAACAACTCCGAATGTTGTAATATTATAAGCGTCTGTTCGCTTTTGTTTCGTAAACGCTGTTTTGTTTAGGACTGTCTAGGGCGTATTTGGGAAATATCTCTATCTCTCTCGAGAGATCAAGCTGTGATCAATTACAGTCCTGGAGAGCCACATATTTTTATTTAACACATTTTGAAGCATGCAAAGAACTGCCCGTGGTGAGCATTAAAGGGCAAGTTTAACATTTCATTTCAGGGAAAAGTTTCTTTGATTCCGAATAGTTTTTCGCATACTAAATCATCCCTAACTTCTGGAGCTTCTCTTTGTCCAAGCAGGTATCTCAAGTCCAGCGATTTAACCAAGAGGCTTGTACAGAAATATCCGCAAGGTTGTATGAACCTTTTATGACATGTAGTGATCTCGGTCCTCTTAGAAATCGCGAGTTTGCATAGATGGTGCAAACAACGATTTTATATTTTGCCATTTGCCATGGCAACGAAGAATGAGTTCAAGTAATGACAGAATGCACAAAATACATAAAATAACGACATCTTTAACTCCAACAAGTGTCGTGCTATACCCATAGACGTACGGGAGCATTGCACTTGCTTGGGGGAGGGGGCGCATAAGGTTTCTGGACATTTCAGACTTTGTGTAGTAAAAGACTATGTATGAGGCTCAGGAAAAAAATCTTTGTATTAGCTGCCCTAATGCGCCGCAAATTTGAAAAAGTTTTGATTTTCCATGAAAATTTTGTAATCTAACCGTGGTCCTTTCTATTTTTCGGGAAAAAGAATTCAGCGAGCTCGCTTAAATGTTTCCTATGCAATATAAAATATGCCTTTTCATGACTGAAATGGCTGCCCGAATTTTTCAGACCCTTTCCCGAATTTCAGATTTTGCAAAGATTTGGGGACAGTCTGTCTCGACCTGACCGCTCCTAGTACGCCTATTGCTTCGTTATACGCGTACATAATCATTTATTTAATGAGCACTGTGTACAAGCTGTGGTTTCTAACTGGTCAAAGCATAAATCTTCATATCTTTGAGATATTTGTGATCAGTGAGTCAACTTGTAGGTCCTACGCCCATTGCTAGTCTAGGTTAAGACGTTAGTATACTTCCACTTTCTCACATTTTATGAAATGAGGGCTTTTGTTAATTAGACTGCACTATATGAGTACGGGTGTCAGATTTTGTCGTTCTTAAGCTAGAAAGAATGCATTTCTTAACCGTGATATGTACTGTTCAAGCTTAGTATACACCTTTTAGAAATGTATCAAATTTGCCGGTACTGAACTAAAAAGAATGCATTTCCTATCGTACGAGTCGGGTGCTAGACTGTGCGTACACGATGTGTCATTCGATATGTAGTTCTCAGCGACATCGCAAGGTCAGCAACCAGGGGTATCACTACCGGTGAGTGTGGAGTGATTTAAAAATTACCGACGTTTGTCGGGAAAATTTACTTCCAGTCCCGAACTTAGTTCCACCCCTACGACTTTACTACATAATGTCAAACTTATGCGGCAAGACAAAATTTGGGCAAGACGTGGAAAGTATGCCAGATCATAGATTAGTCCGACGATGAGCAGACAGGACCATTGTTTAGAATAAAAATACAAATGGTATGATCCAGGGGATATATAGGCCAATTGGTATTGAAGAATGAAATGTGGTTTTGGGCAAATGTAACAGAGGTACAGAAGGTGGATACGTGAGCATTGCAGCAAAGCTAGCGGATGTATAATTCATTATGTCTTTGTCTCATCTCATCTGTTTTTTATTACCATTTTCCATGACTAATTTTGTCTATTACTTGAGAAATTGCAGACATGATATTCATGTCATGATGTTTGGTAAACACAGCTTAAAACACCCGGGTGGTGCCTTTTCTAGCCATTTTTTTTTATTATTTATTAATTTCCTGTACTCTCCGCTTGATGGTGGGGCTCGGCTTATAATAGCCCCATGACGCCTAGTAGGTTCACCGTCTTTGAAAAATACTTTGTTTGGAGTTGTGACACAATTCTGACCGGAAAAGTTCCAACACCCCCCATTTATCGAAAACTGCCTTTGTGCTTTATGCTCAGCATAAGCAATGGAGGAGGAAAAACGAGCCAGTGAGCTACAACTGGAGAAAGAGCTGTGGCTGTCTCGGCTTGAACCAATTGGTTGGAAACTGGACCGTAAAACTACAGCTAACATAACCTAACCTCTAACAAGGCTGAAACACTCCTGGTGTAAAGCTCCTGTGAAGCAGGGGTGGCGCCAGAGGGGGGGGGGGGGCGGGGGCCATGGCCTCCCCGGCGGGAACACTGCCCCCCCCCCCCCCCCGTCGGGGAAGGTCAGCAGCTTCGTCGGGGAGGCCCAAAAATAAAAAAAATAAATAATAAAAAAGCTTAACAAGGACTGAAGTTACTCGATGGGCGATCTACGCGTAGAACATATTTTTTAGTTTTGTAATGTTATTTTTATACATATCGGAATCGATTTTAAATCACTTTTTCGTAGCTATGTTATACCTCATTCCATACACCTTGTCTTATCTCCTCCCCTGTCGGGGAAGGACTGCAATTTTTTCGGGGAAGCCTAAACATGAAAAACGTAAAGGACTGAAGTTACTGGATGGATGATCGTGATTTTCTCTTTATGATTTTTTTCTTTTGTAACGCTTTTTAAATGCATATCTGAATCGGTTTCAACCAATTCTTACTAGCTCTGCTATCCCTCATCCTATCTTCAATCCGTGCGCGAAAGGTCATGCACCCGTCGGGGTTGGGCTACCCACCTCTTGTTGTTGAGAAAATCCAATTTTGTCGGGGAGCCTTCATCTACAGACCCACGATAAAAGATGAGGACCTAATATACTTCAGTCATTCTGACAACCTTGATTTTGCAACAGAAGACCACATTCCTCAAGGAAACTCATAATTCCGAATTCTCCTTACAAAAACGGACGAGAGATTGTTCATATGCCTGCAGTGCCCATAGGTCTGCCATCTGGCTTGCCCGGGCCACCGAATTCTCACAAAGGTAATGAATATCGGCCATGTAGTTTTCAGCTACACATAATGTTGAACAGTAGCGCGAGAATGTATCCCCATAAGTCTGACTGAAAATTTATTTGAAGGCACCTTGCAACGTGACATATTTTCAAATACGTTGGACTAAAGCCATTTATAGTCTGGCGTTCGGGCAGTCACGTAAAAAAATCATCTTTTTAGTCGACCTTGAAATTGAATTCAACGAACGTTCTTAATGAAGTCAAAAACATTATAGTTTGTTTTCAGTTCCGTTGCATTGTTTCCCCCGAAAAGAGACAAGACCATTACATCTAATTGTAGCAGTACCCTTTATCTGGTGCTTTTCTGATCATTTATGAAGTTGGGGTTTTTTCTATTGAAGTGAAATTTTATTTCAAAGGAAAGTTCAAAGTAAGGACTGCTTCATTTCTACTAAAAAGGCTGGGAAATGAAAATTCCGGCTATCTAAGGGGTTAAATCTTTTTAACAACTTTCTGTACGCTCCGCGCCAACTGATGGTGGAGCTTCGCACAGAGAGTGTTTTGGTAGAACAGATTACTTAACAGAACAATGCATGTTTGTAAATGATTCTTCCTTTGGGCAGTATTATGAAGTGAAAATTTTATTGCGAAAGAAAGCTCAAAGTAATGACTTTTTTTTTTAATTCTAGTTACGAGCCCGTGAAATGCCATTTCCTGCTGTCTCGGGGTTCTCAACTCTTCAAAATTTCTGTTCGATCGACTTACACAGAATTTCGGGCAGAACTACATTTTCAGGACAGAAAAATCTATATTTCAGTTTATATTTGTACGGACGAAATTAATAAATGAAATAAATGAAATGAAATGAAAACTACAGATCAACCCTACTTAATTTTTCTCATGAGAAGGTCATTCTTTCATAAAACCCCCAAACTGTCATTTAATTACAATTTTCTCCAATATAACCTTCAGATTGTTCAAAGTGGCAAAATTTTCCAATTTCGATGAATACTCCGTCCAATAAATAACCAAAAACCAACTCTGTTAATCACCCAGCATACTACCTAATTCTCCACTATTGGTACAAAGCTCAGTGATGATATCACTTGCGATACAGCTCCTACGGATTTTATGCAGCCTAGTATACCTAATACCATTTTCCTATCCCCCATCAGTAACGACGAAATCTTGAAAGAAATTAATTCTCTTACAGATGGGAAATCGCCCGGCATCGATGGCATTCCTCCAAAAGTTTTGAAGTCTGTCTCCCACGTTATAACCCCTGTACTGTGTCACATTTTCAATCTCGCATTTACTACTGGTATTTATCCCGACGCTTTGAAAGTGGCTAAAGTCATCCCGATCTTTAAAAAAGGTGATCCAACGTTGCCTGAAAATTACCGTCCCATAAGTTTGCTCCCATGTATCAACAAGTTGCTAGAGAAGTCTATTGAAAAGCGATTAAGGTCCTTCTTAAATAAAAATAATATACTCTTTGACTTTCAGTTTGGTTTTAGGAAACACCATGATACAAGTCATGCTCTTTTGGAGACAGTCAACTGTATTCGTACCTACCTCGATAGTGGTGATAATGCCCTGGGCCTTTATCTTGACCTTAAGAAGGCTTTTGATACAGTCAACCACACAATACTCCTTGATAAATTAAAAAATTATGGCATTCGAGGTGAAGCCTTTAATATTATGCATAGTTATCTGAGTAATAGAAAACAATTCTTGTATGTAAATGGTATTTATTCTACCTGTACCTTCGTTAACGTAGGCGTGCCTCAGGGCTCTGTGCTAGGACCACTACTATTTTTAATCTATGTAAATGACATTAAAAATGTTGTGCCTCACGAGTCTCTAAGACTCTTTGCCGATGACACGAATCTATTTGTCCATGATAGTAATTGTGTTACCCTTGTTGATAAAGCTCATTTTGTACTCAATCAACTTAAGACTTGGTTTGATGCTAATAGACTTACTTTACATCTTGGGAAAACCAACTTTTCGATTTTCCATGCTAATTCACATATACCCCATTTTTGTCCAGACCACTTTGTCATGAACGATGTAAATATCCTCAAAACAAACTGTGTTAAATACCTGGGTCTATTGATCGATGATCAGCTATGCTTTAAGCAACACATTGACGATCTCTGTAACAACCTCGTAAAATATAATGGAATTTTTTATCGCCTTAGGGCATCACTTACCCCTGCTGTAGCAACCCAGTTACATTACTCACTCGTTTTTTCTAAATTGTCTTATGGTATGGAAATATATGGCAGGTCTAAGCCTTCTTCGCTCAAACCCCTGCAAGTTCTTCAGAATAGGATTTTAAAAACTCTTACTTTCAAAGACCGGCGCCACTCCACGAATACCCTGCATAGAGACCTTAGCATCCTTAAGATCAGCGATATTCATACTTTCAAAATGTGTTCTTTTATCTATAAGTATATTAATAATCGTCTTCCTTTTGTATTTAGTAAAATCCTTAACCCTAGCTTTTCTACCAATGCTCGACCTAGCACTAGAACTAATGCCCTCTTTACGGTTAGTAGGCACCATACTAGGCATGGTAAATTATTGTTAAATAACTATTGTTATAAACTTTGGAATTCTCTCCCCAACGAAATAAGAAATGTTAGAACACATGCTACTTTTAAGAGTAACGTAAAAAATTACCTAATCGCCCAGTACACTTGTTAAGCATCCCTTTCTTTTTTGCTTTCTTAGTTGACTTTGTTGTTTCTTTGTTCTCCTTTTTCCTCTTATTTTCTTTTTTCTTATTCTTTGTTGTATTGTCTCTTTATGGGCACTAGCTCGTTAAACTATTGTTTTTCTAGTGTCCTGTCCGGTTCTATATTTCAGTTTATATTTGTACGGACGAAATTAATAAATGAAATAAATGAAATGAAATGAAAACTACAGATCAACCCTACTTAATTTTTCTCATGAGAAGGTCATTCTTTCATAAAACCCCCAAACTGTCATTTAATTACAATTTTCTCCAATATAACCTTCAGATTGTTAAAAGTGGCAAAATTTTCCAATTTCGATGAATACTCCGTCCAATAAATAACCAAAAACCAACTCTGTTAATCACCCAGCATACTACCTAATTTTGCTCTTGAAAAGCATATCTCTTAATAATAATAAAAAGATCATTTTAACCTTACCAAAACAACAAATTTTCCTACATGAAGTTCCAAAATTTCCCCAATATATAATCTCTTAATTTTCAAAACTTCGTTCAAAAAAGGGAAAAACTTTCCGGGCAAATTTTCCAGTCTCGTCTTGGAGTCTAAGAATGTAGGCCTAGTACGATTTAATACGTAACCCCAAAAGAATTTCAGCTGTTACATGTATAATGTTTTCTATTTTTTCCCATATGAAGGATAGATTCCCCAATAAACACCCCAGATTTTTTAATGGTACTACCTAAAACCAAATTTCTTTCAAAAATTTAAATTTTTTCTTCAAATAAACTCCAGATTTTTAAGTATTTGTTAAAAAGAAAGCAAAAAATTTCGGCCCTCTCCGCGCTCCCCAAATTCTGCTTAGTAACGTCCCACCGGGGCATGATATCACTTTTGTCGGGGCCTGGAAATTCTGGCTCCCCTGTCGGGGAGCTTGGCCCCCTGTCGGGCAAATCCTGGCTCCACCACTGCTGTGAAGTCACGTGAGAACTTTCTATGGTAAGTTGTCGCCAGTAGGAAAATGAAAAATAGACACTCCGAAATAGCTGTTATTACATGGGGACCTCACCCTCATTTGTAATGGGACAAAAGCGTTGGTATACGTTCTTAGAACTTTAATTGAAACTCGCGTACATAGTAACCTTCACAACATGACCTAAATACATCCAAAAATCTTCAAACACTTAGCATAGCCTGGTACCTTGAAACAGTACCCACGACAAAAGTAACTTCACGAGTAAAATGATTTATGCTTCAAAGGCACAGTAAGTACTTAAATTAAGACCTAATCCTCTCACCCCAAATAGTTCTAGTTCTCCAAACCTGCTTACATAAGTCCCTTACACACTTTTATAAAATTTATACCCTTCATTTCCTTTACTTGCTGTCAATCAAAAAGGCCGTGCAAATTGAGAGCTTTTGTGGACTACTGCAAAATTGTGGTTTGGGTTGAGAGGATTATCCCTTTTAGCCCCTCCCACAAACGTCTTAAATCCATACTCTTCCAGAAAAAATCTCAGTTTATTAGTAACCCCAATGTGTAAACAAAACACTATTAGTAAAGTAGATGCTGTGTTATAAAAGCTTCTCTACTCTGCATTATTTTAAATTGCTGTCAATCAAACAGCTGTGTCAATGAGAATTTCTGTGAACCACTACAAAAATTGCAGTTGGTGTGAGAGGATTAGCCCTTAAAATGAAAAATGTTCAGTTCACGTTGCATTAGAATACAATGGGACTCCGTGAAGATCATTTAAAGCGTTCTGGTAGGGGAAGTAAGATTCAAAGAATCCTGGAAAGGTTAAACTCGAATTACTGAAGCAAAATAGTCAGTATTGTGACAATGATAAAGATATACTGCATGGCTACGTTCATTGACAAATGATTGACGGGAAGTTTTCTATAATTCTGGCAATCAGAGCATACAAGCGGCCTAGAAAACCATGTCCAACCACTGGCTATCGCATTAGCAATAAACGTGAATATATCATAATAAAAAACAACGTGATCTACAGTTTCCACCGGCTTTCTATATCTATACACCATGTGCCAGATCCTCAACCAATGGCCGGTTACATTGCTTTTGGGGTCAATAGGCTTTTGGGCTAATAGGTCGACAGGGCAAATCAGAACTTTAAAGAAAATCTTTGATATTTGGAGAGAAAAAATCTTGGCAGTCAGAGTGGAGGGATATTATCCATCATATGACAACTAGTTCAAGGGGAACGTGGGTGTAAGAGGTCACGGAAAATCCGAAATACTCTCCAGTGTTTAGACTCTCGCGATTATCAAGAGGTGAAATCGTAATGCACAATTGATCACAGCATGAGGGCTCTACGGGGACCATATTCTTTATATGAGAGACGGGCTAAATTTTTTTTGTATATTTAAAACGAAGACCTCGGAAAGGAAGACCTCGAAACGAACACTGTAGCACACGAACATTGTCGTGTGTTCCGTACATGAGGTCTCAGTGGCATCCGTAGGCTGTTTTAATCCCAGAAATTTGAAATTAATACCAAAGCCCACCAATAAAGTAAGTAGGGATTATTAAGCCAGGATAGTGAGCTGAAAAGTCAAACTTAGTATCTTTAGTGAATATATTGCAAGAAAATACGTCCCTGAGACAATGTAGCATTTATGGAGTCTAATAGAACTTGGCTTCTGGATTGCTCTCTATATTATCATGGAAGTAAAACTGCTCTAAGGAGGGTAACATTTTTGATGAAAATTTAAGGCTCCTTGTGCATACACTCAAACCGTAATCCAGACATATATATATATATATATATATATATATATATATATATATATATATATATATATATATATATATATACATATATATAGACGAAAAACAGAGGCCACCAGACACACGAAATATTACTGTCATCCATAAAAGTTTATTAAATGTTGAAAAGTAAAACAGGATAGGTAAATCTCAAAGCAGTTTGATGAAGACACTGGTAAAACGTAAAAAGTTAAAAGTGTAAAATTGTACAACGTTTCGAAAGGGTAGACCTTTCTTGATCACGTACACATGCAAACTGATGCTTAATCTCGGACAAAAACCTTCTAACAAAAGAGACCGCTGCAGAGGAGGGCTTACAGGTTATATGTCAAATCCTTAACATTTATACCTACTGGAGCGAACGTGTTAAGACGATAAATCCATTTTAGTTCTACTTCTTCTCTAATTGCCTTACTATTGTTGTGGATCTTTTCTATCCCTATCAGCTCAAAATTTTTACAGCTTTGAAAATGTTTTCCCAAAGGGGTAGTCGCTTTTCGAAATTCTTGCCTGTGACCACGATGTCTAATCCTAAGCTCTCCTCCTGTTTCTCCCACGTATTGCTTTTTACAGTCAAGACAGTTCACCAAATACACTACGCCTTTAGTACAACAAGTGATTGAATGAAACAAATTAAACTTTTGACCCGTAGAGAAGCTCCGAATACATTTGGTTTCTTTGAGAGAAGCACAAGTGACACACCGAACTAAATGTGTCTTAAAACACCCCTTAGTCTCACTATTTGAATGGTCGGGTAACTTGGCTCTAACTAGCAAGGACTTGAGGTTAGGGGGATATATATATAATATATATTATATAAGATATATATATATATATATATATATATATATATATATATATATATATATATATATATATATATATATATATATATATATATATATATATATATATATATATATATATATATATATATATATATATATATATATATATATATATATATATAGACTTTATGTATTAACGTTACAACTGAATACCTCATTTTAGAAAGATATCAACACGCACACGGGTAAGTTATTTAGATGGAGTTTTAGGGCCCAGTTTCAAGTCGAGCCGGCCACTACCCTTTTTCCAGTTGTGACTAACTGGCTTGTTTTTCCTTCTCCATTGCTTATGGGGAGCATCACGCACAACGGCAGTAGGTCCCATTTTTAGAGTCTTTGGTATGACTCGACCTGGGAATCAAACCCGGGCCCTCCGCGTGAGAGGCGGATGCTGTACCGTTATACCAAACACACGTACATGGGTGTGTCACTAATTTTATTTAGGGGATATGCAGATCGGTGTACAGCACCTAGTAAAATTCGCCCCTCGTATGTTAATTCACACCTTTTGGGCATAAGTGTTGTAGCGCCGATGCGCGCTGATTCGTAAGTAAATCAGACCCAGTAACAGGCCCTATTACCGAAATTTATCACAAGGTCAAATGACCACATGTGCCAAAAAATAGCTGAAAGTTTCGAAACCGTAAACGCCAAATACTCTCAGCCTTATTTATTCCTAACTTACTTCTTGAGCGACTCCCACAACTGTCTAAAACTCATCTTCATCCAGACCAAATCCCAGTTTGTTGCTCTAGGAGTCTAGGATGTGTATACAAGACCCAATGTGTAATCGGAACACTCTCACCTCAGTAGGCCTATGTGCTGTTGTAATATGGGCTGCAACACTGTATTTTTTAATCTGCCGTCAATCAAAGTGATGTCAGCCTTTGTCACTTGAGAATTTTTGTACACTACTACAAAACTGTAGTTTAAGGGTTAGAATTGACTGCTTTTAAGTGATTGTTATTCTCATTGTTTATGTCAAACTGTAGAAAGAAGACTGTGAACCAAACGGGCCAATACAAGAGGAAGTTGCGTCTTTAAAAGAGAGAGTATCGATTCTGCTTGATGCATTAACGGAACATTTTTTCGGTAATGTTCAAGTGGATACTTCAGCTGATGCAACGGCACCAGAATCACGGCCTGGTGGCACATCGTCCCCAATTCCAGGTATGATGATTAACAAGACTAGACAGTGTACCTTGGCATGAACTGCCTCGCGTTTACCATACACCAATTGAGTACTTCGAAGTACAACGCATACGAAATGAATTCAAACAGTCAAAATCCCAGCTTCATAGGATATTCCTGACCTGCGATATAAAATGTTGAAGTTATTAACTCCGTTTAGAAAAGGTACATTGCTCAATAATTTGTGATGTCATCGTTGTACTACATGTCGGGAAAAATAGCCTTAGAACAGTCTCGTCAGGAACTGTTCTCAGTACCAATTATATGCCCATTTAAGCATTTGAAAATGACTATGAAGGTTGACATTTGATAGCACTTTATCTCAGAAATTGACTCCCTTTTTGCCAGCACATATTTCAGGATTTGTTATATTGTTACTTGAACCCCAAAGTCGTTGGGCTTCTATTGCACCAGAATGGTAATCAAATCTCCTGCTCATTGAAGCAGCTAATTGGGGTAATGAACCAGTGGTACGTCGGGTACTATAATTGGGAACCGCAGTTTTTCCCTAAAAACTGCGGTAGCCATGACGGATCTCCTTAAAGGCTTATATCCCGTAATGTGACTCATTATCTTTGTATTCCTTTGTTTTTCTGAAAGATATTGCACCTTGTACCAAGGTGTGATAGCACTCTCACTCTTAACGTTTTGCAAGCTTATGGGGTAATGAAATTATTTTAGCCCTGTCTGTGCTATACGCTATGCAAGCAAACAGGAAGCCTTTAAGATTAATCATAAAACTCCTTTGTAGGGTGATACACAGTATCTTAAGATTAATCGGCGCAAAAACGTAACTGCACTCCTGGATTAGGAAATCAAGGCTCGAGTATAACTGTCCGCCGTTCAAGGGCGGGATTCTCCAATGACTTCAGGAAATGCTATAGTAGGCAAACATAGCCCTAGTGTTATAAAAACACCCTTAGTGTATGATAAGTTATATGAGCTACTCTGCATTTTTTTGAATTTGATGTCAATCAAACAGCCTTGCCAATCGGGAATTTCTATGGACTACTCGACAATTTGTAGTTTGGGTGATGAATGCTGTCTTTAATTATCCATACTATAGAACTAGCTGATAATCTGTGGACTACAGGTTAACTCACTAAAACATGTTTTATGGCCATTGCTTTATACCAAAGTTTACTGAGCAGTGAGTGCAAAGGAACGTCCACAGAAATTTGGCCCCTGTGTCAACCCTTACATGTGAAGCTGATTATTATTTTAGGTCATTATTTTAAAGGGAAGTTTGTTAGAAACGATGAGACACGGATGAACGGGATGGGACATGTATGCCGGTGACTCGTTCTAAAAATATGACTAATAAAAGTGGCAAACCAATAAAAAATTTCTTCCTTCTTTTCAGTACGATCACACTATCGGCTGGATATTTAGCTTCTTAAGTTCCAAGGTCTTAGAGGCGGGAACCGATGGGGGCAGATCTCAACCAGTAAATAATGTGGTCAGTGGAAGTACGTTTCCTCTACTGGCTCCTTAGAACCGCGAAAGGGAAATTCCACTTTTAAATGACCAACCCATTGAGAGGTCCAATTTCCTCCTTGTAGAATCAGGGACGGCGCCAAAGTATTTTGATTTTGGTGGGGACCAATTAGTTGTGTGCGCCGTTTTCTTATTTTCCTTCCTTTCTTCCTTTTTCGCATTTTCCTGCCAATATGGGGGGGGGGGGCTGCCACCCATGGCACCACCCTGAGTAGACAGATCATTCATTGAAAGGGAAGTGACACTCCGCAAACGCGGGGGAAGTATCGCTATGTAATAATAAAAACCTCACCCTTCTCCGAATGAAATTATTCTGAGTGAGAGTGGTCACTGGACGCCCTTTTTAAAGTTACGGTGATATGTTTCTTCCAGTCCTAGAGTTTATACCGAGGTATATCCACCCAAACTAGAGCAATAACTGTAGAATGGCTTTAGCGTCCCAGATGACACTTAAGAGTGTAACCTCGTGCCATTTCTCCTCGAAGCAATGTTTATGTGAAATAGCGTGCAAGTCACATGGAGATGTCCACCCAAACCAGAGTAATGTCTATGGCCTTAGCACCCCAGATGACACTTAGAGTGTATCCTCGTGCCATTTCTCCCCGGGGAAATGTTTAGGTAAAATAGCACAAAAGGAAACATACTAGGCAAGTCACGTGGAGATGTCTGCCCAAACCATAGTAATGTCTATGGACTTAACGTCCCAGATGACATTCCAAGTATATTCTGGTGCCATATCCCCCCAACAATAAGCATGTGAAATATTGTGCAAGTCACATGGAAATTGTAAATGAACCATTTGAATGATCAGCCAAGAACTGTTGCTGGATAAAACACATCAACAAGTAGATCTTGGAATAAAATACCAGGCTATGTGAGCAGCACAAAACATGTAACCACTACGCTGCTCTATACGCTCAAAGAAACTTGAAAAGGTAGGCAAAGGTCTGGATAGAGACAAATATATACACTATACAGCCTACGCCGGGGCACACAAACAAAATCGTAAGGTGGCAGCATACCTTTAAAAATAACTTTCCTTGTCTGCACTGCTTGCTTGCATACCTTGCACTCGTTGCAACATTAACAAAATGAAATATCAACCTGTCAGATTTTTTGTAAAATTTCTTTTTAAAGCTATTCTTGGTGCATGCACAAACAACCCGAATCTCTGTCAGAATGGTCAATGCGTGCACAACGCGGACGGCTACCATTGCGAATGTGATGTGGGCTTCGAAAGAAACGAAGATGGGGATGGGTGTGTTGGTATGTAAACATTGCGTAGCATTATGTAGACATTAAACGTTTACGACATAGCAGAAAGAGTACCTGTGAAACTTATGCATAACATTGACGTCAAAATGACGTCATGATATTTGACTAAACACTGAGCACATGACTGCAGGCAGTAAAATTCACTTTACGTGTGTAGCAGACTTACGTGCGTATCCGGCAGTCCGATTGGTTGACGAATATGTTGTCTTGTATGTAACATATACTGATACACGTGTTCGATCAAAGGTGAGTGCATGCCTTTGGCTCTGTGACTTCATGGGAAGGTCTATTTGGGTAGTGGCGATATTGAAGAAAAATATGTAATATAATAACAGAAATCATGTTATACATTTCCTAAAAGTTCCTTCAAAGAAGAGTAACTTAATGTTATATTTGCCCAGGAAATGACTGGCTATTTATGCTTGGGTACAACAATCGTCCTACGAATGGGTTTAGACTGAAAATGTGAAAATAAAGCCAGTCGTGTGAATGGAAATTGGGACCAGTTGGGGTCATATGAAATACTATGACTTTAAAATTAAGGTAAAGCTCTGCTTCTTGGCAAGATCCAATTCCGAACACGAAAAAGAGTTTCATGACTGTTCTCTTAGCTTAACATGTCATACTTCGCAACACCTTACGATCTGCGAGAATTGGGCCCAGGGCCCCAAGGAGGCATTGGGGCTTTTAGGCTAGTATTCTACACAATGAAAATGCAAAATGCCTGCTTAATATACGGTACTGGCATATTTTAAAAGTCCAGACGCGATTTGTGACTGAAATGCATTTTCTGGCGTTTAGTGAGGTTATGATCATATTAGCAATTTATCGTCATGAGCTTAAATCCCTAAATCGGATAATTCCGTACTATGGCCTTTTACCTTAAATGTTCATATGCCTGAAGTGGAAAAACTTATTGATGATTCAAAAGAGGGGGTTTTGGTCCATGAAATAGATTCATATCACTGTGATTTGGACCCCACAGATTTGTTTGTAAGCCCAGCCGGCAAGGGCATTTCCAGTAGCAGCTCGCTGGCATGTTTTCCTTACGCTATTGTTTATACTGGGCGAATCTTCAGGATAAAAACGTTTACAGTGTGTTTTCTTAACATTATTATGGCTAAAATCGAGCCGGCCAATGCGTTTTTTCCGGTTGTGGCACACTGACTTGTTTTTCTTACTCCATTGCTTATGCCTAGCGCCAAGCACAATAGCAGAAGGTTCTGTTTTTAAAATTTTCGGTATGTTCCAACCAGGACTCGAAATCCCGACGTACTGACTGCGAGTCTGATGCTTAAACCACGCACTTGACCATACAGTGGCAATCATTAAATAGATCTTATTGGTGTCTCGATCTTGTAAATAACATTACTTATCAATGACTGCAAACCTGATTCTTCAGCACCGATATCCAAACAAATAGATTACACTCATGCAGCAATCTTTTTGAAACTCGCGTTTTCTTCGAGCGCTAAATAGGAGGTGGAGCGAATTTCAAATCAACTGTCTATTTCTTCGGTAGATAATGGACTCATAAAACACGTACTTTAGTTAGATAAACGTAATATGTGATTGAAGGGTAATGCATAAACGAATTTTGATCATTTGGACACTATAGCAACTACAAATTCCATGTTCACAAGGCATGATCGTAGATAGTGGCGGAGCTGTGGATTTCGGTCAGAGGGGGCGAAAATAGTCTGCAGGGGCGCTTCGGAGGAGTAAATACCCTGAGCCACACACGATCGAGGACACGGCTTTTCAGACTTTCAATTTGATTTTCCACACCTGGTAAAAGCCTACTTTACCATTTCTCGTCAGCAAGTGTTTCTATAAAAACATGTTCAAATTTTCTTCACACGGGCCTCCACGGGAGAAAATTTTCGAAATTCGAGGCAGGGGGACTAAATTCTTTTAGGGGGAAAAGTTTTGCGCCGCCATGTGTTGGCGCGGAGCGCAGGAAAATTTTGGCCCAAAATGTCTCTCGGATTACTAGAAATGACATTTCTAAAGCCTGTCCTGTATTGCATATAAATTGGGAAAACACTGAGTAAACTGAACAAATATTGATGTTAATTTTTCTTCGTCGTTTGCTATATGTTTCCCCTTGCCCCTACCTGCGGACGCCCATGTTTCTATCCCTCTCTTTCGCATTCTAGTATGAAGACAATCATCATATTGTATTGTATTTGCTATACACGATTTTTAAGGTTTTAATGTAATAATGGGCTACTTAGTGAAAGAAAAGATTAAACCTGCTGGAACTAAAGAGCAAGCAGTCTTACAGAGGGAAAAAGTTTTGGGAATTAATCACCGTTAGGTGTACATTTTTGGCATCTGGAAATCAAGAAAAGTATACGAATTGAAACCTTAATTGACGTTACTTACATCATGTGACTACTCTGAAATAGCCAATAATAATTAAGTAAATTGAAAGAAATAGCCAAGTCAAGCTTATAATCACGTTTGGTGTGGAGCAACGAACTTAGCACAACTACAACATTCATTAGTGCGTAAAAAGTATGAAGATACGTTTCCTATCCATTTACTGCAGAGGAATGACCCTTTTCATCAGAAGAAAGTGCAGATAGTACAGTTACTGGTGGCTGTTTGAGGATTATGTTATCTGGGCCTTAAAACAATGCTATTAAATTATATGTGTTTTGCCAACAATGGTGCAAGAGTAAGGTATGTTAAAAACCTAAAAAGGGCGCCGATAGACGATTTTGGTCCGTCGGGGGGGGCGACCGCCCCTTACCATATGGCATCTCCGTCACTGATCGTAGACATATTGGGGCATTTCAGTTTGCAGGGTAAAGGATTTCCACTTTAAATATATACCAGTACGTATAGTCCTGCCCAAAAGAAGCCTTATCGAAAAGCTATCATTAGTTGGTGCGGAGTGTGAGAAAAATTTCACAAATTGCATCCCTTAGACTATGAATTTTTTCCCCAAGCTGATTAGTCGATTCTATGGAAGTTGTTGTTGTGGGTGAAATAAAAATTTTACTCCGCATTAATTTTACCTAAGTAATGTGAGAAAGTGACATATATTCTCTGAACTAACATATTTTTGTCTCGTATTTTGTGAAAGTGCAGGACGGTCGCCATTTTCCTCCCGATTCTTATACACCCGTGATTGCTTTTAAGGAAGTCATGTATAGCTTCCTTAATCTTTGATTGATCAATGACATTAAAGTGATTTCACTGATATGTTTTAAATAGATATTGATGAATGCAATCTGCCTGATCTAAGCATCTGTGCCAATGGAGAATGCAGGAACTTTGCTGGATCATTCAACTGCTACTGTAACGAAGGATATGAGCTTGATATACAGGCAGTTGACTGTACAGGTAAACAACATTACAACGCTTTTAAGAATTTAAAATCGTACTTGGAGTTGGCTAATGAAAGTTTTTCAAAACCTATACAGTTTTTTTCACAAGTTCATTACAAATTGAAAATCCTCATATCCTATACACACAAATAGAGTGTGTTATGAGTGAATAAGTAGCTATTCAGTTTCGGGTTTCAAAATTAAAGACCACAATTTTCCAATTATGCGGAAACGTTGTTGTATACATCAATATATCTCTGATAACAACCTACGCAGACGCATAGCAACGACGTAAAAAGCAATTTACGAATAATTAGGAAAACGAATTGCCTCGTCAGAAGAAGGCGCAACAATTCACTTGTATAAACTCAAGGGTGGAGGCGAGAATCCGATTCGCTTCGGGACGTTTTTGAGAACGTTTTTTATAAGGTATTCATACTGTCCGAAACTAGGCTGGTGGCTCCTCAATTCAGTTGAAAAAACATCCATCCAGTCGGAATTTTGATTATTACACCCCTAAATATGAGACCCTAGCGACAGCTATGGTGGCTGGTAAAATGACTCGAAAATTTCATTCTCCGACATTTCTGAAGATTCCCTGTCCGTACGGTGTGCGTTTGCGTGAGAAGGTCCTCGATGCTTTCCAAAACGCATAAGCTAGACGGACACAAACCTGATTACGCACGGACATATGGATTGACATCTTTTTTAATTCTTTGTACCCCTTTTTTCACACATACGCATTACGCACTTCTCATAACGTTACCAAGGATGCCTATAGCTTAAGGTACAATTTTCTTCCCATGGTATGGTAGTAAAATGTTATTTCACCATATTTGGTATTCATAAAGTATTATCACCTTTCGTGTACATTATTTTATTATGTATTAACGGCAACCAATTACTTTCAAAATTTATTTATGAAGAAAGTTACTTAAGATATGGTTACCTAGTAGTTACACCATGGATAGTGATCCCGGGTGGTGTGCATCCTTCGATATTTGAGAAATTGCCTATTACATTTGATTTTTTGCAAAATAATAGTAACAAGTATTATATTTGCAAAAGCTTAAACCTTGATCAGGCTTATCTTTAGAACCGTGAAAGATATTGTCATAATTAAAGCTGATTTTTTCGAATCCGAAGGAACTTGCTTTGCTGCTTGACTGCCTTTTTGGTTCCTTGTGTAACAAAGGAACCTATGCAGTCACCTTGGCGTATGTATGTGTGTGTGTGTGTGTGTGTGGATGTAACGGATTGGAATGCGAGGTATGTGGTGCGATAACTCAATAACCAAGTGATCAATTTTTTTTCAAACTTGGTATGTATGTAGATTGTGTTGAGTAGATGTGCCCTATCGTTGTTGGTGGAGGTCAAAGGTCACTGGCAATCACCAGAGGTCAAAAAGTGAATTACTATTGGTAGCTGTAACTCGGTATCCGTTGTTCAAACAGTGGCATAATTTTAGGACAACTTAGATTGGTAGGAGGTAAAAATGTTGGTACATTAACCAAAATAATTGGAAAGGGTCAAAAGGTCAAAAAGTAATTTTTGATTGATATATCACCACTGAAACATTTTAGAGGGGTGGTGTAATGGAGATTTGCATTTGGCTAAGTGAAGTGCATGTGATGACCCACCTTGACCTCACATGACCTCATTTGACCTTTTGACCTTTGAGACTTTTTGTGACTTTTTTGTGATCACTGGATTCCTCTTGATGAGACAAACCAAAAAGGCAATTACGCTACCCTCCTACAATGTTCCTAACTCAAGCTACTGGCATTTGAATGCCAGGGTAGTTACTGTGTAGGTCATATACATTGGAATGTGATGTATGCAGTACAATAACTGAAAAACCAAGTAACATAGGGAGATGGCATAATGGAAAGTTGTGTTCATCTAAGAATAGTGCACTTGTTGACCTGCTTTGACCTCACTTGACCTCATTTGATCAGGCATGTATTATGAGAATTCAATAAGCAAATGATATAGGGAAGTCACATCAGCAGGGATGATCCTCCATCAAATTTATCTGGTTGTCCAGAGGAAAACCTGCACTGAAATTTGGTTTTCCTCCCTAAAACTTGGTTGCCCCCACTGAAAATGTTTGCAAGCTATAACAGGATTTCTTAGTGATACATTGAAACAGAAAGAAAAATATACATCTGCTGTAATTTATGGTGCTGTAGCAATTGAAGACTCGACAGAAAAAGCAAAAGAGGCTCATCTGGATGCTGTCATGCCTTAGGACACACATGTCGTTAAGACTATTTGGGTGAGATGTCTTTCGTTCAGTTGGTATAAAATCCAGCCAAAGTTTAATGTCTTTTGACAAATGCAATGTATAAAAGAAAACATGAATTATAACCCCCTCTCAGTCTATAAGCAGTTTAGGTCTTAGCACCCCAGATGACACTTAGAGTGTATCCTCGTGTCATTTCTCATCGGAGCAATGTTTAGGTAAAATAGCACATCAGCAAACATAAGCAAGTCACGTGGGGTGTCCGCCCAAACCAGAGTAATGTCTATGGGCTCAGCGTCCCAGATGACATTCCAAGTATATTCTGGTGCCATATCCCCCCAACAACAAGCATGTGAAATATTGTGCAAGTCACATGGAAATTGTAAATGAAGAATTTGAATGATCTGAAACGATTTGTCGCTAGATGAAACACATCAACAAGTAGATCTTGGAAAAAAATACCATGCTGTTATGTGAGCAGCACAAAACATGTAACCACTACGCTGCTCTATACGCTCAGAGAAACTTGAAAAGGAAGGGAGGCAGGTCTTGATGGAGATAAATATATACACTACACAGCCTACGCCGGGCCACACAACCAAGATGGCAAGGTGGCAGCATACCTTTAAATAACTTTGCTTTTCTGCACTGCTTGCTTGCATACGTTGCACTCGTTGCAACATTAACAAAATGAAATTTCAACCTGTCAGATTTTTTTGTAAAATTTCTTTTTAAAGCTAATCTTGGTGCATGCACAAACAACCCGAATCTCTGTCAGAATGGTCAATGCGTGAACAGCACCGACGGCTACCATTGCGAATGTGATTTGGGCTTCGAAAGAAACGAAGATGGGGATGGTTGTGTTGGTATGTAAACATTGTGTAGCATTATGTAGACATAAATGTTTACGATATTGCAGAAAGAGTACCTGTGAAATTTATGCATTACATTGACGTCAAAATGACGCCATGATATTTGGCTAAACACTGAGCACATGACTGCAGGCAGTGAAATTCACTTAACGTGTGTAGCAGACTTACGTGCGTATCCGACAGTCCGATTGGTTGACGAATCATGTTGTCTTGTATGTAACATATACTGATACACGTGTTCGATCAAAGGTGAGTGCATGCCTTTGGCTCTGTGACTTCATGGGAAGGTCTATTTGGGTAGTGGCGATATTGAAGAAAAATTGTAGGTAATGTAATAACAGAAATCATGTTATACATTTCCTAAAAGTTCCTTCAAAGAAGAGTAACTTAATGTTATATTTGCCCAGGAAATGACTGGCTATTTATGCTTGGGTACAACAATCGTCCTACGAATGGGTTTAGACTGAAAATGTGAAAATAAAGCCAGTCGTGTGAATGGAAATTGGGACCAGTTGGGGTCATATGAAATACTATGACTTTAAAATTAAGGTAAAGCTCTGCTTCTTGGCAAGATCCAATTCCGAACACGAAAAAGAGTTTCATGACTGTTCTCTTAGCTTAACATGTCATACTTCGCAACACCTTACGATCTGCGAGAATTGGGCCCAGGGCCCCAAGGAGGCATTGGGGCTTTTAGGCTAGTATTCTACACAATGAAAATACAAAATGCCTGCTTAATATACGGTACTGGCATATTTTAAAAGCCCAGACGCGATTTGTGACTGAAATGCATTTTCTGGCGTTTAGTGAGGTTATGATCATATTAGCAATTTATCGTCATGAGCTTAAATCCCTAAATCGGATAATTCCGTACTATGGCCTTTTACCTTAAATGTTCATATGCCTGAAGTGGAAAAACTTATTGATGATTCAAAAGAGGGGGTTTTGGTCCATGAAATAGATTCATATCACTGTGATTTGGACCCCACAGATTTGTTTGTAAGCCCAGCCGGCAAGGGCATTTCCAGTAGCAGCTCGCTGGCATGTTTTCCTTACGCTATTGTTTATACTGGGCGAATCTTCAGGATAAAAACGTTTGTGTTTTCATAACATTACTTTGGCCCAAATTGGCCCAAATCGAGCCGGCTAATGCGTTTTCCGGTTGTGGCTGACTGTCTTGTTTTTTTTTACTCCATTGCATATGACTAGCGCCAAGCACAATGGCAGAAGGTTTTTATTTTAAAATTTTCGGTATATTCGGACAAGGACTCGAAATCCCGACGTACTGACTGCGAGTCTGATGCTTTAACCACGCACTTGACAATACAGTGGCAATCATTAGATAGTTCTTACTGGTGTCGCGTACTTGTAAATAACATTACTTATCAATGACTGCAAACATGATTCTTCTGCACCGATACCCAAACAAATAGATTACACTCTTACAGCAATCTTTTTGAAAATCACGTTTTCTTCGAGCGCTAAATAGGAGGTGGAGCGAATTTCAAATCAACTGTCTATTTCTTCGGTAGATAATGGACTCATAAAACACGTACTTTAATTAGATAAACGTAATATGTGATTGAAGGGTAATGCATAAACGAATTTTGATCATTTGGACACTATAGCAACTACAAATTCCATGTTCACAAGGCATGATCGTAGATAGTGGCGGAGCTGTGGATTTCGGTCAGAGGGGGCGAAAATAGTCTGCAGGGGCGCTTCGGAGGAGTAAATACCCTGAGCCACACACGATCGAGGACACGGCTTTTCAGACTTTCAATTTGATTTTCCACACCTGGTAAAAGACTACTTTACCATTTCTCGTCAGCAAGTGTTTGTATAAAAACATGTTCAAATTTTCTTCACACGGGCCTCCACGGGAGAAAATTTTCGAAATTCGAGGCAGGGGGACTAAATTCTTTTAGGGGGAAAAGTTTTGCGCCGCCATGTGTTGGCGCGGAGCGCAGGAAAATTTTGGCCCAAAATGTCTCTCGGATTACTAGAAATGACATTTCTAAAGCCTATCCTGTATTGCATATAAATTGGGAAAACACTGAGTAAACTGAACAAATATTGATGTTAATTTTTCTTCGTCGTTTGCTATATGTTTCCCCTTGCCCCTACCTGCGGACGCCCATGTTTCTATCCCTCTCTTTCGCATTCTAGTATGAAGACAATCATCATATTGTATTGTATTTGCTATACACGATTTTTAAGGTTTTAATGTAATAATGGGCTTCTTTGTGAAAAAAAGATTAAACCTGCTGGAACTAAAGAGCAAGCAATCTTTCAGAGGGAAAAAGTTTTGGGAATTAATCACCGTTAGGTGTACATTTTTGGCATCTGGAAATCAAGAAAAGTATACGAATTGAAACCTTAATTGACGTTACTTACATCATGTGACTACTCTGAAATAGCCAATAATAATTAAGTAAATTGAAAGAAATAGCCAAGTCAAGCTTATAATCACGTTTGGTGTGGAGCAACGAACTTAGCACAACTACAACATTCATTAGTGCGTAAAAAGTATGAAGATACGTTTCCTATCCATTTACTGCAGAGGAATGACCCTTTTCATCAGAAGAAAGTGCAGATAGTACAGTTACTGGTGGCTGTTTGAGGATTATGTTATCTGGGCCTTAAAACAATGCTATTAAATTATATGTGTTTTGCCAACAATGGTGCAAGAGTAAGGTATGTTAAAAACCTAAAAGGGCGCCGATAGACGATTTTGGTCCGTCGGGGGGGGGGCGACCGCCCCTGACCATATGGCAGCTCCGTCAGTGATCGTAGACATATTGGGGTATTTCAGTTTGCAGGGTAAAGGATTTCCACTTTAAATATATACCAGTACGTATAGTCCTGCCCAAAAGAAGCCTAAGCGAAAAGCTATCATTAGTTGGTGCGGAGTGTGAGAAAAATTTCACAAATTGCATCCCTTAGACTATGAATTTTTTCCCCAAGCTGATCAGTCGATTCTATGCAAATTGTTGTTGTGGGTGCAATAAAAATTTTACTCCGCATTAATTTCACTTAAGTAATGTGAAATAGTGACATATATTCTCTGTACTAACATATTTTTGTCTCGTATTTTGTGAAAGTGCAGGAAGGTCGCCATTTTCCTCCCGATTCTTATACACCCGTGATTGCTTTTGAGGACGTCATGTATAGCTTCCTTAATCTTTGATTGATCAATGACACTAAAGTGATTTCAATGATGTGTTTTAAATAGATATTGATGAATGCAATCTGCCTGATCTAAGCATCTGTGCCAACGGAGAATGCAGGAACTTTGCTGGATCATTCAACTGCTACTGTAACGAAGGATATGAGCTTGATATACTGGCAGTTGACTGTACAGGTAAACAACATTGCAACCCTTTTAAGAATTTAAAATCGTACTTGGAGTTGGCTAATGAAAGTTTTTTTAAAACCTATACAGTTATTTCACAAGTTCATGACAAATTGAAAATCCTCATATCCTATGCACACAAATAAAGTGTGTCATGAGTGAATAAGTAGCTATTCAATTTCGGTTTTCAAAATTAAAGACCAGACCATTTTCCAATTATGCGGAAACGTTGTTGTATACATCAAAATATCTGTGATAACAACCTAAGCAGACGCATAGCAACGACGTAAAAAGTAATTTACGAATAATTAGGAAAACGAATGGCCTCGTCAGAAGAAGGCGCAACAATTCACTTGTATAAACTCAAGGGTGGAGGCGAGAATCCGATTCGCTTCGGGACGTTTTTGAGAACGTTTTTATGAGGTATTCATACTGTTCGAAACTAGGCTGGTGGCTCCTCAATTCAGTTGAAAACATCCATCCAGTCGGAATTTTGATTATTACACCCCTAAATATGAGACCCTAGCGACAGCTATGGTGGCTGGTAAAATGACTCGAAAATTTCATTCTCCGACATTTCTGAAGATTCCCTGTCCGTACGGTGTGCGTTTGCGTGAGAAGGTCCTCGATGCTTTCCAAAACGCATAAGCTAGACGGACACAAACCTGATTACGCACGGACATATGGATTGACATCTTTTTTAATTCTTTGTACCCCTTTTTTCACACATACGCATTACGCACTTCGCATAACGTTACCAAGGATGCCTATAGCTTAAGGTACAATTTTCTTCCCATGGTATGGTAGTAAAATGTTATTTCACCATATTTGGTATTCATAAAGTATTATCACCTTTCGTGTACATTATTTTATTATGTATTAACGGCAACCAATTACTTTCAAAATTTATTTATGAAGAAAGTTACTTAAGATATGGTTACCTAGTAGTTACACCATGGATAGTGATCCCGGGTGGTGTGCATCCTTCGATATTTGAGAAATTGCCTATTACATTTGATTTTTTGCAAAATAATAGTAACAAGTATTATATTTGCAAAAGCTTAAACCTTGATCAGGCTTATCTTTAGAACCGTGAAAGATATTGTCATAATTAAAGCTGATTTTTTCGAATCCGAAGGAACTTGCTTTGCTGCTTGACTGCCTTTTTGGTTCCTTGTGTAACAAAGGAACCTATGCAGTCACCTTGGCGTATGTATAGGTGTGTGTGGGTGTGTGTGTGTGTGTGTGTGGATGTGACGGATTGGAATGCGAGGTATGTGGTGCGATAACTCAATAATCAAGTGATCAATTTTTTTTCAAACTTGGTGTGTATGTAGATTGTGTTGAGTAGATGTGCCCTATCGTTGTTGGTGGAGGTCAAAGGTCACTGGCAATCACCAGAGGTCAAAAAGTGAATTACCATTAGTAGCTGTAACTCGGTATCCGTTGTTCAAACAGTGGCATAATTTTAGGACAACTTAGATTGGTAGGAGGTAAAAATGTTGGTACATTAACCAAAATAATTGGAAAGGGTCAAAAGGTCAAAAAGTAATTTTTGATTGATATATCACCACTGAAACATTTTAGAGGGGTGGTGTAATGGAGATTTGCATTTGGCTAAGTGAAGTGCATGTGATGACCCACCTTGACCTCACATGACCTCATTTGACCTTTTGACCTTTGAGACTTTTTGTGACTTTTTTGTGATCACTGGATTCCTCTTGATGAGACAAACCAAAAGGCAATTACGCTACCCTCCTACAATGTTCCTAACTCAAGCTACTGGCATTTGAATGCCAGGGTAGTTACTGTGTAGGTCATATACATTGGAATGTGATGTATGCAGTACAATAACTGAAAAACCAAGTAACATAGGGAGATGGCATAATGGAAAGTTGTGTTCATCTAAGAATAGTGCACTTGTTGACCTGCTTTGACCTCACTTGACCTCATTTGATCAGGCATGTATTATGAGAATTCAATAAGCAAATGATATAGGGAAGTCACATCAGCAGGGATGATCCTCCATCAAATTTATCTGGTTGTCCAGAGGAAAACCTGCACTGAAATTTGGTTTTCCTCCCTAAAACTTGGTTGCCCCCACTGAAAATGTTTGCAAGCTATAACAGGATTTCTTAGTGATACATTGAAACAGAAAGAAAAATATACATCTGCTGTAATTTATGGTGCTGTAGCAATTGAAGACTCGACAGAAAAAGCAAAAGAGGCTCATCTGGATGCTGTCATGCCTTAGGACACACATGTCGTTAAGACTATTTGGGTGAGATGTCTTTCGTTCAGTTGGTATAAAATCCAGCCAAAGTTTAATGTTTTTTGACAAATGCAATGTATAAAAGAAAACATGAATTATAACCCCCTCTCAGTCTATAAGCAGTTTAGGTCTTAGCACCCCAGATGACACTTAGAGTGTATCCTCGTGTCATTTCTCATCGGAGCAATGTTTAGGTAAAATAGCACATCAGCAAACATAAGCAAGTCACGTGGGGTGTCCGCCCAAACCAGAGTAATGTCTATGGGCTCAGCGTCCCAGATGACATTCCAAGTATATTCTGGTGCCATATCCCCCCAACAACAAGCATGTGAAATATTGTGCAAGTCACATGGAAATTGTAAATGAAGAATTTGAATGATCTGAAACGATTTGTCGCTAGATGAAACACATCAACAAGTAGATCTTGGAAAAAAATACCATGCTGTTATGTGAGCAGCACAAAACATGTAACCACTACGCTGCTCTATACGCTCAGAGAAACTTGAAAAGGAAGGGAGGCAGGTCTTGATGGAGATAAATATATACACTACACAGCCTACGCCGGGCCACACAACCAAGATGGCAAGGTGGCAGCATACCTTTAAATAACTTTGCTTTTCTGCACTGCTTGCTTGCATACGTTGCACTCGTTGCAACATTAACAAAATGAAATTTCAACCTGTCAGATTTTTTTGTAAAATTTCTTTTTAAAGCTAATCTTGGTGCATGCACAAACAACCCGAATCTCTGTCAGAATGGTCAATGCGTGAACAGCACCGACGGCTACCATTGCGAATGTGATTTGGGCTTCGAAAGAAACGAAGATGGGGATGGTTGTGTTGGTATGTAAACATTGTGTAGCATTATGTAGACATAAATGTTTACGATATTGCAGAAAGAGTACCTGTGAAATTTATGCATTACATTGACGTCAAAATGACGCCATGATATTTGGCTAAACACTGAGCACATGACTGCAGGCAGTGAAATTCACTTAACGTGTGTAGCAGACTTACGTGCGTATCCGACAGTCCGATTGGTTGACGAATCATGTTGTCTTGTATGTAACATATACTGATACACGTGTTCGATCAAAGGTGAGTGCATGCCTTTGGCTCTGTGACTTCATGGGAAGGTCTATTTGGGTAGTGGCGATATTGAAGAAAAATTGTAGGTAATGTAATAACAGAAATCATGTTATACATTTCCTAAAAGTTCCTTCAAAGAAGAGTAACTTAATGTTATATTTGCCCAGGAAATGACTGGCTATTTATGCTTGGGTACAACAATCGTCCTACGAATGGGTTTAGACTGAAAATGTGAAAATAAAGCCAGTCGTGTGAATGGAAATTGGGACCAGTTGGGGTCATATGAAATACTATGACTTTAAAATTAAGGTAAAGCTCTGCATCTTGGCAAGATCCAATTCCGAACACGAAAAAGAGTTTAATGACTGTTCTCTTAGCTTAACATGTCATACTTCGCAACACCTTACGATCTGCGAGAATTGGGCCCAGGGCCCCAAGGAGGCATTGGGGCTTTTGGATTAGTATTCTACACAGTGAAAATGCAAAATGCCTGCTTAATATACGGTACTGGCATATTTTAACAGCTCAGACGCGATTTGTGACGGAAATGCATTTTCTGGCATTAGTGAGGTTATGATCATATTAGCAATTTATCGTCATGAGCTTAAATCCCTAAATCGGATAATTCCGTACTATGGCCTTTTACTTTAAATGTTCATATGCCTGAAGTGGAAACACTTATTGATGATTCAAAAGAGGGGTTTTTGGTCCATGCAATAGATTCATATCACTGTGATTTGGTTCCCACAGATTTGTTTGTAAGCCCAGCCGGCAAGGGCATTTTCAGTAGCAGCTCGCTGGCATGTTTTCCTTACGCTATTGTTTATACTGGGCGAATCTTCAGGATAAAAACGTTTGTATTTTCATAACATTACTTTGGCCCAAATCGAGCCGGCTAATGCGTTTTTTCCGGTTGTGGCTGACTGACTTGTTTTTCTTACTCCATTGCACATGACTAGCACCAAGCACAATGGCAGAAGGTTTTTATATTAAAATTTTCGGTATGTTCGGACCAGGGACGTACTGACTGCGAGTCTGATGCTTTAACCACGCACTTTACCATACAATGACAATCATTAGATAGTTCTGATTGGTGTCTCGTACTTGTAAATAGCATTACTTATCAATGACTGCAAACCTGATTCTTCTTCACCGATACCCAAACAAATAGATTACACTCTTACAGCAATCTTTTTGAAAATCACGTTTTCTTCGAGCGCTAAATAGGAGGTGGAGCGAATTTCAAATCAACTGTCTATTTCTTCGGTAGATAATGGACTCATAAAACACGTACTTTAGTTAGATAAACGTAATATGTGATTGAAGGGTAATGCATAAACGAATTTTGATCATTTGGACACTATAGCAACTACAAATTCCATGTTCACAAGGCATGATCGTAGATAGTGGCGGAGCTGTGGATTTCGGTCAGAGGGGGCGAAAATAGTCTGCAGGGGCGCTTCGGAGGAGTAAATACCCTGAGCCACACACGATCGAGGACACGGCTTTTCAGACTTTCAATTTGATTTTCCACACCTGGTAAAAGACTACTTTACCATTTCTCGTCAGCAAGTGTTTGTATAAAAACATGTTCAAATTTTCTTCACACGGGCCTCCACGGGAGAAAATTTTCGAAATTCGAGGCAGGGGGACTAAATTCTTTTAGGGGGAAAAGTTTTGCGCCGCCATGTGTTGGCGCGGAGCGCAGGAAAATTTTGGCCCAAAATGTCTCTCGGATTACTAGAAATGACATTTCTAAAGCCTATCCTGTATTGCATATAAATTGGGAAAACACTGAGTAAACTGAACAAATATTGATGTTAATTTTTCTTCGTCGTTTGCTATATGTTTCCCCTTGCCCCTACCTGCGGACGCCCATGTTTCTATCCCTCTCTTTCGCATTCTAGTATGAAGACAATCATCATATTGTATTGTATTTGCTATACACGATTTTTAAGGTTTTAATGTAATAATGGGCTTCTTTGTGAAAAAAAGATTAAACCTGCTGGAACTAAAGAGCAAGCAATCTTTCAGAGGGAAAAAGTTTTGGGAATTAATCACCGTTAGGAGTACATTTTTGGCATCTGGAAATCAAGAAAAGTATACGAATTGAAACCTTAATTGACGTTACTTACATCATGTGACTACTCTGAAATAGCCAATAATAATTAAGTAAATTGAAAGAAATAGCCAAGTCAAGCTTATAATCACGTTTGGTGTGGAGCAACGAACTTAGCACAACTACAACATTCATTAGTGCGTAAAAAGTATGAAGATACGTTTCCTATCCATTTACTGCAGAGGAATGACCCTTTTCATCAGAAGAAAGTGCAGATAGTACAGTTACTGGTGGCTGTTTGAGGATTATGTTATCTGGGCCTTAAAACAATGCTATTAAATTATATGTGTTTTGCCAACAATGGTGCAAGAGTAAGGTATGTTAAAAACCTAAAAAGGGCGCCGATAGACGATTTTGGTCCGTCGGTGGGGGGGGGGAGAGCGCCCCTGACCATATGGCAGCTCCGTCAGTGATCGTAGACATATTGGGGTATTTCAGTTTGCAGGGTAAAGGATTTCCACTTTAAATATATACCAGTACGTATAGTCCTGCCCAAAAGAAGCCTAAGCGAAAAGCTATCATTAGTTGGTGCGGAGTGTGAGAAAAATTTCACAAATTGCATCCCTTAGACTATGAATTTTTTCCCCAAGCTGATCAGTCGATTCTATGCAAATTGTTGTTGTGGGTGCAATAAAAATTTTACTCCGCATTAATTTCACTTAAGTAATGTGAAATAGTGACATATATTCTCTGTACTAACATATTTTTGTCTCGTATTTTGTGAAAGTGCAGGAAGGTCGCCATTTTCCTCCCGATTCTTATACACCCGTGATTGCTTTTGAGGACGTCATGTATAGCTTCCTTAATCTTTGATTGATCAATGACACTAAAGTGATTTCAATGATGTGTTTTAAATAGATATTGATGAATGCAATCTGCCTGATCTAAGCATCTGTGCCAACGGAGAATGCAGGAACTTTGCTGGATCATTCAACTGCTACTGTAACGAAGGATATGAGCTTGATATACTGGCAGTTGACTGTACAGGTAAACAACATTGCAACCCTTTTAAGAATTTAAAATCGTACTTGGAGTTGGCTAATGAAAGTTTTTTTAAAACCTATACAGTTTTTTTTCACAAGTTCATGACAAATTGAAAATCCTCATATCCTATGCACACAAATAAAGTGTGTCATGAGTGAATAAGTAGCTATTCAATTTCGGTTTTCAAAATTAAAGACCAGACCATTTTCCAATTATGCGGAAACGTTGTTGTATACATCAAAATATCTGTGATAACAACCTAAGCAGACGCATAGCAACGACGTAAAAAGTAATTTACGAATAATTAGGAAAACGAATGGCCTCGTCAGAAGAAGGCGCAACAATTCACTTGTATAAACTCAAGGGTGGAGGCGAGAATCCGATTCGCTTCGGGACGTTTTTGAGAACGTTTTTATAAGGTATTCATACTGTCCGAAACTAGGCTGGTGGCTCCTCAATTCAGTTGAAAAAACATCCATCCAGTCGGAATTTTGATTATTACACCCCTAAATATGAGACCCTAGCGACAGCTATGGTGGCTGGTAAAATGACTCGAAAATTTCATTCTCCGACATTTCTGAAGATTCCCTGTCCGTACGGTGTGCGTTTGCGTGAGAAGGTCCTCGATGCTTTCCAAAACGCATAAGCTAGACGGACACAAACCTGATTACGCACGGACATATGGATTGACATCTTTTTTAATTCTTTGTACCCCTTTTTTCACACATACGCATTACGCACTTCGCATAACGTTACCAAGGATGCCTATAGCTTAAGGTACAATTTTCTTCCCATGGTATGGTAGTAAAATGTTATTTCACCATATCTGGTATTCATAAAGTATTATCACCTTTCGTGTACATTATTTTATTATGTATTAACGGCAACCAATTACTTTCAAAATTTATTTATGAAGAAAGTTACTTAAGATATGGTTACCTAGTAGTTACACCATGGATAGTGATCCCGGGTGGTGTGCATCCTTCGATATTTGAGAAATTGCCTATTACATTTGATTTTTTGCAAAATAATAGTAACAAGTATTATATTTGCAAAAGCTTAAACCTTGATCAGGCTTATCTTTAGAACCGTGAAAGATATTGTCATAATTAAAGCTGATTTTTTCGAATCCGAAGGAACTTGCTTTGCTGCTTGACTGCCTTTTTGGTTCCTTGTGTAACAAAGGAACCTATGCAGTCACCTTGGCGTATGTATAGGTGTGTGTGGGTGTGTGTGTGTGTGTGTGGATGTGACGGATTGGAATGCGAGGTATGTGGTGCGATAACTCAATAATCAAGTGATCAATTTTTTTTCAAACTTGGTGTGTATGTAGATTGTGTTGAGTAGATGTGCCCTATCGTTGTTGGTGGAGGTCAAAGGTCACTGGCAATCACCAGAGGTCAAAAAGTGAATTACCATTAGTAGCTGTAACTCGGTATCCGTTGTTCAAACAGTGGCATAATTTTAGGACAACTTAGATTGGTAGGAGGTAAAAATGTTGGTACATTAACCAAAATAATTGGAAAGGGTCAAAAGGTCAAAAAGTAATTTTTGATTGATATATCACCACTGAAACATTTTAGAGGGGTGGTGTAATGGAGATTTGCATTTGGCTAAGTGAAGTGCATGTGATGACCCACCTTGACCTCACATGACCTCATTTGACCTTTTGACCTTTGAGACTTTTTGTGACTTTTTTGTGATCACTGGATTCCTCTTGATGAGACAAACCAAAAAGGCAATTACGCTACCCTCCTACAATGTTCCTAACTCAAGCTACTGGCATTTGAATGCCAGGCCAGGGTAGTTACTGTGTAGGTCATATACATTGGAATGTGATGTATGCAGTACAATAACTGAAAAACCAAGTAACATAGGGAGATGGCATAATGGAAAGTTGTGTTCATCTAAGAATAGTGCACTTGTTGACCTGCTTTGACCTCACTTGACCTCATTTGATCAGGCATGTATTATGAGAATTCAATAAGCAAATGATATAGGGAAGTCACATCAGCAGGGATGATCCTCCATCAAATTTATCTGGTTGTCCAGAGGAAAACCTGCACTGAAATTTGGTTTTCCTCCCTAAAACTTGGTTGCCCCCACTGAAAATGTTTGCAAGCTATAACAGGATTTCTTAGTGATACATTGAAACAGAAAGAAAAATATACATCTGCTGTAATTTATGGTGCTGTAGCAATTGAAGACTCGACAGAAAAAGCAAAAGAGGCTCATCTGGATGCTGTCATGCCTTAGGACACACATGTCTTTAAGACTATTTGGGTGAGATGTCTTTCGTTCAGTTGGTATAAAATCCAGCCAAAGTTTAATGTCTTTTGACAAATGCAATGTATAAAAGAAAACATGAATTATAACCCCCTCTCAGTCTATAAGCAGTTTAGGTCCTAGCACCCCAGATGACACTTAGAGTGTATCCTCGTGTCATTTCTCATCGGAGCAATGTTTAGGTAAAATAGCACATCAGCAAACATAAGCAAGTCACGTGGGGTGTCCGCCCAAACCAGAGTAATGTCTATGGGCTCAGCGTCCCAGATGACATTCCAAGTATATTCTGGTGCCATATCCCCCCAACAACAAGCATGTGAAATATTGTGCAAGTCACATGGAAATTGTAAATGAAGAATTTGAATGATCTGAAACGATTTGTCGCTAGATGAAACACATCAACAAGTAGATCTTGGAAAAAAATACCATGCTGTTATGTGAGCAGCACAAAACATGTAACCACTACGCTGCTCTATACGCTCAGAGAAACTTGAAAAGGAAGGGAGGCAGGTCTTGATGGAGATAAATATATACACTACACAGCCTACGCCGGGCCACACAACCAAGATGGCAAGGTGGCAGCATACCTTTAAATAACTTTGCTTTTCTGCACTGCTTGCTTGCATACGTTGCACTCGTTGCAACATTAACAAAATGAAATTTCAACCTGTCAGATTTTTTTGTAAAATTTCTTTTTAAAGCTAATCTTGGTGCATGCACAAACAACCCGAATCTCTGTCAGAATGGTCAATGCGTGAACAGCACCGACGGCTACCATTGCGAATGTGATTTGGGCTTCGAAAGAAACGAAGATGGGGATGGTTGTGTTGGTATGTAAACATTGTGTAGCATTATGTAGACAAAAATGTTTACGATATTGCAGAAAGAGTACCTGTGAAATTTATGCATTACATTGACGTCAAAATGACGCCATGATATTTGGCTAAACACTGAGCACATGACTGCAGGCAGTGAAATTCACTTAACGTGTGTAGCAGACTTACGTGCGTATCCGACAGTCCGATTGGTTGACGAATCATGTTGTCTTGTATGTAACATATACTGATACACGTGTTCGATCAAAGTTGAGTGCATGCCTTTGGCTCTGTGACTTCATGGGAAGGTCTATTTGGGTAGTGGCGATATTGAAGAAAAATTGTAGGTAATGTAATAACAGAAATCATGTTATACATTTCCTAAAAGTTCCTTCAAAGAAGAGTAACTTAATGTTATATTTGCCCAGGAAATGACTGGCTATTTATGCTTGGGTACAACAATCGTCCTACGAATGGGTTTAGACTGAAAATGTGAAAATAAAGCCAGCCGTGTGAATGGAAATTGGGACCAGTTGGGGTCATATGAAATACTATGACTTTAAAATTAAGGTAAAGCTCTGCTTCTTGGCAAGATCCAATTCCGAACACGTAAAAGAGTTTCATGACTGTTCTCTTAGCTTAACATGTCATACTTCGCAACACCTTACGATCTGCGAGAATTGGGCCCAGGGCCCCAAGGAGGCATTGGGGCTTTCAGGCTAGTATTCTACACAATGAAAATGCAAAATGCCTGCTTAATATACGGTACTGGCATATTTTAAAAGCCCAGACGCGATTTGTGACTGAAATGCATTTTCTGGCGTTTAGTGAGGTTATGATCATATTAGCAATTTATCGTCATGAGCTTAAATCCCTAAATCGGATAATTCCGTACTATGGCCTTTTACCTTAAATGTTCATATGCCTGAAGTGGAAAAACTTATTGATGATTCAAAAGAGGGGGTTTTGGTCCATGAAATAGATTCATATCACTGTGATTTGGACCCCACAGATTTGTTTGTAAGCCCAGCCGGCAAGGGCATTTCCAGTAGCAGCTCGCTGGCATGTTTTCCTTACGCTATTGTTTATACTGGGCGAATCTTCAGGATAAAAACGTTTGTGTTTTCATAACATTACTTTGGCCCAAATTGGCCCAAATCGAGCCGGCTAATGCGTTTTCCGGTTGTGGCTGACTGTCTTGTTTTTTTTTTTACTCCATTGCATATGACTAGCGCCAAGCACAATGGCAGAAGGTTTTTATTTTAAAATTTTCGGTATATTCGGACAAGGACTCGAAATCCCGACGTACTGACTGCGAGTCTGATGCTTTAACCACGCACTTGACAATACAGTGGCAATCATTAGATAGTTCTTACTGGTGTCGCGTACTTGTAAATAACATTACTTATCAATGACTGCAAACATGATTCTTCTGCACCGATACCCAAACAAATAGATTACACTCTTACAGCAATCTTTTTGAAAATCACGTTTTCTTCGAGCGCTAAATAGGAGGTGGAGCGAATTTCAAATCAACTGTCTATTTCTTCGGTAGATAATGGACTCATAAAACACGTACTTTAATTAGATAAACGTAATATGTGATTGAAGGGTAATGCATAAACGAATTTTGATCATTTGGACACTATAGCAACTACAAATTCCATGTTCACAAGGCATGATCGTAGATAGTGGCGGAGCTGTGGATTTCGGTCAGAGGGGCGAAAATAGTCTGCAGGGGCGCTTCGGAGGAGTAAATACCCTGAGCCACACACGATCGAGGACACGGCTTTTCAGACTTTCAATTTGATTTTCCACACCTGGTAAAAGACTACTTTACCATTTCTCGTCAGCAAGTGTTTGTATAAAAACATGTTCAAATTTTCTTCACACGGGCCTCCACGGGAGAAAATTTTCGAAATTCGAGGCAGGGGGACTAAATTCTTTTAGGGGGAAAAGTTTTGCGCCGCCATGTGTTGGCGCGGAGCGCAGGAAAATTTTGGCCCAAAATGTCTCTCGGATTACTAGAAATGACATTTCTAAAGCCTATCCTGTATTGCATATAAATTGGGAAAACACTGAGTAAACTGAACAAATATTGATGTTAATTTTTCTTCGTCGTTTGCTATATGTTTCCCCTTGCCCCTACCTGCGGACGCCCATGTTTCTATCCCTCTCTTTCGCATTCTAGTATGAAGACAATCATCATATTGTATTGTATTTGCTATACACGATTTTTAAGGTTTTAATGTAATAATGGGCTTCTTTGTGAAAAAAAGATTAAACCTGCTGGAACTAAAGAGCAAGCAATCTTTCAGAGGGAAAAAGTTTTGGGAATTAATCACCGTTAGGTGTACATTTTTGGCATCTGGAAATCAAGAAAAGTATACGAATTGAAACCTTAATTGACGTTACTTACATCATGTGACTACTCTGAAATAGCCAATAATAATTAAGTAAATTGAAAGAAATAGCCAAGTCAAGCTTATAATCACGTTTGGTGTGGAGCAACGAACTTAGCACAACTACAACATTCATTAGTGCGTAAAAAGTATGAAGATACGTTTCCTATCCATTTACTGCAGAGGAATGACCCTTTTCATCAGAAGAAAGTGCAGATAGTACAGTTACTGGTGGCTGTTTGAGGATTATGTTATCTGGGCCTTAAAACAATGCTATTAAATTATATGTGTTTTGCCAACAATGGTGCAAGAGTAAGGTATGTTAAAAACCTAAAAAGGGCGCCGATAGACGATTTTGGTCCGTCGGGGGGGGGGGGGGCGACCGCCCCTGACCATATGGCAGCTCCGTCAGTGATCGTAGACATATTGGGGTATTTCAGTTTGCAGGGTAAAGGATTTCCACTTTAAATATATACCAGTACGTATAGTCCTGCCCAAAAGAAGCCTAAGCGAAAAGCTATCATTAGTTGGTGCGGAGTGTGAGAAAAATTTCACAAATTGCATCCCTTAGACTATGAATTTTTTCCCCAAGCTGATCAGTCGATTCTATGCAAATTGTTGTTGTGGGTGCAATAAAAATTTTACTCCGCATTAATTTCACTTAAGTAATGTGAAATAGTGACATATATTCTCTGTACTAACATATTTTTGTCTCGTATTTTGTGAAAGTGCAGGAAGGTCGCCATTTTCCTCCCGATTCTTATACACCCGTGATTGCTTTTGAGGACGTCATGTATAGCTTCCTTAATCTTTGATTGATCAATGACACTAAAGTGATTTCAATGATGTGTTTTAAATAGATATTGATGAATGCAATCTGCCTGATCTAAGCATCTGTGCCAACGGAGAATGCAGGAACTTTGCTGGATCATTCAACTGCTACTGTAACGAAGGATATGAGCTTGATATACTGGCAGTTGACTGTACAGGTAAACAACATTGCAACCCTTTTAAGAATTTAAAATCGTACTTGGAGTTGGCTAATGAAAGTTTTTTTAAAACCTATACAGTTTTTTTTCACAAGTTCATGACAAATTGAAAATCCTCATATCCTATGCACACAAATAAAGTGTGTCATGAGTGAATAAGTAGCTATTCAATTTCGGTTTTCAAAATTAAAGACCAGACCATTTTCCAATTATGCGGAAACGTTGTTGTATACATCAAAATATCTGTGATAACAACCTAAGCAGACGCATAGCAACGACGTAAAAAGTAATTTACGAATAATTAGGAAAACGAATGGCCTCGTCAGAAGAAGGCGCAACAATTCACTTGTATAAACTCAAGGGTGGAGGCGAGAATCCGATTCGCTTCGGGACGTTTTTGAGAACGTTTTTATGAGGTATTCATACTGTTCGAAACTAGGCTGGTGGCTCCTCAATTCAGTTGAAAAAACATCCATCCAGTCGGAATTTTGATTATTACACCCCTAAATATGAGACCCTAGCGACAGCTATGGTGGCTGGTAAAATGACTCGAAAATTTCATTCTCCGACATTTCTGAAGATTCCCTGTCCGTACGGTGTGCGTTTGCGTGAGAAGGTCCTCGATGCTTTCCAAAACGCATAAGCTAGACGGACACAAACCTGATTACGCACGGACATATGGATTGACATCTTTTTTAATTCTTTGTACCCCTTTTTTCACACATACGCATTACGCACTTCGCATAACGTTACCAAGGATGCCTATAGCTTAAGGTACAATTTTCTTCCCATGGTATGGTAGTAAAATGTTATTTCACCATATTTGGTATTCATAAAGTATTATCACCTTTCGTGTACATTATTTTATTATGTATTAACGGCAACCAATTACTTTCAAAATTTATTTATGAAGAAAGTTACTTAAGATATGGTTACCTAGTAGTTACACCATGGATAGTGATCCCGGGTGGTGTGCATCCTTCGATATTTGAGAAATTGCCTATTACATTTGATTTTTTGCAAAATAATAGTAACAAGTATTATATTTGCAAAAGCTTAAACCTTGATCAGGCTTATCTTTAGAACCGTGAAAGATATTGTCATAATTAAAGCTGATTTTTTCGAATCCGAAGGAACTTGCTTTGCTGCTTGACTGCCTTTTTGGTTCCTTGTGTAACAAAGGAACCTATGCAGTCACCTTGGCGTATGTATAGGTGTGTGTGGGTGTGTGTGTGTGTGTGTGGATGTGACGGATTGGAATGCGAGGTATGTGGTGCGATAACTCAATAATCAAGTGATCAATTTTTTTTCAAACTTGGTGTGTATGTAGATTGTGTTGAGTAGATGTGCCCTATCGTTGTTGGTGGAGGTCAAAGGTCACTGGCAATCACCAGAGGTCAAAAAGTGAATTACCATTAGTAGCTGTAACTCGGTATCCGTTGTTCAAACAGTGGCATAATTTTAGGACAACTTAGATTGGTAGGAGGTAAAAATGTTGGTACATTAACCAAAATAATTGGAAAGGGTCAAAAGGTCAAAAAGTAATTTTTGATTGATATATCACCACTGAAACATTTTAGAGGGGGTGGTGTAATGGAGATTTGCATTTGGCTAAGTGAAGTGCATGTGATGACCCACCTTGACCTCACATGGCCTCATTTGACCTTTTGACCTTTGAGACTTTTTGTGACTTTTTTGTGATCACTGGATTCCTCTTGATGAGACAAACCAAAAAGGCAATTACGCTACCCTCCTACAATGTTCCTAACTCAAGCTACTGGCATTTGAATGCCAGGGTAGTTACTGTGTAGGTCATATACATTGGAATGTGATGTATGCAGTACAATAACTGAAAAACCAAGTAACATAGGGAGATGGCATAATGGAAAGTTGTGTTCATCTAAGAATAGTGCACTTGTTGACCTGCTTTGACCTCACTTGACCTCATTTGATCAGGCATGTATTATGAGAATTCAATAAGCAAATGATATAGGGAAGTCACATCAGCAGGGATGATCCTCCATCAAATTTATCTGGTTGTCCAGAGGAAAACCTGCACTGAAATTTGGTTTTCCTCCCTAAAACTTGGTTGCCCCCACTGAAAATGTTTGCAAGCTATAACAGGATTTCTTAGTGATACATTGAAACAGAAAGAAAAATATACATCTGCTGTAATTTATGGTGCTGTAGCAATTGAAGACTCGACAGAAAAAGCAAAAGAGGCTCATCTGGATGCTGTCATGCCTTAGGACACACATGTCGTTAAGACTATTTGGGTGAGATGTCTTTCGTTCAGTTGGTATAAAATCCAGCCAAAGTTTAATGTCTTTTGACAAATGCAATGTATAAAAGAAAACATGAATTATAACCCCCTCTCAGTCTATAAGCAGTTTAGTTAACAATCGGGGCAGTAATGCAGCTTCTATTTAAAAAAAAATCTTTTCCTCATACACAGTATTTAATAAAGTAAGTTGCAATGCAAGCTTTGGCTCCAATTTTTATAATATTGTGTATATATCACAATACTAAAATATGAAAGCAGCTTATATATCTTCTTTACCTCTGCTTTCAGCCTAGGACTACTAGGGCTTTTCAAACTCCCTCTTCAGGTTGAAAGGTCAAGTTGAACGTTAATTACTACCTTTTACAGAGCTATGTTTCATTCTTGGTCTTCCAGCCAAATTGTGAAATAGAAATTGGTGGCAATAAATCACTCTGCCTTTTGCTTTTGAGGCAAACACATTAGGTAGTCCAAAGGACAACCACGATATAATTTCTATTCATGCATTATAAGTTTTGGTGGTCAGGAATGACCAGATGAGTGTTACATTTCTTCCCTGCTCAAGGGGCAACTTTGTGTTTATGTAAAATGCAGTATTGACCTACTTTGACTGTATTTGACCTTTGTGACTTTGTAAGATTCTGATTCGAATTGTTGAAATTTTAGGTAGCCTACAGTATGCAGTGTGATAACTTGAAAAATCAAGTGTTCAATTTCTCTCAAACTGCAATTGCTTGTATGATTTTGAAATTTAATGTGCCCCTATGTTTTGGGGTGATGGCCAAAAGTCATTGGGGTTGAAGGTGCAAATGCCTTACCTTGTTACTCCCTAAATACAAAATCATCTTAAATGCAAGGAACCATAGTGCCCTTGGGCTCTTGTTTGTTTGAACTTCTACATGTCATACTACGTTTAAGACCTCTATGAGTTGACAATGTCTCTCTAAGGCAAATACCTTGTTTGGTTCTTCTCTAGATGTGGATGAGTGTCAGCAACCTGATGTGTATTGCGACAATGGCTACTGTACAAATACAATTGGCAGCTACACTTGTGAATGCCCTATGGGAACTAGACTCTTTTGGGGTACCGAATGTTCCGGTAGGCCTTGTGTGTTTTACTTCGTATATTCTTAATACTTTACTTTTTGATATCCATGCACGTTTACGTTGTATGATATATTTTTCAACTGTAATTTAGACCCTCTGATTCCCGGGAAAGGAAGATTTTGTGCATTGACGCAACTCCGCCAAACAATTGGATCACGCTTTCTGTCATAGACTGACGCCAATTTCCACGGTGGAAATTTTCCTTTATGTTGTTAGCTTCATGGTTGATGGTTGCAAAAACAAGACACAAAAACAAAATCATGGTCTTGGTGCTACTCTCTAGTGCACTGGACCGTAAAGAACTTCAGTAAGTTTTTTGTCTGAAGAGTAGGCTACCGAGGTGAAGGTAAAAACCAAATGGGTCTATTCTGGACAAATTAAGCCACCTGGTGTTTCTGAATCCTTGCCGAATGCAAACCAGAATGTGATCATGTTTTCTGTCGAGGTGGATTGGTGACGCTGCAATTGTTAACATTGTAACTCAAGATCGGAATGTCCGACACGTGTCCATTTTGAGTTTTCTGAGTTTTCATGCTAGACAGAATTGGATACACTTTTTGTAAGAGGACAAAGATTATTTCACGATATCAGAGATAAAACTGTAAACTTGAATTAAAACGATTTTGTATCTCAAAGTAGAATGATCGACAATTATACAGTCATACTTAAAGGAGGGTTTAAGTTAAAGTCAGGTTTTGATGTTTAAAGCCGTGATCACAATACAATCAACTCATATCCGATATTTCGGTTTTTTGTTAAAATATTCTAAATTTCTTTTTCAAAGGACCAGAAATTTGTCAGCCAGTGTCAATATTTGATTTGCATCTGATGTCTATGAAAAAAAAAGACCAACTAATTTTTCGTGACGTCACACCGACATAATATTTTTGTCGGACAACGAAGTCCGATAAAATCTGTCTATAGATGTGAGGTCACGAAATAATTAACATAAAATTAATTATTTTCATAGTCCTGCGTAACATCTTATTTATTTACACAGGATGGCAATTTTTGGCCCTTGACGAACAGAAATTTAGAAGATTTTAATTAAGTCTAAACATTTTGGTGAAATCTGCATTGAAATCCTGTCCGTAGTTGTGTGGTTCTCAAGATGTGAGCTGGTAAAGTTGTCACATTCTCAGCATATATTGAACTTGGAAGTAGGCACAAGTATGTTACATTATATCGAAATGCTTTTTGTGGAGGTTACCGTGTGGAAACCTGCGAATACCTCGTAAAATGGTTTGTTAAGAAGATATCTCGAAATAGCAATACAAAGCACTTTTCCAATGTAGTATGTGGATTTTTTATGGTCAGAGTAGCTTATCGTTTTACTTAACGCTCATATAAGGTAACTAGAGGCAAGAACGCCGACTGGTCAAAGATTGACCATGTCATTATATGACACACGAAGGTCGGGAAATACTTAAATTATTTGAGACATCCTTCCACTCATTTTTACTGTTAACCGATTCGCCACTAAGTTTGACGGGGGGGGGGGGGGGCATCCTTCCCACGTTTACCAATGGGGCTGTACAACCATCCAATTAAGGGGTTGTATGCATGCAATCATCCAGTCAAGGTTTTGTATGTATGCAATCAGCCAATCAAGTGGCTGCATGCATGCATTCTTCCAACTGTGTTTCTGCTGAGAGTGAAAAAATCAGTAAGTTAAAAAGAAACTCTGTAAAATGCATTAGACAGTTAAGAGTCACTGACAGTAATGTGTTTTAACTTCCATTCTTTTAAGTCTTTATGAACACGTTTGCATGAGAAAAGTAGGGTAGTGTTAAGCACACATATTATTTATTTTAGTATAACTTTCACCTGATTTGTTGGTTTCGATGAACAGAGAGACCTATGCATTCATGATGGCGTGTGTGTGTATGTATGTGTGTGTACTGGTGTATGTGTGTGTGTTTGTGACACTTTGTTGTTTACACGATACCTTGAGAAGGTTAGATCTGACAGTTCTCAAACTTGGTACACAGATACCCCATACTGAGAGAAAGAACCCTATTGATTTTGTGGAGGTCAAAGGTCATTTGGGGTCACTTGGGGTCAAACCCCGAAATCCTTGTTTACACGATATCTCATGGTAGGAAACTTAGATTCATTTCAAACTTGATATGTTGATGCGTTATGATGTGAGGAAGAACCCAATAAATTTTGGTGGAGGTCAAAGGTCATATGGGGCCACATGGGGTCAAATCCTGAAATCCTTGCTTACATGATACATCATGGTATGAAAATTGGATACATTTCAAATCTAGAAAGGTTGATGCGTTATGATGTAAGATAGAACCCGATATATTTTCATGGAGGTCAAATTTCATTTGGGGTCACATGGGGTCAAAGCCCGAAATCCTGGTTTACACAATATCTCAAGGCAGGAAGCTTGGATTCATTTCAAACTTGATGTGTTGATGCGTTATGATGTAAGGAAGAACCCTGTTGATTTTGGTGGAGGTCAAAGGTCATTTGGGGTCATAGGGGTCAAACTCAGAAAAACTCATTAAGGATAGCCCAAGGTACGAAACGTGGATGGATTTAATAATTAGTATGTGGATGAATTATGGTGAGAAGATGGTCTGTTTAAAGGAGAAGGCAACCCTAGCTTTTTCTTTCTAAAGACTACCATTTTATGGTATGCTCTTTCCAAAAGAAGCACAAAGAAGTTTTTGAAGTATTCATTTCAACCTTAAAAATTGATTTTTAAGAAGCTACTGGTCCGCGCCATCGTTTTTTGAAATTCTCCAGTTCCCGGATGTACAATGACGAAAGCGAGCCACATATCATTTTTCAACAGAAAAGTTACCAACCAACATAAATTATCTATAATTGCACATATACTGCATAGCACATCTTCTGAATTTCCCTTGAAAAAGGAGATAAAATTCCTAATGTTTGAATAAAATTATTTTCATCATACAATAATAAAGAAAAATGAAAAGCAGGTTTTTAACAAGAGCATGAAAAAATAGTTTGCGTAATTGGCAACACCATCGCACCGCTGTCTGTCACCATACACTTTGCCTGTAACCCTTACAGTTCGGGTAACCCTGATGAAAGGAAATAACTGTATGTAGAGAGCTGCAAACACGTTCTTATGGCAGGGTGACCTTAACTAATAAACAGTAAACTGCTGTGCAGTGTCCAGTGTGAAAACACCGTGCTCGGAATTTAACGTTACAACTTACGAGCAGGATGTACTCGAACTCTTTGTCGTACACTCTCCCGCTAAACATGGAATATAGAAAGGGAACGTTTGTATAGAAAGATTGAATCAAACAGTATGTTTGGTAGCCTGAGTATTCAGAGAATAAAGAAAGAAAACAGGACAAGGTGGCAGTCGGCGGGATCTCTTATGAAGGTTCTAGCATGCGGCTAGTACGCTTAGCACTTGTACCAGTTTTGACACTAATCGGAACCAGTATGATCTTGTCTGTTTTCTACGCGAATAGCGAGTGAGCTAACAGTATCTTGGGGAAGTGCTTTTGAGAAAGATACCAGAAAGTCCCTATGCGGATTTTTAACTGCCCATATTTGTTTAGTTGAGGCAAAGAAGAGAAGACTGAGTGAACATAACGACAAGGTAGGCAGTTTGCAATTCTTACCGTAGCGAAATAGCAAGCGCCAGCTTCATTAGGCCTAGTGAGGTCCTAACAATCTTTTGAGATTGCCAAAGCTGTCGGCAATGCTATCTAGTCCTCGTAGACATATTTTCATGGCTAGGGTGGGTATACACAGACTTTATGGCCCCTGGGAAGGCTCAGGCCCTTTTTATACATCCCTTCAGTTTGTGGAATAGTGTACACGCCATGTGCAATGAATGGGAAATCGTATAACTTACGATGTGGCTCGTTTACGTCATATTAAAGCGCCCTCTTTTTTTGAAAACCAGAAAATGGCTACGAACATCATGGGGATTCATTAGGGAAGAAAAATAATTGAAAAATTCATAAAAATTTGGAACTATGCTGATTCGATTAGCTTTTTTCAGAAAATGTGTTAGAATTGTGGTCTCTACTAGCTGATAGGTGTTAAATCCGTTGGTTGCCTTCTCCTTTAAGGGTTTTTTGCGGAGGTGAAAGGACATCTGGGGTCATGATCCTTCAAACTTTGAAAAACTTGTCAAAATGGGATATCTCAACGTAGGAAACTGGAATGGATTTCCTAATTAGTATGTGGGTGTATTATGGTGAGTTGAAAGTACTGTACCGGTTGTTTTGGTGGAGGTCAATGGTCATCTGGTATCACCTGGCATCAAACTATGAAAACCTTGTTTGCAGAATATCTTAAGGCACAGTATGAAATTTGGCTTTTTGAATACAGAAATGTTTTGGTTGAAAGAAAAACCAGTTACTTAAAGGTGGAGTCTAAGGTCACTTTGGGTCACCAATTGTTACAAGAAATGTAGCATTTTATTGAAAAGAGCATGTATGTATCATCGAAACCTCAATGCTTTTTTGCATGCTGGTTTTTATTATGAAGTATATCTCCTAGAAAGCTTGTTTTTATGTATGTCATTTGAAACTAAACTTACCGCATCTCAATACGCATACTTTTGAGAATGGATAACTTTTGGACTTGATATTCAACACAAAATACAGACAAGAACGCGGCTCAGAGCTCAACCTTAGCTTAATTTCTTTCCATATTTAAACGGCTCAGGCGCGGATCCAAACATTCCAAAGAGGGGGGGGGGGGTGACTTAAGGGAAAACAGGGAAGTGAGGACGATGCACTGCTAATTTTCCGTATGTTTTATTGTTGAACTGGCAAAAAAAAAAGAGACAAAATGAAGAATGCTGAGGCCGTAAAAGTCCCCCTTGGATCCGTGCCCGCGGCTACTGGGTACTAACTAAGCTCTTCTCCTGTTTTTTCTAGGACTTCCGTATACTTCCTTCTTCAGCTCCACCCAATGCCAGGGTCCTTAAATAGGTCATAGACGGTAGAACTCATATACCGCTGCAAAAGACGTTTGTCATACCCCACCTTTCAAACAAATTTACGCCAGTTCACACTTAAGTTTGTAACCGAAATAGGCAGACAAATTCCAACTTCTAAACCCGCAGTCACGCTTAAACGAATAAGGATTCCGATCCGATCTTTGTATTTTTTTTTTTGTTAAAATCTGCTCCATCTCTGGTCGAAAAGGGCCGAAAAATTGCCAATCTGTGTAAATATATAAATTATTCCGCAGGAATACAGAAGTTAGAATTTATGCTAGTTATTCCGTGACGTCACATTTACAGACATATTTTATTTAGACTGAGATACGGTATCCAATAAAAAGAGTATGTCGGTGTGACGTCACAACAAGTCATTTGGCATTTTTTACGTTGACAACAGATGTGACTCATATATTTACCCCATATGACAAGATTTTGATTTTGACTCTTTCCGATCAGAGATCTGGAAGTTTGAGCAAAACCCACAAAAATCGCAAATTGGAATTAGCTGGAACTTGTAACTTCAAGTGTTGATCTTTCGTAACTATATATAGCAATCATCACTTTTATTTGTTATTTTGCTAAACCAGCTGACTGTTTAGAGAGTGATGACAACTTTTATGATGTACAGCTTCCACTCATGCACGGAGAAAGCGAAGAGGTTGGTGACCCTTCCTGTCCAGCCACGTGGTATGTTTGATCCCAGAGTGGGAAGTTGATATAGTTTTTGTGTCTATAATATTTTCTGTCAAAGAGATTGGTTGGAGTCTGTCATGTTTAATGTATTAAACACAAATAAATCTCAACAACTGTTACATCAGGAGTCGTTAATTTCAAATAGCAAAACTAAGTAAATAAATGACCCATTTCATTTTAAACCCAAGATTTTTAAATCTTCCTTTTAAAATTGCCCTTTTAAGGACCTCATTTAGAAGGCCACATGCAAAAGGGATATAAAACGACTGACCGGTATTTTACCCACACATCAGTTGTAAAAACCGGCCGAGAAGTAGCCTATCCCACACGTGTAATGTGGTTCATATGGGCTGCTATATTCGCATGACCCTTACTGATAGAGGGTGCAAAATCATACGGGCCAAGAAATGGGTATCATGTGGGAATGTTATCTGGATATACGGTTTCCCTGTTTATGAGTTGTGTTGTGTTTTTGGGAGTGACCAGACAGTATTTGGACTTTCCACATTGATGTTCTTTCTGGTCATGTTGTTTGTTTTTAATTTGTTACGTAAGAAAATGTTTTATAGGTTTGCAGTAGTTTAATAATGACATCACACATTATTGCACAATGTACCATTTTCAGTTGAGTGAATAATCTTCAATATATCTCAGCTCAGTAATTTCCTATGAAGATGGGAGTTGGACCTTTAGAATTCATTTTAGCATGGTCTTTAATATATATTTTTGATTTTTTTCTTTTTGGCTTGAGACACACTTTTAGTACACGACTTACAGGTCATATCGTTGCAGAAATTCCTACAGTCTCCTATTAGGAGATTTTTGATGATGTGGTCGTGGAGTCAGTGCCAGTGTAACCTGAGTGATAAAACTAAAGTGTTTAATGAAGTCATCAGAACTGCGCAACGCGTTATGTTCATTGGCAGATAAGACTTTCCGTCAGTTTAATTAGTATGATTTTTGCTACTGGAACACGCTTAAGTTGGGGAAATCGGGTTAACAGTCAAAAATCTCACTGCATGAGGTAATATTATAATATAATAATAACTGCGTGGCATATGAGGAATGATGGTTATTTCGTAAAGAATATGTTGGAAAAGTATCACACTGGAAAATTCAAAGGTCGAGCAAGAACATAAGGCAAAAATAACCTAAACAAGTGAGTAAATCCAACAACCGAAACTGTAATTCATTGAACAGTGAATATCTTCCGGACGCGTTATGAAATGCAGTTTTCATTTCCTGAAATGGGTTAATTTTCTGAACATATCGAGGTCAAATAATTTTGTCTCTGAATTATACGTTTAATTCCTTGAAATTGGAGGAGACTTGGGTCTACTTTTAAACATGCGGTGCATGACTGCAGGTTTTATAGGATCGTTCTAGCATATGGTAGTCATGATGGAACCTAATGCAATGTTTTACAATTCAAATATGAATGTTTGAAAGTAGTCATTTAAAATCGAATTAATGTTGACTTTCATCAAACTTCTGCTTTCAGCACCTGTGTGAATGGAAGGATTAAATGTGTTGTACCACAATGCGTAGGACCAGGTGAGCTTACGGATGTACTTTACTGTTTATTCCTATGTAGCACTTGTGAAATCAGCAATAACATTCTCCTCCCACATGATGATGTAATGTATTTATGTTTTTTTCCCTCTACCTTCTACTGTGTATTGTGGCGCATTTCACTTCTTTTCCTAATATGTCTTTGAGCAGAATCAAACTTAGTTTAATGCTTTAAGGCGTACATGAAGAGTATACGGGATTAGGATAAGAGCATTGTCTGGGCTTGCAATTTTGTCTAAGCTGCATCGTTTGAAGTTGGTGTCAAGAAATATCCAATCACGAAGTGCTCTCCCATTAGCAAAAATTGTAGTTTGGGGGTGATAAGCGTCTTCCTTTAAATAGTACAAAGTAAGATAAATTCAAATCTGAATCGGTAGGTAGCTGATCATGGAGTTTGCTTGCGTAACTGATGAAATTGACTAAAAGATATTTTCCTGGCATTTCAGTAGACAGGACCATTAGGAAGCATATTTTTTCGTCTGAGAGGTACATGAGGGTAATGAAGTAAAAAAGGTACATTTTGGAAAGCGTCAGCCACTTGGTGTTCATGAAGTTCTTGCCGGAGGCGTCTAGGAATTTATGCTTGACTTGTGACCTTGCATTTTAACAGGACATCTCAAGATAGGAAGGTCCAACATTTTTCACTCCGTTGTACACTGTAAAAAATATGGGGTGACGTTACACCAAAAAGTGGGTGCAACCAGGCTACCACCAAAACATGGTGTAACCTTGATGTTTCCCCTTGTGGGGAATGTTATGCTTTCCCCAAAAGTTGGGGTGACAAAATTCCTCCAGATCCAGGGAAACATTTCCTGTCGATGTGGGAAAATAAGAGGTTTCCTCTTTGGAAGGGTAACCTACTTTCCTCTAAACCGTGGGAAACTATGCACCCATTCCCGGGGAAAGGTCTGTTTTCCTCAACTTTTGGTGGTAGCTGAAGTTGCAACTCAAGAAGTGGGGAAACCTGTTAAGAAACCCAAATTAATGGGTAGCAAAACCCGACCACATGGTAAAAAAAAAACCACACTTGGTTACAAAAAGTCCTGTAAAATTAAATGTTCCATTTAATTGGCAAAAGTTTTATTGATTTACTTTCAGTAACATGCGATTTACTATTTGAGTTGTTAGTAATACGAATATGCATGATGTTGTTCAATAGACTTAAACTTTTACTTTTAATCATTACAAGTGTGTTTCTGACAACCGTGCAATCTTTAAAAACGGTACATTTCTACTTTGAAAGTAACCACAAACATGGTACCACCACTAGTAAACTGCTAGAAAAATGAAGCAGGCCTCATTTTTGTCACGAAAATCTCTCTCTGGAACAGAATACATAATGTGACATTTTATTTCATGATATGCACAAATGTGCACAGAAGAGATGTGATGGATTCATATTGTTGTTCAATATTTTGTTTTTTCATCCTACTATTTGACCTTGGATTCATAAGGGGTGCTCTCTTGCCCTGAAATCATGTACAATTTTTAAAAGTCCATGACTCAGGATGCACTGATATCATCAATATAGCTGAGTTACCTTTTAAAAACTGGTGGTAAATTATAAAGAAAAACAAAACGCCTGCTTGCTTCAAGTTCAATTTTGTGGAGAGTGTGTAAACTTCAATTGCCATAGTATCGAGAACCAAATTAGGGAAATTAATATTAAACATTCCCATAGAATGCTTGCAAGCTATTCCTCTTTAAATACATCAAAAATAAATTTAGGTCTGCACTATTCTTTTAAATGGTGTCATCTTTGTACTTCTTAGTAGCAACATGACCACCTGTTCCTAGCATTGAACTGCAAAAATTTCTTATGTCCTTCTGTCCTATAAAGATGGAAAAGCTTAGCCCTCTTGCTCTGTAGCCAAACGTCATGAATAATATTCTCTAGGCAAACTCGCCACAACATGATTTCTACAAAATTATCCAAATAAGCATAATCAGTATTTACATTTTGCTTAATCAGCTAAAAGTTTCAGACACAGAAGGTAAACTCTTTTGTACTGTTCCTGTTAATGAAAATATATGAGGATATAAAACTTAAAGGACTCTTGAGTAGCTATAAATATATGGTTAATTCCACTGATCAACTGAAAGACTTGGAAGCAAAATATTTTCAACAGTCCATTTTTAGCAAAATAGTAAAAAAAATATTTTTATAAGGATTACAAAACTATGTGAAAAATAATTTAAAATAAAACACAGAAAAATAACAAAAAAAAATATCTGAAGGGCACATAAGTTAACTCAGTGGGTAATTCCAGTCAATGAGCACAAAATATACGATACTCTCCATTAAAAAAAAAAAAAACTGAAATAAAGAATTTTAGGAAGCAGCCTTCGTGCAAGTTACACCTTAAGCCTTTAATCCCAGTACTAAACACTTTTTATTTTCCATTATGCACCAGACAAATACAAAAGACCAAACCATTGTAATTGTAACCCCCCCCCCCCCCTTTGAAACACCGCGTACACATTTTGCAAATATTGTTTTTTATTATCGAGCAAAGCCTACTTGATTAGCACAAGGGTACTTTCTTGCCAAAAAGTTATGTAAGTTTTGTAAATATATTACTGCTTCTTTACAGCCTCATTTTAATCCGGTAAACCTGATACTTTTAAAGCAACCAGTACCCCCAGGTTTTTTTATCAACCTGAGACTACTACACCTGCTCACTGCTGAGGAAGCCTGAGAGTCTTTTTTATGTACCTTTTTGGTTTTCAGTTTTAACTTTTCAATATATCTTGAAGAAGTTTCTGATATTTCCTTGGGAAATTCCACATTGCAGACTTACTTCACTCAAAATAAGGAAGTCATGGTAATAGTGGCACATGAAGATTCCACCTGGTCATGTTTTCTGTAAGAATATTAGAGCAACAATTTTAACGCTGAGTCTCCAATATCATCAACAAATGGATTAGCAGCAGAGGCTTCCTCAATGAAGTTCTTTGTGTTTCTCCCTGCAAAATATGAATAAGTAGACAAGTTGTTGACCAGTAGTAAACATTACTCCATTATTTTACAGTTCAAAATCCTTACACTACATTCACTTCCCTTTTCAGTGTATTCTCTCTATTTTGCCATTATTACAAGTTCTTTTATTTTCATACTGTTAATTAAAACAAATCAGTATTATTTTTCAAATAGGCACTACCATTTTGAATAACAGATTAAAACTACACAATGAAAGTTCAGTTCAGTAAAGTCCATTCTTCTAAGCAAAACAAAATTAATGTCTTCAAAAGGCCCCACCTACTCTTGTGGTTAAGGTACAGGCGCACAGGTCTTTTACTTTGCTCATTTTATTTCCTATACCAGTAATAAAGATTTGAATTCGTAAAAAACTAATGCTTCTCTTTTTTTCTTCGACTGCAGGAGGGGCTGGGCTTGGAACAAGGCAATAGGCTTTTGTTACCTGTCTGATAAATTATTATTAACAGCATACACAAAGGAACAGGTTTATCATAGCTGGTTCTACTTCATGGAATCTACATACCTAAATAATATACTGATGCATGTGCCAACTTATTTACATAACTTCCACTGAATCTCAATTAACACAGAATTTTTATCTCATGTCTTTTTATATAAAATGTGGTACGCATGATCAAACAGCTCACCTTAAACATGGGAAAAGAGTCTTGTTGTTTTGTTGTTTAAAAGTGATGGAAGCTCCCAGCAGGGAAGCAACAGTTCTGCACTAGGAAGGTGTTCAGTGTTGAAGGCTGGATCCTGGATTTGTTGTTGGCCTGAGGTACAACTTAAAAAGGATAATTGTTCACATATTTGAAAAGGTACTTGTAATGTGTTCCTGCTAGGTGGTGCAGTTCATTTCAACTATATCAGAAACTGAGAACAAAGCTTTCTCTATTTTTCTTTGAGGTCAAAAAATTGGCTAAGAATCGTCTTCTCTGCACATATGTTAATACTGCCATATGTTACTTCTATTTACACGCTGGGGTAGCCTTCTCCCATATTACACAAGGTCGATCTGGAATGACAGGAAACCAGTCCACTCCAAAAGTCTGAAAGGATGATAACATAGAAGAAAATAAGGTTACTAATGCATTAAATAATATTTAATAGCAAAAATTCCTGACAAAACTTCTGGCTAACAATTTAACACAGGCCTCAAAGCTTAAATTTAATTTTCATTTTCTATGTCTACTCTCACTGCATTTTACTTTCTTAAGTTAAAGCCCTCCTCTGAAAAATTCGATTACACTATTTAAAAAGAAAGCACTTGTTGGTAAATATGGACATGAAGTGATGGGACACAGATTCACAAAATGGTGCAGCTACAAATTCCAAGGGCAGGACTTTTTTCTTTCTCATATGAAAACTTCAAAACATGGACCTATTACAGTTTAGACTCCTGGCTAATAAAGTTACAATATTTTTCTTGGTTATAGGTTAGTTTGTGGGAATGTTACCTCCCTAGCCTACATTATAATATCCTTGCCTCACCAACACAGGTATACACAGCAACGGTGTGGCCTATAGGTCTGTGTTATATGTATGTGTACCTACTGCATGTTCAGATAAGAAAGACTCCTAAAATTAAAAATTACGTGAGAAAATATTGCCACATGCCACAAGAGCCATTCATGATACACAGCTAGGGCCTACCGCACTAATCAAAATTGGGGTGAAGCATTTTCCCTTTAATATTGTCCTAGCCTACTGCTGGGTTTAGGACACAGTAATTGTAAACCAAGTTAAGGCTATTGAAAACAAATTCCTCTAGTCATTCACCCTTCAAGTTACAAATATCTAACTCCTAAACAGCTTCACTTTTGTTTAGAATCTTTCGGTCATTGTCACGACGTCAGGTTATATAAGCCTAACGTTAACACTTTTTTACTGTGTCGGCGGCGAACAACCGACAAGCTCCAGGCTTATTAATCTAATTAAAAGTTCGATTCTGTAAAACACATTTTTCTCTAAAAGTAAAAACATTCACATCATTCACCACCATACTATACTATTACTTGCTTCGCAAATCAACTAGGGAGGATTTCGAAACAAACGTTTTACCTGTATTAAAAACTTGCTGTCACCGTACAGGAATGCTGTCACCGTACAGGAATGGCGGCAATTCGTATATACGGCCGGTGTATTACACTATTACAACACAGTACACAGAACTCGTGCATCACCAGCACTAATTTAGACACAAAGTATATAGTCAGTAGGGCATACCTCAAAAAAGGCTTTAAAAATGGGATTCCGTGCAACACAAACGGGGATTAACTCAAAATCCGCCCAGTTGTACTTTACAACATAAATTTTCATATTTTGATTTTCCCCACGTTTAAAAGTTGCACACTGTTGACTTTATGGACAAAATGGCCGCCATAGTCCAATAGACTACTGTACTGAAGGAAAAATATATGTTACGAACACATTCAAGCTACAAACAAGCAGATTTTGGTCCAGAATACCTCGCAATCTTTTCTCACTCACACATGACCTATTTCTGCAAACACTGACCACTCCCAGGGTCAGGGAAAAGGCATAAACATAAATAGAGGGCGCTACCCAAATTAAAGCAATACAGAGAATAATGTACACAATAGCTCCAGTGTAAACTATGTTTTCATTCTGACCTTTACCTGGCAGGTCCGTGGAACCACTACAGAAGGGTTTAAACGAATTCAGTAGAATTATGCATGTAAGTCAATGGTCTCCTGGGGTCAGACCCCCCCTCTCCTTTGCAAAATTTGTGTGTAACAAAAGAATCTTATGTGAAAACTGTGCAATATTTTGTCAAGTCTTTGTTCTGGCATTTGCACATTTATTTTCCTTTTAGATTTTAAGTTGGTTTCCTCGGGACATGAAAAACCTAAGGTGTCTTGGAGAGTGGTCCTGTGAGAAACCCCCTCCTAACATTTGCGTATAACATACAACTAGACACCTCAAGTAATTGGGGTGAAAATATGATAATTTCATTAAAATATGTTCACTAATATGGGTAAACTTATTGTTTTTGCTACTGGTAAGGGGTGTTACTGTAAAGGGTTCAAGGGGGTTAGGGCCCAGAACCCCTCCCCGAATTTGCAAACTGATATAGAATCAGGGGTTCTCATGCAAGGCAGTGCTAATTTTACAGAATCACAACTTTGCAGAGGAAAACTGCAATATTTTTATGCTCTGATGGGTTTACAGTTACACAGGGAACTTTTCATTTTGTAATTCGCCAAAGATTTTACATGAAATGGTTGGGTTACATTCTGTTAAAACACTTTTTTCTTCTAGAAGGAAGGTTTAGATTTAAAGGTTATAAGCACGGAAAGGAACTCAACATATACTTCTCGCTTTCTTTCAACTATCAATCAAAGAAAACAGTGTTTTTTTTTTTTATCATGAGGCAATAATGGAAATTATGGGGTCTACCCGTCTGTACAATAAGTATATATGAGCACGAGCCCCCCTTCCCACAAACCATGGCTTGTTGCTAGGAAAATGGTAATGTTAGTCTCTTACTAAAACAAAAAGAACTTTAATAGAAACCACAGTTGACCAACCTTTGTTTTAACATCTTTCCCCCTCCCCCAACTCAAATGCACAATACTTATGTACTGTAATTCCTGCAGTTTTGAAGGGAAGCTTAAAACTACTAATATTCATATTCAAACGAGATGTCTTAGTTTCAGGTTAGTGGGTCAAAGCAGAATGGAATACTAGCAATGTTGTAAACGTAGGCGTATAGGGTGGAGGGGGGGGGGGGTGGGGGCTGCAGCCCTGTTCCTGCTGGGAAATTACTATTTTCAGACAAAACAGTTGTATTTTTCTGGCATGGGTGATTAAAATTTTGGGTAAAAGCCTAAAAGGGCTCTACCCCTCCAAATAAATGTGGCCTAGTACACCTATATGGTGGAAAGTAACGGAAAGAATGTTCTTACAGGTACCAAGGAATGTGGATACATCCCGTAAGTCTTTTATATTCAAGATTTCTGCCCGCAGTCACACACTCTGACAAGAGAGTTGCTGTTTAGGCTCCTGCCAAATACACAAGATAGGCGTTAGTATATTTCCACCCCCGTTACAATTCAGCAGCTACAACAGGAAAGGGATATTAAAAAGGCATAATGACAGTGTTCTCTACTAGCTGTTTTGTTAGGGTGACCTACCCGGACAAAATCTGCAGAGGTTTTTTAGCCGACGGACAAAAAATGTGCCACCCGGACAAAAAGTTCAGCCACCCAGACAAAAATTATCTATTTGAAATCTCGAAACAGAGAAGACAGCAATCTCAATGTGGACATTGAGCAATGATAACCACAAATGTTCCTAGTCATCAGAGAAAAGTATAATTACAAGCATCACTGATTTTAACCAACATTTTCCAAAGAGAGGTGCTCCCTCTCTTTAGACTCCTTGTCAAGACAGTGATCACTGTTTACCTTCAACCTTTGGAGCACCCGGACAAAATTTCAACCTGTGGAGAACACTGAATTGTCACTTTGACAACTCTCTGGTTAGTCAGTATATCAACTTACATCACCACCACACGACTGGAATTTAGTAAAATACACAATGTAGCATATACTACACTAGTCCTCACTCAGTCCCTACACACTAACCTCCATTGTCACTTGCTCCGTGTATTATTCAGAACGTAGTATAATGGAGCAGTATCATATTAGTATAGGCACTGATTGAGAGCTAATACTACACAGATAAGACCCCTAGCTTCATTGAAAAGAGGGAGGAGATTGAATTTAAGGACACACGTTCACATGTAAAATGCTGCACTCCTATGTTTTGAAGCCCATGCACAGCAAACATGCCTGACTGCAATTCTTTAATGACCGCATGTAACTCTGTGTGTTGGTTCAGTTCAAGTTAGCAGTCACCCAATCCATTATTCACACAGTGCACTTTTGATAATTTAGACAACCCCAGGAACCACATGAAGAATTTTAAATTCTGAGAATAGGGGCAAGGTGGGCCACCCTGTGAGGCAGAGTAGAGCACTGACTTCAAGTATTGCTGCACCATTGTGGGACTACTACGGTCGCAACACAATTTATTGATTGCACACTCTATGGTCAGGCTAGCATGTTAATTTTCATCCGGCTAGCCGATTAGTTTACAAATTAAAAATTTTAAAGAGGAACAGATATACGTATCTTCGCTAGTCTGATTCTGTGATGAACGTTTTTTTCCGCTCAATTTTACCTTTGTCACAAAACCGCCGATAACAATCTCGGTGGTACCCGATGTTTCGTGCAACGGGTACGTGTGAAAACAACTGGAGGCGTTCTTCGATGTTGTCGAAGTCTAAACACAGACTCGTAGCCGTACTGTCGACAATTTCGGCTTCAGGGCAGTTGAAGTGTTTCCATTGTGCCCTATAACTAACAAACGTTTCCTAAGATGCTTTTGCGAGTGTTTTAAAGTTCGTTGTTGCACTGGAAACAATGCGCATGGCACAAAACTCCGGATTTTCACCGGGTTCAGCGTTTGGCATGGGGGCTGCCATTTTGTCGTCTGCCTCTTCTGTGTAACTAGGACGCTACTGCCTTGTCATTGGTCAGTCTCCTCCTCCCCTGATACGTGATTGGCTGGTGACCAAACGATCGTAGTAGATTTAAGATGAAACTTTGGCATTGTTTTTGCCTCTTTTTCGTTGCTGCGCACTTTTTTAACTTGGGGAAAAGTCATTTCGTGATGAGAAAACTATAATCTTCCTTTCTGGGTTGTTCCCCAGTAATCCCCTTTTGTGTTTCACGAAACAGCAGAAAAAACAGGTTCGCCCGACTAACTAATACAGGAATGTGCGCACAACAAACTCTTGTTATGATTCTGCAGGTGGGCCGGGCCTGTGTCGACTGTGCGTGGTTTAATTGGTTAATAAGACGTTGTTTTGGTGACGCAACGTATCTCGAACACGTCATTGGATGATATGGTCTTCTTCTTTTGTGGGTAGTTATCAGGAGCAGACTTTATTCCGTTTCCTTGAGAAACATTGGGATAACCCACACTGGGAAACATGGATTCCTCACCGAACGGGTGAAAGGTTTCCTATTTTTTCAGAGTGTACACTGGACACATTCCAGGAAACATGTGTTGACAGAAGTTAGCAAAGCAGCCTTTGTATGAAAATGTTAGGCTACCAATGTGCTCAACAAACACAAGCGGCAACTGTTCAGCAACATATGTCCAACAATTCTGATCGGTAAATTGTGTGAACGCTCTGATCAATTAAAATCAAATTTGAATCAGCTGATTGACCACCTGATCTTTCTTCCTTAAATTGTGGTTTGCCTTGATCATTATATTTCATAAATGTGTTGGGTTATGAGTCAAAAAGGAGCAAAAAGGATATTTTTGACACTTTCCGTTGCAGACAATAAGCGATTTTGGTAATTCATCATCCAAATCGTCGGGATAAACAAACCAATCCCGCGCCTACAACACGTATTCCCAGATTTGAATTAACACGCAAATTTCCTGAAATCCGTCTTTCTTTCATGACACGAGGAGGAATATTAAGCGGATTTTGTAAAGTGAATTGCGTCTATGTTCCCTTTTTGGTGTAAAATTTGCATTTCAATCCACCCTTTTGTGTGGGTTATTGTCGCAGGGAGTTATTCAAGAAAGGACCCAACCAGTGGCCCCCAGGCGGTCTCCTTGACCTATCACTATTTTCGCATTTTCCTTCGTTATCATGACTTGGTTAGGGACTGTGTTTCATTGGAAAAACCTCCTTCATGCATCCCCGTAGGGGAACTTTAGCCGTCTCGCCTGAAAAGCACTCGAGCCAAAATGAATGTAAAAAGCAAAATACGTAGTTCTAAAAAGGTGGAAAACCGGAAAACATTTTTGGAATTCCATTTCGCTTCGCAACCCCGACCCCGTTAAATCCTTCCCATATTTTACTTGCAAACCCCAGTCTCATCGTGGCGAGGGAAATCCAAAAAATAAAATAAAAAAATAAAAAATAAATAGAGGGGGTAAATGAAAAGGTCAAACTGAACGGTGTTGATGTAACTAGTGTTGAGGCTTGCACGGACGTGAAACGGTTTTGTTGTCGTTTCATTTAACAACAAGTGCAAATATTGTTGCAGATTCGCCCAAAACACATCTTCTCCTTGCTGGACACTTAATGTTCCTTCCAAAATCATGCTATCCCGATCATTTTACTTGCGTTGCAGCATGTGTCTATTGTACACAGGGTCAAACTTTTGTTTCCAGTTGTGTCGGCAAAATGTGTCCACGTATGGGTCTGGCGATTTGTCTAGTGTATGCAAACCCATGGTATATGTATTTGCCACATCAGAAAGAGCGATACGTAGTTTTTGGTGGTTAAATACCATTTGGGATCGCCAGAGGTAAAACACCAAAAACCTTGTAAACGCGAAATCTCAAGATAAGAATTACCAACCTTTTCATATTTGATGTATAGATTTGCCATATTGAGTGAAAGAATCCTTCTTTGTTGGTAGAGATTATCAAAGGTCATGTGAGTTCACCTTAGGTAAACGTAAGAAAACTTCGTCAATGGCTTGTTAACACAATATCCCAAGATAAAAAAAATTGCTTGAATTTCATGTATTGATTTGTCATGTTAAGAGATAAAACCCCTAGGGTAGAGGCGCCAGTATTCAACCCCCTAAGATAGAATTCCATATTTTTCAGTGAAGTAAGGCTCCATCCCACATGAAATTATCCCAAAGATGAAAAGAACTTCTCAGCTTTATTGTCATCCACCTTTGTGTAACTGATTTGCGGATAGATACCTTTTGGAGATATTTGTATGCGAGAATTAGAGGAATTTCTGTGAAAATAGCTATTCTTAAAGGTTCATGTAAAGCAAGATGGTTAAAATCAAAGGAACGTAATTTTCTGTCATCCATTTAAAAATGACTGGTTTAAAAATAATGAAATGTCAAGGCTGATATTTCATCATTATAGCAATTTATAAACAAACTTTAAGACCGTCGTGAAATTACGGAAAATTTGAACGGAGATTGAAAAGGGGTGAATACTGGTCACGAAATCTTTATCTGCTACCAATATTCAACCCCCAGGTACATTTGTGGAACCAAAGATGTTGTGAATAAAGTCCATTAGGATTTTCTGGTCATTTCTCAAAGAAGTCACTAATGTTAAGTCATTTAGCAAAGTTCAGTAAAAATATTCTTGGTCTTTTAGAAAATACTATAGAATCAATAATTTGCACTGAAATGTGTGTTATTTGCCCCTGTGACCTAATAAAACAAACGTACATAACAGCCAGGTGAAATTTCCCTCTAAACTGTTGTTCAAGAATCAAATACTGAACAAAAGCAAGGAAGGTAATTTATATTTCCTTCCTATTAACATTTTATCTGAATTGGACTTAATTAAATATTTTTTGGTGGTATAATGGTCGCGGGGTTGAATACTGGTCCCCCAAATTGAATACTAGTGACAGGGGGTTGAATACTGGGTAGACAAATCCAAACTTTTAAGGTGAGCTATTCCTGAAGGAAAAGACTAAATCCAATATTTTTTGATGGTAATATGTTAGCCATCATAATATCTAACAAAAACATTTTGAGCCATATGATTCCACTTTACATGGAAGGAAAAATTTCAAGAAGTTCCTTAAAGTGCTGTATACTGGTACCTCTACCTTAATGGTTTTGGAAAAGATCGTAGGTCATTTGAGGTCGCAAGAGGTTAAACTGTGAAGATCTCTTGTATGGCTTGTAAATACGATATCTCAAGATCAGAATGATGGACTCTTTTCTAATTTGATTAATACATTTCAAATTCGTGATAGGAAAACCCTATTGTTTTTGGAGGTAATCAAGTCGTTTGAGGTTACGTACCAGAGGTAATGGTTTGTAAACAGGATTAGAGGCACAATCTAACTGTTGTCAAATCACAATGGGTCAACATGTCATCGGACACAACCAGGGGTCAACAAAATTCGAATTATTAACACGATATATTAACCCTTTACCGTTGTTTGGGTCCTTTTGGACCCATGCGGAGAGCTCGGCTGTCACACATCTTTACTGTTTCACGCGGAGCTCGAAACTGCGAGTAGCTACCCGAAAATTCGGCCACAACAGCGAGAGAGAGACAATAGTTTAAGGTCACGGAGTCAATGGCCTACGGAAGCCGATGCGGAGCGGGCTACGTCCGCCTTTCCGCCCACTCCCGATCCGCGCAAATATGCCCCGATCGGAGCACAACGGTAAAGGGTTAAGGTAACAAACTTACACTGATTTCATTGTTAAGATGTGGATACATTATGGGAAGAGAGAGCGAGAGAGAACATTATTGTTTTTGGTAGAGGCCCGAAGCTCGTCTGCGATCACTGGTGGATCAAATAGTCAAATCCAGGAGAAGTGTGTATAGACCAGGCGGAGAAGGGGAAGGGGGGGGGGGTATCGTCACCCGATAGCGAAATTTATGAGACCAAGTGGATCTGGTCAAATTTCGGTTGCTGATTCCGAAAATCGAGGGTTTACGGGCCATATCCGGGCTTTTCTGCGCCATTTTGACGTTTAAGTTCAAAGGGCGCCCTCTATTTATCAAAAATCTCGTTTTCTCTATATATTTTCTGTCCAGTCATAAACTTGGTTCTTATATTCTGTAAATATAATGTCAACTGATAAATACGGGGAAATATAAGTAGTCATATTAATATGCTAATTAAATAAGGTTAAAGGTCAAGTTATTATGTTAGCGGAGAAATAGGCCGAGGGTTTGAGTCATGGGAAATTACATCAAAATAGACCTGTCTTACACCCTACAAACACAATAGATACTCATTTTAGAGCAAGCGGCAGGGTTGGCACTATCTGACTACCCCCTGCCTCTCCACCTGGGAACGATGGACCCTTTTTGAAGAATTAAATTGTATAAGTGCAATACCGACAACTAGGGTTGTGTTGGTCATCGCAAGATCGTGGTTTGTAAGTTGACTTCTCTCTCCAGTTATTAATTATATACACTATATACCATTGTAGTTATGGGGAACAAATATAGTACGTGTTGTCCAATCAAGGCTGGACATAAATTGCATGAAATCATTTTGGAGAGAACATTTAAAGTAATTTCATTTGCCGAGTCTTAATTGGCACGTTTCGAAGAATCGGTCCCCACTCTGTGGCATAGGGAGGAATATGTGCATTCACATGGATGTGCACGAAGGCGTGATCGAGGGAATAGCTCAACTGCCTGTGGGCTTAGCATAGGCTCAGGAGCGAATTTTTAAGTGCGCGACTATTCATTTAGATGGGTCATTTGCTAGGATAATGTTACCTGGAGCCGGAAGTTCGGATTTACTTGGGAAATCTCGACCCCTTGTGCGACAAATGATATTACCACCTCGGATAGCATTGTAACGGGAAATATATGAAAAAAAAAATAAATATAAAAATTCGCAAGATATATGCTTTCAAATTATAACATGTGCAATTTATGTCATAGCCTTCAATTTGTTATCCGCCTCACTAAAGTCCCCCATGGAAAAATCCAACTGCCATCTGTTCCCCCTTTTTAGTCAAATTCAAGCGACACAAGTGACATTTTGAAGGAGACTAAAATGCCCTTGGCAGAAATTTGGGCATACGTGTATGGAGGGGGAGAGGGCTATAGACAGGTCTCGAACATCTTCCCACCTACGTTGCCTGCTCAATCGGCAGATTTGGAGAAGACTTGAACGAAAGGGAGGGAAGTGGAGTGGAGATCACCCATGCATTTTTATGCAATTCTACCCCAAAAGCCTAGGTAAGTAATGCGTCAATAATGTTGGTTTTTAAGGTGCAATTGTGATAGAATATCTCATGGATTTATTTCAAAGGTCAGTCTTATGCACTCTTAAAAAGTTGGTTAAAAACATTCACCAACACTGGTCACGTATGTCAAATACCTGAAATTGGTTAAAGTTTACCCAATAATTGTTGATTAATGGGTTATCCAAGATGTTTTTTACCACTTAATTGGGTAACCAGCCTGTGTGGTAACCAAATAAATTACAAATATTGGGGAAAACTTAACCAATTTCAGGTATTTGACATACGTGACCAGTGTTGGTGAATGTTTTTAACCAACTTTCTAAGAGTGTGTGTATTTCATATGACGCATAGGAGTTTGAGACGAGTTCCAGAAAAAACCGTAATTTAGTGAACAAATTCCAAATTTTGGGTAGCGAAAAGTAAGTTATGGTCAGAAGTCCATCAGAGTAAACTTGAAGCCAAAGTTGAAGAAGTAGCCTATGAAACATGTTTACATCAATCTTTAAATGCTTGACATATTAATTTCCTACCCAAACATGAGATGATGGAGTAAAAGTTCATTTGACCTTTCTTTCAGTGACCAAACAGAATACTTGGCTTTCATGGAACAATGGCAGAAAGTACCACAAGGGCCAAGCAAACTGCAAAAGTGATTGATACTTAGCTAAACGTGGCAGTTTGTATACATACATTATATATATTTCCCGGAACAAGGCTATCCGAAGTAGTAATCACTGTCCCACAAGGGATCGAGGTTTCCCAAGTAAATTCGAACTTCCGGCCCCAGGTAACACCACCCCTGAAAATGAGCCACTTAGATGAATAGCCGCGCACTTAAAAATTCTCTCTTGAGCCTATTCTGAACCCACGTACCGGGCAGTTGAGCAATTCCTCGATTACACATTCATACAGATCCACTGTGAATGGCACTTTTATGCACATATTCCTCTCTATGCCATAGAGCGGGAACCGATTCTGAGAACCGTGCCGACTAAGGCTCGGTAAATGAAATCGCTTTAATGTTCTCTCCGAAAGATGTCATAGAATATATGTCAAGGATTGATTGGACAACCACATCGAAAGTTTTTTACAAAAACGATCATTTGCTCTTTTTATACCAAAATTTCTAATTATGCTTCGAAATGATATGTCTAGGTGAAAGCAACCTATGAAACACCAATTTTCATTCGAAATACATGATTTTTGACGATTTCAAAATTTTGTGATGTCATAATTTTGGGGAATTTCCCCCAAATAAAGCGTCATTTTATGTCACACAAACGCAAAAAATTGTATGTTTCGTATATGATTAATAACTGGAGAAAGAAGTCAACTTACACTTAACCACGATCGTGCGATGACCAACACAACCCTAGTTGTCGGCATTACACTTATGCAACTTAAGTCCTCAAAGGGGGTCCATTGTTCCCAGATGAGGAAGAGGGAGGGGTCGTCAGATAGCGCCACCCCCGTCGCTTGCTCTAAAATGAGTATCTATGGTGTCTGTAGGGTGTAAGGCAGGTCTATTTTGATGTAATTTCCCATGACTCAAACCCTCGGCCTATTTCTCCGCTAACATTATAACTTGACCTTTAACCTAATCTAATTAGCATATTAATATGAATACTAATATTTCCCCGTATTTATCAGTTGACATTATATTTACAGAATATAAGAACCAAATCTCACATCAGTAATTGACTGGACGGTAAATATATGGAGAAAACGAGATTTTCGATAAATAGAGGGCCCCCTTGAACTTTAAACGTCAAAATGGCGCAGAAAAGCCCTGATATGGCCCGTATACCCTTGATTTTCGGAATCAGCGACCGAAATTTGACCAAATCCAAATTTCGCTTTCGGGTGACGATACCCCCTTCTCCGCCTGGTCTAGTATAGATGGGTATAGATTTATACACTTAAATATTTTGTATACGGATGCATTATGGATCAAGTAAAACACTATTATGCAGAGAGTTAAGATCCTCTTGAGTCACCATAAAGAATTAGCCAAACGTCTAACAATGTCCAACATCGTCATTTGCGGTCACCAGAGGTCAAGAAGTAAATTTCCTAAAGATTTTCATCTTGAGTCCCTATAAGTCAAAATCTTGAATTTCCAAAATTTCCCAAGTTCGCCGTCTGCGATCGCTGGAAGTTAGGATGCAAACTCATAGGTGGGTGGGTATAGGGTCAAGGGGTACCTGACCCCCAATAATTTTTTTATTAGATTTTTGGGCATACCCCACCTTAACCGAATGTTGCAAAATAAACTTTTCAAAAGTAATGGAACAAATTTTAGTTGCTTTTATTACTTTTCGGCTATTCTTTAGCTCAATTATTACTTTTCAGGGTGCAAAAGTTCCAAAGCTAAGGGGTGCTTTGCCCCCTGGACCCCCTCATGAACGATAACGTGTACGAGAGTTTATTTTCGCCCTTCAAACAGTTGAAACAAAACCTTTTGCAAGCTATATTTCTTTTCCATATTATCTTTCTTATTCTCAAATCAGGACCTTTTAAACATACTGAGCGAGGGGCATGTCCCCAGTCGCTTTATTGGCCTCAATGATACACATTTGCCCCAGTAATAATGTCCCATTTAGGATTATAAGTTATACCCATGCAAAGGTACTTTTTTGCTCCCATTAAGTCCCCTAAAAAGCATAAAATTGTTAGAGTTTCCGGGGCCGTGATGCGGGCCCCTGGACCCCACGCATATTGCCTTGGGATTTTATGTAGAACTTCCTATTGATTAAATACCCCTAACACTTTGGATCTCTTACAATGCCCTGTCTCAAATGATCAATCACCTGTTCAATTTTGAGTGTCTTCAACATTTTGGCTTTGCCCCCTAAAATTTCTGCAAAGTATGTTTCTCCTTAATCAAATGCCATTGTAGTTCCCGATTCCATTCTCGTCCCTTACCTCACCCCACTCCTGAATTAAAATCATAGCAGTGGCGTAGCCAGGGATGGGGGCCTGGGGGACTAGGTCCCCAGATTTTCTTCAGGTCTCCCCAGATTTTTTGCGTCCTGATAAAGTAATTGAGAAAAATAAAATGTTTGAACGGAAATAAACAAGGCAATCATACACTGAAGATCATTCTTGCAAGACCATTGCTATACTTAATTATACATAAAATATACCGTTAGGGTAAGGTACTGCCTTCGAATAATTCTTCCCTTCCATCCTTAACAAGTAGGCCTATGCCGTGCCCCACTCTTGCCCATGACAAGTGCCACTGTAGAACGATTTTTTCGACAAGTTCTCTTTTTACTAGTGGACACTGACATATGCATCGGGGCGGGCTTGTAAAATGTCCACAAGGTCCGGATTTCATGTGTTTCCCACATGATCCATACTTCTGCTTTGCGGTTTAAATATTTTGAGAGATTTACCCGTAGTATTTTTATTTTAACTACGTAATGTACCGATAACTAAGCAAATACTGAACCATTTTGCATCTAAACACCACTGAAAACCGGAAAACGTTTCTTTGGCAGTATGTATGTCACTTGTAAAATCTCTACAAAGACTAAAAATGAGCATTTTGAAATTTTTCATGCTCCCCAAAAGGGAAAATCCTAAAACGTAGGCCTATAATCAGTTCAAAAGTTTTGCCATTTTGCAACTAGGAAATCTAACGCAAAGAAATTTTTTCAGAGTGGGACACAACGACTTTTGGTTTCAACTATTAAAACTGAAACCCATTTAAATATTGCCGTATTTGCGATCTACGTCCTCCTGAAGTTTAGAGTTTTTCCCAAAGGAAAGAAAGATACCGGTTCCCTGTGGTCTCATCCCCCAGGCCACAGGTCAGAAATGCCCTATTTTGGGGTCCCTTAAAAGTGTATGTTTTACCATTTTTCATAGATTGAGTTTTTCAGTGGCGTAATCAGACCTGACAGTCCGGAGGGAATAGTATAGAGGTTTCCCGATTTTTGGTTCCTTGTGTAACAAAGGAACCTATGCAGTCACCTTGGCGTATGTATGTGTGTGTGTGTGTGTGTGTACGTGTGTGTGTGTGTGTATGTGACGGATTGGAATGCGAGGTATGTGGTGCGATAACTCAATAATCAAGTGATCAATTTTTTTTAAAACTTGGTATGTATGTAGATGTTGTGGAGTAGATGTGCCCTATCGTTTTTGGTGGAGGTCAAAGGTCACTGGTGATCACCAGAGGCCAAAAACTGAATTTCTGTTAGTAGCTGTAACTCAGTATCCGTTGTTCAAGCAGTGGCATCATTTTAGGATAAGTTAGATTGGTAGGAGGTGAAAATGTTGGTACATTAACCAAAATAATTGGAAAGGGTCAAAAGGTCAAAAAGTAATGTTTTATTGATATCTTGCCACTGAAACATTTTAGAGGGGTGGTGTAATGGAGATTTGTGTTCGTCTAAGTGAAATGCACGTGATGACCCCCCTTGACCTCACTTGACCTCATTTGACCTTTTGACCTTTGTGACTTTTTTGTGACGTCAAGATTTGTCTTGATCAGACGAACCAAAAAGGCTATTACACTACCCTCCTACAATGTTCGTTACTTGAGTTACTGACATTTAAATGACAGGCTAGTGTGTACATGTAGGTCATATGTAGGCCTATTGCAATGCCAGGTATGCGGTGCAATTACTCAATAACCAAGTAACATAGTGGAAATAATGGAAAGTTGTGTTTGTCTAAGTAAAGTGCACGTGAAGACTCTTTGGGTCTTTGTTCAATTGGTTTAGAAGTACAGCTGAAGTTTAATGCCTTTAGACAAATGCAATGTATAAAAGAAAAGAAGAATTATAACCCCCTCTCAGTCTAAAAGCAGTTTAGTTAACAATCAGGACAGTAATGCAATTATTATTAAAAACAACCTTTTCCTCACATACAGTATGGAATAAAGTTATTCACAGTGCAAGCTAAGATTCCAATTTCAATAGTAAAATATGAAAGCAGTTTCTCTTCTTTACCTCTGCTTTTACCCTAGGGACTACAATGCTGTTTCTAACACCCTCTTTAGGTTAAAAGGTCAAGTTGAAAGTCATTTATTAGATTCTACAGAGCTATGTTTGTTTCTTGGTCTTCTAGCCAAATTGTGAAGAAGTAATTGGTGGTAATAAATCACCATCGGGCTGCCTTTAGTAGCAGAATTGTGGGCTTTTCCTTGTTTTTGCTTTTCAGGCAAACACATTGGGTAGTCTAAAGGACAACCATGACATAATTTCTAGTCATCCATCATAAATTTTGGTGGTCAGGAATGACCAGATGACTGTTAAATTTCTTTGGTGCAGAAGAGACTGTGTTTATTTAAAATCAGTTTCGATCTACTTTGACTGTATTTGACCTTTGTGACTTCTTTTTAAGGTCTGGATTTGAATTGTTGAGATTGACCAAAAAGGCAATTAACTAACCTCCTATACTACCCCAAACTCAAGTAAATGACATTTTAGTGAAAGGTGATGAATGTATTTGTCGCATGGAAGTGGGCAGTGTGCAGTGTGATAATTTGAAAAGTTTAGTGTTCCATTTCTCTCAAACGGCAAGTGCTTGTATGATTTTGAAATTTAATGTGCCCCTATGTTTGTGGGTGATGGCCAAAAGTCATTGGGGTTAAAGGTGCAAATTATGCCTTACCTTGGGACTACCTTAATACAATATCATCTTTAATGCAAGGAACCATAGTGCCCTTGGGCTCTTGTTTATAGTTGAGCTGCACTGATACAAATTTCTGTAAATTTACAGACTCTTTTAAGATAAACTTTTTGTATTTTATTTTAATAGAAATTTTCTGTATCTTTACAGACACTTTGTATTGCTACAATAAACAAAGGTTGTTTAACATGTATTTTCTGTTTATTTGAAAAAACATTTCTGTTTGCGTTTTTAACCAAATTTTACCACTTTGTAAAAATTTTCTGTAAATTTACAGAACTTTTAACAGTATTTTGTATTTTTCTGATTTCACATAAATATACTGTCATTTAACAAACATTCATTTTGTTTTTAAGCTAAAAAAGAAACAAAAACAGGACCAAACAAACAAATAAGAAATAGCCAGAAAAGTTTCAGTTAAAAAATAAAACACTTTTTGGTAAATTTATGGCCCTTTTTGAAAATTAACTTACATTTATTATAAAAGCATACTTTGTTATTATGTTCTTAGATATACATATCACACAACTGGTGTTTTGTCACACATTTTCATGTAAAAAGAAATTGTAAGGCCCTAATTTCAGAGCTCTGACAATTGGTATACCGATGTCAACTCATCGCCACAGGCGCTCATGCACTTGATCGGAGCATATTAAAATCGTTTCACAAATTTAGTTGAAAGAGTACGTAAATTTACCACTTTATGACGTAAATCTCATTTTGCATAAATGGGTGGAGCTTATTTTGTAGACATTTTTGTAGACATTTTCCTGACAAAATGATTGCTGTGCATGCTTTGAATAATATCTTCTTTGGCGTTTTTTAATCAGGAAGTGATAAACTTATTGTTTACCTTGTCTGAAAATGTTTGCAACCAATGTATTTGCATTCTTTGTCATATTTATTTTTAAAAACAATTATTATATTGCACAAAAAAGGTGACTTTCCAATTACAAAGTTTCTAGAGAAAGCAGTCTACCTGACAACAATAAGACAACAAAGCATCCTCAATGTGTTTTGATTGAAAACAACTTCGTAACGACACAATACGTTGATAGCAAATACCTGATCTTATGGTGAAGTGCCTATAGCGTAATAACATATAAAAGGTAAAAGAGCAATATTATAATAAATATGTAAAGGCCGGGAATGAAAACAGTAGGCTGTAAATTCACATAAAATTAAGGTTAACAAAACAGAACAATTATGTAATTCGGTTTTACAGTAGATTTTTGTAAACTAATTTACATGCAATAACTGTAAAGAAAAAACAAACCCTTAATGTTTTTTCATGATTACAGTCTGGCTGTAAAAAAGATTATTTGGTTGGAAAAAAAATGTGCCATAAAAATTATGTAAATTTACAGAAAATTTTTTTAACAGTGTTGGTAAGTTTGTGGGTGTCTTAGGGCCTTAAGGGAAGTGTTGAGGGGGAGGGTGGCAATTTTGGACCATGCAACCCCCTACCCCATTGACCAAACGGTACATTTTTATGCTAAATTGTTTTGCTTTTTCTACGAGCAAGAACAACTTTTCTTTAAATAAATCTGATTTTTTTCTTAAGTGTGAACACAACTGTACACTGTTAAAAATTTCTCTGTAAATTTACATAATTTTTATGGCAAAATTTTTTTCCAACCAAATAATGTTTTTTTTACAGCCAGACTGTAATCATGAAAAAACATTAAGTGTTTGTTTTTTCTTTCTCAGTTTTTGCATGTAAATTAGTTTACAAATGTCTACTGTAAAATCGAATTACAGAATTGTTCTGTTTTTTTTTTTTTTACCTTAATTTTATGTGAATATACAGCCTACTGTTTTCATTCTCGGCGTTTTAATATTTATTATAATATCGCTTTTTTTCCTTTCATATGTTATTACGTAACATACACTTTACCATTACGTAGATCAGGTATTTGCTTATCAACGTAATGTGTCGTTACGAGGTTGTTTTCAATCAAAACACAATGAGGATGCTTTGTTGTCATATTGTTGTCAAGCAGACTGCTATCTCTAGGAACTTTGTAATTGGAAAGTCACATTTTTTGTACAATGTAATAATTGTTTTTAAAATAAATATGACAAAGAATGCAAATACATTGGTTGCAAACATTTCCAGACAAGGTAAACAATAAGTTTATCACTTCCTGATTAAAAAACGCCAAAAAAGATATTATTCAAAGCAACAGCAATCCTTTTGTTAGGAAAATGCCTACAAAATAAGCTCCACCCATTTATGCAAAATGAGATATACGTCATAAAGTTGTAAATTTACAGACTCTTTCAAGTAAATTTGTGAAACGTTTTTAATTCGATCAAGTGCATAAGCGCCTGTGGCGATGAGTTGACATCAGTATACCAATTGTCAGTGCTCTGAAATTTCTTTTTACTTAAAAATGTGTGACAAAACACCAGTTGTATGATATTTATAACTAAGAACGTAATAACTAAGTATGCTTTTATAATAAATGTAAGTGAATTTTCAAATAGGGCCATAAATTTGCCAAAAATGTTTTCTTTTTTAACTGAAACTTCGCAGAACGATGCATGTTATATATTGAAAATTTTCTGGCTATTTCTTATTTGTTTGTTTGTTTGGGCTTATTTTTGTTTCTTTTTCAGCTTAAAAACAAAATGAATGTTTGTTAAATGACAGTATATTTATGTGAAATCAGAAAAATACAAAATACTGTTAAAATTTCTGTAAATTTACAGAAAAAGTTTTACAAAGAAGTAAAATTTGGTTAAAAAAGCAGACAGAAATGGTTTTTTGAAATAAACAGAAAATACATGTTAAACAACCTTTTTTTATTGTAGCAATACAAAGTGTCTGTAAAGATACAGAAAATCTCTATTAAAAGTAAAATACAAAAAGTTTAAGTTAAAAAAAGGCCGTAAATTTACAGAAATTTTTAACAGTGTATAAGGTACGTACCGAAAATTTTGGGTCCTTTTACACATTTGTAAACATGGAACTTCTATTGCAGAAAATAGATTAGATTCATTGTTTCCTCTAAGGAAATTTGCATATTCGGGGGACTATCGAAGAATCTGCGTTTCCTATTAGCATATATCTGAGATAGCATGTTGACTGAAGATCGTGTTATCTAAGGAGTGCAGATTAAGGCTTCTCGGCGACTTTCAAAAAACTCTCGAAACTTTGTTTGTTTTTTTAAGACAAAAATGAAAGCCTACATTTAAGAATATTTTAGGGAAACGGTACATAGCGGCTAGGACAAATTATCCCACTGACTGCTTTATGAGCCATCAATTACTGTTTTAAGGGTTGCAAATTAAGGAGCGCGAAGCGCGCGGAAAATTTTGCCTTTTTAAAACTAAAAATTTCAAATGTGGAACTTTTATTAGGAAAAATTCGGAATTTCATGAAGGGAAACTTGGGAAAACCGCTCTGTAATTGACTGGTGTTTCAAATGGCAAGTTTTCGAATTTTTCACATTTTCGATCAAGGGCACAATCGTCCCTGCCTCCTGTAGCTACGCCACTGCTCTGTAACATTGGACATCGATAAAATTTTGACATTTCAATAACTAAAGAATCCATCAACAAAGACTAAACAACTGACAGGGTTGAAAGGTATCCGATGACAGGTGTGTATGAGAGCATTTGAGTACGGTAATGGTTTCGCTGCCTAGAATATAAAGTCTTGCTTGGCGCGGAGCACACACATTTTTTTGAAAAGTCGCGACCCCTCAGACAGCCGGAAATGGCATATCTCGGGCTTGTAAGTAGTAGCTGCTAAGTTTTCCGATTTTCTTGCAAATCCGAACACGACTGTACCAGGAATGTATTGCGGCGCGCTTTGGATTCTGGGGGATTACTGAAGGATCTGCCCTCCCTTCAAATATTGGTGGCAAATCTGAGAATGATTGCTTTTCCCGTTTTTTCCCCTTCCCGGTGGCAGTTTGCCCCCGAGCCCCGCTGGTTACGCCACTGGATTTTTTATTCTCATTATTTGATTAGTGGCCCAGATGAGATTCGTATTTCTAGGCTGGATATACCCAGCTTAAAACACGTGGGAAGTGCCTTTTCCGGCCATCTGGAGGGTTTGTAAAGAACAAAATTTTCTTGTACTCTCCGCGTCAACTGATAGTGGCGCTCCTCTTAGACAGTCTTGCCGCCTCTGGCCCTAGGAGGTACCAGGCCCTAACTTGTTACCTAGGCCCCCCTAAAAATTCCATCCATCGTTTAGAATCCTTCATTTGATTTTCGACCATTTTGGAGCCTCTCAAATCACCAAAATCGCTGAGCTGCGTGGGGCTTCGCCCCCTGGACCACACCAGGGGACCTTGAGCGGACCCCTGGACCCCACGCCGATGGGGTTTTGCGCTTCGTGCCAAACCGGACGCCTTACGGGGTCACCATTATGTCCGCTGCCGAAAACTTGTGCCCCCTAATAAAAAACATCTTCCGCCGCCTAAAAAACTTCCCCACGCATTCTCAACATCAAATATGCACACACTGGGCTGTAGTTTTCCCATGTGACAGCATTTGGATAAGATTGATAAAATTGAGACAACGTTGTGTTTAATTAGACGCAAACACACACTATATGTATAGGCGGTAGCGGAGAAACTGTAAAACAATATTGCTACAGAATTGAAAGGCTGGATCTCCGAAGAGATACAAATAGCGGAATGGTAGAAATTTGGTGAGTAACACAGCCAATAATCTGAAGTAGAGCTTTCGAGGAATACTACCTCCTCTTCTGTACTCGGTCAAGAATGACAAGGAGCAAGGAATTTTGGAACCTTTAAAAAGGTGGAGGACAATGGTCCACCCATGTTGTGACAAGATGATCCTTGAAACAATTAGGCAGGTTAATTGACCTGGAGGGTCTTAGCGGATTAAATGACCAGGAGGGTATAAGTGGATTAGTAGACCGGGAGGGCCCAAACGGATTAAAAGACCGGGAGGGTCTAATCGGATTACTAGGGTGTAAGTCATGAGTTATCTCATCAGGTAATCTTGCCAAATAGTCTACACGTGGTTTGGTGCTAAACGCACTGCCACAGCGTGCACTGTGGTATGCGCGCTGAGTACACATTAAACGAGCAAGCACATCGAGTCTGGTCTAGTCCGTAATAACATGTACTCCATCATGGCCCCTGGAGAGTATTGTAATGTGATATGAAAACCTCTATACTGAAGAAGTTTTTTAAATTTTCACTTTCCTCCAGATGTGTGCGAAGCAAACCCAAATCTCTGTTACAATGCAACTTGTGTGAGCCAAAACGATGTCGGTAGCTACTATTGTGAATGTGATTTTGGCTATGTATATAGAGGCGGGGAAGGGTGTCAAGGTATGTATAATGACTGTTTCTTGAGTCGGTCAGTACCTTGAGTCGGTCACTGCCTATAAAAAGTACCATTGTGGTTCTTTGGTCATTAAATGAACAAATTTTCTACGACATTAACTCCATTAAAGAAAATGACAACAGCTCGGAATCCGTCAAAAAAAAAAAAAAAATAGCCCAATGTTAAGAGGAAATTTGCCTCGCCTAGCCATTATCCTGTGTTCCCCTGGTGAGGCTTCAGACATGACTCAAAACAGTCGCAAAAATATTTAAAATGTATATGGTTAACTGATAGCATTACTCTTCCACAGTTTGATGATTTTTCTCTATTTTGACAATTTATTCAAAATATTTTAAAATCACTCTTATATATAGGCGCTGGAAACGTTTCCGTGACCGACCGACTCAAAGTACACTTGTCAAATCAAAGGTACAAGAACCTCATGTGAGTAATCTCATTCCTGAAATGTTTGTACTAGACATACACTCTCACTCCTAGGACTATTCGAAAGAAATTGTGTAAGTAAATGGAATAAAATATGATTAAAATATTTCCTTGAGATAAAAACATTTTTGGTGACATTCCCGATAAGTGACCGACTCATGGTGCAACCGTGCTAAACAATCTCTAGCTTTCATTGACTTTATTTGGAGGTAACGTGACGACAGGAGACATTTTGTTGAAGGCACCGTAAACAGAACTTTTCCATAGGGGAATTGCAAAAACTTGTGGGAAAGGCTCTTGGTGTGCATCGTATCCGCCTACAGTAAAATGACAGACAAAAACGACCTTTACCAAAAATCTACCCCACAATTCTTTGTAGCTGCCATTTGTACAAACGTCTATAAACAAACTGTTGACTGTATTCGCCCAGAAAATGGCAGCTTGTTCTAAAATTGTGTGCCACCCAATCTGGTTTAGGGAGAAATTGAGAGAATTAAGTCACTGTCAATGAAAAGAATTGAAAGTAAAACAAGGCGATATGTTGTGAAGACTATGATTTTAAATTGACATAAATTTGTGTCTTTTGGAAAGATTCAAAGGTGGGCTTGAACAAGAATCCCATATATACTTTATTCGTGGACGTCACATATAATACTCATAAACCTCAGTGAACTGTTAGACCTATACCCGGGATCCCGATTAACTTTGAGTTCTTAAAGTATAAGTAAAAAAATACTATACAATACGCATGTTTGATGACAAAAAAGAAAAGAAGAAGAAGAAAAAAAATCTGTAATGTATTCTGAGCTTTTCTACATCAAACTTTCACACCTACTAAATAGCCTTCCGAAGTAAACAGCTAAACCCAGTACTGATTCAAACGGAGATACTTTTGCTTCAAGCGCAATGCTTTCATATATCTAGATAGGGTCTTGTAATGTAGCCATGGTACCCAGTGACATATTTTGAAATTACACAAAAAATGTTGTTATCCTCTCATACTGTATTTAATGAAATCAATTACCGAAATAAGACGTCCTGTTCTGTCTTTGATCCTTTGGCATTTCTCGTCAAAGTTAGGTAGTACGTGGTAGCCTTTGCTGCCATCAAGTTTACTTTGGGATACAAATCTTGTAACTTTATTTTCTGTAAAATCTCGAGAAACACATGTCCGATTAGAACGGAGGTTTCAAAAACATATACATTCAGTTCCTCTCATACTTCAAACTTAAACTATCTCTTTAAAAATATTTTAAAGTCAGGTTCTAGCTTTAAAAAATATGAGCTGCAGTGACTATTAAATTTAAGTACATAAAAAGACGAATGATCACATTGTGAACATAAAGTTTGAAAAGAACGTTTGTTTTTCATTTCTTCAGTTAAAATACCATTGGGCCACTTCAGGTTCCTTAAAGGGCCAAACCTCTCACCACCAACTTCAATTTTGGTAGCCGGGTACCGAAATTCTCAATTGGCTCAGCTCTTTGATTGACAGCTAATTCAAACAATGCAGAGGTCCAAAGCTTATATTACACAGCATGAATGGTACTGAGAGTGTTTTGATTATATAAATTGAGTGTTTCTACACTCACCCTGAAGCAATAAACTGATATTATGTCTGAATGAGGATGAATTTCAGACAATTGTGGGAGGGGCTTCAACAAGAAGGTTAGGAGAATTGGTACTGTTTGGGGTGAGAGAATTGAGCCTTCAAAGTGGGTTATAAGAAATATGGCATCTCTTAATCTGGAACGGGTTTCATTATCACGTCGTGTACCTGGAAATATAAGTTGATATTTAAATAAGATGTCACATGAAACAAGTCTACATCACTCTCTAGACTCCTTTGCCTTTACATTAACTGCACCCTTTATTCCATAAAAAGAGTATGTACGTCACAAAAGGCTTTTGGTGTTCGACAGCTGATCTCAAGCTACCGAGTGTTTCTCTATCGGTTTTAGTGTCCAACAAAATATTGGATGGAGAATGTTTTGATAATTTCTAAACTGTAATGTGAATATTTTCTCGTTTCTGTTATTTTTAAGGCACTCATTCATTTTCTGTGATTACCAATAACGTTGATGTGCTTTCATTTCTTTTGAATAGATATTGATGAGTGCGGTCTTTTTATTTTAAACTTCTGTGACAATGGAGAATGTCGGAATATTCCCGGCGGGTACACATGTGACTGTGACCCAGGGTTTGAGAATGAGGAAATCTCAGGCCTTTGTATAGGTAACTTATATTAAAATGTGTTTTCCATATTTAGAAATGTACAATTCAAATTCTGTATTTTATGTACATTTATGTATATTTTATATCAAGACATGAGAGGTTGATACCACAGAACACACGGTCGTACAGTGCAATAAAAACCCATCAGTCTAGTCATACATCTAATCCAACAGGTTCTGAGTTATTTTGATCTCTTTTTAAATTTTCTTCTTTCATTTAGAACGTTTTAATTTCTTAAACTTGAAAATTATTACAACGAGAAAGGTGTAAATTTTCCATAGAATCCGAATTTTGAAATAAAATGCGTTATTTCGAAGAAAAACTTGTGTTATAATACTACCACTACAACTCGGCTTTAAGAAGTTCCTTAAAATAAAGCATCAAATCTCCCAATTCGTTGCCAGAGTTTCACAATTCATTGCCACTTCTGAAGACCATCAGTTCTGTGGAATCATCTTGGCATGGAATATGGCACACCAAACTATTGCAATGAAAACTAGAAAGTCAACATTTTTCAACATATAAATTTCTGTCAAGAAGGTGGGAGTTAAATTGCCTGAGGGTTGGTTGTACTGTCTTGCACACTGGAGGTCCCTAAATCAAATTCCGGTGGAACCACTTGGAAATTTTCTGTGGACTAAATTTCACTTGCATTCACTTGCCCTATTCCATTGCCAATGCTGAGCACCAAGCACAATTATTGCAGTAGGTTTCATATTTTTGTTCTTCGGTATGACCCGGCCCGACTCGAAAATTTAGGAAACGGCATTGTAATTGCCGGTGTCATTTGATGAATTGGAGTTACATATGACAATTAATTCCTGGTTAAATGGAACAGGACTGAAAGTAATTAATTAATGCCTGTCTCATTTACCTCTGGGCAATAGTGACAAAAGAACCAGAATTTCACCGTGTTTTCTACGCTTACGGTGGAAAAGGATGCTAGATCAGTTCGGGAGGCAACCGCTTTTGGGGGATAAGGGCATTCTCCAGATCGGGGAAATATTTGCCTGTCTTAACGGAATGAATATGTATCAGCACTCAGAGACCACCTCTTCAAAGTCGTTGATTTGTTTAAGAAATAAATGTGTATTCAAATGTGAGATAACAGTTTAGACACAAAAAGCAAAACCACAAGGTACCTCTAACAACGTTTTTATAGAAGTTAGTGCTCGTACTTCTCATTTGCACACCTTTATGTGGAAAGTAGTGCACAAACCATGGAGTCTATAAGCTAAGGGCCAAGAACGTAGCAAAAGTGCTCTTATTCTCAAAATTAGCGTGATGAACAATTGAACGTGATGGAGCTTTATTGTTCCCCGAGAAACAAAGATTTTAATAATGCGGAATTTCTCTTTCCCTAAAATCTATGAAATGGCGAGGTTGTTTTCAACATTCGTGTCCGTTGAATCTGCGCTCTGGGATAGCAATGCACTCGGGGGAGATTTTTGAAAATGTCGCCACCCATGACCGTAATTGTCCGCTAATCGGGTGAAAGTCGATTTCCCCTGAGAGCGGTTATCTCCCCAACTGTTTATGAACTAGTAGGCTTCCTGATTCTCAAGAAGGTCGAAATTGTAAAAGGCTCATTCTTGCTACCCTGTATAAGTCAGTAGCTGCTTAATGTTTCTCCTTTCTGTGCGTTTCTTCTCGTTATTACATCACGTAGCAATGTTAACAACTTATGACATGTTTATCGTATTTGATGTTTTTTTTATGTTATAAAGCATACAGTAGTTTTTCAAGGATATGAACACTATATTATGTGCACAATTCTTATATTATCTAAACTCTATGTTATTTTTAATATTTTGTATAAGACGGAAAAGTGTTTTGAAATGTAAAATCATCAAGATTGTGGAAAACAAAATAAGTGGAGGTTAAAAAAAAAAATGTAAAAGGATTTTCCTCAAAAATGCCCTATCCTTCTGCTTCTTGCATACAGAAAAATGAAACTTTGGCAAAAAGTCCACAGGCCAGACTAAACCATTTACGTAGGCTTACTGTAAAATGATACATGCTTTAAGTGAGAATTAGGCGGTGCTTGGTGCTGAAAATACTGGGACACGGAATTTCAAGAAAGTCGCAGCTAATTTGCAAACTATGAGGTCTTGACCATATTAATTAAACAAGCTGTCGTTTAACCAGTGGAGACTAACTATCATCCCAACATCAATGGCTTTTAAAATCAAAATGGCAAGATCTGTGGGATTGCTTGCCCGAAAACAAATTGTATCGAGTTAAACCTACAGTTGGAACTGGGAGAAGTAGAGTCCCCAGTAAACGGAGAGACCATTTAGTCCTGACTAGTGCCCGCATCGGGCACACTTATTTTACCCACGCCTATTTACTTCATGGGGATGAAAGAACATATACTGTATACCTCGTGACTGTGCTGTCACCGTTATTCACATCCATGGGCGTCCGCAGGAAAAAAGTCAGGGGGGGGGGGGATTTCTAGGGAGGGGCAAAACCTCCAAGTCACCATGAATTGACACAAAGCATGCGAAAATTTCAGCCTAAAATGCCTCCCAGATCGCCGGAAATGGCATTTCTAAAGCCTATTTTTCGCATAGACACTTGGAAAACACGTTTTGTTCGGGTTTTTGCTTTGATTTTTATACATTTGTTCAAATTTTTGATTTTCCAGGGGGTAGGGGCCCTCCCCCTTGCCCATACCTGCGGACGCCCATGGTCACATCTTTTCTATCTTCGTGACACAATATAACACATTCGTGTTGGTGTGTCGTTAGACCCCATCTAACATCTAACCAATGGGCGCATAGCGTCTTAGATGGCATGATATACATCTACCTGACTTAAAGGTCCAGGTCTTTCACCCCAAGCAGTACCAATTCTCCTAACCTTCTTTTTTGGAAGGAAAGGGAAATGTCTCCCCTCAATATTTGAGGAATGACAAATGGCCCGTTGACTTTGATATTTCCGGTTATTGAGCTCATATTCCCGGTACTGAGGAAATATCGGCACCTTTGAGTTAAACTCCCTGATGCTAATGAGATAGTACCAATAAAAATAATTTATAGTAAAATGTACTAAATTGCCTAGAAATACCCCAAGCAAATCAAAGCTGAGTAGACATCTTACGAGCGATGTCTTTTTGGTTCCTTGTGTAACAAAGGAACCTATGCAGTCACCATGGCGTATGTATGTGTGTGTGTGTGTGTGGATGAGACGGATTGGAATGCGAGGTATGTGGTGCGATAACTCAATAACCAAGTGATCAATTTTTTCAAACTTGGTATGTATGTAGATGTTGTTGAGTAGATGTGCCCTATCGTTTTTGGTGGAGGTCAAAGGTCACTTGCAATCACCAGAGGTCAAAAAGTGAATTACTATTAGTAGCTGTAACTCGGTATCCGTTGTTCAAACAGTGTCATAATTTTAGGACAAGTTAGATTTGTAGGGTCAAAAGGTCAAAAAGTAATTTTTTATTGATATCTCACCACTGAAACATTTTAGAGGGGTGATGTAATGGAGATTTACGTTTGGCTAAGTAAAGTGCACGTGATGACCCACCTGGACCTCACATGACCTCATTTGACATTTTGACCTATGATACTTTTTCGTGACCTTTTTGTGACGACTGGATTCCTCTTGATGAGACGAACAAAAAAGGCAATTACACTACCCTCCTACAATGTTCCTAAATCAAGCTCCTGACATTTAAATGCCAGGGTAGTTAGTGTTTAGGTCATATACATTGAAATGTGAGGTATGCAATACAATAACTGAAAAACCAAGTAACATAGGGAGATGGCATAATGGAAAGTTGTGTTCATTTAAGTATAGTGCACTTGTTGACCTACTTTGACCTCACTTGACCTCATTTGATCTTTTGACCTTTGTGACTATTTTGTGACACCTGGATTTCTCTTGCTGAGACAAACAAAAGAGGTAATTATACTATTCTCCTATAATGTTTCTAACATGAGTTATTGTCATTTGAGTGAAAAGTTAGTGGTCTGTGTATGTGTTTGTTATATGCTTTGGAATGAGAGGCATGTAGTATGAGAATTCAATAACCACATGATGTAGGGAAGTCACACCAGCAGGGATGATCCTCGATCAAATTTATCTGGTTGTCCAGAGGACAACCTGCACAGAAATTTGGTTTTTCTCCCTAAAACTTGGTTGTCCCCCACAGAAAATGTTTGCAAGCTATTACAGGATTTCTTAGTGATACATTGAAACAGAAAGAAAAATATACAGCTCTGTTGTAAGTTTTGGTGCTATGGCAATTGAAGACTCGACAGAAAAAGCAAAAGAGGCTCATCTGGATGCTGTCATGCCTTAGGACACACATGTCTTTAAGACTATTTGGGTAATATGTCTTTTGTTCAGTTGGTATAAAATCTAGCCAAAGTTTAATGCCTTTTGACAAATGCAATGTATAAAAGAAAAAAAAAAAGAATTATAACCCCCTCTCAGTCTATAAGCAGTTTAGTTAACAATCGGGGCAGTAATGCAGCTTCTATTTAAAAAAAACCTTTTCCTAATATACAGTATTTAATAAAGTTACTTACAATGCAAGCTATGGGTCCAATTTTTATAATATTGTGTATATATCACAATACTAAAATATGAAAGCAGCTTCTCTTCTTTACCTCTGCTTTCACCCTAGGACTACTAGGGCTTTTCGAACACCCTCTTCAGGTTGAAAGGTCAAGTTGAAATTTATTATATATTTCTCTTATTTATTATATATTTCTTGGCCTTCTAACTAAATTGTGAAATAGAAATTGGTGGCAATAAATCACTCTGCCTTTTGCTTTTGAAGCAAACACATTAGGTAGTCCAAAGAACAACTGTGACATAATTTCTATTCATCCATCATAAATTTTAGTGGTCAGGAATGACCAGATGACTGTTACATTTCTTCTTTGCACAAGGGACAGAACTTTGTGTTTATGTAAAATGCAGTATTGACATACCTGACTGTATTTGACCTCTGTGACTTCTTTGTAAGGTCTGGATTTGAATTGTTGAGATTTGTCACATGTGTAGAAATGGTAGGTTCTGTATGCAGTGTGATAACATGAAAAATCAAGTGTTCACTTTCTCTCAAACTGTAATTGCTTGTAGGATTTTGAAATTTAATGTGCCCCTATGTTTTTGGGTGATGGCCAGAAGTCATTGGGGTTTAAGGTGCAAATGCCTTACCTTGCTACTCCCTAAATACGAAATCATCTTAAATGCAAGGAACCATAGTGTTTGTCTTTACCTACAGGTATTATAGATAAATGTGTAGTGGATTGGGTATGGAATAGAAGTCTTGCGTAACATCGCATGTTTAGTTGCAAATATATCGATATGGAAACTCATATCTGTAGAATGTGCCTTTTTGTTTCATATATTGATGTGGATGAGTATTAGCAACCCGATGTGTATTGCGCCAATGGCAATTGTGCTAACTCAATTGGCAGCTACAGTTGCCAATGCCTGGATGGTTACACACCCAGTCTTCTGGAGGGTGTTGATGGCACCAGATGCATTGGTAGGTCGTACTTATTAAATCTTGGTATTAATATGTTAGTAAGAAACGTTAACTATCAACGAACTATGTTGACTTTGGTGAACGCAAGTGGTGTAAATTTTTTTTCACACTTTTTTTTTTTGGGGGGGGGGGGGTGATATGAATTAAGTCAAATCCCGAATGCGTGGACTCTGAAGCGTGCACGGCCAGCGCGAAGGTTTTGACGGGTAGGGACCAAGGCCGGCCTTAGGGCCCCTTGTGTGGTTCTCCGGGAAAAGTCTCGATTGGGGTTGAGAGTTCGAAACACAGGGAAGCTCATGGGTTTTAATTCCTTTGAAGGCTGTTAAATGATTTTTCTTCTTACACGTTTTGAATAAAACCTGCCATTTCGAGCATTGTGTTGCGAAAGGCCGCCTTTTGGCCTCAGAGACCTAATGTGAAAGGTATTTAGTTGGTTTTTCATGAAAATTTTACCGCGACTGCTGTTCCCCCACTTTTCCGGCATATCGTTTTAACATTTGGGCACTCTCAGGAGGTTTCTGAAGAATTAAAGCCGTTGTAATTTTAATAAATCAAGTGGTTAACCTACAGCAGCCGGGCCAACCTTTTTGTAAAGACGCCTCCTGGACCTTAACGCAACTCCAGTAGGATCTACAAGACTTAAAGCAATACTAACCGTTTCTTTATCAATATTAATGCCATTTTGCAAACACTTTAAATGCATCCATCGGTATCCGTGACACTGCCCAGATGACTGTATTTCCCGCTCTAGAAATTCTACAACAACGGCTAGGTCAGCGTGTTGTTTCCTCCTGGCGAGTCCTAGCCGTCTCAGCAACCGTCGCAAATGTCAGTTGCTTTTAACAATATCATGTTCACAGGCTAAAACGGCTTGTATTTCAGCGTAGTTTAAACCCATGTTAAGGAGGCTCATTGAATTGATATTGATAACTTAATGAGAGTCTCAAAGGGTGACTACCACATACAAAGTCAACAAGTCAAGTTTCAAGTCCAAAAGTCACGGAAAACGTTAACTTTTTTAATTTTCTAGTGTCTTGACTTGTAACGGTTTCGTACATAATTTGAAAAAGTGTCTGGTCAAGAATTTTTGAAAACGGACTTGAACCGTTAATTACTCACTCATAAAAGAGTTATTTATATGTAGGTGTGGGAATTGTCTAAGTTTGACCATTTGTCATTGGTTTGTGAAGAAAAATTAATAGGTTTGGAAAAATTTGTTCAATTTCATGAACCAACTCAATGAGCCGCTTTAAAATACCGTCGAAGAAGGTGGTTTTGATCCATTTCTATCTTATATAAAAAGCATGCATGAAGGTGTTGTGATATATTTAATTTCAGAATCTTGATGCAACTTGAAGGTAATTAACTATAGGCTAATGCGGTTTGTGTGATTTTTTGTTTTTATAGAAAAAAATTGTTTTTAGAGAAAAAAAATGTTTTTAAAGAGAAAAAAAATTTTGTTTTTAGAGAAAAAAAAATTGTTTTTACAGAAAAAAAAAATTGTTTTTAGAGAAAAAAAAATTGTTTTTAAAGAAAAAAAATTTTGTTTTTAGAGAGAAAAAAAAATTTGCTTTTAGAATAAAAAAAAAATTGTTTTTAGAGAATAAAAATTTTGTTTTTAGCGAGAAAAAAAAATTGTTTTTAGAGAAAAAAAAATTGCTTTTAGAGAGAAAAAAAAAATTGTTTTTAGAGAAAAAAAAAATTTTGTTTTTAGAGAAGAAAAATTTTTTGTTTTTTAGAGAAAAGAAAAACTTGTTTTTAGAGAAAAAAAAATAGAGAAAACGGGGGCTTTTACACTCATTCTTTTTTTATCATGGCCGCATTAGTCTTCCGTAGAAACTAGCCTGGTGGCTCCTCCATTCAGTTGTAAAACAAACGCATACACATGGGGGACACAAAAGTGATTATGAAAGGACACATGGATTGACATCTTTTATAAGCGTGTGCGACCTTTTTATCGCACACGCATTACACACTTCGTTTAACGTGACCAAGGATGCTTAATTTTCATCTTCCGCATTGGTAGTGAAAATAATATTTCATTATATTTAATATTCATAAAGTAACATAAATATTCTGGTTCATTGTTTCATTATGTATTAATGGCAACAGTTACTTCCAAAAGTAATTTATGAAGAAAGTTACGTAAGATATGGTTAGCTAGTACTTACACAATGTTCAGTGATCCCGGGTGGTGTGCGTCCTCCGAGTTTTGAGAAATTACCTATTAAATTTAATTTTTGCAAAATAGTGAAAAGTGTTGTATTTGAAAAAGATAGCACCTTGATCAGGTTAATATTTAGAGCCGTAAAAGATATTGTCATAATTAGAGCTGATTTTTCGGAAGAGACTTTGCTGCTTGACTGCCTTATGTGTTGAACTTACATGTCATACTGCGTTTAAGACCTTCCTGAGTTGGCAATGTCTCTCTAAGGCAAAAACTTTGTTTCGTTCTTCCCTAGATGTAGATGAGTGTCAGCAACCAGATGTGTATTGCGTCAATGGCTACTGTACAAATACAATTGGCAGCTACACTTGCGAATGCCCTGTTGATACTACACTTTTTTGGGGTAGAGAATGTTCCGGTAGGCCTTGTGTGATTTATTTTCAATATTCTTGATATTTTACTTTTTGATATCCATGCATGTGTATTTTGTATAATATAACTAACAACTGTAATTTAAACCCTCTGATGCCCGGAAAAGGTCAGCCAATGGTCGTTAAGGCGTCAAAAGAAGATTTCCTGCATTGGCGCACCTGCGCCAAGTAATAAGTCCACCTTTTCTGGCATAGACTGACGCTTGTTTCCTGTAAAAAAAATTGGCAGCTTCATGGTTGATGGCTGCAGCAAAAAAAAAAAAAAAAAAATCATGGTCTCGGTGTTACTCTCCTGAGCACAGGACGGTAAAAGCTTTGTCTGAAAAGTAGGCTACCAAGGTGAGGGTTAAAATCAAGTAGGTCTATTCTGAAGAAATTCAGTGTTTATGATCCCTTGCCGAATGCAAACAAGGATGTGATGATGTTGTCTGTCGAGGTAGATTTGTGACGCTGCTTGTTAACATTATAACTCAAGATCGTATTGTCCGACACGTGTTCATTCAGTATATAGAGTTTTCATGTTAGACAGGATGGAACACACTTTTTGGAAGAAGATAAAGATTATTTCAGGTTACCAGAGATAATACCAAAAACTTGAAAAACACGATTCTGTATCTCAAGATAGAAAGACCGACACTTCTCATACTAAAAAGGAGGGCTAAAGGTAATGTCAAGCTTTGATGTGTAAAGCAGTGTTTACACTACAGAATTCAGATCAGATTCTGATCCGATTTTTTCGGGTTTTTGTTCAAATGTTCTAAGTTTCTGGTACCAAAGAGCCCAAAAAATTGTCAGCAAGTGCCAAAATATGATTTGCATCTGATGTCCATGAAAATAAATTGCCGTGACGTCACACCGACTTTCATTTGTTTTTGTCGGACAGCGTAGTCCGATAAAATCTGTTTATAGTTGTGATGCCAGGAAATAATTTTTTTTTTTTTTTTTTTTTTTTTTATCTCCATTTATTCATTTTCAATTTCAAGTTCTCCAAAAACAAACTTTGTGTTACAAAATGATGTTCAAATAAAATTTGCAAACTTAATAATCTTGTGATAACCCTATGACAATCGAGATATATTTACATAAACATCAATGCTAGAAAACACTCCCTTCAATATATTAATCAAACAAACTAGGACAGGAGGCAAATGCCTCTCTGATATTATGAATATTTACATTTTTCTTTTTCCTTACTTTTTTATACTCTTCCACTTTGACCACAAATTTAAACTTATAGAAAAATTCATTTGCCTCGGGTATACTTTTCATTCTTTTACAATTAAAAGTATAGTTTACCATATGAAGAGCTAAAAAATTGTGAGGTTGCCTGGTCTTCTCATCATAAAGAAATAAACTTTGCCTTGAGAAAACAAAACGTTTCTTGAATAACAAGAATTACACCGCTTTAATGAATTATGATGTAAAGCTACAGTCCCAAAATGTGATCTATTGTTTCTTCATCAATATTGCAAAAAGTACAAGAAGGGGATTCAGCCTTACCCATTAAGCAAAGCAATCTATTCGTTGGGAGGACTCTATGGATTAATCTAAACTGAAAATACTGCAGCTTGGCTTCTGTGGTAGAGAGCCAAGGAGTACAATAGATATTGGACCAATCCTGGTCAATCAAGTTTTTAAAGCTGACCACCCATTTCTTTATGGCCGTTGGTTTCTCGGCAATCGTTTCTAAGCACTTGTTGTAAATAAACTGTGAACACCTAGGTGATTTCAAAAAATTTTCAAAAAAAACTTCGTTTATGTTTTGATTACTACCATCATTACTAGTAATTGAGCCCCTCCAACTGTTCGGAATACTATGTATCAATCCGTAATACAATGTAAAAGGTAGACCTGTTACATCAAATTTACGCTTAAAATTTTCAAAAGATAAGGGGGTACCGTGTCTATCAAAAAGATCTCTTACATAGAGTACATGCTTTTCAAACAACGAATTATAAAACACAATTTTACCGTTCATCCGAATATCAGAATTATTCCACAATATTTGACTGCCACAGTCCTCTGTAGGGGATGTATATGAAATATTGCACCATGATTGTACAACTTCTCTGACAAAAATATTTCGGATATGTGTAACTTCACTTTGCAGACAATTGCATTTAAATAAGAGGTTGCAGCCATATTTCTTTAAACAAACTAATATGAAAGAAAATTTTCCACGGGCCTTGTAAATTGTTGCAATAGCGTTTTATCCAGGTACACTTGAGGCTATTAATAAAACTATTGACATGAATAACCTTTAAACCGCCGGCGTTGACAGGGTTAATAATCACAGAGCGTTTAACCTTATCAGGGTTTCCACCCCAAATAAAGTCAAAAATAACTTGCTCGAGCTCTTTAATGAAAGACTTCGGGGGATTAGGTAATACTAGGAAGAGATAAACCAACTGGGATAAGCCAAACGTTTTGGCAATAATATTACGACCTATGGGAGTTAGATCGCGACTGGCCCAAACCCGAAGAATGCTCTTGAGCCTTGAAAGCTTGGGCTGATAATTGAGAGGAAAAAGGTCATCCCCGTTGTGAGTAAAAGTGACACCTAACATTGTAACTGGACCCAAGGTAATGTCTATGTTTAAGTCGGAGAGGAAAACTGGGTTTTTACCAACAAAAGGGCCTAAAGGGAACAAATGGGATTTAAAAATATTAATCTTCAAACCAGACGATCTATAGAAATTATTGAGAATACGTAACAATTCATTTAAACTTTCTTTACTACCATCAAGTATAAATGTGGTGTCATCAGCATATTGCAGAATACGAGTTTCAGAACCACTTATTGAAATACCTTTAATATTAGATGACTGAAGCACAGTAAGTGCAAGGGTCTCTACACACAAAATAAAAAGGTACGGGCTTAGGGGACATCCCTGCCGCACCCCTCTTTGGATTGGAAAAAAACCGGAAGAATAGCCATTATTACAAACGCATGCTTGGGCATTATTGTAAAATGTTTTAACCCAATGTTTAAAGCTATTTCCAAAATTGAAAAAGGAGAGAGTAGCGTATATAAATTCCCATTCTAACTTGTCAAAAGCCTTTTCAAAATCGATTAAAAACAGAAATCCCGGTATATTAAATTCGCTAGTATGATTAATTACATCTAAAACAAACCTTACGTTTTCACCTATAAACCTACCTTTTAGAAAACCAGTTTGATTTGGACCAATAAGATTATCAATTACCAATTTCATTCTTGCAGCAATAGCCTTAGCCCCAATTTTGTAGTCTGTATTTAACAGAGATATAGGTCGATAATTTTTAAGTAATGATGAGTCCTTTCCAGGTTTGGGGATAAGGGTGATTACTCCACGAGACTGTTCCGGAGAGAGACAACCTGTATTGTAACCATGATTAATAGAATCAACAACAAGATGACCTATTAAATGCCAAAAATGTTTATAAAAGTTGGTCGTGAAACCATCACTTCCCGGAGCTTTATCATTACTTAGAAGATTAAGTGCAGTAGAACATTCATGTAAAGTAAGTTCACCATCACAGAGCTTAGAATCGTCTACGCCGAGATAAGGATGATCTAAATTATCAAGAAAAGTATCAACTGACGTGTCATTTGATTTATATAAAGAACTATAAAAAAGACGAATTTCTTTAAGTATATCTCCGTCGTCTTTTATGAGAATGTAATTACTTTGTTTATTTCGTTTCTCCAAATTCAAGAAGTACTTACTGTTTTTTTCACCATCTTCAACCCATCTAACTCTTGACCTTATAATTGTCCCCTTCAGTTTATAATCGTAGTAATACAGTAAATCATTTTGTGCTGTTGCAAGTTGGGATCGAATCCCAGGGGATTCAGTCGAATAGAGTTTTCGCTCTAGTTCTGAAATTTTACTTGTAAGTAATTGTTCTTGAAGACGTCTCTCAGTAGCCTTTTGCTTAGAATATCTTATAGCAACCAAGCGAATCTTAAACTTAAGATTTTCCCATCGTACAGAAGGGTTAAGTGAATTTGGATTTTCGGTATCATTACGAATAATATCATTTATGATGTTGGTGAAGTGGGCATCGTTTAAAAGGGAGTTGTTAAATTTCCAATATCCTGGACCTCTACTTGTTGAAGTAAGTTAAAAGGACAATGATATAAAAGAATGGTCTGATTGGATACCAGGTGATAAAGAGACGTCATCTACATTGTGTTCCATATTACGGGATATCAAGTAAAAATCTAATCTGCAATGAATACCAGGAGCCAGGAAATGCCAGGAAATAATTAACATAAACTTAATTTTCAGAGTCCTGCGTTACAACTTATTTCTTAAACAGGATGGCAAATTTTTGGCTATTTTCGTACAGAAATAGACTCGAGCAAAAAGCGAAAAATATTAGATCTGAATCCGATCCGAAATTTTCGTGTGCCCTCGGCATTAGAGCCTACAGGTGGGCATGTTGGTGAAATTTGCATTGAAGCAAAACTGCTCGTGTTCTTTCTATGACTTTCGCAGCGCCACCAATGCCATGGCCCTTCAATAGGTCATAGGTGGTGGACCTCATATACTGCTCCAAAACTTTTGTCATCCCCCACCTTTAAAACATATGTACGCCAGCGCAAACTTCAGTTTGTAACAGATATAGGCAGACAAATTCCAACTTCCAAGCCAGCGGTCACGCTAAAACGATAAGGATAGGATTCCGATCCGATTTTTGTGATTTGTATTTAAAATGGAATCCATCTCTGGTCGAAAAGAGCCAAAAAGTGCCAATCTGTTTAAATATATGAGTTTTACCGCAGGACTATATAAGTGAAATTTATGTGACGTAACGTCCCATCTACAGACAGATTTTATTTGGACTGAGATGCGGTATCCAATAAGAAAAAAATGTATGTCGTTGCGACTTCACAACAAGTCATGTTGCATTTTTACTTCATTGACATCAGATGCAAATCATTTATTTACACTACTTGAAAAGATTTTGATTTTGGCTCTTTCCAACCAGAGACCAGCAAGTTTTAACAAAACCCACAAAAATCGCAAACTAAATTGGCTGGAATTTGTAACTGCAAGTGTTGATAGGCCTATTTCGTAACAATATACCAATCACCACTTTTGTTTGCCATTTTGCTGAACCAGCGGACTGTTTAGAGAGTGATGACAACTTTTACGATATGCAGCTTCCACTCATGCACGGAGAAAGCGAAGAGGTTGGGGACCCTTCCTGTCCAGCCACGTGGTATGTTTGATCCCAGAGTGGGAAGTTGATATAGTTTTTGTGTATAGTATGTTCTGACAAAGGGATTGGTTGGAGTTTGCCATATTTAATGTATTATACACAAGTAAATCCCAACAACTGTTACAACAGGAGTCGTATATTTCTGGTAGCAAACCTCCATAGGTCAATGTAAGACCCATTTAATTTTGAACGCAAGATTTTTTAAATCTCACTTTTTTAAATCGCCCTTTTAATGGACTCATTTAGAAAGCCCTCATGTAAAAGGGATATGAAATGACTGACTGGTATTTAACCCACACATCAGTTGTTAAAACCGGCTCAGAAGTATTCCACTCTGGTAACATGGGTGAGGTGAGCTGCTCCATATTCGCATGGCCCTTACTAATACAGGGTGCAAAGTCATATTAGCTAAGAAGTGGGCACCATGTGGGAAAGTAATGTGGATACACGGTTTTCGTGTTTATTAAAGAAGGTTTGTGTGATACTGTTTTTTTTTACTTGTTAAGCAAGGAAAACGTTTTTAGGTTTGTAGTAGTACAACAACGGCATCACATTATTTAAAAATTATTATTTTTAATTATTATTATTGCAAAATGTAGCATTTTAAGTTGAGTGAATAGTCTTCAATATTTTATATCTCAACTCAGTAATGCCCTATGAAAATGGGAACTGGACTGTTAGAATTCATTTTAGCATGGTCTTTAATATATATTTTCTTGACTTGAGGTACACTTTACTTACACAAGCTTAAACTGATATCGTTGAAGAAATTCCTACCAGTCTCCTTTCAGCAAATGTTTGATGATGTGGTCGTGGGGTCAGTGCCAGTGTAAACTGCGTATCGGCTTTTAGGTCAGGGACTGAGCGATATTCCCTGGTTTAATAAAGTCGTCAGAACTGCGTAACGCGTTATGTTTATTTGAGACCAAGACTTTCCGTCAGTTTAAATAGTAAGGTTATTACTATTGGAACACGCTAATTGGGGAAATCGGGGAAACAGCCAAAAATTTCACTGCATGAGGTAATATTAAAATATAGTAATAATAATTGCGTGGCATATGAGGAATGATGGTAATTTCGTAAAGACTGTTCACATGAAAAAGTGTCACACAGAAAAATTCATACGCCGAGCAAGGACAGAAGGCACAGATAAGCTCACAAAGTGAGTAAATCCAACAGTCGAAGCTGTATGCTTTGAATAATGCGTTTTGGGTTATGAAATGCAGTTTTCATCTCCTGAAAGGGGTAAATTTTCTGACTGTTTCGAAGCCAATTAATTTTATCTCTGGAATATACGTTTAATTCCTTGAAATTGAAGGTGACTTAGGTCTAATTCGAAACATCCGGTGCATGACTGCAGCTTTTATAGGCTTGTTCTAGCATATGATAGTCATGATGTAGCCTATTGCAATGTTTAATGATTCAAATAGTTCCAGTAGTCATTTTATGAGGGCAGTTTCTTTGATATTTCCAAGTAAAACATCGTGTTTTGGAAAGGCTTTCTATTTAAATATTGGAAAGTAATTATTTAGAATATAACTTGAATTGATGTTGACTTCATCAACCTTCTGATTTCAGCACGTGTGAGAATGGAATGATTCACTGTTCAGTACCACAATGCGTAGGACCAGGTGAGCTTGCGGATGTACTTTACTGTTTATTCCTATGTAAAACTTGTGAAATCAGTAATAACATTCTCCTCCCACATGATGACGTAATATTTTTGTTCATCTACTTTTCTACTCTTCATTGTGGGGCATTTCACTTCTTCTTTTCCTAATATGTCTTTGAGTAGAATCAAACTTGGTTTAACCCTTTACCGTTGTTTGGGTCTTTGGACCCATGCGGAGAGCTCGGCTGTCACACATCTTTACTGTTTCACGCGGAGCTCGAAACTGCGAGTAGCTACCCGAAAATTCGGCCGCAACAGCGAGAGAGACAATAGTTTAAGGTCACGGGGTCAATGGCCTACGGATGCCGATGCGGGGAGGGCTACGTCCGCTTTTCCGCCCACTCCCGAGGCGCGCAAATATGCCCCGATCGGAGCACAACGGTAAAGGGTTAATGCTTGAAGGCGTGTATGATGACCAACGAGGTTCGGATAAGAGCATTGTCTGGGCATGCAATTTGGTCTAATAAGCATCTTTTGATGTCAAAGAATAAGGTGTCCCTTCAGGTACCGCCTGGCGTCCTGTTGATCCCTCTCCCTCTTACCCCGCTGCGTTTGTGCCCTGCAACGTATTTCGAAAGAAGAAGAAGAATATCCAATCCCAAGTGTTCTCTCCTTAGCACAAATTGTCGTTTGGGACGATGATCGTCTTCCTTTAAAAAGGACAAAGCAGGATAAATTTAAATCTGAATCTCCAGGTAGCTGATCATGGAGTTTGCTTGGTAGATTAGAGCTATCGTTAGCCAGTTAGGAAATTTCTTGTTAAACAGTGCGCATTGCCCCAGTTAGCTTGCGTAACTGATGGTATGAACCAAACAACCCTGATATTACATTTTCCATAAATTTCCACCTCATTTAGTAAATTCATGGTATAATTGCAGTAGAACAAAGATATTTTCTTGACCTATCAGTAGAAAGGGCCGTTAGGAATCATGTCATTACGTCGGAGACGTACAAGAGTGCAAATAATGAAAAAAATATTATATTTTGGTAAGTGTCAGCCACTTGTTGTTTATAAAGTTCTTTCCGGAGGCGTGTAGGGATCTATGCTGGACTTGTGACCCTGCATTTTAACTCGACATCTCAAAATAGGAAGGTCCAACATTTTTCGTTCCGGTGTACACTGGACACATTCCAGGAAACATGTGTTGACAAAAGTTACCAAAGCAGCTTTTGTACGACAATGTTACCGATGTGTGCAACAAACACAAACGGCAACTTGCGTCCCGATATGTTTAGCAACATACGCCCAACAATTCTGATTTTAAATTTCCGGTAGATTTTTTAACCGTTTGACCAATGAAAATTAAAATTTATATCAGCTGATCCACTACCTGCTCTTGCTTCCTTGAAGTGTGGTTTGCCTCGATCATTATTACATTAAGTGTGTTGTAAAGTGTTATGAGTCAGCATTAAGAACATTTTTTCACACTTTCCGTTGCAGACAACTAGCCAGTTCTTTTATTCGTTTTAGTGGCTATGCACATGTGCACATCCTCCACATAGTCAGGATAAACAAACCAATCCCGCGCCTACAACATGTATTTCCAAATTTGGGTTTACGTGAAAGTTTCGTGAAATAATTCCTTTTTAATTCATCCATTACGTGAGGAGAACTCTCAAGGGTGGCTTTGTTAAGTGGATTGCGTTTAAATTGTCTTTTTGGTTAAAAAATTTGAATTTTGATTGGCCCTTTTAGGGGTAATTTCGCAGGGCATTATTTAAGAGAGGACCCTACCAGGGGCCCTCAGGCGGTGCCCTTGACCCATCACTATTTTCGCTCGGTTTTGCGAGACAATTATATTTCCAAGAGTTTTCCTTCGCTATCTACTCCTTTCCATACTTTTGAAATACTGATGCCGCCATCATGACTTGGTTAGGAACTGTGCTTCATTGGAAAAACCTCCTCCATCCCCGTAGGGGAACTTCGACAACCTCACTGGAAAGGTCCTCGAGGCTAAAGGCATAATATATCGGCTATAAAAAGGTGGAAAACCGGAAGAAATTACTGGAATCCCATTCTGCTTCGAACCAACGTTTTAGCCTTCCCACTTTTTTCTTGCGAACCCCACTCTCATCATGGCAGGAAATTCAAAAATAAGAAAAAAAAAAATGAGCGGGGTAGACGAAAAGGTCAAACTGATGTAGTTAGTTGCTTGCAAGGACGTGAAACGGTTTTGTTGTTGTTTCATTTTCCTCCCAGCAACAATTTAGTGAAATATTGTTGCAAATTCGCCTAAAACATATCTCCTTTCTGAATCCTTAATGTTCCTTCCAAAATCATGCTATCCCGATCATTTCATCCATGTTGCAGCATGTGTCTGTTGTTCACAGGGTCAAAATTTTTGTGTCCAGTTATGTCGGCAAAATGTGTCCACACATGTGTCATGCAATTTGTCCAGTGTATACCAGCCCTTTGTTTTTATATTTGTCACATTAGAAAGAGCGATACGTAGTTTTTGGTGTTAAATAAAATTTGGGATCGCAGGAAGTAAAACACCTAAAACCTTGTAAATAAGAGATCTCAAGATAGGAGTTACAACCCCTTTCATATTTGATGTGTAAATTTGCCATATTGAATGAAAGAACACCTATTTGTTGGTAGAGATTATCAAAGGTCATATGAGTTTACCATAGGTAAACGTAGGAAAACCTCGTCAATGGCTTCTGAACACAATATTCCAATATAGCATAGATGCGCACTTCTTTTATTTCAAGTATTGATTCGTCGTGTTAAGAGAAGAAAAAACCCCAAAGATTTTGGTAAAGATCATCGGTTATTTGAGGTCGCAAGAGGTTAAGCCTCGAAGACCTCTTATATGGCTTATAAATACGATATCTCGAGATCAGAATTATAGACTGTTTACAAATTTGATGGATACATTTGTAAATTGTGAGAGGAAAAAAGTATTGTTTTGTGGTAATCAAGTCATTTGAGGTTACTTACCAGAGATAGAACTGCACAGAACGTTTTGTAAATAGTTTGTTTAGAGTAAAAGAGGCAGAGTCCTTCTGCTGTCAGGTCACAATAGGTCAAAATGTCATAAGATGTCACCAGGTCAACAAAATTTGAACTATTCACACGATATATTCAGGTAACAAACTTGCACTGATTTCATGGTATATTGTTGATGCATAATGGGTAAAGAGAGAACACAATTGTTTTTGGTAGAGGACAAAAGGCATCTAGGATCTCTGTGGATCAAATAGTCAACGCAAAACCAGGCAGGAGTAGGTTAAGATCGGAGTTATATATTTAAATACTGAGTACACAGATGCATTATGGTTGAAGTACAACCCTATTTTGCAGGGATTTAAAGGTCATCTTGGGTCACCGAAAATGACCTATCAAATGTCTAACAATGTCCATTGTTGACATTTTCTGTCACCAGAGGTCAAGAAGTGAACTTTCTCAAGAATTCCCACGATTTTCATCTTGGGCCACTTTTAATCAAAATATTGAATTTCCAACAGTTTCGAAGATCGTCGTCTGCTGTCGCTGGAAGTCAGGAAGCAAAGCCTACCACAAATTATCAACATCAAATATGCACACAACTGTTGCTTTCCCATGTGACAGCGTTTGGACAGTGATTGAAAGAAAACGAGAAAAAGTTGTGTTTAATAAGACTTTACAATGACACCACGGATTTGTCATACTGGAGGATAATCATGCCAAATGCAAGTGGTTTTGTACCAAACGGAAGTAATGCCACAGCGTGTACCTTAGAATGCGCGATGTGCACACATTAAACGAGCAAGCGCGTCAAGTGTTTTCTACTGCGTAGTAACATGACTCCAACATGGCCGCTGGGGAGTACTATGACGTCATATGAAAAACCTCTATACTGAAAAACTTCTTTTAACTTTCCATTTATTGCAGATGTGTGCGAGGCAAACCCAAATCTCTGTTACAATACAACTTGCGTGAGCGTTAATAGAGACGGCTACTATTGTGAATGTGATTTGGGCTTCAGATATATACATGAGGAAGGGTGTCAAGGTATGTATAATGACTGTATCTGGAGACGGTCAGAACCTTAAGTCGGTCACTGTCTATAAAAAGTACCACTGGGGTTGTTTGGTCATTAAATTAACCAATTCTGCTGGATAAACGCTAAAGAAAATGACAACAAAATTTGTCCCATGTTAAGAGGAAATTTGCCCAGCCTATCCTTTATGCTATGTTACCCTATAGTGAGGCTTCAGAATTTCCTCAAAATAGTAGCAAAAATTATTTCAAATTTTTCTATGGTTAACTGATAGTTTAACTCCTCCACATTTTGATGATTTTTCTTTATTATGCAAAATATAATTTTATTCAAAATATTTCAAAATCACTCTTGTGTATAGGCATAGGAAACGTTTGAGTGACCAACTCAAAGTGCACTTGTCAAATCAAAGGAACCCGAAACTTGTGTAAAGAATCTCTTCATTTCTCAGATGTCTGTAATAGACATATACTCGCACTTCGAGGATTATTAGGAGGTGGTTTTGTAAGACAATGGAATAAAATGTGAGCTGGATATTTCCGGTTAATAATTAGTAATTACATTTTTGGTGAAATATCCATTGAGTCAGTGACGGACTTATGCTACAACCATGCTAAACGTTGTCCCGCATTATAGACCATATTTCTAGGTCATAGGACGACAGGAGCCTTTTGTTAAAGGTACCGTGAACAAACCTTTTCCAAATAAGAATTGCAAGAATTTGTGGACTAGAGTCTAGTTAGTTAGATGTAGTTTTACAGCCCAGTTTCCAACCTATTGATTGGTTCAAGTCGAGCCGGCCACGGCCCTTTTCCCAGTTGTTTTCCCTTCTCCATTGCTCATGTAGAGCATCACGCACAACGGCAGTAGGTTCCTTTTTAGAGTCTTTGGTATGACTCGACCTGGGAAGAGAACCCGGGCCTTCCGCGTGAGAGGCAGATGCCAGGCGCGGATCCAAGTGGGAGCGGACCCGGCTCCCGCCCCCCTATACTCGGCGACCAAAGATTTTTTAAGGCCTAGTATAAGCATCAACGGATACTGCAACCTCCTGTCCCATAGCACACCCTTATGGAACAGAATTGAAAATGAAACAGGACGATATGCTGGGAAGACTTTGATTTTAAATGGACATAAATCTGTGCTTTTTGAAAGATTCAAAGGAAGGCGTGAACAAGAATTCCATGTATACTTTATTCGTGGACTTCACATACAATACCTCATAAACCTCAATTAACTGTTAGACCTAGACCCGGATTCCTTTTAAGTATGAGTTCCGAAAGTATTTGTAAAAATCAATATTCAGTACGCCTGTCTGATGACAAAAAAGAAAGAAAGAAAACCAGGTCATTAGTCCGAACGGCTTAAACGACTATAAGTCTGCACTGTATTCTGAACCGTTCTACGTCCCCTTCCAATGATGATTCAAGCGGAGACACTTTCGCTCTAAGAACATTGTTCTTCTATATCTTAAAAGTGTCTTGGCCATGGGACCAAGTGACATATTTTGTTATTACAGAAAGGCTACTGTTATCTTCCCACACTGTATTCATAGAATATATTTTCGAAATTTAAGTAAGAGTGTGTCCCATTCTGTCTTTGATTCCTTGGCGTGTCTTGTCAAAGTTAGGAAGTACGTGGAAGTCTCTGCTGACAACAAGTTCACTTTTGAATACAAATCTTGTAACTTTATTTTCTGAAATTCCGTGAAATACATTTCCGGTTGAAAAGTTTTTAAACAATCATGTACATTCATTTTCTCTTTCACACATGAAACTTAAACTCCCTTTAAAGGATTTTTAAGTCAGGTCATTACATACAAAATAAATTGCAGTGACTATATTAAAGAATATATTCCTAATGAAAAAAGGACGAACCTTTACATTGTAAACATAAAATTTGAAAACAACGTTTGTTGTCATATCTTCAGCTTAAATACCACTGGACCACTTCAGACTCCTTTAAGTGGGGTATCATAAATATGGCATCTCTTAATCTGGAACGGGTTCCATTATTACGTGGTGTACCTGGAAATAGAAGTTGATATTTAAATAAGATGTCACATGAAAGAGTACACATCTACAAAATAAAATCCAATTAGGCGTTTTGGGTCCATTTTATTTCTCCTTCACCTATTCATTAACTGCACCTTTTATTTTATAAAAGAGTAATCATGTACGTCAAAAGCGGCTTTTGGGGTTCGACAGCTGCAATGAAGCTAACGAGTGTAGCTCTATATTATTTAAATTTCAACAAAATATTCGATAGATAATATGTAAACTTTAATAAATATCTGCTAGTTACTGTTATTGTTAATGCACTAATTTATTATCTGTGATTACCAATGACGCTGATGTGCTTTTCTGTCTTTTGAATAGATTTTGATGAATGTCTATTTAGCTTCTGTGACAATGGAGAATGTCGTAATTTTCCCGGCGGGTACACATGCGTCTGTGACCCCGGGTTTGAGAATGAGGAACACTCAGTCCTTTGTAAAGGTAACTTATATAACGATGCGTTTAACATATTAAGAATTGTTCCGTTCAAATTCTGTTTTAAATGTACATTTAAAAACATGTTATATTAAAAATATGGCACACCAATAATTATTCATGAAAACTTTAAAGTTAACTTTTCTCAACATACAAATTTCTGTCAAGAAGGTGGGAGTTGCCTGGTGGTTTGATGTACTTCCTTGCACACTAGAGGTCCCCAAATCAAGAAACTATGAGTCTACCTCTTCGAAGTCTTCAAAGTCGTTGATTTATGTTAAGAAATAAATGTGTATTCAAACGTGAGATAACAGTCTAGACACAAAGCAAAACTGCAAGGTATCTTCAACCAGGGATGTGTTATCAGAATACCTCCCTGCTTCAACAACGTATTTACAGACATTGGTGCTGGCAATTCCCACTCGTACACCTTTATGTGGAAAGAAGAACACAAAAAAGGAGTCTATAAGCTAAGGACAAAGAATGTAACAAAATTGCTCGAATTCTCAAAATTATCGTAGTGAACAATTAAACAAAGATTTCGATTGTGCCCAAATTTCTCTTTCCTAAATTCTACGAAACTGCGAGGTTGTTTTAAAGGGCAGGAGCAGTCTTCCCAACTTGAAGCAGTGTAGTACACTATCCTGTTTCATGATTGGTCCTTCAGGGTCATGTGACAGTAATTTTTCTTCTCAAGCGTAAAATTTACTAGAATTCACTGCTTGGTTTTCATTGAATATGCAATATTGAAGTCCAAAGATGTTATAAAAGATACTTTGAATAGAAATGGGAAGAAAATTGTGAGAATTAGCTGTGGCTTCAAAATAAGTTTGGGACAACTGGTCTTGCCCGTTCAACATTCGTGTTCGTTGAATTTGCGCTCTAGGATAGCAATGCACACGGGAGATATTTGAAAATAGGACCACCCATGACAAAATAGTCCACCAGTGGGTGAAAGTCGATTTCCCCCGAGAGTGGTTATCTCCTGAATGGAGGAAAAAATTGAAAACAAATTTTCACGAAAATATCGCATCCTTCTGTTTCTCGAAAATATCGCATCAGTCTGTTTCTTGCGTACTTAACAAGACCAGTCTAGACCAGTTGCGGTGCCGCAAAAAAACTAGACGTCGTCTATTATTTAGGCATGCAAAATGACCGTGAGATAGTGTCAATTGTAGTGATCTGTTTGCTGGATTTTAAGCATGACATTGGGTGTTATAATATCGGGATGACGTCGTTGTGGGAATGTATTTTTAGATAAAATGTCGTAGTTGAGTTGAGGTAAGTTGTGTCTTAGTAACCACTTAGTGGTTGCTAGACATTAAGTTGCGGCACCTGCCACGCAGACAGTAAGCGATATGTTCTGCTACGACTTCAATATTGTCCTTTGAACGTTTTCTTGAGCAGTAGGTTTTAGAGTATTTGAAAATTGAATTGAGTGTGACGAACTAGCGCTCATGTTATAGTTGAAGTCGAGCTGACCACCACCGGTTTTTCAGTTGTGGCTTACAGGCAAGTCTCCGTATTTCAACCTAGGGAGTGGGAGGGGCGGGGCGGGGGCATGTAGGCACTTTAGAAAAGCGAAATAATTTCCGCCACTGTATACTGTATGTAGATTGTAGTTTTTTTCATTGATTTTTCATTCTTTTCTGGTGTGTCCTTGTTATTCTTAAGTAGTTAATTTGTTTCATTTCAAAAACAGGGAAGTATAGTCTGTCACGTAGCCAGTGAGAGGGGTATAACAGTTCGAGAACAATGATCTTAACATTAAATGTTATCGTACGAACATCAGATATTGTAGTTGGATAAAAACCAAGAAAATAACCTATCCAGATCTGTCTGCAGCAGTAACGCATCTTCCAAAATGCTAATCTTCCTATAAAGCTTATTATCATTGTCACAAGGTTGGACCCTGCGCAGAGGAAGTCGAGGACATAGGCGCGGTGAGGTGAGTTAGGCAGACAAAGAGAAAGATAAACCTCGTTTTAAGTTCAGAATTGTGATTATTGCACAACTCAAATAACTCAAATAATTTACATATATTCAAGGCAAAAAAGAAATATAAATGTTAAGGCAACAGTACACTACTTCTGCAATCACATAAATTTCACCCAAAGCTCTCCTGACCTGATGACTACCCCTACTAACACTGCTGCACAGTACCCCTACATATATCAGTTCTCGCCCTACGGTAGTCTACTCGGAATACAGTGCGACCCTCGGGGTAATAACGTTGGCATTTGGAAGGAGGACCATCAAGGTAGAGTAATCTCTGGCTCGAGGCTTTCCTCACAGCCTAAATCCTGTTACGGAGACGTGGGTTGTGGGTATCGTGGGTTACTCAGTGGATAAGAACGGATGACCAGGGGACTTCAAAAGTCGGACCCTGAAACATTAAATTAGTGAGTGAAGTGGTCAGGTTCCAACAAAATTATTTGAGAATAATTCAACCACTCACAATTTTCCCTATTTCTACCCTCGGTTTCCTTTCTGTACTAGTGTTTATTTTAAATTTGAAATCTATGCACCAGTTGATGCAAACTAGGGCCAACTTCCCCAAAACTACAAACATACAAAAAAAAAAAACAAAAAAAAAAACAAACACATACTCACAGATAAACACGACACAACATCAGGACTCGTAAATTCCAATAAAACTTCCTGCTGGATTACAGTACATCAGTTGTGACATGAATATATAGTCCTGTCACTAAAATTATTGGGCTAGAAACGGAGCCTCATTTACACTATAATTTCACTGACTTGAAAACGGAGTCAACTTTCCTTTTTAAAGGCTAGGAACGAGCCTTTTACAATTTTTGGCTAGAAAACGGAGCCATTTCAATATACGCTTGGGCTAGAAACGGAGCCCTCTCCATGAACACAGTTAGTGTACAGGCTAGAAAACGGAGCCTTTTCACGTCTTGAGTTCGGCGTGGCAACTAACTTGTTTCCTTTACGTATAATACCAACGCACCCTAGGCCATCCTTTACCAACACTAAATAATGAACTAATTCGGCACCTGGAATGCCTTTTCTATTGCTACCCAGAAACCTTACTTAAATCCCTGCATACCCACAATACTATTTGCATTTCTGCCAAGTAACAATTACCTAGACGCGTGCCCATACGATGACAGAGAAATACCGACAAGGATTAACGACAAGCTATCCTTTAGACCCTGAATATTTATGAACACGTGTGACAATCATCTGCAAACTTACTTATCAAGATGTAAGAGAACTATTAATATCATTGATGAGATTTAAGAAGAGAATTAAGTTACCATTGATAGCAACTCTTTGAGATCTACCATGAAGCCACGAATTTATCCAATCAGCACAATTACCCTGAACCCCTAACTTACGCCGTTTAACCATTAGCCTACCTAATGGAACTTTATCAAAGGCCTTTGAAAAGTCAAGGTAAATGACATCAACGCCATACCCGGAATCAAGAGATGAAGAGACGTCTTGACGAAAAGCTCAGAAAGTTACAGTAGTAACACAAGATCTTCTTGGCAGGAAACCATGCTGTGGCAGATTAAGTAACTCATTTTCCAAAAGAGACTTAGGTAAACTATCCTGAATTAAAGATTCCATAACTTTGCACACAACACTGGTTAAACTGACAGTCCTGTAATTGCAAGGCATACTTCGAATCCAGTTCTTAAATATTGCAGTAAATCTGCTACCTCTCCACTTATTGATAATACAACTCTGTGACCTTTGCTCTAAAAATAGACACCGCCCATTATTAAAAATGTACCCATCTTACCACCCATAACAAAGCTAAACGATCTTCACAAATTATTATTTGGTACAAAACAACATTTCATACAACCTGCATTACACAGTAGCCATGAAACTGCCCGTCTTGGAGGAGATAGCTGACAAAGTCAAATTTCAGACTTTCTTGCCAACCTCATAAGTTGTGACTGCCTGCGTGGCAGGCATCGCACTTAGGCTATGTAGTACACTATACCTGGAACAGGCGTTCTAGACACTATCCATATACACTATCCAACACACTAAATATACAAAGCTTTCCAGGCCTGTAACTATGTGATATGGTTGAATCAATAGCAGTCCGTCAATGGTCACTTCTCGGTGCTTGCTATCACAAAACAAGGAACAATTGATACTTTGTGCAGCTTTACACGATTATTTGCCAAAATCCGTGTAACCAATTGTCATTAATTATGCTTGCTACATGATTCGCTAACGTAACGTTAACAGCCTCGATATAGTTTCAGAGTTATGTCACATGTCAGTACATAAAATATGCACAGAACAGGAGTTCCTACAATCCTGCTCTTCAGTACACAACGACAGTGCATCACACTTCTATGTAAAATTATCAAGGTTTCAATGTCCAGTTTGTACTTGTTCATAAACAGTTGATCAGAAAAAAGGTTCAAACATTCACTTCTCTCTGAAGTGTTATATTTGGCTATCATCCTTTATTTTTAAATTTACAAAAGCAATTGTAACTTATTTTAGTATAAAATAAATTGATGCTATCCTTTGCAAAAAGAGTTCAATGCCATATTTGAATGAAAAGGCTACTATATAAACCCACTGATCTATATTACAGGATTGCATAACCCATTGTGTAAGCATGGGTCTACGTAATTGAAGCTCACAGTTTCAGCCGGCGCCACATTGCTAGGACCCACATAGCGCTACAAAAAATTGATGTAATTGGACCTCCCAAAAGGCCAAAGAGTATTCACAACTTGTACTGGTAATTAACTGATAACAACTATCAATTATGATCCAACTGAATAAGAGGGTCTAAAATTTTCATAAGAAAAATTGCTATCCAACTTCAAGAACAAAAACAACAGGCCTGCTTTAGCTGCCTGTCGGCTATGATGATGTTAGTTAGTTAATAGGTAGATGGGGTTTTACAGCCCAGTTTCTAACAAATTGGTTCAGTCGAGCCGGTCATCGATGGTTGCGATGATGTTTCAACAAATTCACTAGTCATGTGGAAATATGTAGCCCAAGAAGATTGAGCTGGGACCGTGGTCACAAGGCTGAATGGCAGGATATCTTGTAGTGATGTACGTTGACTAGGGTTAATAGATATCTTGTAGTGATGTATGTTGACTAGGGTTAACAACGTCTCTGTTACACACAGAGCAGATTCAAACAACGCTCTCTATATAGCAGTATAGCCTAAAAGCAAACACTGGTAGCCTAGTCTGTTTCTTTATCCAACCAGTTGCATTCCTTGAAGCGAGTCAGGTCGTTAAGGTAGGCTACTGTTGTTACGAAGACTTGTCTCTTCAAGGAATAGTCTTTGGTACTGGCTTGGTTTTACATAGCTTTCTCCTTGACACAAGGTCATCTGGAAGTCTTAAACAGGTGTCCCTTCTGTCATAGCAACTTCAGTCTTGGCCAACTTCTATCTGCCATCATTTATCAAGAGCTTAATACCCCCATGGTCGACTCAGGATAGATGAGAATCATGTTTTTCTTCTAATAGTTAAGCTCATTGCCAAATGTTTATGCAAGATCAAGTTAATATAAAGGGGAAAGAGTCCACACAGAAATTGTCTAGACCAAAAATCTGAAAAAAAACTTTGCAAACCTATCCTCTTCTAATTTCATTAACGGAGAATGACCAGGTATAGGGTTAGGGCTACGAACACAAAGCAATGAATTAAGGGTCACATACCCATAATAAATGGTTGATATAGTAATGGGCTATGGTTAGGGATAGGGATAGTGTACATGATTCAAGCATGTGCAGGTATGCCACTTCCAGGAAAGGAAACCAATTAGTAACAATAGCTCTGAAGTTTAAACCACTGAAAAATTTACCCCACTCGTAGGCCTTTGGTTTAAGTTGTTACTTATTTTCAGTGTAGGCTAAGCCTAGCATATGGTTTACTTTCAGTGCAAGTGAAAAAGGAACATGACCACTACGCTACTACTAGCCCACAAACATTTGCGAGTTTATACCTAGGATAGGCTAATTGAGACATAACTGTATTACTAAAAGCTAGTTCTTTAAATCATGAAATCATGTCATATTAATTTTAATGATAACTTGACAAGTATAAAATCTGGAAACATCGAAAGTCGATTCACGCATGGTATATCCATTTGGGTGTGTGTGAATAGGGCAATGGTAAATACAAAATTTCTCACATGTTATCCTATGTATCTTCAACGTAAAACTCATCCAGATGTTTTAGCTGATATATCCTAACTCACTTACAATGTTACAGGCTACCAACCCACAACTTTTGTAAGCAGTTATACCCAGGCTAGGCTAAACTCATTTCTTTATTAGCCTATAACAAATTTATCATTATTCTGAACATGAAAACAAAACAATATTTCATTTGGTAAATCCTGGAAAATACACTCCAAATGCATGTTTCAAACTACTAATTACTACTACGACTACTAATTACTTTCTACTTATGTTACTACTACTACTACACTTCCGTGTGTGTAACAATTGTAATACTGTTCTATTGCCACACTTACCGAAACATGGCTTAGGCCTAACGTTAGGCCTAAGCCTTTCGTTAAAAATAGACCCCACACCGTACCAGATCCGAAGCAAGAAATTCTACCACTTTCCGTTCAAATACCACCTCCACTTTTTTTAATACTTAACTAGGAAACTTACCTGTCCTGGGCTCACTTCTTTAAAGCCAACATTGTTACTACACCCATATCCCACCACATTCTCTCAACAGTGACAACATACTACATGCACAATACGAGACACTGTCCTGTATTCCTTTTGAACCACAGAACATATCATACACAGAAGCGCCTTATTACCTATACCATGCACCAAATTGTCATATCTGCAATTCCGCATGTAACCCAAAACGCGTACGTATGGCACCTACCATTTACATACAATCTTGTTGTTAGGATATGTTCCTTGAACTCCCTGTAAAACATATTGTCAACAAATAACAAACCAGTTCTTGATAACACAACTCTGTGGCCTTTGATCTAAAAATAGACACCGCCCACGCGAGTTTTTACTGATAAATACCAATTTTACCACTCATACCAAGGGTAAACGACCTTCAAAAAATGATATCTGGTACAAAATAACATCGCTACAACTTACATTACATTTTGTGTCGAATGCAATAGTTGCGGTTGCCTGCGTGGCAGGCACCGCAACTTTAAATGAAACCTTGGAAATAACACCATGCCAGTAAGCCACTAAGCCATTTATGTGACTGTTAAATGTATCATGATGTAAGTGAAAAGTCGGTGCTTGATGCTGTAAATACTTGGACACAAGAGCTTCAAGAAAGTTGCCTCTAACTTGCAAACTATGAGGCCTCGACAATATGAGATGAATAAGTTGTCATCCAAACAGTGGACGAAATTGCTTCTTAGATTGCATGATTTAGGCTAAATCTACCTGACTTAATGTGATAAAGCCATCAAAGCTGAAGGTTTCCCATATAGACGTGTTGCTTACTACGTTGCCATTTATAGTTTGGCTGGAACTAAAGAAAAAATTTCATCACATTAATAATCATTATGGAAGAGGACATAACTTCAATATTCATGTACTTTTTTACAGAAAGGGAGGTAAAATGCTTTCAAAATCGATTAAGAAAGTTTCGAAGGAATATTTGCATATCTAGTAGTAAGAACTTGAAACACCTGAGACAGATCCAATATAAAAAATATAAAGCCCATGCAAATGAAAGCTGAGTGGACACCTTACAAGCAACGTCTTTTTTTGTCTTTACCTACCGGAATTACAGATAAATGTATAGTGGATTAGGCATGGAAAAGAAATCGTTTTAAGTAACATCGCCAAGGTGTTAAGTTTCAAAAATATAGGGGTGCATGACAAGTGTTAAGGTCTACCTTGTATGGAAATTCATATCTGTAAAACGTGCCTTTTTGTTTTTTATATAGATGTAGATGAGTGTGAGCAACCTGATGTGTACTGCCCCGATGGCAATTGTACTAATTCAATTGGCAGCTACAGTTGCCAATGTCCTGATGGTTACCTAGCCATTTCTCTGGACGGTGTTACTGGCACCAGATGCATTGGTAGGTTGTACTTATTTTACTCTTGGTGTTCATATGTTTGTTTCATTAAGAAATGTTAGTTACAAAAAGTTCATGTTGATACAATATGATGTGTTTCAATGCCCGCAACAATTTATTGTTAGACCATCCTTTATTACGGGGAAGGGCCGTCAATGTTCGTTAAAGGTGTCAAACATTTTGAGCATTGACGCGCCGTTCCGTCACGCAATCTACGAACCATATTGACTTCGGTGAACGCAAGTGGCGTAAATATCTTCTCAACTTTAGGAGATGGCCGGGATGAATAAAGTCAAATCCCGAGAGCGTGGACTCTGAAGCGTGCACGGCCAGTGCAAAGGTCTTAACCGGTAGGGTCCAAGGCCCGTCCTAGGGCCCGTTGTGGGGCTCTCCGGGAAAAGTCTCGGTTCGGGTTCAGAGTCCGGAACCCAGGAAAGCATCTGGGTTTCAATTCCTTAGAGGACTGTTAAATTGTTTTACTTCTGACACATTTTGAATAAAATGTCACTTTATTTGCTAGGATGGTCAAAATGAATTTTCTGGAACACTTATGGAGAGACATTCTCCCGATGTATTATTATGTCTTTGAAAGGCAGCCTACCCGATTTTCATAACCACTGCGAGAAGTTTGGATGGAGAGGGAGGTTAAGTAGCACAGAATTAGGAACTGCAACTAAATACCACCTGTCTGTCAGTGTTATCTATTTCGCAATCGAAAACTCTCCAAACATTTTGTTTTATTCTGTTTTGCTATTTCGGGCAAAGTGTTTTGAAGACTGCAGTATGGAGTGGAAAGAGAGAAACTACTTTTTCCAAAATTGACCTAATGAGTCGCAAGTGTCTCTTATCATTTCCGTATTTCGCATGTGAATTTCACTTCGAAGTGTTGTTGGTTTTATTTTTTTCTGGCAAAGATTTGACAGAATTCAGATAAACGGCCATTACGCGGACTTTGTGTTTTGCAAGAACGCTTCTTCTAAGTGATACCCTAGGCTTCTCAAATAGGTTGGGGTTTATATTCCTAACCGAAGGCAGACAAGGAATCTATGCGATGGTGATGACGTGTGTATATATGTGTTTGCATGTGACGCTTTTGCTTGTATACACGATATCTCAAGAAGGGTAAGTGTGATCAATCTGATATTTAGTATGTGGATTGACCATATTAAGTGGATGATTCCTATTGTTTTGGTAGAGATAAAAGGAAATTTGTGATCACGAGTGGCCAAAAGGTCAAAACTTTTTAAGCTTGATATCTGAAGAACGGTACATGTGACTATGCTCATATTTGCTGTGTGGGTTAACCATATTAATTAAATGGTCCTTATTGAGTTTTGTGGAGGTCAAAGGTCATTTGGGGTCACGAGAGGACAAATGGTATATTTCTTAGAAAATACTGGTAAACACGGTATCTTCAGAATGGTAATTGTGACCAATTTCATATTTGGTATGTAGATTTGCCTTATTGAACAAATGATCCGTATTGTTTTTGGTCGAGGTAAAAGGTCACTTGAGTTCTCGAGGGGTCAAAAGGTCAAAACCTTGTAAACACGATATCACAAGAACGGTACGTGTGACAATGCTCATATTTGGTGCGTAGATTGGTTGTATTAAGAAGATGATCCCATTTGATTTTTGTAAAGGTTAAAGGTCATTTGGAGTCAGCAGGGTATAATCCTGAAAAACTTGCTCGCACAGTTTTACAAGAAAGGTAACGTGTAGGTTGTAACTTGTCATGTATATGGTGCACAATAAATTAATGGTCCCAATAGTTTTTGGTGGAGGTCAAATGTCATTTGGGTTCACAAAGGGGAAGGAGGATCTCAATGTAGGAATGTATTGCATGTGTTCTTTGTGGGAACATTACGGAGCCCTGTCAATTGAAAAACATTTCAGCGGCAAGGAATCACTAAGTCTTTTGGCTTTCCGGTTGAAACAACTTGGATTCTCGACCATATGGATCGCACACAAACACACACACACACACACATATATACATATAAATATATATATATATATAAATATATATATATACATATATATATATATATATATATATATATATATATATATACATATATATATATATATATATATATATATATATATATATATATATATATATATATATATATATATATATATATATATATATATATATATATATACCACTAGATTGAACATTAGGGGGAAATTGTTATATCTGCGCGTACTTAGGGCGAAATGAAAAACAATAAAATACATTACTGTATATTTCGCCCTTAACGTCCAAAAACATATACATGTACGTAAATTCAATAGTCCATTAGTTGTACGTGTTAACAGATAGGCGTCCGTAATTTGGTCAACATTGAAGTAATTAGGTATATTACGTACCCCCGTTTGTATTTTACTATACACTAACGTATTCCTATTAAAACAGTGTGTGAAAACGTAAAGGGGAACGGTAATTTCCCCCTAACGGTAATTTCCCCCTAACGTTGATATTTTGCCCACAAATTTCCCCTTATTCCACAGTTAGGTATATATATATATATATATATATATATATATATATATATATATATATATATATATATATATATATATATATATATATATATATATATATATATATATATACTCAGTCTGCAGACAGTACTGTTTCGACCTTGTTAGGTCTCCTCAGTGCAGCTCAGAGTAGATTTCAAGACGGAATGACAAGACTGACACGGGCATAACCTGCGGCAGTCCAGCCATTCACGGTACATTGCTTGCGAATACCAAAGTGCACAAGCTCAAAGGGCGTGCTATGCATAAAGCGAATAGTATTACGCCCTGGCCAAAATGCCAGGACTACACAAGCAATATACCGTCTCGAAATTTAAAAGTGCTCAACAGAACACGATCATACCGAGGCACTACCGTGTAATGGGGAGAAAATACTCAATCTGCAGACAGAACTGTTTCGACCTTTTTTAGGTCTCCTCAGTGCAGCTCAGAGTAGATTTCCAGACGGAATGACAAGAGAGAGAAAATTGATTCACGCGGGGTATTTATAGCCTGCTGTCGCTTCTGTGAATCACGAGCTGTTCTAGCGTAGTGGTCCTAGACTCTGCCCGGAAAGCGGTGGATGGTGGGTTCGGTCCCCCGTGCGGCTCAATTTTTCTCTTTGGTGTTTTTCTTCAACCGTTCCTTCTTTGATAAGAGTTTATACTCTATCTTGGATCGGTATAAAATTCATGATCGAATGTATTACTACAACACTTTCGACCTATATATATATATATATATATATATATTTATATATATATATATATATATATATATATATATATATATATATATATATATATATATATATATATATATATACATATATATATATATATATATATATATATATATATATATATATATATTATATATTATTATATGTTTGTGTGTGTATGTGTGTTGGTATGTGTATTTGTAATTGCGGATTAGGGCGAAAAATCTCCATATAGCGGTCTGAAGTTCTCAGAAAGATCTCTAACAGTTGAATGAAAATAAGTTGTGAAGGGAATCCGTTCCAGTGGGGTGGCCTTTTTGTACTTCAAAAGTTCTTGCCTTGATACTTTATTGGCTCTCTCCATATTTTTTCTAATGAATTCAAGAGGATACCCACTTAAAATGAATTGCCTTGGCCATTAAGTTTAATTTTAAATCATAATTGTCAGAAAAATTGTTTTGTAAGGAAGTGTCTGGCAATAAATGATTTTTTGCCAAACACTTCGTTACAGATTCTGAGCACATTGTTACCCTGCTAGATGTAGATGGTAGCCTGTGTCGAACTTAAAGGGTAATACTGCTTTTGTTTTGCAATAAAAATTCATCCATAAAACCAATACGTATTGACACAGGGTGATAGATAAAAATAAGGAAATATGGCAGCCCCTTTTTCAAGGAATAAGTTTCCCACAGACAGGAATTCAGTTGACTGCTGCTCCAGAACACATGTTCACCAAATGTTTCAATATTCAAATGATGCAACGTCCATGGCTCTTCGAGTGCATAATATCTTGAAGAGATGTAGCTATTGCTTGGGTTTATGTTTCAGACGGAATTGTTGGATAGTGCATTTTAAACACAGTATATCCCTTTGAAACAGTTGCGTTTTATCACGGGTTAGATTACATTGCCTACTAATAATATATACCCTGCTACTGATAAGACCCAAAACAAATCTTTCTGGGCGAAACGCAACTAGTGATAACATACCTTGCTAGGGAGCGTTTTACTTAACAAGGTAACCAAAATACTCATGAACCTTTGGAGTAAGCCTGAAACACTAATTTACTACTTTCGGTCATGAAGACAATCAACGTGATCCTTTCAAAAATAACTGAGTGCCAACCAATATGACACTACGTATGAAATATGCGTCACAAATATCTATGCTTATTTGTCTCAGTGACCAAGTTAGCATGAGCATTACAACCAAAAGACGGCGTGTTTGATCTAACGGTAAGAGCATCCGCCTCTCACGCGGAAGGCACGGGTTCTATTCCCAGGTCGAGTCATACCAAGACTCTAAAAATGGAACCTACTGCAGTTGTGCGTGAGTGCTCCGCATAAGCAATGAAGTTGGGAAAACAAGCTTGTGAGCCACAAATGGACAAAAACCAGTGGCCGACTCGGGCCGTAAAACTCCATCTAACTAGATTACTAATCAACCAAATGATAACTAATCATACAATATTAACTTTCTCCTTCTCTGCTCATGTTCATAATTAATACCACACTAATTACGACGTTGGCACTTCGACGCATAACTGAACTGAGTGGCTGATCCCTGCCAAGTTCAACCAAGTTCCTTCTTCCACTTTACGAAAGTCACCGTTACAATCACATATTGTCCCAACAGAATTGGCCTAAACTAATTTACATAAGGCAAGAATGTAATTTAGCACATCGGCCCTTTTGAAAACTTTTCTGTACAGTGACGTCCTGTCGATTAGGATCAATTGAACCGGACGTTTAAACTGTTAGTAAACTGGACGTTTCAAATACATTCATCTAGCTTCTGATGATAAATTGTAACTATTTATTGAAGTGTTCCTTAAAGTTGATCTGTTGGAATGACGATAAGAAGACAATTTTAAAAACTCCCGATATATTCATTTTTTTACGAAGATCTAGATGAACTTCTGATCGCTCTACCTCAGGATTGCAGCGATGTTACACTGAGAGCAGGGAGTGGTGTTTATACGATGACCCCAATTGAAGGAGAAGAAGCCATCGATGTTTTCTGCGACTTCGATACTGCTCATGGACCTTGGACAGTAAGTAAGCTCCTTCCTTAAAAACATAACTCACTAATTTTTTCCTTAAAGTTTTCATGAAAACCAGACTCTCCTTTAATGTAAGTGTGTGATTTTGGGAGATGCGTTGCTTAAATCGCCTTTTTCTAAGCTCCCCCACAGGAATATAATAGTCGCTCTTTATAGAGTGCTTTAACGTGATGTCACAACTTGTAAACCACGCCAACTGCAGGGCAAAAACCAACAATGTTTTTGTGCAACAGTCTTTACTTACTTCTTAACTTTAGCGACACAAATGCGTACTGCACTCGTCAAAAGGTTTGGGCTTTTGACGTAAGTGAAAGCTGCCTACTTGAGTCCTAGACGTCTGAACTAATTTTGGGTCCCCAAATTTGAAACCACAAAAGCCTTGCTTTTACATCTCTACCTTAAAAACATGAATAATTTTAATACGTATAAGACAATGTCTGACTTTGCTGAGATATTACAGTGATATTTTGGTGTACCAATGTTACCTGGGTCAAAAAGGTTCACCATATGAAAACAGTCCTTACAAAATACTAAAAACTGAGAAGTGTGAAAACCTTAAAATTGCTTGCTTACGCTGTACCTCAATGACTGATTGAACTTAGATGAATGTTACACTTTACATGCAAGATGGTGGTGGCAAGATTAAAGTTTTCTATTTGGTTGAAAGCCACGGATCATCAGACGCATGAGTGATGATAGTCACCGTCAAATAGATGTGGAAACCTTGTGAACTCCGTACACTAGGAATCGAAACTTTGAAAACATTTGATCAATGCTAGTATTTTACCTTTCGTGTTGTTCGGCCCGGTAACCAAAGGTCATTGGAGATTCCAAGAACTCGATATGCAACTCTTTATAATTGCCGAACTTGATGTGAACATGCTTTACATTAAGCAGGGGTAGACAGGTTGTTATAACTAACACGTTTTTCGTTAATTTTGGAGCATGAACTCCAATATATTTGATCAGTTCGGAAGATAACTCTTCGACGGAAACAATTATCACCCAATCGGGGGAATATTTTGGCACGGGTGGCGCCATTTTCAAACATCTCTCATAATGCATTGCTATCCTTCCGCCCAAATTCGGTCTCAATAACGTTCAAAATATATTTGAAATCTCAGTTGGTTGGGGGAATAAAAAGGCTCTGTCCTCTTTAGTTGTTCACCACGACGATTCTAAGATATCGAGCAACTTTGCTGTGTTCTTTGTCCTAAACTAAATTTATTTAATCGACGCAGCCGTTAGTTTTGTGCAATATTTCCCACATAAATTTGTGCAAGTGGTTCCTGTCAGCATTTGTATTTGAAATACGTTGTTGACGATCCCTTATGCTGTCGTCCTTTGCGAATTTATAACGATATCACATTTGAATACTTACGCGTTTGTTGAACAAATCGACGACTTTGGAGAGATAGACAGGAAAATGTTTATAAATATTCATACCGTTGAAACAGGCAAATTTTCTCCCGATCTGGGGAAATCTTTTATTCCCCCAAAAGCGTTATTCTACCGAACTGCTGATACGTCTTTTGTGTCTTAAATTTGACAGATTTTCGGTATCGTTTACTGATCAGCCTTTGATGCAGCAACATATACGGTATCAATAATTCAAATAACGTAATCATTGTTAACAAAGGTAGAACAGAATCATAAAGTAAACATTTCCTTGAAGAGTGTCATTATGACTACACTTGCTTAAAAATAAGGACATTCTGACCAGACCTCACAAAGGGGAGGTCGGGTGTAATAAAATCTTCTTTATCTGTTCATTAATTTGTAGTAACAAACCACTATCACTTCTAAAATAGCACTCAAACACTGGCCTGTGAAGAACTTTTTCCAGTTGATTACACAACCTATTAACACAGCAGATAAGTCACTCAACTGTCCAGTGATTGCAGAGTTAACCTTTTGTTTAGATTATGAACAGGAAGCCTTTAATTATGCAAAGAAGGATTCATATGTCACTGAGAATAAATCAGCCATGTTCACAGAAATCAAAGTTGATTGGATTTGGTAACAGGTACCCAGTTTATGATTCCAAAACCACAGTTTGAATCTCTAACTAAGCATCCGGGAGTTATGAGGTTTTAGCTTTTCTTTAGATGAAAAATCAAATCTCATAGTGTTCATAACTAAAGTCACTGATAGCCGGTTTACCTCCGCTGTGCCTGCCACCCTTTTAGGCTGCGACCCCACAGGTGTTTTCGCAGCGATGAGCTGAACGAAAAAAAATTTCCGCTCCCTTGGCTAAACTAACGCAGGCTACGCTAATAGGTGCAAGATTAATTTACTGTCATTCCAGTGAGTTAATTGTCGTTTACTAACTTGAACATCCCACATTGCCCAACTGCTGTTCTAAAAGTGTGCTCTCTAACTGAGCTAAAAGGGGAAGTTTACGCAGACTTTAGTTTTCACATGTGCAAGAAGAACCAAACCTACACAGTGCGGTGCAATTTCCTTTCAAATCGAACATGTTTATCTCAAGATATCAGCAAATTAAGTTACTAGATTTTGTTTTCCAAAGTGTTGAGGGCAGCCGAGATTATATTACTTCTTCACGTTGACAAGGAAATCCTGTTTCCCTTTCTTTTTTCGCACTATTGTGTTGACTTGGACATGAATTAGAAAAAGACCTCTCTATGGGTTTGCATAGTTTGAAAAAGTCATGCTACTTATCCAATTACATTTGAATAGTATGGGACCGTTAAGGAGAAAATAGGCTGTAAAATTTAAAGAAAAACAAACGACTGTCAATTACTGTGGGAATATGATATCTTGTGTGATTGCTTCAAGTTCACTGTTACTTGAAAATGTGACAACTTTACTTTCTCAGGTCTTGAGAATCACACATCGGATTTAAATGCAAATTTCATCAAATGCTTAGAATAAGGACCCTTTAACATAGCAAAACTTGATATGACCTTAAGCCCCTCTTTTAAAAATGTCCTATGAAGATGGGGGTTAAACGGTTAAAATTCATTTTTATGATGTTTAATTAATATTAAACATAATAAATATTTTTTATTTTTTTACGTGAGGTACACTTGAAGAGGTACTAATGAACAGCCAGCAGAATATGCAGTCGGTTATATTTGATATGTTTTGTCTGTGCTACTTTTACAGGTAATTCAGAGAAGGCAAGATGGTTCTGTTAACTTTTACCGTCAAATGGCAGATTACAAAGCAGGTTTTGGTGATTTAGGGGGAGAATTTTGGCTAGGTCTTGACAAAATTTACAACTTCGTATCCCGAGGATCGCATCAACTCAGGATTGATTTGCAAGACGGTAGTGGAACAAGGAAATTCGCAATTTACGATGATTTTTCTATCAGTGACGAGAGTGATGGCTACCGTCTTTCTGTTGGGAGGTATTCTGGGAATGCACGTAAGGACAATGCAACTTTTATTTTGATTGCTTCCACAACCTTGCAGAATGAAAAATATAAATGATGAGTGAATTTCTGTTACAAAATAAACGAGTTTGGTAAATCGTTCGCGCAGGGAATTGTGGGGCACGATGTGCATTCTCATCCGAGCTCAGCATATAGTTTTCCGCGTTCCCTTGATTTTGTGTAGTACCGGCATACAACGTCAAGCATTTACGTAAGTGCCTAGACAACACGGACGAATACAGGGGTCTCAGCCTGCTTTAGGGCAGATAAAAATACAAACTCTTACACCAAACAGGCAATTTAGGCACAGTACACTGCGTAAAACCGTCCTTTACATTCCTCTTTTTGTTATCGATGGGTAAAGATAGAATGTCACTAAATTTTCATGTAGGCAAAACGTGTTATACAGTAATTGTGGAATTGGTTTATTTCGTATGCGATTGTGCATAACACCTAAAACTAATTCCCACCGAGCTGGGAGGGGGAGAACGACCTTTACTTTGAATGGTTGTACAACAGACAGGGTGTTACAGATCAATTACTATCTTGAGTCAATTATTTTACAGAATGAGGAACCTTTAAAAGTTGTGTTTTGGCATATTTATATGCCAAAACACAACTTTTATATATTTTCTTGGAGGGAATGTATGGTGTTACCTTGCTATACTGAATTTAGAGAATGAATTCATGCAAATTATAGGACTTATAACTCCTTTTTCAAATATTTAAGGTGAACTTGAAATGGTGTAATTGGAGGATTTAGAAGCCGTAATTTACTTGTTCCATACACTTAGAATATGGCTCATGAGGATCTGTATACAAAATGGTGCTCGGTATATTCTGTCAAAATGAAATTTTTGAAAGCATTTCCGATGTACACTTTATTAAGTTAGCATATTGTCAAATATCTACGAATTTTGGGGTTTCAAGCACAAAGTCGCATAAATTCTAAAATATTAGTAAAACTTTCCTTCGAACCCAGGTGTTACAAATCCCCTATGATCTTTTTTAAGCATCTTTAAAAAATTCCTTACGATTCCTTGCAACACTGTCTATACACGTAGCACAAAAAGCTGCATGATGCATTGCTTTATTAAAAGATTAATCTCAAAGGAAAACTAGACTAGAAAAGTTTCAAGCTTCATCTTGTTCGGTTTTTTCCTTCACTATCTACATCGATTATTTATCTGTACTTCCTTTCATTTAAACAAGTGTTGCCTACAATCAAAAAAATAAACCAAACGAACAGACCAAGAAGGAAAATTGTTCATTTTTCATGGTACTTTTAGCACGCATCTGAGTTCTTCTTGAAAGGCCAAATCCTTTCAACCCAGACATACCTTCTAATCTACTTACTTATATAAGAACGTTGCGATCATTTGCTCAATGCTCAGACCGACAAGGTTCTTAAGTGTGTCTGTGCCGTTTTCTGTTACCCCGTATCCCTTTTGTCAAAATTTTCGATCGCATTTCGTTTTTAGTCATACGTGGCTAAACTTGTGTTAGGTACTTCAAAATGTCCTCTTTACATCAGTGCGCAATGGTTAAATGTTTGAAAAACTTCATCATACGTAGTTTTCGCATTCAAAATTTAGAATTCGGTAGATTCTTAAAGTAACATACCTGCATATTTGCATTCTCGTGGCACTCACTGGGTTCCATACTCGCTATGCTGCTTAATATTTATCGCATTGACCTGGCTAATAACAAGGCTGTCTGGAAGTCCTAAAATTGAGTCGACGGTTCCTTACATTAGGAATGATGGTGCCCATATGATAACTGAAGACGCATTAGCTCGCCATGGTCTCTTACTTTAACTAATAGTCATTTTGGGCTGAGCTGAGAGTAACCTTTTCAATTGCAATAAATTCCCCTGACAAACCCCCTTGAGCAAAAAAGAGCACCTCTTTTTACTATCGCTTCTCGGTCTTTTGTCTAAGATCATGTGAAGGCAGTATCTGTTCTTTTCATCCAGTCTAGAATGGATCCATACATGACAGACCAACGATTTTAATGGTCTGAGGACCGTGAGGAAAACCAAGTGTTGTCTTCTTTGGGGAGCAGTTTAATATTGGTTTCGCCGAACAGCCCTTTGCCAAAAGGTCGGGAGAAAGTTAGAAAAAGTAAAATACAAATTTTTCTTTTCTATTCAGGTAATTCACTAGCCTATCACAATGGGATGCAGTTTACTACCAGTGATGTCGACAAAGATATGAACACAAACAAGAACTGTGCAAGGTTTTACAAGGGTGCATGGTGGTATAAAAAATGCCTTCGGTCAAACCTTAATGGACGCTATCGAGATCCTGCAAAGAAGCACCCAGATGGTCTCATCTGGGCCTTTTGGAAAGGGTACACTGAGAGTATGACTTTCGTAGAGATGAAAATAAGGAGGATCTGACAACTGCGTCATGTCAGGGAGACCACAAAGACCCAGCGGAACGGACTTACTGAGTTTTAGTGTTTAGGCATTTATTTTTCGGCGCGGTCGATTTTTAAATGGAAGATGTGCGGGTGTGACATGCAATTGGATTAGTTTTTATTACATTTTGTAACGTTATTTTGATGCTACGTTCCATCTTTGCATGTAAACGATTGTGATTTCAAACTTGCCATGCATTTTTTAATCCACATTTTATTACATGTATTTCTCTTGTGCAAATGGATCATCGATAAAACCATAAATCAGCAAAATAATAAATGAAATATCAATTTAGGCTCTTTTACCAGCCTTTTACTAACTTTTCTCATAGAAATTTTCTTTTAGACCTCCATAGCAAGTTTTAATTATTTGGAATTTTATTTTCTTGCTTTTATTAGAAAAATGTAAACTTTAATAATAATAATAGTAATAATAATAAAATAAAAAGTTGAAATGATGGTTAAGCATTCAATTAAAAAAAAGAAAACATTTTCTTTTGAAAATATAACATATCTTCCAACAAATTTAGTTTCAACATTCAGCGAAAAAGAGGAAACGATATGATAATTCCAAAATAAATGTTCAAAAGTCCCATCATTTGTTTGGCAGAAAGAGCATAACGGGCTTTCCTAAAGTTTAATGAGATGTAAGCATCTATTCGTCCCTAAAATTATCTGCAAAGCCAGGAATTGAAAGTTATTTAACTTAACATCTCTTATTGAGAACCACGCGTTAGAAAAGATATTTGACCATGTATCCTTGCTGGAGTGATAATTCCATTTCGGTAGTACATATAGTTGGTGGGGTGACAATTTCATTGATCATATTTCCAAATGCCCATTGATCAACACTTTTTTGACCAGCAGTATAATAATAAAAACCTCATTATGAATGTATGAATAATCTGTATTATTTAAGTTTTGTTTCCAGATAGTTGGGATAGCAGAAATTAATCCATTATATGTGGTAAAAGGAAAGTTATCTAGGCTACTTCCAAAAACTCTTTACACCCTAGTGGCATTTTATCATTTTTGAAAAAATAATATATATAATCAACCCCTTGGAGTGAAGAAATCACAAACACAATGTTATTATTTAATTTTACATGCGAATTATTCCTTGTTGTTCCGTATAATCCGTGTTGAGAAGTGTTGATACCTCTATACTGCTCACTGCTGAGGGGACAACGTCCTTTTGGCAAACCATAGTTAAAAGAATCTACTACCAAAGGACCATTTGCGTCCCCAAAATAGTTATAAAAGTTAGAAGTAAGGCCATCAGACCCAGGAGATTTGTTAGGAGCCATACTTTCCAAGGCGCATCGACAATAATAGCGCACTATTTCGCGAGACAGATTCAGCTTGCGATAGCATTCGGTTAAAGTTGAAATAACAATAAAAAAATACGATAGGTCAGGGCCTCTAGACCACTACAAAAATGGCTGTAGAATTTATGAAGTTCCCTTAAAATGCCTTCATTCGTGGTAAACGTGCTGTGGATATTGGCGGCGGAACAGGGGAAACTTTCCTGTAGGGGTCGGCTCCAATGAAAATTTAGCGGGATATCCCCCTTTTAACAGTTGCTGCGTTCTTCAAGAAGTGAAGACTGGTGGGAGAATTTCGAAGTGGGGCCCAAATATATTCTTGACCTGTGCAATGCATGCACAGCTTCGTTTGGTCCACCCCAAATGGTGGTGACGCTTCTCTTATATAGTCTTGCTGGAATCAGCCCATCCCATCCAATTATTTTTTAGGTCCCGTCGGCAGGTCACGATATTTACAATTGATTTATTGAATATTATGATATTGGAGTATGATTTAGACGTATACTTTACACTTACTGCCCTCGTTGGATTTGTGCTTAACGCATACAACTATGTAGCTTAGTGAGCAAACTAGGGTCTTCGAAGGAAGCGAAGGTTGTACGCGCAAGTTTTTTAGTGGTGGCAAAGTGTTTTATACTTGAAAGCTGAGGGTTAAACTGAGAACCTTCTAATTGCTATTGCATAGGCATGGAGCATCAAATATGTTCATACAGAGCCCAGCAACCCTCAGTGTGGCGTTTTCTTAAACACAAAGCAATGGAACTGCTGTTAATTAAGTTTTCATAGCATTTAATGTATACAAAGTCAGTGCATTACAAGCTCTTTTTGCTAAATATTTGCATGAAATTCATGACGCTAACGAAGAAATCTTTGTGGTTACAGAATCTCTGCAAGCTTCTTTTTTTGATCACTTTTTTAACCAGATTCGTAACTGAAGAGTTTGATTGGATTAATGACACTCCTTCAAACTAGAAAATGTGGTTACGAAAATCGTAACCACTTTGGGTCCATGATTGATTTTGTGCAAACGTAAACTAAAAAGACGTAGCAAGATGTTCCTGCCTCCGTGAAGCTTAAACGTTTGTATGATTTGACGACGAACCTGCAATATTTCAAAGTAACAAACTTTGGACGTGAATGTAAAAAAATATCACATCTTTCAATTCTTTTGGTAATTTTGACCTAAACTTACATTATTTCCAAAATGTAACAACTTTCTAGCAAAACCTGGTGATTTTAACCTCTGAAAAGTCTCAAAATTTTATACAAACCCATACACCGTGATAATGTATTGTTACCGATCGCTAGACCCAATATGAACTGTTTATTACACAGACTTCAATATATACATTGATAGATCACGTATGTCCTATGCGTAGATTGTCGCTACGTGTGATTAAAGCAAGATGGTTGCCTGCTATTGTTTTGTGCATAGAGCAGGATAAGTTCTTATTACTTCGCAAGATACACCTAGCGTTTGGCAAGCCTAAGTTAAGCCTTACGTAACTGCTTCGAAGAGAGAAGTATAACAAGGGAACTAACGTCAAATGCTAAGACTATACCAAGGTCTAGATGCGCACATAAATGTCATTACTGTTCTCCGAACTACAAGCACTTGCGAGATACGGATGAACAGTATGTGTTCCACAGTAGTACAATGCTCTTTAGCTTGTAAGGGTTTAATAGCGACATGTTCCGCGGTATACAACAGGTACATTGCGGCTAATGTGTGATGAGCATGTACACTGTTTACAGATGCTAGCGCTCGGACTATGAATTAGCTGTTATTTGCCAGGAAACAATTTCAAATAAATCTTTTTTAAAGAGCAATTCAATAAAGGAAATTTGATGAAAAATTTACGCCATTTGAAGAAAATATTCACGTGAATTCAGAAAGTTATTTATCAACATATTAAAAGAATTTCCTACCCTTTAATAAAAAGGTATATTGTACGGTAAACGATGTACCATCAACTTGCATGCAGACTTTTTTAAATGTGACTAACTCAAGTATTCTTTTACAAAACAACAAATTACATAAACAGCAAATTAAAACCCGCTCATTTCAGGCCATACCATAACCAAAAGTGACCATGAAGTCTCTTTCCCGTCTACATGACTCACTCTACATAATGAACTCGGTTGTAGAGCAAACCACTCACTGAGAATCAAGACAAATGAGAAGCGTGCCTTATTAACTGTCCATGACGTCATGACATCACGGACAGTACAACAATAATAAGCCGGTTCGGTGATTCATTTAGGTGTCTATGGATATGCGCACGTCCTTTAAAGCTTCTGTGTAAACCAATCCCACACCTACAACACGTTTTGAGTTTTGAAATTTGAGTTTACAAGGAAATTTGTGGAAAACATGATTCTTTCGTGATCGATCCATTACGTAAGAAGGGATCTCAAGTGTGTTTTAGTGCAGTGAACCCTCTCTTAATTGTCTTTTTGGTTTAAGAATTTGCATATAAATCTGCCGTAATGTAGCACCAAGACTCTTTTCTGTTGGACTTGGCTAGACATACTGTGGTAATTGTATGCACTTACTAACGAAAACGAGGGAACGTTGTACACTACGCACTGGGCTCGGTTTGTATATAACACGCCGTGACCCGCAAATGCGTGAGGCGAAGAATGATCGAATCAGTTTTTAGGAGCCCAATTCAGGTTAATCGTTCAGCATTCATTTGTTTCACCATTTCGCAAAATAGCATTTAACATGAAATCTGCCCTGTTTAGGTAAAAAAAACTTGTGCACTAGCTTGTGTGCCGCCGTTCTCAACTATGCATCAGCGGGATGTTCTGTAACATCACAATTGAAGCAAGAGGGAATGTCCCAGTGGTCGAGAAATTTTCCAAATCCGTCATAGAAGCTTGATTCGTGTATACCATAAGTGACAAAAAGGGGTTCTTTTGAAGGGGGGGGGGGGGCGTCACACCTCCACCTAAACTGTTTCGTGCCCTCCCCGTGTCACGCTCCTCAACCTTCCCCCTGTCAAAATACGGGCCTCCCTGTAACTCATGTAAGCGATGTGCACCAATTGCTTAGCTCTACAGCTGTAATCGTCTTCTTCAATTTCTTACTACAGCTCTAATTTTGGACATTATCCTGTACGTGACAGAAATATTCGCCCCCATATTTCGACCATTAAGTAGTAATCCAGTAGGGCGCACAAATTACCTGTGAGTTAACTTTAATTCAGTGGCGCCCCTGACATTGAAAACAAAGTATCGGTGTCAGACCCCTCAGGTGATCAAACAAGCCTGCATGGATCAGGGAGTTGGGCGGACGCTCTGAGATTGGTCTACTTCGGCGCATGGGAGTAACGCCACATGTTATGTTGGGTGTCTTCATTTCTTAGATAATTTTTTTCTTCCCTTGTAAGGAGCTGTAACCGCTCCTAAAATAAACCAAATTATTTAAGCGTTATCTTAGGCTAGAACCCCGGCAACTTCCAAGAGTCAAAGGTAACATTTGGGCATCATTAAAGCTCATTTAACTACACAAGCCGGATGCCGTCTGGTTCTAGATTGTACGTTAGATTACTGGAATTATGATGCAGGCTCATGTGTCAATCCTTATGATATGGAAACACAGGTACAGCGTTAATTTTACCCCCCGAACTCTTACCTCTAACCTCAATGGGCAGGGAAGTAAGTCGATATTATGTACCTACCTATAGGCACCTTTCAAAAGATGAATAAAAAGGATTAATAAAAGTGAGTAAATGTTTATTTAAGAGGTGACCGTATTCCGGAGCTCTACATTGACTGATGTTTTTCTCCTCGGATGGAAAAGTCAATATCATGACCATAGACCTTGGACAGTTGGACATTGGCCACACCCGCTTGTTCCAAAATGACAGTTTTAACAAAAAGTAATTCCTCGATTTAAGGAGCTAAAATATCCATAAAGCTCAAGAAGCTATAATTTAATCAGTCACCAATTTGTTCATGCCAAAACAGTCCCCATGATCCCATACAAACCTGGCTACAATTTCGGCGTCCACGTTTTCACCACTCGGTATGTATTCTTACCCTGATCCCAGCTCTTGAGTTGAACACCAAACAAGACCTCAACGGGCCCCAATGTTGTAGTTTTTAGTATAAATTGACCAAGATTTGAACCGATGCCTCCCAGCTGAGTCGGCCTGCTTGTAGACCCTTCTTCGTGGCTCTGACACATCATAACAGATCATACCCTATATTTCTTATTCCCGTAACCCTGACACAAGAATTTTACCTTAACCATAATTTTAAAACAAACTGAGTTTTTCGGAAAAGAACAATTTTACTTGTCCCACCCTAAGAAAAAGGTTGCGCCGGATCTCATTACCGAAAAGCACGGTTTCAACCAGGATGTTGCTTGTGGGATAATAACGCCCACTTCGAACAGCAGTTGCTACTGCATTAAGGTGCTTGAAATATGGTTGAAGCGTATATTTAAAACTTTTTTTGCATTTCTATTACACAAGGGAAGAAGTATAGTGAAGGGTTCGATAACACAAAATTCTGGCGAATCCTGGCTAAATCTCTTTTGAATTTTGGATTTAAAGGTTAATAAAACTTCAGCAGGAATTCAATCTTTTTACTAGTGCAAGATTGACGAACTAGTAGCTGTACTCTAAAAACAGTAATCTAGTTGATGGTTGTAGGAAGAACAGCACTCAATCTAATCTTTTCAACGTCTAAAACGCTAGCAATATACGATGGAAACACGTATCTTTAAAAGGCAAGTTTAAGTAAAAATTTAACTTTTACATGCGAAAGAAGAATCAAATCTACACAGGATGGTGAAGTCTCCATTAAAATTGGACATGTATTTCTTGAGATATCAGCAAATAAAGTTACTAGATTTTGTGTTCCAAAATGAACTTGAGGGCAGCAGAGATTATAACACTTCCTCACATTGACAAGGAATGCTTTGTTTCCCTTTGTTTTTTTTTCAGACTGTTCTGTTGATCTTGATGTTGATAAGAGTAGTAAAATAAAAGTAGGCGGTGCGCCATCTGACGTTCCTATAAGTCGGTGAACCTTGTAATTTTTTAGGAAAGGCCCGAGATCATCATTCGTGACCTCATGCGAAAGATTAATAATGGCTTTAAATTTTATGCCGAGTGTGAATATTTTGAAGTTGGTTCTTATGACCAAGCTAGACCGGTTTCTGCTGTCTTGCTCATTCACTTTGAATGGCGCAGCTTCATCAGTAGCAAGCCTGTCATTCGCGGCTTGGGTTAAAATATTCCTGCTTCAAATAGAGCAGTAAGACAAGTATCATTGTACCATTTTATTTTCCGGTCTCTCAAACCTTGATTTTACAAGGCCATCTTTTAGATTTATGCCTTTTCGTTGGCGGGTGAGATTGTCGGATAAAGAGTGTAGACAGGAGCAGGCCCGTGTTATTAGCAAACCGCTTTGAGTCACTTGGGTTAGGAGAGTTCATTTTCAGCATGGGCCACGGACTAGTGACGCTGTTATTTTCTCCACCTGGGTGTTACTCATTAGCAGTTAAATGGTGAGATTCAATGCTTTTAATTTAGCAGTAAGTAGCGAAAGTTTGTTCCTTTGTTGTCCCTTTCTGAATAGGAGGATTTGGCTACGTACAGTGTTTCTCGGAGGTTGCTTTGTAGGCCTTTTTACCCGTAGCTCTCGAACCTTGTAAAGTAAAACAAGGCAATCGATAAGATTGCAGCCTTTTTGTAGGCAATGAGAGGTTGTCGGGAAAATCAAATCAATAATTGCAGAACAGTCTTGACAGCACATAAAATGCTTTGAGTATCTCAGTTAGGAGGGTTCGTTGTTTTGATAGCGCTATATTCACGTAGTTTGTGACAACGATCTTCTCCCAACACAAGTGATTGCTTAAATCAAGGTTTACGAGTTCTAGGGAGAACGAAGTACAAAACTTAGACGATACTTTCCTTGATGCTCTATTAGAAGCAATCACGAATATTTAAATCCATGTCGCATACGACGACCCGCTACTGATGAAGCACCGACTACAAAGCCGAAATTGAAAGGCAATTAAAAAGTCATCACTACCACAATCTAGGGGCGACATAACACCCGATACCAAAATCATGGTTTATTCGACCCTCCGAGATATGTTCTCTAACAAGGAGATTAATGAGGGGATATTCAATTATCTCAACCCAAATAACCACAAAATCCGTACCCGGGTCATATACGTACTTCCTAAAGTAAATAAAGCACCACCCCCGGCACAAAATTTGCCGGCCGCCCTATCATAAGCGGCAACGGATCTCCGACAGAAAAAATATCTGAGTTTGTGGATTATTTCCTGCTTCCGATTGTCATAAGACAAGCCACGTATGTGAAAGACACAAATCACATTCTTAAAATCCTGGAAGCCACCCCCTACCAGACAATGTCTTACTCGCTACCCTTGATGTAGTGTCTATGTACACAAACACTCCACAAGAGGAAGCCTTGGATGTCGTACAAAAAGCATATGCGGAAGCCCCGCAAAATTACTATGATATGAAGAAAATATCACCCCGTAATCTGGTCAAACTAATTCTCACGAAAAACTGTTTTGAATTTGATGGCCAATTTTTCCTACAAACGATAGGATGCGCAATGGGCAGTCAAGCCTCCCCTGAAATCTGCGATATTGTCATGCACCACCTAGAAAATCGCATTATACCGACAGATTTCAATATTATTAAATGGCTTCGCTATAGAGACGACATCCTATTATTGTACAATGGCACACGAAAGGAACTTGAAAACCTGGTGACCTGTTTGAATGAAGCACACGAACATTTTAAGTTCACGGTAGAAGCTTCTAACATGAAAGTTACTTATCTCGATCTCGAAATATTCAAAGGCGAACGTTTCCGCTCTACTGGCCTCCTTGACACTAAAGTCTATACCAAGTCCACGGAAACCTACCAGTATCTAGATCGGAATTCAGCACATCCACTGGCCACTTTTAAAGGCTTTATCAAAGGCGAAGTACTAAGATACGCCCGCCTGTGCAATAACGAAAGTGACTTGCTGGAGAAACGCGACTCCTTCACTGAGAAACTGCTTATGCGAAATTACTCACGAGAGGATATCGACAGCGCCACCAGTGATGTGGTATATGCTAACCGTAAAACCCTCCTAACTGAGAAAGAAAAGGCAGTAACCCCACCATTGGTTTTTAAACTTGTTTACACCCCGCATGTTAAAACAATGCAATTGAAACGGGCCTTATTAAAAAATTGGCACCTTATAACCCAAAACCCGCAATTATACAAACTGTTCCCCGAACAACCAATCATCGCCTACAAAAGGTCAAAAAAAATCTAAAAGATTTCCTTGTTAAATCAAGGTTTACGAGTTCTAGGGAGAACGAAGTACAAAACTTAGACGATACTTTCCTTGATGCTCTATTAGAAGCAATCACGAAATATTTAAATCCATGTCGCATACGACGACCCGCTACTGATGAAGCTGCGCCATTCAAAGTGAATGAGCAAGACAGCAGAAACCGGTCTAGCTTGGTCATAAGAACCAACTAAATATATTCACACCCGGCAATAAAATTTAAAAGCCATTAAATCTTTCGCATGAAATCACAAATGATGATTTCGGGCCTTTCCTAAAAAATATACAAGGTTCACCGACTTATAGGAACGTCAGATGGCGCACCGCCATCTGACGTTCAGATGGCGGTGCCATCATGTTGATAGGAGTAGGACCTCCCCATGGGAATAGCAAAGTTTGAAAAGTTTTCATACCACTTATGCAATCACATTTGATAATATGAAACTGTTGAGGAGTAAATAAGGTCTAAAGTTTAAAGGGAGAAAAACAAAAGATTGTCCATTTATGTTGAGATATGATCTCATATGTGCTTGCTTTAAGTTCACTGATTGTTGAAAAAGTGACAACTTCGCTTGTTCATATCTTGAGAACCACCCATTGGATTTCAATGCAAATTTCACCAACATGCTTAAAAAAGCAACACTCTAACACAATTAAAACTTGATATGACATTAAACCCTTCTTTTAACATCCCAACGTTTCGTGTGGTTTAGTGACGTGTTCTCTCCAATTGGGCCCCTAGCAAACATATATAGTAATAGTAATGACTGGTAATGGACATCTGTCAATACAATAAGACGGCTCCCGAAATGTTGCAATTAAAGGTCAAAGCAAAGTATGACCCAAAATGAAAGTTCCCAAATAAAATATTTCATAACGTAGTTCTACGGTTCAAGCTGTCTGATTGTCCTAGACTCAGAGTCAGCTGGGTCGAAAAAGATACTGAATTTCACAACCTGTGTATGAAGCAGGCTGATTGTTGTTCAGATAGTTCGGCTTTATGGACAGAGAAGAAAACAAAAAGGAAGGAAGATTTACTGGTTGACTTTTTCTTTTTCTCGTAAATGTAAATTTTACAACAATACCGAAAACGAATTGTTTCCTCCGAATGCTTCCAAGACGTAATGAGACAGCGCGTTTGGTCCGACGGTGGAGCATCTGCCTCTCACGGGGAAGGCCCAGATCCGATTCCTGGGTAAAGTCATACCAGAAACTATAAGAACGGAACCTACTGACGATGTACGTGATGCTCTGCATAAGCAATAGAGTAGGGAAAACAAGAGAGTGAGCCATTCCTGAAAAAAAGCCGTGACCGACTTGACATGAACCAATAGGTTGGAAACTGGCGCGTAATCCTCCATCTAACTTACTCCAAGACATGGTGCAGATCGTTGTCGCTACATTAACTTCTCATGCTTTTGTTTAACGTTATATAAGTAGATGATCATGAATGGTAGCCATTTCTTTAGATATGAATAGTAAATATATATATATATACATATAAGTATGTATATATATATGTATATATATATATATATATATATATATACATATAAGTATGTATATATATATGTATATATATATATATATATATATATATATACCACTAGATTGAATATTAGGGGGAAATTTGTATCTTGATTCGTTTAGGCGAAATGAAAAACAATAAAACACAAAACTGTATATTTCGCCTTTAAGGAAAAACATATTAATGTACGTAAATTCAATAGTCTATAAGTTGTACGGATACGCGTCCGTAATTGGGTCAACATTGAAGTAATAAGGTATATTACGTACCCCCATATGTATTTTACTATGCACTAACGTATTCCCATTAAAACAGTGTGTGAAAACGTAAAGGGGAACGTAAATATTCCCCCTTACGGTAATTCCCCCCTAACGTTTATATTTTGCCCCAGAATTTCCTCTTATTCCACCAATTAGGTGGATTTTGGCAGGGTACTGGCGTTTCTGTAATGCCCTACGCAGAATTCAAGGAACCAGCAGAGAGGAAGCCTTGGAGAAAAAGAGCAAATCTTGTACCAATCTACGTATTCCTTTAGTTATTTCTTATCACCCTTCGGTCCGTCCTATTTTACACGCTATCCATAAAAATGTAGAGTTGCTCCGACAAGACCCCTCAACCCGTGATGTTTTCCCGGAACCCCCCTCACTGCTTTTAGAGTTAAGAAAAATTTAGCCAACCATTTAGTTCGGGCTTCCCACCCACAAACTTCTTTCGACGACACGGCTGGTACCTTTCCATGTAACCGTCCGAGGTGTAATGCATGTCCAGTTGTTGGCAAACACGACCTCGTCAACATTTCAGGCCCCAACGGCAATAGCTTTATTGTCAAACAAAGATCTCCTGCATTTCCTCTAATGTAGTTTATATTTTAGCTTGTGGGAGATGTAACTCGTTGTATGTGGGAGAGCGCCGCCTCGCGGATCGAGTCACCGAACACCTTAGGTCCATCAAACAGAATCTCCATGGATACTCGGTGGCTGCACATTTCAATCCCCCTTCACCTTTTTCTATACAGCATTTAACTGTTACGGCGGCTGTAATGTGCCGAGGCTCCGATCGTGACCGCCTTAGTGCTGAAAACCGACTGATCATGAGGCTAGGTACTCTAGCTCCACACGGCCTTAACGTTAGAATTGACCTTTTGTAATATTTACCCCTTTTTGAGCCATTTTTTACTCCTTTTACACTTACACGTTCGTGCTCATTTTTTAATGTTAAGCCCTAATTTTTTTTCCGGACCTAGTTTCTGTCTACTATTTTCCCCTTTTTTCCGGCCATGTTCGATTTGTACGTGCACTTTTTCATCCAGGACGCTCTTTTTCCTTTTTTTTATTTGTGTTTCATCCTTCGCACCCATGTTTTCTAACAGTCACTTTCGTCCGATTCTGTTTTTACAGCGATCGCTTTGGATTTTATGTTGGTCGTGTCCAATTGTAACTGTTGGTTGTTCAGTTTGGGTTTTTGCCACCTGATGAAAGGTTTTTACCAGAAACGTCGCGGAGTTTTCCGCAAACTTTTATACCTTTACTTATATATATATATATATATAAATGTATATATATAAATACATACATATAAATATATATATATGTATATATATTCCTGGTCGTGACTTAATTTTCTCTCTGAATTTATTTCTTATTTCCCTTGTTCATTAGGGCTAATGCCAATGCTTGGGACTAATTTCAATTTCAAAATCGAACTTTAACACTCCTTTGGACCTATTTATTCAACATTCGATTTACCATACTTCGACCTACAAAATATATATATATATATATATATAAATATATATATATATATATATATATATATATATATATATATATATATATATATATATATATATATATATATATATATATATATATATATATATATATATATATATATATATATATATATATATATATATATATATATATATATATATATATATATATATATACACATGACGGAAAAACTGTAAAACAACGGTGCTACAGAATAGAAAGGCTGGATCTCCTAGGAGGTACGAATAGCGGAAGGCTAGAAGTTAGGTAAATTAAACAGAGCTATCGAGGAATACTACCTCTTTATCAATACTAGTTCAAAGAATGACAAGGAGAGGGAAATTTTTGAAGCTTTTAAAGGTGTAGACAATGGTTTCACCTCTATTGCCGGGAGGGTCTGATCGGATTATTCGGGTGTAACCCATCAACACTAGAAAAATCCTCTCCAAGGCAATTAGAGAAATTGTTAGATCGGAGAAGCCTAATCGGATTATTTGGGTTTGTATTATCAGCAAGCTGGTAAGTCGCTTCTGACGTTCAAGCCGGAAGGCGATGTTGTTTTGAGATTGAGTTCCCAGAAATTTTCTTTAGCTTTTCTAGCTTTGTCGGTCCATGTATCGTTTTGATCGATAGCAATGACCCTCAAATTTTTGATAGAATGATGAGGCAAATTGAAATGGTTTGCAACAGGTTGTTAAACTCTTTGGTTTTAATTGCTGACTTGTGCTGTGTCATTCTCATTCGAAGAGTATTTAAGATTCTCCAACATACTGCACACCACATGAATTGCAATGTATGAGATAAATGACATTTTTCCAAAGGCAATTAATTTCTTGTCTAATTTGGAAGGTGCGTGCATTTTGATTGCTCTGGAAGCCTTTTTTGAAGTCAACCAGGGCGCACGTCTTGCAGTTGGAAGGGCAAGGTGAACAACCAAAATTTTCGTTGTTTTCCTCAACTGAGGCTTTGTCCTGGAATTCTGCCTAAACCAAAATGTCCCGTAAATTTGAGGGTCGCTTGAAGGCAACAACGGGGGGTTGGGGAATGATAGACCTTATTCGATCGGTACTCTGAAGTGTGTGCATATGTTTTTTGATGAATTTGGCTAGTGGTGGTAGATCGGGATGGTACTCAGTTACCAATGGCACTCTGTCGGAATTGCGCTGACGAGTTTTGTACGTCACAATTTGTGAGCGAAGGTTTCTTTTGCCTTTTTGATGGCATTTTCAATTGAGCCCCGAAAAAACTGCCGGTTATGGAGGTAACCAGATAGTTCCTTTACCCGAGTGTCAAAATCTGTTTCAGAGGAACAGATGCGTTTTATGCGGAGTGCTTGACTGAACGGAATGTTTTTGGTGCAGTGCCGAGGACGGCAACTGCTGGGTAGAAGGTAGTTGTGCTTGTCCGTTGGTTTGTTGAACAAGTCTGTTTTGAGTGAACCATTTTCTATGGTTGCAGTGATGCCCAGGAAGTGGACACTGGACCTGGAATGGTCGGACGTAAATTTGATGGTGGGATGGAACGAACTGACGTTCCCAATAAAAATTTTAGGACGGTCTTCACCGTGGGGCCAGATCATGAAGATGTCGTTTATGAAACGTAACCAAATTTGTGGTTTCAAATTTTGTCGAGACAGAAATTTTTGCTCGAAGTTGCAGATAAACAAGTTGGCAAACGAGGGAGCCATTTTGGTTCCCATGGCTGTGCCATGAATTTGGGGGTAGTGGTCATCACCAAAGATGAGATTGTTGTTGGTCAGAATCAGATGCATGAGTTCGCCTAGGTCAATCTTGGTGGGAGTTTTGCCCCGAATCGGATTGAAGGCGTTGGTGCAAGCGGAGATGCCTTCCTCATTTGGTATGTTTGTGTACAACGAGGACAAGTCAAGAGTGGCAAGAATTGTGTCCGGCAGGAGATTTTTGATCTTCCCAATTTTGTGGATTAAGTCCGTAGTGTCCTGAACGTAGGAGGCTAGGTCGGAACCAGGGGTGGGATAAGCACGTCAACAAGTTTTTTTCTGTGGCAGTCCCGTTGCCGGAAATAATGGGTCTGCCCACACTACCCGTTTTGTGAATTTTGGGCAGAAAATAGAAACAGCCTGGTTTAGAATCTACCTGGAGGAGATTCGGGCCGGTTTCAGAGTCAATAGAGCCGTTGCGAACCATCTTTTTGATGGCCGCCTCCACTTTTTTCGCAATTTCCGAAGTGGGATCTGAGTCTAGACGTCTGTAGTGGTCGGGATTGCCAAGTAATCTGAGGGCTTCCGCCCTGTAAAATTGAGTCCCCCATTGCAAAAATCGCAGAGCCTTTGTCCGCCGGCTTGATAACAATATCATCACGATGCCGTAGACTTCGAATGGCCTTACGTTCACTTTTGGTGAGATTGTCGCGGAAATCTGGGGAAGGGGTGTGGGTTTTCACATCCTCTTCAATGGCCGAAATAAATGATTCCAGTTGCGGACAACTCCCCTTTGGTGGTTCCAGATGCTTTTTGGTTTATATTGATACGATATATCGTTGTCCGGTGGAGAATTTAGGCCGTCTTTGTCAGCAAAATACTCCCGAAGGCGCAAGCGTCGGAAAAACGCTTTCATGTCTAGCGATAATTTCTGCGTGTCAGTCTCCTTTGGTTTGGGGCAAAAATTGAGTACCTTCGAGAGGATTTTAATTTCTCCTTCAGAACGCTGACACGATATGGTTACAACCTCGGTGGTGGCGGTGGAAGGCTCGGTAACCGCTTTACGAATAAATCTGCGACACATGCTTTTCTGAAAATTTGAAATCACTTGATTTAAAGTGACAGTCACTTGGTTTGAAGTGACATAATCTCTTTGAAACTTGCGTTGTTGCCTAGAATTAGAGTACGAGAGAGTCGGAGACAGTCCTGAGAGATAAGCCGAAGCTTGTTTTGAAGCTCGGACGTGGGAAGCTCTCCTTTTAGCTTCCTGGTTTTGGAATCATTTTGGTGATTGAGTTCATTGATGGTTTTCCGACAATTTCCTATTTGTACTTCCATCAGTGCTAGAGACGTTTTTCTGAGTATACCTTTCCAGTTGGCGTAGCTGCCACTGTCGGAGACCGGCAAGCCGGTAGGGACTTTAATTTGAAGCCCTTTCGGTACCGTTTTGTTCGTTCGGTATGTTTTATAGTTGGAAAGGTGATGTCGATACCTAACACGTTTTTCGCACAGGCGTCGAAGTAATTTGAAAGTTATATATATATATATAAATATATATATATATTTATATATATATTTATACATATATATATTTCTATATATATATATATACATATTTCTATATATACATATATATATAAATATATATTTATATATATATATTTCTATATATATATATATATATATATAAATATATATATATGTATATATATATAACGCTAATTCCCACCTTAGGGGGAAATTGTTATATCTGCGCGTACATAGGGCGAAAAAATAACAATAAAATACATAAGAAAAAGTATTCGCCATAACGTCTAAAAATATAAACAACGTTTTTTCAACGCCATCCGTTCGTATTAACAGGTAGGTGTCCGTAAATTTGACAACTTTGAAGTAATTGTATCTACTTTGTAAATCTAGGAGGGCGTCCTTTTCCGTTAACGTATTCCTATAGAAAAAGTGTGTAGAAACGTTACGGCGAAATTTATATTTCGCCTCAAAAATTTCTTCCCCTTAAGGTCGACTTTTCAACAACAAGTTTCCCCCTAAGTGCCGAATTAGTGAAGTATATATATATATATATATATATATATATATATATATATATATATATATATATATATATATATATATATATATATATATATATATATAAGTGAACCGCTGGTCCGAATCCTGCTTGAGGCCAAATTATCCATTTCAAAAAAATAAATCCTTTTTCATTTAAAGGCAAAGCCTATGTTTGAGGAAAAAATGACCTAAAGTCTTCATGCGACTATTCAATACAGCACTGGTTCACTTATTTATATAAGGCCGCTACGTCATATATTACCGTTGTTTTGGTCCTTTTGGACCCAGACGGAGAGCGAGGCTGTCACCCATCTTTACTGCTTCACGTGGAGCTCGAAACTGCGAGTAGCTACCCGAAAACCACAACAACGAGAGAGACAATAGTTTGAGGTCACGGGGTCAATAGCCTACGGAAGCTGATGAGGGGCGTGCTACGTCCGCTTTTCCGCCCACTCCCGAGGCGCTCAAATTTGCCCCAATTGGAGCACAACGGTAAAGGGTTAACGGCCTTGTAATTTAATCTAGCGGCCCGGGGCCTGTTATGAGTTGTTGGACACTGGATTGTTATCCCTACTCCAGAAGCAGGCATTTGATATACAGGTAGAAAACGAATTTGACCTATTTTTCTTTATAACAATAGCTTCCTCCTTCCCTGAGTGCTAAGATACCCCATTGTTGAATTCAATTACTTACATGTCAGATTTCTCTAACAGTTTCCACTGTTCTAGTGCGATATCCGACTTATTGAAAGATGGAGTGTCTTCATGAAATTTACGGATTTTGTCAAGACCACGTGACCTCGTAACTATCTTCTGAAATATTAGTGTTCCAGATATTAATTTTGAAGCCACGCAGTCGTTAGGTAAACGTTGAAAGTGTTTGCATTTTTGAGATTTTTTTTTCATGACGACACTACATCTTGAAACAGAGGCGTTATTACGAGGTTGCAATAAGCTTGTTCGGTAATTCTTTGCCGCATGAAATTGTGGGACACAGTGTGGGATACACAAACCGAACTCAGCACGTAGCACACAGCGAACTTCTCTTGTTTTCGTCAGAACGTGCATAAAACACTATCTGAGTGTCTAGTTATGTCGAACAAAAAAGGGTCTAAGTTCTACTGTACGGATGATTAAAATGCAACTTTTTGGCATGGGCGTTGTACGTGTAGTTGCGGGATTGGTTGTTTATCCGGCCCGACGATTTGTGGTTCGGGGTAGAGATACGTTTAAGGATTAGGGTTACACTAGCCAGTTAGGAAATTTTTTTGCTAAACAATGCGCATCGTCCCCGATTTGGAGGATATGCGCATGTGCATTGCCAACAAATCGAATTTACGTACCGAACTGGTTAATTGAGGGCACAACTGAGGTTATCTATCGCTGTCCTTTAGGTGAGGGGGGAGAGAATTTATATGCAAATTGTGCTATGTGTAACAGTGAAATGGGAGGCAAATGTATTAGCTATTTTTGTTCCCTCAACTTTTTTACGCATAACGACCACTAATGCAGGGAGCGCCCGATTGGTATATAAAGCACATATATGTTTAATTTTCCAGCCACGGATGTTTAATTAAGACTATTGGTAACCTGTAAATTCGTAAGATGTAGCATGAATAGTTTCACTCGTCAAAACATCAATCATTCTAACAACCAAGGCTTCATTAAAGGCCCAATTCTCTCACTCACCCCCCAAAATACCAATTCTCCTAACCTTCTTAAAAAGCCCAACCCATAATTGTCTTAAATTCATTTTCATCCATGCACAATCTCACTTTATTGCTCAGGGTGATTTAAAAGACCTCAGTGTGGATAATCAAAACACTCACAGTACCGTTCATTCTGCGTAATATAAGATTTGGTAATCTGCATTGTTTGAATTAGCTGGCAATCAAAGAGCTGGGCTACTGGATTGAGAATTTCGTTGAACTCCAATAACAACTGTAGTGTGGGGAGCATTGTTCCTTTATATGAATCAATGAGCACCACGTTCAACAAATTACATTGTTTGTAGTCCAACCATCGTCCTCACGTTAAGTTAAACTTAGTTAAATTTGTAAAATGTCTAGAGAACCTTTAATGGTAACCAGTCTTTAGACATTAGTTTTAAATGTATTTCTTTTAACAAAAGAAGTAACGTTGTTTATAAACTTTTAAATATTTCCTGAACTCGGTAAATCATTCGAATCCCTAAAGTGCCCTTCAGTCTGACTTGCACCAACGTAGATTATGTAGGATTAACTTTCCATCATTGTCATGATTGAGTGTGGACGCTTGGAGGTAGGAAAATATCACACTAAATTTTTCATACTAAATCAATCGGCGAATCCTCAAAGATCTGCTTTGTTTACTTGGGGAGTATTAAAGGTTAACATCTCCATTTCACCTGCCCGTAGGGTAGAGTGAAGTCATGAGGGGTCAAACCTTTAAATTTGACAAACAAGATTAACAGACTGTAGCTATCTGACTATGGTGAGCCTCACTGCCTTTTCATCATATGCAAACATATTGCTAGAACATTGACTTAGCTATCAGTTTTGTCTCAACATGTACGGTATACATTTGGTAAATGTACTCGCCTAAAAGAACACATCATCCTCCCTATGGTCATCACCATCAAATTATTATAGACCAACCAACATCTTCATTCTCCCGATCTAAACTGGTGAGTGCCTCGCCTATCCGGGCCCTAGTCAGATACGGGAGTAACGGGGATGAGAAACACAAAAAAGAAATTTCCCTGGTATAAATGACCAAATGCTCCCCCTTTCTTTTGTTCAGTAAGATGAGGTTTTCCGGCCCAGTACCTAAAGCCGGGCCAACCATTGTTTTTTCCAGCTGTGGCTTTTTGACTTGTATTCTCTGCCCCTCGGAGCAACAAATACAAAGGAAATAGGTTCCAGTTTTGAGTATACGCTTCGACTAGGAGTCCACTCCCAGGCCCCAGGCTGCAAGTTGCATTCTCTTGAGGGTAACCATTCGACCACGCAGTTGGCCTCCCCCTTCCTCTGGTACGTTTTGTTTATGGAATAGGGCTGAGATGCAAACTGGTGCTACATCTGACATATATTAAAGAATAAGAAACACGCATGTGACGACCAATTGGAGTCGGTTGAGGAGGGGGTGGTTGGGGAGGTGCGTCTGATGCATTCCCGCCTGGATCCACCGGAACGACTCTGAAACTCACTACAAAAGGAATATTTTGTCAGTTTATGGTAGACTGCCTACTGAATGTACTGTTAGGATTCACCCTTGAGTTCGATCAGACGGATGTTACAAACTCTGGTTGGTATTTATCTGCTCCTTTTTGACAATGAATATAGGGGTCTCAGATGTTTTTCCACATAGAAAAAAAAAACAATTGTGATGAAGTTGATATTAAATTTAGGTCAATTAAGGTCCTAATACGATCATTCAATTTTGGAAATGCATATTGGATACTTTCCTACAGTCTAAATCTGACATGTTTTCCAACAAAATCAACAAAGGTATCGGCAAGCAATGACGTAGCGACAAACAGTGACGGCGTGATGAAGACATGGGGGAATTTTGCCCCTCAAATTTTTGCTTTAAGTCAATTTGGTCAACCGAGTTAGGAGTATGGAGTTAACTCCACCGAAAAAGGTAAATAGCCTAATATACCTCTCGTTATGCTTTAGTTTTTACCCAGAAATATACTAAAGCATCAGAGTTCCGAGATTTCACCCCTGAACCCCCTCTTCAATCCAGTGTCTCAAGAGTGACGCCAGCTAGGGGGGAGGGGAAGAGGAAGGGGAGGGGCATTGCCCCATTCGGTGAAGGCTGCCCTCTGTCGGGGAGAAGTTCCAGCTATGTCGGAATTCCTCATCCCAAAGATGTAAGTGGGATAAACTTCATTCTATGTCCCATGGGCGTCGTTTTTGGGGGACAGGGGGACATGACCCCCCCTAAGCACACTTTTTGGGTAGAAGGAACACTAATGTAAAAGTCGCGCCACACTTTTCGTGAACTGAAATTTACAAATTTGGCACTACCAAAAATACTATACATGTGGGTTATAAAAGATGTGTTCTACAGATTACGATCGATTTCTGTATCAACATTTACACGTTTATACTTTGCAAATCCCACAAATTTTCGCGCGCTCCGCGCGCTTGATGTCTCATTGATGTTGTTTTTCTAACTTGCATATGAAATGTACATTATTTATCTGTGTCTATGATTTTGTCGATTGTTCGAGTGCACAGCGCAGCAGGTGTGCTTATGAAGGAGCACAACATTTAGGAATTTCAGGAAGAGGAATCACCCCTTCTATGTTTTAATGAAATTTGTAACCTTTAATGAATGACTAGCCTGTCAGGCTTAACACATCCTAAGGATAATTTCTTGGTGCAAAGTTTGCAGGCAACTCAGAAAAATGAATGATTTTAAGTGCAAAATTAAACACGAACACATCACACATTCGTATTTGCGATTCGACCATTTCTTATTTAGACCTTTAATAGAGAAATAAAATCACACTGAATCTTGCTATATAAGAGACTTTAATCTGGAATTAGAGGTACACCTGCATCCTCTGGATGCATATAGGGTATGATGAGGTGTCGTTTTAAAATTCGAAAGGACATATTTTAATTTTTTTGTATCAACTATCTTACATCGGTAGGTCTTTGCAACGGTGTCTCAGTAACACCAGCGGTTACCATCTCCCTCGATCTGTGGTTTTCCTGCAGTAGACTGAAGTGTGCTTTGATCAGTTAATGGATTTAACCTTCTTCCTTCAAAATGGGAATTTTTGTACAAATCCCAAACTTTCACAATTTCCGTTGTGATTCTATTTACTTATAGAGTATACCGGGTATTTTAATTTACATTGAACGTATAGTCTGTTGAAGTAATTACCCACTTTGGAGTAACAAAAAATATTGAAACATGAAGCACAATTTTTCTTATGGGTCACCTTTTCTCAGACACCCAGTGGCCCAGGGGGCAGGCGGCTCTGAAAAAATGAAGAATTCGGAAATATGACATTTGTGAAACCAGTCTACAGCGTGGTATAGACAAGTAATGAAATTCCAAATTTTCTCCAATAAGAGCTCCATATTCATCACTATTCGTTTAATTTAAGCAAGGTTTTACACGCGCTTCGCGCCGTAAAATGCAGTTCCTAGGCATAGGTGCTTGCTCGTACCTACCTAAATTTGGTACATGTACACCAAAGCATCAAGTGACAACCGTAACTCCAGTGTTATTTTTATAAATGTTCTTTCCTAAAATTTCAAATTTTCTCCAATATAAGCTCTTGACTAAAAAAATTTGGTAGGAGAGCCTCATTTCGTAGGCGTTGGATACAGTGGCGTACCTACGAGGGGCTTGGGGAGCTGGAGCCCCCACTGAATCGCTCAGCCCCCCAGCAGCCCCACTGGCGACCATGGCAAAAAAATGTATTCATGCTGGCCGATGATAATAATCAATCCGTGCTACCCGGCTACTATTACATACACTTCCGATAGATTCACGCAGTTGCAGGGTACTCTGCAATTGCGTCCCACTCTGAATTTCGGAATAAATTCAGGAAGACTGTGACTAGCTTCATTTCTTTGAGATACCTCTTTACTTTTTACTCGTCAGGTTTCTGGATGGACTAATTTTCTAGCACATTTGAATTGACTGGAATTGGCTACCTTGAAGTGGATTAAAGTTTGCTCCTAGCATTTGGTCTGTTTCTATCTCCTGTAAGGGGTTTTTCAATTCCTGTGAATGCACAAATTTGTTCCAAAATCTTGTTGGTGTGGTAGGTAGTATATTCGAGTCAAATATGGTTGGAAGGAATTTTCACTTTGCACGGCTATTGCTGCCAGTCATTGGGCAGTGCAACAACCAAACCCATATTGGGTCAATGCAGTCTCAACGGTCGCAACGTTACCACTATTACCCTCACAGGACCTCACTTGGCTCTTGGCCTGTTGGGTGGAGTGAACATACCCAGTGCCGTACGATTTCGGCAAAATCTAAAATCGGGCAGGAATTTGAAAAAAATTGGACAGGTCTTAATTTTTGAGAAAAAAATGGGATGGTTTTTCCGAAAATTCCTAAATGTTGCCGAAATCCTAGAAAAGATATGCCAGAAAAAAAGGAAAGAAACGTCATAAAGTCGCAATAAAATTTTCATGAAAAATCAAGTCAAGATTCCCCCAAAATCGCTACACCTTCGGGCAGCGCAAAATGCTAACTTCGTGACTTTTACTTCACAGAACATTTCAACTTCCAACCCGAAATTGTCGAATATCCAAATTCTTTCAAGAATTTGCCCCAAAATGGAAAAGTATCATCGCAAGGGTAACACAGTAACAAAAAATCAAACAGATAAAAAAAATCACCAAACATTTGTGAAGCCTGTATGTGGCTAAAAAAACAATTCATTCTAAAGCCTGTTTTTAAATCTTGTAGCACAATACACGAAATGGCCGATTACTTTAAAAGCTTTAGGTCTTTGCCAAAAAACAGGAAACGCTATGTTCAAAGTAAAACTTTCATGAAAAATAACAAAGATCCGCGACACATATGGGTAGAATGTAAGAAAAACGTTTTCATCGTCCCAATTTCATACTGTAGTCTTGCAAAAACTGCCCGAAATGGTCAAATATTCGGGCAAAGGTTAAAACAATTCTGTGTGGTTTTCAATTGTCAAATTAATTCAACAGATAGACAGGTGGAGTTCATGTGCCCAGAAGTTTGCCTTCTATCCTGCTCTGTATAGAGCCTTGTGTTAAGATTTCGCAATAACGGTCACAAATGTGAGGTGTGCTTCCCAACTGTCAAGTGAACTTTCCAAATATCCGGCCTCTCAAGCAAACATTCAACGACCCAGACATTAATGTAAATTTAACATATGTCATTGAATCGTTTCATGACCTTTTGTTTACACCCCTACAGTATCCAAACTGAAATCACCTTTGACTCAGTTATATGCCACTCGTTAGGGTTAAAACACGAGAAGGTTGGTACTGGCTTGCCAGTCTTAGCTAGCAGCTAGGAATTATATCGCGGCAAACGGATCGGAGTGGAGCATGTAAAACTGTGCATCAATTTTTTTTGTGTCATTCAAGTCCAAACTGCCAAACTGGTCTTTAGTAAATAGTTTGGACCCAGTGCTTCCAGATCCTTGCAAGTTGCGGTAAAACTCCTAGTGGGTGGCTTTCCAGAATCAGATGGTAATCGCCCCAAAACATTTTCCGTTCGTTACGAAGATGGGAGTGAAACGTTCTACAACATTTCTCTATCTTTCGTTGATAGTCGCTTGGTGTTATTTGTATTGTGAAGCCGTCCGTGTCTCAAGTCCTGAAGAAATTAGCGCAATAACCGAGGAGCCAACGACATTCCCAGAACTTGTACTATCTGACAGCGAGACTTATCAGGTGGGTTCAAGCTCCAAGTTGATATTGCTTACCCTGTCCCTCGTAACTGGATTAGTAGCTGAAGTTACGGAACTCTAGTTATGGCGACTAAGCCAGTCGAAGTTCTGTTATAGGCCCAATGCTAATAATGTGGAATGCGAACCGAATATAATTTGATATAGCAGAATCAAAAGAGCATCATAGTCACTAGGAGTAGGGTTAAAAGTGCCCCCTGACTGTGGCGGTTTCCACCGTACATGCGTAGCAGGCTGTACGGCATATTCATTTTTCAGCCATATAGGCATACCTAACGCCTGCCAAAGTGAACGCGAAAAAATTCTTTTGGTTATTCAAAGAAAAATGTGGCCTCGAGACTGTTTGAATGTTTTTGAAAATTCACAAGACGGTAACATCTGGTCCCGTGTAGTAGCCCACACCACCCACAGAGGTGGTACGTCATTCTACTACCCATGCCCTGGTAGTACCCACTGCAGAGTGTTTATGTAACACGATGTAATTATAGGGCATCTCAGGTTTCAGTCTAGACTTCCGGTTTACGACCACAGGAGTACGCACACTCACTCAAAAACAATAGCATGATTTATTAGAGAGTAGCCTATATGAATAAATCAAATTATGGTAATGACGTTTGCGTCTAAAACTGGACGCAGTCCTGTTCTCTTTGGCGGAGTGTGGTGTTGGAAGCTAAGAAGCTGAGACAACCACCGTCCGCTCCGCGGGGTAGTTTCAAAGGGAATGAGGTAATTTATCTATAATTCAAAGAGACTAACACGTTTGCCCTATTCTTTTTCCCGTAAAAATAACAAGTTAAACCCGTTTTATTCCAATTGAATGTTATAATGATTCAAGGGTTAGAAAGAGATAAAATTAACAAATTAAAAGTAAACTTTCATATCATGTTCTGGCGTTGTCTTTGGTCACGGAATGGATAAAGCTGTCTACCCTTGCATCTGTTTGGGGTTTGTAAGAAATTAACAAAGTCCCATTGAATAATAATTAACACGAAATTAACGTTTCTTCTTACTTTAATTAAAATCTTTTTCAACGTCTTTTGATTCTTGTAACTTGAAAAACGAAGTGCCGCCAAAAGATTTATTTCTCTGTCGAACTCTAATTGCCCATTTCAGGCAGGGAAAAGTTTTAGGCAGTTCTTATCAAATGTTACCTTTTCATTTGTAACAAACATTGCTTTTATTTACGTCACAAGTTCCGCCCCTTTTGACGGATAAAAATTACTGTGGCTAGCGCTAAGGAGCAGCTGACGACCCACGCGTGACTGTTGTATTGAAACACTATTGATTTTTGCCCTGTAATGAGGGCTTAACAAATATGACGTAACGTGAGAACACTCTATTGGCCTATTGATGATGTCGTATGAAGAGCGTTGACGTCATACTCTAAACTAAGAATGAGTTGGTGTACGCTTTACCAAATTAAAGTAGTCTACTATTGCACTTAAGCAAGATTCTCTGCAAGACCTAAATTTCGAACAGGGTGTGGAAAAATTCAAAAAGACATTTCAGTCTAAAAACATATGGCAAGTCTTAACTTAGAGAGGTCACCCCCACAAACCTATGCGTGCCCTAAAATAAAGTGGCATCACAGTAGAAATGGTAAATTTTCACGAAACTAAAAAGAATAGCCTACAACAATTTGCAACACTTAGGCAAGTACATATAAAACAATTTTTGGAGCAGTCTCGCTCAATAGTCTTGCACAGTTTGGTGCATACGGGCAGAGGTGTTCAGATATACAGAGCTTAAAATTTTAACCAAAATCAAAAGTGGTTGGTCATGGTTAATCTACATTTCATTTAATATTTTCCTGTGCGCAGACCAAAAGGATCACCATCAGACTGCAGAAAAGCTGTTATCTGGCTCCAAATAACAGCTCGGTGGCCATACGATGATCATCTAAAAACGCTATGAAGTAAACCTATCAGTCCATGTATAACTGACACAAGTTATGGTTATGTACTGATTGCATTCGTTCATGTACTTAATGCATAAATTCGTATACGGAAGAGTGGGTATCGAATGAAAATATGCCACTGTAAATATGAGGTACCGGCAGAATTGTGAAAGTTTTGATCCAATTAAACATTTCAATGTTTCATTGTATTATATCCATTTAATAAGCCAATTTTGTTCTAATTTCGAAGACATAAGATAGCTCAGGGATCTTATAAAGAAATGATGGGCCCTACTTATTTTTCCATGGACAACTCGTGTTTTAAACGAACAACGTAGCATTTAACATCATGCACATGCATTTTATAATACGATGGATGTAAAATTATATCACGATTTTTTTTGGTTTTATTAGGTGAACGTTTATTTTAAGCCACATCATATGTGGTGAGATTTTTGGCGAGCCTATATGGGATGGACCGTAAATTAAAAATAGAACTTCCCGGCGCTACGTTACAGGAGCAAATTGTAGTTTTGCCACCAATATGCCAAGCATAACAAACCCTGATTGCTGTAATACTGTCAGTGTCTGTTCGCTTGTGGTGCGTCATACGGCGCTTAAATTGTTTAGGACCGTCCAGGGCGTATTCAGGGAGTTTCGAGGAAAAGAGTGAGAGGGCTCAAACTGTGATTAATCGCAGTCCTGGGAAGTCAGACGGATGTATCTGACACATTATAAACAGGCGAATAACTGCTCCGACGTGAGGTTGAGAGGGAAAGTTTAAAATTTCATTTCAGAGATCAGTTTCTTGGATTTCAAACATTTTTCTCAAACTAGCCCCTCGCTAACTTCTCGGGCTTCTCTTTGTCCATACAGGAGTCTCTAGTCCAGGGATGCCAGTCGATAAGTAAAAATCATGATTTGTCATCTCCAACCATCCAAACAAAGGACGTGTACAGAAATGTCTGCAACGTTGTATGGACCTTTAAAGAAATGCAGTCATCTCAGTCTGTCCTTTTTAAAGTGCGAGTTTGCATTTCAACTTGAAAGGGAGTCCGAGTAATGAGAAAATGATGCAAAGACCAAATAAAACACATCAATATCTTCTATTTCCACCAACGTCACGTTTTATCGATAGGTTTAATGGAGCATTGAACTTTGGGGGTGTGGTGCAGAAGTTTCTGATTTTTTATTTGTTTTGATTTTTTTACTTTTTCAAGAAAATGCCCCCTTATTTGTGATACTTCGTTATTTTTCGGGCAAAAGAATTCGAGTACGCTTCTTTAAACCTTTTCCCGAATTTCAGATTTTGTAAACATTGGGGGAAGTCAATGCCCTCGCCTCGCACGCCTATATGTGGGTAAATCTTGCGCGTGTACTACATCATTATCTATGTAATGAGTATTGTATACCAGCGGTGTTCATTACTGGTGAAAGCACAAATAATTATACCGTCCAGATGTTTATGACTGGTGAGCCAACTTTTAAACCCATTTCTAGTCTTGGTTATGACATCTGTATATTTCCACTTTCTCACATTTTTTGAAATGAGAGCCTTTTTAAACCAGACTGCTTGTACTAGATGTATCGTTCAATAAACGATTTCGAACAGCTAGTTAACTTTGAAATCGGCCATATGACGGGGATATTTAGCCTTAAATCGTCTTAATCTTATTATCTTTATACAATTGTTTGGCCAGTGGCGTAGCTAGGATATTTTCCGGGGGGGGGGGGGGGGCAAAGCTCGAAAATTCCCCCAAAATTTTTCACTTTCAGTATATTTTCAGTTTCAGTATATTTTAAGGTCAAGTTGCATGTATTACATACAAAATACGTAAATTTATGTTAATAGCAAGATTATCATGACGTCATGTAATGTTACCCAAGTTAATACATGGTCTACAAGATCCTGAAGTAGGCTATATACATAGGATTCAGACAATGGCATCACGGGCCCGTTGTCACCCCATCCCCAGTGATTAATTAGATTGATTTTCAGAACAGATTATGGTAAACATCATACGTTTTTTCCAGGTTTGCAGGGTTATTATGTCTATAGACAACGGTTAGCTATTGTTTTTAGATCAATCCATGGTTAAAAACAGAGTAAGATCAGAGTATAACCTGCCCGGTACTAGCTTGTAGGATGAGAGGCCATTAATGCTTAAACTTATCCCAGGGTGCTGTCAACCGATAGGTTTGAAACTGGGCTGTTAAACCTCGCCTAACCTAACCCAGGGCGTTGTCAACTTTAGTGACGGGTGAGAGTGATACGCGGAGCGCGACCATGGGTCCGCGCGGAGCGTCCCGCCAGGGGAAATTTTGCTAAAAACATCCCTAGATTCCCAGGGTTAAATTACATTTGAAACCATTCGCGAATGGTCTGAATGGTTCCGAATGGTATTTTTCACACTGTATTTTTGGACAGTTCTGAATGGTCCTGAATGGTCCCGAATGGTTCCATTTGCAAATGGTCTGCGAATGGTCTGGTGCGCAAATGGTTTTTAACTGGTCCCAAATGGTGTTGAATGGTACCATTTGCGAATGGTCTTCAAATGGTCTGGTATGCAAATGGTCTTTAAATGGAACAACTGGTCCCAAATGGTGTTGAATGGTACCATTTGCAAATGGTCTTCAAATGGTCTGGCATGCAAATGGTTTGTGAATGTTTTGACTGGAACCATTCACAAATGGTTTGTGAATGGTTCATTATGTTATGCATCTCAACAGTTTCAAATAATTTAAACAGGAAACCACCCACAAATGGTCTGCAATGGTTTCTATGTGCAAGTTTGAGATGGAAAATACTGTACCGTTGCTGTAAAACCAAAATTAATTAAAACAATATAAGAATTTAACTATAGTAGCAACAGAGTGTACATTTATTATCCCCTGATGGCATTCTGTTAAGCGTACAGAACAGTAATAATGGATTCCACATCATGCAGAGCTGGCAACCCAGTTGAAGGATATTACATGTAATGGGTGAGATCTGATACTTACAAGGTAAATGAAGAACAACATAAATAGTCCATATGAGTACAACTTCACTCAAATTCGAAAGTCAATTGATACTTGGCAAGTTTGTTACAAACTTAAACGCATGTAAAAACAGTTCATGGTGTCCAAAATCATGTAATACGCACTCATATGCAAACACAATATAGACAAAAAATATAGCTCATTGTAATTCAAATGTAGGGTACACCTTTCAGTAAACCGAAGGAATGAAAAAAATCACACTGTAGGTTTTCTTTCCAAGGAAGAAAAGGTAGAAAAATTATCGACAAGAATGTTTTGTCCATAGTAAAAAAAAAAACTTCTGACTTTCAAATTAAAATCAAAGTTCGGTCAAAATATTAAAATGGTCCACCAAGTAATTTATACTGTAACTTTAAGCACCAGTTATTTCACATTTGCAGTTAAAATAATAGGGATTTCCATGGTAAAATGCATTTCATGAAAAATCATAGAGTAGGCTTCAGTCTAAAACAAACTTTGGTAACTGTTTGGTCCATGAAAAATTATTCTCATGGTTATCCAAGTTGAAAAAGTAAGATGTTTTAACACAATTAAATGCCTTTAGAGGTTGCACACAGCGCACATGAAAGGTCCACGAAGAGGAAAATTTATTTTGTTTTCAAATCCAATGGCTGTATTCTTCGTCCGATTCTCCCATTTACTCCTGAGTAAAGGAAATATTCCACACCAAGGCAAGGATTCAACACTTCTTAATTACATCATCCTGACAGTTTCAACAAGACTGTTCAATTTATCACATTACAATAAATGAGGCACAAAAACTAGGACACCAGCATTTCCTTTGTAAACTGGTACTTGTCCGTAGCCATCTGTACCAAATATCTTTTTGAGTGTTGTGGTCAATTCAAAGATGCCTCTCATAAGTTGTCCTGTAACTGCTTTGTATCTACTTCAACACTTTTCTGTAGTTCTCCAACCTCAGGACTCATTCTCACTCTACAGCAAGAACATCAAAAGGTACAGTAGCATCCATGTCATGGATATGTTATAATTCAACAATCAGGACTGCTCATATTATGTGATAACGAAAACAGGCTTTGTAATTTCAAACAAGAAAATCGCTATTCAAAAGGAAGCAGGCCATAAAGTGTAAGGTCCTTCATTTTGGTCCCAAAAGTTCTAGCTATGATTATAACATGAATGGTTGTGTTTTAAGTAATGTCACCTCTGAGAAAGATCTGGGTGTTGTAATTACTGGGGACTTAAAGTCATCAAAGCAGTGTGCAGCCACTGCTGTAAAGGCTAATAGAGTGCTTGGATTGATCAAGAGGAATTTCATCAATTTTAGTAAGGATATTGTACTTAATTTGTATAAGCAGTTGGTAAGACCCCATCTTGACTATGCAGCTCAGGCTTGGAGTCCCTTCTATGAAAAGGACAAGTTTGTTTTAGAGCAGGTTCAGAGGAGAGCCACTCGCCTCATTCCTGAGGTGAGAAATTTGCCCTATCATGCTAGGCTTAAACATCTTGGGCTTACCACCTTGGAGCTGAGAAGGATTAGGGGAGACATGCTCCAGGTTTTCAAGTTCCTTTGTGAAAGAAATCCCCTGCTGACTTGTAGTTATTTAAGGGTTCAAGGTAATTCTCGGGTGCGTGGGCATTGTAAAAAGCTTGAAAAGCCTTTTGCAAGGCTTGACATTAGGAAGTTTAGTTTCTCCCATAGAGTTGTCAAAGAGTGGAATTGTCTACCAGATTGGGTAGTTAACTCCCCCTCAGTTCACTGCTTTAAGGTTAACATTGACAGGTTTTTCCATGGCTGTGGTAGAATCTGATTGTTTGGGGCTGTAGTCAAGCTTTGGTGGTTTGACTTTTGATTAGGGCTTGGTCTTCAGGGCATCTTATGGGGCCTTGGCCCTCCTTTGCCCTTCAACCTGTTATGTTATGTTAAAAGGTTACCAATACATTGGTGTCACAGTTCAACAGCAGGATAACTTGTTCAGTCCATGGCTCCATGTATGCAGCACAATTTCCTCACTAAAATGATTATGCTTGACTCTGCTACATGGTACACAGCAGTCCAGACATAAATGAAAAGTATTTAAGACACTGAAAATAACTCCATCAGCTGTGCAGGACAAGCAGGAGACAGTTTCACTATGATGTTACTCTGTTTGGGAAATGAAAAATAAAATTTTAAAAGTATATAAAAAGTTGTACAACAAAATTGGTTTTAAAGGGTAAAATCTTCTTGATAAAGAAAACTTAAGCTTTTAAGGCCAAGAACAGACCCCCCCCCCCCAAAAAAAAAAAATATTCAAAAGCAACAGCTAAGCATCACAATTTTGTTCTTATCTTCAAAGTATCTTTCATCATATTTTTAGACTTCAATATTGCATTTTCTGGGTAAACCAAGCAGTAAATTTCATATGTGAAGAGACTAACAATGTTGTCACATAACTCTAAACAGGCAATCATGGAACAAGACAGTCTACTACACTACTTCAAGTTGGGGTGACTGCTTTTGTTTTTTTAAAGATTGTGTCTCTGTTTGTTTGGGACTGTGGTATAGGCCTAGGCCTGCAGTCAGATTTTGCTAGAGGCCATATATGGAGACTTAGTTGAATTCAAAAACTAATTATTTATCATACGCACACAAATAAATATAGGCCTAGGCCTGCAACAAATTGTGTACCTGTTTATTATTTAGGCCCGATGCTACAGAACTTTACTTACAGATAAAGATGGAAACATGCAAAAAGCAATTCCTTCTCCATCCTGTTATTTTTGAGTCAGCACCCAAAAGGAAAGAGACAGACTTCATTACCAACCCCCCTCCAAAAGAAAAGAAAAAACATTTTACTCCAACTTCAAATTTTACCATGATCTGGGGTCAACTATTTTGAGTATGACTCAGGCTGAGGCCAGTAATAGGCCCATGACTTTTCAAAACCCTAAATTTGGTTAATGAACTTGGATCCAATAAAATTAAGCTTGGTTGTCTTTGTAGAGGGTTTTGCGTGTATTATTAGCATATAATATGTCCATCCCTCTTCTCCTTGTAGGCTATAAAATGTCCACCGCCCCCCCCCGCCCCAGTAAAACGGTCTGCTTCATATATTAACGTTAGTCTCTGTATACTACTACAGTACTAAGTTAGTGCTACGAATTGTCTTGTGGAACCGCTACTAGTACTTGGGCCTATAAACATTAGGCCTGACTGTTAACACAGCAGCACCCATTAATTGATGCAGTCTTTGGCTCTTAATTTTCACTAACATTTGTTCATTGCTTATTGGTCTCTCTGGTGCAATAGTTTAAAAACATATTCCTTTACTTACTGTGCTTCAGCATATCATGAAAGTCCTCTAAGGAAAGCAGTCTTGCTCTTTCACTTCACGTTTCTTGAATTCAAGACACCTGCACACCACTGCATAGCACTCTCTGTAGTGTAAGTACATACTTAACTTTTGTATACGTACTAGCTGTGCCCGCGCCTATTTTGTTACATTGTACTGTACATGTGATGTACCCATGGGTGTACAGCATCTGTGAGCTTTGTATGGTACAGTGCTGTATCATGCATTGTGTGCATGCCAAGCTATTACGTAATAGATCTATTCAAACAAGCATTGTATTGTGCTTTGATCCTGTTCAGTGTCACGGTTATCATAAGGATGAGCAACTTCAAAGGTAACAAAGATTTGCATCAGCATGATGGGGTGGGGAGGGGATTGGAATTGTGTTTGGAGAAAATGGAGAGAGGAAATGAGTACAATAATTGAGGAGGTTGTGCCTCTGGACTGTAGATGATACCAGGCTGCAAAGCTACAACTACAAAATTTCAAAGTGTTGTTCGGGTAAACGAGGATATCAAGTACGGGCTAAGTGCCAGAAAGTGGAGTGGGGAAGGGAGTCAAGAGGTCTCGGGCGTGGGTCGGGTATTGGAATGGCAAGAAGAATTTCCTATTCCAACTGATATCCGTGCTGTGCATTACAGTATCTCTGTGTATCCTTTCCAAGGTAGGGGAGGGGGTTATACTGTTAGGGAAAACTGAAGCTAAAATTTTGAGGGAAATCCAGGGGTGCGGTTGTTGCCTACTCGAGTTGCTATGGACGGCTTTACTGTAACCCCCAATTCATTTGAGCCCCACAAAATTTGATAAGTGTGCCCCGCCCCCTCCAAAATTCCTATAAATAAAATGTGCCTGGGAAAATGATCAGGGAAATATTCAGGCTGAGAAGAATCTAAACTGGTTTAGGTTAACACAAAGTTTCTTACTTTCCTGTCTACACCTTCAATTGTACCTGTGTACAAATTGTGAGAGATGTATCAAATCCAGTTGGTTATAACTTATTTGTTTCATTGAGCTTTACATATCCTTTCAAATGAATTTGCAACAGGTTGGCTTACACCAACAGACAACTTGACCATTTGCATCATGTACATGCATGTTGAACTGGACATGTTCCATTGATGTACATAATATATACCATTCACTGAATGGTTTCCAGTTTGAACCATTTGGAACCATTTGCGAACACCAAAACCATTCGCAAACCATTTGCATTCCATTCAGGTATGCGATCAGAAAACCATTCAGATGTACATTTCCATTCATATACCATTTGAAATCCATTTGAGACCATTCAGGTCCATTCGGGTCCATTCAGAACCATTCGAAACCATTCAACTTTTCTAAATGGTTTCGAATGGAATTTAACCCTGGGTTGCAGGAAATGACACTCCCTGTGCCTAATTACTGCATACTTAGAATGCCATATTTTTCTTGTCCTTAAAACGTTTATGGAGTCAATTTGTTCACAATATGTATAAAGAGGAAAACTTGGAAACTCTAAGGCCTACCGGTATGTTCTGCTAACAGCCGTAAATCGAATATAAATATAATGGTGTTGGAACGAAAACAAACGAAATTTGTGCTAATTAAATGAGGGAATATTTCGTTCACGAGGGTATAATTATGTTACTATTTATTAGCAACGTATTATCCAATAGTGCATCAAGTTGATGAACATAACATTAGCCTAACAAAACGTAGGGACCTAGCTCGATGATGGTATGCTATGGTACGGTCTCTCAGTGTTGTACAGTATACTCTGAACTGATCAAATACCCTGCATTGTGTACCAGAGAACTTTCACGCCCCTGCAGAGAGGGCATTTCTGCGGAACGCGAGTCAAGCGCACTTCATGCTGCAGTGACACAGATGAGATCTGGAGAAATATGTTGCATGGAAATTCGAGTTATGCATAAAAATGTTTCACGATTTCTTATAGTGAGAAAACTTTAAAGAAATAGGAAAAGGAAGTATTATTTCGTCAACTTGAAATTTCCCCAAATTCCACAAATTTCCCCAAAATATTTTCCAGGGCGGCAACTTGCCCCCTGCTCCCGCCCCCCTCCCCCATTGGCTACGCTACTGCGTTTGGCTTTACAAAATTGCTCACTCTCATTTTCAGTGAAATGGAAGGAATCAATGAGTATTTTAGTATGCAACCATCCGTGATGCAGTGGAGCAAAGAATTTGAAAAAAAATAAGCTGATGGTCTCTAGTTATATACCCGATAATGTCAGCCCATCACTTTGACTATTGGATCCATCTATAGATAGTTCTGACTGACGTCACAACGAAAAGTTAGAAACCAGGGCGTTACTACCGATTTTTGTTGTCCGTAAAGTTTACTTCCTGTCAGAAACTTAATTCCACTCTCTTTCCGAAATTTTCTTCGTCCCCACCCCCCCCCCCCCAAAAGAAGAGGAAATACTCTATTTGGGGACAATGTAGAGAATATCTGGAAATTTTCAATACGATGTAATCTTGCCTTCGGAACAAAAAACGAAATCCTGTTTGGGTGATGCTTTGGATGTTTTGAATTGTTTCTGGAAACTACTTGGTTAGTAGAGAAATAATTTCTTCCCGTTCAAAGCTTGTCACAAATTAAGGCATGTAATTACAGGTAATAATACAGGTAATAGTCCTGCCTCTATCTTCCGGAAAACATTGTTTTTAGATTAAGGAAATCCAGACTATTTGGGAAATAAAGAAGGGTATTTTTAAAATGTTTACCTCGAATAGACGCAACGTTGTATGGCTTAAAATAACAGTCTTTGAGAATGGGATGCAACTCGCCCTGACTGCTCGTCGGGATCGACTTAAATAGCGTATTGCAGATAGCTAGGTAGTAGTTAGTAATTTTGTTATTCATCTATATACTACACCACATTTCAGGCCACCATGATGCTCTCTGTAATCGTCGCCTGGTTCTGAATTGCTTTTTTATTTTCTCATCAGAGTTGATTTTCTGAATCACAATCAGAACAATTGCGTAGGACACTGAAATTATCTAAGGCAACTGGGTCACAACAGCGCCTCCCACAACTCGTCTGCAAATGTCAAACTCGTCTTAGCTGCCAAATTTGGGAAAGACGTTTCGGAAAGGATGGCGGATCGTAGTATAGCTCGACAGTTTGGTAGCAAACCGTAGGACTAACATTTCTAGGTTCAGAATGCAAATGGAGAAGTATGGCCTAAGGAGGTATTATTACTATAGGAAATGGATAGATGGGGTGTTGGGCAAATGTAGTAACAGAGGTATAGAAGGTTGATAAAAGAGCATTGCAAGCAGAATGAAAAGGAATGCATAATTAACTGTGATTGTTGTATCACCTCAATCGATTTGATATAAATTACCATTTTCTTTGACTTAATGTTTCCATTAAGTGTGAAAACTGCAGACATGAGGTCCATATTTCCAGGCTGGATACATGTAATTTATAACACTCGGAAAGTACCTTTTCCGGTCATCTCGAAGGTTTGTAAAGTTAAAAATTCTCTTGTACGCTCCTCTTGATGGTGGCGCTCTGCTTAGATAGTTTTCCTCCCATGATCCCCCATATTTCTCCATTCGCCGGGCCTAGTAGGTTTACCGTGTTTGAAAAATATTTTTCCGTCGGGAACTGAGACGGAATTTTGTCATTAAGTTCCATCACCCCTGTAAGTTTATTAGACCAGGGTTGCACTCAAACATGGCTGAAGCACTCCAGGTGACAAGCTCCTGTGACGTCACGCGAGAAGCATGTTCACTAAGTGGTAACTAATGTGAGGATGGGGCATAGAGCCTGATAAATGAACTACAGTGTGGGCCTTTAAAAACCGCTGTGATCATATGGGAGTCTCGCCGCCATGTGTAATGGGGACAAAATCGTTGGTACATTCGTTAAGGTAACATTGAAACACACTTACAAGTTAGCCTTCAAACCATGACGCATATATACATGCACAATCTTGAAGCGCTAAGCTTAGCAATAGAGGCCTGGTTCCTTGAAGCAATGCACACGATAGAAGCCAGTTCACGAGAATAATGGTTTGTGCCTCACTAACGTGGTGGATATTTCAATTAAAAGAAGACTTTAACCCACAGCAGGGTCTGGTATATACGAGGGGTACTTCTAGGCATTTTGATGAAATTTGCGTCGAAATCCGATGTATGATTCTCAAGGCATGAGCACGTAAACTTTTCACATTTTCAACAAAAAGTGAACTTGAAGTAAGCACATAAGGCCTTATATTCCCATGTTAGTGCAAAGGTTTTTGTTTTTCTCTAAACTTTAGAGTCGATTTTCTTCTCAACAATCCCATATTATTAGAAAGAGATTGTATAAGTAACATCAGAACTTTACAAACTTTGCATCCTCCACATGGAGGTCCTATTCCTATTGACTTCAAGGTCAACACAACAATCTGATAAAACACAAATCTACTGACTTCATTTACTGATATCTCGAGAAACACCTGTCCGATCTGAATGGACTTTCACCACATTGTATAGATTTCGTTCCTCTTTCACAAATGAAAATTAAATTTTTGCTTAAACCTCCCCTTTAAGGCCTAAACCCTATCACCCAATTTTCCAAAGCTACTTACCTACTTTAGCCAGTGGACAACTGTATAAAATTCAAACTCTGCCTTTACCAAACTTGCTGTCAAGCAAAAATCTGTGCTAATTGAAAATTTCTGTGGAATACGAGAAAAATGTTTTTTGGGTAAAGAGGATAAGCCCTTTAAGCTCCTCCCACAACTGTCTCAAAGGGCCAAACCTCTCACACCAAACTATAATTTTCGTAGGGGGTACCAATATTCTAAATTGACTCAGCTCTTTGATTGACAGCTTATTCAAACAATGAAGAGTACCAAAGCTTATATTACACGGCATGAATGGTACTGAGAGTGTTTTGATTATAGAAATTGAGTTTTTCTATACTCACCTTGAAGCAATTAACTGACATTTTATCTGGTTGAGGATAAATTTCAGACAATTGTGGGAGGGGCTTAAGTAAGAAGGTTAGGAGAATTGGTACTGTTTGGGGTGAGACAACTGGACCTTTGAATTCATTATCATCCAGTCACAATCTCACTGTTTTAGTAGTACAAGTGAGTAAAAGAGACCCTAATGTAGGCTATTTAATCAAAACACTCTCATTACATTTCATGCTGAGTGATATGAACTTCGGTATTCGGCAATTTTTTGAATGAACTTGTTGTCAATTGAGAATTGCTGTGGGCTACTACTTGGGGTGAAAGAAGTAGTCCGCCCTTTAAATAAAATTGTTCCGTTAACGTTACGTTAGATATCACGGGACTCCGTGAGATTACCAGAGAAGTTTTCTGGAAGTGGCAATAAGATTGAAAGACATCCGGAAAGTTAAACTAGGACTACTGAAGTGAAATAGTCAGTTTTAAAACAATGATGAATATATACTCCATGGTTACGTTCATTGACAAATGACAGAAGGGATTTTCCTATAGCAGTGACACTGCAAACAGGACATGACAGCAGAAACCATACTTTCATCCATTGACTATTGTAAGCAGTTCACGTGAATATACCAAAAACAACGTTAAATACGGGTTCACGTGGCCCTCCATCTCTAAACGGCATTCGACCTTAACCGATGGCTGGTTTCATTACTTCTGGATTTAATGGGCTTTTGGGCCAACAGGGCGTAGGGAAAAATCAGGAATATAGATGTTTTTCACATGACATCATAGAACTCTCCTTCGGCCAAATTGGAGTACATGTAACTACGTAGTAAGCCACACTGGGCGCGCTTGCTCGTTGAATGTGTACACACCTCAATTGCATACCACAATGCACTCTGTGCAGTGCGTTCGGCACAAAGCCACGTGTATTTGGCATGAATGTCAGGGGCAGGGAGTTATCATATGTCAACTATGACAACTAGTTCACTGGAAATGTGACTACAGATTGTGGAAGTTACATGTCACTGAAAATACTCTAGAGTCTAGATTCAAGACTACCACACAATGGAATAGTAACACACATTTAATCACAGCTAGAGGGCTATAAGCAGTTGTTCAACATTTTTTATATTACTCCTTTGGTTATGTTGAGCATAAACACAAGGCTAGTAAGTTCCATTTTTAAGTCTCCGCATTGACCTGTCCATGATTCAAGCCCCATACTTCCCGGATGAAAGTCGGATCAGGGATCTGTTTCCAAATAACAGCTCCCTGGTAGGATGCTCTAACTACTTGACCATGTAGTTGGTCTGCATGTAACTATTATATTTCGTAGAACATCATGAATTTAAACTGTCCGTTAGGCCTAAGTCTCCTTCCAAATGACAGCTCCATGATATCATTTCATTTTGTATTGACTTACTAAAGCCTCTCCCACAACTTTTAGAAACTCGTTTTCATCAAGACAAGAATCCCTGTTTATTGCTTCAGGGTGAGTATATAAGATCCAATGTGTAATCAATTACTCTGAGTACAGTATGTTCTGTGTAATATGAGCCACAATACAACTTGGCAATCAAATAGCTGTGCCAATAGAGAATTTCTATAAACTACAAAATTCTCCTTTTGAGGTAAGAGATGACTGCTTTTTAAGGGCCAATCCTCTCACCCTAAACTAACTTCTTGTATGCGGGTACAGAAACTCTCCATTGGACCAGCTTTTTGATTGACTGTTAATTCAAACAATGAAGACTACCAGAGGTTAAATTGCACAGCATGAACTGTACTGAGAGTGTTTTGATTATACACACAGAGCTTTTCAATACTCACCCTGAAGCATTAAACTGAGTGCGTGAATGGATAAGGATGGATTTCAGACAATTGTGGGAGGGGCTTAAGTAAGAAGGTTAGGAGAATTGATAAATGTTTGGGGTGAGAGAACTGGGCCTTTACGTGATGGTTGTTGTAATTGTTTTTTGTTTTTTTTGTTTTTGCCAAACTGCAGAAAGAAGACAGTGAACCAAGCGGGCCAATACAAGAAGAAGTTGCATCTTTGAAAAAAAGAGTATCCCTTCTGCTAAATGTATTGATGGAACGATCTGGTGATGATGCTCCTGTCGGTGCTCAAACCGATGTAATGGTTCCAGAATCACGGCCTGATGGCACATCGTTCCCATTTCAAGGTATGATGATTAACGAGACTACTACACAGCGCCACCTCCACGTCAGAGGCCTTGGCTACCTTCACGTACCCTTGAGGGGTTAGTAAAATAACCAAATGGAAGAACGTGCCATTGCTACGAATTAGGTAGCTTCATGCGCAGCTTATGTATGTTGTTCCATAGGTAAATTCCCATATATATATATATATATATATATATATATATATATATATATATATATATATATATATATATATATATATATATATATATATATATATATATATATATATATATATATATATATATATATTGAAAAGGTTGCAATAGGTTTTTTAAACATAGCTTTACAGAACTGTTTCGTAAGGGCCAATAATGTAGGTCCTCACTCCTCAGAAGCCTGGAGTCGAATGATATCAATAACGTTGAATACGTATGTGCTCGCTGATTTTGAACGTGTCTGTTTTAAAGCACGTGTTCGTTCCGTGTTTGTTGTGGACAGGCAAGAGCGGTGTACAGCGAGCCAAGTAACATCACCTTTTTAAATAATTACACAGCAGATGTTTGTTCCTGTGTCTACAAGTGCTTATCAGTTCATTTCTTTTATTTAGAGTTGCTAAGGAAGGTTTGAGAATAATGAAGAACTTTTCTTCCAGACAGAGATTACAAGTTTTAGATGATGTGGAGTTTGCTCGTGCTTTTTTCATGAGATTCCATTTAACGGAGTGTTCTACATTTGAGTCATTTAGTTTCCAGATCTATTCACTGAGTGCAGTTGCGTTTCTTTTGTCTTTGTGTTTGAAGCTACACTTGTGGGCGGTGTATCTTGTTTTGAAGTGTTCTCTGTTAGACCAATGAATGTTTCTTCGTTGTGGTTGTCGTGGCTTGTTACAGTTGCTCGGGAGACAATGTTGTTCGTGAGGCAGTTGCCTCCCAATAGGCACTCACTTTGCGTTCTGCAATTGCAGTTGCTTCGCGTTGCTGGTTGTGCTTCCTGTTTTGCCAGTATGTATTTGTTGTGCGCTGATATAATTTGGTCTATGTTTGCCATGCAGCTGTAACTCAGTTTTACCGTGTTTCTTTTGAGTAGGGTATGTAGTTTGTGCCCAGGTGGGGAGCAGCTGTCGAAGAGGTAAAAGAATTTCTTGCCAATGTTGGTGGTGACACTATCACTAATCGGAAATTTATGACAGGGATATTGATACGTTCTTCAGCAGCAATGTGCTTGCAGCGTCTTTTATTGCACGGAGTGTTGCCTTTAGAGTTCGGGGTCAGCGATGCGGAGGAAGTAAGAAGCCTCCTGAGGTAAGCGGGTTGGAGCAATGCTAGGAGGGTGATGGGCGGAGGGGGGCAGAAAATAAACCCGAATGAAATGGATCGTCCTTAAGGGAGACAAAGCTATGTTTCATGGTGCTTGCAAGATTGGGAATAAGGGGGTGATACTTAACACCATGGGAATACGCGTATTGGGTGTTTTAGGTTTGCATGATAAAAGGTCTTGGCGGTTGATTTAAGCAGCTATAAGAATACCTTGTTTGATAATGTAGATGAGGTAGCCGTTTTTTAGGAAGTAACCTGTCAGGGCAGAAAGGGTCCCATTTTTTTTTGAGTAATGGCTCTACCGGGTACATTTACCAAATGAGTCTTAGCTAGGCGACAAATTTCTGCACGTGATAAACTATCTGAATCTTCATTCAAATCACTCATACCACTGCTACGAGACAAGTTAGTTTGCAGTTCTTTAGGTAATTTGTGAATTTTAGGGTGTACAAATAACGTTTTTCAAGTTTGGAGAGAATTGGCTCGGTGGCATAGCCATGATGAAATTGTTAGGGGGCGTAGGTAACAAGTGGGGGCCTGCTACCTCCGAAGGTTGATGAAAAATGGTAAAAGAAAAGGCCGTGCACACACTTTTTGTAGGGGCCTAAAAATTTGGCATAACTGATCTGTGGAATGGGAGATGGGACCAAAAGGAACCGATGTTTCCCTTTCCCTTAGGGAAAAATTGTAATTTCCTGAGGACGTAGATCGCAAATGGTGCAATATTTGAATAAATTTTAGTTTCAAAGGGCAAACTTCGGCAAAATTTTGATTTGACTATAGGTCTGCGTTCGGATTTCCCTTTTTGGGAGCACGATAAATGTTTCAAAACGCTCATTATTAGTATTGTGGAGAATTTACAAGTGACATACTATATTCAAAGAAACAATGTCATACTGACCAGGGTCATCTGAGATATACTTCTCCGCGGATACATTTCGTACCAAATAATGAATAGTTTCCTGTAAGTGTCTGGGTGATAGATAACGTTTTTTAACATTAAAGGTATAGGCTATGGTAGGCCGCGGGATTCAACGGCGTCATGGAAATACCGATCGTGCTTTTATAATAGGCCCACACGGCAAAATGTCGTTGACTGATGTCATTTCACATCCTACTTGAACTGTTGCACTGCAACAGACTTACTCCACAAGCCTACCAGGTTTAGTAAGGTTTAAAGAAAAGTAGTAGGCCTAAAACCAATTCCCTAGCATTCGAAATGTTTTTAAAACGTGTACTTATGTGTTATTGGTTATAAACCCTTTTCACGGCTCAACTGACACGGGTTAAGAACGTTTTGGGCTAGCTGAGAAATTACTTAAGCCAATGATGATTGAAGCTACCTAAAGCCACAACAGCAACATTTTAGCTATGCATAAGCGCGCGTGGCGTAAGAAGTTTAGAAAAATGGGCTAGACATACATCCTAACATCCTATTATAGAGCTGTAATTTACCGTCAACTTCTCGTGTATCTCTGTTACATTTACCCATCATCCTATCCATAGGTCACTTATGCATTTCTCATTTAAATAATATCCCCTTGATCATACTCATACCATTTGTCTCCAACCTAAGGTTACCGTATTTATTTTCTAGCAAGGACAAAGATCACTGAGAGTTCTACGGGTTTTTGATTTCCTTTGGAAATTTTTTCCGGTATTCAATGGTGTCTAGATGCAAAATGGTGCAATATTTGTTCAGTCATTGGTATACTTGGCCAGACTTATAAATAAATCTCTCAAAATATCAACCGCCAAGGCAGAGTAGAGATCATGTGGTAAATACATGAAATCTGGACCTTGAAGACATTTTACAAATCCATTAATCCACCCGGACGCCAGTGCGAAATAGTAAAAAGAGGACTTGTCGAAAACAATCGTTCAACAGTGCACTTGCCATTGGCAAAGAATGAGACACGACAAACGACACGACGTGCTTGCCTTACGGCGTATTTTATGTAAGATTCCGTATAGGAATGGTCGTGTAAGAATGGTCTCCAGTGTATGGTTTCCTTGTTTTCAGTAATTCAAACAGCAATCCGAAAGGCAGACAGGTTCTTAGTCTGACAAGGTCACATTCGGAAAATTTTGTCTCCGGGACATTCCTTTCATCTTCTTAGTGAATCATATGCGCAATGAATGACATTGCAGATTAGCCCGTTGACCTAATTTAATAAACGTGGACATTTTGACGTTATCACTGATTTCATTCGTACGTACACAATGTTTTCATTCATGTTTCCGTAATTGCTACGCATTTTATTTATTTACTGAATTCGAAGGAAAAACTTCAAATTTTTCTCATCTACACCTGTCAGCCTGTCTGACACACGGACTTATAAACATGGACAGAGCATGTTACATGTACGTCCTATCCGTAGATGGTCGCCAACGACTGGGACAAAAAAGGCGCAACAGGATGGCCACAGGGAAGCTATAAATCGTCTGATTTGACGACGACCCTGTAATGTTTAAAGCAAAAGTTACACTTGAATTGGAAACAATACCATATTCCGGCAAAAAGGTGAAGTGATTTTGACCTTACCTTGCCATCTTTCTTGCAAAACATGGTGATACACTTGAGCAAGTCCAAACTTTCACACAAATATCATAGCAGCTAGCCATCTTGGTGCGCCTTTTCTCAAACGGACGGTAACGAAAATATACAGTGCAGTATGCTCTGTCTATTTATACTGTAGGAAGTCCGTGGTCTGACCTCACAAGTCTGCTGATAACACATTTTAGGTTTCCTCAATTCTTACACATTTTTCAGAATCGAGAAAATAATAAGGGACAGCCTGAAGAAAATCTGGGAGAACCTAAGCCCCCAGCCCTCCCCCAACCCCGTGGCTACGCCACTGGATGAGCTCCCTTACCGTATCAGGAATATGCAGAGTGACGTTGCCACTTTAAATGAATGAGTGAACCAGTTCCTTATTGAAAAGTCACATCAAGACATTTCGGGCATTATTCCTGTAACATGTGCCTGGCTTAATTCACGTTTGTATAAGATGCATATTTAAGACGAAAAATGTTATGAGAGTAATGAACGGACAGTATTTTCCAAAGATGGTAGCATCTAGAAACTGAAACAGTCCATTAATAAAACATGACATAACTGTTACTGTGTAACCAAAAATCGAACTATTAAAGGCATCATTCATCACCCTATTCAACACCCTACACATTACGTTCATCTAACCACCATACTCTTAGCCCGATCCCCAAACCTCTTTAACGTAAATCCATCCTTACCCAAATATAACTCTTGATTTTCCCATGAAAAAATTCTTCCCCTTGATAGTGGGCCATGCCCTTTCCGATACTGTCTTGATTGGACCGATCTTTTTGACGTCAGAAAACCGCAAATATCAAAGTAACCTTGTGATATCTTCCAGGTGTCCGATCCAAACAAACACTAGGTGTGTACCTTGCTGTTGAAAATATGAAAAAAAAATGGTCGCTTGTAATTACCAACACATTTAATATGATTTTTGTTCCAAGTATTAAAAATGAAACAGATTGGTCTCATTCTTTTATTTTTTTGGACCATAACTTTATATCACCTCCTCAAGTGGACAATGCTTTGTTTCCCTCTGTTTTTCACACTGTTGCAATGTCATTGAAACTAATGGTGACAGGACCTCCCTGTGGAGAATGCAAAGTTTGTAAAGTTCCCATACTTATGAAGTCACATTCTGATAATATGGAATTGTTGAGGAGAAAATGGGTAGTAAAGTTTAAAGAAGAACAATAGTCTATCTATTGATGTGAAGATATGATTTCATGTGTGTTTGCTTCAAGTTCACTTCTTGCTGAAAATGTGACAACTCTACTTGCTCATATCTCGAGAACCACGCATCCGATTTCAATGCAAATTTCAGCACAGCAAAATGCTTATAATATGTACCCCTCCATACCTTGATATGAAGCTAAACCTCTTTTTAAGATTTACTGCAAAAATACGGCACTGGACTCCTGTATTCGAAAGAAGGTCAAAGTATAAATGTCCGCCATCCAAGGGCACGATTCTCTAATGGCTTCAGGACATATTATGTAATTAGACACAGCCAGAACGAGCTATAAGGACACACTGAGCATGATAAGTTATATGAGCTTCTCGGCATTTTTTGAATTTGATGTCAATCAAACCGCCGTGCAAATTGAGCATTTCTGTAGACCACGACCACCGTCAATTTGTTTTGTGGGTGATAAATGATTGCCTTTAATCATTCATACTGTGGGACCAGCCGATAATATTGGACCACAGGTTTAACTCACTGAAACATATTTAAAGGCCGATGCTCAATAACAAAGTTTATTGAGTAGCTGAGTGGGTGCACAGGTACATGCATAGAAATATGCACCCATGTGCCTGAGGGACACCATCACACGTGAAGCTGATTTTAGGGCCTTGGACGCGAGAACTGATGGGGGTCCGGGAAGGGGGGGGGCAGATCCCAAACAGTCAATAATGTGGTCAGTGGAAGTTTATGCGCCCTACTGGCTCCTTAGTGAACACCCATCACATTCATTCGAGGAGAGCAGCTTCCGCAATCCATATTCTCACAACAGCGTAAGGGGAATTTCACTTAAACAAAAACACCCATTAAAATATCGATTTTACCCCTTCTGTCCTTAGTAGCAGTAGGGACGGCGCCAGGCCATTTCGACTGTGGTAAGGGTGCAAAACATTTGTTGAGTTCGCCTTATCTTCTTTTTCCTTTTTTCCTTCTCTGTTTGCATTTTCCTACGAATATTGGAGGTGCTGCACTCCATGACGCCGCTACTGACACCTGAGTTGAATGACAATTTATTTGAAGGAAAGTGATGCTTGTGAAATGTGGGAGGAAGTTTCGCTCTCTATGGAGGGGATTTTCACTCTCCTCCTGAAATTTTCCTGTAAATGAGCATGAGCACTAGACACACACTTTTTGAGGTGAAGGATAATTTTGTCCTCTAAAAATTTATACAAAAGTCAGATTTTCAATCAAAGCTAGAACGATGCCTGTAGTATGTATGACCTTAGTGTACCATGTGATATGTAGCTTTATTTATGTCTCATCTACCCGGAACATCATATATTTGAAATAGTGTGCAAGTCTCAAGGTGATTTTCATCCGAACCAGAGCAATGCCTGAAGTATGGCTTAAGCTTCCTTCCCAGATGGCATTCAGAGTGTATCTCAGGACCTTATCTAACTGAACTATATATTCATATATATAAATATATACCGTGTGTTGGAAAATAAACTAAATAGTGTCAATACGAAGTATAACGCTGTAATTCCAACGAAATGGTGATACACAAAGAAGAACACTACACAAATAACGTTTCGATTGCCCTGCAATCTTCCTCAGAAATGACCAAGACTGATAAACTTGACGGACTCACTGAAGCTTTACCTATTGATTGAGTAAGGGGATAAAAAGGATGTGTCCCGATTAAGGCCAGTGCTGTGGGATTGGAATTTGTGTATTAGCCGCTGTTCGTACAGCTTTCTTTTGTTGCTACTGGTAAAACCTTGTTTGGCGATGAAACAACGGAGATTGAGGGGAGATTGGCCTGGTGAATTAAAGTGGGCTGCTACTGGAAAGCCGGGAGGGTTATTTCTAATGCTTTGTTTGTGATTATTAAACCGCATTCTAGAACGATTTGCTGTTTCACCTACATAAATGGCTTCAGGACATTTAGTACAGTAAAGTACATACACTACATTGGGGGTATTGGGGGTATTGCAACCTTCACTGTTGACATCTCAAATGACAAGGTTTCCTTCCTGGATGTAATGGTAAGCCTAACCCCTAATGGCTTTAAGACCAATTTATATAGGAAACCCACGGATAGGCCCACATATCTCAATTACACTAGTTTCCATCCACCCCACATTAAATCTTCGATAGTCTTCAGCCAACTTTTGAGATTTAAACGTATTTGTTGTGATAAAGTGGATTATGACCTAGCTGTCTGTGGCCTTGTTAAAACCCTGTTGAAGAGTGGTTACCCATATAGATTTATTTCTAGAGAAATCAAACGGGTGTCATTTATTTCCCGGGAGTCATCACTGCAGTACAAAAGTAAGGGGGCAAACCGTAACCGTATTGCTTTTGTCACCCGGTTCAACCCATCTATCGACCCATTGTTACGTAAAGTGAAAAGAGATTGGAGAAACCTAAAAAGTGACTCGGCTTTGGCTGAAACTTTCTCCTGTCCTCCGGTCCTGGCCAAGAAACAACCTCCCAACTTATACAGCCTTCTGGTTCACACCAAAACTCGCCCCCTTCAGGCAACGTACCATATAGGAATCCCGGCTTTAAAATATGCGAGCATTTTGATATCACCCCATCTATCGAATTTAGCAACAAAACTAAAATTTACCCAGACAGAGCAGGTTGCAATACCCCCAATATAGTGTATGCACTTTACTGTACTAAATGTCCTAAAGCCATTTATGTAGGTGAAACAGCAAACCGTTTTAGAATGCGGTTTAATAATTACAAACACAGCATTAGAAATAACCCTCCCGGCTTTCCAGTAGCAGCCCACTTTAATTCACCAGGCCAATCTCCCCTCAATCTCCGTTGTTTCATCGCCAAACAAGGTTTTACCAGTAGCAACAAAAGAAAGCTGTACGAACAGCGGCTAATACACAAATTCCAATCCCACAGCACTGGCCTTAATCGGGACACATCTTTTTTATCCCCTTACTCAATCAATAGGTAAAGCTTCAGTGAGTCCGTCAAGTTTATCAGTCTTGGTCATTTCTGAGGAAGATTGCAGGGCAATCGAAACGTTATTTGTGTAGTGTTCTTCTTTGTGTATCACCATTTCGTTGGAATTACAGCGTTATACTTCGTATTGACACTATATATATATATATATATATATATATATATATATTTATATATATATATATATATATATATATATATATATATATATATATATAAATATTTCACTAATTCGGCACTTAGGGGGAAAGTTGTTGTTGAAAAGTCTAACTTAAGGGGAAAAATTTTTTGGGGCGAAATATAAGTTTCGCCTCAACGTTTCTACACACTTTTTCTATAGGAACACGTAAACGGACAAGGACGCCCTCCTAGATTTACAAAGTAGATACAATTACTTCAAAGTTGTCAAATTTACGCACACCTAGCTGTTAACACGAACGGATGGCTGGCCATTGAAATAACGTTGTTTATATTTTTAGACGTAAGGGCGAATACTTTTTCTTATGTATTTAATTGTTATTTTTTCGCCCTATGTACGCGCAGACATAACAATTTCCCCCCTAAGGTGGGAATTAACGTTATATATATATATATATATATATATATTTATATATATATATATGTATATATATATATATATATATATATATATATATATATTTATATATATATATATGTATATATTTCTAATTGCGGATTAGGGGGAAAAATCGTCTGAAAACACGACCCATAGGGCGAATTTACCCATAGGGCGAAAAAACCGTTTCCCCTTAACGTTTTGACACACATTTTCAATGGGAATACGTAACAGTATGGTAAATCCCCACATACCATACGTAGTACATGTGATTACTTAAATGTATACCAACTTACGTACACGTATTCGTTAACACAAATGTATGAGGGGCCATTGAAATATCTCAAAACGCAAAGGCGAAATATATTCTTATGTATTTTATTGTTTTCTTTTCGCCTTAACGTTCTGACTGTATACAGATTTCCCCCTACCGGTCGATCCAGCGCTATATATATATATATATATATATATATATATATATATATATATATAACGCTAATTCCCAACTTAGGGGGAAATTGTTATATCTGCTCGTACATAGGGCGAAAAAATAACAATAAAATACATAAGGAAAAGTCTTCGCCCTAACGTCTAAAAATATAAACAACGTTATTTCAATGGCCAGCCATTCGTTCGTGTTAACAGCTGGGTGTCCGTAAATTTGACAACTTTGAAGTAATTGCATCTACTTTGTAAATCTAGGAGGGCGCCCTTGTCCGTTTACGTATTCTTATAGAAAAAGTGTGTAGAAACGTTACGGCGAAACTTATATTTCGCCCCAAAAAATTTTTCCCCTTAAGGTCGACTTTTCAACAACTTTCCCCCTAAGTGCGGAATTAGTGAAATATATATATATATATATATATATATATATATATATATATATATATATATATGTATATTTATATATATATGTATATATATATATATATATATATATATAAACATGACGGAGAAACAGTAAAACAACGGTGCAACAGAATTAAAACGCTGGATCTCCGAGGAGATACAAAAAGCTGAATTTAGATAAATTAAACAGCCAAATAGTTTGAAGCAGAGCTTTCGAGGAACAATACCTTTTCATCAATACTAGGTCAAAGTATGACAAGGTGTGAGAAATTTTGGAAGCTTTTAAAGGTGTAGACAATGGTCTCACCTCTATTGTGACAGGACTTCTTAAGGCAATTGAGCAGGTTGATTGACGGGGAGGGTCTGATCGGATTACTCGGGTGTAACCCATCAACACTAGGAAAATCCTCTTCAAAGCAATTAGAGAAATTGTAAGACCGCAAAGGCCTAATGGGATTATTTGGGTTTGTATCATCAGCAAGCTGGTAAGTCACTTCTGATGTTCAAGCTGAAAGGCGATGTTTTTTTTTGAGATTGAGTTCCCAGAAATTTTCTTTAGCTTTTCTAGCTTTGTCTATGTATCGATTTGGTCGATAGCAATGACTCGTAAATTTTTGATAGAATGATGAGGCAAATTGAAATGGTTTGCAACAGGTTGTTCAACCTTTTGGGCTTTAATTGCTGACTTGTGCTGTGTCTTTCTTATTCGAAGAATTTTTTTTCAGATTCTCCGACATACTGCACACCACATAAATTGCAGTATATGAGATAAATGACATTTTTTGAAAGGCAATTTCTTGTCTAATTTGGAAGGTGCGTGCATTTTGAATGCTCTGGAAGCCTTTTGTGTTATCAACCAGGGCGCACGTCTTGCAGTTGGAAGGGCAAGGTGAACAACAGGAATATGTAAATATATATATATATATAACCGTTATAGTAAAAAGGAATTAATATATGCCATCCAGGCAATGGTAAAGTGCTCAACCGTGTGAAGGGAGCTGCAATATTGAAAAGGTTGCAAAAAATTCTTACACCATAGCTTTACAGAACTGTTTCGTAAGGACCAATAGTGTAGGTCTTCACTCCTCAGAAGTCTGAAGTAGAATGATGTCAATAACGTTAAATACGTATGTGTTCGCTGCTTTTGACCGTGTCCGTTTTAAAGCACGTGTTCGTTCCGTGTTCGTTGTGAACAGGCAGGAACGGTTAACAGCGAGCCAAAATACATTACCTATTAGAAAAATTACACAGTACATGTTTGTTCCTGTGTCTACAAGAGCTTATCATTTCGTTTCTTTTATTTAGAGTTGCCAAGGAATGTTTGAGTATAATGAAGAACTTTTCTTCCAGAGAGAGATGTTTTAGAGGATGTGGAGTATGCTCGAGCTTTGTTCATGAGTTTCTCTTTTACGGAGTGTTCTACATTTGAATCCTTTAGTTTCCAGATGTATTCATGGAGTGCAGTTGCGTTTCTTTTGTCTTTGTGTTTAAAGCTAGACTTGTGGGCGGTGTATCTTGTTCTGAATGTGTTCTCTGTTAGACTAATGTTTGTTTCTTCGCTGTGGTTGTCGTGGTGTATTACAGTTGCTTGGTACACAATGTTGTTCGTGACGCAGTTGGCTTCCAATTTGCTTTCTGCAATTGCAGTTGCTTCGCGTTGATGGTTGTACTTCCTGTTTCGCCAGTATGTATTTGTTGAGCGCCGATATACAATATAAACAAGATACACCATATATATCATATATATATAAATATATATATATATATATATATTTTTATATATATATATATATATATATATATATATATATATATATATAGATATATATATATATATATATATTTATATATATATATATATATATATATATATATTTCACTAATTCGACACTTAGGGGGAAAGTTGTTGTTGAAAAGTCGACCTTAAGGGGAAAAAAATTTTGGGGCGAAATATAAGTTTCGCCGTAACGTTTCTATACACTTTTTCTATAGGAATACGTAAACGGACAAGGGCGCCCTCCTAGATTTACGAAGTAGATTCAATTACTTCAAAGTTGTCAAATTTACGGACACCTAGCTGTTAACACGAACGGATGGCTGGCCATTGAAAAAACGTTGTTTATATTTTTAGACGTTAGGGCGAACACTTTTTCTTATGTAAATCATTGTTATTTTTTCGCCCTAAGTACGCGCAGATATAACAATTTCCCCCTAAGGTGGGAATTAGCGTTATATATATATATATATATATATATATTCCACCTTAGGGGAAAGTGTTATATTTGCTTGTACATAGAACGAAAAAATAAAACAATCAAATACATAAGAAAAAGGATTCGCCCTATCGTCTAAACATATGAACAACGTTATTTCAATGGTCAGCCATTCGTTCGTGTTAAGAGCTAGCTGTCCGTATACTTGGCAACATTGAAGTTATTGTATCTACTTTCTAAATCTAGGAGGGCTCTCTAGTCCGTTCACGTTATCCTATAGAAAAAGTGTGTAGAAACGTCAAGGCGAAACTTATCTTTCGCCCCAAATTTACCTCCCTAAGGTAGACTTTTCAACATATACATATATGTATATTTATGAAAAATATTTGAGAGATGGAGATAGTAACTGATTGAACCATTGGAATGATAAACCATGGTTTGTCCCTAGATCAAACAGATCAACCAGCGGATGTTGAAAAAAAGTAACAGGCTATGTGTACAGCACAAAACACGCCGCTCTATTCACTCAAAAGGGGAACGAATCTCGGAAAGAGGAGTCATAGGTCTCCTCGGAGGCAATATGTTTAGGGTTAGGGACACACAAATACGGCGGCAAGGTGGCAGCCTACTTAAACTCTAACTTTCCTTGCATGCACTGCTTGCTTGGTATGCATGAGTCAAGTTTAACAAAAGGGAAACCAAACTGACAGATTTTTTGCAAACTTTCTATTTATAGTTATTCTTGATGAATGCGACAACAACCCGAATCTTTGTCAGAAAGGCCAATGTGTGAACAGCGCTGACGGTTACTATTGCGAATGTGATATGGGCTTCGAAAGCAACGAAGAAGGAGATAGATGTGTTGGTATGTAAGAATTGCGTAGCATTATAGTCCTTATATTCTGTAAAGGGATGTCTACTGATGAACAATGGGAAATGTTAATATTCAAATTTATATGCAAACTAGATAGGGTTAAAGGTCAAATTATAATATTAGCAGAAAAAAGCCAAGGGTTTGAGGGAAGAGAAATCATTTCAAAATAAATCTGCCTGACGCCCTACAACACACTAGATACTCACTTTAGAGCTAGAGACAAGGGTGACGTTATCTGACGACCCCCTTCCTCCACATATGGGAACAATGGACCCCTTGTGTAGGTATAAAATTGTATAAGTGTAAGGCCATGCTTTTACAGTCACAGTACACCCTCCGGCTCCGTCGGTGAATTACTGCCACTTGACTTCGTTTAGCGAATGCCATCGCCCTAGCTCCTTATCCAAAACCACGTTTGGTGTTTTCACGTTCAATACATGCGCGCTCGAAACTCACTTATAACTTTTCATGTGCACCATATGACGCCATCTTACGAAGACGACAATTTTATCGTTCGCTCGTGGTTCTTGAGTTGACTTTTTTCTTTAGTTAGTAATTACATACTATGTAAACCATTTGAAGTTATCAGGCAAAGATGTAGTACAAGTGTTGTCCGATCAAGGCCTGGCAAATATTCCATAACCTCATTCGTAGAGAACATTTAAAATATTTTACCGAGTCTTCATCGGCACGGTTCGCAGAACCGGTCACCGCACTATGACATAGGAAAGAATATGTGCATAACAGTGGCATTTACACTGGATGTGTAGGAAGGTGTGATCGAGGGAAAAATTTGTAAGGCATAGGTCTACAAATTATAACATGTTTAATTTATGTTAAAGCTTACAATTTGGTATCCTCCTTTCTCCGAGGTCCCACATGGCAGAAAAATCCCAGTGCCATATGTGCCCCCTTTTAATTCAAATTGAAGCCACCCAAATGACATTTTGGAGCAGAATAAATTCTCGAAGCAGAAAAATGTGCAATACGTGTATCGAGTGAAGAGGGCTGTAGACCCGTCTCGAACATCTTCCCACATGCGTTGCCTGCTTAATCGGCAGATTTGGAGGAGACTTGAACGAAAGGGAGGGAAGAAGAGTAAGTGGAGGGGGTCCTTGATCACCCATAAATTTTGATGGCATTCTACGGGTAGAATCGCACTATTGAACACGATGTTTTTTTATTGGTCGTTGCCATTGTATTGTATCGATTGTGTTCTTTGTTGGGATTAGGGGTTAGGTAAGAGATTATTGTGAGCCACTTAGTAACTTTCTTGTTTAACAGTGTGCATCTTCCCAATTCTACCCAATTAGCCTACTAATATTATGTCAACAAATTGGTTTGAAAGCTACGATTTAGATAGAATATGTAATTCATTTATTACAAAGATCGATGTTCCGTTTATTTCATATCGGACATACAAGTTTGAGACGAGTTTCAGAAAAAAAATTAAAAGTTATAGACTAAACTACAAATTTTTGGTAAAGAAACGTAAGTTGTGGTCAGATTAAACCTGAAGCCAAAGTTTTAGTAGAAGCCTATGAAACATTTTAATACAATCTAAAATGCTTGAAATATTAATTGTCTACCCAAACATGAGATTATGGAGTAAAAGTTTACTTGGCCTTTCTGTCAGTGACCAAGCGGAATAGTTAGCTTTCGTTGAACAATGGCAGGAATTACCACAAGGGCCAAGCATAAATGCTTAATAAATTATGATTTTAAAGACACTGGTGACAATTTGACAGAAATTACCCAGAGCTCACTAGACAACCATTTCAAATGTAAGAAAATTCGTGAATTTCTTCATAGAAAAAACCATCACACTGAGCAGTGTGATAAATTCCAGAGAGTCTCGAGGTAACCACATACTTTCAGTTTAACATGTAGTCTTATAAGAAATTTACGTATGCTAACGCTTAACTTAAGCGGAAACAAAACAAAGATAGAAGTATGGGTGAGCACATTAAAGTTTTTCGAACAACAGGAAAGGTGCTAAAGGCTGATGAGTCTGTACATGCATGAGGTATGTTTTCAGATGTATGCATGATCTGTAAGAAGAAGTACTTAAAAGTTAAACAAAAGACACAGCCACTCACAAAAACTCACAAAACAAAAGAAAAGAAAACAAGACTGCTGAAAAAAATGTTAAAAGATGCTGCAATCCATGCAGGTGACGGAGATATGCTAGTGGCTGTGACTGATGTAGAATTGATTCCAAAGGATTTCAAAAAACACGAAAAGTGCTACCGTGGAGTTGTACAAGAAAGATCTTGTGATAGAGAAGAGAGAATGGATGATACCTGTGATGATTACGACGCTGTAGTATCCATTTTAGAGAATATCTATGGACACTCAAGTGGCTGCGTACTGAGTTGGCATCGGCTTAAGACACGGTAAACACAGATTGCAGAAGGACTACGCAAATCGTTCGGAGAACAGATTATTTTCTTCTTAGTTAGTCATTAGCAAGGACTGTCTCGAGACCCAGAGCCTATCGAAAAGGGTTGAACTCACTGAAGAATCAACGGTAAAAGGAGTCTCATCCATCTTAAAGGCCCAGTTCTCTCACCCCAAACAGTACCAATTCTCCTAACCTTCTTACTGACCCTCCCACAATTGTCTCTAATTTATCCTCATCCAGACACAATCTTAGTTTATTGCTTCAGGGTGAGTATAGAAAAACTCAATTTATATAACCAAAACACTCGCAGTACCGTCCATGCTGTGTAATATAAGCTTTGGCACTCTGCATTGTTTGAACTAGCTGTCAGTCAAAGAGCTGAGAATTTCGGTACCCGGGTACCAGAATTGTAGTTTGGGGTGAGAGGTTTGGCCCTTTAAGGGATTTAATCCTATCTTTCATTGAAGAAGCGCCATATGTTTCTTTGCCTCCAACTGTGGGCAGTTTGAGTCTTTTAACGAGTAAAATTCCAGACCTCGTGAAAGTCTTTTTCAAGACATTGTTTGTCACATAAGATGGCCATCAGAAAGGTGCAGACACGACTACCAGGTTGGCGAACTCTTTCATTCAAGATGTATCACCTATGTCACAAGGAAAGTTTCTCACAGTCAAACATGCCTCAATCGGACTTGGTATCCACAGTTTGAAGGGACAAAAGTTTCCGATCACGCTACTGACAAGATTAGGACATTCGATGGCATTCGATTACCTATGACCAAATCAATCACATAAACACAGCCCAAACCGAACTAGCACAACACTTACGCCCTTCACGTCTTAAACTGACTCTTCAACCAGCTGCCGATGGATGCAAATTAAGTTGGATACTACGTTTTTATTATTATGTAGCCAGATGTACGGAAACCAGTAAACACTTAAAAAAACGTGTATTAGGATAGAGAGAAGTGAGTGAGATTCAATTCTACAAGTAATCATGACAGTTAAAGATCACAAAATGTGAATCAAGACGATTAAGGATAACTTTATGATATATATTGGTTTTCCGAAATAGTTCAAATTAAACCTCTTTCAAAATCTTTTGAAACTAACAATAAGCTATGAATCTCTCAACTTTTTCAGGTTTCAACAATATTCTGGTGGGAAAACTTTGATCAAAACGTCTAAACTGAGTTTGGGGGGAGGGGGGGGGGGCTCAATTCATACAACTCCGGTCGTATTTCAAGAAGAGGGGGTAAACAATGTTCTGCGTCATGAAGAACCCAACATTCCAAGATCTTACAGACGTTAAGTTGACCTTCCACGTGAACAACGAGACACAAACGTTAAAATTCAGTCCCCAAAAGACTGGCCAACTTTTGCTGCAGGGAAAGTGAACCCCGTGAATCAAGGTGCTGACGAATTCGTTAGATAGCTTCTTGCAATAAGGAAATCGGTGAGATTTCTCAGGGCTATTGATCAAATTCATTCTCGATTCATTGGTTGAATTAAAGCAGAACTGAAGAAAAGTAAGAAAAATAGAGTATGTAATTGTGACCGATTGCAATGCCAGTTACAGACTACAGCACCATTTTAGAGATGTTCTTAGTCTCTGGAGAGCTAGCAAAGCATATCAATATGTCCTACAATCACATCACACTCGATGTTGGCAGGGCCGTAGCCTGCGGGGGGGGGGGGGACAAGGGGGAACTTCCCCCTCCCTGAGATTTCCAAATCGTACATGCACCACGTGCTAACTGATGGTGGCGTTCTACACAGGCAGTGTTGGAACTGCCCCCTAGAGATTTTGCTCAGGCTACGGCCCTGGTTGGTGCTGCAATGAAAGCATTCCATGTGGTATGGAATAACCCGGAACTGTGGTCGGATATTGTAATTCATCTAGGTGACTCCAACGCAATGATGGCTTTCTTTGGGGTCATTGGTCATCTGGTTTCTGGAAATGAATCTGAGAAGGGTTTTTTCAGTCTGGTGTTTGTAGCTCTGGAAGTATAACTGGTGTATTCAGTGGAAAACATTGCAATCGTTGTTGGCTTGCTCATGAGACGTTTGCAGAAGCTCTAGATAGCCTTTAACAAGCACGATTCTTGTCTAGCGTTCTATGTGTTATCGACGACTTCGCACGATGTCCTCCTGGTACAAGGAAAGTCGAAGCGATATTAGATGAACAGACTGTGATTGAGCATTCCATACTTCATGAGATGCAAAAATTAAAATGTTGGAAAGGAGACTTATAACGCTGATATGATATGACGCCACAGTTCTGGGTCAGATACATGTTCTGGGTCAGATACATGAATCTTGTAGATCGGCAACAAAAGCTTCACTTCGCTATAAACAACAACGATTTTGAACTTCGACTTCTCATGTGGGAGAAATATGTGGCGCTCTGCTTCGCCACGAATAAGGTACATTACTCCCGATATGGCACACTACGTGAAGTCGATGCAATGTTTAGAACGGACACACCCAGGTGTTAAAGTAGAAATTGAAAGAGTCGGACAGTCAGTAAGATGCAATGAGCTTGGAATAGGACAGACAGTGGATCTAGCTGGAGAACAAAGCTACATGAGGAATGCAAAGACAGCTGGTGACAATTTTTTTGAAATTTAAATATCAGCCACCCCTCTGGATTTTCAACTGTCACATAACAGTTTTCCACGTATTCCTCCATTTATCCTAATGAATCATAAAATTCAAAAGGACTGGACAAGTTTATGAACTTCTTAATCCAAACGATAAGTGCCAGGAATAAGCTTCTGTTAAAAAGATTGGTTGCAAACTAAATTATTCACATGCAATATTATTTCATACTTTTGAAACAGATTAAATTGTCGTTCTTTTATTCTAGGTGGGGGTAACGCAGTTTGCTGTCAAAGAGAACACTTTCGTTAAGTGGGTTATGAACAGATTATACCAAGCACGCTTTGAAGAATCTTTGATAGAAATTGCCGGAAAAAGACATCAACATCACACCCAAGGAAATATCTGAGACCTAGCGAAGTTTTGAAATCTAACAGGATGGTGGAAAATATCATTAAACTCAAGACTCAGTTTATGACCCAGAAAAGCTCTATAACATAGTTTCGGGTTATTCAGTACCAGAAAGTGAAAGTACAAGCTTACTCAATGTTGAAACGACAGGAAAGGAAGTTATGGTCAAGGTCGAAGAGAGGCTTTCAGGGGACCCGCCCAAGGAGGATTTCTTCAGTCCCATAAAGAAGATACCATTAAAAAAGATTCCACAGTCAAGACGACGGTAAAAAGCATGGGTAAAAGTAAAGAGCTTGCTTTCTAGAGGGACATTCTAGGGCTGCTTGTGGCATATTCCAATTAGCACGAGGTAGGAGATCGCACTTGAGAAAGTTATGACGTGTCCACTGGCTCCAGTGTCAATTCTCTTAGCACAGCGAATGGTGCAATACGAAAGACCGTCGAAAGCAAACTGTATGTTGCTGCTATGAGTGATCTCAAAATTCTGACCAAACAAGATTTCACAGAGAATGAAAAACGTACAACATACTTCTTGCTGCTGCTATCAGTAGCATGGTTGGTCACGTGATTGCAATACGTGGGATGGCTCGAAGCATTGCAGCATCTGTACCTCGCCAGTACACTACTTTTTTCATTGTATGCGATACATACAAGAGAAACAGCATCAAAGGAGGGAAGCGTGATTCAAGAGGAACAAGTGAGAGATTTGTACTGACCAGTCCAGACATTAAAGTGCCGTATGACTTCAACAAATTTCTAAAAAATGTTGAAAACAAGGAATCGCTATTACAGCTTATAGAACGAGCAATGGAAGAGGGGAGAAATGGCATTTCTGGAAAGACTATCTATTTCTCTAACGTAATTGGATGCAGGAAGAATACTCAATACGATTTATCCCTATCATACGAGCTACCGAGTGATCACGAAGAAGCGGGTACTAACTGGTTACTCTTGTCCAAGCCGCTCATAACACTCCAGGCGAAGCTGTAATGGTTCAATCGCCATCAGGCGATATAAACACCCTTGCTCTGTTTGTAGCGCATAACTTCAATGGAGTATAGGTTCTCGTTGACAATTGAACAGGAAAACCGAAAGGTAAACGATATTACATCTTCTACACTGTCTGAAGGTAAGGAGAAGGCACTGCTTGGGCTTCATGCGTTCTCAGACAACGACTATGTGACCAGTTCCATTGGAAAGGCAAAACTGCTCAATGGAAAAATATGTTAAGAAAATTCGAGTTTATCGAAATTTTTGTCTCTTCAGGACGTAGGGAGCATGTTTCAGATGACTTGATACAAGAACTAGAAAATTTCGTGTGCATCCTTTATGGTGATCAGAGAGTCGGATCAGTTGACAAACTGAGGTAAAAAATGTTTATGTATAAGTTTGAGAAAGGAGGGAACGTTCTTGACTTGAGTCAATTGCCCCCTCGTAAGGCTAACCTGCAGCTCCACATAATGCCTGCCAACTATGTTGCCTTCATTTTCAAACGAACGAATTGCTTAGTCCTCGGTTTAGACGATTAAGTAAATCATGGCTGGGACAACGGCTGACGTGTAGTGTGGAACAACCCTTTCTTTCCGGAGAACATTATGGAAATTCTAATAAAGTTTGAAGAAGACACTGAATCTCTGGGCATGCTTCAGTGCAACGGGGATGACGACTTTGACGAAATCCTCGATGAAGAATATTCAACTTGGTGATATTCGTGTTATTTCTTCACGTACCGTAGTTGCCATAGCAACACAAAGTTTGTCTTTTTTTACTAAACGCCGTTCTGTTTTCCTGAAAGACAATGATATTATGTATCTTAAAATATCACTTTTCTGTAAAACCAATAACGTTTTGAGAAGTAACAGTAACTGCAACCTATATTTTACTGTACCGGATACGATTTTACCTCTAACTCTGTCTAATTAGCATATTAATATGAACGTTACTGTTTCCCGTTGTTCATCAGTAGACATCCTTTTTCAAAATATAAGAACAAAATTTTACCTCAGCCAATGATTTGACGGTAAATATATGGAGAAAACAAGTTTTTTGACAAACAGAGGGCGTCCTTCGAAATTAAAACCAAAGATATTATAAACATAGATCCCAAACTTAAAAAGTGACTCCTCACGGAGGCCGAAACGGAGGGGCGGAAGTGCTGATCACTGATCAGTCGTTGATCAACAGTCAAATTGATATCTTCCGGTAGTGTAACCACGTGTGATTTTAAAACATTGCAATTCTTGCAAATACCGTTCTTCGATAAATTCACTTTATGAAACAGTTTTAGGCTTCTTCGAGGCTCCCGTCTTAAGAAAAGTTGAAGATTAATGCGCAACGCCTGGTTTGAAGTTCATTGACTTACTGAGTGGTCAGTTTCTATGGTATCTTCACAAGTGCACAACTGTATACGCGTTTACATTCTTACTCGCTTACAACACAAAATCAACTACTGCGCTCTTTTTCTGTTTGTACTGAGATATCTTATTTGAATACAAATCGACGATTGTGAAGAGATGAACACTAAGTGCACATACGTATTTATACCGCTGAGACAGGCAAATTTTCCCCCGATATGGGGAAGCCTCGTTAAACGCTGAGAGCTGTTATCTCCCGAACAGATGAAGACACCAAGGAATGAAACATTATCCACCCTTTGAGGCGGTCTACTATTAATACCAATACTAAAGTCATTCATATTGTTTCTTGCATGAAAAATGATAAAATTCGTTTTAGCAATACTTAAAGAAAGCTTTCCTGCAGCAAACCAAGCACTTAAACCATGTTAAACATTTGGGATGGTTTGTAGAATACGTGCATAACCACTATCAGAAAGGAAAATATTTGTATCATCGGCGAATAAAATGAAGGACGCATTGGAAGGGATTTTACTGACATCATTTAAATAATAAAAAGGAGTGGTGACCTTGAAGAACACCACACTGAACATTTATTACGTCAGGGTGTATTCATTGAAGAGAGATAAATTGTTCCTCGGATTCCGAAGTGACTAATTAGTTGGACCGTATAAAGTAATTTCATTAATTCAATTCAATTTCATTTCATTCAAGTAATTCGAATACTTTCTAAACAGGGTCGACGGCCAAGGTAACTTTCAAAATCGGTGGAGTCTAAGAATATTCTCTTATATAGCGGTAAGATCGGGGGGGGGGGGGGTGGCACGAGGACGCTTCTCCCCTAGAAATTGCCCACTGATTTTGATTTTTCACACATAATATTATTTTGAGAAGTGAGGTTATGTCTCGCAATGTTGAGAAATATCAACACACTTGTGTTATACTCCATGGTTAAATGGGAGACAAACAAAAAATAGAAATTTATACTTTAACGTACTGAAATGCTAGGAAATACCTGGTACATGTGAAGACTTGATAGATATCATACAAGCAGTGCTCTTGATGTCTTTACTTACCTGTTATCTGACTAAACATAGGTTTAAAGTGGATCAAACAAAAACATCTTCAAGTTCTGGTGTTAAGTTGCTAAAGGTAATAATAATGGAAATTTATAATGCGCACACATCCTCAAAAAGCGCTCACGACGCATGCAGGGCTCAAAGAGATACAAAACAAAACACACACACACAAAACAACACAAAATAAAAACTAAATAAATTCCTAAGAAAAAGCAATGTCCATCAAATGAGTTTTAAGTCTAGATTTAAATGTCTGTAAAGTTGAACTAAAATCGATAAGTTCGGGAAGCTTGTTCCAAAGGTGAGGAGCAGCAGCAGAGAAAGATCTGTCACCCCAGGAGCTCGAAGTTTTCAGTTGCAGCCAAGAGATGTTGGGATGCTGATCTCAAACCGGGCGTGTTTGGGAGAAAACAAGCAGTTCAGTTATGTATGGTGGAGATAGGTTGTTTATGGCACGATAAGTGAGGAGAAGTATTTTAAACTGAATCCTGAAACGAACAGGAAGCCAGTGCAGATCAGACAGGACGGGGGATATGTGCATGGACACCTTATTAACAAGACGAGCGGCGCTATTTTGGTTCATTTGAAGTCGACGAATTAAATCATTGGGGAGTCCGAATAGAAGGGCATTTCCCATGTCGAGAGGGGAGGAAATGAAAGCGTGAACTAATTGCTCCGTAGCTTGTTGGTTGAGGTATTTTCTGATTTTGCACAGGTTCCTAATATGGTAGCTGCACGATTTGATAGTCGCATTGATGTGGGATTCCATAGACATTTTGTTATCCATTAGGAAACCAAGGTTACGCACTTGATCAACCGGAGGGATATCTGAGTCTCCAACTCTAAAATGAGGGATGTTGATCTTCCCTAGCTTCACTGGGGAACAAAAAAGAATGAACTCAGTTTTACTGTCATTAAGTTTTAGATAGTTAGATTTCATCCAGTCACGAATCTCATCAACACATTTTTCCTTCCGATGAACGCAAGTTTCTGCCTCCTGCTGTGTAGCTTCGAATGACGAATGGATTTGACTATCATCAGCATAAACATGATAGTTAAGCCCATGCCTTTTAATGAGATCCCGATCAGGGGTTGTATACACAACAAACCATTGGGGGCCCAACACTGAGCCTTGCGGCACAGAATAATTAAGAACAATTGGTTGTGAGGAGTAATCACGAATGCGTACACATTGCGATCGGTTATGAAGGTAAGATTTGCACCAATCTAGAGCAGTGCCACAAATCCCTATGTGGTATTGCAGCCTGTGAAGGAGGATTTTATGATCAACCGTGTCAAATGCAGAGCTGAGATCAAGTAAGATCATTGCAGTAATTTTGCCACGGTCCATTTCACGCAGTGTATCATTTTGAACCCGTAATAAAGCGGTCTCAGTACTGTGATGGGGACGGTAGGCAGATTGGAAAGGGTCCTGTTAGTTATTCTGAGTGATTACAGACCCTAGACGAAGTGAAACAATACGCTCTATCAGCTTTCCAAGATACGATAAGTTTGCAACTGGTCTAAAATTTTTAAAGTCCTCTTTTTCAAGACTAGGCTTCTTTAGAAGGGGTCTAATATATGCAAGTTTCAAATCAGTGGATGAAACCCCGGAAACAAGAGATTTTTTTATAACGCAGATTTGTTCATAACGCAGATGCAAGGCTATAGTGAAAGGTAAAACCTCTTGCTAGTTGTTGTCTGTAATTAAAGCAAGTGCCTTGTTATTTTTCTCTAGATTTGAATGAGTGTGCGCAACCTGATGTGTATTGCATCGAAGGGTTCTGTACTAATTTCATTGGCGAATACCGTTGTGACTGCCCTCCCGGCTTCAATTTCAATGAAACGGATTCCAGATGCTACGGTGAGCTCTACTGATATCTTATCTTTGATATGCACACAAATTTTATGTGGTCCACGTCATTAGAGACTTCTGCCACATAAACAGTGAACATTTATACTGTGTCCTTGATCTCCGATGCAGTGCAGTGACGTCGAGTAAATTGGAATTCTGTGACTAAGTTGGTTAGGAAATGAATTTTGAACCATGAAAATCGGTTCAGAATTAGTGTAGCTATGCATGGAAATAATATTATACATGGGGGAAAAGATTTAAAAATTTCCAGCCCCACAGGGCCGTGTCTAGACCTGTCTTCATAAGGGGTCCATAACTGATAAGACGGAGCAAAGCGACCGAGCCCAAGCGGGCTTGCGTGCGAGGGGGGGGGGGGGTGTGAGAGGTAGTTAACCTCATGTGAACTCAAGCTTTTTAGTTTTTTTTTACGTGAAAATACGTGATTTGTTGCATAAGTTACACGATATTTTTTACCCAATATTATGTTTTCGTTTAACTATTTTCAATGAATAACTGCACTGAAATAAAACACGCACATGTTGCCAGCAAATAATTGGGTTTGCTTGGAACGCAAGAACATTTTGGTCCAAAGTACCTCTCCGAGCGCTGGTAAAGGCACCTTCCAGGCCTATTTAACATATTTAAGTGGCGAAACACTGACAATAAAAAAATTTTCTCCCTTACAAGCTCCGTACTAAAATTGGCTCTGACATGGCAAACAATTTGTGCGCCGCAAATTACATCTCCTAGGAAATAAAATACGAAAAATTTGGGTGGTTGCCCTTCCTGGAAAAATTCTAACAACCCTATTGAATAGAAGTAAAACTTTTACAATAGAGAGTTCGGGCAGTCGCAAAGACAATTTCATCAATTCAATATATATTGAATTTAGCCAAGAGTGGCAAGAGAGTTAATTACATTAGCTTGTTTTCTATTCCGTTTTGTTGTTTTCCTCAGAAGAGATACGAGACCATTTCATTCAATGGTTCATTTTATCTGCAAATTATTGATCAAAATAACACTGCTTTGATCCTTCTTCGAAGCCTGAAAAGTACCATCTCCGACCATCTGGGGGTTCCAATTTTTACAAATTTTCTATGCGCTTCGCGCCAACTTATGGTGGTTCTCCGCTCAGATAGTCTTCGGGCTGAAATTTAGGTTAAAGTGAGCTTTTTTAAAAACCAAAACTCATAGTAGCGACTGCTTTTTTCATCCTTGTAAATATGGGAAGTGCCTGTTTCGTCTATCCGAGGAATATGATTTTTCAAAATTTTCTCTACGCTCCGCGCCAAATGATGGTGGCCCTTCGCTTAGATTATAGGCCTGCTACCATGCACTGCCCAGAACAGGTATTCACTATTCCAAACTGTGTCACTTCGTAATCACCACGAAAATTCCTGGGCACTAGCCTAGGGATGTATCTTTTAAATATTTTTCCTTCAATAGAAACTGACTAGGGAAAAAATGAAGATGCCCTGTATGGTCATGGACAGTTCTGGAGGGTCCTCGAGGGTATAATTACACAAACGTGTAGCCAGGGGGCGAGGGTCAAAGAGATCAATACTTGAAAGAATGTCAATATTCGACCAATGTGGTCATTGTGTTGTGAAATGGACCTACTGTGAAGTAAAAACTCACACATAAGAGCTCTTTTTGCTGCCCGAATGTGTACAGCGACTGTTTTTGGAATCTTGTTGAATTTATATGTACATTTTACTTCAGTTATGACGTTCCTCCCTTTTTCAGGCATATCTCATCAAGATTTCAGGCACACGCTGGAATTTTCTATAAAACGAGTTCTGAAGCTCAAGTGGCTGTCCAATTTTTTTTTTTTTCAAAAACCTGCCCGATTTTTAGATTTTGCTATTTTGCCTCCCCGCCTCCAACACGTATGTCTGAAATACTATCTCCGCAATTGGTCAACGCGGAGGGGTCAGAAAATTTGCAAATCAAGGTGGCAACAGTCAGAAATGGCATTTCTAAGGAATTGTAAGCAGATTTAAGCAGTCGTTATTTTGAGCTTTCTTTTCGCACTGAAAACACAAAAGAAGGAAAAACTACAAAATGATCAGAAATTTGCTTAAAAAACTTCGAGCGGTATTTAATGTGGGGAAGGAGAAATTCGAGGGATGTAAGGAGAGGGTGTCATCATGCAAACATGGCACATCACATCCTTAAATCCGTCCCTGACATTTCAAATTGTATGAATTATCGAGAGAAAAATAAATACTTAGAACCTATGGGAGGAGGGAGGAGGAAACTTGGCGCAGATCTCCACCATCAGCTGGAGCGGGGAAGAAATTACCAAATACTTTTTCCTGATCACAGGAAACTATCACTTCCCAAGCACTCCAACATGCATCTGAACCACCTTTGTCTTGAGGTTTCAAGTTTAAAATTAATTCAAATACTGGAACAGGAGCTGTTGCAGTACAGCCATCGAATTGGGCAGATATTTGAACAATAAACTAGAAAGAAATTTCGCCGCTCCTAAAGAAAATAAATAGGCTACTGAGAGGTTTTAGAAGGTGTACATTTTAGGATTGCTTCAGTTGTTACAACGACGTCACTCATTCACGTTGAAAGCTAGTAACTTGAAATTGAAAGAGATTGAGTTTATTTCCACAGCATAAATACAAAATGATACAACATTTACACCAAGCGGTGGAGGAGGACTGAAAAAGCAAAGTTTGTGCGAGCAGTCCCCCTTCACACAAGGACCCCTGGATTGTATTGGTTCATCCATCAATATGTTGGGGCAAGGGTGGTTGGGGTGCAAATTTTTTCCGCCCTACTAACTCCACTTCCCTTTTCAACGGAGAGGCAGTTTGCAGTACTGTTCTCTATTTTACTTCATAGCTACCATTTCTGCAACATTCCTCTCGCTCCCATCTCCCCTTCTTCTTTCTTCATTTTCCTTCTTTCACTTTCTTACCTCTTCTATCCTTTCTTTCTCGTCCCCCTTTTTTCCCTCCTTCATTTTTCTCCCCTCTCAATGGGAGGATGACCCCCCCCCCTCCTTGCACACGCCGGTACAGACCCATCTTTCAGATTATTGACATTTGGGACAGAAACATATCCAACAGGTACGTCTTGTTGCTAAATGAACAAAAAGCGTGTTAATGACACTAACGAACTTAATGTCTTGATATTTTCAACATTAAGGTACAACCCTAGTTTTGTTTGGGCTATGATCACCTGGTCTTATTACTTATTAGTGGATTTTTTTTCGTTGAAAAATCGGTCATTTCATGACACCCGTTTTCAAAAATTTTCTAATAACTAAGAAAATTGGAAAACACAATGAGGTCTTCAGATCATATCAAAATCCACCTGAGATGTGTGTCTGTGACGCTTTGTTCGTTTTCACGACATCTCAAGAAAGCAATGTTAGAACCCAAATGTTTTGGTGAACGTCAACTATCACCTGCAGCTGGATCAAATGTAACCAACGTTGTAAACTTGCTGTCTCGAGAAAAAGAACTTGGAAATGTTTAAAATTTTAAACTAACTTAGCCACTGAAATCGATTATAGTCACATATTGAAGGCCTTAACTATCTTAAGGTTAACCGCAAAAATACGTCAATGTACAGCTAGATTTGAAAATCAAGGTCAAAGCAGAAATATTCACCGTTCAAGGGGGGTGCTTCTTTAATGTTTTTGAAATAAGAGTATAAAATATCGCACTGTAGTTATCCGGTAACCCGGTGTTACCGGTTCTTCACAATGTGGTGTCACATTTAGGCTAGAAAATTTCCGAATTTTTCGTCAATCAGGGCCAAAAGGTAATCGCGCTCTTGTCCTACCCAAGCTGGTAGCTACGCCTCTAATTGTGTCGCTTTCGAATTTGCATGCTTAAGGCGTCGATCGTAAAAATACAGTTTGGTAAGGTACTAAATTGCCTGCACAGTGTTTTCGCACCGGTACGGTACGGATTGTCAATCAAGATGTAGCCTATATGTACGTGTCGTCACAAGCGTGGTGTACACGTAACGAGATCTTGTTACCACCTTTAACGTTGTAGTGAGCTCTTGACCAAATTGAATTGGAGGCTTACCGGTTATTTTCACGAACTCAACCACTTGTGATCTGCGGAGAGTTAGGAAGGAGGTGGCGATTTTTTCAATCGTAAACACAACTAAAGGTGTACACACCCTTGACATATGGGGGGAGGGTGGCTTGAGCACATTTGGGGGGTATAGTCCCCAAAGCCAACCCCTGTAAACCCCGCCTGTCAGGGAGCTTTCTTCAATAGTTATGTTGTAATCTGGGATACTTTTATCTGCTGCCTCAGTTCAGTTTTAAACTAAAATACGCAGAGAAATTCCAACGTGTAATACGTCTAATTCGATAGAGTATCGATATTACGTTACAATGTACCCATACTCACTTTTATTCTTATTTGAAAAGAAACGGTGGACTGTTTGCAGGGTGATGAATTCTATGGTGGCGAGCAACTTTTTCTCAAGAATGGAGAAAGCCAAGAAGTTGGTGGCCCTTCCTGTCCAGGAACATGGTATGTTTAAACCACTTAGAAAGTAGGAAGTAGATTTAATTTTTATCTCCATTGTGTTCTGTCAAGAGATGGTTTGGAGTTTCTCATGGTTAATGTTTGGTACAAAAATACAACTCAACAGTAGCTGTAATAGGAGTCGTAAGACACACGCTGTTAATCAAAGGAATTTTGCACTGTTTGTTGCTTTTAAGTTCACGAGTCAAAGTATCTTAGACTTGTCAGTGCTTACCTACTCAGTGTGTTATGTTGTTTGCCTTTAATTTGTTATGTATACGAAAGAGTTCGTAGAAACCACGAACTTCGATCTAAAATGTGGATATGGGAGGGGGGGGGGGGGGGCTCCAACAGCCTAAACTCTGGATCGTGTGTCAGACTGCCTATACCCTATGTAAGTAATCCATTCACGGGGAAACGAGCGCCCACGTATACATACACAAACAACGTGCATACACACGCACTTTGACATGCACGCAACCTCATTTCGTTTATTTTGCAGTTGTTTTGAAATCTTCCTTTAAACATGGGGGGGGGGGGGGCGATCTATGTATCACCAATACTTTCATTCACTGAGGTTTCTTACGTGATAAAAAGTATTCCATGCCATGAACTCGATTACTCAAAATCCTGTAAAGAAATCCCACTTCCAACTCAAGATATTTCGTTTCATAGGTTGGTTATCTTTGTCAAATGGCTAGAGCAGTCACCCAAACTTATTTTGAAGCAAGATCTACATCCCTGCTGTAAAAAATAAACGAGACGGTTGAAAAAAAGATCTACATCCCTCAATATCCTTCATATTTTTTAGAGTGGCAATATGTATGAGTTCCAAGACAACCCTCAACAATTTGTAATGGTTTTTACTGCAATTCAGTTAAGCCGAACGTTAAGCTAACCTCACACGACAAGACTTTGCACCCAGCAATTCAACTCGATCGTCTCTACAACTGCGATTAGCAATGTTTAGACCAGTTTCTAAGTCGCGCCGACTTCAGACGGGAAGAACCAACATGTTCGTGCTTCCCGACTGAAATTGACGCGGCTCAACAAACATAATTTGATATGCTAAGACCATCGCGTCTGATCGCTTTATTTGGTGAGCGCATGCTCACGCACAGTCGTTTGATTTTGGCGCAATTATGATTGGTGATACCGCAAGGGTAGGGCCTGATATCTTCTCAATCATGCCATTGTCTTACAAGTATTTCAACATTCCTTTGGTCATGGAAAGGAATGCGAAGGTGAGGTCGGGTGATTGGAGGGACTTTGTCGTCGATGTGTAAAACTTGAATTGAAAGGTTTTCAACTCTTCGATTCCTTTTCAAATTTTCGGATGCTGTGCAAGTATTTCGTGCGTTCTTCTCGCTGAGGGAGATGTTGTGAGTGGCGATTCGGTGTCTGCTTGGGAACTTTTAACCGGTTTAATTACCGCCTTAATGATTTTCACAACGGGTGACTTAACAAGGACGCGTTTGTGTCGCCACGGTTACGTGAAAAACTGCCATCGTGAAGGTTGTCTTTAATTCTGCAACAAATTCAAAAGATCCGACGACAGGCATTACCGTCTGTGAGTTTTTGCCTTTTCGGATTACAAAGACATAGCTTTCTTCGCTAGAGACGCTAGAGTAGGTATCGTTGGAGACGATTTCATCCAGAAGCAAGTGGACTTTTTGTGATTAAAGTGATTCAGTTTATGAAAGTGTTTACATTCGTCGCCATATACTGGGCATAAGGTTGGGCCGTTTCGGTGCGGCATTGTCCTCCGCAATTGCGGCAGCGATTGTTTTTTCAACTGATGCTAGTGTTGATGAAGTGTTTGTTACGTCGATTTCTTGAATGTGGAAGGCTAATGTCAGATTGTCGATACTGTTCACGATCGTTTTATCTCCAGCTGATTTCATGACTCTGGCTTGCGGCTTACTTGACGGACATTTCGAAGGGTGGTCCATCGCTCAACAAGTCCGTAAGTTTCAAGTCCTCGCGGCGCGCAAGGCATCGTAGGCCATTTGATAGGAATGACTGGGCAATTGAACCTTGGATTTCTCTGTCTGGATCTGCAAAATTACAACTCGTCGCAAGATACCAAAGCCTTGTGTTATACTGGTTGATAGTTTCTAACGGTTCCTGCTTGGACGGTCAAAAAGTGTATATTTTAAAGTAAATTTTGATTTGTGGTGGGAAATATTTTGTTGGGGCATATTTGGCTACCTTACATAATCTTTTGCACTTCCAGTTTGTGGAAGTGTGTCAAAGATATCATATGCCTGTGAACCAGCGTTATATAATAACACTGCACTTTTCTTGTGCCATTCTCCACAACGAAATAACGCTACCCATAGAGGGCCCCGTACCTTGGCCCATAAGGGGCTCGTATTATTTTGCACCCGGAATTAATAAACGCTTATATGGGCCAACTCACAAGACCCGTATGACCCATATCGGATAATCCCGGGGCCCATACTAACAACTGATATGTTGGGAAAATATTACTTAACCCCATAATATCCCTGAAGGATTTATTTATCCCAGGTACAAAAATAAATTGCCTCATATGAGTTAACCCATATGGAGCACATGTAGGTTTACTACCTGTGGATAAACGATACTTTTTTAAATCCCTGGATAGCGTAGCTAATATAATTCCTAATCAGTTGTAATTTTCTGTGAACATTATGAGGGAAAGGGAAATGTTGTATTTGACTATGTCCTGTATATAACCGAATTGACCTTATTTTCCCAAATATTGACCAGGAAAGCGGGGATAAAAGGAGTCTTTCAAAAGTTTTTAACATGATCACAAACAAAAAACGAAAAAAAAAAAAACACAAAAAAAAACGTGTAAAACAAGTGACAAATTTTGTAAGCTTGTTTTGGCTTATATTCGTATCTCTGAGCCTATTTTTTCAAATAATTTAGTGTTTTTTATGAGTAGATGGCGTCGTTCGAACTTTCATAAAAGACTTCATGTTCTTTGTGAAGCAGTTACAGTTCGGTTTCCCGGATTGGCTCTTTTCCGGAGAGTCGGAAGGACTTTAGACACCGGAATATATTGAGCTTTGATGACGTCACACAATTTTGAATTGTAGCTGATTATGAAAACCTACACTTGGAAAAAAGAATGGCTTAGTTATAATGTATAATTCCAATTTCGATCAAGAAAACTATAATACTTACCAAACTAACTTCGCAAGATATCATTTTACTACTTTCAGGCGAAATTATCAGCCAAGAGTCACAAGGATCACCGGGAAATTTTCGGTCACCCAAACGGATCGTCAGACAAATGGTCACATATTTGTCCCAAAATCATCTACGAAGTTCAAAACAAACACCAAATGCTGACAATATTTTAAAAGATATGCTTTCCCACATAAGTTCATGGATAATTTTTCCCAGTTTTCTTGCTACGAATCGGGTGCAGTACACTCTAAAAAATTTTTACACAAGTTGTGTAAAAAACTACTCAACCTATGTGTAACTAGTGCACATAGCTAACCTGGTGTACAAATGACACAACGTTGTGTAAAAAAAAATTACTCAATTGTTGTGTAAATTGTACCATTTGCTGTGTAGAAGTGACACATCGTTGTGTAAATAAAATTACTCAATTGTTGTGTAAATTCTACCATTTGCTGTAGAAATTACCCATCGTTGTGTAAAAAAATTACCCATTTGTTGTGTAAATTGTACATTTGCTGTGTAAAAATGACACATCGTTGTGTAAAACATTTCTCAATTGTTGTGTAAATACTTCCATTTGCTGTGTAGAAATGACACAACGTTGTGTAAACAAAAATTCAATTGTTGTGTAAATACTACTAATCCCTGTGTTAAAAATGCACACCATTGTGTCAAAAAATACACAACAGTTGTGTTAAAATTGCATTTAGTTGTGCACAATCCCTGCTTGATAACACAACGTTGTGTCAACAAATTGACAAAACAGTTGTGTTAAAACTACATTAAGTTGTACATAACCACTATTAGGTTACACAGCAAGGTGTCAACAAAGTTTCACACTGGTTGGGTGAAAAGGACAACTTAGTTGTGTAAAACCGCAGAGGGATAATACAATGTTGTGTCAACAAATCTACATTATAGTCTTGTCAAAACTACATTTAGTTGCAAATAACCTCAATAGGCTGAAATAGCATCATGTTAAGTAAAATGCACAACAGTTGCGACTGTCTATGCCAGTTGATATTTTGTCAAACAATGAAAATGATATATATTGAATTATAAGGTATGCAGCTTGATGTTACCAGTTGTTTAAGAAGTTTCACAAGTATAACTCACAAAAACCAAAAGGAAAGATGTTATAATTCTGGCTGGATGAACCATTTATTTACACTCCATACCCACATTAAAGTAAAATACATACTTTGTATTCGGTGCAGTTTTTTATTACTTACACCTCCAGCGGATTGACTTCCAGTATTTGTTACTTTTTTAAAGGCAGTCGAGACAGCAATCCAGCTAATTAGCACACGTCAGAAAAAAACAGAACAAAAATCTCAAAATATCACAGGAAAGAATGGTATTTAAACCATGTGACAAGTATCTATGTAAAAATGTAGTGTATCAGCAAATATATTTTGACAATTTTCTCATCATAATATACACTGTATCATAATTTATATTTTGACTTTACTCATCATAAACCTTCCTCTTTTCACATGATGTACCATTCATTGGTATCTCAACAGATACAAGTCTCACAGACTTTTTTTTAACTTCATTGCAACAGTTTTCTGGACTAGAGAAATGCAATTTTTTCAGCAAAGCACATTAAATAACTTAAAGAAGACTATAGTTTGACAGAATATATTAACCTTTTTGCTCCAGCAGCTCCTTTTCCCTTCTGAAGTAATCTTTTACCAGAATACAGTTCATTTAAGAGGTCTTTCAGGTTATAAGAGACCTTAATTTTGTGTACGTAGAATGAAGGCTTTTGAATATTTGTCAGTTACAAAGAATTCCACACAGATGCAGGAGTATACAGCCTCAACTATACCGTAACCAATAAAGAAAATTTTGGTTACAGTAGTGTAAAGTTATTGTACAATTGGGGTGCAGAATTAAGTTCAGGAAAAATGTAAAAGAAAAATCTGATTGGATTGCCACAGTCAATAACAAAGACTTCAAGAATTTCCTTTAAAACAAATTTACATTGAAGTATTATTGAAACTTTGAAAGAATCTGAAACCAGTGCAAAGAGACACTGCAACCAGCTTGTCTTCATTTGAGGAGGAAAGCTACCTTTCTATGAAACTGTTTATATTTTCTCAAAATCTGGTCTTTCACAAGTTCCTACAAAATAGGTAATGAACAAGCTTTGAACCGATAAACGTCCAAATAAATATCCATTTGGAGCAGAAGATGGACCATACTATATTAGAACTACCAAAGTGCTACGCTTTTTGTCAGCACCAATCCTGGAGTAAATGTGGAGTCACATTTTCAAAGAACAATCACTTGAACAGATAGGTCATATCAGTAGAGTAGAGGAATGCAAAACTGAGTTACTTGAATGAAGTTGAGGAATTCAGGCTTTGAACTGAATCAACTGAGTCAGTAAATTTGCGACCTTCCGCGATTCCTCACGGGAAATTCACGTCTCCGCTCATGCTCTTGTTTACCAAGACACTGATACAAGTTTGTTATGACCTGCTGGTAGAGAAAAATAGATAAATGTTAGACGGAATTCACAAAAGTGCAAAAACATAACACTTTTCAGCAAAAGAGTGATTGCTTCAAATATGTGCGATGCCAATAGTGTAATTTACAGGGAATGATAATAAAATTGACAAGGACGAAACTTCCAAACAGTTGCCAATATGTGCACTGCATCAAACTTTGGTAGAGGGTTGGGGAACATTTAAGCATTCCGAGGATGCTCTTTTCACCAAATTTGCACAGCCCCAGAAATCTGTCAGCATGCATGAAAGAGTTACCACATTTAAAGTTTGGCATTCGGTCCGTTCGGAAGAACAGAGCAATTGGCATAACATACAGTACACAAACCTTATAGTTCAAACACATTAAAAGGAATAAAAATGCACATAGTGCACACCAGGAGAATTATTACACTGTGCAATTTTTCTATCACCACCACCATGATGCAGAAAAATGTGCAATCTCACATATCATACTCACTCCTGAGGCCTTCAGTTTAAGAATTTCCAGGAGTGCTGCAAATCACACTCCTCAGGGAATTAAGACTCCTGAGTGTGGTAGGTATCCTGTTTAATTAACTTCAATAAATTAAACACTCTCCATTTAGGTGAGGAAAAAATCACACTCCTAACAATGATTTGAAGTAAGTGATGGTGTGCAATCACACAGGCATGCCTAAAAAATCAATGCCTGCTCACTGAATTGCACTTCATCTAGGTAGTCTTCCTACAATTCTCAGCTCCCCCACCCTCCTCCCCCCCCCCCCCATTAAAATCATGAGCCCAGTTCTTTCTATAAAGTTCATTTTGAGACAACCGGAAGGTGGGAAGTGACCACAGACTTCCTCTTCCTTTTATAACTGGTGCAACTTAAGTCTGCAGGACTTTTATAATCTAGATCCCTGGCCCAAATCAGATCTTCCCAGGGTTCTGGGTTGTCAATTTGGCCTCATAGGCTAAAAGCATAAAGCCGCAATCACATAATTATGCATTCTGATATGATTGTAACTTGAGTCTGCATGTTTTAATCAAAACTGTCTCTAATTTTGTGTGTCCAGAAAGAACCTTAAGTTTACCAACCTGTGTAAATATGATTCCAAATCCAACCCAAATTTTTTTTAGGGTGGCTGTGACTGAACAGAAGAGTTTCTAATTTACAAGTTCTAACTCGAGTCCGCTTGACTAGAATCTAGAGCTCTGCAGACCACTCTGCTACTCTATGATGTTACATTTACAAGTACTGACTCTTTTGCAGCCCCAATAATAAGACACTTATAAATGCTTACCAATTTACGTGTGCACCTTGTCCAGGGTAGGCATTTGAACAGGCTCCTGGTTTCCCTTAGTTTGAAGTCTTCTAAATTTCTACCATGATACAGCACATAAAAGGCATGCCCACTGCCTAAAGAGTTGATTTTCTATGGGAACAAACAAACAACATATACATAAGTCAAAAGCCAGCTGATCCACTTTCATCTGAATAGTCATCATGAATGCATTGGTTTCTCTTATCATAGAAATCAAAAACAAAAAACAAAAGAAAAAAGCAATGAACTGCTAGTGTTACCAGAAAATTACAACTGTACATAAAGTTGGAGCAAACTTTTTTGTACAACTTCTGAATGATCTGAGTTTTAACCCTTTTTCGATGTGTGCCAATAATCACACTCCTCACAGTGATTGGAGTTGAGTGGTCATGTGTGATAGGCTATAGCTCTTTCATGCCTCAAAATTTAACATCCATTACTAGTGCCGCCGAATAACTGGTACATACTGATCGCTGGTGGGAAGCTTCAAAATTCAAGTTCTGCTTCTCTCAATAGTTTATCATTTGGGGGCATGACACTGTGATTACAAACTATCACTTGCTTCAAATTACTGTGCAAAGTGAATTTTGTGCACACTACTCTAGTCAAAGAATAGGAAATGACTCATTAATGTTTCTACAATCCTCAGGCTTACCAATCAAAATGTCGGACAGTATGGGGCAGACCAAAATGTTCCACACCAAAGCTTCCCCACTCTTTGTCAAAACATCCTCATGTGGAAATGTACTGTATATGGTATACATTCTACCATGAATGTGCTGGTTGGTTGTAATGCTGTGAATTAAGAAAGGAAAAGAAAACTTGTCAACAGTTACTGTAAAACAAATGTAATAATATACAATTACTACAGTAATTTCTACAATTGACACAGGCCCCTACTACAACAATTAAGCCTAAGTGTGTTACAGCTAAAAATATAACCAGTGTACATGTGGCCCTAAACAACTGCTGCGGTCAATTACTGCCTTACTTACCTTTATTGGGCCCCATTTTGTCAGAATTGACTAATCTCCATGATATAGCTGAACATTATTCACCTCGCATCACCCATAGAAAAAATATTCTTCAATAGTATACTTGGAGCTTTCATTACTCTTCAAAACCATGTCAATGAATGCCTGTTTTTATCGCAGATATATTTAAAACACAGGTATTCGCCATATAATGTTGACAATTCACCTGTAAAATTAAAATTCTCCAGTCAGTTACAATCTAGAAAACTGAGCAACTAGGCCTAATCAAAAATCAGTTTAAATACTGTACTATTGGCCTATGTCTGATTGTCTGTAACGTTTCACTATAGCTAATTTGTTTGTTTACTTTTTCCAGTCCTTCCCACCCTCTGGCAAAGGGCCGTTCGGCGAAACCAAACTTGGAACTGCTTGTCAAGGAAATACTGTTTAGGCCTAGGCCCTACATTATTGTACAGTATAAATTTACACTTGTAGGCCTAGGCCTAAGTTGTAACAAAAGCACTGTATTACTGTGTTATTTAGTGTAGGCTATATACGGTGGTAATTTAGGCTACAGTACTTTTGCCATAGCCTAGCCTAACGTTAGCCCTATTGTGTGCCGCTACGGCTTCCAGCATGTCTTTGCTTGATCCTCAACGAACAAAATAACTGAAAAGTCTAACTTCTCACCTAATCTTCAAAGACCATTTGCAGGGAATAAAGTTTCACATTCTGCTTGTCAATTGTATCCATATTTTGAAGAGAATGTTAAATGTATTGTGTAGGCTGTTTTCGGCAGTCACGGTGCTGCGCTGCGCTGGTTCAACGTACGTATACGTAGGTATTCGGATAACATAGACGCGCGCGAAGACTATGTACACTGGGATTGTGTAGCCTGTGTGCAGTACTGTTACTGCAAGAGTTTGAAATTGAAATGCTGTGAAAAAAATTGTAACCATGAAAATGATCTTTTAATTCTAAATTATAATTTTAAATGTTTTAAAAAATTAAGTTCAATTTGAAAATATTTTATAAACTTAAAAAATCTCTTTTAAATATTTTTGTTATACGAATCAATTGTTTTACTTTTTTATACCTTTGCAGTGATCACTTCCTTGAACTTAAAACTACACAGAGGTGTGTAAAATTGACTCAACGTTGTGCAAATTGGCAGTTACACATGTGTTGTGTACAAATTTTTACCCAACATTTTTTAGAGTGTACACATTTTTTAAGTCAGCCATCTTGAAACGCAGTTCATGATGTGCATTGCAGCACTGCGATACAAAATCCAACACAATGCCATGCATCGGGCGTGCACATACGTAAATGATGCAAAAGTATGTACATATAAGGAACAGATGAAACAGAAAAGTATTTTTAGTAAAGATAAAAGGATAACAAGAAAGGTACCACTATATTTCAAAAATATCGTTCGTTCTCTATCTTCCACATGATATGTGAACAAATTCTCAAATTGAAGACGAAGCACTTGCAGTTTTGAATTTCGCAAGTGTGCACTCGCTCCTTCGGCTTTCTCTGAAAGCTTATGACGAAGGCTCTAGCCAAAGTTCACCCCTTGACAGTTGCTTTCTACTAAAACGAGTTTCTTTTAAATATCTTTCCATTTTTCTCCTTGTCAAAAATTACTCAAGTACGCAAAACCTTGATTAAGAATTATTGACATTTTCAACGGGTGTCCTTATCCGCTCTGCGTAGGCAAGCTCAAGTACGGTATCCCAGAACGCATTTCACCGCGAGTGCTGAGGGTGTAAAGTTTGCGCAATATCGGTCACAAATGTGAGGTCTACTCTACAAATGAAAAAGTAAGTTGAATCATAGTTGACTTTCATTGACCTTCTGATTTCAGCGAGTGCAGGAATGGCGAGGTTATCTGTACAGTGCCAGTATGTTTACCACCAGGTGAGTTTAATCATCTCATTACTCGTTTACAATGACATACTCTAGGCGCGTCCATTTATAGCCTGACTCCCCCAAAAATGCAACAAAAGGTGTTTCAATGGTTTTCTATGCTATTGGATGTCGTGAATATCAAATTCGGAGCACGGAAAAGGTGGTTTTATAGAAAATTCAAAATGGCCGTCAACCGCCATTTTGAAAAAGAGAAAATGTTAAATAACTGTCGCCCTATGAACTGGAGTGATGCCGAAACTGTCGACTCCAACTATTTCTTACATGATAAATGCACTAGAGTAAACCTGATGTACTTTTGGCATCATTTCAACACCTTTACCCAAGATGGCAGCTGCCCGCCATTTTGAAAATGATAAAATGTTATATAACTGGCACCAGATGAGTTAGAGTGATCAATAAAGTGCCGATTCAGACTATTTCTTACATGACAAATTCACCGGAGTAAGCCTGATGTAGTTTTGGTATCATTCCAACCCCTTAGTCCAAGATACATGCAACTGTCCGCCACTTTGAAAATGATAAAATGTTATATAACTGGCACCAGATGGACTGGAGTAATGAGAAAATGTCGATTCCAACTATATCTAGCATGATAAATGCACTGGTGGAAACTTGATGTACCTTTGGTATCATTCCAACACCTAGATCCAAGATGGCGGCTGTCCACCATTTTGAAAATGATAAAATGTTATGTAACTGGCACTTGATGAGTTTAAGTGGTGAATAAAGTGTCGATTTTGACTTCATCTAATAAGGCAAATTCACTGGAGTAAACCTGATGTAGCTTTGGTATCGATCATTTAACTTCTAAATCCAACATAGCAGCTGTCCGCCATTTTGAAAAAAAAAGTGTGGTATCTTTATAGCTACAGAATGCTGGTTAAACTCACACTTAACAGTGTCAAATTTCTACTACATCTCAGATGATCAGTTTGCTCGAGTGAGTTTCAAGAAGAAGCAACCCTCCCCATCTGCATCGATTACTGCGTTGGTTACTATAAATTGTCAGTTTAAAGACATCAAGAAATTGGATGCAATTAGCCAGAACCAGATGCTCTGATACAGCCCCTTTATGCAAAATGTCATTTAACCAACTTTGATTTGTTATTTTTAGGCCATAGCAAATGATAAATAGACGCATTGCATACCTTGACTATTTGATAACGCCCTTCAGATATAGACCAAAATCTGTCCTGCTTTTTCGTGTTACTTCGTGACGCACTTCGGAGGGTCTGATTGGAAAAAATACGAATCGATGGTAAAAGATGAAATAATAACCCATGCAATTACCACAAGCGATCCGTTTGGCCTATGGATCAAGAAAAAATAAGTTAAAATATCCCTTTAAATTCAAAATCTGGCGAAGGTGAGATAGACACACAACTTCCACGTTTTAAGTAAACTTTTCCTCAAACAGTACTAAAACTACAGCTGCAGCCTCTAATCATGTTCTTAAGGCACTTTAATTATCTGAAATGGGCTTTAATGTTAAATTTTTGAAAAATTAAACAAATTTTAATGCTATTTTTGGTACATGGGATTAAAAACGGTAAAAAGATGTGGAAAGAAAAAGGACACGAGGAGCTGTATATGTCCCTGCTACGTCGGTTTCACGCGTAACGTTAACTGCGAATGAGTAACTCGAGCTGGATACCGATCCAAATTGTATAATCTGCGTCACTCCGATCTCTGAAAAAAGAATAATACCCTTCAACCCATCTAGTATCATTTTTGTATCGAGGAACGACGAAATCTGAAAGGTTAACAATACGAATACGGGCGAGAATGTCACCAAGCTGTATTTCGTGTAATAGGTTCTAATAGGCACCGGCATCTGGGGTGTGTTGGTTCTCAAGTTATTAGGGAACAGTTGTAGCTTTAATTCGGCTTAGCCATAACTCACATGCTATCTAAAAATCCTAAACCGCTACAAACTTACTTAAAATTTGGTGGTCGAACTGTTATTAGCGGCTGGGAACGGTTTCCCTTCCGAAAAATATCGGAATTCGTGTACTAAATTTTCTGGTCCCAATATCAGCCCCCGAGCTCAGTACTAGCTAGTGCCAAACTGAATATGGTACACTGACCACATTTTGTAAAAGCGATCAGCCCTTTCCCAATGAAATGCTTGTTGCGACACTCGACAAAGTAACCATGTATTAAAATTTTGATCTTTCTGGCAGAAAATCTCATCAGAAATTCCTGCTCCTGGAGACTTGGTGTCATGACATGGCCGATAGCTTTAGACAGGGGCTGGTTTTTCAAAATCGCAAGCAGGCCTTGGCATCTTTCATGCTATTAGGCGCGTAGACCTTTCAGGTGGGGATAGGGGGACTGCACTCCTCCCAGAACAGGGGAAGTGCTTATTTCAGGGCAGTGACACTTACATGTATTTTAGGGCAAGGGAGTAGTATGTAGTAGCTAGTCAGTTCGGCCTGCAGCGGACCGTGTTGACATGCGGCAGGGCAAAATAGGACTTGAAAAATATTCAGTTCGCGGCAAACAGGATCCGCCTCTTCCCGTACGCCTTTGTGTATTTTTTGAAATGACGGTACCTGATATGTTTTTTTTTAAATATATCAACTTGAAAAAATTTTAATTCTATTTCCGCATTTTTAATCTTAGTCTCACTTGAGCATAACTTTACTAAAGTTGGACCGATGATCATTTGGTATCTAATTATGACTGAATTGGATTCCGTCAATAGTCAGATACAAATCAATCCTTGAAACTCGTTTGAACTTGGTGCGGGTGCGGCAAAGATATACGGAAGGTCACTGCAAGCGCTACTCTTGAATCGATGTCCCGCATGCGGTGTGTATGAGAACATTTGACTACGGTAGGCCAAAGCTTCCCTGCCTGAAATATGAAGTCTTTCTGGAAAGACTATCTTCAATTGGCGCGGAGCGTAAACAAAATTTTGAAAAATCGAGACCCCGCAGACCCCGATGACATTTCAAAAGTTTCCCAAATTTGTTGTCCTTTTAGACAAAATATGTCAAAATCAAGAATTTTAATTGTAGAAAAATTGGAATTTTATGAAAGACAGGTCACAAAAATAGCAACATAGCTGCCGGTGTTTCTTAATGATGTGGTGTCACACAAATGGTAAATATCCGATTTTGATATGTCCAGAGGTCAGGAAAGTTTACCAAACTGGTCTGTTAGGGAGAACTAGTGTACTTATGCTGCATAATGCGGCGAGCAAAGCGCGCCGGAAATTTCGCTGTTTTTTGAGATTTTGAAGGGGTTTCTGGCACGGGAAGTGGGGGAGTGGAATCTTGCTTCCGCCCCTCATTTTTCACTGGGGGGGGAGGCTTTCTTCCCCAGCCCCCGCTTCCTACCCCTATGCTTAAAAAAGTCTTTTTACTTTTCGAAAGGTAGGCCTACCATTTCAAAACAATTGTGCTCAAAGGGTTCCAAATGGATTGGTTACCTACAAAATACATGCAAAATATCAAGCATATGAATGAGTGGCAGGTTCGAACCACTGGTTGTTGTGATTATATCTCTAGGAATCTTGTGCCCCTCTCCACCTGACAGAAGATAATATATTCATACAGCTCTCACCCCGGTCGGATTTTCACATTTTTAAACTTTAGCCCACGATCCGGTTCCCTTTTTTCCTGGTAGAGATGCTGGCGATCAGTTCTACTACATGATGCTAAGTTTCTCGCAGGAAATTTGAGATTGGTTCTTTGATGATAGATCATATAGTTTGAACTTATACTTGGAGTGAACGACCAAGGCTTCATGGAGATTCGACGCTGGTTCAAATCATGCAGGCGTGCTCACTAGAAAAGGTTATACTTTACAGCTTTAGGTATAGTCAAAGTTTTTTGGCAGCCCAGCTGAAAATTCCATTTGGAACCCTTTTGGGTTAGACCCTTTGAACCCAAAGGGTTTCAAGTGATACCTTTTGTAAATACCCTGCATTTGGGCAGTCCCTTTGGGAGATGATGGAAATTGGTCAAAACTCAAAGGGAATTACAAAATTACCCTTTTCATAAACCAAACCCTTTTGAAAACCCTTTACCATTTGGAAACCGTTGAAACCTTTTGTTGATTTGGACAAAAGATCTCAATGGGAATTAAGTTCTGCTTGGCCGTAAAGCCTGTCCATTTAGGCCTATCCTCTCAAGTTAGTAAGATGGACGGAGTTTTACGTGACGACCCATATGGCCAGTTTCTAACCAACTGGTTTATGTCAAGCCGCCACCGTGACGGACTAGCTTTTCCACTTGTGACTAACTGGCTTGTTTTTCCTACTCAATTGCCTTATGCTGAGCACCAGGTACAATGGCAGTAGGTGTTTTTTTACAGTCTTCGGTATGACCCGGCCAATAGTACTCGAACTTCCGACCTCCCAACTGCAAGCTAGTCCAGGCGCGGATCCGCACATTCAAAAAAGGGGGCTGACCTAAGAGAAAAAAGGGGTGAGAGGGAGCTGCACTGCTAATTTTTCATATGTTTTATTGTTGATGTGGCGAAAAAGGGAGGGCTGGGGCCGTAAGCCCCCATCCCTTAATCCGCGCCTGAAGTCGGATGCTTTTAACCACTTGACGGCCATGTCGTCGGTTATTTACTCTCTCATAACTCAACTGCAAACCACACTTGGCTAAACAATATCATGTGAATCATCTATTGGTCTCCTTACTGAACGCATCTCTTCTCTCTGTTTCTTGGTTTTTCATGTCATGTACATGTGTTTATTTTCTTCCTCTTTTCTATTCCAAATTCTTATTCTTGTTTTGTCCTATTTCATTTTCCTTCTTCGCTATCCCTTCGCTATCATCTGTCGTTCCTGTTCCTGATTTATTCAACCTTTCCTCAGATGAGGGGAAAGTCGTCCTACTCCCCTGCTTCCCCCTCCCGTCAATTAATTGACATAAAAGTTTATCCCTATCAATTTCACTGACCACTGCACTGTGCACTATACCCGGCATGTACAGATTTTGTACGTGTCAGAAAATTCGTGGAACTAGTATCTACAATGGATGTTGGCCAAAAAAAGCCAACAATTTAACCTCAAATTTCTCTTCGTAGGCCAACTCGTTCGCTTGTGGTAATTGATTTTATGTTCAAAAGGTTAAAATTGACCTTCGTGGGTAATTTTTATGCCGACCCTCAGATGTGCGTCACGAAAGTTAAAAACGAAAGCACTTTTTCGTGTACGGCCCGCTGCCTAATACAGTACATTGGACAATATTTGATCAGCAAGACTGATACAGTAGCACTTGGTGACATCATGTCAACAACTGAAAGGCTTAACTCACATCTTGAAACTTACTAAGCTGTCACTATTAAACCAGATAAACTTATTTTTCATTTCTATCATTAGGTGCATTATAGCCCAAGGAGAGATGATTGTCACAATATGTTAGTTGGCATAGGCCAACCGCCGAGGTGCAGGAAGCTCGTATAAAACATGCGAGGCAATGCCTCTACAAGATACCAAATGATTTCCACTGCATGCATCCCTCGGCAATCTCTTTATACTCATCCTAACAAGAAATTGGTTTGTAACGGTAAATTTTATCAACAGAATTGGGTGCGCCATGGGCGAAGCAAATATGATACATTTTCAAGTACTAATTTGAAAAACAAGATACTGACTGATCCTAGAATCATTCTAGAAAAAATCTAGCTGGTTTCACTATTGAGACGACATTCTTTCGTTTTTTAACATCTCGGAGTCTCTTCACTAGTCTAGTAAATAAAATTAATAAAACTTATTCCTCAATTTAATTAACATGGAGGTGTCTTACAAATCGGCTACATATTTAGACCTCACTATATTGATACTCCAATTCAAGAACTTTGAAACCCAAGGGCGGCTGAACACCAAAGTCTACACAAAACCAACAGAAACCTATCAAATTGATAGGGCTTTCGCTCACCCACTCGCCACATTTAAAGGCATTTTTATGATGTTGGCGCTCCTCTAAGATAGTCTACAGCCTCGTCGTAAAGAGTGATTTCACCTACGTCACAAGTCCCGCCCCGTTTGACGGGCATACACATTTAGTGTAGCTAGCTAAGAATGGTAAAAATGGTACTGCTCAAAAAGTTTCTGATTTATAGAGAGACCTGGGTTTTTAAGAAACATAACATCCTTGTCATTCAGGACAACAGAATGGGTTTTAATAAAGAAAAACAATTTTGTATTGCTTTGGCAACTACGGCACATGAAGAAAAAAAAATGAAAGTCACCAATGTCAATATTCTTCATCGAAGATCTGGTGTAAGTTAGGCAGGTTAAGTTTGATCTAATTTCCCTTGACTCAAATCCTCTGCCTATTCTTCTGATAACACTATACTTTGTCTTTTGACCAGTGGTGTAGCTACTGGGGGGGGGGGGGGAGTGCCCCTGGAAAATAATTTGGGGAAACTTGATGGATTTTTTTATGCTAACAAAAATTTCTTAAATTTGAGACATTACTCATACATAATTCGTATTTTCATGCAACAAATTAACCCACATTTCGTCAGTGTCGTATGAACCGGCTCTACTCGCGTTTAACAGGAACGTCCTCGCCGCGTAGCAGATTGAATTTTCACGTGTTTAACGTGTTATGATCAGTGCATTTCAGTGCACAGGAAGCTGTTATTCAGGAATTTAACAACAGCTGATACAGTACAACTTAACTGAAAGGCTGTTAACCCGAACTAATCCCCTTGTACACAGTCGCTGCGTTGTACACTTTGGGAATTCAGTAAAACGATGTGAAAACTGACAAGTCACTAATGTAGATCCCCGAGGTTATATTGTTCTACAAGCTAGTAGCTGGAGGGTTTTAAACTATACCGATTTTTGTGTAAATAACGATGGATGGGACTGAAATAATCCATGGCCAACGATAAACTTAACGTTAGTCTAGAAATTAGAAAGAACGGGATCCATAGGCACACTTATATTTTGTTACTTAGCCTAATCCTTGGAGGCTTACAGGCTAGTTCAGGAAAATAGCTTTCTGCTCACTTGGGGTGTAACAATAAACGGATCTGTGAGTACCTTGCAGCCTTCTTCACTTAACAGGCTGCTGTTCTAACAGGATATCCTGTGTGATCGAGCCACTATTAGGCCTACATTCAGTGGCTTACGAAGGAGGGACCATTGGGTCATGCTCCCCCCCTCACCGATGCCATTTTTTCTTTGTTCTTAAAAATACGGAGTCAAACTTAAGTAACACAGATTGTACTTTAAAAGATTGCATATGTGGCACCAGATTGCATATAAGGACACCCATTTTTTAAAAAAAATTTCAAAGGCGAAGGATTGCCTCTGGAAGACCCCTCAGGGATGTAGTTCCTACAAATAGGCAATTTCTGTCAAATTCCAATTTTTACTTAAAAAGGTGGACTCTGTAACCCACTGGTGGAATCGATTAAAATGAAGACTACATGTTAAGATTCTCTTTACAAACATGAATAGGCTATTTTTGGCCATCTAAGGGGTCTGATTTTTCGAAATTTTCTTTGCGCTCCACGCCAACCAATGGTAGCGCTTCGATCAGTATTTTGGGCAAAATTACATTTTTGGGGTCAAATTAGCTCTTAACTCTCTGATCATATCATATTTTGAAGTAAGCATTCTATTGCAAACGACAAAAGAAGATATCGACTCCTTAGATTTTCCATATAAGCCAGGAAAATGCTATTTCCGGCCATCTGAGGGGTCTGATTTTTCAAAAAATTTTCTACGCTCCGCGCCAATTAATGGTGGCGCTCCGCTTAGATAATCTTAATGATAAAATAACGTTTTGTGGCCAAGAAAATCCTATATATCCACAATCCTATACCAATCAATGATCTTTTATTTTGACTCCTAAAAGTGTGCAAATTTAAAATAAAACATCTTGCACCATTTTGCATCTAGGCTCCTTAAAAATGTCAAAAAATTTCCGGACACCCCTATCCTAAGACGATACTGCATGCCCCCCCCCCTTCAAAGAAATCCTGCGTACGCCACTGCGTTACTACATACAAATAAACCAGATATTGTATACGAAAATAATGTACTTTTTATTTCCGATTGCTCTATGTTAATAATAATATTAGTAAATGACGTGGTAATGTTGTTATACTTGTAAATTTGCATATTTGGTATGAAATACATACACATTGACCGACAAAAGTCTTGGGGATATTTCATACCTTCCCCCTGGAAAAAAATCCTAGCTACGTCACTGCTTTTGATCCTATCTAATTTGCAGATTAATATAAATATTAATATTTCCCATTATTTTCACTAGAAGACCTTTTACAGCAAAAAGGCGCCAAATCTCACATCGGTCAATGACTGATGTGAGATTTGGCGTAAATGTATGAAGAAAACAAGATTTTTGACAAACAGAGGGCGTCCTTCGAACTTTAAAAGTCAAAATGGCGCAAAAAAGCCCGGATATGGCCAGTTTACTCTGGATTTTCAGAATGAGCGACCCGAAATGGACGAAATCTACTTGGTCCCATAACCTTCCCCCTTCTCCGCATGGTCTATGGCAGCCATTTTGGATTTGACCAGTTTAACACCTTTTCCGAGGTCAAATTTTGATAGATCTTTTCCTCTTATAAAGTACACTCCAAAGAACTAAAAAACAGTGCAAAACCTTTTGTTGTTATTTTTGGAGGTTCGGGACATTTTGGGCATGAATTGACCCGTCTATACTCCTTCACGATGATTTAACGTGATATATATATATATATATATATATTTACCTATAAATATACATATATATATACATAAATATATATATGTATATATATATACATATATATATATATATATACCACTAGATTGAACATTAGGGGGAAATTTGTATATCTTGATACGTTTAGGCGAAAAGAAAAACAATAAAATACATAACTGTATATTTCACCTTTAAGGAAAAACATACACATGTACGTAAATTCAATAGTCCATAAGTTGTTTGCGTTAACAGGTAGGCGTCCGTAATTTGGTCAACATTGAAGTAATTAGGTATATTACGTACCCCCATATGTATTTTACTATACACTAACGTATTCCCATTAAAAACAGTGTGTGAAAACGTAAAGGGGAACGTAGATTTTCCCCCTAACGGTAATTTCCCCCTAACGTTGATATTTTGCCCAAAAATTTCCCCTTTTTCCACAATTAGGTATATATATATATATATATATATAAATATATATATATATATATATATATATATATATATAGGTCGAAAGTGTTATAGTAATGAATTCGATCATGAATTTTATACCGATCCAAGATAGAGTATAAACTCTTATCAAAGAAGGAACGGTTGAAGAAAAACACCAGAGAGAAAAATTGAGCCGCACGGGGGACCGAACCCACCATCCTCCGCTTTCCGGGCAGAGTCTATGACCACTATGCTAGAACAGCTCGTGATTCACAGAAGCGACAACAGGCTATAAATACCCCGCGTGAATCAATTTTCTCTCTTTGGTAACAAAGAGAGAAAATTGATTCACGCGGGGTATTTATAGCCTGTTGTCGCTTCTGTGAATCACGTGCTGTTCTAGCATAGTGGTCATAGACTCTGCCCGGAAAGCGGAGGATGGTGGGTTCGGTGTGCGGCTCAATTTTTTCTCTGGTGTTTTCTTCAACCGTTCCTTCTTTGATAAGAGTTTATACTCTATCTTGGATCGGTATAAAATTCATGATCGATTTCATTACTATAACACTTTCGACCTACACATTCTAACTTCGATCTACCAACTTCGACCTACTATATATATATATATATACATATTGATATATATATATATATATATATATATATATATATATATATATATATATATATATATATATATATATATATATATATATATATATATATATATATATATAGTAGGTCGAAGTTATAGATCGAAGTTAGTTCTAACTTCGATCCATCAACTTCGACCTACTGATTATTCATCCCGCTTGGGAGTACCATGGTAACAAAGAGAGAAAATTGATTCACGCGGGGTATTTATAGTTGTTGTCACTTCTGTGAATCACGAGCTGTTCTAGCGTAGTGGTCATAGACTCTGCCCGGAAAGCGGAGGATGGTGGGTTCGGTCCCCCGTGCGGCTCAATTTTTCTCTCTGGTGTTTTTCTTCAAGCGTTCGTTCTTTGATAAGAGTTTATACTCTATCTCAGATCGGTAGAAAATTCATGATCGATTGTATTACTACAAGGGTGAGAGTGCCTCCAATACCAACATAATACAAAAGCGTTGTCTCATATTTCGAGGTCCTACCTCTTCCTAGGAGACTTGAGTAATAAAGCAAAGTACACTCTACTACGTAAACTCGTTTAAAATGCCCAAATCTTTGTTCAGACCCCTGTTATGTGTCTTTAGGAATGAAATTAGTTTAATGTCCTCAGCTTTTCGTTGATCGTCGTCCCTAAAGTTGCCTTTCCAGATAAACCTTTAGATTGCCTATTGTGTGTTCGGGAGAGGAAAAATGCTCTGCAACAGAAAATCCAGTAAGCCGCTGTGAAATGGTGTGTTAATGATTGTTGAAACGAAGACGGAATTTTGTCTTCGTTTCTCCTACATAGTTGCCCTCAGTGCATTCATTGCAAAAGAGTACATACATAACATTGGCAGAATCACAGTTAAAGTTACTTGGATAAAGTTTGTATGAGGTGGCTGGGGGGGGGGGGGGGTTATGAGGGATGAAATACAGACATGCTTACATATTTAGCATCTAGGTTTGCTGCATGGCGAGTTCCCTGTAGGGCTAAAAGGTCGAGGAATTTTGCCACTAACGAAAATCTTTCTTAGGTAAGGGGCCTGTCTGAAAGACAGGAGAGGTGCGTTATTGAAGGCTCCCTCTAATTCGAAGTCATTTTGAAGAACTCTCCACAGGGATCTAAAGTTCTGAACAAGATCCCTCACAGTAGGATGGAAATTGGTAGTGTAGGGAATCCGTTCAAGAGGGGTGGCCTTTTTGTATTTCAAAAGGTCTTACCTTGATACTTTGTTGGCTCTCTCCATATTCGTTCTAATGAATTTAAGAGGGTATCCCCTTAGCATGAATTGCTTTGTAAGATCATTAAGTTTCATGTTCAAATCATCACTGTATATATTTATATATATATATATATATATATATATATATATATATATATATATATATATATATATATATATATATATATATATATATTTATATATTTATATATATATATATCTATATATATATATATATATCTATATATATATATATATAAAAGGTCGAAATGCTGCGGAGCACTGTTAAAATGTGCAGGTCGAAAAGAGGCAGTAAAAAGGGCGTAAAAGTTTGCGGAAAACTCCAAGACGTTTCGGGTATAAACCCTTCATCAGGTGGCAAAAACCAGACTGAACAACCAACAGTAACAATTGAACACGACAAACATCAAATCCGAAGCGATCGCTATAAAAACAGAACCGGACGAAAGTGACTGTCAGAAAACATGAGTGCGAAGGATGAAACACAAATCAAACAAGAGGGCAATCCACGGAGTTGCTGATGTCATCGCTATTAAACGCGGGACTTAATTTTATCAAGCTCCTTTGGGGATTTTAGCTACGAAAACCTCATGCCAAATTTGATGTGCTAGAAACGCGTTCCAGAAGTGAAAATAATGACGTCAGCGTGTTTTAATTTGGCTTACAGGATGTTACTGATCATACGCAGTAGGTGTGTTACCGATACGCGCGCACGATAGAACCTTAGCAACAACTGTTGCACAATGTACGCCTGGATGAAAAAATAGAGAAACGCGCAACGCAGAGACGTCGGTACATGACCTCTGTAAGGAGCGTGCACCAAAGGTCAAAAGGTCAAATTCAGCGAACGAACTATAGTTGTTCTAAAAGAGGCCCGAATTAAATGGTTGGCTAAAAAAATGAGAAAATTTTAGCCATCCATTTAGTTTGGGCTTCCCACCCAAAAAATTCTTTCAACGACACGGCTGGTACCTTTCCATGTAACCGTCCCAGGTGTAATACACACCCAGTTGCTGGCAAACACGACCTCGTCAACATTTCAGGCCCCAACGGCAATAGTTTCACTGTCAAACAAAGATTCTCCTGCATTGCCTCTAGTGTAGTTTATATTTTAGCTTGTGGGAGATGTAACTCGTTGTATGTGGGAGAGACCAAGCGCCGCCTCGCGGATCGAGTCACCGAGCACCTTAGGTCCATCAAACAGAATCTCCATGGATACCCGGTGGCTGCATATTTTAATCTCCCTTCACCTTGTTCTATACAGCATTTAACTGTTACGGCAGCTGTAATGTGCCGAGGCTCCGATGGTGACCGCCTTAGTGCTGAAAAACCGACTGATCATGAGGCTAGGTACTCTCACTCCACACGGCCTTAACGTTAGAATTGACCTTTTGTAATATTCACCCTTTTTGAGTCAGTTTTAACTCATTTTTCACCTACCCGTTCGTACTGCGTTACTGTGTAGGCCTAATCATTATTTTTTTCCGGACCTAGTTTTTGTCTACTTTTTCTTTTTTTCGACCATGTTCGATTTGTACGTGCACTTTTTCATCCAGGACGCTCTTTTTCTTCTTTTGATTTGTGTTTCATCCTTCGCAGTCATGTTCTCTGACAGTCACTTTCGTCCGGTTCTGTTTTTAAAGCGATCGCTTCGGATTTGACGTTTGGCGTGCCCAATTGTTACTGTTGGTTGTTCAGTTTGGTTTTTGCCACCTGATGAAGGGATTCCGCATTAATTTTTGATGTCTTTGTTGTGCTCTAGAAATAAAATCTTTGTTTTTCTGAAAGTCACTGCATCTTGTACTAAGGTGTAATAGCACCCTTACTCTTGTAGGAAGATTAGTCAATTGAGGCCTCTATGCGCAACAGTCTATGAAAGCAAACAGGACGTGTCCAAAGTCGTAAAACATTTTAATTTTAAAGGGAATCAAAGCAGAAAATACGAATTGTGCAACTTCGTGCGCAAAGCACTAGTATGTTTAAGTGAATAAACTTTATATTTGGCTTAAGAATGTCCTCTGAAGATGGGAGTTAAACCTGTTAGAATTTATTTTTCATGCCGTTTAATACATACTTTTGAATATTTTGACTTGAGAAAATCTTTAATGTAGTGCATTTCTTGTTCAGGTCTTTTTTTCCTACTGTGCACTGTTTCTTATTTACTTCGTCTTTCCCCTGCTCCCCTCGTATCTCTTCGTGTAGACTCAAGCTTAGTTTAATGCTTGAAAACATATTTGAGGAATATACGGGGTCAAGATGTGTAATTAGAACACTGCCTGGGCATATGATGTAATCTAATCTGCATCTTTTGAAAATTGTATCAAATACTGGCCTGTCACCAAGTAAGAAGTGCTGCACCCTAAGGAAAAATGTAGTTTGGGGTGATGAGCGTCTGCCTTTAAATAATACCAAGTAGGATAAACCCAAATCTGACTGTAGGTAAAGTTAATTATAGAAATAGCTTGTAATGGCGTTTCAGGACCGTTAGGAAGCAAGGCATGTGGTATGAGAAGTAGACAGGTAAACAAATAAGACTACAACTTTGGGAACTATCAGTCACTTGATGCTCTAGATTTCTGGCTAAAGGTAATAAATATACGCCATATGAGGCGTTATGGTTATCGTGTGTACATTTTTGACGCTGCATGGTATTTATTCCCGTTTGGCCTGTTTACAATAAGCACATTTCAGGACACATACACATCTGGCGACCAAAGTTGCCTAAAAACCGTCTTTCCAAAAATGTCATTGAGCAAACAAATGTTGCACCTTTCGGTGTACCGACACTTGTAGCGACATATTTCTAACGACTCAGATATCAGTTGAAGGGCAACTAGTGTCAACGTTCTGGCCACATAAAACTCACGATCAGCTCATCAAGCCCCTGATAATGCTGCCTTATGGTGTGGTTTGCCTTATTTGATTATTAAATACTTAAGGGAACATACAACAAAATCGCAATGCCTCAATGCCGACAGCTTCCTCAGAGATGACACAAGTAAGGCCTCTGAAAATTATCCCTGCGTTGGTTGCAAGTTGATGATTGTAGAAGGGCGCTATTTCAAGGGAGGACTCCATAAGGGCCCTTCTGGTGGTGTCCTAGTCCACCTGAGGGCCTCTTCGCGCTCTGTGTTTGGGGTTGGCGAGAAATTTATTTCCCCAAACAATTTCGGTTTCTCTCATCTTGCCCGTTCCGGACCACTTTTGAAACACTGATACTACTACCATGACTGTGGTAGGGTCTATTCTCCACTTTTCGATCTTGTAGGAAAGGTCCTCGAGCCAAAATATTTTTGAAAATGGGGGAGGACTCGAAAGAACTTTTTCCTCATGTTAGCTGTCTTTTCGTTGCTCCCAACCCCACCTGCACCCTCTCCACTCAATCCAATGAGAACCGCACTCCACACTCCGTTTTAAATTTCCCCTACTTGCTTGCGGCACTTCTCATCGTTGGCAAGAAAGAAAAGGTTAATATTGCACGTGTCAGTGAAGGGAGATTTGGACTTGACAATGTTTTGTTGTTGTTTCCTTCCCAACCCCACAAACATTGCAATAATTTTTCAGATGCTACAAAAAAAAAAACAAAAAAAAAAAACCCGTTTTCCTTTCTGAATCCTCCATGTTCCTTCCAAAATCATGCTTTTTCAGTCCTTTTTGGCACCTTGTCACAATATGTGACATGTGTCTAGTGTACACAGAGACCAAATATTTGTCCAGCTGTGTTGGCAACTTTTGTCCACACATGTGTCCTGAAATATGGTAAATGTACACTGGTTTTTTACATAAATAAATTTTTCACGCTAGAGAAAACGAACCACAGTTTGGGGTGGTCAAAGATCGTTTGAGACCACCAGAGGTAAAACATACACTTAACCATTTAAACACGATATCTCATAAAGGGAAAGACCACCCATTTTTTATATGAGGTATATACATTTGCCTCGTTGAGTGACATATTGAAAAATCTTACTTTTGGTGGCGATGATGAATGGTCATTAAGAGACCACCAGAGGTAAGCGCAAGACAGTTTCTTCAATGGTTTGTAAACACGATATCTCTAGATAACAAAGCTGCAGACTTTTTTGTTTCGTATATAGAACGTTTCACGTATAGAGAAAGAGGCCTATTGGTTATGGAAAAGATCATCTTGTCTCCTATACGTGTTGGAACATTTCGTAAATGGGTTTTAAGCAGGATAATAGTCAGAATCGCATTGTTTTTTAGTTAAGATCAGAGGGCATTTCGGTTCATCATAGGACAAATGTCATCAGAGGTCAACTAAATTGTTGATATCTTCGGTAACAAACTTGCACAGATTTCGTTCTTGCTTAGAATGTGGATACATTATATTTAGAGAGAGAACACCCTATTTTTGGCGGTAAAGCACAGAACTCATGTTGGATGACTGTGGATCAAGTACTAAAATCCGGACAGGGGTAGGTATGGACTTATATAGATATACTTGTAATACTCAGTAGATGTATGCATTATGGTAAATTAAGTGTTATCCTTTTGTAGACAAAGCTTCCGTGGGAAGCAGTTTTATAGTATGGTTTTGCCGAAGGGCTCTTCCTTAAAGAGTCGGGGAGGCTGTAGAAAAGAAAAAAGATGCATCATGGCTTAAGTGGTATCTTATTTAAACGGGAGGTTAAGGTAATCTGAGGTCACCGAAGATCATGAATAACAAAATGCTAAACAATATCGTGTGTTACCATTTGCGATCACAAGAACTCAACGAAAATTGAGGAAAGCCTCAAACTAGAGGCCAAAAAACAAATTTCTAAAAATTCTCAGAATCAACATTTTGAGTCCAAAGGGGTCAAACAACCTCTATTTCCAAGAGCTCCGAAGAGCGTCATCTTGAGTAGCTAGAGGTCAGAATGCAAAACTTCCCAAGTATTCTCAACATCAAAATAACATGCACATAATTTTAACTTTTCCATATGATAATAGCATTAAAACAGTGACTGAAAAACATAATTATGATTTATAGAGCATCAACTTAGAAACCTTTTCAATTTTCTCTTAATTGCAGATAGGTGCGAGGAAGAACCGAATCCCTGTCAGAATGCAAAATGCGTTAGCTTAGATGGCCTCTTCTGGTGTCAATGTGAAATTGGCTACATATATGAAGATGGGCTAGGATGCATTATTGGTAAGTAAAAATTGACAGTTTAAATGGAAACAGGAGTCATTTTGTTAAAGAACCCGTCAATGGAGCCTTTTCCAAAAAGCAGAGAGACTGTGTGGGTTAGCGTTTTGATGTGCGTCGTATTTGTCCACATTAAATTGACATTGATAAAAACGTCTCATACTTTAAATGTCTCCCACAATCCATTTCATAACCAAAGGTTGGAAACGTCTACTATGGGTCTGTTGTTGTATTCGCACAGGAAATGACAGGATTTTGGGTATAACAATCTGTTTGAGAAAAAAAAAGGTTGGGAGAGCTAAGTCAGTGTCAGTTTCAGTAGAGTTAAATGAAACAGGTCCCAGGACGTAGTATTGGGGACACTATGCTCTTAAAGTTAAATCAGCTGTTATTGTTTGTCTAATGACAAATGAAAACGAATTCTAATGACAAATAATAACAGCTGACTGATTCATGGGTCCGAGCACCTTAATCGACCATCAATATTTACCGTATTCTAAAACTTACTTTAAATTTTCATTCCCAGCCAATACCCATGTAAAATCAAAACCAGTCATGATTCAAAAGGAATTGTCTTTGCTTCAAGCACAAGGTCCCCCCATATCTTTGTAGTCATGGGAACCAGTGATATACTTTGAACTTAAAGAAAAACTTTGTTTTAATATTTTGTCAGACTGTGTTTAATACAATAAGTAAATCATAGAAATCCAAATTTCAGGTTGTCTCATGTAATTTCTTTCATTCCCCCTCCGTTTCTTTTCATTGTTAGAGAATGATAACCTTCGCTGCCATAAGTTCACTTTGGAACAAAAATCTTGTAACTTTAAATTCTGATATACCGAGAAATTCATTTTTTTTTTAGAGTTGAGAAAAATTTAGCCAACCATTTAGTTCGGGCTTCCCACCCACCTTTTCATGTAACCGTCCGAGGTGTAATACATGTCCAGTTGTTGGCAAACACGACCTCGTCAACATTTCAGGCCCCAACGGCAATAGCTTTATTGTCAAACAAAGATTCTCCTGCATTTCCTATAATGTAGTTTATATTTTAGCTTGTGGGAGATGTAACTCGTTGTATGTGGGAGAGACCAAGCGCCGCCTCGCGGAGTCACCGAGCACCTTAGGTCCATCAAACAGAATTTCCATGGATACCCGGTGGCTGCACATTTTAATCCCCATTCACCTTGTTCTATACATCATTTAACCGTTACGGCAGCTGTAATGTGCCGAGGCTCCGATCGTGACTGCCTAAGTGCTGAAAATCGACTGATCATGAGGCTAGGTACCCTCGCTCCACACGGCCTTAACGTTAGAATTTACCTTTTGTAATATTCACCCCTTTTTGAGCCAGTTTTTACTCCTTTTACACTTACCCGTTCGTACTGCGTTACTGTGTAGGCCTAATTATTTTTTTTTCCGGACCTAGTTTTGGTCTATTTTTTTCCTCTTTTTTGCGACCATGTTCGATTTGTACGTGCACTTCTTCATCCAGGACGCTCTTTTTCTTTTTTTGATTTGTGTTTCGTCCTTCGCACTCATGTTTTCTGACAGTCACTTCCGTCCGGTTCTGTTTTCTGCTTCGGATTTGATGTTTGTCGTGTCCAATTGTTACTATTAGTTGTTCAGTATGGTTTTTGCCACCTGATGAAGGGTTTATACCCGAAACGTCGTGGAGTTTTCCGCAAACTTTTAAGCACTTTTTACTATCTCTTTTCGACCTACACATTTCAACAGTGCTCCGGAGTATTTCGGCCTTATATATATATATATATATATATATATATATATATATATATATATATATATATATATATATATATATATATATATATATATATATATATATATATATATATATATATATATATATATAACATGAAAATAAGAAGCCACCGGACGCACGACATATCAAAAACAATCCATAAAAGTTTATTAAAACGAGAATGTTAGCTGGATCGTAAAAATCTTCAATGCAATAAGATGATAAAACTGGTTAAATCGTTCAAACGGTAAAATGGGTATACATATTGCGCCACGACGTTTCGAAAAGGTTAACTTTTCTTGATCACGTATAAAAGTATATATATGTATTTATTTTTTCTGTAGGAATACGAAAATTACTTCAATGTTGTCAAATTTACGGACACCTCGTTGTTAACACGAACGGATCGCTGCCCATTGAAATAACGTTGTTTATATTTAAGACGTTAGGGCGAATTCTTTACCTTATGTTTTTTATTGTTAGTTTTTCGCCCTATGTACAAGCAGATATAAAAATTTCCCCTAAGGTGGGAATTAGCGTTATACATTAAACATGGAAACATGGAAACAACCCGGAAAAAATTAAGAAGAATTATAATAGATATAAAAATTTCCCCTAAGGTGGGAATTAGCGTTATACATTAAACATGGAAACATGGAAACAACCCGGAAAAAATTAAGAAGAATTATAATAGACTGGTAATTCACATCTTCTGAATGAACATCATGATCTTGCCTAACACTCCTTCCAGGCCCCTTTTATCTACCATCAGTTTTACCTTTCTACAGGATTCTCACTGCTCTGTGCAGCAATTTTACAGCTGGTTTAAAGCTTCTTATCATTTTTTTTTTCTCTTTTTACTTTTTGTTGTTTATCCTCCAGTGATTTTAAGCTTTATTCTTAACAGGGCTAAGTTTGTGTTGGTTGCTTTTATCCTTTGTTCGTTTTGCTTGTCTTTTAGTAATTTTATTTGAACGCATTTTATTTCGCTTCATTCGAGCCGAGGGAGGCTGAATAAAATAGCCGAAAGCTTTATCGAATCACGGTGTCTTTTTATCATTGTATGTGCAGTTGCAATTCTAGTTTTAACTTTCATTTTTAATTTTAAATAATTTTTAAGTAGAATTCTGAGAATCCTCTGGTGGACCCTGGGCATACACCGGAATATCGTTTTTATCCAAGCCTCTCTTTCATCTATATATATATATATATGTATATATATATATATATATATATATATATATATATATATTTATATATATATATATATATATATATATATATATATATATATATATATATATATATATATATATATATATATATATATATATATATATATATATACATATATATATATATATATATGTATGTATATATATATATATATGTATATATATATATAAATATATATATATATATTAGAATTGTCGGATATATATATATATATATGGGATCTGGCAACAACATGGCCGCCTGCTAAGAATCTGAAGTCACGTCGCTCAGTCAAATATTATCCTTTTGTCAAGCTCGGAGATCTACAACGACTCTCAACTAATGTGTAATTGTTCACCTTTACTTTAAGAAGGTTTCGAAGTCATTCTTTTAAGATGGGTCGAAAGCTTGGTGGTAAAAACAAGCCTAAAAGCGATCAGCCAACACTGTCACAAATGAGTACTCGCTCACATGTTTCTCATCACGTGGATAGCTCAGACGCTGAGAGCGAGGAGGAGGAGAGCCCTCTGTTAAATCTACAAACCACCTTTCAGAAAGGCATGAAAAAACTGGAAAAGGACCTTTCTCGTATCTTCAATGATATGAAAGCTTTAGAGAACAATTTTGACGAGGCCTTGCAGTTCCTGACGAAAAGAGTGGATGACCTTGAAAGTAGAGAAAAGCGGAACTCGGAAAGGATCAAGGTTCTAGAAGAAGAACTGTCGAAATTGAAAAAAGTTGATTCTGAGCAAGCCGTCAAACTAAACGTGCAGGAAAGGTTCTCGAGACGCAACAATATTAGAATTGTCGGATACCCAACCAGTGAAAACGAAAAATGTGAAGATATTGTTAAATCCGTATTGGAGAAAGTTGGGGTACCTGATGTGAAAATAGAACGGGCCCACAGAGATGGAAGAGCATTGCCAACAAGACACAGGCACATATTAGCAAAACTGTCATTTTACCAGGATAAGGTCACTGCCTTAAAGCATCAACGTCGTGCCCTACAGGGTGAATCATTCTTTATAACGGACGATCTAACAAGAGAAGATCTGCTGGAGAAACGGAAGTGGGCCCCTCAAGTGGCCCAGCTATATAGCCAAGGCACAAAATTGCGTTTTTCAGCCGGGAAATGGCGGGACTCATCTGGAAAACCCTTCGAGTTTGCATCACAGTCCTCATCTTAATGAATTACAGGCTTACCCAGGAACAGTGATACAGTACTATTTATAATTGGAATTAGCGACAGAGTGACCACGGCGGCGATGCCTTACACCAGTTACGGTTGAAATGCGTTTTGCATACGACACTTTCAGATTCCGATGGCGGAAGTTGATGAGACCTTGTTTTTCTTAATTTTTTGGATTCCTTGCTTTTTCAACCATCTCAAGAGAAATTATCTCTATTGTGCAGTGTGTTATAATTATAGGTATGTCATCAATTTTTTACATTTATGAGTTGTCTTAAATTTTGCACCTTCAATACTAGGGGATTAAGAGGCAATAAGAAGCGAAGAAAAATATTTGCTTACTTCCACCGTAATAATTTTGACTTAATATTCCTTCAAGAAACTCATTCCGTTGACACAGACGAAAAATTTTGGACTAATGAATGGGGTGGGAAATCATATTTTTCACATGGTACTCCCCTTAGTAGGGGTGTGGCAATTCTTGTTAAACCTTCAGTTTCTTTTACCTTATGTAATTTCTTTAATGATAACGCGGGCCGCTTTATTATTCTTAATATTATTATTAGTAATATGAAACTGGGATTGATCAACATTTATGGGTTCAACACTGATAGGGAGGATCTGTTTAAAAATATTGGGCATCATATATCAAGTCATGATTGGAACGCCATTATCTGGGGAGGTGACTTTAACCTCGTCCTTAATCTGGATCTTGATAAAATTGGTGGTTTGCCCCAAACCAATTTCCGTGCCCGTACAAGTTTGATTAACATTATGAACCAGCATGATTTGATTGATGTTTGGAGAGACAGAAACCCCAAAACTAAATATTTTACCTGGCATTCTAACATCGATGCCTCTATTCATTGTAGACTAGACTATTTTATTGTATCCAGACACCTGAGAAATTCCATTACAGATACTTCGATCTCGTCCCTTTTTGGCTCTGATCGCTCATGTGTGTCCCTTACTTTAAGAATTGGTCTTACTAGAGGTAGAGGTATGTGGAAGTTAAACACATCTCTTTTAGGTGACCCCATCTACATTGATCTTATTAAAAGCACAATTCATAACACGGTAAACACTTGTAATCTCGACCCTAGTCGACTGTGGGAAGCTTGTAAAGTTAACACTAGATCTGTATCCATTGATTACTCTAGATCCGAGGCCATTCAACGTAAAAAGACAGAACGTGAATTGATAGAAAAGCTTTCCAGATTAGAGCAGCAAAATGCGAATTCCCCGTCAGATTCAATTAACTATCAGTTACAGGAGGCCAGAGCTACCCTGGATTCTCTCTACGAGTATAAACTACGGGGTATTATTGTGAGATCCAGAGCTCGTTGGTCAGAGGAAGGAGAAAAAAACACAAAATATTTCCTTAATTTAGAGAACAGTACTAAATCACAGAATTGTATACATGAACTAATTTTAAGTAATAATATTACTATTTGTTCTCAAAAGGATATATTGGATGAAACTCATCGCTTTTATAGTAAGCTTTACACTAAACGTAAAAACATAGACTCTTCCAATTTTTATAATAATTTTGATCTACCTCACGATAAGCTCTCCTTGGAACAGCAACTGAATTGTGAGGGTAATCTTAACTTAAATGAACTAAGTAGTTCCCTTCTAGCTATGTCTAACAGTAAATCACCAGGCTCTGACGGTCTCCCCACTGAGTTTTACAAAACATTTTGGCAAGAAATTAGTGGGCTTGTCCTGAATTCCTTTAATTATGCTTTCCATACTGGTTATATTGCCGATGAGCAGGGAAGAGCCTGCATCACTCTCATTCCCAAGCCTTCAAAGGATCACCGCTACATCAAAAATTGGCGTCCCATAGCTCTTTTAAACGTTGATTATAAAATTGTTGCAAAAGCTCTTGCAAATCGTCTAAAGGGCGTTCTCTCTTTTCTAATTAGCCCCGAGCAGACCGGTTCCTTGAAAGGCCGCTATATAGGAGAGAATATCAGGTGTATTTTGGACCTTATCAATTACTGTGATACCTATTCCGTGCCTGGTGCGCTTTTATTCTTAGACTATGAAAAGGCGTTTGATAGCCTTGACCTACAGTTTCTATATAACACCCTTGCTTTTTTCAATTTTGGTAGCGATTTCAGAACATGGATTATGACACTATACACTAATATATCATCTTGTGTTATGAATAATGGTTTCTCCACTGGTTTCTTCAGAGTTTCTAGAGGGGTTCGCCAAGGGTGTCCTTTAAGCCCGTACCTCTTTATTCTCTGCACTGAGATTCTTAATTGTTTAATCAAGTTTAATAGTAATATTCAAGGTATTTCAGTTGGTAATAGCATCTTAAAAATCTCTAACTATGCTGATGATACTGTCATCATTACCGATGGCTCTGAAAGGTCAATTTATGAAGTTATTGATGTACTTGAAAGATTTTCAAATGTTTCAGGTTTTACAGTAAATCTTGATAAGTCATATCTCTTTCTACTCGGTCCTTTTTTACAACGCCCCGCTGCTTATTTTAAAAATTTCCCATTGCGAGTTAGTGATGGTCCTATCAGGTACCTAGGGATATCCTTTACGCATCGACAAGATGATTTCTTCAAGTTAAATTATTTACCAAAACTCTCTCGTATAGAAACTCTTCTGAATCAATGGTCTTCTAGAGACCTCACACCTATAGGAAAAGTATTGATCATAAAAACATTTGCTATTTCCCAGTTAGTCTATTTACTGTCGGTTTTACCTGATCCCCCAAAACATTACTGTCGTGCACTAGATACCCTTTTTCATAATTTCACCTGGTCAAATAAGCCCGACAAAATCAAACGCTCTGTTTTGTTAAATACAAAATGTAATGGTGGACTTAAAATGATTGACGTAGAACTCTTTTAGGAAAGCTTAAAGTGTAAGTAGGTTAAACTTTATCTCGAAGATGGTTTCAGAGGGTGGAAAGCTTTCTTTGGCCTGGCTCTGAGACCTTTTGGTGGTAAATTTCTCTTTGAATGTAACTCCAAAAAACTGACATTGTCATTTCTAATACTTTCATTTATGAAGTTTGTAGTGCTTGGTCGGACTTTAATTTCCGCCCTACAGTTCATTATTCAAGCCAATATGTTTTAAATAATTCATGCATCAAAATTAATAAGTGTCTTGTTTATTCAAATTTGTTAATGACGAAAGGCGCCTTTATTGTAAAAGAATTTTTTCAGGATAATGGTGATGCATTGTCGTATGATGAATTTACCGCAAAATTTAATATTACCAGAAATTTTCCATTTATTTTTTATTACGGAATCCTGAGGGCAATCCCAAGGGACTGGACAGCCGGTATTATTCAGACTGAAACTCCTTCTGATAATGCCTTACGTCTTATAAGCTATACAAGCAGCCCTCGTCCTACTAAAGTCGTTTATAATCACTTACTTAAGTCAAAACTTACGACCCCTAGAGCGGTCGTAAAATGGGAAGAAAATGGTATAACTAACATTAATTGGAACAAGGTTTTCTTGTTACCTTACGTTGCTGTTCGTAATACTAAAGTTCAATATTTACAATTTCGATATATTCATAGAATCATTGGCACCAACTCCTTTTTTACACAAAATTAAAGTTAAAGAATCCCCTATGTGTAGTTTTTGAATTCTGATATTGAAACCCTTGAACACCTATTTTGGTCTTGTAAAGTAACTCAAGTATTTTGGCAATCCATCTTTGAACTTTGTCTCTCACACAACTACTCTCTTACCTCAGATTGTGTAATGTTTGGCCACTATAATGATATTAATAATCCGATTAACTTTTTAATATTGCATGCAAAAAATTTCCTATATAATTGTAAGCTTAATAACATTATACCAGAGGCACAAGCTTTTCTTTACAAATTCAAGTTTTTGTTAGAGGTGGAGTACCATATACTCAGTAAAAGAAATGAGGTCTCACGTATTTTACGATTCTACGAAACTTTTAAAGGTATACATTAATTTACTTATAAGGGTTAGCAATGTCACAAAAGATTATGAAATGTGGTTTTGTTTCTTTTTTACTTCTCCATTTGTTGAAGAAAGCCTTGCTCCTCTTATGCATATGTAAATAAATGCGTTTGGAGGGCTTGTTTGTTTGTTTTTGTATGAAATGATTAATAAGTACGTATACTGTGTATACATTATTCCTTCCAAATTGTTAGCTACTGAACTGTAAATATGTATATACTCTAGTTAACTTTTTAATTGCCTCTCAACTGTAAATATGTATATATGTATATATTATAATTTTCTGTAATAAATATAGTCTGTAATGTCTATACAACAAAATGTCATGACATAATTGAAATGTTATTGAGCCAAAATGTTGAAAAAGCTATTGTTTATATTTACTTTTAAGAATTCACTATGTAAAACATTACTCAACATCAAATGACACACTGTATGGATAAAAAAAGAACTTAATAAATGAGATGGTGAAAAATATATATATATATATATGTTACAAAAAGGTGAGGCAACTGTTCTATTAACCACTTGTCACAGTTTCGACACAGGTTCGACACAGGTTTGGTATGGAAAACGTGTGGTGCTTAAAATTAGTGTTAACAAAGAATTCTGTCCCAAAGCCTGTGACTTAATATTAAAGTCTGGGAAAGGTTTGCCAAACCTGTGTCTAGAAGGTTCCAAAAACACAGGTTTCGGGCCCAAGAACACGAGTGATTCCTTTTGTTTGCCACGGGTGATCACTCATTGTTGCAGACAAAGGCTGACGAACCTTTTTGGTAAGGGTCGTGTTTTTTGTTGAGTTCAAAGGTTATTCGGGATCAGTTTTCAAACTTGGTATATTGATGTCTCAAACTGAGGGAAGAGCTCAAAGTCACGAGCTGTAATAGCGTAGTTCAAAGGTCATCTCGGGTCAGTTGGGACAAAGACTTGAAACACTTTGTATGTAAGTTATTAACATGATATCTCAAGATACAATTGTCTGACAGTTTTTAAATGTGTCACATAAATGCATCATGTTAAGAGGAAGTACTCTGCGACTTTTTAGTCTATTTGAAATGTCATCTGGAGTCAATAGTAAGGATCAAAGACTCGACACTCTTTACCCTTTGCTTAGTATGTGCAGAATGTATTGTTAATACTGTCATGATGGAGTCAGTTTGGGGTTCAGAGAGGAGAGAAACCTTGACAGAAATCCACACCAAGTCATCCCAACCCCATAAATACCAAACAACTTCATGCCAAGTTGGGCCCCGTACCCCATATCACTCCATGTCAATTTACCCCTAATACATATCAAATTAATGAATGCCAACTCTCCCCCTAACAAGTACATACCAAATTCCTCATGTCAACACGCCCCCATACATACCAAGCTCCCCATACCGTATCTGGGGTCTCCCTAGGTTAAACGCTGGAAACCTTGTTAATATGATACTGCATTTTAAAGGGAATTTGTGTTTGCAATGGAATTTGATGAAAAGATGGTCCCTTTTCTTTTTAAGGGAGGTCAAATTTCATCTAGGGGTCACCTGAGTTCAAACCTTGACTGTGTTAACACGATATGTTTGCAACTTGAATAGATTTCAAGTTTGGTTTGTGTTCATAAACATGTGTATGTCATATGGTGCATATGGTGTAATGTTGGTCCCTATTGTTGTTATTTGACTGACTGAGAAGATATGGGTTATCATTTGGCATTGCTTGGAAAAGAACATCATCGACACCTCAATGTACTTTTTCATTTTGGTTACATTTATGGGGTACAAATTTGAAAGAAGATAAAGAATTTCTTGTGAGAGGCAAAAATCATGTCAAATTTCGGGAGACCTAAATAGCTGCCCGAATGCTTTCATACCTCTGCCAAAATTCAAATTTGGCGGAAATTTGGAAGAAAGTCTTCCCCTGCCTATTAGCATAGGGTCTTAATGGGGGATGGTCACCCTTTCCTTTGCAATGGCTTGTACATAATATGTGTCTGTATGACATTTGGTGATATAAAAGTTACCTTAAGTTAAAATTTTCTATTCAATATTTTAACACATTATAAGGGATCAAAAAGCATATGTTAGGGATAGCATGGCCCAGTGCCTCCCTACGGCTACGCTAGTTCTTGAAAATGTGTTCTCACTGTACCTTAAAACCCATGTAGACCAAATGAAGAACGGTGCGTCTATTCCGCTCAACATGGCCCTTCCCGATATATCACCGTCCTTGGGGAGAGGTCAAGGGGAGTGACACTCTTCCTGGACACATTCCTCATTGAGAATTTTTTGCCCTTGGAAAAGGAATGAGATGCAAAACTTTCTAGAAATGATAGCACGTTTTAACAAGGATGACGACCAATATAGGCTCGAGCCCTAATGTCAGAATTTGTATTCAGAATCTTTAATTCAGCAGTTTAATCCCACAGCAAAGCACTCTGCAACGAGACAATTCGTCTTTTTGGTTATTCGTGAAATGCTTGCGTCCTCGTGAGTTGTTATCAGAAGGTACAAAGGTTCTTCCTGTCTTCTTTAGGTGTCAATAAACAAACTACAACACGAAGTAAAAAGAATGTTCTATAATGACTATAAAACTGTAGTTCTTGAAACGTAACGAAGGTACACACACACACACTATCTCACGGGCGTATAGAAAGTAAATACTTAACCAAAAGGGAGGGTTAACGGTCAAAAAGCTTAGACTTGCTTCACTAACTGACAAAAGAACTGACAAAAGTATCGAGCTGGAGAATCAAAAATAGCTTTTCTTGTTCTCGTAGATGGCTGTTGTAGTAAGAGATGTCGTATTCTCATTTATTCAAATCGCTACAATCTCCGTTGAAACGTTTACCCAAAGGGGTGTGGCCCTTTTTTAAACTCTTGCGTATGCCCTCTATATTTCGGACGCAGTTCCCCTCCAGTTTCACCAACGTAATGTTTACCAAAACAAAGACAATTTATTAGATAGATAACGGACTTTTGGTACACGTGATTGAATTAATAATAGTAAATTTATCCTTAGAGGAAAAGCTAACAAAAGTAGTTTTAGCTTTCAAGACTCCACAGGTAACACAATTACGAGAATTAGTTTTAAAACAACCCTTAGACTGAATTTAAGGCTTAGTAAGGCTGGCAGGCGGGAAGGGAGCATTTTTCTCATAGTCTTCGATAGAAGCGAAGTTTAGTTTGTTTGAGATGCCATTGGTAGTTAATGCGTCAGTTTGACTTGAAGCGGGCGTAGACGACTTGTGGAGGAATCGCGAAAATGTGACTCCATGGTACTAACCAAGTGGGATAAGTCTTCGGCCCTTGTTATAGTTGGAAAAGTAGATAGCGGTTCAGTCGGAAAAAACGTTACTAGGAAAAGGGTAGAAGAAAAAACTTCGAAAATCAAATGGGATATAACCCCCCCCCCCCCCCCAACCCACACCTTTTGACCCACCATGCTTTTAAGACAGTCATTAATTATTTTGATTATCAATAACGTTTATGTGTTTTCATGTGTTTCAAATAGATTTCGATGGATGCAGGTATTTTATAATAAACTGTGGCTATGGAGAATGTCGGAACTTACCCATAGGACACACTTGCGACTGTTACCCCGGATTTGAGATTGCGGATCACTCAGACGTTTGTACAGGTAACATTAACAAATGCACCATTCAATTTCTGTATTATTTTATGTACATTAGCATACATACTAGATGCATATTCCAAAGGATTTTCACGTGGGTGTCTTGAAGAAGGCAAAATTATTCTACACCATGTTTTCAAAACTCTGTTGCGATACCATTTTTCTGACTCAAGATATCTCACTTTAAATAATGATTGTTTTTGTAACAAACTATCTCTGAGTTTCTCAAATCCGCTGAACGTTATGTCATGTGGGTACGTTTATGCAGATTCCTTTTGACTATCTTTAATATTAAATGATCTGTTTGTGCTTGAAAAATGATACTTTGGAATGTTTCAATATCTGTTCCTGTATATCCAGCCTTACTCTATATCATATGTGGGGTTCCTCAGACAAACTAAATTATCAGATTAAACATCAATAATGCAAGTTAATAAAATGGAACGTCAAATTACCGTGTCTCCATGACTTCACATCTTTTCCATAAGCCCCAGATCTCAAGAAAAAGTACATTTCTTTGAAAACAAAGAAAAACCAATGCATTAATGAGGGCGTGTGTGTGTTCGTCTGTAGGTATGTTTGGTGTAACATACTGTATCTCACATGCATATTTCACATATGACTAATTTCTAGTAAAATAGCAATCCTGGAGCAGGATTGCAAGTGATCAGCTCATGTCAGCCTCATTCATTGAGCACTAGTAGCAAAGAGAGAAGGCGAATTTAACCGTGCTCATCTGCGAACACACTGGTTATGTGGTGCTTGATGCGCCGGTAGAATTTCTAATCCTAAAAATGTTAAAGTTGTAAAAGGATTTCTGTTGAAGCTATTCTTCATGCAAACTTAAAAAGGCTACTTTGGTTATGAGTCCACATCACAGGCTAAGTCTTTTATGTGACTGTTATATGATACATGCGATAAGTGAGAAGTTGTTGCTTGGTGCTGCAAAGACTAGAACATAAAATTTTAAGAAAGTTGCAGATAACTTGTAAAATGTGAGGTCTTGAACATATGAGATAAACAGGTTTTCCTGTAAAATTATTTTAGATTTTGGAAAGCTGTAGCAACAAACATGCCTTGAATGATGATCATAAGGTAAGCAGAAAATTGATAAATAGCGCTGGTTGCCTCATGTGGTATTGATACAAGGTAGGAAAAGACAACACAAAACGCACGTATCAGTTGTTAGAGGTATACGCTATTACTCTCTGAATGGAAGAATGTAGAATATGATGCACCTGTGTCGCACCTATTAGGATACTTTGACACAACTTTTGGAGAACTTTGACACACTCCTGCGTCACATCGCGAACGGACATGACGTACATTAGACTTAACACTTATCAATTGTAAGAGGTACACTACGAGTCTTCGAAAGGTCAGTCAATTTTAGCTATGACCGATGCCGATTATCTTAGGCTCTGATACAAACGGTAGCGTAGCTAGGCATTTTTCTATGTTTCTACGGTACATTTTTTGCTATATCTTAAGTCCGCTTCCCATGGGTAAGACAAGGCCTGCGCTGATAGGGAAGAACCAACAAATAAGATTTTTGAAATGTATGGTTAAAATTTCTCAAAAAGCTTGGAAATGTCTCATACAAATGAAGGGTGAGTAGACATTACACAAGTAGTGCCCTAAGGTGTCTTCACCTACCCGCATTATAAATAAGTTTATTGTGGATTTAGTGTAGAATAAGTCTCAAAATCTAACATCTCCATTGGTGTTAAGTTAAAATGATATAGTGAAGGGTGCAGGCCAAGTGTTAAAACCTACCTGGGTTGAGAATGTATGTCTGTAACATGTGCCTGGTTTGTTTCTTTTTTAGATATAGATGAGTGTCAGCAACCTGATGTGTACTGCGTCGATGGCCTTTGTTCTAACACAATTGGCAGCTACAGATGCTTCTGCGGGGCCAATTTCAGACTGATGTCTATGGACGGTTTAACCAGATGCTCTGGTAGGTCGTACTTTTTAACTCTTGATATTCATACAATTTCCCTGGTCTAATGCACTTACCAAACGTTAGACTTCCCCCTTGGCCACCGGGAAAGATCGGTCAATGTCCGTTACCGGTCAAAGACGCCAAACATTTTTGTTCATTTACGCACCCTTCCGTCAGGAAATTTACGCTTCATTTCAAAGACTTTAGAGAACGTCCCGATAGAAGAGTTAACTTTGTAAATTTGACCGTGCTTCTGCAAACTATTTCTCAAAAAGCAAGTTCCTGGGTATTCGTTTTTGGGGCAATGCACTTGGGCAAATCCTCCATATCATCGGGATAAAAGGACCAACTGCACACCAACACGTGTTTCAAATTTTGATTTCACATGACTTGGTGAAATTATTCCTTTTGGTTGAGGAGCTAGCCCCTAATTATTAACACTATGTAGAACAAAAGGTTAGAGGGTCCAATTCTTTTAAGGATACAGTGGCAACGAAAGAACCCATTTCTTGAGTTTCGCATTAGGGGCCATACAAACAAGTGGAACCCTAATAGGCCCCAAAAATGACAATCAATTACACTTTCGAGAACATCAATAATATCAAACACACTTTAAGTACCAGAACCAGTTAATTGAAATATGAAACTTTAGAAAACGATATTGACCACTTAAGAAAGGTCTCAGATTTGAAAACAAAGCTGAAATTGATTCTGTAATATCCCCACATATCAGTTGACAAAAAATCATTACTTACGAAAGGATGGTTGCGGGCATTCTAGCTTAAGAAGGGGTAAAATTGATCATATGACTCTTGAAAATACGTGGGAAACGCCGAAATTTAAATCAAATAAGTCAAATAAAGAGTATATTAAAAGAGCTTGATCAAGAGGCCCTCGTGACAGGTCCGATTCGGGTCCAAATAAGATCATTAAGCTGAAATATATTTTTCAGTCCTTTACTTGTACCCAAATCATCATTTTAAAAAGACAGCCTTTGACCTTTCACAGATCGCCAACGATAATGCCCGCAAAATCACGTCTTTTTTCCGAGAAGTACACTCTAAACAGCAGAAACAATATGCTATGGTATTTTTATGTTCTTAAATCCTGAAATTACCGCAGTTTCGCAGATCAGTTGATTTGATTGATATCATATGCTATAATCGGTAGAAGACTAAGTGGACAGCAGACGTAAGGTGAACGTAAAATTGTAATACCTTTTCAAAAGCAAAAAAAAAAAAAAAAACAGACTTTTATTCATGAAGAGCGAAAAAGAATGCATTAACTGAAAGATTTTTTAAAGTCACATGGGCCAAAAGGTGGTAAGCTTCCTTTCGCGGAATTGAAAAGGGCACACGCTTTGTTCTTCCCACCATGCGAGAATGAACTCTACCAAAAATCCATTGCAGCAACATTGTTGCCACGGCATGTAACGTAGCATACAGGAACATCATTCCCAAGTATCCCATGCAGTAAACTTGTAGACAACTACTATCACCCTGTGGGAATCATTGGGCCCCAGATGCCCGAGTCAGTTAACTCATCTCACTAGGGATAATGTTATCACAAATGAAAACGAGGACGTTCCAGTAGGGCAATGTGACACAGACGATAGTGACACAAGTAAATCTGAAAATTTTCTCCCATAGAAAAATTGCCAAGCTACGTCGCTACTGAATCAGAGCCTAAGATGATCAGCATCGGTAGTACTTATTCATTGCAAGAAAACTATTTTTCAGGTGTAAGAGAAAATACCGTACTTTAAACTTTTCGTTGCCACGTTACCCTAATAGGATGGGACCTTCAAACATTTCGTTCCCGAGAGTTTAAATGATTAGGGGCTAGATCCCCAACTGTTTTAACCCATCAAAACCCAAAGGAGGAATCTCAAGTGCGGTTGAAGCAGTCGAATCCGTCTATACATACTCTCTTGGTGAAAAAAAAAATGTTTTGAATCTGCCCTTAAAGAAGGGCTGCCTACAGCCCGCCTATCACTAGTACATTGCACCCCTTGAGAAAAAACCTTTGTACACTACTTGTCATCTTTTGATCCGTGTGTCGGGAGAGCTTCACCAGGAAACTAGTTGTCTCATTTTCCAAAGTCCTCCCGACCCTCCGGCAAAGGGCCGTTCGGCCAAACCAAACTTTAAAAATGCTTCCCGAAGAAGCTATTCGTCCACCTAAGGGCGACACCTCAAGGCCTTCAGACCTGTCTCATTTTCCCATTGGATGTGACAAACCGAATTTACTGACCAAATCTGGTCCATTGGATTCGTACGGAGGTGTTACAATTCGACCCACTTTTGCAGAATTTTAGGTATTTAAAAAATGAAAACATAACCCGACTGGTGGCAATGACAACATACCCACCGGACTTTGAGGGGGATCCAGACCCACAAAGGGGGGGGGGGGACTGAATTACGAGAAAGCAGGGAACTGAGGGACACTGCTAATTTCCCGTATATTTTCCTGTTGATCTGGCGAAAAAAGGAATGCTGAGGCCGTGAAAGCCTCCCCCTTGGATCCGTGCCAGGGACTGGTAGGACAGGATTTTCAGTAACGAGATCACTTGTAATGTTGTACACTAAATGCCCATTGAAAATGTTACTGTGTGACGTCATGATCTATCTCCACTCTTCCTCTCTGATGTTCTGGTCTGGTAAGCACATTATACTGAAAGTACCCCGACAACGAGAAGGAGGAGCTTCCAAAGTTTCTATTCATGTGTGCATTTTCCTATTCATATCTGAACGGTCCCACAGTACCAAGTGAAAAACAAGTGAAAAAAACATGTTCTATGAGTAATTCATTACCCGCTATAAATTTGGAAAGTACTTTTTTAAAACAGGTGAAACAAAATAGGCTGTGATATACGACATGAAACTGGCTGACATAAATCCAGAAATATCCTCGTACCGTCGGTCATTTAAGTCAAAAATACGTCTTAAATTGTGCATACACATTAGACCTACAATAGAATACAAATTATACACATTGGTTGAAAAAATAGAAGACAGTGGCGAACGTCCCTTTACACAGCAACAAAGACACATCCTTCACTCCGACGATTTGTTTTCATCCGAGCCAACCAGACGTCTTCATACTAGGAGAACACATGAACACATACTTTTGTAATATAAGATGGAATTATTTCTCCCTTTGGTATGGTAGTATAGATTTGAATTCATCATGTCGGTACTCGTCGAGTAATTGAACCGTATAAAATAATTCCATGCATTAACCTACTTTTTAAACATGATTGATGGCAACAGTAACTTTAAAATTCGATGCAGTTGTCTAAGAATATTTGCTTACATACTAGTAAGATTGTAGGCGGCGATCCGGGAGGTAGGGCGAACACGGGGACACTTCTCCTCAATATCTGAGGAATAGTCCACTGCTTTTGATTTTTCACTCATATGAATACTTTGAAAGAAAGATTATGTTCCGCAATATTTGGAAACAACAAATTTGAGTTACACTCCATGATCAAATGGGAGACATAAAAAACATTCGAAATTCGTAGCAAAATTTACAAAAATGCTCGGAAATGCCTCTCATGGGTGAAGACTCGGTAGATATTATACAAGCAGTACCCTTGGTGTCTTTACCTTCCGTTATTATCTAAAAGATATAAGGCTGCATTGCAGGGGTGTTCAGACCTCTAACTAGTTGCCTGTCTTAGTCAAGTGCCTCGTTATTTTCTCTAGATATTGATGAGTGTGAGCATCCCGATGTGTATTGCGTCGATGGCAGCTGTATTAATTTCATTGGCGGCTACCATTGTGAATGCCCCGCCGGCTACACATTCGACGACACGGATGCCAGATGCCACGGTAGGCCCTACTTATCGTAACCTTGATATGCATACAAATGTTATGTGGTTCACGTCATTAGAGACATCTGGCATTTTTCCAGTGGATATTTATTCCTTAACCGTTATTTCCGATGCAGTGCAGTGACGAATGTTTGCGGTAAACAATGAAGCACTGCATCTACTTCCTTCAAAAGAATTTGGATCGATTTGTATTACCACGTATAATGTGGCTTAAATGGAAGTCTTTGACTAGATTAGTTACGAAATGAATTTTGAGATTAAGTGAAGTAATGCACGGAAATAAAATTATTAAAATAGCAGTACAAATTTGCAGACACAACCAAAAAAAGCGCGTTAAGATCACTAACGAACATTACAGTACGTCTTGATATTTTCAACATTGAGTTACAACCCTGCAGTGTTGGGGGGGGGGGGGGTGCTATGAATACTAGGTAAAAATTCAAAGGTCAGTTACTTACTTGTTGACTACTTGTCCATTTTCAAGTAGCAAAATTTTCTAATAACTAAGGAAACTAGAACTCACAATGAGGTCCTTAGACCATACGTAAAATCGACTTGAAATGATTTAGACGCTTTGTTGGTTATCACGACATATCAAGAAAGGATGATGTCAGAATATTACTGTTTTGCTGAACGTCAAAAGTCACCTGGATCAAATATAAAAAAAAAAATCTTGTTTTATCTCGAGATAAAAAGCTTGGATAGAACTATCTTAGCTACTGCATTCTATTCTAGTGCCATTATACATGGAAATACAAATTAACCCTGCAGAATCTTTTTAAGGCAGCTGCCCAGTATCTTAAGGTTAACCGCAAAATACGCCACTGCACTGATGGGTTAGATTAGGAAATCTAGGTCGGAGAATAAATGTCCACTCTTCAAGGGGAGGGGGTCTTTAATGTTTTATTAAAGGCAAGTTGGTAAAACCGCCCTGCAGTTTTACGGTTGTCCGGTGTTACCATCCTTGATGATCTGGTGTCACATGTAGGCTAGAAAATTCCGGGGTTTTCGTTAATCAATTAACCAGACAAGTTTTACGGCCCGGTTTCCAACCCGTCGGTTCAAGTCGAGCTGACCACGGCCTTTTATTCAGGTGTGTCTTCTTACCTCAGTGGCGGAGCTAGGGATTTCGGTCAGAGGGGACAAAAAATAGTCTGCAGGGGCGCATCGAAGGAGTAAATACCCTGAGCATCAGCACGATCGAAGCCACGGCTTTTCAGACTTTCCATTTGATTTTCCGCACCTGGTAGAAGACTACTTTGACATTTCTCCTCAGCAAGTTTTTCTATTAAAACATGAAAATTCGGAGGGGAGGACTAAATTCTTTTAGGGGGAAAAGCTCCGCGCCACCATGATTTAGCGCGGAGCGCCAGAAAATTTTGGCCCAAAATGCCTCTCAGATCGCTGGAAATGACATTTCTAAAGCCTATTTACCGCATATAAATAGGGAAAACACTGAGTGAACTGTCAAGAAATATTGATGTTAATATTTCTTTGTCTTTTTCTTTATGTTTTCTTCGTTTTTCAGGTTTTTTATTTTCCGGGGAAAGCAAGTCCCCCCTCCCTTGCCCCTACACGCGGACGCGCATGTGTCTATCCCTATCTTTCACATTCTAGTATTAACTTAAGGCAGTCATTATATTTTGTCTGTTATTGTCAGGTCTCGATTTAAGATTTTAATTTAATACTGTGCTACTTTGTGAAGATAAAGATAAAACCCGCTAGAGCTAAATAGCAAGCAGTCTTACAGAGGAAAAAAGTTATGGAAATTAATCACCGTTAGGTGTACATTTTTGGCATCTGGAAATCAAAATAAGTACACAAATAAACATAAATTGACGTAATTTACATCATGTGACCACGCCGAAATAGTTGTTGATTAAGTACATTTAAAGAAATAGCCGCGACAAGAGATCTGCTTGGGAATGACTCTCTAGATGCCGAATTCATAATAAATAAAAGTAGCCTAAACTTAAGCTTATTTGATGCAATTTTCTGACTTTTGAGACCACGGAAGTACTGAAATAAGCATTTTCATGGGATTATCGTGCAGTGTCAGAAATAGCCATTTATCATGAGAATGGTCACTTGAAGAAAGGCAAAATGGAAACTGCTCGCTAAAACTCTTAAACCATTACCACTATGATAACAGTTTTATTTTATTTTAACCTGAATGTTCTCTTCAAATGATTTTAAAAAATGTTGTGGAAGTTATTTTGGTATCTTTATAAACTCTTTTTATTGTCTATGTTGACAATTATCCCCGACAACAAGAGGGCTATTTGCGCTACAATTATTGTTGCGCCATTTGCAACATCTTTTATTTGCCGGAGGCTTAATTTAATGTCAGTCTGAGTATTTTGTAATCTTATAATGACACTTTGTTTGAAAGCAATGAACTTAGCACAGTGACAACATTCATTAGTGCGTATGAAAGCATGAAGATACGTTGTGGCAAAACCTATCCCAATATTACAGAAGATTACCCTTTTCATCAGGATAAAGTGCAGATAGTACAGTTACTTGTGACTGTTTGAGCATTTTGTTATCTGGGCCTTAAAACAACGCTATTAAATCATGTCATTTGCCACAAATGGTGCAAGAGTAAAGTATATTAAAAACCTAAAGAGGGCGCCGACAGACAATTTTGGTCCGTCAGGGGGAGGGGCGACCGCCCCCTGACCATATGGCAGCTCCGCCACTGTCTTACCTCATTGCTTATGCTGAGCGCAAGACACAGTGGCGGGAGGTTCCGTTTTTTAAAGTCTTCGGTATGATCTGGCCATGACTCGAACTCCCAACCTCCCAATCTCCCGGCTACACATTCAAAGATACGGATGTCAGATGCCACGATAAGCCCTAATTTCCTTACCCTTGATATGCATACACATTTTATGCGGTCCAAGTCATTAGAAACTTCTTGCACTAAAGCGGTGGACATTTATACTTCGATCTTGATTTCCGATGCAGTGCAGTGAGGTATTTTTGCGGTTAACAATTAAAGACTGGGTATCCACCACCTTCAGACGATTTTAGAATAGATTTGTATTTTCACTTAAAATGTGACTAAAATGGAATTCTATGACTAAAGTAGTTATGAAATATTTTTGTACTATGAAAATCGGTTCAGATTTAGTAAATATAACCAGAGACAGGAGGCAATCGCCCTCCTATTCCACCCAAGTCGGTAGATACGCCTCTAATTGTATCGCGCTCGAATTTGCATGCATATGGCAGTATGGCGTCGATCGTAAAATTTAATTTGCTAAGATACTCAATTGCCTACACTGTGTTTCCGCACCCATACAGTACGGTTTGGCGACTTGTACTCATACATGCAGTCAATCAAGATAAAACCCATGTACGTGTCGTCACGAGCGTTGTGGAAAAGTATCGGGATCGCGTTACTATCCTGCACGACGCATTGAGCTCTCGCCCAAAGTGAAAAGAAGGCATAACGGCTGTTTTCACGAATAAGTCTCAACCACCTGTGTCCTGCGCAAAGTTAGGCAGGAGGTGGCGGTTTTTTCAATATGCCAAAATACAGCTAAAGGTATGCACAACCTTGGACATTTATTGGGGGGGGGGGGGGAGTTGAGCACATTTAGGAAAGGGGGATCGAGTCCCCCAACTTCCACCCCCATTTTAGTTTTTAAGTAAAATACGCAGACAAATTCAAACGTCTGATATCTCTTATACGATACAGTATTGGTATTACCCATAATCACTTTTATTCATTTGAGAAAAACAGCGGACTGTTTGAATGGTGATGACAGCTTTTATGGTATGCAGCTTTCACTCAGGCATGGAGAAAGCCAAAGAGTTGGTAACACTTCCTGTCCAGGAACATGGTATGTTTAAACCCCTTAGAAAGTAGGAAATAGAATTATGTTTCCATCTATTGTGTTCTGTCAAAGAGATGGTTTGGAGTTTTTTATGTTTAATGTTATATACACAAATACAGCTCACGAGCAGTTGTAACAGGAGTCACAGGACACACACTGTTAACCCAATCAATCCCCTTTCCCTTGAGACTACGTTACCAATGGTTTAATCTAAGGAGTTTTGTACTGTTTGTGGTTTTTCACGAGCAGACTTCAAAGTAAAGTAACTTGAACTTATCAGTGCTTTCCTTCTCAGTGTGTCATGTTGTTTGTCTTTAATTTTGCGTGCGAAAGAGTTTCGTAGAAACCATGGACGTCCACCTGGTTTTTTTTTAGATTTGGGAGAAGGGGGGAGAGGGTTAAATTTCTCCAACGGCTGAAACTCTGGATCGTGTGTCAGACTGCCTCCTCTATGTGAGCCTGAGGAATCCATCCACGGGAGTACAAGCGCACACGTATATACACACAAACAACAAGAGCAGTCCCCCAAACTTATTTTGATGCAACTTCTACATCCACCAATTTTCTTCTCATTTTTCTTAGAGTGGCAATACGTACGATTTACATGACAACCCTCACCAATTTGTATTGTTTTCGCTAGAATTCAGTTATAAGCCCAACGTTTCACTCACCTGAGTATAGTCCTAGGCTGTTTGTGTATAGGTCATCCGTTCAATACCCATACAAATGCTTCTGCACTGTTTGCGTGCGTTTTTTCACCTTCTTTTTGAGCATGTACACATGTTGTCTATTCAAGAATGGTAATAAAAAATCATTGAGTCATTCTCCTGACTGATGGATTCATTACAAGGGAAGAACTCAAATTTTATTCGGCAAACCAAAATCAACATTACCGACAAGGATTTCTCCCGAAAGAAACTATGATTTTTTCTTCTTGTTATAGCTTAGAACCACGAACTTCCTTTACATACACAGAGCATGCCGCACGGTACATTGTCGCAAACGTACGTGTGAGGAAGGCGTAGCAAGATGGCTGTCAGCTATTGTTTTGTGTCCAAGTTTGGACTTGCTCAAGTAAATCAGCAGATTTTGCAAGAAAGTTGAATTTTTTTCGCAACAACGCAAGGCAAGGTCAAAATCACTACACGTATTGCAGGAATATGATATTGTTCACCATTCAAGTTCAACTTTTGTTCCAAATCTTACAGAGTCGTCATTAAATCAAGCAAATTATTTCTTCACGGCGGCCATCTTTGTGCGCCTTTTTTTGCACCAGTCTTTGGCGACAATCTACGGATAGAACGTACGTGTTACATGCTCTGTCCATGTAATGTAGGAAGTCCGTGGTTCGAACCTATCAAACAGCTAAAGAGCTTTCAATTTCACAATTTTTGAAGGTTTGGTCATCTTGTACTACACACTCGTACTGCTACTTCAAAAGTATCTTTCAAAATGTTTTAGGACTTTTGTTTGGCATTTTCAAGGCCAATTAATTCCGTACTCTTCTATATTTGATACGGCAATTTAGTGAGAAAAATAACTCCAAATGACTTTCAGAGGTCAATCGTGAAGCACGACAGGCTACTAGGCTTACGCTTACCCAAATAGGGCTGTGTTTTCTTTTTAAATATACTCCCACTTCTGAACAAGGGAAGAGAAAGTTATTTAATGAGGGATGCGTTGCTTAAAATAGCTTCTTTTTTATACTTTAATGTCCTGTTTGTCTTCCCTGTTGGAATGTTTGACATGTGTACTTGCGGATCTGCCTTAAAGCTATACACAAAGAAGGTTAAGTAAGCAATGTTACTGGATATTCTCGGCATCAACGTCAAAATCATTAACAAATTGAAGGCAATGTCAAATCAATATGCCGTGATGCAGACAGTGCAGAACCTCGTTGGATAGCGCGCGGCGGACAAGCTAATCTTTTACGACACTTCCCTAGTGTTCTTACCTGCATGTACACACTTCTTGAGGCTGTACTTTGCAAATATTGGGGGATGAACATACCATTAGTTCCACTCCTTTTTCATTTGAGGGCGGAAGAGCTCAAGTTCACCAGTTCCGGTGCCACTGCCTTCACGACTTCACAGGTTTTCTGTGAGGCTTTTAATCTGTTTCTTGAAAATGCCTAATTAATTCGTAGAAAGTGACGGAACCCTGGTTCTAAAGTTGGAAGTCCGGTGCATGACTGTAGCTTTTATAGACTTGTTTTGGCAAGGTGCCTAGTGCTATGTTTTATGATCACGGACTTCCTATATATGTAGACAGAGCATGTAACGCGCATGTCAAATCCGTAGATTGTCGCCACCGACTGGGACCAAAAAGGCGCACCAAGATGGCTGTCGTGAAGCTATAATTTGTATGATTTGACGGCGACTTTGTGATGTTTTAAACAGAAGTTGAACTTAATTGAGAAATAATGTTATATTCCTGCAAAAATGTGTATTGATTTTGACTATACTTTGTATTATTTCGAAAACATTTCAACTTTCTTGCAAAATCTGTTGTTTTGAGCTACTCGAGAAAGTCCAAACTTTCACCCACAAAACCCATAGCAGACCGCCACCTCGCTACGACTGTATTCACACGTTAGTCATTCTAACGTGCAGTATGCTCTGTCCAAGTATAGGAAGTCCGTGTTAATGGTTCAAATAATTTAATATTCTTCTATGAGTAGATGGCGTTGTGCGAACTTTCACAATAAGAGTTCATGTTAATAACGAGCCGTCTATTTAAATATTGGAACGTAATCATTAACAATTTAACTTGAATGATAGTTGACTTTCGTTCACTTCTGCTTTCAGCAATTGTGAGAATGGAAGGATTTCCTGCGTAGTGCCACAATGCGAAGCACCAGGTAAAGTTGAACATCTCCTTCACTTTTTTACAATGTCATCAAAGACATCGTCTACCCGCACGATGATTTAAAGTAAAAAAAATTCAAAACTGTATGTTTAACAGCATGAAAAACGAGCTATAACAGTCCAATTCCCATGTTTAAAGAATATTTTTGAACTGAGATATAAAATGTTGGAGTTAATTCACTCAAATTAAAATTACAAATTGCACACTAATTTGTAATGTGATTGTTGTACTACTCATATTAAAATGTTTGTTTTGAAGTTACCGCAACTTGTACCAAGGTGTGATAACACTCTTACTCTTGTGGGGTGATGAAGTAAAATAAGCCCTCTCTGTTCAACATGCTATGCAAGCAAACAGGGGGTGCTCAAGGTCGTCCATTTTAAAATTTTAAAGGGAAGCAAAGTAGGTAATCTTAGTTATACAACAACTAATGGCGCAATGAACTAATTTGATATAGTGAATAATTTCAAAACTTTATACTTTGGCGAAAGAATGTCATATGAAGATAGGAGGTAAACCTGTTAGAATTCAGGCTGTTTAATCAGGGAGTTTCTAGATACTTTTGAGTATTTTGACTTGAGGTTATCTTTAATGAAGTCCATTTCTTGTTAAGGTCTTCTTCTTTCCTACTGTGTACGGTTTCTTATTTTATCTCGTCTTACCCCTGCTCCCCTCACACCTCTTCGTGCAGACCATAGGCTTACGTGGGTAGTTTTTCATGAGGAGGCAAGAGTATTTTTGCCCGAATAATGTCACCGTTTATCTGTTTTGATCAAGTTTTGTCCGAATAGACCAACTGCTTTTGCCCGCATTGGGAACGCGAGTGCCCCTTTCCACTCCCACCTCGTACGCTTATGGTACAAACTCAAAGTTACTTTAATGCTTGAAGGCATATATGATGAACATTCGGAGTCAAGATGTGTAAAAAGAACACTGTCTGGGCATGTGATGTATTCTAATCCAAATCCCAATCTGACTGTAGGTAAATCTAATCATGCAAATAGCTTGTAATACGTAACTGATGACGTGAAGCAAACAACACTGATGTTACATCTTCCACTGGAAATTCCACCTGTATGTGTTGGTAGCTTCATGCATAATTGCAGTAGGACAAAATAATCATTTTAAACGTAAGGCAACCTCCTTAACGGCTCCTTAACACAATATCTCAAGTTAACGAAGATGCCGACTTCTTATATTTCGCAAATTGAATTTTTTGATGTTTAGAGAAAGAAGCCTATTGGTTTTGGAAAAGATCCTCATTTCTCCTATACGGGTTGTGAATACAATATCTCAACAGAGAAATAATGGACTCTTTTCACATTTGATTCATAAATTTGTAATGTAAGCGGAAAAGGTGGGTCTGTTGTTTTGGGAGAATCAATTCAATTGAGATCCACCAGAAGTAAAACTGCCAGACATTGCCAAACAATGGGTTGTAAGCAGGATAACGGGCAAAATCAAATTTTTGCTAAATTTTAGAGGTCGTCTCAGTTCACCATAGGACAACCGTCATCAGAGGTCAAGTAGACTGTTAAAAGGATAATCCAATTGCTTATGAAAACTACGGTATACCGGGAAGTTGAAAATATTTTTAAACAACGTTCACCAGTAGCATTAGGTTTTCGACCTCGGAGAAAATTAAAAAAAAAAAAATCTTGGAATTACTTTTGAGAAGGTCGATGTGCCTATTACGTCATGGATTCGCTTTCACTTTCACAGATTGGCAATTTCGCATACCGCAGAATGCGACTGTGCGCACGAAACGTTAGGCTAGGCCTAAGCTTAGCAATAACGTTAGCCTTGGTGTGGTATCTGTATATGCTGTCGTTGCAAATGAAATGTGATGTAGTATTTTCATGATTCTTTTGCTCTTTCATGAGCCGAATACCTTTCAGCACAGGTAGATTGTGATAGCGGCGCATTTTCGTGAACGAAGATAGTTTGAACATTATATGCTTTTAGTTCGTTCATACCAGCGTGTAGACATAATTTAGGCCTAACCATACTCACCAAAGTGATCCATACACGGACATGCAAAGACGGTTCCACATTCGAACTTGCTGTGTCGTCGTCTGACGTATTTCGTGATCCGACGAGTAAAGCACATCAACGATGGCTGTTTATTAGTTTCTTCATTCTTACAGAAATACATCTTACACTTAGTCTAGCTTTTGCACAGCATAGTGTATACTTACTCTACTGTGCATGTACACATTTATAACGACAACAGACTTTTCATGCAGTCGGCTTATAAAAGGGGGCGTTGTCTTATAAATCTAGGTGCATGCAAACTATTGTGCTCTCTTCCGTTGTGCAGCGTGCGCAATGTAGCTAGCTGGGGAGAAAAACACCCGACTAGATTTGCGTTTAAGCTCTGACTGGCCCAGAAAAATTGATGAGTCATTGTGGCAACTGCGCTATGTGGAACGTCCTCTCATGATATTGCTGTTTTTGTAAGACACAAAGCTTTATTGTCTGTGTCAATAAAATGAAGTCATGCCTTCTATCTTGATGGTTCCTTTTGAGGATGTGGTATTGTAAAGAACTTTCAGACGGTTTTGAAGTCTTACCTGGAAGAGCAGTAGGCCTTACTCACACTCCAGAACTTCGAATCGTTAGCATGGCACATATGATATGCGGCTAGGGAGACATGTTGCCTTATTTTCTATTTTGGGCACATTGTGTACCGTAAATTATTATACGTATCTGTTTATCGCGAGTGAGTCGCATGCACGTTGTTACTTTCCCACTAGACTTTCCCCAAGCCTCTCGAGTTTTTCTTCCATCCACCTTTCGTTTTATCTCTGTTCCTATTGCTGCAGTCTGGGCTTCCATGAGCGGGCGCTGTTTACAACGATTCATGCAGACTGTACTCTGCTCACACACACATGAACCTGCTGAGCGGCCAGTTCAAACTTGCGGCTTGACGTGAGAGACCTTTATCCTTTGCAACAGAACTGTTAACGTCATCATTTTTAACTTCCATTTAGTTTTTTTCATCACAGAATTCAGAGCAGTATATTTCAAGATAGTTCACTGTATCACCCAATCGGCTTCGGCATTGTGCGAGTTTTGCTGGATATTCATTACGATCATCGTGTGATGAACGTGCGTCGTTCTGCCTGTTTACATGTAGAAAAATTTTCATTGGATACAGAGATTAGTGATTTAAAATCAGACCACCCAAAATGCTACGTCACCAGTTGCAGAAGCTACAAGTCTTTCGAGAAGTCAGACCTCCGCTTGTTGACATATGCACGATTGTTACAATAACTGTAGAAACTTTCGAAGCGGTGAGTGTGAGAAATTGTTTGCGGGCATTACCAGTCGAGGAGTGTTGGTCGACATCGGTTGGTTAGCAGAGGGTCGAAGTGGAAAAAAGAAAGTGTGACGAGTTGTTTTGTCTGACGCGGTGCATTGGGAGAGGTCAAATGGGTCCCACTTAAAGAAGAAGTTTACATATAGAAAGACTTTCATTGGATACAGAGATTAGTTATTTAAAATCAGACCGCCCAAAATGCTACGTCAAATTCGAAGTGGAAAAAAGAAAGTGAAACAAGTTGTTTTGTCTGACGCGGTGCATTGGGAGGGGTCAAATGGGTCCCACTTAAAGAAGAAGAAGAAATAGTCACAGAGGAAAATCCTTACAGCTGAGAAGGAACATCTCGAGAGACTTGGGGCAAATCTACTTTCTCACAAAAGCGAATGGTTTCAATTCAATGAATCTGTACCTGCGCAACTGAACTTAATATGACCTAAATGACGTCCTCTCCATAGCCCCATGTGGCATATACGCACGTAACCAATGATGATGCAGCACACACATGGACATCCCATACAAAAGTCCGTTCACATAGTTTACAAACCAAAGTGAATCCATGACGTCAGGGTATAGAGCGTATAAATATTAATTAGTCAGACTCCTTCGTTTCGAAGTACAAAATAAGTGACGTTTTTCGCCTTTTTGATTCCTTGGCGAGGGCCGAAGGCAGGCAAGGAATCTTTGCGATGGTGATGTCGCGGTACGTGTAAGTGTGCGTGTGTATGAGACTCTTTTGCTTGTAAACACGACATTTCGAGAAAAGGAAGTGTAACTAATCTCATACTTGGTGTGTGGGTTGGCTGTATTGAGTGGATGGTTCATATTGTTAATGATTTGCTTGTAAACATGGTATCTCATGAAGGGTAGTTGTGATTTATCTCATATTTCGTGTGTATTTTGGCTATATTGAGTAGATGATCTTTTTGGGGTCATGAACGGTCAAAAAGCCAAAGCATTGGGAAAACGATATCTCAAGAAAGGTACATGTGACGATGCTCATATTTGGTGTGAAAGTTGGCCATATTGAGTGGATGATCCCTGTCGTTTTTGGTGGAGGTCAAAGGTCATGGGGTTTTGAGTGGTCAAAAGGTCAAAACCTTGTAAGCACGATATTTCAAGAAAGGTACATGTGACTAAGCTAATATTTGGGAGAGTGTGGGTTGGTCATATTGAGTAGATACCGATTTTCGTGGAGGGCAAAGGTCATTCGGTGTCAGCAGAGGTCAAAGTCTGTCAAACTTGTTTGCACAGTATCACAGTATAGGCAACCTTTAGTGTCCTCACACTTGACATGTATACTTGACATATTTGACATACTTGACATGGTTCTTAGTGACTAAATGATCTCTATAGTTTTTTGTGGAGGTCAAAGGTCATGTTGGTTCACCGGCTGCTAAATTCTTAAAACCTTGGTAACATGATATCTGAAGGTAGGAAGGCTGAACAGGTTTTATAGTTTGTATGTGGATATGTTATTGTAAGGGAGACAGCCTACTGTTTTGGTGGAGGTCAAAGGTCATTTGTGGCCATATTGGACGAAGTCAAAATTCTTGTTTACACGATATATGATGTTGGGAAGCTTGGAAAATTTCATGCATAATATGTAGATGCATTATGATGAGGAGAAAAATTCTCTTTTTTTTGGAGGAGTCCAAATGTCATCTGTGCTCACAAGGGGTCAAAGTCTCAATACCATGATAACACAATTTCTCATGGTTGAAGTTGTGGATATTTTTCAAAATATCACACATGGTATGTGGATGCGATGTAGTGTGCAGAAGTCAAGTTATAGTTGGTCAAAGTCATCCTTGATCTGAACTGTAGCAAGCTTGGATACCTTTCATGTTTACTTTGGAGGTACATTATGGAGCACTGTCAATTTGAAAAAAAAAAAAAAACAGACTTAAATATTCGCAAATTGTCATTTGCTAGCACCAAAGGTCAAAACCGCAAATTTCTCAAACTTCCCAGGATCATCATCTTGCCTCCCAAGGGGTCAAACAAGGAGTCAAAAGCCTACATTTCCAAAAGTTATCGAGATTGTCATCTGGGGTAGCTAGAGGTCAAGATTCAAACTTCTCAAGCATTTGTCACAATAACATGCACATTACTGTAACTTCCTCATTCGATTACAACATTTGAACAGTGACAGACAGATATGGGACATCATTGCGTTTAGTAGAGCATCAACATAAAAAGTGTATTGAACTTTTTCTTTATTGCAGATGTGTGCGAGGAAACTCGGAATCCCTGTTTAAATGCAACATGCGTTAAAACAGTCTACAGCTACTATTGTGGATGTGATTCTGGCTTCATATATAAAGATGGAGAAGGATGTATTGGTATGTAAGCATTGCCCAGCCTTGTACGTGGACCTTAATTGAAGGTTACGTGAAAACAGGAGTCATTTTGGTGAAGATACTGTCAAAGTACCCGTTTTCAAATGGGAGGAACAAAGACCGCGTGGGTTATAGTTTTAGTGTTCGTCTTATGTGTCCATGTTAAAAAGACATTGATAAAGAATCAGAACGGAAATATCTCCCTCGGTCATTTTCAATTGCCAATGGTAAAATACGTCTACTAAGGGTCTGTTGCTTGTATCCCCCCAGGGAATTATGTTGGGATGTTGGGTGCAGCAATCTGTTCGAGAAAGAAAACAAAGTTGGGAGAAATAAGTCAGTGTTAGTTTCAGTCGAGTGATTTAAAAATTAACCCTGGACGATATATTGCGAATACAATGATTTCAAATTGAAATAAAATTTTGCTTTGGCAAGAAGATTCAAATGTGGGATTGAACAAGGATTTGATGAGCACCGCATTCCTAATTTTCACATGTCACACTTCATAGTACTCATTGATTTGAAAGACCTGAACCCAGGATTCCAATCAAGTATGGGGATAACTATTATTCTATACAACTAATACAAAATACGCCTGTCTAATGAAAAAAAGTAACAGCTGATTGATTCATGGGTCCAAACATCTTAATCGACTATCAATCCTTAGCGTATTCTCTTACTTTCAATTTGCATACCTAGCAAATACCCATCTGAAGTCAGTAGCCAATGATGATCAAATTCTTTTTTTTGAAATCCAAGTTTGTGGGTGTGTCCTATTATGTATTTAATTCCCGACGCGTTTCTTGTCGATGTTAGGGAGTGATAACCTATGCTGCCGTCAAATTTACTTTGGAACACAAATACTGTAACTTTTTATTCTGGTTTCTCGAGAAATGCATGTTCGATTTTAATGGAATTTACAAAAACCTCTTTCACATATGAAAATTACACTTAACCTTTAAAAACACTTTTAACCTTTGTAGCTCACAAAAATAGGCTGTAATGAGGAAATAAAAATACATATGGCTAATGCATAGGCGGCGGAAGGTGTATTATATTTGGGGGGGGGGGGGGCACGAGTTTTCGGCAGCCGACATAACGATGATGCCGTAAGGCGTCCGATTTTGCTCGAAGCACAAACCCCATCGGACGTTCAGGGGCAAAGCCCTGGTATGGGGTCCAGGGCAGTGGCATAGCTAAATTTTTTTGTGGTGGGGCTATAAAGGCCTGGATACTTTTGCAGCGGGTAACTGAAGTTTATTTCTAAGCGTAGCGCCACCATCAGTTCGCGCGGAGCGTACAAAGAAAATGTTGGAGTTTAAAACCTCCCATATGGCTGGAAATGGTATTTTTCAGGTTAAGTTGTCTTTAATTATGCTGAATAAAATTTGTGATTTTTCTAAGATTAAAACATACTTTTGAGATAGTGATTAGCTCAGTTCACTACTCCACTGGACTATGTATCCTGGGATCGCAAATCCGGAACCCTCCTGAATGCTGCAAACAGCTGCTCAAGTGTTCGCCTGAGTAAGGTATTTTCATAGGCGTAGGAGAGCATTTCAGTTGGGGTAGACTATTTTCGGGCAGTTATTCTGCCGTAAGACAGTCAAAGCGGAGCGCCACCACTAGTTGGCGCGGAGGGTCCAGAAAATTTGAAATTTCGTACCTTTCAGACATTCGAAAATGACATTTTCCAGGCTTGTAAAGGGGATCCAAGCAGTCGCTTTTTAAAGTTCCAATTGCAGATTAACGTAAAAATACAGCCAGAAAGACTAACTGGAGTGAAAATTGTACTTCAAATATAAGCTCTTCTGTTTTTCGTTAAACATTTCAAGCGATTAAAATAATCGGCCATTTCGGGTATTATGTTGCACAGATTAAAGAACAGTCTCAAGAATGACTGTTTCTTTTAAGCCACAGGCGTCGCGATTTTTTATCATTTTAATTTTTTCGTAACTATGTCACCCTTACTATGATACTTTTTCCATTTAATAGCAAATACTTGAAAGAATTTGGGTATTCGACAATATCGGGCATTCTGTTGTGATTATTTTTGAAGTAACGGTCAGCGTTTTGAGCTGCCTGAAGGTGTAGTGACTTTTTGGAATCTTGACTTGGTTTTTCATGAAAATTTTATTGCGACCATATGACGTTTCTTTCCTTTTTCCCGGTGTATCTTTTTGAGATTTTAGCCACATTTAGGAATTTTCTGAAAAACCATTCCATTTGTTCAAAATTAAAGGGCTGTTGGAATTATTTCCAGAATTGCAGAATACCATATAACTGCTTGAAGGGTGAAAATGAATTCTCCTACAGGTTATCATTTATGTGCGGGTCGGGGGCGAAGCCATCGGAAGCTTTGCAACTTTTACACTGTGAAAAGTAATTTTTGAGCCAAAGAATAGCCGAAATGGAATAAAAGCAACTTAAATTTGTTTAATTACTTTTTAAAAATTTACTTTGCGACATTCAGTATTTGCCATGCCCCCCAAAAAATCTCATAAAAAATTATTGGGGGGGGGGGCAGGCCCCACTTGGCCCCCTCTTTCGAAGCCTATGAAATGGAACAATAATGTACAAACCTTTACGTTGTAAACATAGTGTTGTAAAGAACATTTTTGTTTAATTTCTTCATTCAAAGGGGCATTGGGCCACTTCATGTTTCTCTAGGTAGATCATCAAAAATGTGTGATCTCTGTATCTGGAAAGGGTAACATTATCACGTCGTAAACCTGGAAATAGAAGTTGATATTAAAATAAGATGTTACACGAAGTGAGTCTACATCTCCATTTAGGCAAAAAGAAATTCAACAACATGTGTTTTTCTGGTCATCTTGGTTTACTGGTATTATACCTTCGACTTTAAAGTAGACAGCTAATCCTCTCACCCAAACTAAAATTTTATTAGTATGGGGTCAGAGGATTAGGCCTTAACTGCAGCCTTAATTCCATTAAAAAAGAAAAAGTACGTCAAAAAAGCCTTTAAGTGTCTGCCATGAAGCCAGAGAGAGTATTGCTTGCTTAACATGGAAAGTAATACCTCCATGTTCTCGGGCAATATTTAATATCCAACAAAATATTGAATAGAAAATGTGGTGAATTTTGAATAATTTGTAAACTGTAACGAATATCTGATGTGTTCCTTCTAACAGGGGCGGATGCAGGCTTTGTCTAAAGGGGGATTTTGTGACATCGAGGTCTTTTATGACGTCATGCACTCACAATGGTCATGTTGGAGTATCTGTTACTACGACGTTGTATGCACACTCGATACGCTCACCCGTGAAATGTGTACAAACCGCTTATGCCAAAGTATTTACGGTACAGTTCGTTCGTCACGACACCGTATGTAATTTGCATGATTTTTCTCCATCATTACGGATCCGCGACGTAACTGCAAGGCCTCTACCATAGCTCGACGCGTAACGAGAACATTTTTGGTCCGAATAACTTCAGGTGGCAGGAAGTAGGATTTTCCAGGCGTTTCATGGGCTCTTGGTTCGGTTTAAAAACAAACAAAAAACTGGCATTCATTGCAATTCCCTAAGTAGAAATTTAATGATGAATACCTTGTTAGAAAGTTTTCTTTCTTCATGTGAGAGAAACATGACCTGCAGTCTAATGACGATCTCGAGGGTCAGGAGTTCGATGCATTGAGTCATTTGTTGTGCTCTGTCTAGGCACTAAGTTACTGCAAGTCGCTCGTTTTGTTCTCAACGGGGAAAAGGTTTCTCTTTTTGAAATCTCTTCCAGGTACCTTTTTATTGGGGCCTCAACTAAAAGGGTTGATCTCATGCATGGAATTTTTGATTGAATCGATGTCTAAGGTGAGCACCATCATCAGTTGGCTCGGAGCGTACAGAAAATTTTAAAATACACGACCCTCAGATAGCTGGAAATGGCAGGCGTTTTGGCCAGGGTGGGGTAAACGTGGACATTTTTGATCTCAGACCAAGGGGATAGTCTTAGAGGAGGAAGCCATCGACTATCTAAGAGTAGTGAAACCATGTTGGCGAGGAAGGACAGAAAATTTTTAAAAATAACACCCCTTATTTAGCCGGATAGGGCGTTTCCAACTGGTTTTAGAAGGAAGGTTAGACGTGGTTAAAAGGGCGTTTTGATTTTAGCTTGAATTAAAAACATTAAGCAATTTAACGTCAATATAATTTTGAGGAAAGCTTAATCCATCTTTTCGTTTTAAGTTACCATTTTCAGAAATATATATAGGCGATGAATCTTGACTTTTTCAAGGAATGCCATTACAAAAATTATCCTGGAATCTAAGAGTAGCTCCAGAGTGCCGAGCGAACAGAAAATCTTTAAAATCGCGACCTATCAGAAAGCCGGGAATGGAATTTCCCACGCTTGTTAGTGACTCTTCACACTTCAATCGGATATGAATAATTGCAATTCGAGCAACAAACTACTGTTTGGGGCAGATCTGTCGCAGAATGATGCAAACACTATGAAGTGAGACTGTGAGATAACTGATTTTAATGCTACAATGTGTAACTTTTCATTTTGTTTTGCATTTTTCTTGACAATTTAACCGGGACAAGGATGCTTTTTTTAATTTCTTGGGCACATTTTCCTCTCCGATGAAAAAAATCCTTCATAGCTGCCAGGAAATTTTCATACTTCTGCCCAAAATTCAGACCTCGCGGGAATTTTGGGGGCAGTATGCCTCCTTCACATGACCATATAGTCTAAGCGGGGGATAGTCACCCTCCCCTTTGAAAACGGTTAAAACATAACATGTGTCTTCATGTGTTATGTGTTAAAATTTGTATTTAATATTGAAAACATTAGAAGGAACTTAAAAAGCATCCTTCATAGCTGCCCGGAAATTTTCATACTTCTCCCCAAAATTCAGACCTCGCGGAAATTTTTGGGGCAGTCTGCCTCCTTCACATGACCATATAGTCTAAGCGGGGGATAGTCACCCTCCCCTTTGAAAACGGTTTAAACATTAAATCTGTCTTTATGTGTTATAAGAAGGAACTAAAAAAGCATCTGTGAGGGATGACATTGCCCAGTTGTCCACAAGCTTAAAGAGCGTGCTATGCATACAGCAAATAGTAAAACGCCTTGGATAAAACGCCAAGACTACATTACAAGACTACATTAGCAATAAACCATCTCGAAATTTAAAAGTGCTGAACAAAAAATGGTCTTACCGAAGCACTACCGTGTGATGGAGCGAAAATAATCAATATGAAGACAGAACTGTTTCCACTGAGGTCTCCTCAGTGTAGCTCAGAGTAGATTTCAAGTGAAATATTGCATTCAAGATGCTCCAACATAGCATTAAAAGAAAATAGTCGGAAAAGGTGATATAGAAAACGTACTTAAGAAAAATCAAACACAAAAATCTCCGAAAATCCAATGGGATGTTGAAACCCCCAAACCGCACCCTTGGATCCGTCCCTGGTTTTAAGGCAGCCAATGTATTTTCCTTGATTATTCATGACGCCGATGTGTTTCCATGTGTTTTTAAAAAGATTTCAATGAATGCAGTTTGCTGAATGAAATTGTCTGCGGCAATGGAGAATGCCGGAACTTTCCCGGAGGATACACATGCGACTGTGACCCTGGATATGTGTTTGAGGGACACTCGGGCTTTTGCTTCGGTAACTATAGCATCACAATGCTTTTGACACATTAAGAAATGTACCATTCAAATTCTGTCGTATCTTATGTACATTTATAAACATATTAGAGGCATATTCCAGTTTCTTTTCCTTTGGGTTTTACACTCTAAAAAATATTGGGCAAATATTTGCCCAACTTTTTACCATCACTGGGTACATATGTGTCCTCCCAAAAAGTAGGCAAACTATTGGGCAAATAGTATTGGGCAGTGCAACTATCCAGTAGTTGGGCATTACTGAATGACCAACTTTTAACCAACACTGGGTACATAAGTGTCCTCCCAAATATTGGGCAAACTGTTGGGCAAATAGTGTTGGGCAATGCAACAACCCAGTACATTGGGTGCTTGTTTGGATTTCAATGTAACCTGATATAAAATTATATGATTTGGATAAGACAGAGACCGTTTGTCCTCCAAGAGTGGTTGGGGCACAAGTGACGTCTTTTTTCTAAAAGTCCTCTCGACTCTCTGGCGAAGAGCCAAGGGGCGAAAACCAAACATTTACTCCTGGAGGAGGAGGGCACCAGTGACGATGCACTTGGTAAGTAGACAGAAAAGTTGCTAAGTTGCGAAACATGAGACCTTGACTTTTTGACATAAACGGGTTGAGATTCGCATTAACCAACATTTTGGAAAGCTATAGCTACGAGTATGCCCTAAAACTATCCTCAAAAAAACGTAATATTTATTAAAACTACTGATTGCATACTGTTGGTTTGATATAAAGTGTGACAATTGCAGGCGACGCTGAACAAAAGTTTACATTTTTACTGTTGTAAAGTTTTTATAGTTGAAGGCTCTTAAGGCTATTGAGATGAATCTCAGTGCATAAGATTGAATTCTTTGCACAGAACTTTGGAAATTGAAAAAAATGTTAAAAACTAATCCAGTATTCGTTCCATCAACATATACCTCACAGAATCCCTGCAGACAAATAATGAGGTAATTTTTTCTACAGAAATAGTCCAATACAAAATGTGAACCGTTGCAAATGTGATCAAATGCTTGCAGATTTTTTTACTACAATCCTACTTTAAATGGCAGACTCTGAGCAGAGTCGTCTTAAAATAGCGATAAACTTTATTTCGTTTTTACTTCAAAAAAGAGGAACGCAAAAATAATCCCTTTGATTTGCATCTTAAATGGGTGTGCCAATTCCTAACTAAACCCATTAGACTGTGCTCTCAAACACCAAACTTGAATCGGATCGATGTCTAAATTATGTTTGAGACACTATTGACGCCCAAAGGAATCAACGAGACTAGAATGCGCGAAGAGCTCGAAAATAGTTTCGTCATTTATTAATTTTTCCGTTGAGTTACCCACTAATTTGCCTTCATTAAGTGCCCTCCACCTGACAGCCTTGTCAAAGTTCACTCCACACTAAAGCTACCCTTCACAATCATGTTTGTTAAGCCTTGCTGTAATTATCAAGATTTTACGGTGATGATGTCGTATATGTGTGTGAGTGTGTGTTTGTGACACTTTACTTGTGAACACTATATCTCAAGACGGGAATGGCCGACACTTTTCATATTTAATGTATAGCTTTATCATGTTAAGAGAAAGACACATACTGTGTCTGGTGGAGGTCCAAGGTTATTTGAGGTCACCAAGTCAAAACCAGAAAACCTTGCAAACCGACATCTCGAGGGAGGATTGATTGACATCTTCCATATTTGGTATTTATCATGCTGAGAGGAAGAAGCCTATTGTTTTTGGAGGAGGGACAGAGGTGATTTGAGATTACGGGAGGTTAAACTGTGAAATCCATGAAAATAGCCTGTTGACACAAATTTTTTTATGATACCAATGAATAGACGGTTCCCATATGTTTCATATTTCAGATTATAGATTTGCATTGTTGAGAGGCAGAAATCCGTTTTTGTGAAGGTTATGTCGTTTGAGGTCATAGGAGTTTTATAAGCGAGATCCTTAAACATGATCCAAAAAACAATATTTCATACAACATAGAGATTACGGAACTTCTTATCTAATATGTAGATCTTTCAGGTTGAGAGGAAAAATTGTTTTTAGAAGTTATCTGAAGTCACCAGGAATAAAATAACGAAACCTTTTTGAACACAATGAGGGGAAGAATTGTTTTTGTGGAGATCAGAATATCATGCCAGGTCACCTAAGGTCATTCTTCATATGAGATCGCCAGGGACTGAAAGTGTACCTCAAGTAAAAAAAATTTAGAAATATATATATTAAAGACCATTAAAAATGAATTCTAACAGTCCAGTTTCAATTTTCATAGCACTGCATTCCTGGCTGAGATATAAAATGTTGAGTAATGCTCAAATAAAAGTTTTTGTTTTTCTGAGATACTTTACCTTGTACCACGGTGTCATAATACCCTTACTCTTATGAGGGGTTGTCCACTTTGTACAACATGCAATGCAAGCTAACAGGAAGTGTTCAAGGTCAGATAAACGTTTTCAATTTTAAAGGGAAACAGAAGTGGGTCGCAAATCATTGCGCAATGGACCAATTAGTTTTAAGTAAATTACTGTACCTCCAACATCCTATGAGGATGGAAGTTGGGCTGTTAGAATTCATTTTTCAGGCTGTTTGATACATATTTTTGAATTTGTTGACTTGAGGTACACTTTAAAGCGTTGTTAGCAAGATACTTTCAAGTAGGGAAGTTGAAAGAACTTCATATTTGGTGTGTGGATGCAGTAAGTTTGCTAATGAGTACCAGTTTTTTTTTTTGGGGGGGGGGGGGGAGTAACAAGTCAACTGGGATCACACAACGCCATGTCAGGTCGATCAAACAGAGATCACTTTTCGCTTCCCGTTCTATTTTCGGAACTACTTAATTATGGGCTTAACGTTGGGATCAACACTTTTCTGATGAAACGCCAAAAGGTCATAAGAGGGAAGGATAACCGTATGATGTTTTCATCATGAAGTAACGCCTCTACTTCATCACCAAAATTTTCGGCAACAAATAATTTTCTCCAAAGTCTTAGATTAATTTAAAGAAAATGGATGCAAAAACGACAAATTTACTTTGAGATCTATCTTGAGATTCCTCCTAGTTCAAGCCGAAAAAATATTAAAGCCGAAATTGTGGCTGATCGTGGCGAGGTTTTGGGGGTAATTGAAACCATGTGAGTTTCGCGGGTGAACACTGAAGGCTAGTTCAGTGAGTTCTCAGTGTTAGAGCGACTTCTCATAATTAAAATACACAATTTCCCAAGGTTTTCGAAGATTATCATCTGGAGTCACCAGTGATTGAAAAGTACAATGTGATGAATCTTTCTTTAGGCAAAGAATCACTTAGCTAAGCCTTTTGCAGTTTCGGTTTCTGGTTTTTTTTTTTTTTTTTTCTGGCATACCTTTTTTACATTTCTGGTATACTTTGGAGTTTTCTGAGTAATTAAAATCATGTCAATTTTTAAACTCAAGTGCTGCCCAATTTTTATTAGATCAAAACATTTCATGTATTGAGACATTGCCACTGACACTAACCAGTCACTAGTTGTAGCTAACTATCCATTTCAGCATCGCCATTTGAGGGAGGTTCTATATTTTACTGTAAACTCTTGAAGCTCTGTGCTATAGTAAAATCAGGGAGTTGCAACACCCTGGTATAGTTTTGGAAAAGTCGAAATTTGAACTTCATTTCCTAATTAAGTTGATAACGTCGTTGCTTCCGCTGAAAAGTGGTCGCAGAGTTGTGCAAAGAAAAGCAGGATCATTGTTTACACTCTTTTGCGGGCCATTGCATTCTATTCCCTTTTCCATAATGCATTGCGTGTACTGAGTCTGATTGTCATGTCTTTGCTTCAAATCTCTGCTAAATGAAGCATGAGGTTAATGTTTCACGATCTTGTCTGGTCTGACCAATATGGTTATTACATCCATTGTGTTGAGCTGAGTTTCTGAACATGATATTAAGTCTCTAACTTAAGAATTTGAGTTCTTTACCAACAATTTTGAATAAGACTATTAGAGATAAAATAAGGAGGGGGGGGGGTAGTGTTGAACAAAGAGGGTGAAGGCAGTAGGAAAACTAGTTTTGTTGACCCCATCAGCTTTTAATAAAAACACTGATATCCTTCCAGCTGAATAGTTGCTTCTGCTGTATAGGTTCAATGTATATTTTACATGCAATGATTATATGTATAACTTAGACTACCAGTAGTTGTCTAGAATTTGTTGTTTTACGTATAAATAATTCAATTTTTATCATAAAATGTGCAGTATCATGATACTGTTCGTTTCTGCCATTAATTTTTTGAATGACGATTCAACAACATCGAGGCTCTCTCTTTTCTGTCTTATCTTTAAAAAATTAAATGCACTGCTTAATATTACCGTTTTATTTAGGTATTGGGATTCAGCAGCATCCCTCCTATAGTTCCTAATTCCTGCGGGCTTGAATTTTAGAGTTTTGCAAAAATGTGGGCCACGCCTCTTACGCCTATAGGTGTAGAAACCTCTCTGAGTTAGCAAAGTCTGTCTCAGTCAAGTGCCTTCTTTTTCATCTCTAGATTTTGATGAGTGTCAGCAACCTGATGTGTATTGCGTCAATGGCCTCTGTTACAATACACTTGGCAGCTACATTTGCGAATGCCCTGTCTTCCATACATTCAATCAAACGGACTCCACATGCTATGGTACGTATGTTCTACTCATTTTACTGTTGATATTGGTACAATTTTATGTGGTCTAATGCACTTTCCAATTGTATGACGCACCCTCTAATCGCCGGAAAACGTCAGTAAATTCGCCGTTAAAGACGTCAAACATTGACGCCCCTTCCGTTACCTAGATGACCTAACATGTCATAGACCATAGCTGACCTTTCCTGTAGAATGTGACAAGCTTATGATGCACCCAGTGGCTTACTTGCAACGAAACTTCAGAAGTAGCGTAACCAGCGGGGGCAGGGGCAGTGACGGAGCTAGGGGTTTCGGTCAGAGGGGGCGAAAATGGTCTGAAGGGGCGCTTCGAAGGAATTAATACCCTGAGCCTGCGCACGATCGAAGCCACGGCTTTTCATATTTTCCATTTATTTGATTTTCACCTGGTAGAAGACTACTTTAACATTTCTCCTCAGCAAGTTTTTCTATTAAAACATGTTAAAATTTCTATCCATGGGCCTCCGCTGAAGAAAATTCGGGGGGAGTGGGAGTAAATTCTTGTGGGGGGAAAGCTCCGCGCCACCATGAATTGGCGCGGAGCGCAAGAAAATTTTGGCCTAAAATGCCGCTCAGATCGCTGGAAATGACAATGCTAAAGCCTATTTACCGTATATAAATAGGGAAAACACTGAGTGAACTGTTAAGAAATATTGATGTTATTTTTCTTCGTCTTTTTCCCTATGTTTTCTTCGTTTTTTTCAGTTTTTTTTATTCATTTTCCAGGGGAGGGAAAGTCCCCCCCTTACCCCTACCTGCGGACGCGCATGTTTCTATCCTTCTCTTCCACATTCTAGTATGAAGGCAGTCATTATATTTTGTGTGTTATTGTCAGATCTCGATTTAAGATTTTAATGTAATAATCGGCTACTTTTTGAAGGTAAAGATTAAACCTGCTAGAGCTAAATAGCAAGCAATCTTACAGAGGGAAAAAGTATGGAAAGTAATCACCGTTAGTTGTACATTTTTGGCACATGGAAATCAAGATAAGTACAGGAGGAAACATTAAATGAGGTAATTTACATCATGCGACCACTCTTAAATAGCCATTAATTAAGTACATTAAAAGAAATAGCCAAGACAAGAGGTCTGCTTGGCTTTCTATATACCGAATTCATAATAAATAAAAGTAGCCTAAACTTAAGCTTTTTTGGTGCAATGTTCTGGCATTTTAGACCACGGAAGTATAGAAATAAGCATTTTCGTAGAATTATCGTGCAGTGTCTGAAATAGCCATTTATTATGATAATGATCACTTGAAGGAAAGCAAAATGAAAACTACTCATTACAACTCCTAAATCATTACCACTATGATAACAGTTCTATTTTATTATAACCTGAATGTTCTCTTCAAATGATTTTGAAAAACGTCTTTTTATTGTCTATGTTGACAATTATCCCCGACAACAAGAGGGCTATTTTCGCTACAATTATTGCTGCGCCCTTTGCAACATCCTTTACTGGTCGGGAGGGTTAATTTAGTGTCGTTCTGTGTATTTTGTAAGCTTATAATCACGCATGGTGTGGAAGCTATGAACTTAGCATAGCGACAACATTCATTACGTTTGGGGCAAAACCTATCCCTATATTACAGAAGATTACCCTTTTCATCAGAATAAAGTGCAGAAAATTTTGGGCCTTACCAACCCTCCAGATGGCCGGAAACGACACTTGGCGAGTGTTCTAAGCTGCATGTACAAAGCCCTGAAACAGGAATTTCATGTCTGTAATATTTCGATTTTTAGAATTTTCAATGTAAAAAATTGTTGAAGGTAAAATCATGGATGACTGAATTTTGTACACTATCTAAGCGGAGGGCCACCATCAGTCGGCGCGGAGCGTACAAGAAATTTTGGGCCTTACTAACCCTCCAGATGGCCGGAAAAGACACTTGGCGAGTGTTCTAATCTGCATGTACAAAGCCCTGAAACAGGAATTTCATGTATGTAATTTTTAGATTTTTAGAATTTTCAATGTAAAATATTGTTGAAGGGAATCTGCCTCTCGGTCACGGCCTCGCACGTTTACGCACGATAAAACTTACAACTGTCAAACAGCCTATATAGGCCTATGTCCATTACCTAATTATGAACCATGCATACAACCCCTCCCCCATATTCACCTTGTATATCCAAGTTACATCCGCGCGTCGCCATTTGAGATCAGCACAGGACCAAACCAAGACCAACGCATTCATCAATGGTGGGATGCCATATGCACACTACATACCTGACAACTAGGCTAGTACAATTTCCAATAGATATCACGAATGATGGTCCCCAAATTACGATTTCACTATTCAGCATACTGCACCCATCTTGCTATTCCTGGTCAAATGTCCGCACGTTTTACGAATAAAAACTGACGATGTGAGTGAAGGTATTTTGATGATTTATTTTTAAATTTTTTATTTTAATTATTTTTTCACAAGTTTGATTTTCCAGGGGGGGGGGTGATTGCCCCCTTGCCCCCCCCCCTTCGGACGCCCGTGTGTTCTAGCCACTACAGTGTCGTATCCGTAAAATTTCCTTCAATATAGGCTTTCTTTTTGTCTAAAAAGGCAAAAAAGTTTCTCGAGTCTTTTAATGTCGCCGAGGAGCTTTAACCCGCACTCCTTAGATAACACGATCTTCAGTCGACATGCTATCGCAGATACATGCTGATTGGAAACGCAGATTCTATGATAATCCCCCAAATATGCAAATTTCATTACATGAAACCCTGAATCAAATTTATTTTCTGCAAGACAAGTTTCATAATGTATAAAAGGATTCAAATTTGCAAGGTAGTACTTCCATGCTTACATATACAGTAGTGTTCACACTTAAGAAAAAAAATTAGATTCATTTATACAAAAAAAAGTTGTTCTTGCGCGCAGAAAAAACAAGAATATTAAGCATAAAAATGGTACCTTTGGTCCATGGGGTAGGGTGAGTTACATGGCTCAACCCCCCCCCCCAACACTTCTCTTAAGGCCCTAAGACACCCACAAACTAACAATCAGCTAGTACAAATTCGGGAAACCTCTATGCTATTGCCCCCCCCCCCCCCTACAGACAGTCAGGTCTGGTTACGCCACTGGCTTTAACTTAAACATGAAAATAGTAAATTAAACTCCAAAAGGGTTTCCAGAACGATTGCTCCTAAGAAGGAGTAAATTTCACTCGAAGCGTAGTGAAAACTTACCTAAAACTATCGTACCATTATTCCTCGACAACAATAGGTTCTTTCTCGTGTATTATAGTGTAAGTATTTCACCGATGCACCCTTCTCAGCACTGAACTTGAAATACTTAGTCCTCCCAATTATACCTGTTTACACGACTCTTTACCTTGTCGGGTATCTTAATGCCTCAACTGGCAATCATCGTATTCTTTAATTCTTGACCACAATAGATATTTATCAGTCCGTATATTATCAAAAACATGTGACTTATGCACAATTCTCTGGGCTTGAAATACTGAGCCCGTAAGAGGGGCATTCCGCAGGAATTGTCTGTCACGGACGGGACATTTTGCAGCAATAAAAATAGAATTACTGCAACAACAGTAGACTGTAATCTCTTAACTTTTTTTTTTAAATATTAAATTAGCCTGCCTGAGTTACCTAGAAAATATAGCTTGTTTCATATGTCACTATTAATTACTTAATTATAAGCTCGTTAAGGTGTGTCACGGACCGGACAGAAAATGGACACCAGTTTTTTATGAGTTTATGTAAATTAGAAATGCTCTGAAACTGCAAGTGATATTAAAATTTTGAAATGTACATTGCAAACTAGAGTTCCTTTCTAGTCTCATGCAAATAATTTATTTTCCAAAAATTTTATGCAAGACTTCAAATTTTGTTCCCCCTTTAAAAAATTGGCGTCACGGACGGGACATTGCCAAATGTCACGGACGGGACAATGTTTGAATTCAACAGTAATGGGTATTTTTCATATTTATTAACATTCCTTTTTACCAGTTATTAGTCTATTGAAATATGTGTATAGACATGTGCAAGATACTGCACCAAATCAACAGGCAGTGGGTGTTGACGCAGGTGGGGAGGGGGTGGGAAGGGGTAAAAGATGCGCCCCGGCAGGGAGTTGCAATGTTTATAAATCCAGTGTGAATTGTACAACAAATTGAAGAGGTAGCCTACTGCAAAAAGATGCTCATATCAAAGGCATTCATCCTTGTCAAGAGTACAGGTCCATGCACCCCAATCCCCATCTGGGCAATATGAACAACATACCAAATGTGTAGTCTCTTACGTAAATCTCTCTGGATAACTCCAGATTCCAAGGTCTGACAGGTCTACAGTAGATTGTCCATGACAAAGTTCATGCAGTTTACTTAGACTGACCACACAACTGTTCTCAAAACTACACAATGTTTGACCTAAAGGTCAATGGTTGATTCACAGGAGCCTCTTATGATGAAACACCATACCTGTGACACAGAAAGGTAAGTCACAAATCTACTAGCTCGGACAATTTTAACTAGAGTTTCTGGCAAACAGTATTTACCACCATTTTCTGACAAAATTTAATTTGTCTGTATTGAGTTATTAGGTACAGTATATCAAGGCAGTCCTTCTTTTCATTTTTTTTCTTTCCACATACTGTACCGTATCCCTGTCAAAATGAAGTTTCAGTTTAGTATTTACAGGTGGGTGTTGATATCCATGTACAGCAGTTGCTGCCAGGAATGATTCACCACTGCCATAAACTTTTTGTCAGAGCTACATTTGTGACTTACCTTTAGATAACTATGTTATTTATATAGTGTATGGTGTACTTTATATGCAACATCCTAAGGGGCACCTGTGGGTTGATGTTGGTCCAAGTTGGTGTGCTGAAATGACCTTTTGCCTCTGAACCCTCCTCTATTCTACCTTTTCCTCTCCCTCTCAGATTTTCTCTGCTTCTGATAACTTACAGTTATGATTCAGTTGTTCTACTTTTGGAAGCTTTCCTTTGCTCTGTCTTCCCTTTCCTACCCTTTGTAATCAAAACAAAAGGGTACTTCTTCTCATTATTATCTCATCGCTCCATGAGGAAGATGAGATATTGTAATCACTTTGCCCGTTGAGCTATAAATGGGAATGCCAGCTGAAATTGGCCCTGTTGCCATGGTAATGGTTGATGCCCCCAAGTTACCAGTCCAAGGGTCTAACTTAAGGTGGGGTCCCCCGAGGTAACCAAAACTCCAGTTCTGTGTGAGGGGTCAAAACGTGTCCGTGTGTGTGTGTGTGTGTGTGTGAATTTTTGTTTTTGCTAATATCTCCTTAACCGCTCAGCGGGTTTTCTTCAAATGTTGTAAGAAGGTACCCTAGGTGGAACCACTGTACATATTGCATAACCGGAAGTAAAGATCAAAGGCCAAAGGTCAAATTTGATAAAAATCATATATTTTACTATATTTCTGTAATGAAACATCGCACTGACATGAAACTTTGCACGTGTCATGAGGATATCTAGAACTACCAAAATATATGGTTACCATGGCAACAGGTATCAAAGGTCACGTGATGGAAGGGGAAGTGTCTTTTTTTAAGCGAAAAAAGAGGAAATTTGTGACTCTAACACCTCCTAGCGGGCTGGACCGATTTTTTTCAAACTTAGTGGGAAATTACACCAGGGTTAGAACTTGTTTTTCCCAGATTTCCAGAAGTAAGGGTCAAATATCAAAGGTCAGAGATCATATTTCGATAGTAATCATTTTGGGGGGATTTTTTGGCTGTATTTCTGGTCTTTTACCGTATTTCTGTAAAGGAACATGGCATTGACATGAAACTTTGCACGTGTCATTAGGATATCTAGAACTACCAAAATGCATGGTGGCCAAGGCAACAGACATTTAAAGTCACATGATGGAAGTAAAGTGTATATTTTCAAGTGGAAAAAGCAGAAACTTTTAACTCAAAGTCCCCCTAGTGGGCTAGACCGATCCTTTTCAAACTTGGTGGGAAGATACCCCAGGGTCGTAACTTGTGTCTCGTAGATTCCCGGAAGTGAAGGATAGAGGTCAGAGGTCAAAGGTCAAATTTAGGTTAGATTATACTTTTGTCTGTATTTCGGTAAAGAAACATCTTAGTGACATGAAACTTCGCACTTGTCATGAGGATAACTAGAACTACCCAAATACATGGTTGCCATGGCAACAGACTCTAAAAGTGACGGTCTAAGGTCAAAGGTCAAATTGAGTCAAAATCGTTCTTTGTACATAATTCCAGGGGGAAACATTGCACCGACATGAAAAATGAAAAGCATAACAGGAGTGACATGTTCTGCAAAAATATTTGGTTGCCATGGCAACTCGGGTTTGAAGTCGCCTAACAGGAGGTCAAATTTACGGTTTTACTTCAAAAACTGCTGGTTGTTGGCTTTTGTTTGAAGGTGGTTAAGATGTGCCCCAAACTGAGAAAATGTGTCTTGTAGAGCCCGGTCCAAGGTGTAGCAAACCTTTTCCGTAATTGTCTTGCGTATAGAAATCTTGTTCTTTAATTGTATGGGGTTTGAAAGTATTGTGAGTCAATATTTGTTATCGTTTCATAAGACGGAAAATAAAGCCTCGTGGATTCACAAACATCGGTGCACGCGGAAGTGACAATTTGACTTGCGTATCGTTCTTTTCGGCAATGTGCTAATACTAAAAACGCACTACATAAAATGCTGTTAATAGCTGAAATTCATAAATTCATCGTGGTCAATGATATCAGTTCAATAACCACTGCAATTGCTTCACGAAGTCGATGGTTTTCCACTCTCCAACGTAGGCCTACATTGTCAGTTAGTTTGACTTACACATTTCCGCTAAATATTGTCACCATTAACAGCTTGGTTTGCGCATCTGCTACTCAAACGAAGTTCGAATGTCACCACGCTACTTTCATTCCGCGTCGAAGAAATCTAAAGCGCAATATTTTCAGGGCGCGGACGTCAGCTCGAAGACGTGAACTGTGGGCTAAAATGCCGCGTCGCCCTGGCCACGTCTTGTAATCTAAAGCTCCCTAATGACGCGTGTGGTCGCACGCAGTAGACTTCGTAATGCGCGTGTGGTAGGCTAAGTGCGCGTATCTGATTGGTTGATCAGCTGTCCGAATTTGTTGGTGTAACATGCAGTGATATGCGTTTTGCTCGTCTCGGCCCTTCCTCTAGGGAGCTTACACGCGTGTAAAAGCCAAATTACGCAACCACCTTCTGGAGGACAAATAACACACATGGAAGCTAAGTAAAGAAATGTGGTGCGTGGCGGGATGTCTTTTAGAACGACTAGTGCGTCCGCTGAATTTGACCTTTTGACCTTTGGTGCAAGCTCCTCACAGAGGTCATGTATCGACGTCACTGCGTTGCGCGTTTGTCTATTTTTTCATCCAGGAGTACATTGTGCAACAATTGTTGCTAAGGTTCTATCGTGCGCGCGTATCGGTAACACACCTACTGCGTATGATCAGTAACATCCTGTAAGCCAAATTAAAACACGCTGACGTCATTTTTTTCAATTCTGGAACGCGTTTCTAGCACATCAAATTAGGCATGATGTTTTTGTAGCTAAAATCCCCAAAGGAGCTTGATAGAATTAAGTCCCGCGTTTACTAGCGATGAAATCAGCAACTCCGCGGATTGCCCTCTTGTTTTAATTTGCTGTTAGTTTTGCCACATACTTTTCTCCTCTAACTAGTCCTACTATACACTTGACCATTTGTTGAAACTGTACTTTGAACTGCAGAGGCAATGTTCACAAGCACATACTGTATTAACTCTATATGCAGTTGGTACACTAAAGTTAACTTACAGTATCACTTGAATGGTCATGGACTACTACTATTTTAATTTAATATAAAATAGTGCATACCTGTCCAGTCCGTGACAAAATTTCCCGTATGTGACACTTTTTTGTTGGCTTATTAGGGGGGGGGCTAATTAGCTGATATTAGAAACCAGGTAATTTTGACAGATGTATCAATGTGATAAGTAAGAGAATTTTTGAAATGGACATGATTGATTTATAAAGTGTTGATTGAGGCTAAAAAAATGTTCAAAATTGTCACGAACGGTACATAATGATTTTGTCTGATTAATTAATATAGTTAAGAAAAATTCCACAATTGCAGTAAATTACTCAAATGTGTCTAACAGCATCCTTAACAAGTCCCAACTTCTTTTATGTCATTCCATTGAAGCACTACCACATGGTTGTCAAACATGTGATGTCCCGTCCGTGACACTGTTGTAATGTGATGTTTATTCATATTAATATGCATATTCATACTTATGCAGATTCTATACATATCACGTGCATGCATGAACCAATCATTTTAAATATATAAGGTTAATATAAAAAGGATTGCACGTGGGTAACATCACTTCTCAATCCTAGTCGATATTTAGTTGTCAACGAGGAGACAACCCTTATTTTATTTTGTACGTTTATGTTTTGTAAATATATACTGGATCCAGAACTTAGAAGATTGCGTTTATTTCATTTGTGTTAACAATCTCATTACATGGTGGCAGCGATTGTGAGTTTATCTATCTTTATTACGACGGGATTGAGGTTTCCTATCACTCTGCGACCTGCCCTTCTCCATACTTGAGCCTGAGGTCTCGACATGTGAGTAAAGAGAACAGTTGAGTTCCACGCCCTTTTAAAACAACGTCGTACGTACTGTCTGGAACTTTTTCTAACTTTCAAGTGAATTACTTCAAAACTGATGCCTGTATTATCGAGGACCAAGAAAAACACCAGCAGAGTGAGTAGGACGAACAATTTAACTATAATCATGAATTTTCCACGTCTTCGAACAAACATTGCCTGTGTAAAGCCACTAGACAAAAGGAGAAACGTAAAACCTAAGGTCCGTACCATCGTGTTTATCTATAAGCCATCAACACGTATGGAATTCGTCTAATAGAACACCTGTTTGGAATGTGTCTGAAAGAGGAACACCTGTATAGTCTTTTGAAAAGAACTGAACATTGGTGAAAACAAGCGAGTAGTACCGCAGCCAAACTCAAGTGTGAGATGTCGTTTACCGTGGTTTACCTGTATACAGTGCCGATTAGTGAAATTCAGTTGAAAGCCAGCTTCCCAGATAGCCGTGACCGGCCGTGAAGATGTCCAGAGAAGTCAACGATACCCCCACAAAACTTTGGAGTATTTAATAATGGTCAAAAAGTTTTGGAATATTATTATTATTAATAAAACTCTGTGACTGCAATAAGAGAGTGAACTCAGAACTTTCTTTATCAGGACTCATACTATGTGTGACGTATTACTCATGAATGTATCGAGTTGGTAAGATTTTTCCATTTTGTTGCAATTTTTAAGTCTGTCGTTAGTTCATGTTGTGCAAGATACAAGCATAATTAATGCTAAGACAGTTTGTTAAAGCATAGTATATGGGAACAGTGGACATTATGACTGAGTTAGTAGGTTTCGTACCCCCTACTTTAGATTGGAAATCAGATGATTTGCCAACAGCATTTAGAAGCTTCATGAGTTGTTGTAAGCTAATATTTTCAGGTCCTATGTCATCAAAGAGTGACAATGAAAAAGTAACCTATATACTATTGTGGTTGGGACGAGAAGGCATTAATGTCTATGAAACTTGGGAGTTGACAGATAAACAAAGGTCAAACCCAGATGAAATTCTTTCGTTCTTTGAAAAGCATTTTGAGCCAAAGAGTAATTTTAGATTGGCTCGGTATAAATTGCAACAAATGAGACAAGACAGTCACGAGAATGTTGATGATTTTATGACAAGATGTAAGCGCCAGGCTGAAAAGTGTAAGTTTACTCCAAGCGAATAAAAGGTTCGCCTAATCGAGCAACTGATTTTAGGGACTCCTCACAAAAAAATTCAGGAGAAGCTGTTGGGTAAAGATGAAACCCTAACGTTAGATGGAGCAATGGATATTGTACGAACATACGAAGCCACAAAGGCTCATATGTCAGCATTGCAAGCAACCGTGCCAGCTGCAGGCATGAAAACAGACGCATTGAAGGGGCAGAAGACCCAAAACAGCAATCGAAAATGTAATCGATGTGGTTTAAAATATCCACATAAGGGGGAATGTCCAGCAATTGGTTCCAAATGTTTTTCGTGTGGGAAGTTCAATCATTGGAAGTCCATGTGTAGGTCTAAGTCTCGAGACAATAGTAAATACACTGGGTCATCGAATTCAAGCAAACCCACATCTAAGAGAAGGTCTAGGTCTCGTAATAGATCGGAGCATTCTGCTCCAAAGGAGCAAATTTCAAAAAAAAAAAAAAAAACAGTGAAATTGTCAGTGTTGAACAAATTAAATTTGAAATAATCAAAATTAATAACATCCAAGGATCCAAAGTTCTTTGTAGTGAAATTTTTGCAACCCTTAATACAGTTCATAGGGGTAAGGATGCAACCTTAAAAGTTGAAGTGGACACGGGTGCAGAGGGAAACATTCTTCCCATGCGCATATTCAAACAAATGTACCCACATAAGGTTAGTAATGGCAAACCGCTTCCAAGTGCTCCACTACAGAATAGTGACACAATTATTACAGCTTATAATGGAAGCGTAATACATCATTATGGTATGCATTTCCTAGACTGTACATTTGAGGATAATAGGTCAAAAGTTAAATTTTATGTTACCGATGTGGACGGCCCAGCCGTGCTAGGTTTGAAATCTTGCCTTGACTTAAATCTGGTGACTTTTAATTGTAATCTTAATTTGAAATCGAGTGTAGAAAACATTGATGACCTTAAAAGAATGTATCCTGATAGTTTTCAGGGTATTGGGAAATTCGAAGGGGAGTACCATATAGTATGTGACAGGTCAGTACCACCTGTAGTACATGCCCCACGTAGATGTCCTGTGCAGATAGTGGACGATGTTAAAAAGGAGCTAGATGATATGGTGTCCCTAGGTGTAATTGAATCTGTTACAGAACCGACAGATTGGGTGTCTAGTCTGGTTTACCGTCGTAAACCAGATGGCAGGTTAAGAGTTTGTCTTGATCCAAAAGACTTGAATAAGGCTATCAAACGAGGTCAATGTCATATTCCAACATGTGAAGAAATTACACACAAACTGGCAAAAATAGTACAGTATTTTCAAAAATGGATGCCAAGCATGGTTATAAGTCAATAGTACTTGACAATGAATCTAGTCGCTTAACAACATTTAACAGTCCTTTCGGGCGTTTTTGCTTCAAACGTTTGCCTTTCGGCCTGTGTTTAAGTCAGGATGTTTTTCAAACCAAAATGAACCAAATTCTTGAACTCTGTCCAGGCACAATAGGTATTTCAGATGATATCTGTGTTTTTGGTAAAACAACAGAAGAACACGATCAAAATTTGAGAAATCTAATGAAGGTGGCCACAACGAAAGGCCTTGTCTTCAACGCTAACAAGTGTGAAATAAGAAATTCAAACATCAAATTTTTTGGGCAGATTTATGACAAAGAAGGTGTGCATTTAACCCTGAAAAAGTGACAGCCATTAAGAAAATTGAGGTACCTAAAACAGCGAAGCAGTTACAAAGGTTTATGGGAATTGTCACTTATATGGCTCCATACATTCCACAACTGTCCCAAAACACAGCGTCCTTACGTGAGTTATTGAAGAAAGATGCAGTCTTTGAATGGACAGATACCCATAGTAAAGATTTTCAGAAACTCAAAGACCTAATAAGTGAACAAGTAACACTAGCATATTTTGATCCCAATAAGGAATCAATCATTGAGGTTGATGCTTCCTTAAAAGGTATTGGTTGTGTGTTAACTCAAGACAACAAACCAATTCATTTTGCATCGAAAGCTTTTACCGAAACAGAGCAAAGATATGCAAATATAGAGCGAGAAATGTTCGCCGTTGTGTATGCTTGTGAAAGATTCCATAATTATATTTATGGTAAAAGTTTCATTGTCGAATCTGATCATAAACCACTAGAAATGATCAAACTTAAGAATCTTAGTGCTGCTCCACCTAGATTGCAAAGGTTGTTATTAAGGCTTCAAAGCTATGACATGACTATTCGATACAAACATGGGAAAGATATGGTAATGGCTGATGCTCTTTCTAGACTGAATCCACTGGAAGGTGAACCAATTGAAAAGGAAGAGATAGTGGTAAATTTTGTACAATTCTCAGAGCAAAAGCTTGAAGACATCAAGAAAGAAACGATGTCAGACACAGAACTTAGTATTCTAAAGCATATAATTATTGAAGGCTGGCCCGAGGAAAGGCGGTCTGTCCCGAAGCCCTTACAAAAATATTGGCCCTTTCGGGATGAGTTGTAAATTGAAAGTGGAATCATCATGAAAGGTGATAGACTAGTAATTCCGCAGAGCATGCGGTCAGGTATACTTGACAGAATACATGTTGGCCATCAAGGCATTGTTAAGAGCCAGCTCAGGACCAAAACTTGTGTGTTTTGGAATAATATTAATAAGGACATTGAGAGTTTGGTTAAAGAGTGCGTTATATGTCAAGAGCATGGTAATTCTCTCCCACATGAGCCCTTGGAGCAGATTGAAATTCCAACGAGACCCTGACTTATTCTATCTAAATGGTAAAGATTACCTTTTAGTTGCAGATTACTATTCAAAGTTCTTCTTAGTCAAAGAAGTGCCAAGTAATCAGTCAAGTAGTAACACTATTATTAACATGTTGAAACAAATGTTTTCAGAGCATGGAGTGCCAGAAAGGATGATTACAGACAATGGTAGTCAGTATGCAAGCAGTGCCTTCAAGGGCTTTAGTGAGGACTGGTCATTTTCTCATGTAACATCGAGTCCAAGGTACCCAAAGTCAAATGGATTCATAGAACGGCAGGTCCAAATTGTCAAAAACTGCATTCGTAAAGCTAAGCAGTCAAAGACAGATGTAAATATGGCTTTACTTGCACTTAGAGCTACTCCTGTTGATGCAAAGCTACCATCACCTGCAGAATTATTAACTGGTCGTAAATTTAGAGCAAATCTTCCCGTCAAAGTTGAGAATAGGTCCCATAACAGGGATGAGGTGGGACAACGTCTGCAGGAAAGGCAGCATAAGCAAAAAGTGTATCACGATCGCAATACTAAAAATTTAGGTCCCTTATCCCCAGGGCAGAATGTCTACGTCCAAAACCAAGACACCGGAAAATGGTCCCCTGGTAAGATAGCTAACCAGAGATCTGAGCCAAGATCTTATGATATTGAGACTCCTAGGGCAGGGGTACTTAGAAGAAATCGTAGGCATATAAAGAAAGGGGAGAGAAATGTGTCCTTTGCAGAAAATGAATCTCAGAACAGTTCCGATACAGAGAGGGTAGACTCAGACACAGAACAACCGGTGTCCGAAAGTGATGGGTACAATCGTACCAGGTCAGGTCGTAGAGTGATCCCAAGAGGGATATTAGATTTGTAATTATGTTATATTTTTGTTGTTACAAGTATTCTGCTTTATGTATCTTCCTTTAGAGAACAAGGGGGATGTAATGTGATGTTTATTCATATTAATATGCATATTCATACTTATGCAGATTCTATACATATCACGTGCATGCATGAACCAATCATATTAAATATATAAGGTTAATATAAAAAGGATTGCACGTGGGTAACATCACTTCTCAATCCTAGTCGATATGTAGTTGTCAACGAGGAGACAACCCTTATTTTATTTTCTACGTTTATGTTTTGTAAATATATACTGGATCCAGAACTTAGAAGATTGCGTTTATTTCATTTGTGTTAACAATCTCATTACAACTGTTCCCAGCTTCGTCAGCTTCAAGCACTAATTAGGCACCCTAAATTACATACAATATGTATAAAAAAGTTACATGTAAGAAATTTGATATGTATAGTTAGCAACTCCCCCAAAAATGTTTTGATACGAAGCATTTAAAATTTTGAATTCCATGTCCAATTAACTGCGGAATGCCGCAAGAAGCGCGTGTATATTCTGCCTGCATTTTTTTCATTCTGCCTGAATTATGGGGGGAGCGATATGTTCAATTTGCCCCCTGCAGAAAGTAGGCCTGATTTAACTTGGCAGTTATGGAGTTAAGTGTTGGAGTTAAGCGTTCCCAGGGGGAAACCATTGGAAATGTATCTTTTACGGTTCTCAAGATATATCTCTTCAAAGTTTGAATATTTCTGAATCAACTTGTTGCTTATGCTTAAATAATGATGTGGGATGTTCACAGTGTAAACATTTTTTTTGATAAGCCTAAATTAATTATTTTTAATTACTCATCAAAGAGCGTATGGTCTGGTAATTTATACTGATGATTTTCAATGGGCACAATTTATGTTTCCAAAATAAAACACTCAGGACGTACTAATGTTGCAATTGTCCTTGAAATGAAGAATGAAGAAACGAAGATAACATTAGCCATGTACGGCAAAACCCTCACATGACATCACAAGATTTGCATATTGAGCTCAATGTTCATGCATGATTAAGCGCAAATCAGGAACTACACTGTAATTAAATTGGTCATAACGCTTTCCACATCTTATACCCGATTTTGTCATTTTCATGGGACATGACCTTGGGTTAGCTGCTGCTATAAACCAGTAGAATAGACGAATTCGAAGAAAATATCTGCGCTAGCGATAGTGACCTTCCTGTTCAGTTCAACTAATAAGGAACATCTAAGCGCTGCGCAGGTCGCACATATCATACTGTTGTATGTGCGTTTAAATCTAGTCACCAAATTATATACACTGTTAAAAAATTTCTCTGTAAATTTACATTATTTTTATGTCAAATTTTTTTCCAACCAAATAATGTTTTTTTTACAGCCAGACTGTAATCTTGAAAAAACAAAAGGGTTTGTTTTTTCTTTACAGTTTTTGCATGTAGATTAGTTTACAAAAGTCTACTGTAAAATTGAATTACAGAATTGTTCTGTTTTGTTTACCTTAATTGTATGTGAATTTACAGCCTACTGTTTTCATTCCCGACGTTTTAATATTAATTATAATATCGCTTTTTTAACTTTCATATGTTATTACGTAACATACACTTCACCATTACGTAGATAAGGTATTTGCTTATCAACGTAATGTGTCGTTACGAAGTTGTTTTCAATCAAAACACATTGAGGATGCTTTGTTGTCATAAAGTTGTCAAGTAGACTGCTATCTCTAGGAACTTTGTGATTGGAAAGTCACATTTTTTGTACAATATAATAATTGTTTTTAAAATAAATATGACAAAGAATGCAAATACATTGGTTGCAAACATTTCCAGACAAGGTAAACTATAAGTTTATCACTTCCTGATTAATAAACGCCAAAGAAGATATTATTCAAAGCAACAGCAATCCTTTTGCTAGGAAAATGCCTACAAAATAAGCTCCACCCATTTATGCATAAAGTGGTAAATTTACAGACTCTTTCAAGTAAATTTGTGAAACGTTTTTAATTTGCTCCGATCAAGTGCATGAGGGCCTGTGGCGATGAGTTGACATCATGCCAATTGCCAGTGCTCTGAAATTAGGGCCTTACAATTTCTTTTTACTTAACAATGTGCGACAAAACACCAGTTGTATGATATTTATAACTAAGAACGTAATAACTAAATATGCTTTTGTAATAAATGTAAGTTAATTTTAAAATAGAGCCATAAATTTTCCAAAAATGTGTTTTTTTTTTTTTTAAACTGAAACTTCGCAGAACGATGCATGTTTTATATTGAAAATTTTCTGGCTATTTCTTATTTGTTTGTTTGGGCTTATTTTTGTTTCTTTTTCAGCTTAACCCTTTGCCGTTGTGCTCCGATCGGGGCATATTTGCGCGCCTCGGGAGTGGACGGAAGAGCGGACGTAGCCCGTCCCGCATCGGCTTCCGTAGGCCATTGACCCCGGGACCTTAAACTGGTGTCTCTCTCGTTGTTGTGGCCGAATTTTCGGGTAGCTACTCGCAGTTTCGAGCTCCGCGTGAAACAGTAAAGATGGGTGACAGCCGAGCTCTCCGCATGGGTTCAAAAGGACCCAAACAACGGTAAAGGGTTAAAATAAGCCTGTGGAGTGTGTTCACTGCAAAGCTGATGCCACTGTCTCTGCGTGTGTGCACGTAACCCTTTAGCCGAGTGGTGCAGATATTTTAGATTAAAAACGAAATGAATGTTTGTTAAATGACAGTATATTTATGAGAAATCAGAATAATACAAAATACTGTTAAAATTTCTGTAAATTTACAGAAAAGGTTTTACAAAGCAGTAAAATTTGGTTAAAAAAGCAGACAGAAATGGTTTTTCAAATAAATAGAAAATACATGTTAAACAAACTTTTTTATTGTAGCAATACAAAGTGTCTGTAAAGATACAGAAAATCTCTATTTAAAGTAAAATACAAAAAGTTTAAGTTAAAAAAGTGTGTAAATTTACAGAAATTTTTAACAGTGTACACATAAAATTGTTACCCGTTGACCTTTGACCTAATGCGCACTATTGTTTCTTGAAGAAACTTCGAACTGTTCTATTCAGTTAGGAAGCTGACCCCGGGGCTACCAAAATATATTGAGCTCTGCTTATGTCACACATTTTTTAATTTTAACCGCTAAAGGAAATGTACACTTGTAAAAACAAATGTCTGTTTTATTCTGTATACTTTCAATGACGAACAAGCAAACTATGAAACTTACCAGAACAGCTTCGCAAGTTATCTTGTCTCCAATTTCAGGATAAATTGTCGGCTAAAAGGCGCAAGAATCACCGGGAGATTTTAGGTCACCCACTCTGAACGTTGGCGAATGGTCACAAATTTGTCCCGAAATCATCCCGAAGCTGCCCAGCAACTACCAAATGATCAAATTTAATCATGAAATATACTTTCTCTTATAGTTTCGTTGATAAATTATTCTAATTTTCCTAAAGACGGTCAATCCCGCTTTGTTAATGCTACGAATCTGTTTGCAGTACACTTGTTAGTAAGTCAGCCATCTTGAAACGCAAAGCATGGTGGTACCTAGCATATTGCAGCACTGTGATACAAGATCCAACACAATGCCATACATCAGGCGGGCACATATGTAAGTGATGCGAAAGTATGTACATATAATGAATATAGATGAAACAACAAAGACACAGAGTTCGTTATAGCATTTTAGTGAAGGTTAAAGGATACCAAGAAAAGTGCCACTATATTTGTAAATATTATTTGTTCTCTCTTTTTCAAATAATATTTCAACATATTCTCACTTTGAAGAAAAAAAATGTGCAGTTTTGAGCATCGCAAGTGAGCTCTCGCTCCTTCGGTTTTCTCGGAGAGAGTATGAAGAAGACTCCAGCTAAAGTTCACTCCCTGACAATCGCTTTCTACTAAAACGAGTTTCTTTTGAAAATTTAACTTTCCCCTTTTTCTTCAATTGCCAAAAAATACTCAATTACGTAAGACCTTTCATAAGAATTATTGACATTTTTAACTGGTGTCCGTTTTCGGTCTGCGTAGGCTAGCTCGATTACGGTCTCCCGGAATGCATTTCATCTCGAGTACCGAGGGTGTATAGCGGGTAGCATAATAATATGAGGTCTGCTTTGAAACTATATTGCAAGAGACGTAAACAAAATTACGAGGAGATCAAACGCCGGCTTCACAAAGTACTGGTCTCCTTTGCTAGTTTGCCTTCGGAAGGAAATCCTTCGGCATCTACTTACATGGAAAGGGTATGAAAGTAAAGGATAGTTGGCTAATGCCGACCACGTCAGTGATGTGAAAATGCAGATCTCACACATAACACAACTTTTTTAGAACATTGCTACCAAGACTTACACCTAAGTCTCTATCTAAGTCTCTCTAGTAAGCACAAGCCGTATAGGTTAACACGAATTGTAAAAACACTACCAATGATTGCAAGAAGGCTCTAAATTCCTTTAATATTACTTTAATATTACTTATCGCATTGGCCGGCCCACTATTAAAGCCAGGAGCGGGGCCAGGGGAACAGTTTACTAAACACAGTCCCTTCATCTATATAAAAACGTCATGGGATATGGTTAGAAAATCAGTGGGAATCAGCTTAGGATGTAGGCCTACTTCAAGTCTGACATTTCAAACATAAATTCTACAGAGTATGGGAAATGAATTCAAACAGTGCAACTCTCCCACATCTAAAAGGACAATCCTGGGCTAAGATATAAAATGTTGAAGTTTATTCATTCAGTTTGAAATGGTACATTGTATGCAAATTTGTGATGACAATAACAGTCTTTGTATTTCTCCGTTTCTAATTTTTTTTTATTTATTTATTTTTTTAGGCACTGCACCTTGTAGCAATATGTGATACAAGACTTACTCTCATCAGCTCATGAGATAATGTAATTCAAAGTCCTCTCTGGATAAAAGGAAGTGCTGAACGTAAAAAAACATTTTTGGTTTCAAAGGAAACCATAAATGATTAATGAAGAATATGTTATCAGTTCGGGAGATAACCTCTTTCGGGGAAAAATGGTTTTGCACCCGAACGGGGGAAAATACGGCCATGGGTTGCGCCATTTTCAAATTTCTTCCTTGATGCTTTGCGATCCTACCGTGCAATTTAAACGGAAACAAACATTCAAAACAATTGGAAAATTTAATCTGTCTTAGGAAAGAGAAATTTTGGAATATTTAGAAACTTTGTTGCTAGGGGAACAAAAAAGCCGGATCATGTTAGGTAGTTCACTGCGCACATTTTGAGATATCGAACAATTTTGTCACGTTCTGTGTCCTAAGCTTAAATTATAGACTCGATACAGCGGCAATATTTGTTCCATTTTTTCTGCAGAAAGTTGTGTAAGTTACTCGTTACTAGCAATTGAGCTCATTAATACGTTCTTGAAAGTTTCTAAAGAACAATTTCTTAAGAACAATTACCCTGTATACCCCGTGTACCCTGTAGAACATATCCACATTTATAAAACAAAGCGGAAACTATGAAGAGGCACACACTAAATGCTCATGAATATTCATGATGCAATTTTCTCCCGATCGGATGGATTCTCATTTTCACCCCAAAACGGTTATCTCCCGAACTGGTTATTGTATATTGTAAGGGTTTCAGGTTGGTACGTTGGAATGACGGTAAGTAGACAGTTTTACAATCTCTAAATCTGATTTTGTTTACAAAGATTTTGCTGAAGTTGGAATCCCAGTACCTCGGGATTGTACCGATCTCAGTTCACTTGAGAATGGAGTTTATACAGTCTCCCCCTATGAAGGAGGGAATCCTACCCCTGTCTTTTGCGACTTCGATGCGGCTCATGGACCTTGGACTGTAAGTAAACCCCTTCGTTGAAAAAAAATAATCCACTTGCGGTACTTGGGCTTCATGAAAAGCAAACTCTCCTCTTTTAGATATCAGTGAGAGCTGTGTTTCTATCTCGTGATTTCTAAGTTTCTCTTAGATAAAAATTTACAGTCTATATCCTATGTACAGTATTAGGTTCACTGGGCTCCTTAGCGTCTGAAGTTATTGGGATATCATCAACACAACCACAAAAACATTGTCTATACGACATCACTAAATTGAAGACGTGGGGTTAATTTCAGTACTTTGAAGACATTGTGTGACATTGATAAGATGGCACCTTTTTTATAATGGATCACCAATGTCTTCTGGGCCAAGAAATGTTACAATATAGTAAAATAAGTGTAGGTGGTGCCACCATCTGACGTCACTTGACAGCCGTCGAACGTTTGCTTACGTACATGTTCTGATTTCATACTCTCATGTACTAAATGTATACGTTCATCAGTACATGTACGTATGAAATCAGTACATGTACGTAGGCAAACAGTACATGAACGTACGAAATCAGTACATGATCGTAGGCAGTTAGTACATGAAGGTGTACTTTTACTATATCGCATGTCGGTGAGCCTTTTGACGGGCTTCTGGTACGCCGAAAGGCTCACTCTGTATGGCGTGCGGAAGAGACAATAATAACATGATGATCTAACGTTTTTACATATACAACGTGTGTTTTTAGATGTACAACGTGTGATTTTACATAAACACCGCAACATTTAACATGATGAACTTATGGTTTTAGTACATGATGGTGTAAATTTACCTCATGATCGTATGAAGTTAGTAGATCATCATATATTTTTGGTACATGAACGTGTAATTTTAGTACATGAACGTGCATTTTTAGAACATCATCATATTTGGTGAGCCTTTTGGCGTGCCATATAAAGAAAACACTCTCAGTAGAGTACATGCTGTGTAATATGAGCTTTGGTACTTTGCTGTTTTGTACCAATTAAAAAATTTAAGTTTAGAGAATTAGACCAGTAAAGGAGAAGTTTAAGCAAAAATTTAATTTTCAGATGTGAAGAGGAACAAAATCTACACAGTGTGGTGAAAGTTCCATTCAAATCGGACATGCATTTCTTGAGATATCAGCAAATGAAGTCAGGAGATTTGTTTTCAAAAGTGAGTTTGAGGGCAGCAGAGCTTATATCACTTCCTCACATTGACAAGGAATGATTTGTTCCCCTTTGTTTTATCAGACTGGTGTGTTAACTTTGAGGTTAACAGGAGTATGACCTCCTTGTGGGGGATGCAATCCCCATGAGGAGATCCTGTTCTTATTAACATCAAGGTCAACACAACAGTCTAAAAACCAAAGGCGAAAAAACATTCCTTGTCAATGTGAGGAAGTGATATAATCTCTGCTGCCCTCAATATCACTTCGGAACACAAATCTAGTAATTTCATTTGCTGATACCTCGAGTAATACGTGCCCGATTTGAATGGAAATTTCACTACTCTAAGTAGATTTAGTTCATCTTTCACATGTGAAAATTCAATTTTTGCTTAAACTTCCCCTTTAAGCTCATCCTTGTGCGGATGCAAACTTCCTTGCATTCTTCACAAAATTGCCCGCAGGGACGTGCAAGTCCATGTTATGTTATCAACAAAAACTCTGTGCATTTTCAAAAAATGTAATTTATTCAACACTTCTTCACTTTGATGAACATTTTGATAAATGAGAAGAAAATGCTCCAGAAATTAAGACTAGATGTCGCATCGATCACAAAGTATGCTAGCCTACTGATAACAATAAAGTGAACGCGCTACTCAATGTTTTCTTCATGCCTCAAATATTTGGAGGGCGGATATGGTATGATGACCCCCTCAAAAATATTAGGGAACACCCCTCCCCCCCGCCGGCTCGGTCGCCGCCCGTGCTTTCACCAATTCAACAGTCCTGGTTGTACCCTACTGAACGAAAAAACTTCATCCGCTGCCCGTTCTAAAGTAGGAAACGCCAATAGGTGCAAGTTAAGTTTATTGTCATTTGAGTGAGTTTATTGTCATTTCGCTTACTTCTATAAGAACATTGAAATTTTCAAAGCAGTTTTCGACTTGAGTTACACTTTAACAGGTACTAGTGAACAGCCAGCAGAATATGCAGTCGGCTATGTTTGATACATTCTATCTGTGCTACGTTTACAGGTAATTCAGAGAAGGCAAGATGGTTCTGTGAACTTTTACCGCAACATGGCAAATTACAAAATAGGTTTTGGTAATTTATGGGGAGAATTTTGGCTTGGCTTTAAGAGAATTTACAACTTCGTATCCCACGGGTCGTACCAACTCAGGATTGATTTGCAAGACAGAAGTGGTAGAAGGAAGTTTATCAACAAAAACTCTGTGCATTTTCAAAAAATGTAATTTATTCAACACTTCTTCACTTTGATGAACATTTTGATAAATGAGAAGAAAATGCTCCAGAAATTAAGACTAGATGTCGCATCGATCACAAAGTATGCTAGCCTACTGATAACAATAAAGTGAACGCGCTACTCAATGTTTTCTTCATGCCTCAAATATTTGGAGGGCGGATATGGTATGATGACCCCCTCAAAAATATTAGGGAACACCCCTCCCCCCCGCCGGCTCGGTCGCCGCCCGTGCTTACACCAATTCAACAGTCCTGGTTGTACCCTACTGAGTTTATTGTCATTTCGCTTACTTCTATAAGAACATTGAAATTTTCAAAGCAGTTTTCGACTTGAGTTACACTTTAACAGGTACTAGTGAACAGCCAGCAGAATATGCAGTCGGCTATGTTTGATACATTCTATCTGTGCTACGTTTACAGGTAATTCAGAGAAGGCAAGATGGTTCTGTGAACTTTTACCGCAACATGGCAAATTACAAAATAGGTTTTGGTAATTTATGGGGAGAATTTTGGCTTGGCTTTAAGAGAATTTACAACTTCGTATCCCACGGGTCGTACCAACTCAGGATTGATTTGCAAGACAGAAGTGGTAGAAGGAAGTTTGCAATTTACGATGATTTTTCTATCAGTGACGAGAGTGACGGCTACCGTCTTTCTGTTGGGAGTTACTCTGGGAATGCACGTGAGTACAATGTTACTTGTATTTGGATTGCTCCTAAAGCTGACAGGCGGAAAAATATAGATGATGAGTTAATTTCATCTTCATAATAAGCGAGTTCGGTATTTCGCTGGCGCATGGAGTTGTGGGGTATTTTTTCATGTGTCATGGTATTTTTAACACTGTGCATCTGACTTCTTCTTCGAGAGCCAAATCCTTTCAACCCAGACATTCCTGGTAAACTACTTACTTACCCTTACCACAACTGTAAAAACATCATCTTAATCCAGACAAAACCAGTTCATTGCTTCATGGTGAGTATGCAAGAACCCATGTGCAATCAGAACACTCTCAGTACATGTTGTGTAGTATGAACTACAATTGCCTACTCTGCTTTATATCAATTTGCTGTCAATCAAAGATCTGTTCCAATGAACTTGAAGAATTTATGCATATAGACTACAAAATTGTAGTTTGGGATAAGGGCTGACTTCTTTTAAGTCTATATGGAAACTTAATTGTAAAATACCTCTAACATAACAAGGCTGACTGGAAGCCGTATAATTGGGTCGATGGTTTAATACATGAAGAACGACGATGCCCATATGATGGAAGAAGCAGCATTAGCTCGCTATGCCTCTTACTTTGACAGTTTGACTATCAGTCATTTGGGGTTTAGCAGATAGGAGACATTTCCATTGCAGTTAATTCCCCCAAACGAACCCCCTTGAGCAAGATATACGCACCTCTTTAAACTACCATTTTTCCTTCTCTATTCAGGTGACTCACTCACTTATCACAATGGGATGCAGTTTACCACCCTTGATGTCGACAACGATTTGAATACAAAAAAGAATTGCGCAAGATTTTACAAGGGTGCATGGTGGTATAAAAAATGCCTTCGGTCAAACCTTAATGGACGCTATCGAGATCCTGCAAAGAAGCACCCAGATGGTCTCATTTGGGCCTTTTGGAGAGGGTACACTGAGAGTATGACTTTCGTAGAGATGAAAATTAAGAGGATCTGAAAACTGCGTCATGTCAGGGAAACCACAAAGACCCAGAGGAGAGGACTTATACTCAGTATTAGTGTACGGGATCTATTTCGATCTATCGGTGTGATGTTTTATATAGAAGTTGTGAGGGTGTGACATGCATATTTGGTTATATTTTGTAACGTTATTCTGACGCTAGGTTTCATCTTTGCGATTGTGATTTCAAACTTGCTGCGGACATTGGGGCGAAATAGAAGAACATTTTTTTGGTCGGGGACGGTCGGCTCCAATGAAAAAAGTAGCCGCACAATTTCCTTTTAACCAGTTGCTAAGTTCTTCGAGAAGTGAAGACTGCTTGGAGAATTTCTTGACCTGTCCAATGCACGCATAGCGTCGGATGGTGCACGCCAACTGGTGGTGGCGCTTCGCTTAGATAGTTTTGCTTTAATGCTGGCACTCAGCCTATCCCATCCTATTTTTTCCGCTCCGTCGGCAGGTCACGATATTGATTTATCGATTATGATAAATCTGGACTATGATTTACGTACGTACTCACGCTGATTACCCCGTTGGATTTGTGCCTAACGATCACAACAATGGAGCCTAGCGAGAAAAGTTTGAGTTCGAAGAAAGCGTAGATTGTATGCGCAAGTATTTTTAGTGGTAGAAAAGTGTTTTATACTTGAAACCTGAAGGCTAAACTGAAAACCTTCTAATTGTCATAACATAAGCATGGAGCATCACTAATAGAGCCCAGCAACCCTCGGTGTGGCTTTAGTCTTGAAACACAAAGCAATTGAAACTGCTATTAATCAGGTTTTTATAGCATTTAATGTATACATAATCAGTGTAAGCTCTTTTTGTTCAATCTTTGCAAGAAATTCATTACGCTAAATAAAGAAATCTTTGTGATAACGAAATTGGTGCAAGCTTCATTTATTGATCATGTTTCTAACCAGATAAGTAACTCTGGAGTTTTATTGGATGAATGGCTCTCCTTCAAACAATAATAAGCCAGTTCGGTAAGTCTTTTTGGTGACTATGCATACCCGCACATCCTTCAAATCGTCGGGATAAACAAACCACCGTGCCTCCAACAGGTATTCCAAAATTTGGGTTTACATGAAAATTTGGTGTAATCATGATTCTTACTTAATCGGTCCATAACTTAAGTAGGGATTTCAAGTGTGGTTAGTACTGTGGACTCTATCTAAATTGTCTTTCATGGTGTAAAAATTTGCATTTTACTCTGCCGCAAAGACTCCCTTTTTGTTCTGCTTGGTTAGACATACTGTGTTTTTTGTACTTACTGTCGAAAACGAGGGAACGTTGTATGCTACGCGTTGAATTCTGTTTGTATATAACACGCTGTGCCCGCAATTCCATGTGGCAAAGAATGATCGAATCCGCTTATATATAGGAGTTCAATTCAAGTTTTTCATGAAGCATTCATTTGCTTCACGTAAGGTACGTAGCATTTAGCATTAAAACTCTCCTGCTAATGTGAAAAGCCTGTTCACTAGCTTGTGTGTCACCGTTCTTTACTATGCATCAGCGGGATCTTCTGTAACTTCACATTTGCTTCCAGTACTTGTCCCGAGAACAACAGATTCATGCCAGGAATGGCGCCAGCGAAGTGGTGCAAGAGGGAATGCCCCGGTGGTCAAGAAGTCTTCCAATTTCTCCTTGAAACCCTTAATTCATGGGATGCCATATAAGTAATAACATAATTACAACTACCAAAAGACTAAAAACCATTTTCTCCAAGGGGGGGTGGTTGGGCATCTCCACTTCTCCCGGTCCTATCCATGTCCCACCCCACAACCCCCTTCCCGGCAAAATCATAGCTACGTACGTGGCTACCTGTAACCTTTATAAGCAATGTGCACTGATTGCACAGCAAACCAGCTTTGATCGTCTCCTTCAATTTCTGATTACAGCTTCCTATTTGAGTATTATCCTCTACGGGACAAATATATTCGCCACATGTTTCTTTGTAGTTCTATACATTCGTACTAAATTAGATCTTCTGTGATGCGGTACCTTTTCGTCTGGGCCTGTCTAACCTCGACTCGACAATTGAGTAGCCATCCAGTATAGGGCACGAAATTATTGTTACATTGTAAACGAGGTATGGGGGTCAAACCGTCAGTAGCTTTATCAAGCCTGGGCCGATGTTCTGATATTGGTCGACTTTAGCGCAGAGGAGTAGCGCAACTGTAAAATGTTCGGTGTCTTCCATTCTCAGTCAATTTCTTCTTCTTCTTCTTCTTCTTCTTCTTCTTCTTCTTCTTCTTCTTCTTCTTCTTCTTCTTCTTCTTCTTCTTCTTCTTCTTCTTCTTCTTCTTCTTCTTCTTCTTCTTCTTCTTCTTCTTCTTCTTCTTCTTCTTCTTCTTCTTCTTCTTCTTCTTCTTCTTCTTCTTCTTCTTCTTCTTCTTCTTCTTCTTCTTCTTCTTCTTCTTCTTCTTCTTCTTCTTCTTCTTCTTCTTCTTCTTCTTCTTCTTCTTCTTCTTCTTCTTCTTCTTCTTCTTCTTCTTCTTCTTCTTCTTCTTCTTCTTCTTCTTCTTCTTCTTCTTCTTCTTCTTCTTCTTCTTCTTCTTCTTCTTCTTCTTCTTCTTCTTCTTCTTCTTCTTCTTCTTCTTCTTCTTCTTCTTCTTCTTCTTCTTCTTCTTCTTCTTCTTCTTCTTCTTCTTCTTCTTCTTCTTCTTCTTCTTCTTCTTCTTCTTCTTCTTCTTCTTCTTCTTCTTCTTCTTCTTCTTCTTCTTCTTCTTCTTCTTCTTCTTCTTCTTCTTCTTCTTCTTCTTCTTCTTCTTCTTCTTCTTCTTCTTCTTCTTCTTCTTCTTCTTCTTCTTCTTCTTCTTCTTCTTCTTCTTCTTCTTCTTCTTCTTCTTCTTCTTCTTCTTCTTCTTCTTCTTCTTCTTCTTCTTCTTCTTCTTCTTCTTCTTCTTCTTCTTCTTCTTCTTCTTCTTCTTCTTCTTCTTCTTCTTCTTCTTCTTCTTCTTCTTCTTCTTCTTCTTCTTCTTCTTCTTCTTCTTCTTCTTCTTCTTCTTCTTCTTCTTCTTCTTCTTCTTCTTCTTCTTCTTCTTCTTCTTCTTCTTCTTCTTCTTCTTCTTCTTCTTCTTCTTCTTCTTCTTCTTCTTCTTCTTCTTCTTCTTCTTCTTCTTCTTCTTCTTCTTCTTCTTCTTCTTCTTCTTCTTCTTCTTCTTCTTCTTCTTCTTCTTCTTCTTCTTCTTCTTCTTCTTCTTCTTCTTCTTCTTCTTCTTCTTCTTCTTCTTCTTCTTCTTCTTCTTCTTCTTCTTCTTCTTCTTCTTCTTCTTCTTCTTCTTCTTCTTCTTCTTCTTCTTCTTCTTCTTCTTCTTCTTCTTCTTCTTCTTCTTCTTCTTCTTCTTCTTCTTCTTCTTCTTCTTCTTCTTCTTCTTCTTCTTCTTCTTCTTCTTCTTCTTCTTCTTCTTCTTCTTCTTCTTCTTCTTCTTCTTCTTCTTCTTCTTCTTCTTCTTCTTCTTCTTCTTCTTCTTCTTCTTCTTCTTCTTCTTCTTCTTCTTCTTCTTCTTCTTCTTCTTCTTCTTCTTCTTCTTCTTCTTCTTCTTCTTCTTCTTCTTCTTCTTCTTCTTCTTCTTCTTCTTCTTCTTCTTCTTCTGGGGACTTTAAATGAATACTCTTTTTCTCAATGATTAGCCTATTTTGCAAAGCAATTGGCGTTTTTGAAAGGTGAACTCACCCTGTGAGTTTATAAAGGTAAGGTCACAAGGAAAGACTGGTACTGCACCTGTAAGTTTGTTTTGATTTTGTATTTTAATTGAAGGTCTATTTCTAATTCTTGTACTTTCACCGGGATTCATTTCATTATTCAATCTGGTGTAAATTCATTAATATTTACCTTGGAATCAGTCTGAATCTGCCTATGCAGACCTATCTGATCAGGATGAATCCGAACTTCTGAACAATGTGTAGGCTACCTCGGTATAATACCGAGGTAGCTAATTACTCTTCCAAAGTTCCAACCGGACGGTCATGTACGTACGCACACGTCATGCGAACGGAGCTACCATTCGGCGATTTTCCCATAGATGATACGTTTCGCTCATTTTTGGCGGATTCCGGATTCCAATCTGTTAAAATAACTAGGTTTGTGGTTGAGGTTCTTGGCAATCACATTTCAAAGTTAGTTCACAGGTTTCTGTAGGTTTCCACTGTTTGTGACCTTTTACTGCAATAACATAGTCTAGAATCCAGATCGTTGTTTGTTCCAACGTTTAGGCTGTTTATAATTATTTCCTAAAATAATGGGTGATAAGGGGTGATTACATAGGCCATTCCCAAGTCAAATATCGGGGGGATATATCGCATTATCCCCTCCCCGGTGCGATTTACGCCTATGGGGACGATCACAGTAGAATCTCATAAATGGAAACTGCTGTGATAACCGTCTTATGAACACTGCTTGTGAATGCAGTCCCTCCCTCTTTTGCTGACTGAACCATAGCCATTACAATTAAACTAGGCTTATTTAATTATGAGTATGACTTTTTACCACTTTATTAAATACTAGTCACAGGCATAGAGCATGGTCGCAGAGGACCGTGACAAGAATCAGCCAAACAATGGCAGAACATAGGCTAAGTCAATTTCGGCTGCTCTGATCCGTGGTGGGTTAACTATAGTCTCAACTTTGAATTGGTTCAAGGCTCCCAAGTTTCTTTTACTTCTTCTCTGATTTTTTTTTTTTTTGGGAGGGGGGACGTCCCCTCGCTAAGAATTTTAGGGGCGGGCGTCCCCTCGCTAAGTGTCTGTTCCCCTGTCCCCCCCCCCCCCGCTTCCGCCGCCAGTGTATAAAGTACAGGTCGTTGCTTTCACATTTCTACAAGTTTGTCTTATCTCCCCTCGCCGTACTCGGTCCATATATCCATCTTTTCAACTGAATATCTACACAAAGTTACGTTAAAAGTTGTCACCGGAACAAGCATCGGACAACTTTCACCGTATTTATATCACGTGCATATAAATCAGATATTTTGATTGGTCAGATTTTTCAGTCACTTGCAACTGTCGCCGTGCAGAGTCGGGAAGAACCAGCAGCGTCGGGAAGAACCAGCATGTTCGTTCTTCCCGACTGAAGGAGATGCGACTTAAAACTGGTCCTAAAACTGCCAGTCGCAGTCGTAAACTCACGCACACTACACGAATGTTGGAGATCCGCCGGTCGAGTTGAGTTGCAACGCGCAAAGTCGTATAGTGTGCGGCTAGCTTTACAATGTATGTAACACTTCAATTTTTTTTTATTTTTAGACACTACTTATCTTATTTAATTAAAAAATAAAAACGAAAAATTTTGGCCGGTCTCGAAGCGAGACCAGGACAATTTCCGAGACCGCAAGGGTCCGAGACCGAGACCAGGAAAAACGGTCTCGAGCACTGCAACACTGTTCGATTTATAAAAAGTGATAATAAAGATAACTGTATTAATTTGAAAACATGAGGATTATCCTTTCTGATAATTTCTTGGAATTTCGGCAGAGTGGTGTTCAAGTTCGTTTGAACTGCATACAGTTCACAAATGTACAATATGTGTACAGTAGTAGCATGCAGGCAAGTATAGTGCAAGTGCCTGACCGCGAGTTTCGTACGAGCGTCCAATTCAGTAGCAAGACACTAGTATGTATGCGGTCCAAGCGAGGGGACCGATTGAATGGAATTTTCTAATTGTTTAAGGTAAATTTTTGTAATAAACAAAAAAGAATTTCTCAAATAACGTCGTACAGAAGGCAAGTGCAAGCAAACCTCAAATCCGAATTTTCGATGCAAATCTCGTATTTTACCATAGGTATAAACTCTTAGGTTTTCGATTGGCATAGGCCAGATGAAGTCAAACCAGTGAGTCTCTAGCAACTCCCTGGTCAAACGAAAGCGTAGTAAACATTAACTGCCAGTACATTCGCAGATTCACTTCATACCGGGAAATTATTCTTAATTAGAGCCAAATTTAGTAACTACACACTTGCTGAACCTTTTTAGTGTCGGACAGGTTTGTCAATCCTCGGTGGCAGGTAGGAAATTGCAACACCAATGAACATATTGGGGGAGCAAACATATTGCTTTTCCCCCTCCAATAATTCAGGCAGATTTAAATAAACAAACAAAAAAAAAAACAGCAGAATAAACAAAATGTTATTAATTTTTTGGATATGGGGGACTTCCAGAAAACGTCACTTTGAGTGTATGTAAATTTCAAAGTTAGTGGGTGTGTTTCTGGTTGCGTGTGTATGTCGGTCTACGTGTGCACTTCCTTTCATAGCCTGGGTGGAATGCTTATAGATAATTCCGGTCCTGGACACGATACAGGGTTCAACAGTTTTTTGGAAAATTTTGTAACCAAATCCACATACCAGATCTACGTCCCTGTTGTCCGTTGGATTAACCAGGCAGTCCATCCTTCCCCTACATGGACAACCAGAGACTAGCAGAATGCCATGTCCATTGGTTACGGTACATAACCACATTTTCTAGTTTCCAGTTGTGGCTGGCCGGCTGGTTTTCCCTACCCCTTTGTTCATGCGGGGAAGAGCGCACAACAGCATTAGGTTCCATTTTGTGAGTCTGTGGTAAGACTCGACCTATGGATCGACGTTTCGTGAAATGTATGTATTGGTTTCTGGGGTAGCTTAGTATGGGCACTTCACTGCAAATAAGCAGAACGCTGATCCTATATACATACTGTCGTTATGATTTTATCATAGAGTGTAAAGAAAATATCCGCATGTTCTTAACGTATTGTATTGTTTTATGACGAACAGGTTTCCAATGGGGGGAGGGGGCGGCGGCATAAGTTTACTATTGTAAGTTAAAAACAGTAATTTTTAGTCGATGGATGTGCGGAGGACATCAATCGAATCTTTCCCACATAGCGCCCTCAATTTGATACGAAACTTATATCGACCCAGACACCCATCTTTAACATCCTGTCGTTTCATGTGGTTTCGTGTTCCCTCCTAGTGTTCCATACCAAACTTCTTTTGACTGAGTTAGCTCTCACCTGTTCGGGTCAAAACACGAAATGATTGCATTGGCTTAATAGACTTGACAGGGAGTTGTTGGGCTGTCATAGCAGCTGGAATATTCCTGCCAACAGAGTCAACCGTGTAAGACTGAATGAATTTTCTGGTCTGTCTGTTGTTCTTTACGAGTCGGCCGTGCTGCTGTAGCGTGTTGCTGTAGACCTAAAGTTGGCAACGAGTCTGCATCCATGGTCCATCCGTTATATGGTTCACTTGCAGTGTAAAAGTAGGTTGTGTATCGGCAGAGGGAAATCGCACAAATCTTTCCATATAACGTCATTCACCTGTTTGTTGTTATGATGGGTGTGAAATCTTCTACAGCGATTTTTCTGTTTTTGGTGGCTACGTGTATTTTGTATTGCCAAGGCGCCCATATCTCTAGTTCAAGTGAAGAATCTTCAGAAGTGACAGGCGAACCAATGACACCAGAGGCAACATCCCCAAAACCTGTAGAGTCTGACAGAATTATGAATCAGGTAGGTTTCACAGTCATAGGTTGATATTACTAACCGTGTGGTCTGGAAATGAATAACATGAAGATAGTTAAAAACCCTTTCGTCGATCTTGGGGAATATGTGAGTCTATCAGTCCTTGTAACTACGCGATGAACGAGATCGGTCTGTTGCCACCACAATTTCAATGTCCCAGCTTCTTCCTCGCCATTAATGCCCGGCTCACGCTGTACGGTTCCAATCAAATTAAGGCGAATATTTTGTGGGATACCCCCACCCCCACCCGTTAAACAATTTCAACAACGATTTTGCAGGGGACACTATTCTGCTGATCGTGAGCCACAGAATGCGAAGCGAGTGGCTCTAGCGGATATGGTCGGCGTTAGCTAGGGGCCTCTGGTGGAATCTAGGGAAGCCCCGGAAGCTCCTGAGTTTTGTGGTATCCGTTTTAAGGGTAATTGTATTGTTTTACCACTGGTCTAAAAATAACATGTTGTTGGGTGACTCTGATTAGCGGTATCAAACCGCCTGAAACACTACCTGAAGTGAGCGCCACTTCCAATTGGCCCAGAGCTTACAGAAAATTTTGTCAAAACGCAACCCCTCGGACAGTCAGATATGAGATTTCACAGATGCTTTGGGCGATCGTTTCATGTAAAGAAAGCTACAATTGCTGTCTTTTCTTGTCCAAAAAAGAATCAAACCAAAAGAAAATCTGGTAGTCATACTACTACTGCAGATGGATTTGACGAAATACCATTGTTGGGAAAACCGAATCACAGTTCGGGACAAGGGGTTAGGGGTAGAAACAAAGTTTTCCAGGGGCATGTGCCCCTACCTTTCCCCTGTCCACTGTCGCACACATTGAATATGTCCTAGTTTATTCAAACAGTATTGTCACGACTGGAAAAAGGCCATGGTCGGCTCGACTTGAACCAGTAGGTCGGAAAATTGACCGTAATATCAATCACACATCTAACATCAAACAGTATTGCAGTCAAATTATCGTTTAAATAAAATATTAACAAATAGTAAGTTACTAGCTACTTATTGCATTTGTCACTGCCTTGGCACACGTAGCCTATACATTCGACTGCCATGGTAGTGTTTGTACTTTAGCGAAGGGTTGGTTATATAGTACCAAATACCAACCCTTCGCTAAAGTACCGTTGCATCATGGAATTACCTCGGTAGTACTTTCGAGTGTTCATAACCTATCAAGGTTATCTTGAGGAACATGCCACTACAGTTACATCATGATTCGATGCCGACCTCGGCCTCAGACTCTCTCGACTCGAACGGCCTCGAGGTCTTCTCCATTCACACATAAGCCTACTGTTGCAATCCACTATTTGAGATTGGTCTCGGCCTCGGACTGTCAATCCTCGACACTACACCCGACAGATTACCGAACAACGCTCATAAAATTTTACATGAAACAAAAATTTTAAAGTGTGAAAATTATAGGTTATTAACTTGACGTTCTTGAAATTCGCTGTCTCCCTGCATGGGAGTTTATAACCAGTTCCATGTTCTTCCCGTGAGTTGAGCATCGTGTTCTAAAACTTAGGTGTAAATCCCATTTGACCATTTGTTGTGTTATAGTTTACTTGATCATGCTTTTCTAAGGCTTCGGTACTTCTTCGCCTGTTGTGTAAATTGACATCGTGCACATGTTAAGTTTACTACTGCAGGAGATGGTGTGAGGCGGACCCATAAATTAACCTCTTCGCGGGGCGTATAGGACTTCCACCCGTGTCTTAAAGTCATGCTTTTAGTCACCGACGAGATATCCAGAGTCGTCGCCAATAATCGCGTTGCCTAAGTTTTTTTTCTCCAAAAATGGAACAGGTAGCCTTCTGTAAGTTCAAAGTTGCGTGACCCGCGTCGTCCCGTAAAGAACAATAAGTTTCTATTGAGCTATGGTAAGAATTATCCACTTATTAACAACAAGGAACAAAACTTTAAGTACGGCTGTATGCTAAGTACCATGCGTATCAAAACGTAAGAACTCAAAAGGCAATTGTGACAATGTGGTGAATGTGCATGGCAAATGTGTCGGTCCCAACTCTCCCAATTTATTCAGCCTACTTTCATTCCCTCCAAGAACTCTTTGACTCCGACTTGCCAGGACACAAACATCTAGTCAGGCGTGTAGCCAGAATCACTGGCGTACGCAGGATTTCTCTAAAGGGGGGGGGGCATGCAGTATGTTGAATGATCGCCTGGTGGAGGTGTCTGTGGGGTGGGTGTTCCCCTCCCCTTTGAAAATTTCTTGCATTTTTAAGGAGCCTAGATGCAAACTGGTGCAAGATTTTCGACTTGTGACAGGAACAGAGTTACAAGTTGAATTGTAGGGGCTCATGAGGATGTAACTGAGACTGTGAGAGATGTGTGTTAACATGCAATCTTATGTCACTCAGTATGCTACTTTTCGAAGTAAAACTTGTCATTAAAGTTGTATACTTTTAGGAGTCAAAATAAAAGAGCATCCATCGGTTAAGGCGAACGGGAACATTTGAGTTTGCGGTTTTCAAGTTCATGGCCACAAAGCGTTCTTCTGTCATGATAAAGATTATCTAAGCGGAGCGCCACTATTGGGAGAGAAAATTTCGAAAAATCAGAATCCTTAAATGGCCGGAAACAACATTTTCCAGACTTACACGAAGAATCTAACGAGTCGCTATCTTCTTTTGTAGTTTGCAATAAAATATTCACTTCAAAATATGTTTGCAAAACGCAAAGTGATCACATAGTAATTAAGAGCTCATTTGACCCCCCAAACTGATGTAATTTTGCCCAAAATTGGTTGGCATGGAGCGTAGAGAGAACTTTTGAAAAATCAGACCCCTCAGATGGCCAAAAATTGCGTTTTCATGCTTGCAAAGAAAATCTAAACCTGCATTCTTTATGTTTAGCTTTTTCTCGCAATAAGAAAAAATCAGGAACATGCTAACTGATTGAAAAATTACCACGTAAAATGTTCTACCAGTATCAGGCCTTTACTAAATGGTCTTGATTCTTTTCGGGGAACTATGCAGCGGAATTGAAAAATATGCTAATGCTTCTCTATTAAGACTCTCAAATTAAAAATCCGCTTCATTAATGAAATTGTCTGTGACTGCTCGCAATCCCACCTGTTAATGACTTTACCCCTAACATCTCTTGAGTGATAAAAGGCAATTTTTCACCTGAACACTCTCCGCTCCCCTGTCTCTGTCTCGTACGTATATGCAAAGTGGGGAAGGAGTCAATTGGGGTTGGGCCCTTCCTTTTGAAAATTCTTGAGAAGGCAGTTTTCCTTAGTGGCAATTGGTGCCACCAGTGAGGCACAGAGGCTACCCTTATCAATAAAATTTTAATTTGACAGAATTTGCCTATTTGTAGGCATTAAAAATACGTCATCACTTAGGGACCTTGCAGCGACAATCTTTCAGGTCTGCGTTCCCACATCTATGGTCACTTATAGCCTCATTTTATCGACCTACAGATTTTAGTTTTCTAGTTCATAGTATGTGCCTTATTTATTCAAAATCTGATTCATTTTTTCTCAGAGCATTTTCCACAGAAACGTATTAGCCTCTTAGATGCGAACTTGGCAATGACCGTCTTTTACAACAACAAGATGACGCCCAAATTTTCGCAATTAAAGGTCAAAACACGGTACGACCCAAAATGAAACTTTCCCAAATAAATTATTTCATAACATCTTTCTTCGGTTCAAGTTGTCCTTGACCGAGGGTCAGTCGGGTCGCAAGTAATACCGGGAATTCGACAACCTGTGTATAAATCAGGCTGTTTGTTAGTCAGATTGTTCCACTCTCCGGACAGAGTAGGCGGTAGGAAGGAAGATTTACTGGTTCTCGTTAAAGTACATTTTACAACAAAAATGAAAAAGAATTGTTCCCTTTGCATGTTTCCAAGACAAGGTAGAGATCGTTGTTTCTTCATTATATTCCCATGCATTAGTTTCGTCGTAATATTAGTAGATAATCATGGTAACCATTTTTTTACATTTGGATCGAATTATTACATTAATTTCAACATCAACGTGTTGTGCATGCTACGTCATATCTGACACGCAAGGTTAGGTGAGGCCGGGAGTTCGAGTCATACCGATGACTTTAAAAACGGAACCATCACTGTGCTTGGTGTTCAGCATAAGCAATTGAGTAAGGAAAATGAGCCAGTGATAAACAACTGGAGAAAAGCCGTGGTCAGCTCGACTTGAACCAATTGGTCGGAAACTGGGCAGTAAAACTCCATCTAACGTAACATAACTATCTGGGCGTAATCAGTTTCTCTGTTGAATGACAGCGTGAATTTTCACAAATTACATAATCCAGTAAAGCAATTAATTTTGAGTTGACTGTAATGAAACCCCTAACAGACTACACAGCAAGCGAAATGACATATTCCAAGTCCGGTCATATTCGTAGGAGCCTGTTCGGGAAAAGTGCTGAAAAAAGTCCGCTCCGCTGGATAAGCCCCTCACAACCAGCCAAGGTCCGGATACTGAACAGCTGAAGAGAAGCAAAACAAATAAATAAATAAAAAATAAATAATAAAGGAATGGATGAATGAATGAATGAATAAATGGATGAATGAATTTTAATTACTTGAATATCGCAGAAGAGCACCACTTCGAAAACTCCCGACCGTTTAACAGCGGTGGAAATGACATTCTGCTTATCTGTATGTATATCTAAAAAGCCGATAAATGAGCAAATTGCAAATTTAAATGATCAGAAATTGCCAGATAAAATGTACCAATTCCAATCTCATGGTACAACCAGCCAAGGTTCGGATACTGAACAGTTGAAGAGGGGCAAAATAAATGAATGAATGAATGAGAGAATGAATGAGAGAATGAATGAATGAACGGATGGATGAATGAATGGATGAATGAATGGATGAATGAATGAATGAGAGAATGAATGAATGAATAAATGGATGGATGAATGAATGAATGAGAGAATGAATGAACGAATGAATGTAAGTGCAATAATAAAAAACAGAGAAGGGAAAAAGAAAATTATCAAGGGGTTAAAATCTTTAATGGGGTGGGGGACGTGTCGTTATCAAAAACAATCAGAAGGGTTTGGTAGTAATTTGCTCGTAGTCACGTGCCTTCCTATCTTACCCATACATTATTACTGAAAATTGGTGTTAAGTTTCTTATGGCGCAGACCTATACATTGCTTTAATGGCATATTGAGGTGAGAATGTGGTCACTTCAAGTTTTAGGCCCTAACGTAATTCTACCACTTAATCCCTCTGGAGCACTTGTTTTATAAATTTCCTTAGTTTTGAAACATTCTCAATTCGCGACCTGAATTAATTTTATCACCTCATGGAGGAAATGAAGCACACTACAACATCCACGCTTGATGCAAACAGCTTTCACATCTGACTAATTGACAGTACCAGATATACTGAAATACGTAACATTTGGCAGTTTAGGGTAAGCTGGAAGCTAAGACAGTCAAGTATGTGTTTACTGAAGACCTTACAGAATAAATAGTGAAAAAGTAAATATGGTTTGAGACAGACACTCATCAGTCGAAAAGTTTGACATTTTCCCGAGAGAGAAGGGGAACATTCAATTGTTGAATAAAATTGGTGAACCAAAGTCTAAATATGAAAGAGTGTTTACATTTCATAGAATGCAAGGACGTACCTGTATGGGGGGGGGGGGGGGCAAAGTCCGGAAGCAAGGCAAGGTAAGTGCGCCAAACGCAGTTTGCTATGATAGTCAAAAGCTGGAAAGATAGAAGGTAAAAATAGTTGGTCCCAGACTTTTTTCAAACAATTGCTAAATTCTTCACTTCCCCTTCTATGTCTCTTCCAAGTACAACAACAGGACAACAATGAAGGTACTTCTCGTGTCATAGGAGGTTTTTACCTGGAGTATTTCAGCCATGTTTCAGGGCAACCCCGCGTGTAATCATACGCAGGGAGCTGTTACGGCTCCCTGGTTTACGTAAAGGCTTTATACCTCAATAGGTTTTACGTAGGTGAAGCGACCTTGCGAAAACAATCATTGCGAAAGCAGTTGCGACTCAGTTATTTAAAGAAAATGATAAATGAACGTTAATTTTTGTCACTCAGTAGCGTGGATCCGTTTTACTTTGCCGGCAGTCTGCCCACGGGGGAGTAGCCAGGTCCGTTTTGATGGGGTTTGCATACTTTTGTGGGACCGCAAAGATTTCGAACTTGAATATCGTAGGAGAGCGCCATTTTGAAAAATCGCGGCGGAACTGGCATTCTGCGTATCTGTATGTAGAATCTAAGCAGCCGATAAATGAGCAAATTTCAAATTTAAATGATCAGAAATTGCCAGATAAATTCCAATTTTATGGTAGAAGGTTGGGTATTCTACACCTGTACATCCTCCCGTCCCTACCAACATTTCAGATTTTTCGGAAACTTATTCTTAGTTATTCTTCCATATCGGGCATTTAGTGACGCTGACAAAATTTGTCGTGCATTTTTGTTATTTCTTTTTTTGGGGAAACTTGTATTTTCTTAACTTTTTGCGGAAGGTTTTTTAAAATTTTTTCCACATTTTTTCTTGTCCTGTAAGAGGCACATTTTGCTAATTGGGGAAGTAACCACCTCTTACCCCTCCCCCCCCCCACCATTGAAATACCTTTAGAAAAACTGAATATTACACGATTTTATTTGAACCTCATAAATTTATAAAACGTTATGAAGAGGTTACTAAATAGGAAGTTTCCTTTCAACAGTGTGTAGAGTTTTTCGTCAGAGTCGTCTGGAAGTGGAATAAGGGAGACTAGTATCTGACCCTAGAGAAATGACCGCTAATATTTCCAAGGTAACATCGACAACGATTCTGTAGTTAAAAACTCTATATCCTTGTGTAGCGCAACCAGAGGAGAGGATGGAGAATATGGGGCCCCTAAAAGAAGGGTTTAAGGTCATATCAGATTTCAATTGGTTGGAGAGGTACTTATTCTGAGCATTTTGCTGGAATTTGCATTAAAATCTGATGTCTGGTTCTCAAGATATGAGCAAGTAAAGTTGTCACATTTTCAACAAAAAGTAAACTTGAAGCAAGCATATATGACATCATATCCCCACATTAATGTACACCTTTTTTTCTTTAAAATTAACAGCCCATTTTCTCCTCAACAATCCCATATTTTCAAAATGTGATTGCACAAGTGGCATAAGAACCTCACAAACTTTGCATTCTCCACAGGGAGGTCCTATTCCTATTAACTCCAAGGTCAACACAACAGTCTGAAAAACAAAGGGAAGCAAAGCATTCGTTGTCAATGCGAGGAAGTGATACAACCTCTGCTGCCCCCAAGCTCACTTTGGAAGACAAATCTATTAACTTCATTTAGTAATATCTCAAGAAACGTATGCTTGATTCAAATGGAGATTTCACCACAGTGGGTAGATTTGGTTCCTCTTTCAAATGTGAAAATTGAATTTTTGCTTAAACTTAATGAATACGGTGACAAAGACGCAGTCCTGGCTACCATGCATGCTGAGAAACTCACGCCCCACAGCTTCAAACACGTGACTTGGCGACAAAAAACTTGGAGAGCGCACCCAGCATGGCCATGGTTCGTGAGTGGATAGAAAGTGCAATTTATTTTAGACAATGTCTTTTCTCATTGCAATAAATGTTATGTAAAATTCGTAAGATACGGAAGAATGACCACATATCATATCCAGATATCACATGAAGCTCGAGGATGATAAGTTGATTACATCCTGGACATGTTGACGGACAATCACAAACACAATGTTAAATTTCTTACCTGAAAAGATAGGGTTACAGAATCAAGTTCCGAAATAGTTTTAAACAATCCCTTACATGCATGTAAAGGCAAACCATTCTGAAGTTCCAACCAAATAGTTACAACATTTTATAATCAGATGTTTTTGGCGCTCATTCCGGAATGTGCGTACAAATTTATCGTCAATTACATCCTGTAGAGAGTAGCTTCTGTCGCAAGAAACCAACAATTTCCCGGGATGCCAGAATGCATTGAACGTAAACAAGGTGTGAAGGTCAGGGTGTGATGTCAACTTACATTGTGGTTGTCGACCCGGTTGGTCGCTATATTTTGCCAGGGCAGATGTTGGTTTTATCATAGTTATTAAACTACACCTGTTTTGGAAACTCAGCGTGTGAAGGCATATAAAGTGGTCACGTGACTCTGAAAAAACGACATACACAGTGCACGTCGTAAGGCGAGAGGTTGCCGTACAAACCTTTTAAACACGTTATGTCAAGTTAAGACTTGTAATAGTGAGAGGATCGTTCATATTGCTTTTGGGAGAGGTCAAAAGTTATCTGGGGTCACTAGGGGTCAAACTCTGGAAACTTTGTTAACACAATATCTCAAGATAGGAAACGTGGATAGATTTCATATTTAGTATGACTGTGGATAATTCATAGTGGAAGCATGGTCCCTATTGCTTTTGATGGGGGACAAAGGTCATGTTGGGTCACCAGGGGTCAAAGTCAGAAAACCTTGTTAACACAATATCTTAAGGTAGGAAACGTGAATAGATTTCATATTCAGTATGTGAATGCGTTATGGTTAGAAGATGGTCTCTATTGTTAGCTCACACCAGCTGGAAGAGCTGTTCCAACTGTTTTGATTCGATACTATCAATACATCACTCTATCTATAATTCTGTCTGTCTCTCTGTCTGTCTGTCTATCGTTCTCTCTTGCGTTTTATGGAGTTCAAAAATTATCTGGGTTCACCGGAGGTCAAAATGTGAAAATGTAGGTAAAACGTCTCAAGTTGGGAAACTTAAATCATAGTTATTATTCCTTTCCCTGGTTGGGAAACTCCTTACGTACACTGTGTATGCACAGACGTAAAAGCTGTATGTACGTTCATAGTTTTTGTAAGGTGCGTCCGAAACTGTCCGTAAAAGCATGTTGAGCTCTTCAAAAAAGTTCACCACATGACTTTAAAGATGCACACGATCGATCGGTAGCGATATGGCTTCATTGAGTGATGTACTGTTTCTGCTGGTCACTCTTTGATCGAGTGAAAAGTGTAAATTCACTCCATTAGAGTGATAATTCACTCCAAGGGGAGCGAAGTTCCCTCCAAAAAAAAGTGAAGTTCACTCCAAAAAGAGTGAAATTCCCTTAAAACGAGCGAAGTTTCACTCTTGATGGAGTGCCCACAGTGATCGCTCTTAAAAAAAAGAGTGATCTTGCAGGCACTCGTGGAAGAGTGAATTTTTCCTCTTCCTCTAGTGAATTTCACTCTTTTTGGAGCGAACTTCAATCTTTTTGGAGTGAACTTCACTCCTCTTGGAGTGCATTATCACTCTAATGGAATGAATCACTTTTCACTCGATCAAAGAGCGACTAAGTTCACTCTTTTGATTTTAGAGTGTAAGCTGTTGTACAAAAGAGACCGTATAAGTGCTATTTTCGGAAATCTGAGTCTGAGAGGTATTTTCAACCAAAATTTTCTCTGAGCGTTATGCGTCAAATGATCGTGGCGCTCCCTGGAGATTAATTCATTTCTGCTTGCCCAACCACTCAACGTTTTGTCCTTTCCCAAATAGAAAAGGGATGGTACCTTGGCGCCTCTGGTTAAATTCAAAACAGTGAAATTTTCATTGTCATAAAATTTAAAAATAAATTGAAAGCATTTGTTGCGGTAGTGGACGTAAAGCGGTTACTTTTTCTAGTTCATGGAACTGAGTATCTGAAAGGGAAAGAAAACTCTGCATTGATGCCTCTTATAAGGATTATCTGAGTCCTTCTTGAGGTGAATATTTTGTAAGAACAAGTCTTGTCTGTTTTCAGTCTTTTACAAACGGAGGACCACACCATATGCCTATAAATCTAAAGCAAAGTAAAAAAATGTGAATTTTTCACATGTTTTCAAAAACCATAGCTTATTAACCTCTAACATTTAATAAGAAAAAGTATATTCTTTTATAAACTCGCCTCCTAACTACAACACTGTTTAAACTCAGGTAGTTTCTTAAAATTGGTGACGGGATGGATCTTATCAAATAAAAGAGAGTTATTCTCGACAATATTGTGTCATAAGCGATTTCTTTATTATCTTTGCTTCACATGAATCTTCCAAAAAAGTACAAAGTGAGAAATTTAAAGGGAAATAGCAGTCACCCCAACTTAAAATAGTGTAATAGACTGCTTTGTATAATGATTGGCTCTTGGGAGTCATGTGACAATACTTTTCTCCTCAAATGTGAAATTGACTGCTTGCTTCACCTTGAATATGCAATATCGAAGTGCTGAAATATAATGAAAGATACTGGTATATAGAAAAAAGAGGAAAATTGTTAGACTGAACTGTTGCTTCAAAATAATTTTGGGGAGACCGCTTTAGCACTTTCAAGGCCAAATTTTCTCATCCCAAACACTAAGCCCCCCCCCCCCCCAATTTTCTAAAACTCATCCTCTTCCAGAAACACTGTCAGTTTATTGCTTCAGGGTGACCATAAAAGAGCAACGTGTAGAAATCGAAACACTCTCACTACAGTTCATGTTGTGAAATATAAGCTTTGATACACTGTATTGTTTGAACTATCTGCCAATCAAGGAGCTGGGCAAATAGAGGATTTCTGTAGACTACTATAATAATTGTAGTTAGGGTGAGAGGACAGGGCCCTTAGGTTAGACGACAGTATAAGATAAGTACAAAAAATCATCAAGAGGACTTCCGTTCAATATAGATTTCTGCCTCTCGGGGAAAATTTTGAAAGTATTCTATAATCGGCCATTTCGGGCATTGTGTTGTGCAAGAGTTAAAAATAGGCTGAGGAATGTGATTGTTCGTTTCGGGTATGAGGCTTCCAAGAGAATACCTTCCGAAAAATGCACATTAGGTTTTGCAGGGAGTTGAAACTCCCGTGGTTTCTGGCAAAGACAATTTGACCTTGATTTAAACGGTTTCGTTTACTTGGCCAACTGACACTACTAAAGGGTTTATTTGTTCATGCAAGTATCAGCAGACTTACACTTTCACTGTAGAAGCATAAAATATCTCTGGCGTAGGATTAGATGGCCGTCTTAGTGCCCATTTCAGCAATGATCCTCTTTCCGTAAGGTCATGGAGAAAGGTCCACTGTCAAAGGGGTATCCCTTTAGCCGGAATGGCCGGAAAATAAAAAACAAGGGACTAAGAGCCGGTATAAACTTTGTGGAATTTTATGTCAACACTGAAAACCTTGAAACGAAAAATTAATTTTGCATTTCACAAGTAAAGTAGGTTATGAAGATCTAGAAAATGGAATGAAGTGTTTACACCTTTGATTTGATTTGAATCATACTTTTATAAATTTTGACGTTTCTCCTCTACTTCTTGCAAGTCAATTTTTAAAACTAACATTAGCCTATTTCTAGAAAATAACAAAATTTTGTCCTTATTAAAAATAGTAAGGAAAAAATTCCCTCAAAGAAGCTAACTTATCTTTCCTTAAAGAAGTAAGTAAAAGGACAATAATTTACCGTTCTCAACCCGTCCAACTTCTTTAAAAACCCCTTTGGTCTAACATGGGGGATCCCTACATTATAACTTTCCCCAAACAACTGTTACATGGCCACAAGCCTTTCCACAAATTCCGGGGTGAAACAAAAAATACGTAGCCATTTTCTTCTTACAAAATGAGTAAATGGACAGATGCTACACTCTACGACAAAAGTTACTGAAACAAGTCTTCTTACCCACTCACCCTTTCATCAGTTCATTGTTTTCTATAATTTTGTAACTATCAGATAGGACACAAAATTGAAAAGGGGAGTAGCTGGGGTTTCAAATGGAGTTTGAGAGGTCATGAGTTCATTTTGTCGCCGTATCAGCAATTTTGTTTTGTTGGCGGTTGTAGCCTGACAGAAAATTAAAAGTATCTCTCAAGGCTGATTGGGTAATTAATGTTTCTATGACCTATAAGCGACAGTTTTATCAACCAAAAGCTTCTAGGCAGATACGGAGGAACACCGCAATTCGACTATCACGAAAGATTGCTGTCTTTATATCACTTGTGTACACCTAAACTACCGTGAAGAACTTCCGTGCCTTTACAGTCATGCTGATAAACTTTATTTTGAAAATTCAATTGTTTCTGGGGTGTTCCACTTAATATAGTCTTCAACACACAGATAAGCTAGAAGCAGGGTCACTTCTGCCGATGTTTAGGTTTTACAAGAGTATGCAACTAAACGATGGGATTGGTTTGAATGGGTAGCATAATTGCAGCACGAAATGAAGGGAAGGTGTGAGGGGAGGGTGTAAAAAGCTATTTTAGGTGGGGGTTGCTACCCCCTCCTCCTCCCCGTGGTCTTAATGTTATCGTCAAAAGCTAGATTGGGTTATTCACACATTTTTAGGTTTCGCACATTTTGTAAATCGATCATTTTCAGAGAAATAAAATTTAACGGACGTTTTCTAGAAAAGACTGAAAATGATTTGGAACTTAGAGGTACACCTAAATCCTTTGTCTGCAAGATGGAATGATGAGGTGTCGTTCGAAAGATAAATGGCTGTATTACAATGTTTTGTATCATCAATCTTACACTGGAATGCAACGGCGTCTCAGTAGTACCAGAAGGTGCCACCCCTTCGATTCGTGATATCCCTCAGTAGACTGAAGGGTGCTTTTGATCGAGTCATGCATTATTTATTTCAACCAGGTTCATCACAAATGGTTCCCAAACTTTTTCAAATTATTCGGAAACTATTGCAATTTTTGTGTGATTCATGTCCACGTGCAGAGTAGGCCCGATACTAAAATTCAGATTAACCGTATTCCGTAGAAGTATAAAATTCTGAACCCATACTTTCAAAACTGTGAAGTGAAAGTTTTGAAAGCTTCATCTGTTCATAGTAGCTACAAGTAGCCCATTGAGATATCGGGTACAATTTTGTAACTGGGCCCTTTCCCTTAGACACCTTACCATGCAGGATAGGAGAAAATTTTCAGACAAGATGCGCTCCTCCACTTTGTAAATCAAACCTACGCGCGTTAATATCGGTATGTTGTGAAGGTATCACGCCACGATTTTGTCATTTGAGTGATTTTTCATGTGTGATCTAGGGGACGGGTCCAATTGGAGGATTCCCCCGAGGAGTAAAAATTCTGCGTCTGCTGTCTCGAAATGCAGTGCTGCATTATTTGTCTCTCTGATGTTAAAAAAGTTTTCTGTGCTCTTCTTTTTGCAAGCGTTTTTTTTTTTCTTTTCAAAATTGGGAAATGGAGATTTTCAGGACTGCGTGGTTGCGCACCTGGTATGACGTTGATTTGATAAGAAATAGTGGTAATTAAGATCTATCTAGAGCACAAGCTGTCAGGTGTGACCGTCATAAGCGGGAAACTGGAGGATAGTGGGAGGTACACAAATGGGATGCACATGTCCTGTTTACTTGTGGTCCTTAAAGTAGCCAAATAAAGATTCTCCTTGGATGAACTTTGCCATTGCATTATGCCAGCGAAAGAATTGGTGGCAAGGGAACAATCGCATTAAATTACGTAATGCAACCCCACGTCTACGTAAATGGTACTTGAAACAAATCCTTGCGTTTGTTTCCAAATATGGCGATCCTTTCTGTCGTTCCACCCTTAGCATATTGACCTATAGTATCAATTGAGCAATGGTCAAGACGTAAAAGTGCAAATCATGAATACTGACAGACTGAGGGAGCAGCGCGCTGAAATTATGCATTTCTTATTACTTTGACGACAAAACCTATATTCAGGCTCTTCATCGAGATAGTTGAAACCCCCATCCCCAACTTCCCCAACTTATCTGCAATTACGACCCTCCTATCAGGTGATTTGTATAAATTTCTAACATTTGCTGGCTTGCATCCCTGGCTGCTGTTACATCCGGCAGCCAGTTCTCATGCAGCATGCAAGTTACATCCATACTTCGTTCGAACGACGCCTCACATTGCCGTCTTCAAGCATATGTACCTTGGATAACTGTCTCGACCAGGAAAATTGAAAAAAAAAAAAAAAACATTTATTTTCAAAAGCTGCTAGACTATGCACCGACGTACTTTCACTCTGCAGTCAAAATGTAGCTGCCAATTTCCAGGTGAATTTGCTCCCTGGCACCTGGTCAAAACTGCATTCTTGCGATGCGCCCTCAGTAGCTGCCCGACTGTTGCTGTAAAACAGGACAGTGTACATTTCAGGGGAGAGTGCCTCTATGTATCATAACGGTTATCCGTCTAGTGGAAAACCCTACCACCAAGAAAATATTTTATTGACATGACATGCCCATTACTGACGTTGCTCGCATTTTCTGATGATCACTTGACCACATTTCTTTCGTTCAGTTTATCGGACGATTTCCTTCAAGAAGAAAACCGATATTTTGGGAAAAGATTTGTACAGCAGAAGACTGAGACGCCGGTATGTACCAAGAATGCGTGGAAAATAGCACTGATTGCGACGTGCTTGATATTTTCAAGAACGCGTGGAAAATAGCACTAATTACGACGTGCTTGACATTTTCCCTCAAATTTGCGCTACATTTCAATAATTATTAAGTAGTTTAATAAAGATATTAAGTAGGCTAATAAAAATATTAGGTGAGCTTATAACAATATTAAGTAGGCTAATCAAAATATTAGGAAAGCTTATAACAATCTTAAGTAGGCTAACAGGGGTGGCACCAGCGGGGGGCCGGGGGCCACGGCCCCCTGTCGGGGAACACTGCCCCCCCCCCCCCGTCGGGGAAGGTCGGCGCTTTCGTCGGGGAGGCCTAAAAAAAAAACATTAAAAAAAACAATAAAAAATCCCACAGGGACTGAAGTTACTGGATGGGCGATCTAGAATACATTTTTGATTCCTTGCCGAAGGCAGGCAAGGAATCTATGCGATGGTGATGTCGTGTGGATGTGTGTTTGTGTGCGTGTGTATGTGTGTGTGTGTGTGTGTATGGGACGCTTTGGCTTGTAAACACGATATCTCAAGAAGGGTAAGTGTGACTAACCTCGTATTTGGTGTGTAGGTTGGTCATATTGGGTAGATGATCCCTATTGTTTTTGGTGGAGATCAAAGGTCATTTGGGGTCACGAGAGGTCAAAAGGTCAAAACTTTGTAGACGATATCTCGAGAACGGTACATGTGACTATGCTCATATTTGGTGTGTGGATTGGTCATATTGAGTAGACGATCCCTATCGATTTTCGTGGAGGTCAAAGGTCATTTGGGGTCACGAGAGGTCAATACGTAAATTCCTTAGAAATTGCTTGAAAACACGGTATCTCAAGAAGGGTAAGTGTGACTAATCTCATATTTGGTGTGTGCATTGGCCATATTGAGTAGATGATCCCTATTGTTTTTGGTGGAGATCAAAGGTCATTTGGGTCACGAGAGGTCAAAAGGTCAAAACTTCGTAAACACGATAACTCGAGAACGGTACATGTGACTATGCTCATATTTGGTGTGTGGGTTGGTCATATTGAGTAGATGATCCCTATTGATTTATTTGGAGGTCATTTGGGGTCACGAGAGGTCAATACGTAAATTCCTTAGAAATTGCTTGTAAACACGGTATCTCAAGAAGGGTAAGTGTGACTAATCTCATATTTGGTGTGTGCATTGGCCATTGTGAGTAGATGATCCCTATCGATTTTCGTTGAGATCAAAGGTCATTTGGGGTCACGAGAGGTCAAAAGGTCAAAACTTCGTAAACACGACAACCCGAGAACGGAACATATGACTATGCTCATATTTGTGTGTGGGTTGGTCATATTGAGTAGATGATCTGTATCGATTTTCGTGGAGATCAAAGGTCATTTGGGGTCACGAGAGGTCAAAAGGTCAAAACTTAGTAAACATGATATCTCAAGAACGGTACATGTGACTGTGCTCATATTTGGCGAGTGTGTTGGCCATATTGAGTAGATATTCCCTGTTGTTTTTGGTGGAGGTCAAAGGTCATTTGGGGTCATGAGAGGTCAAAAGGTCAAAACTTCGTAAACACCGTATCTCAAGAACGGTACATGTGACTGTGCTTACATTTAGTGTTTGGATTGGTCATATTTAGTAGATGATCCCTATTGATTTTCCCAAAGGTCAAAGTTCATTTGGAGTCAGCATGTTCAAAGCCTGACAAGCTTTCCTGCACAGTCTTTCAAGAAAGGTCACTTGTAGGGTCCTGTTACTTGTCATGTAGATGGCACATTGTGAATACATGGTCCCAGAAGTTTTTGGTGGAGGTCAAATGTCATTTGGGTTCACGACGGGCAAGGGGGATCTCATATGTAGGAAGATTGGATGCCTTGCATGTGTACTTTGTGGGCACATTATGGAGCCCTGTTAATTGAAAAACATTGCAAAGCAATGTCAATGTGAAAAAAGGCCTTACATTTCAGCAGCAAGGAATCACTAAGCCTTTTGGCTTTCTGGTTTGTTTTGAAATGCTATTTCAATACATATCGGAATCGATTTTAGATCACTTCTTAACTCTGTAAAACCGCATTCTACTATGTACCTTGTCCTATATATCTCTTCCCCCGTCGGGGAAGGACGGCAATTTTTCGGGGAGGCCTTAACATGAAAAACGTAAAGGACTGGAGATACTGGATGGATGACCATGATTTTTTTCTTTTTGAACTATTTTTTCTTTTGTAAAGCTATTTTAATGCATATCTGAATCGGTTTTAATCACTTCTCACTAGCTCTTCTATCTCTCATCCCATCTTAAATCCTTGCGCGCAAGGTCATGCCTCCGTCGGGGACGGGCTACCCACCCCCTGTTGTTGAGAAAATCCAATTTCGTCGGGGAGCCTTCATCTACAGACCTACGATAAAAGATGTGGGTCTGTAGTCACTCAGACGACCTTCTTGATCTTGCTCACTAGAAGACCACATTCTTCAAGGAAACTCCTTATTCCGAATTCTCCTTACAAAAACGGACTAGGGGTGTTCATGTGCGTGCAGTACCCAATGGTCTGCCCGGACAGCCGAACTCTCACAAAAGTAATGGATATCGGCCATGTCGTTTTCTGCTACACATAATGATAAACAGTGGTGTGAGAAAATCTCCCCATAAGTCTGACTGAAAATTTATTTGAGGGCACCTTGTAACGTACCATATTTTCAAATACGTTGGGAGCAAAAACATTTATAGTCTTGAGTTCGGGCAGTCACGTTAAAAATTTCATCTATTTAGTGGAACTTGCAATTGAATTCAAAAGCATTTTAGTATGTTTTCAGTTCCGTTGTATAGTCCCCCCCCCCCCGAAAAGAAATAGAACCATTACATCTAATTGTAGCAGTACCTTTTATCTGGTCCTTTTCTGATCATTAGCAAGTTGGGTTTTTTTCTATTGATATTTTAAAGGAAAGCTCAAAATAGCAACTGCTTCATTTCTAGTTACAAGTCTGGGAAATGCCATTCCGGCTATCTTAGGGGTTATATTTCTTAACAATTTTTTGTACGCTCCGCGCTAACTGATGGTGGCGCTCCGCATAAATAGTGTTTTATTCGAACAGATAACTGAACAGAACAATACGTGTTTGTAAATTATTCTTCGTTTTGGGCAGTATTATGAAGTGAAAATAATTTTATTGCGAAAGAAATCTGAAAGTAAGGACTTCTTTAAAGGGTCAAACCTCTCACCCCAAACTACAGTTTTGGTACCGGGGTACCGAAATTCTCAATTGGCTCAGCTCTTTGATTGACAGCTTATTCAAAGTGCAGAGTACCAAAGCTTATATTACACAGCATGAACGGTACTGAGAGTGTTTTCATTATATAAATTGAGTTTTTCTATACTCACCTTGAAGCAATAAACTGAGATTGTATCTAGATGAGGGTGAATTCCAGACAACTGTGGGAGGGGCTTAATTAAGAAGGTTAGGAGAATTGGTACTGTTTGGGGTGAGAGAACTGAGCCTTTAATTCTAGTTACGAGCCAAGGAAATGCCATTTCCTGCTGACAGGGGGGTTCTCCATTTTTCCAAAAATTTTGTGCGCTCGACTTAGATAATCTTTCGGGCAGGATTACATTTTTTCGGACAAAAGAACAATTCCGCCCCTCCCAAACTCAACTGACACGCTTCCGTACGCCTATGACAATAAATAAAATATAAAACTTCAAATATATGCGAAGCCAATATTTTTCCTCGGGAGAATGCTCCAACATGGTCCGAGGGCCTAAATCTGCATAATGGTATTCAGTAACCTCAACAAAACTACAGATCACGCCCTACTTGATTTTCCTCATGGGAACGTCAGATTCCTCCATAAAACCTCAAAACTGTCAAAAAATTACAATTTTGCTCCAATAGAAGCTTTAGATTGTTAAAAAAGGCAAACTTTTCCAATTTCGATGGATGCTCCGTACAATAAATAACCAAAGCCATCTCTTTTAATCACCCGGCATATTACCTAATTTTGCTCCTTAAAGGCATATCACTTAATAAAGAAACCAAATTTTTCATTTCAACCTTACCCAAAAACCAAATCTTTCATTAAAATCCAAAATTTTTCCATCATGATAAGCTCTTAATTCTGAAAGATTCGTTCAAAAAAGGGAATAACTTTCCGGGCAAATTTCTAGTCTCGTCTCAAAGCCTTAGTCAGCAAGTAGGTCTTGTACGATTCAATGCGTAACCCCAAAAGAATTTCAACTGTCACCCATATAACGTTTTTTATTTTTCCCTTATGAAGAACAGATTCTTCAATAAACACCCAAAATTTTGTTAGTACCAATAAAAGCCAAATTTTTTTCATGTTTTAATTTTTACTTCAAATAAACTCCAGATTTTTAATTATTCTTTAAGAAGAAAGCCCAAAATTTCGGCGCCCTCCGCGCGCCTCAAATTCTGCAAGGTCACGTTCAACTGGGACATAAAATCGCCTTTGTCGGGGCCTTGAAATTCTGGACCCCCTGTCGGGGAGTGGCCCCCCTGTTGGGCAAATCCTGGCGCCACCCCTGTAGGCTAATACACCAGAGACTTTACACATGACACAGTCACAAAAGAGGCGTGTAGTCCTACGTTGGTCACCTTTCCTATTTTTTCCATATCGTTAGTGTTTGCTATACCGTTTTATATATTTTTCAATGACGATTTATTTAGAACCGTTTAGTCACCAAATTCATTTCAAATTCGATTAACAAAGTGATTATAGAGACAACTGTATAAATATAAAAATATGCGTATTATTCTTTCTGGCAATTCCCCGAAATTTCGGCAGAGCGGTTTGCTACGAAATATCCGTTACTTTGAACCGCATGCAGGTTAGGAAAAAGCAGTATACGTGTACAATTAATAGAAGGCAGGTACGTCCGTTCTCCGTGGTGCAAGTGTCGGCCGCGGGTTCGGTGTACAAAACTAGTATGTACGTATGTATACGGTCCTTTGCGATCCGTGTACAAGCTGTTCATGTGACCAATTGAAAAAAGTTTTCTAACGTACTTAAAGTAAATGTTCGATATAAACGAATAGAATTTCACACAAAGTCGTACATATGTCAAGGGCAATCAAACCTCAAGTCCGAATTTTCGATGCAGACGTGTATTTTAATATACGTAAAAACCATAAAGTTTTCGATTGACATGTTTAGACCATTGCCATGATGAATTCAAATGTAACGGTAATACAGTAGCCACAAGTACATTTGCAAGTTAACTTCATTCCGGGCACCTGTTCTAAATTAGAACCAAAGTTATTTAACACTTGCTGCACTTGTCAATCCTGGGTTGGGGTGCGGGGGACAGCTGGGCAATTGCCATCCTATAAAAATATTGGGGGCCTAACATATTGTTTTGGCCCTCCAATAATTCAGGCAGATTTAAAATAACAAAAACAACAAGCAGAAAAAAAATACAATATAACATTGGACAGTTGGATACGGCCGGCTTCCAGAAAACGTCACCTTGAGTGTATGCGGGTGTTAATGTTTGTGTGTATGTATGTTTGGTTGTGTATGTATGTGCGTGTTACGGTGCTCTCACTTTCGCACGGGTGGATTGCGGATAGATAATTTAGGTCCTGGACACGATCCAGGGTTCGACGGGCCGTTCGAATTCCCATCCCCCGATTCGCATACCCCTGTTGTCGGATTAACCTGGAAGTGCATCTTTACCCCACATGGGCAACCATGTCCATTGTGGTTAGGGTACGTAACTACTAGTTTTGGTTGTGGGAATGTGAAGAAAATTATTACTCGAGCCTTTACCAAGATCATACCCAATAGAGTTTTACCGGCGGGGAAAGACCTTAGACCCCAAATGAGACCTTGATTAGCAAACAGAGCAGTTAGCTTTATACACTGTGCCGTCACAGGCAGACAAACGTCTTTATTGAGAATAGCTTGTGGCAACTCAACTAACATCGTCACAAATTCAAAAGGTTTTGTGTCGAAATAAGGGAATAGCGTTTTTACGCAGGTGAAATCACTCTTATGGAAACGGTGTTCTTCATGGCTTTACGTCGAGAACGGCACCGTGTGACGTCAATGTTCAGCGTCTATGAAACAAATTGCATGCACTACCTATTATTCACACGAGCGCATAGAAAATTTTGCCGGTTTCCGACGCTGCAGAAACCAAACTTTGGTGGAACCTGTATATTAATAAAAACTTGTCTACATTGTAGGACTATTTTCTCAGATGTGACATCATGTCTGATAGGTGTGCAGGAACCGCCCGTATGGAAAGCAAAGTTCTGAAGACAGGGATACTTGTGAGTCTTTTGGATGATGGCCTTCCATACTACGCGACTCGATGCGACGCAACTCATTGCAACGAGACGCGTGGCAAGGTGTGGAATGCTTTACAACGAGTTGCAAGCAGACACGCAAACAGTTTCATGCGACCGAACATTTTCGGTCGAATGAGACTCAAACGTGCAATGACGGACTTCAACAACAATGACAGACTTCTGGAATGAAGTCCGACGAAGATCGGTTAATTGAAATGAACAGAACTGTCACAGTTTATCCGCATTTTCCTCAGAGTGACTCCTTTCACTGGTCCACACTTCACTGTTTAAACAATACCTTATCGTCCTATTTTTTAGGTTTTTAAAAAACCTTCGATCATTTCCCTGATACCTACCTAGAGGAGCAGACGAAGTTTAATTTTCGATCAATTCATCACTCCGAGGGCTAAGTAGAGGCAGTCATCTAGCTATCATTATTTACATCTAACCTGGGAAACCTCTCAAATTGATATCGAGCACTACAGCAGGCTTCCGCCTGTCACTGAAAACTTTGCTTACTTTACTTTCAAATCTTGTATTAACATTTCACCTCATGCATGAGGAGTAAACTTTTGCGTGCTTTGCACAAACATGTAACTTAGTAGGCCTCCCTGGTATAAAGAGTGAAATTCTCCCCGATCAAAATATATCCAGAGGGGTTTCAAAAACAAATAAAACCAGATAACAGTTATAATTCACACCAGGTTATTCCCCAATTTTTCTCGATAAATTATGATGGAAACTTGTGAGACTTCGGCTTGGCGGTCACGGTCGATGTTTTTTGCGTAGGACTGGACGGCTGTTTGATGTGTTGTTGTAAAAGGTTTACGAAGTACGGAAGCGTATAAGTGCCACAACATCACAAACAAATAACCTGACAATTTGCAATAATTTGTTACATTGAGCACATATATCTCAACAAAATGCAAAAAATTTTGCCTTTTCACAATTACTCATTTCCTTGCAATGCAGCAAAATATTGATTAATGCTTTATTGTCGAGTTTACACAACTCATGATCTCCACAATTATTTGCACAATGGCAGATTGTTGACTTTTTCAAACTTTGCATGGGGGCATAATTTTACTCAATGTTCAATTGACATTTTGTGATCTCCACAATTATTTGGAAAATGTTGAGTAAACTCTAAAAAGAAGCAAAACTTTACTCAATGTTCAATTGACATTTTGTGATCTCCACAATTATTTGCAAAATGTTGAGTTCCTTACTCAACATAACTCTAAAACAGAAGCAAAATTTTACTCAATGTTCAATTGACATTTTGTGATCTCTACAATTATTTGCTAAATGTTGAGTTCCTAACTCAACCAAACTCTAAAAAGAAGCAAAATTTTACTCAATGTTCAATTGACATTTTGTGATCGCTACAATTATTTGCTAAATGTTGAGTTCCTTACCCAACAAAACTCTAAAGAGAAGCAAAATTTTACTCAATGTTCAATTGACATTTTGTGATCTCCACAATTATTTACTAAATGTTGAGTTCCTAACTCAACCAAACTCTAAAAAGAAGCAAAATTTTACTCAATGTTCAATTGACATTTTGTGATCTCCACAATTATTTGCTAAATGTTGAGTTCCTAACTCAAACCAAACTCTAAAAAGAAGCAAAATTTTACTCAATGTTCAATTGACATTTTGTGATCTCCACAATTATTTGCAAAATGTTGAGTTCCTTACCCATAAAAACTTTACAAAGAAGCAAAATTTCACTCAATGTTCAATTGACATTTTGTGATCGCCACAATTATCTGCAGAATGTTAAATTGCTAACTTTTAACTCTTCAAAGTTGCAGAATTTTGCTAAATGCTCATTTAATGACATCGATACCCCTTAATGTAACGGCGCACGGCAATATATGGCAAAGACCTTTACAGTTGAAGCAGGCTATGCACACAGTAGACTACTGGAATGATATAACCACATCGAAAAATAGCTTGTATTCTTCATATGGATTACCTTCATCGAGAAAATGACGGCATCTTTGAAATTAAGCATGGTAAGTTTGATACATTAATATACTTTCTCGAGGAGACACCATAGTCAGGCCCTTATCGGGGGATTTTATTTGGTTGAATGAAAATGATATGACGGTATAAGTAATAAGTGTCTCGAATGAACTTGAAAGGTCCATGGACATCGAACTGTGGAGGAATAGGGGACATGTCTCCCACGCTTTTTGTAAACACACGCTTTAAATAAATTCTTGACGGAAGTGGTCGTGCCCTTCCTAACATTCCAGTAAAATTTGAAGTCATGGAATAAATAGATATAGTTCGTAACTAACTAGCACAAATGCTTTGCCATTCCCCTATTTTGGCACAGTATAGCCTCCTTCTCCAATCTCTTTAATAGATTGCAATTGAGATAATTCTAACTTCACTGTAGAATATATTTTGACAAAGGCCTACATTGTAGACAATTTTTTTCACTTTTTGATTACTCTTTTCTTTTTTTGTCTTATATTCTTGTTTTTCTTTTTCTGTTTTTTTTTTTAACCGTGGCGACATTTTGGTTTGGCCGTAGGAGAAATGTGGTTGTAGCTAATATAAAGAAACCAGCCCCTCTCCCATGTCTGTCAATATGATATGGCCCTTGCAGTTTATTCAATGAAGTGCTTCCACGGTTTTTGTAAATACAATGCTCTAGCCATTAGCAGTTTTGTATGGTTTACTTGTAAAGGCAAACAAAGATAATAGAATATGTTAGACGTCTAAAAGTGGACATGATGCAGTTTCAGTGGTTAATAAAGGGAAAATTTTTTCATGATATTTTACCATATTTGCTCAACTTTCACAGGTTCTTCTGGTTGTGGTGGTATATTCACCTCCCGCATTAGCTCCAGGTCCTGCTCTGTACACTGCTGCAGAAGTAAGAGTCCATGCACCACAAATACGGGATGCCTTAATTCTACATTACTGGCATGACGGTTTCACTGCTGCCACAATTATAAATTTTCTGGTGTTACGTCATGGTATAAATATTAGCTTGCAACACTTACGTAGGATACTCGCTTATCATAGATGTAGAAGACGAGACGCTCCCCTAAATTACGATAACGTCATACGAGCAATCCTTTATGAAACTCTTGGCAGCGGACAAAACTTGGGTTACCGGGCTATGTGGCATCGACTCCGCACTACACACTGCTTACCCATAACACAAGAAGCAACTAGGCTTCTTTTAAATATGTTGGATCCAGACGGAGTAGCTTTAAGAAGACGTCATCGAATAATTCGTAGGACGTACAGGAGTCCAGGACCAAATTATCTCATTCACGTTGATGGATATGATAAACTAAAGCAGTTTGGATTCGCTGTGCATGCAGCAATTGACGGCTTTTCTCGCAAAGTTCTCTGGCTATATGTTGGTAACAGCAATAACAATCAAAGAATTGTTGCAAAGCTTTTCATCGATTATGTAAATCAGATCGGTGGGGTACCAAAAATTGTAAGAGCGGACCGGGGAACTGAAAATGTATTTCTCCATGATTTACAGATTGCATTAAGATGGTACCATGATGACCATTTTCGTCGCCATAAAAGCCTCTTGTATGGGCGTTCAGTTGCAAACCAAAGAATCGAGGCTTGGTGGGGACAACTTGGAAGGATGTCATCAAATTACTGGATACATTTTTTTTTAAGTATGAGAAATGACGGCAGTTTTGACAATAGTAACCACATCCACGTGGATTGCCTCAGATTCTGTTTTAACCGCATCATACAACGAGATTTCGACCAAGTGGTGCGGGAATGGAATCAACATTCCATAAGAAGTCAAAGGCTTGGTTGTGCTAGAGGTATACCAGATGTACTTTACTTCACACCAGAAGTGTATCACACCCATGATTACAAAATGGAACTCAACGCCTCAGGCGAGGAACTCAGGGAGGTTGAGAGACTGTATTGCTCACCATATTCTGAACACAGTTGCAGCCCCGAACTACTTGCAGTAATACATGAACTTTTCGGTGAGATTAGGAACGATCAATTTCCTGAAACCACAGCGGAGGCAAAACAATTGTACCTTGATATGGTGGACGTTTTAACTAATCATATGTAGCAGAAAGATAAAGTTTCCAGGAGAGGATTTAGAGGGCGCACCAGTGCGTCAACTGAAAGTTTTTCTTTTTACTTTCACAGGTGAATCACTTTGCCTAAATTGTGTGAACGCAATGTTCAAATTTTAACAAAATAATATCAACTTCACAGCATATACAGTTTCATATTTGGAGATTAGGGTAACGTTGAAGGATTCAACAGTAAGCATACGAGGCAGGGACAGACCGCTCCCCTGCTGCAAGACCTGAATTTTCGACGGGGGCCTGGAAAAATTCGATGAACTACTTCCAGGCAAGACATCCATGGGATGGTGATGTCGTGTGTGCGTATATATAATAGGAGTGTGTGCGTGTGAGTGTATTAGATGATTTTGCATGTAAATAGGATATCTCACAATAGGTTAATTGTGACGTGCTTATCTCATATTTGGTGTGCGGGTTGGTCGCATAAAGTGCATGATACCTATTGTTTTTGTTGGAGGTAAAAGGTCATTTTGGGATCACGGGTCGACAGATCAAATTTTCAAAACATTGCAAACATGATATCTCAAAAAAGTAAATGTGACTACACTCATATATAGGCGTGTGGGCAGCTAGTAGTATATAATCCCTTTCGATTTTGGTAAAGGTCAAAGGTCATTTTGGATCACAGAGGTCAAATGTAAGTACCTTAAAAATTGCACCAAAAAAAAAAATACAATATATCAAGCAGGGCAAGTGTGACTAATCTCGTATCTGGTGTGGGGGTTGCTCTCATGTAAGATGATTAGGTGTGCAGGTTAGCCATATTGAGTAGATGATCCCTACTGTATCTGGTAGTGGTCCAAGGTCATTTGGAGTCACCAGAGGTCAATACTTGGTCCATACTTGGTATCGCTGATTGGTAAAGAGAGTTATCTCATATAGTTATTATGCGGACTGCCTGTACTTAGTAAATAAGCACTATTGTTTTTATTGTCGGTGAAAAGTCATTTGTGGTCGACAGTGGTCACAAGGTTCAATTCAGGTATACCACAAGTCAAAGAATTCAATAATATATATTCAAGGGCATGAAGAGTAAGTTCCAACCGAGTCCAACTCTCATCTTCATAGGACATTCCTAACCTGAGATAAAAAATGTTGAAGTTTATTCACTCAAATTGAAACGGTACATTACGCAATAATTTGTGATGTCATTGTTGTACTACTCAAATAACAATGTTTGCATTTCTTTGTTTTTCTGAAAGTAAATGCACCTTGTATCAAGGTGCGATAGTACTATTACTCTTATGGGGTGATGTAATTAATAAAGCCCTCTCTGTGCAACATGCTATGCTAGCAGACAGGAAGTATTCAAGGTCCTACAAACATTTCTATTTTTAAAGGGAAACAAAGCAGGTAATTGAGTTGTACAAAAAAAAGTCACAATTTATTGCGCAATGGACTAATTTGTTTTAAGTGAATAAATTTCAACATTTTGCATCTCCGCTCAAGAATGTCCTATGAAGATGGGAATTTGCTTAATACATACACTCTAAAAACTTTTTAAAAAACGCTGTGTAACTAGTGCACATAGCTAGCAATGTGTAAAAACTACACAATTTGTGTAACAATTCAACACAAATTGTGTAATTATTACACAAATATATGTAATTTCTACACAAACTTGTGTAGTTTTGTTACACATTGTTAGTTTTGTGCACTATTTACACAGTGTTGTGTAAAATTTACACATCTTTTTTTTTTGTGAAACAAGGTATCTCAAGAAGTGTAATAGAGCACAGATCTGCCAACCTCCAAATTAGCGAACTTTGATATTTACATGAAGAAACATGGAGATTGGTACATAAAAAGTAAACCTGGAGATTGGTACCTCGAATTTAATTTTTCCGCACCACATCGGTGCGAAAGAACAATTAACATGCGCATACCAGGGTTTCCAAATAATCCAAGTGGTGGGGCTCACTTTGCGATTTTTTGCCTTTTGTAACAAGTATTTGCCATAGATGTAATCATACTCGGCAAAATAATTTATGCATGTGATGAAAAAATTGTGTTTTTTATTGAAAAATCTGCCCTTTGTAAGTTAATTTGAGTACATTTTCTGAACAACTGAAGATCGTTGGGGTTAAACTTTCACATTTTATCTTAAAAGGCTCTGACCAAAAAATGCATTTACCCATATCCTAGTAAAATTTCATCAAGTTGTTTTAAGAGTGTGTCATTCTATAATAAAAACTTGGGCCGTTGTTGAGTTCAAAATAATGTAAGCAATGTCTACATTTATCAAAGCCTGGAATATTTCACCATCTATAGTGTAACAATTCTCTCACAAATTTACCAAAATCATATGCAAAGTAAGGATTCGAAAAAAAAGAAGCAACTTAACCGGAATCGACAAAATCTTGCCTGGTTCAGTGTGTTAGGATATTCAAACATGAACATACTTACACGTACTTAGGAAAGTCAAAAAATTTGAATGTTAAAAAATGAACTTGAGAGGTTCTGATAATTGCCGTGTGGCTTAATGTTTGCACCTAGCTGTTTGAATACTGTTATGTTGTCGTGATATGATGAAAATTTGAACGTGAGACGACGTCTAAAACCGTGAGACTCACTATGAAAGCGTGGGAGTTGGCGGGTTTGCCTTTACGTATATGTTGTAACTTGTGCATTGTCCATAGTGAGAAAGTGAGCACGTTCGTGCTTGGTAATTTATGAAACAATGTCAACAAGAAATAAACATAAACTTACATTTCAGCGATAAGGAATCACTAAGACTTTCGGCTTTCTGGTTTATAACACAGAATCGTGAGTGTCCAACATAGTACTGCCATTATGCTTAGTGCTCAGCATAAAAAGTGGTGCTCGGAAAACAAGTCAGTGAGCCACAACCGGAGAATGTGTCCAAATTCTTTCCAAAATTGCTCGAAAAATTAAAAATTTATCTAAAGTAAAACTTCCATGATAATTTAAAAGAATTACCAAAAATTCGGTATGTAATCTTACAGCGTACAGAAAAACAATATCTATTCCACCTCACTTCTTGGTCTTGCACAGTATACTTTGCCCGAAAATTCCGAAATGGTACTTATTCGGACGAAAGTTGCGAAAAAGGTTCATAGGTGCAAAGGTTTGTAAGCAGTGACCCAGCTAAGAGGGAGGAACCTCATGAGGGCTCCCCGAATCGTAGTTGCACCCCAAATGTAAATTTAGTTCAACGTATTTAAGCATAATTTACTTGTAGTTGTGGTGGAAGGTGGGGTAGAAAGCAAATGCCACTTCTGGTAATCTAGGAGGTAAAAGAAACAATTCTGCTGCACTCCGCGTCAACTGCGTGGTATTATTCGTGACTTCCCGCTTAGACTAGAAAGTGGCGTAGCTTTGCGGATTCCAGGGAGCAGGAGTAATTGCTCTTAGCTGGCCCTGAAAAATCACAAAAATTTGAAAAGTTGCGTTATGTGACACAGGTCATTTACAGTGATGTTTTCCTAGCTTTTCTTCTATAACATTCCATTTTTGATTCCTTGCCGAAGGCAGGCAAGGAATCTATGCGATGGTGATGTCGTGTGTATGTGTGTGTGTGTGTGTGTGTGTGTGTATGTGACGCTTTGGCTTGTAAACACGATATCTCAAGAAGGGTAAGTGTGACTAACCTTGTATTTGGTGTGTAGGTTGGTCATATTGAGTAGATGATCCCTATTGTTTTTGGTGGAGATCAAAGGTCATTTGGGGTCACAAGAGGTCAAAAGGTCAAAACTTTGTAAACACGATATCTCGAGAACGGTACATGTGACTATGCTCATATTTGGTGTGTGTGTTGGTCATATTGAGTAGATGATCCCTATCGATTTTCGTGGAGGTCAAAGGTCATTTGGGGTCACGAGAGGTCAATAGGTAAATTCCTTAGAAATTGCTTGTAAACACGGTATCTCAAGAAGGGTAAAGGTGACTGATCTCATATTTGGTGTGTGCATTGACCATATTGAGTAGATGATCCCTATTGTTTTTGGCGGAGATCAAAGGTCATTTGGGGTCACGAGAGGTCAAAAGGTCAAAACTTCGTAAACACTATAACTCAAGAACGGTACACGTGAGTATGCTCATATTTGGTATGTGGGTTGGTCATATTGAGTAGATGTTCCCTATTGTTTTTGGTGGAGATCAAAGGTCATTTGGGGTCACGAGAGGTCAAAAGGTCAAAACATTGTAAACACGATATCTCGAGAACGGTACATGTGACTATGCTCATATTTGGTGTGTGGATTGGTCATATTGAGTAGATGATCCCTATCGATTTTTGTGGAGGTCAAAGGTCATTTGGGGTCACGAGAGGTCAATAGGTAAATTCCTTAGAAATTGCTTGTAAACACGGTATCTCAAGAAGGGTACACGTGACTATTCTCATATTTGGTGTGTGCATTGACCATATTGAGTAGATGATCCCTATTGTTTTTGGTGGAGATCAAAGGTCATTTGGGGTTACGAGAGGTCAAAAGGTCAAAACTTTGTAAACACGATACCTCGAGAACAGTACATGTGACTATGCTCATATTTGGTGTGTGGGTTGGTCATATTGAGTAGATGATCCCTATCGATTTTCGTGGAGGTCAAAGGTCATTTGGGGTTACGAGAGGTCAAAAGGTCAAAACTTCGTAAACACGATAACTCGAGAACGGTACACGTGACTACTCTCATATTTGGTGTGTGGGTTGGTCATATTGAGTAGATGTTCCCTATTTTTTTTTTTGGTGGAGATGAAAGGTCATTTGGGGTCACGAGAGGTCAAAAGGTTAAAACATTGTAAACACGATAACTCCAGAACGGTACATGTGACTATGCTCATATTTGGTGTGTGGGTTGGTCATATTCAGTAGATGATCCCTATCGATTTTCGTGGAGATCAAAGGTCATTTGGGGTCACCAGAGGTCAAAAGGTCAAAACTTCGTAAACACGGTACATGTGACTATGCTCATATTTAGTATGTGGGTTGGTCATATTGGGTAGAAGTTCCCTATTGTTTTTGGTTGAGATCAAAGGTCATTTGAGGTTACGAGAGGTCAAAAGGTCAAAACTTTGTAAACACGATAACTCGAGACAAGTACATGTGACTATGCTCATATTTGGTGTGTGGGTTGGTCATATTGAGTAGATGATCCCTATCGATTTTCGTGGAGGTCAAAGGTCATTTGGGGTCACGAGAGGTCAATGGGTAAATTCCTTAGAAATTGCTTATAAACACGGTATCTCAAGAAGGGTAATTGTGACCAATCTCATATTTTGTGTGTGCATTGGCCATATTGACTAGATGATCCCTATCGATTTTCGTGGAGATCAAAGGTCATTTGGGGTCACGAGAGGTCAAAAGGTCAAAACTTCTTAAACACGATATCTCAAGAACGGTACATGTGACTATGCTCATATGTGGCGAGTGTGTTGGCCATATTGAGTAGATGTTCCCTATTGTTTTGGTGGAGGTCAAAGGTCGTTTGGGGTTCTGAGAGGTCAAAAGGTCAAAACTTCGTAAACACGGCATCTCAAGAACGGTACATGTGAATGTGCTCACATGTAGTGTGTGGATTGCTCATATTTAGTAGATGATCCCTATTGATTTTCCCAAAGGTCAAAGTTCATTTGGAGTCAGCATGTTCAAAGCCTGACAAGCTCTCCTGCACAGTCTTTCAAGAAAGGTCAGTTGTAGGGTCCTGTAACTTGTCATGTAGATGGCACATAGTGAATACATGGTCCCAGAATTTTTTGGTGCAGGTCAAATGTCATTTGGGTTCACGACGGGCAAGGGGGATCTCAATGTAGGAAGATTGGATGCCTTGCATGTGTACTTTGTGGGCACATTATGGAGCCCTGTTAATTGAAAAACATTGCAAAGCAATGTCAGTGTGAAAAAAAGCCTTACATTTCAGCAGCAAGGAATCACTAAGCCTTTTGGCTTTCTGGTTATCCTCAAGTTAAAGTACACATGCGTGCTTTTATCATTTTTGCTAATTTGTGAGCAAGTGGGGGTGTTAGATGTGTGCTCCCAATCAGCTGTTTTATTGTCACGTGATTGTCTCGAAATAAATACGGATCAGAACAAGAAGTACCGATTCCTCCATTATTATCTCTCTAAATCCTCACGAATACTCCGTAAGCGATGTCAATTTCTACAGAAGCCTATTGTTTTTGGTAGAGGTCAAAGGTCATTTGAGGTCACCAGGGGTGAAATTGCAAAAATTCTGTGCCTAAAATGTAAAGAAAAATCTATCAAGCACTGTCAATTTGAAAGCAAGTAAGGTATTTAATGGCAAGGAATCACTAAGCCTTTTGGCTTTCTGGTTCGAATATACGCTCTTCATTTTGAAATATTTATCTTAAAAAGGCAACGAAGTTTCAGAAACTTTTTAAATGTCTTCGGAGAGCCTTAGATAACTATGCTACACCTACGATCTCTAACTGCCGTTGAATCTCGGATTTGCTAATGGGGAGTGTAACAATAAAGCGATGCTTCCCATATTTTCATATTTCAACAAATATTTTCAGATATTTGTTCAAACAAGGCAGGGAGCGTGCCACAAATAACGTTACTGATTGATAAGTGTCCACACTTAAAAACTTCTGAAAATTGGGTACATGCCACTGAGAATAATAAATGTCCTTTCACAGGCAAATGGCAATTGGCTACCCCCGTACCCCGGTAGTATTGAATAGACCACGGCGCACCACTGTATATAACAGTACCCAAAGGATTACCCTAAAATAGGCCTGTGGTAGTGGTTTCATTTGGTAATGTCGACATTATTTTGTAATTTGCTCGTTTTATTGAACTGTTTTTGCAGACGAAAGCTCAAAATAACGAGTGCTTAGGTTCTCGTTACAAGCCTGGGAAATGACATTCTTGGCTGTCTACATGTGGGGTCGCGGTTTTCAACATTTTCCTTACGCTCCGTAGCAATTATGGTGGAGCTCCGCTAATGTCCCTCGACTTCGTCCCTTATTTACACCAAATAACCCCTGGAGATTGTTAGGCAAATTTCTGATAATTTGCGCCTCGCAACTTCATTGTTTTATTGATCTATACATTTTATTGCACAAAGAAAGCTGGAAATAACGACTGCTTAAATTCTGCTTACAAGCCCGGTGAATGATATTTCCGGCTGACTGAGAGTTGGCGATTTCCAAAATTTTCTGAATGCTCCGCTCCAATGATGGTGGCGCTCCGCTTAGAGAGTCATTTGGGTAGCGTCTTTACTGGCTGTGTGACGGGTTGCGAGTTCTCCGAATTTTCTTTGTAAGCAAATATAACACCTCACGTAGGCCTATTCAAGTTGGGATAGGGTCTTATAATTGTTCTACGAAGTAAAAAAGTTCGACTTTTTTCAGTTGGAACCGGAGCCAGGGCCCCCGTCCCATATCCTAAATCTGCCTCTGGTAATAAATATACAGTACCATGCTATAAATAATTTATTCAACATAACGGCCTATATTAATCTGTCATGTAGCGACATTTTACTGGAAAGAATTTATAAAACTAAGCTTCACTGAGCGACCGAGCAACCGGTCCTGTATTCAATGACAGCATTCATGCGATAAACGCCTGCACTGATATACATCTAAGGAAATTTCCAGAAAAAAGTCTCGTTTTTTATCTTTCAATATAATTAATCCGTCAACTCGATTTCATTAACGCTACTATCTGACTATGGATGCCACTTACGGCATCTCTCCCAATATTCTTAAGACGCGATGAACGAATGTGATTTGTAGACTTTAGATTTCCCTAAGCAATGATTTATTCAGCAGAAGTAAATCACGACCGTATGAAACGAGAATCACTATCATTTGTGCAGTTAATAACGTAACTAGATTAGGGGAAGCAAGCACATGTTTTGCCTTTTTGTTTTAAAACGATCCACAGTTAGGTGTTTAGTAGGCAAACAACTTGAGAATTCAACTCTTTTTAAACAATTATTTCAAAATATAGAGTTTGTATTGCAAAAAAAAACGTTGGCTTCTACAACAAGATCTTATCAGTTCACAATTTCAGATGGTAAGCAGATGTTAAAAGAGTAAATAGGGACGTGGCTATCCCATTTGGGGTCGAGTCCCCAAGCCCCCCCCCCACACCCCCTGTACAACAGAGTCTGGCAGGGGCGTAGCCAGGATTTTCTTGTGGGGGGCAAAGTCGACTCATCGTCCCCAATCTTGACCGACAAGACTATCTAAGCGGAGCGCCACCAACGGTTGGCGCGGAGCGTATAAGAAAATTTTTGGTTTTACAAACCCCTCAGCTGGCCGGAAACGGCACTTCCCGAGTATTCAGAGCAAGAATATGTTCAGCCCAACTTTGAAATCCTCCCCGCTTCTTAATTGGAGCACTTGACATATATTGAGGGGCTGCACATACCTTTAGCCCCCACTTCTTCATTTTTCATCGCTGCCACTGGGGTGTGGCATTTTCTTGAGGGAGCGAAGCGCCCAAGTGAGGAGCCCAGCATCCGAACGGGGAGAGGGTGTGGTTTTCCCACTCCTACCTCAAGGAGATGTTGCAATTTACATCAAAATTGAGCGATCTGGTGAACACCTTAGCTGGAATTTTTGGACATTTTCAATCTTGTATCAATGTTTTCCTTATTCCCTCGAGAGTTAGTGTGTGCCAGTAAGAGGGTTACTGACGAGTCAATGGGGCCCTAGGAAATTGTGTTGCACTGAAACAAAACAGCTACTCATAAGACTTACATTGGCTAAACCAGCGGAATTGACATTTTACCTTGAAAAACGCCAAAACTCCATTTAAATAAAAAAAAATAATAAAAAAATAGATCTGGGCGGGAGTAAGTGCGAACCCCCTGGCTACGGGCCTGTCTTCCTGGGTGTTCCCCTCCCCTTTTGGAATTTTTTTGCTGTCTCGAAGAGCTTAGATGCAACATGGTGGTAGATTTTGTTCTTTTTATACTAGATTCTAGTGTTCTCCACAGGGGGGTTTTAGAGGGGCGACACGCCTTCCTAGTGAAATCGCCCCTCCAAAATAGTTGCCGCTCTCCAAAAAATGCAGCTTCCATCTTTAGTTCATTGCTTCATTACACAGATACAAGTCATAACTGGAAAATGTGTCTTCCCTCCAGGCTTGGCGCCAGGATTTGCCCGACGAAGGGCCACTCTCCGAACGGGGGAGGGGTAGGGTGGGTAGCGACCCCAAGTCCCGACAGCCAGGATGCCATCGATGAGTTGGTGAGGGAGATTTAAAGAAAACCTGTGCACTATACCTGCCATTGCGAGTCATATACGACATAAAATTTGTATATGCTAGAGGAAGATATTTCCGCACTGATTTAACCGTGGAAAAGCGGGCGAAATTTTTTGGGGTTAGCCTACACTAAAAAGAATCTGTACTTATTTAAAGCTTATATAGATCAATTGTCACGGCATTTTGGCCCTATCGGGCACAACTTATATTGTACTTCCCTCTCGGCTTCGAGTCCGTACCTCACGACTGACACAAGAGATCACACCTCCCTGGTTTTGCGAAATGAGATGGAATTCCCGACATGTTCATTAATCCATTTATTCTACATATTAATTTACTTGAAAAGATGGGAAGGGTTTGTAATTTATTAGCTCTAGGTAACGGTACTGAGGAAGAGTGTGAAAAGCATTCTGAACATTTTGGGTTTTATCGCAGAAATAACTCTTTTGAAAGCCAAAATAATTAAACCGACCAGGGAGGTGTGATTCAAATGACACCGACAGATTATTCCCGACAGGGGGCGGGCCATGTCAGCGACCACAAGTTCCGACGGCCCCTATGTGGAGGGGGTGGTGAGAAGGGGATATGAAGGAGCCTTACTATCCCATGTTATTGCACCCCTTGGCACATTTTGCAGAATATCACTTAATATTTTAAAAGCCGAGTTGCGCACTGATAGTGTTCTGTTGAGTCTGAATCGTGAAATTGCAAAACGCGCGAAGCGCGCGAAAATTTTTGGTAGACTTACAAAAATAACATAGCCTATGTAATCATTAAGAACAAAAAGAAAAAAAAATAGAAACTGTGGGGGTTGTAGACCGTATCGGGGATAACATACATTGCGTCGAAAACACCTGGAATACCCGATAAAATAACCAAACTATGCTCCGTCTGTCCGTGAGTCGCTCACCAACTGACCTATCGCGTGACACACACAAGAGAACAGCAACTAGGCTTTGTGATATGGGATGAAATTTAAGACCTCTAAATAACCTGTGTACTCTGCCTCCCTGTTTCTTGGTAATGTTGACAGGACTTACACTCTCTAGATATGTGGAAAGGAAATATTAAAAAAAAAAAAGGAGTGAATCTACAGCGCGCGTAGCGCGCCGAAAATTTGGGGTTCTTATTAGGGAAATTGTCCCTTAAGAGCAAAAAACAGGTAAACCATCGGGGACTCTAGCCACCGTCTTGAACTGCAAACTTTATCGTAACGACTAAGAGCTTCTCCCCCCCCCCCTCGAAAAACTGTAAAAAGCGCCCCCGATTCCCTCCCTCCTCTTGCCGTTTATCTTTTTTTTATTTTATTTATTTTTTTTTTTTTGCTCTCCTTCATTTTTTCAACATCGCTCATCGCGTCCCCAAAATTTCTGGGGGGGGGGCACTCTGCCCCCCTGCCCCCCCCCCCCCTGGCTACGCTAGTGGAGTCTGGTCGTTGGAGGGGCTGGCAAAGGCAGTCATTCATCACCCCATACTACAGTTTCACCCTCATGCTACGTATGTCAAAAGTCTCAATATGGTACTGCTCTTTGATTGACATCAAATTAAAAAGAAAATGCAGCACATCTCATTTACACAGCATGTGCACTGAGAGTGTTTTTGATCGTACATTATGGACTTGTACGCTCAGTGGAATATGCCCTGATGTAAGAAACTAGGATTGTGCCTGGATAATGATGAGTTTCAGATAGATGTGGGAGGGGCTATAGAAGTAAGTAGGTTGGGAGAATTGGAACTATTTGGGGTGATAAAAATATGACTTTCAAGTTAGGTAAGATGGTTAGGAGAATTGGTATTGTTTTGGGTGAGCAGGTTAGACCTTTAATCACGTTCGCTGCAATAAAAAAATATGTGCATCAAGGCGCCTTTCACTTCTCTATTGAGATTTCTGCAAGTGGACTATTCGTTTCGTTTGGAACAGATTTGATTGTTATTACTGCTGCCTATGTTGTTTCGTTTGGAACAGATTTGATTGTTATTGCTGCTGCTAATGTTGCTAGTATTGTTGCATGTAAGCAAGTTCTTCTGGGTGTAAACTTAAAAACAAAAATCCAGCAAAGTGGGAGAGGTTTTCCTCCAACAACCACTCTGTCAAAACCTATCCGTATTGCCTATATTTTGGCGTTTTCTTTCGATACCCCCCCCCCCCTTTCGAGGAAATAAGTGCCAAATCATAACGTAAGTGAAACGTGTGTGCATGCACTTCGGTCTGTCTATCTGTATATGGGGAAAGAATATTCACTGTCTTGTACCCACGTTGATAAAAAGTGAAATAAGTTTATTGCAAATCAAAGAAGGGGGTGTTCACCCACACTCTCCATTAATTAGACCCCACGCCTCCTCGATATGGGGAATTCGGAACTCATTCCCTCGTAGACTGTTTTGCCCTCTGTTCATTGTGCGTTATACCTTAACTAAATGGCTCAACATGCTGAAGCTACGTAGATTAAACTTGAGATCGATTTTAACATGAATATCACTTACTAAGCCACCTCATGCCGGAATGTGCAAGTAAAATTGTCTGCTGTCATATAAGCATAAGATGCGACACCAGCACGGGTCCAGTTCCACTACATATAAGGGGAGCTGTCAGCCATGGCCGTACCGGGGACTCTTTCTTAATTCTTGGGGCGGTGACTTTTTGCCCGACTCCAGAATACACCAAGGGCCTAATTTTTGTCCGACTGGGGCACCAGTCCAGCAAAGTTTGGGCAATACGGGATGCAGCCCTCCCGTCCCGTACGACAATCGGATTAGTACTGTTGTTTTTGTCAGATTTTAAAGTGAAGCCAGGATTTATTTTATTCAAGTTTTCTGATTTTCAATAAATATTCTTTCCAAAAACATGTGAGTCTTGAAGTTTGTAACCAATGTCCTCACGCAAGATATTGGGGGGGGGGGGGGGGCCGGGGGGGGGGGCATTTTCACGAACGACAGGTGGGTAACCCAGAACTCTTATATTTGTAGTCAGTAGTGGCACCATGTTAGCTTGTGGTAACCATGAACACTGCTTGCGAGAATCACATGATATGGAAAGCCTGCCATGTTTAGCCTGTAGGAGTGTCGATGCATCTTGTGGTGCGGAGCGTGAGAAAAATTTTCCTTTCTTGTTAGAATTTTCACCTCCTTTGCCGATACAGCATGTAGCTTTGAGCAGGACATTAAATGGCCGAATCTTCAGAAGGTTATCATTGTCATTTTACTTTGAACTTTTTTCATGTTATATAAAAGGGTAAATTTGAAATAAATTTGTGGTACCTTGAGTTCCAAACCAAGTATCCGAGCCATCATATTAAGCACGTTGGTCTAGTAGCCTACTTCCTACTCAATGAGGCTGCCACATACAACCCCAAGGGGTGATGTTCGGGAACTGTCAGCGTTCCCCTGGCTTTGAAAATGGATACGGCGTCGTTTACCGCTAAAAGTTTATGCTATTTAAGTTTACAGTTGGTTCAACTTTGTCAGTGAGTTATATGCACAAAGAATGCCGACATTTTGCAAGACATTTATTTGAAAAGAGGTCATGACACGACGGGGGGGGGGGGGGGGCTCTATCCCGCTCGTTAAGGATCGAACCCCCACCAGACATGAGACGATCATGTGTTAACACAGGGCCGTCGCTAGGGTCTCATGTCTGGTGGGGGTGTCCAAAATTCGACTGGCTGTACGCTTTTCCAACTGGGTAAGGAATTAACATTTTGCAAATAATTGTTGAAATCACAAAATGTCAGTTAAACAATGAGTAAAATTTTGCTTTTTGCAAAGTTTTTAAAGATAAGGAATTCAACATTTTCAAGTTGCAAACAATTGTTGAGATCGCAAAATGTCAATTAAACAATGAGTAAAATTTTGCTCTTTTGCAAAGTTTGATATAAGTAAGGAATTCAACATTTTGCAAATAATTGTGGAGATCACAAAATGTTAATTGAACATTGAGTAAAATTTTGCTTCTTTTTAAAAATAAGGAATTCAACATTTTGCAAACAATTGTTGAGATCACAAAATGTCAATTAAACATTGAGTAAAATTTTGCTTCTTTGTAAAGTTTTTATGGGTAAGGAATTAATCATTTTGCAAATAATTGTTGAGATCACAAGATGTCAATTGACATATTGAGAACAATTTTGCTGCATTGTGAAGTTTTTATAAGTAGAAACTTTAACATTTTGCAAATAATTGTATAGATCACAAAATGTCAATTAAACAATGAGTAAAATTTTGCTTCTTTGCAAAGTTTGATATGAGTAAGGAATTCAACATTTTGCAAATAATTGTGGAGATCACAAAATGTTAATTGAACATTGAGTAAAATTTTGCTTCTTTTTAAAAATAAGGAATTCAACATTTTGCAAACAATTGTTGAGATCACAAAATGTCAATTGAACATTGAGTAAAATTTTGCTTCTTTATAAAGTTTTTATGGGTAAGGAATTAATCATTTTGCAAATAATTGTTGAGATCACAAGATGTCAATTGACATATTGAGTACAATTTTGCTGCATTGTGAAGTTTTTATAAGTAAAAAATTTAACATTTTGCAAATAATTGTATAGATCACAAAATGTCAATTAAACAATGAGTAAAATTTTGCTCCTTTGCAAAGTTTTTATAAGTAAGGAATTTAACATTTTGCAAATAATTGTAGAGATCACAAAATTTCAATTAAACAATGAGTAAAATTTTGCTTCTGTTTAGAGTTTTGTTGAGTAAGGAACTCGACATTTTGCAAATAATTGTGGAGATCACAAAATGTCAATTGAACATTGAGTAAAATTATCCCCCCATGCAAAGTTTGAAAAAGTCAACAATCTGCCATTGTGAAAATAATTATGGAGATCATGAGTTGTGTAAACTCGACAATAAAGCATTAATCAATATTTTGCTGCATTGCAAGAAAATCAGTAATTGTGAAAAGGCACATTTTTTTGCATTTTGTTGAGATATATGTGCTCAATGTAACAAATTATTGCAAATTGTCAGGTTATTTGTTTGTGATGTTGTGGCACTTATACGCTTCCGTAACGAAGTGATGTGGAAGATGATCATTTTTTAAATATTTGAATGTTTGTCATCCCCTACCACTTAGTAAAGTTCTAGCAAAAAAGGTTCCTGACAAGTCCAGTTGACCCTCTGATCCCGAGATAAAGAAAAATTAGCTCCGACCGAACCCACCCCTGTGACACATCCAACTCAACTCAGCTTTCATGTCTCAACTTACATCTCAGTTTACTCACTGAAAATTAGTGTAAGTAGGAAGCTGCTCCCTGGAGGGACCTATAAGAAACACATCCCAGCTAACAACAAAACGTTTCCTGAACGTTCTTCAAACGTAATCACTTTCGTTTCGCAAACGTCTAGAACTACGTTTTAAAGACGTGTTTTTGTGGACTTTTCATACGTTTTCAAAACGTTTTTCAGAGACGTTCTCAAAACGTTATTCAGACGTAGAAAACGTTTATAAAACCTTTGCTGGTCCGTACGGAAAACGTCTGGGACGTAAGTAAAAGGTACAGGACTTTCAGGAAACGTTTTAGGGACGTACAAAAATCACCCAGGACATCCACAGAACGTACTAGAGACGTACATAAAGCGTCTCTGACGTCTCGAAAACGCTTTATAGGGCTGTAGGGAAAGCGTCTTCTATCTTCAGAAAAAATTTAGGGAAGTACGAAAATTACAGAGGAAGTCAAAAGAACGTTTCAGAGGCGAATAAAGTGTATCGTATCTAGGAAAAAATGTCAGGGAAACTTCGATGACGTCAAAATATCTCAGGTGCTTACGGATTTAAATTTACGTACCTAAACCAAAATAAATGAAAGGTGAATATTGCTTATGTATCCCTCAACCATGAGATAGACCATTGTGAAGTTGGGCTGTTTTATGGTCATCTGATTAGGACCATAAGTACTAACAAATGAAATTTGCTGGGAGAGGAAGGGAAATTTCACTTAACTTTAAAGACAAACATAAGGCTAATGAAAGAAAAAAAAGATATAAATGGTTTTTCATTTTCTTGACCTACAGTATGTAACTGTAATCATACTATCTTTAATAAAGTGATCACAAAAAGACCATTCTTAACTTCTTAGTGCTGGCAAGGAAGTATGTCAAAGGATCATACAGCTCTAAATCTGCACATATAAACACTGAAAGCATCATTGCTGTGATTCATGTTTGCACAAGGTACCACTTAATATGCACAGATCACAGTTTATCGAACACGTAAACTCGTAAAGATTTATTTAACCCTTTACCGTTGTGCTCCGAACAAGGCATATTTGCATGCCTCGGGACTGGGTGGAAAAGCGGATGGAGCCCGCCCCGCATCGGCTCCCGTAGGCCATTGACCCCGTGACTTCAAACTATTGTCTCTCTCGTTGTTGTGGCCGAATTTTCGGGTAGCTACTCGCAGTTTCGAGCTCTGCGCGAAACAGTAAAGACGGGTGACAGCCGAGCTCTCCGCATGGGTCCAAAAGGACCCAAACAACGGTAAAGGGTTAAAACTCCGAAGCAAGACTGGTGTAAACAAAGAATCAAGGTTAACAACTTCTTACAGTATTGAATAGATTGGTAAAGATTCATTTACAACACTTTCAAGTAAGACTGGTGCAAACAAAAAATCAAGATTTACGACTTACAACATTGAATAGATTGTTACACATTCATTAATAACACTCTCAAGCAAGACTGGTGCACAAAAAGAATCATGATTTGCAACAACTTAAAAGTATTGAAGAGATGGCCAACTCACGCACATATATATTGTACAAATCACACCGAATAGAGACCAAACAATGTACTATTTTCCAAATAAGGGTCAATTGAATTGACCCATAAGGAGCTTGCTAGGAAATCCCATCTACTCTTGAGATTTTGATGTATAAATACACCTGGCAAGTACCAACAATAATCTTAGCAATCATGATGTTATAATTTTAACAGAATGTTGGAGGTTTGAGAGACAGACAGTTGCCAAAGGCATTACCAAGGATGAAAAACCTTCATAAAAAATTGAAGGTCCTGACACAATCTCTCAAAAAAGCATAATTCCGCAGTCCGGAAAAAATTCCTCAGAACTTCAAGACTAAAGAAAAGTCCAGAGACATTTTTAAAGTGTACCACCAATTCTATGTAACTTAATTCTGGTATATTGTGCATAGAAATCCAATGCAAACATCATTTCTCTAAGTGAATTGGCTTTAGCAAGGTTATTAAATGTTTATTCATATGAGATACATTGCTATCATTCTACAACAGTACAGTACACGGTCACAGGAGTCAATGTAATTTGGCACTGGTATTGTATCCTCCATGGTACCATCATGTAAACATACACACACAGTACAGCCACTTAATACGAACAACTAACTGTAGCACACAGCCATGAGGAAAGACAGTTCGATATTTTTTAACCAAAGACTTTGGTTAAAATGAGAGTGGCATGCTGCCCATGATGAAGACTTCCATTTGCAATAGAATCGCCTTGGCAGACATAATAAGCCTACCGTTTTGTTTTTGGTTTGAACAACTTTGTGGTCAACTTTGCAATGCAAAGATTAAGAGTCATTTAGCAACACCTACTTCAGGAATAGAACAATTGTGGTGAGTGCTCTTGAATATTAAGGCCATCAAAGTTTGGGCTCATTGAAAGGATTTTTTACTATCAGTGGCAGGGTCTGAGGGGGCAGCTGCCCCAGAGCGGCTACGCAGGCTAGACCTATGGTAACAATATTACCATTCCATCATAAATCAATTATCAGTAGCAACTGAAAAGTCTGTTGGTCTGATGATGCGTCTCAGATAAGACATGATACCATAGTCACTCGAAAATAATTTAGTTCAGAAACCTGGTTCATAAATATCTGCAAAAACAACAATATAATTACATTACATGTATTTCTCAGTGAAAGAAGTATAGACACAATATTTTTGATCACAGAAAATGACCTTAAATAAAGTACAATGTGCACTGACATTTAGCTTGGTTCTTAAGGCGCATCTCTGGAAATACAAAAGCATTTGTTCCAACAGGAGGGTGCCTCCTCCCCTTGAAAATTTTCATGGAGTCTAGATAAACAGTAAATTGTGCGCAATTTTAAAAATGACAAAATTAGTAAGTTTCTTTACGGTGGTATAATGAGGTCTAATAATACTTCTTATTATTCAGCAATGCTTTTTAAAAATTGTCTGAGAAGCATCCCATGCACAACCTGTGGTGTTTATTGATACCCCTAGGGATACTAGTACCCCTTAGACTAGTAACGACAAAATTAGTAAGTTTCTTTACAGTGGTATAATGAGGTCTAATAATACTTCTTATTATTCAGCAATGCTTTTTAAAAATTGTCTGAGAAGCATCCCATGTACAACCTGTGGTGTTTATTGATACCCCTAGGGTTACTAGTCTACAGGGTACTAGTATCCCTGGTTGGGCACCAGGGCATTAAAGTGTACCTAAAAAGAAATTCAAAAATATATGTATTAAACAGCATGAAAAAATTCTAACAGTTCAACTCCTATCTTCATACAACAGGACATTCTTGAACCAAGATGTAAAATGTGGAAAGTAATTTGTAAACTTTTTAGAGCAAATTAATGTAGTCCATTGTGCAATAATGTGCAACTTTCTTGTTGTTCCACTCACATTACCTTCTTTGTTTCCCTTAAATATTAAAAATGTTTTATGACCTTGAACATTTCCTGTTCGCTTGCACAGCATGTGGCACGGAGAGGGCTTAATTAATAATACTGTACATTAACCCATAGGAGTAAGAGTACCAGCACACCTTGGCATAAGGTGCAGTAACTTTCAGAAAAAATAAAAATACAAAATACTGTAATTTGAGTAGTATAACAATTACTGTACTGTACATCACAAATTATTGCACAATGTGTCATTTTAATTTAAGGGAGAAAAACTTCAACATTTCATATCTCAGATAAGGAATATCTTAGAAAGATTGGAGTTGGACTGTTAACCTTCATATTTCACGCGATTTAATATAAATTTTCAATTTTTTTACTTGAGATACACTTTAAAGAGAAATTTTCCTTCAGTTCCTACATACTGTATAAAATTTTCTCAAGACACCAGATATAATCAATTAGGTAGAAACATTTTAGTGTTAATTCATATTGATCATCAAGATGTTTACCATTTCTTTACAATTTAGACCAATTTCTGTTCCTAACACTTAACTAATTTATAATGTATTATGACACCATGGGACACCATGTGACCTCTGAGAACATTGTAAACACTTGCCAACAGATTCAAATCAGAGTTTGTAAAACAGGGAAATAAACAAACCATGGTCTAGACTGGGCAAAGGACAGGAAATTGGTTAGTAGGAAATTCACCTTTTGGCTTGATTTTACTAAATAAGCTGCTCTCAAATCATCACTTTAATCTCAAAATGGAGTTTAAGAAATGAAGGAACTTACTCAAAATGATCTTGAAAATGGTGCTTGCCATCAGACCCCTCTTCTCTCTTCTACAGTTCAGTAGCACACAAATTCAAATGATCAATCGATCATACTGTAGGAAGTTGGTGCTAAGGTGGTGTACCACCCTCCGCATGTTGTCATTCAGGTGGCTCCTGGGAAAAGACATAATATAAAAAAATATTTTGCAAAAGTGGATAAAAAACATACCTACTGCACATTTATACATATGTTCTACACACATGCATAAACATACAGAATGACCGATAGCACTAATAGTCATGGCTATCACGACCTTCCTTATGTCAGGCCCCTAACTGTAAACAAGATATCAAACCAAAAGAACACTAAACTGTGTTGTAAACTCTTAAGTATTAAACTCTATGCCTTGAAATTACAATGATGTTTGGTTTAATTTTTTCTAACAGAAAACATTGCTTTAAGGTTGATGCCTTCTGTAATACTATAAAACCTGCAGAATGCTCTACAATACTGTAACTTTGTAAGTTCAGTATCATGACATCATCCATTTGGAAATCACAATTTATCTACCTGTATCACACTAACGGTAAGTTTCACTGCTATTGACAGCAACTAAAATTGTTTACACCAAAAGTGAAGATGGACTTGAAAAACATAACATGCTTACGAGAGTCCTTCTGAGCTACTTGAAATGTGCCTGGATTCAATGGCAGCAGGGTCAAGCACAATGTCCTTTTCTAAGTACTTTATTGGTGGCTCATCCAAGGCATCATTATCAACTTACGGGATGCTTTCTTGTGAAGCAGCATGCAACATCCCAAGGATCACTTTTTGACATTCTTTGAGTTCCTTCAGTTTCATTATTATCTTTACCTCAAAGTTTCCTGTGGGATGAAAAAAAATGAACAATACTGTAATTCAGCATCCAAGGTATTTCTCTATTCAAATCTATAACTAATTTTTAGTAATTTACAGGGCACCAGAAAATAAATCGTCTGGACATAAAAAGTTCACAAATGCACCACCAACCAAAGGTGAAATTTACAGGCCTTAGCCTAATACTGTACTTTTATGAAAGAGCGAAACTCATGAAGACATTAAGAGACCATTAAACTTTTCCTTTGATTCTTGAAAAGAAAAGCCAGAGGTCCCAGGACACTTGCTTTTGAGTGTCTATTGTATTTACAACACTGTGACACTACCTACGTCAACCTTACTGTATGTACAGTACTGTACAATGGCTTTAAAAACATAAAGTCAAGAAATATAAAAAGACCGACACAAGGCTAACAAAAGGGGAGTCTAGTGTTCAGTCATTTTTGTTCTGCTGTAGCAACAAATTTTGAAACAATTTAGGTGCTCCAACATGGAAGAATGTTGTCTTACTGTAATTTCACACTAGGTACAGCAGCTCTTCACTTTCACTTTTCATATTTAGCTTGCCAAACTGCAACCCAGAAATGTCCACGGTGATACACTCATTGCATTCAAGCCTAGCCAAAGGTATTTATTTCTCCTTCATTTCTTTTCTGTACCCTCCTGAATAATACAATATTTTCCACCCTCTTTACTTTCTGCCCTTCAAAAACAGTGCTTTTCACCACTTCTATTTTCAGCAGAAAACATCCTTTTTGGGGGTGGAAAGTAATGGATTGGAATGTGATATCATTGGTACAGCACTTGTGTCAAATGAAGGTTTTATCAAGTTTTCCTTTAAGTTTCAAACATCATTGATGTCTCTTACTATTCAGTGCAACACTCGTAACTACCATGCTCCAAGCAACACTTACTGTAGACTTTAGTGTACTAATACATACTTACGTACAGGTAGCCGAATTACCTTTGTTTTTGCCCTGGTTACTTTCTGCCCTCAGAAACGGTATTTTCAGTCCCTTTTATTTTTAGCAGTAAACATCTTTTTGGGGGGCATAAAGTTATGGAATGTGAAATCAGTGGTACTTGTGTCAAATGAAGATTTTATAAACTTTCTCCTAGGCCTAAAGTTTCAAATATTATTGATGTTTTTTGCTATTCTGTGCATCACTCGGTGCTGGCTGTGCTGATGTCTTTCCAAGCAACATTTTCACTGTAGACTTTGGTATTCATCATACTAATACATACCTATGTACAGGTACAGTATACCACATTCAGTGCTGTGAACAATTATTCACACATTTTGCATAAGCTTGCTATATTATAGACACACAGAGGTGGGGCCTACTTAGCCTAGGCCTAACGTTGTCGTTAGCTACATAAAAAATAGAAGACCATGACTATACTTGATGTTTATAAGAACATCACACAATTCAATCTTTACGGCCAGGATGCTGAAAAAGTTTTAGGCCTAGGCCTAACCACATATTTTACTGTTGTCTTGGACTTGGCTTTGAAATTTTAAATTTTTAACATACGTATACTGTACAGTACTTAGCGGCAGCCTAGGCTTAAGTTCAAACATTTATTTCCACCCCAAGATTTTCAATGGTGGAAATAGTGAATGACTCAAGGAACCACAGTAAATACAATGGGCTGAACGTTGACTGCACGGGTCTGTCGAGTGCACATCTGCACTGAAATTTCGTGTAAAAATCTTGAAACGATAGAACAGCCTTTGGGAAAGTTTGGCGCGCATTCGACAGTATAACTGCCTATCTATCGAACATTAACATTAGGCTTGTACCTGCCGTGTGCACTCAACTGTTAGGCTAGGGGCTTGTGCCTTGCACAAACATATGACTCAACAAGTGAACAATTTTCATCATTTTACATACGAAAGCATCCTTCAAGACGATTTTAAAGAATTTGAAACAGATTTCACGACTTACTGTGATTGTGACAGATGTTCCAGGAACAAGTAGTTGAGATTTCTGGGAACTTTCAAGAGAGCTGCTGACAGGAACGTTCAAATTTGGACCGTAACTGCTTTTGTTACAATCTATGGAACGCCAATAGAGTCATCAACAGAAAGGGAAGGTAATGTTCACAAGTAGAAGATCGTTGCATAAAGTGTTCTTGTCTAGCCGATTCACTGACGAACTTTGCCTCTCTCGCTAACCGAAATTATGGATGCAATGCCAATGAGAGCAGGAGGATCGAATTCGACTGACACCGGGGTGGAACCTGATTTTATTTTTCACCCCATGCAGGAGGTGCAGCCCTGTGGTTGTACTGTAAGAGGTTTTAAAGGGTAGGAAATTCCGCAAGTTCCTAACATTTTAAACTGCAAAGCCAAGACATAAAACAGTATTGCTGCGGTCCTCGCTCACATAGCCAAGGGGGGGTGGCTTTCCCTAGAAAGCAACTGACATCAATTTTGCTATGGTTTATCATGGTTCCCAAATAAAAATATGCCCCCTCCACCCCCCCCCCGCCCCATCGCTTTCTCCATATATTTTCGTAGGGATGCCAATTAGTGCCTATACCGCTATCCCATTGTACCTGAGTTGCATTTGCAAAATATCACAGAGTGCACGTAAGGAAATTCGTACGTTTTGCTCTTTCGAGCGGACCGTGAGGAGGGGGGTAGCATGAAAAGCAAGAGGATTACCCTAGGCTATTCCATTTTATGAAATTTTATCTGTGTGACATCGCTGCAGCAATCATGTGGCAGTGTTAAAATGTATGTTACATCTTTGGCACAGCGTTAAATTACAGTACTTGCTCAAGTTGCTCACGTTGATTTTCATATTTGTGCATGATTTTTGTACATTTTAGTACATAGAAGAAGGAATTTCATCGCACGTCCCTGTCCCTCCATTGGACATTTTTGAACAATTTAAAGCTAATATTAAGACTTATCGGGAATGTACTCTATAGCTAGTATGACGTTTTGAAAACGTCTTGAAAAAGTTCTGAACACGTTTTAACCATAGCGGTCTAGCATCGTTTCCTCTAACGTACTTAAACGTCTTTGGGAAGTCCTCTTGAATGCTCATATAATATGAACGTCCAGAAAACGTCATAAAAACGTTTAAAAATCGTCTAGTTATAACGTTTTACAAACGTTATTTTGTTACGTAGTAAAAACGTTTTTAGACATTCCTCTTTAGTTTGTGGGAAATGCGGGACGTTTTGAACACGTTCTAAAAACGTTACTTTGGACGAAGACGAAACGGACAAACTGAGAACCAAACCAAAACGTTTTCTGGACGTTCGCTGTTAGCTGGGATACTGCTTATCTAAAAGGTCCATTAAGGGACCAGCAATTTACAGCGACGTGGGGGGGGGGGGGAGGGGATCCGTCAGTAATAATCATGTAAAGGAAAAATCACGGGGCACAACATGAAAGGAAGAAAAAAAGAACCTGAATGATGACGATAGTATAACATGGTTAAACTTCTGGCTTTTGAATCCTTTAACCTGCAGTCACCGGCCTTTTATTCAAAGACATGGTTTATGGATACGATCCCGGCACCTTTAGCATAGCATGGATCTGCTACGTTACTTCAACATCCTTACCTGCATCCTTTATAGTAGGTGGAGAAGAAGATAGGTCACGTTGAAGGTGCCATCGCAATGTAGCAATGATAAGGTCCATAGTTAGAAGGTGAAATGGGGTGTCGAAATTGTAGGGAAGGTGACAAATGTGTAAAAATGCTTTCATCAATGGCAACCTGAAACTTTTCCGGGGCGAAGTCTGAACCCGCATTCGAGTAGAATCTCCTGTTGTTACAACTGACTTCGTCCCCTGAAGAAAATACACCCTATTTTATCATGGAAGATGAAGTTGCAGATACTTGCTGAAAACAAGAATAATTGAATCAGAGCAAGGAATTCAAAAGAGATGGGACAGAAAATTTGCCAATTATAATGTTGGGGTCGTTAATCATATTGACATTCCCGTAATCACCCAGCCCCACCCATTGACACTCCAGTGGTTATCCCACCCACACTATATACCTTATCCTTGTCAGGTTTCGTATTTATACCACAAAGTTACTCTCATCACCCGTTACCTACACTACGATAGGCTACAGAAAATTCCTCCACTGGTTATACATGTCTCATTTCCACGGTGTCATTAGGGAAGAAATGAACGTATACATGGTGCAATAATTCTATACAATGAATTATATTTTAGTAAGGATTGCGAGTTGGCCCATTTGGCTGTCAATAATTTGGGTCTGTTTTATGAACTACAGAGAGCGGTATCTGTTGAGGTAGCGCGCTTCACCTTTTGTGTATATTACGATAGCTTCATGCACAGCGCAGTATACCATGTTCCCGGTGCGAACGGTCCACCCTTTGGGGTCTTCAGTGTATGGCGGTATAGGCAAATCCGGACAGTCAAATGATGATCTGATTTTAGCCAGACGTAAGTGGGGTCTATTATCCTCATTCTTTCAATTTCCTTGAAAACCTGTATCAAGGATGGTTGTACACTAAACTGTATCTTGAGTTCGGTAATTTCACTAACTATTAGGGTCTGAAATCAAAGTAGCTTAAACAATAAATGAAGACGAGTTAAGGCTGATGGACCCCACTAATTGTTGCCTGCAGCCACTCAATACGGGAGCTGATCGCATTCTTCTGTTGGTAACGTTGGTTCTGTTGGTAACGGTGGTAGTCAAGACCATCATATCTGAGAAAAGGACCGAGACCAGAAGGTGTCGAGACAGAGACCAACAATACATGTTATATTGGAAAATCGTCTGTTTTTTTTTTTTTTTTTGTTCTTTTTTACTTGACTTCAAAACTCTATGTTCCAAAAACGTCACGTTCCACCAAAACTGTTTCATTAATTATCACTGATTTGTCCTTGTTTTCTTTTATCATACGCAGAACATAGAATTAATAACTTAACATAATTAAGTATTCTTCTAGCATGACCCTTTTCTTTAAATTGGAGTCCGTCAGTGCTACGGGTTAGTGTTGTGAATTTTATCCCGATGAGGCATCAGAGTGAGTTTGTCCAACCCAAAGAAAAATGAGTCGTATACTTTGTCTATATAGTTCATGTCAAGATTTCTGTTAGACCAAACATGACCATGGACTACACTAATGATGCTTTAACTGTACGGCTTGATGAAAATGAGTGTTCGAGGCATTTCTACAGAAAGGTGTGTTCGATGATAGATGATTTGAGAGAGTTTTGTGAGGATCTGGTGGAGGAATTTTCTTCATTCTATTTCTCAGTTTAGCCAAATTTAGGGTCTCTACTAGCCAGATGGAGTAAAATCCATAACAGACAGAAATGGATAGAATTGGACAAACACTGAGAAGGGGGATTCAAAACACACAGGGAACACGCGATGTAATGCAGTAACCTGACCTATGTGATAGTCTAGTGCACTGTGCTACTGTACATTGTCCTATTGACGGTTCAATTGACGTGATGTGTCCCAAATTGCAGCAAATATTCATAAGTGGTTTCCTACCCCCTTTGAATGTAGTTAATAACAGGAAGAGTCTATCAAAACCAGACGAGGGAAAGAATGGTTTCAAAGGAAAATTCAAAACGGCCGCCGGCCTCCACGATAAAATGATAAAATGGCAAATAATTAACACCAAATTTACTGGAGTGATGAATAAAGTGTCCATTTGACTATTTCTGATTAGAAACGTCCACTCGTATGAGCTTGACATGGTTTTAGTGTCATTTCTTTCCCAACATCCAAGATGACGGCCCTTTGCTGAAAGAGAAACTTTGAAATTTGATGGATTTTTTGTTTTAGGAAGACGCCACTCAACTTGACATGTGTCATTTGAGGATCCCTATTGTCAGATCAATCACGTTTGTTCCCGATGTTTTTCCTTTCCAGAGCCCAGCAAAGCTTGTCAAACACTGATTTACTTCAAGTTTGAGCATTAATTCTTTATAGGATTTCAATATGAAGCCTGCGGAGGGCGCCGAAATATCGAGGCTTTCTTGAGCACATATATCAAAACATGAGCTTCCGCTTGAAAATGAGAACTAAGAATTCAATGAAAAAGTTTAGAAAACCACTCTGTAGTTGACCGGTGATCTTCATGATACGGTGTCATGTATGGCATATTGTTTTTTCTTTTTCAGAGCAATTCCCCCTGTCCCCTGCAGTGCCTTTTTGGAATTGCATGGATCGAGCGTAGCGATGCAACTTGGTATGCTTCGCAATCGTCTTTACAGTCTATGTAAGCTGAGACATGATTGTCGACTCGTATAACTACAAGACAGAATAAGATCACCAAAAGCGAAAACAATATTGGGTGATTTCAACGTGCTGTAAAAAAATAGGATCAAAGGCAAAATAGAACTAAACCCTGTCCTATCACAACCACAAAACCAAAAAATTATGCTAACCAGGAAACGATGAAACGTAAGCGAAAAAGAACGGGTATCTTTAAAATTTCCTTTTAACTATTTTTCGAAACGGATACGCTTACAAACCAACCTTAAACAAAGCCAGTCGGATGCCAAACACGATACAGGAAATGGAAAATGAGTATCTGTTAATATCTTTTCTGAATTTGATCTTTTTAAGACCCATGGATTTTTGGTTCCCAAGATAAGAGAAACCAATGTGATCATGACGACGTGTGTAGGTATGTTTCATGTACGTACGTATGTGTGTGTGTGTGAGTGTGTTTTTGTGACACTTCGCTTGCTAACGATATCTCAAGATAAGAATGTCTGACAGTTTCCAACTTGGTACTCAGATGCCCCATATTAAGAAGAAGAACCCCATTGTTTTTGACAGTGGTCAGAGGTCATCTGGCATCACGGGGTCTTAGACTTGAAACGCTCTACATTAAACTCGTTAGCACAATATCTCAAGGTATTTATGTCTGACAGTTTTCAAACTTGATACATAGATACCCCATATCAAGAGGAAGAACCTTCTTGCTTTTTGTCGAGTTTAAAGGTCATTTGGAATTACAGGGTTAAGGATTCTTAAACTTAACACTGAACTCATTAATGCGATATCTCAAGGAAGGAGTGTCTGAAAGTTTCCAAACTTGGTTCACAGATGCCGCATATCAAGAAGAAGAACTTTATAGGTTTCTGTTGAGTATAAAGTTCATTTGGGGTAACAGGGGTCAAAGACTCCAAACATTTAACTTGTTAATATGATGCTTTAAAGACATATTTTCAACATCCCAAACAGTTCCAATTCTCCCAACCTACTTACTTCTAGCCCCTCCCACATATATCTAAAACTCATCTTTATCCAGACACAATCCTAGTTCATTGCTTCATGGCTTGTCACAATGACCATACAAGTCCATAATGTGTAATCAAGACACTCTCAGTACCCATGCTGTGTAATTTAGCTATGATGCATTGTTTGAATGTGATGCCAATCAACGAGCTGTACCAATTGAGAGTTTTGATATATGTGTACTGAAACTGTAGTTTGGGGTGACGAATGACTGCCTTTAAGATAAAAATGTGTGACTGGTTTTTAAACTTGGTACTAAGTTTCCCAATACTTAAAAGAAGTACCCTATCGTTCTTTGCAAGTTCAAATGTATTGTGGTTCACAGGGGTCAAAGACTCGAAACCCTTTACATTAAACTCGTAACGTGGTACCTCAAGATTGGAATGTGTTACAGTTTTCAAACTTGGTACAAAGATCCCATACAAAAAGAGAGAGAGAGCCCCTTTTTGGGCGGAATTCATAGGGCATCTGGGGTCTAAGGGGATAAAGAATCGAAACGCTTTACATTTAACCGGCTAAAACGATATCTCAAGATGAGAATGTGTGACAGTTTTCAAAATTGGTAAATAGATGCCCCTTATTAAGAGTAGAAACTCTACAAGTTTGCGGAGTTCCAAGATCATGTGGGGTCAGTAGGCGGCAAAGACTTAAAATATTTTACATTTAAGTCATTAACATGATATCTCAAGATAGGATTGTCTGACAGTTTTTAAATCTTGCATATAAATGTCACATGTTAAGAGACGCTTGCTTATGGTCGAGTTGAAATGTCATCTGGGGTAAGCAGGGTTTTAAGACTTGAAACACTTTACACTTTTTGTGCTATGTGTAAACTGAAATACTGAATTATTTACAATGCCATGTATATCAGTTTTTTTATTTGTTCAATCATAAGAGAAACCTTGAAAGTCATCCATACCAACTCAACCCGCCCCTATGAACACCAAGTAGTTTCTTGCCAACTGCCGCCCCATACATACCCCCAATCATTCCATGCATGTCAACCCACCCCTCATACATATCAAATTGACCTATGCCCTTCATACAAGAATATACCGAATCCCTCTTGTCAACTTGCACCAATACATACCAAATCACTGCCAAACCGCCCCATACATACAGTATCGAATCCCCTATGTTAGCTTGCTTCTAATACCATATCTGGGTTCACGAAATGTCAAAAACTTGGAACATTGCTAATATGATACCGTATTTCAAAGGATATTGGTGTTTGTAACGGAATATGATAAGAAGTTTTCCCCATCTTTTTTAATGGAGCTCCAATTTCATCGGGGAGGGGGGGGGGGGTCACCCGAGGTAAAACCTAAACCACGTTAACACGATTTCTCGATAAGTATGTAACATGGATGGAATTCACATTTGGTTTGTGTACATGTAAATGTATATGGTGTAAGGCTGGTTCTATTGTTATTTGACTGAGAAGATATGGAACATCATGGGATTATTTGGATTAGAACGTCGTCAAAACCTCAATGCATTTTTTGCATTCTGGTTTTCGAAATATTTTTGAGGAACTAGATACTTGTACAACAACTTCACATAAATTTTTTAGCGTAGCCTCGCAGGACGTGTCTCGCAATATGCAGCCACAAAGATGCTATGTACGTGGCCTGGTATACAAGAAACGAGGTCACCTAACTGCATGACAGATCGAGCTGTCGCCTTAATTTTAGATCAAACGGAGAGGTGAAATTGAATTTGCGAACAAGACTCAACCATTCACCTTTGGCGGGGGGAGGGGAGCAAAACGTCATATACATATACATGAAACGGTTTTGAGACATTTCTTCTGTAGGCACATAGTATCAAAGTATGCATTCTTAAAACACTCGGCTAGTTTAGCCAGCCTGAAGATTTGTATAAAAATTTAAGCCGGTTTGTGTTAGAGTAAATGGAAAACCAATCCCTGGTAAAATTTAACCCCTACGATTTAAGAATAAGGGGGGACTTGAACATATTTTGTTTTGGGAGGGGCAGGGACTTGAGTCCTCAAAGTCCCGTAGTGATGATGTCTTCAAAGAGGACTGCATTTCATGATGCACATGATGCAAGTTGACGGAGAAGGAGCTGTTGCCGCACAAGCCATGGTCACGTGATGTAGGGATGGTTGACGAAGCAATGATCTATTTCATTGCAGATAGTATCGATCATCTCGTATCTCTTCCTGCTTAACGGACTGTAGCTTGCATACGGAAAATTAAAAGGCTACTTCTCTCACCCAAAGCTACAATTGTTTTAGTAGTCCACAAAAATTCTCAATTGGGTCAGCCCTTTCGTTGATAGCTAGTTAGCATGCAGAGTACCGAAGCTCAGAAAGTTGTGTGAGGGGCTTAAGTAAGTAGGTCATGAGACTTGGAACTGTTTGGATAGAAGCTTTAAATTCGTCATCTCTTCCTTGTGGGAGAGCATGCACAATGCAGATGTTTTCCATCCTGTAGGATGGGCATTCCTGTCTTAGAGATGGTTTCTCCCTGCGGTTGAGCGAACGTACTACTATGCCAGCTTTTTTGGGCGTCTCTTTTGTTGTTCGTGACACATTTATGCTGTGACCTTGCTTCTTAAATAAGAAAAAAAGATGTCACATGATCTGTGCCCAATGCTTTCATTGTGTTTACACGGCGTGAAAAGCAATTAACACATGCTTCACTGGCCTGTAATCTAACCTCAAATTTTACGTAACTTTTTGTCTATTTTAATATTACTGTTATACTTTCAATCAATTAATCAGATGTGAATCTTGAGTCTGTCAAGTGTGCGTGAAGTGAGCTTCATTTTCCCCTGAAGGGATAACTGGTAATCAGGCAATGATGGAGGATGTAACGAAAAGTAAGAGGGAACATTTCATCATGTACAAGACTAGACCTTGACCACATGTGACTTGCTGAAAATTAGGATTGTAATGGGTGGGAGAGAGCAGTACATTTGTGTATGATATAGACCTTTATACAAGTTTATTCAAGTATAGCTTATGAAAGTATCGCGTATGAATCATAGTTTAGGAGGGAGGGGGGTTTCTTGGGCCCGAAATCTCCTACGAAAATCGGGTTTACCCTTAGAAACGTTTACTTGTCGTACTTTTGACGTCCTATTAACATAGTCATTTAATTCTATTCAAAAATCTCACCTAGTTGATTATTGTTGTTGTGCGTGTAAAGGATATCGTTTAATGGTGATAGGCTCAGTTTAATTGAAATTTGGAAGGAGCGCCACCGTTTACGTTATATGATTCCCATTCGATATAGTAAAAATCCATTTCAACCAGAAGCGGTCATCCCCGACCTGTTTTCGAATTTGTTCTTAAGGCAAAATACACTTTGGACCGGAAAAGACAAGTTGAGATATTGTTGGATTTAATTTAAGAAAAAAATAAATCTAAATTTAAATTTCAGACAGGTTTAATCATGTCAGTTTTCTTTGCTTGTTGCCCATTTCAGACAGGGGACGGTGAACAAAGACTGTCAATACAAGAGGAAATATCATCTCTAAAAGGTAGAGTACGTACCCTACTAACAGCATTGGTACAACACATGGGCGATGATTTTCAGCTTAACGCTACAGACATTGAAACCCTGATAGAACAAATCCCTGATGTGCCAGCACCATCTCCAGGTGAGTTGGGTTACCGAGGGCGTACCTCAAACTACTTAAAGGCATATTTCGGAGGCAAAATACATTGTCTTCAAAATGTGCAGAAAAATTTTTCTCTTTTGGCAGGTGAAAACTCCATCTCAATAGCATACAGCGTTGTGAAGTTAACAATTTTCTTCAGATTAAGTACATCATGGGAAATATATGTTGTCATCTCGTTATGGCATTCAATTTATTTTTATTTAAATCCTGCTGCAGGGAATATTAATAGGCAAACCACGCCAGTGAGCCACAACAGGAAAAAGGGTCAAAGCCGACTCCACTGGAACCAATAAGTTGGAAACAGGGCCGTAAAACTCCATCTAATTCATTAGCTATACCCTGCATATGGTGAACAGAAATGCTACATCGACAGGAAAACATATTCAAACATTCCGACAGTATCAAATTTAACGAAAAACAGAACATTCAGTTCTAAAGAAAAAAAGGAGTCTGCCACAATGTGCCCACATTACATAGCTATCTGTGGCTTTGCTGAAAATTAAAAATATTCAAATAAAAAATGATCTTTAAGGTGAGATATCTTGAATTTGGAACAGGTTATTAAACATTTTGTGGAATTTTTTGTCTTTCATATGAGACCCAAGTCAGAAGCCACTGGGATATGTGTTCACGCGTCTCTTTTATACAAAAGACTACGTCAAGTTGAGTTATAGCACCAAACCTAAGGTTCAAATAATGACATTTTATCGACAATCGAAAAAGATAGGGAAAACCTCGTGAAATCGAAGTTAAATGTGTTACCCTTCAAAAACAACACTTTCAACATCCGTTTCTTGCTATAGTATATTGATATTTTTAGTTCCTTGTGTAACAAAGGAACCTATGCAGTCATCTTGGTGTATGTATGGGTGTGTGTGTGTGTGTGTATGTGTATGTGTATTTATGTGGGTATGTGACGGATTGGAATGCAAGCTATGTGGTGCGATAAACTTGTTATTTCTGTAGATGTTGTTAAGTAGATGTGTCCTATCGTTTTTTATGTAGGTCAAAGGTCACTGGCGATCGCCAGCGGCCAAAAAGTGACTTCTATTAGTAACTCAGTATCCGTTGTTCAAACAGTGGCATAATTTTAGGACAAGTTAGATTGGTAGGAGGTGAAAATATTGCTACAGTAACCAAAATAATTGGAAAGGGTCAAAAGGTAAAAAAGTAATGTTTTATAGATAATTCGGAACTGAAAAATTTTAGAGGGGTGGTGTAAGGAGATTTGTGTTCGTCTAAGTAAAGTGCATGTGATGATCCACCGCGAACTCACTTGACCTCATTTGACCTTTTGACCTTTGTGACTTTTTTGACTCCTGGATTCTCTTGATCAGACAAACCAAAAAGTCAGTTACACTACCCTCCTACGATGTTTCTTAACTCGAGTTATTGACATTTAAGTGACAGGCTAGTTAATGTGTTGGTCATATGCATTGGAATGTGAGGTATGTAGTGCAATAACTCAATAACCAAGTAACATAGGGGGTTGGCATAATGAAAAGTTGTATCCATCTAAGTATAGTGCACGTGTTGACCTAATATGACTTCATTTGACCTTTTGACCTTTGTAACTTCTTTGTAACCCCTGAATTCATCTTGTTGAGAGGAACCAAAAGACAATTATGCTAACCTCGTATGTATTTCTTACTCGAGTTATTGTCATTTCAGTGAAAAGTTAGTGGTGCGTGAATGCCTGCTGTATGCTCTGCGAGGCATATAGTGTGATAATTCAATAACCAAATGATATTAGGAGGTCAGACAAGCAGGGATGGTCCTTTAGCAAATATATCTGAGTGTCCAGAGAAAAACCTGCATTGGCAACTTGGTTGTCCTTCCCAAAACTTGGTTGTCCCCCATGGCAAATGAAGATTATATTTGCGAGCCATAACAGTATTTCTTAGTGATAGGGATAAAAAATAAAAGTCTCTGCTGTAGGCTTTGGCACTGTAGCAACTTAAAACTCTATCTGAGAAAAAGCAAAAGGGGCTCATCTTGATGCTTTCATGCCTTATGACACACATGTCACCAAGACTGTTTGAATGATATGTCTTTGTTCAATTGGTATCTAATCCAGCCGAAGTTTTTTGCCTTTTAACAAAGAAGAATCATAACCCCTCTCAGTCTATAAGCAGTTTAGTTAACAACCAGGCCAATAACGCAATTTTTGGTTTCGATGATAAGAGAAACCTATGCAATCATGATGGCGTGTGTATGTATGTGTATATGTGTGTGTATGTGTGTATGTGTATGTGTATGTGCGTGTGTGTGTGTGACACTTTGCTTGTTAGCACGATATCTCAAGATAGGAATGTCTGACAGTTTTCAAACTTGATACGTGGATGCGCCATATTAAGAGAAAGAACCCTATTGTTTTTGGCCGAGGTCAAAGGTCATCTGGGGTCACCAGGGGTCAATTTCTGAAAACTTTATTAGCACGATATCTCAAGATAGGAAACTTGGATAGATTTCATATTTGGTATGTAGATGCCTTGTGGTCAGAAGATGGTCCCTATCGTTTTTGGTTGAGGTCAAAGGTCTTCTGGGGTCACCGGGGGTCAAAGTCTGAAAATCTGGTCAACACAATATCTCAAGGGAGGAAACTTGAATAGATTTCATACTTGCTTTGGTGATGCATTATTGTCAGAGGTTGGTTCCTATAGGTTTTGGTAAAGGTCAAAGGTCATCTGGGGTCACCATGGGCCAAAGTCTGAAAATCTTATTAGCATGATATTTCAAGATAGGGAACATGGATAGATTTCATTTTTGGTATGTGGATGTGTTATGGTCAGAAGATGGTTCATATTATTTTCGGTGAAGGTCAAAGGTCATCTGGGGTCACCAGGGGGTCAAAGTCTGAAAATCGTATTGGCAGGATATTTCAAGATAGGGAACATGGATACATTTCAAATTTGGTATGTGGATGTGTTGTGGCCAGAAGATGGTCCCTATTGTTTTTGGCGGATGTCAAAGGTCATATGGGGTCACCGGGGGTCAAAGTCTGAAAATCTTATTAGCATGATATTTCAAGATAGGGAACATGGATAGATTTCATGTTTGGTATGTGGATGTGTTATGGTCAGAAGATGGTTCATATTATTTTCGGTGAAGGTCAAAGGTCATCTGGGGTCACCAGGGGGTCAAAGTCTGAAAATCGTATTGGCAGGATATTTCAAGATAGGGAACATGGATACATTTCAAATTTGGTATGTGGATGTGTTGTGGCCAGAAGATGGTCCCTATTGTTTTTGGCGGATGTCAAAGGTCATATGGGGTCACCGGGGGTCAAAGTCTGAAAATCTTGTTAGCACAATATCTCGAGATAGGAAACTTGGATAGACTCATATTTAATATGTGGATGCGTTATGGTCAGAAGATGGTCCGTATTGTTTTTAGTGGAGGTAAAAGGTCATCTGGGGTCACCAGGGGTCAAAGTCTGAAAATCGTATCAGCACAATATTTCAAGAAAGGAAACTTGGATAGATTTCATATTTGGAATGTACATGTGTTATGGTCAGAAGATTGTCCCTATTGTTTTTAACCGAGGTCAAAGGTCATATGGGGTCACCAGGGGTCAAAGCCTGAAAATCTTGTCAACACAATATCTCAAGGGAGGAAACTTGGATAGATTTCATATTTGGTTTGTAAATGCGTTATGGTCAGAAGATGGTCCCTATCGTTTTTGGTTGAGGTCAAAGGTCTTCTGGGGTCACCGGGGGTCAAAGTCTGAAAATCTGGTCAACACAATATCTCAAGGGAGGAAACTTGAATAGATTTCATACTTGCTTTGGTGATGCATTATTGTCAGAGGTTGGTTCCTATAGGTTTTGGTAAAGGTCAAAGGTCATCTGGGGTCACCATGGGCCAAAGTCTGAAAATCTTATTAGCATGATATTTCAAGATAGGGAACATGGATAGATTTCATGTTTGGTATGTGGATGTGTTATGGTTGGAAGATGGTCCATATAGTTTTTGGCGGAGGCCAAAGGTCTCCTGGGGTCACCAGCGGTCAAAGTCAGAAAATCTTGTTAGCATGATATTTCAAGGTAGGGAACTTGGATAGATTTCATATTTCGTATGTGGAAGTCTAATTGTCAGGAGATGGTCGATATTGTTTTGGGTGGAGGTCAAAGGTCATCTGGGGTCACTGGGGGTCAAAGTCTGAATATCTTGTCAACACAATATCTCAAGGGAGGAAACTTGAATAGATTTCATATTTGGTTAATGGATGCATTGTAGTCAGAGGATGGTCCCTATTGGTTTTGGTATTTAAGGTCAAAGGTCATCTGGGGTCACCGGGTGGTTAACAATATCTCAAGGTAGGGAACTTGGATAGATTTCATATTTGGAATGTGAATGGGTTAAAGTTAGGAGATGGTCCCTACAGAGATGCCAAGTTTAGGCCAAAAATTGTATGCTTCGATTGAGCAAAGGGACTAGTACTTTCTGCCTAGGCTTAACGTAGGACTAAGTTAGGCCTAGCCGACGCAACATCTTTCACAAAGCAGGATCGAGTACTGAAGAGGATCAACACAAATCCACTTGGCCGAGAACATCAAAAATATTTAAAAGGCATTGGTAAAAAAAAAACCCTTATACAACAATCTGCAGTACTTTTGTGAGCTTCAGGTGTAAAGTTTTTCCCTGCGATGTAATTTTCTTCATCATGTCTGATGTCTTGGCACTTTTGTCATTGCCTAATGTATAGCATATATATACATTTTGAACCTATTCTACACATGTATGTTTCTGTGTAATATCCTTAGGCTGGCCTACTGGGAAATTTTGCTGTCCTACTAATATTTTATTTGCTCTAGAACATGATATAAAGCATGCAGCAGCATATTTTGGTAGCAGGGTGGTATCTGCAGCGGGTGAAAACTCTCCCATACAGTGTTAGGAGAAGCTGTTCAAAAGTTCTCCCATATATATTAGTGTTACGAAGTGTCATTGCAAAATAATGTCTCGACTCTGCAGTATTTATGGGGTTGGTTCAAACCTCTGCACTGAAATATAACCCTCATCAAAGTCTGAAATGTATTATTAAACCTTTCAGCTGGAAAGGATGGGGGAGAGGGTCCTTAATTTAGAGTGTTGTGAACTCTCAAGACTTTTTGCAGGTAATTATACAAAACCATCAAAACCATCATTATGTCATTTCTCAATTGTACCATAGTTTTTTAGGGTTGCCCTAGCATGAGAGGGGTCCACTTTTAAAGGTTTGCATGATTCCTATTTTTCATTTCTTGAAGTCAGCTCGAAGCCTTTTGTAATTGCAATATGAAGAGGTTAAAGGTTTTGTAGGGTCACTGGTGGTCAAAATGTAAATGACAACCTTGTTTAATAGGTGTTAACACATCTTAAAGTGGGAGACTTAAATAGATTTCACGTGTGGTTTTTGAATGCTTATGGTAAGAAGATATGGTCCCTATTTTTGGTGGCGGGGACCAAGGTCAAGTGGGATAACAAAATTATTTTTTGAACATGTTAGTATAACATTTGAATGAGAAGATAATGGTACATGATGGGATTATTTGAAATGGAACATTTGTGTATCATCGAAACCTCAATGCAGTTTTTCATTCTGGTTATTTAAAAAGGACGTTTTCCTCATTTACAATGCAAGCTTTGGCTCCAATTTTTGTAATATTGTTTATACATATCACAGTACTAAAATATGAAAACCTAGGGACTACTATGGATTTTCAAACGCCCTCTTTAGGTTGAAAGGTCAAGTTAAAGTCATTCATTAGATTTAGTACAGCTATGTTTGTTTCTTGATATTCTAGCCAAATTGTGAAAAAGAAATTGGTGGTAATAAATCACTCTGCCTTCAGTAGCAGACTTGTGGGCCTTTGCCTATTTTTGCTTTTGAGACAAGCACATTAGGTAGTCCAAAGGACAACCATGACATTTCCAGTCGTCCATGCCTGTTAAATTTCTCCCCTGCACAAGGTACATTTGTGTTTATGTAAAATGCATCTGTTCACCTACTTTGACTGTATTTGTCTTTTGTGACTTCTTTGTTAGGTCTGGATTTGAATTAATGAAATAGACCCCGAAAGGCTCTACTACTCTCCTGTACTGTCCCGAACTCAAGTAAATGACATTTTAGTGAAAGTTAACGAGTGCATGTATTTATCACATAGAAATGGGAGGTATGCAGTGTGATCACTTGAAAAATGAAGAGTCCAATTTCTCTCAAACTGCCTGTGTTTTTATGATTTTGAAATTTAATTTGCCCCTGTGTTTTTGGTGAAGGCCAAAAGTCATTGGGGTTGTAGATGCAAATGCCTAACTTTGCAAATCCTTAAATACAAAATCATCCCAAATGTAAGGAACCATAGTGCCCTTGGGCTCTTGTTTAACAAAATATCGATCACGTTTTCTCCTTTTAACGTTCCACAAAACTTTCCAAGAATTCAAAACAAATTCTGACGTTGTCGTAGATATAAAAAAAATCAATGCACTCAAGAAGACATTCTACATTTTAACTCTCCGTTGGTTATTGCAAGGATAGGGTTTGTAAAGAAGTCTTTCGGTATACATTGTTAGAAATGGCTGTAAACTTACATCACTAAAAAAGAGATATATAAAGGTGACAGAAAGACACTGGCAAATATTTGCCAGAAATATTCTATAATCTTTACGATAAACGGATCTCAATGTGCGTCCGTCACAATATACGATGAGACATTACTGTAAGTTTTTCAAGTGAAAGCTTCATTAATTTTCATATTAGTAACATCTACCATTTAATAAACAATGCAAGTATGACAAGCACTTGACGGTTAGGCTAGATGGCGTTTTAAGGCCCTGTTTCTATAACCCATTGGTTAAGTCTAGCCGGCCACGGCCCTTTTTCCAGTTTTGGCTCACTGGTTTGTTTGCCCTACTCCATTGCTTATGCTGGGCACCATGCCCAATGACAGTAGGTGCAGTGTTTTTTAACCCTTTACCGTTGTTTGGGTCCTTTTGGACCCATGCGGAGAGCTCGGCTGTCATTTATCTTTACTGTTTCACGCGGAGCTCGAAACTGCGAGTAGCCACCCGAAAATTCGACCACAACAACGAGAGAGACAATAGTTTAAGGTCACGGGGTCAATGGCCTACGGAAGCCGATGCGGGGCGGGCTACGTCCGCTTTTCCGCCCACTCCCGAGGCGCGCAAATATGCCCCGATCGGAGCACAACGGTAAAGGGTTAAGTCGTAGGTATGACCCGGTCAGGGCCCGAACTTCCAAACTTTCGAAATCCTGACTGCAAGTGTTATGTACTAATACAAAGTGATATTTAAAAGGTAAGGATGTGAGGAACTTTTTCTCCTCGTTACCTTTCAAGGTTCGGAAGAGTGTATCCGTGCCTGTCCCTTAATCTACGACCCAGTGTGTGGATCTGATGGCACAACCTATCCCAATCAGTGTGCGTTTGAGTCTCAAAACTGTAAAAATCCAGAAGTAACGTCATCACCAGGACCTTGTCTAATTGGTATGTATGAAAGAATTTACATGTACTATAGCCAAAGAGATTCCGATATCCATATTCGAATAACGAAACGAGTTTTGAGCGACAAAATGCCGTCTTTGAGAGATTTCTTCAAGCTTAAAAAAAAGCAAAAATAGCATACATAAATTAAAGGCAAAGCAACAAAATATCTTAAGATCTGGAGAAATCACATTTGTTGACTTTTATATAGAACCGAACATAAATGCAGGGAACATTTGATTAGGAAATTGATGTGGAAAAGTTGATGTCAACGGAAATGAACTCAGTTGAGGTTGATCTGCTCATAAACTGGAAATTAAACTAGTTTGGAGAGCAAATAAGGATTTTCCAAGCGACAAGTTGTTACCTGCCTGCTCTTGAATGATCTCTTTGTGTTATCTTCCTGGATTTCTTTCAATACAAAGACTGGGATATTGTTCCTTCTCGAATCCTGTCTCACATTTTTTGAGAACTTAAAATTTCCTTCTGAGGCTTCCTCAGACTTAAATACTTGTTGCTTGAATCGACACGGAAGCGCTTTCTGTTCAGGATCAAAAATTCTGAATTCGAGTTTGTTGATCAGGTCATTCTTACAACGTTCGTAGCATTTAGAACATTCTTTTAAAGGAGTTATGAGCAATGATGCTGTAACTGTCTGTGGTACGTATTACGAGAATATACTGTAGTATCGAGCGTTAAATAGGAAGAGAAAAAGGATACATCCACACAAAGGTTTAGTGTATACTTTGCAGCTTGCATTTTCACGAATTGTCCAGAACGTTTTCAATTTGCAAGTAAAGTGAAGCGCTCAAATAACACAGTCGGCAAATTGCTTAAAAGTGCAGACGAAATTTCAAGCACTTCAAGGTTGTAATTTGATTTTAGAAATCTCAAAAATTTGCAATCACTCACTTCCAATCATTTTTTTGTCTTTTAATCAATTGTATTAAGGAGAAAGGACGTTTCTATCAAGTCAGTAAAACTTCAAGTTTTTGCTCACATACTAAGACTACAATTTTGGAATGTTTTAACTTTGCTGATGAAATTCGACCTTTTTTCGTTTGTGTATATAGTGTAAAGGTCTATGAAGTGTCCAGTGAGATTTCACACCTCGTACTGGCGATTTATGTGTAAATTTGTGTGTCGAACTTATCTGGCGTGATTAAAAAGGCAGTTTAATAAAACAAAACGGGAATATCTCATGCATTACATGATGCATAAAAATGGCCAGTCAGTCGTTTCAATCACTAATTTGTTCAATATTTCATTTATTAACGTTGAAGATCCCTGCGCTAATGCTGAGTGTGATGAGCTGCACTGTCCAAAGGATGCACAGTATACAATTGGATGCTGCCCACGATGTCCAGAAGACTGGGGAGTACCACCTTGTGTTTTTGGTGGAACATGTACACAATCAGGACCAACCGAAGGTAGGCGTCCATTATTAGATGACATATCAAAAAAAAAATAGTTTGACGTAGGCCATTGTTGTTTACAGTTGGGAAGCTGACCTCAGGATCAACGAAATATTTTAAGCTCTAATGACGTCACACAGTTATGAATTTTGTTGCTCCTCGAAATATACACTTGGAAAACAGAATGACCTTTTAGGTCTTTATACTTCCAGTTACGATCAAGGAAAGTATTCAACTAACCAGACTAAAACAGTTATCATATAACCACTTTCAGGCGAATTGTCCGACAAAAGACAAAAGAATCACCCGAAAATTCAAGGTCACTCTTTTGAAAGTTTGGTGAATGATCACAAATTTGTCCCGATAACATTCCCAAAGTTGCACAACAAGAAAAATTGCTCAAATTCAGTCAAAGCGCGAACATCTCATGTATTATATGATGCATAGAGAGGGCTAGTCAGTCGTTCCAATCACTAATTTGTTCTACATTCCATTTATTTACGTTGAAGATCCCTGCGCCGATGCTGAGTGTGATGAGCTACCCTGTCCAAAGGATGTACAATATACAATTGGATGCTGCCCACGATGTCCAGAAGACTGGGGAGTGCCACCTTGTGTTTTTAGTGGAACATGTACACAATCAGGACCAACCGAAGGTAGGCATCCATTATTAGATGACAAACCAAAAAATTAATTTGACATAGGCCATTGTTGTATACAGTTTGGAAGCTGACCTCAGGATCAACGAAATATTTTAAGCTCTAATGACGTAACACAGTTATGAATTTTGGCCAATCATGGAAATGTACACTTGGAAAAAAAGGATGTCCTTTTAGTTCCGTGTACTTCCAGGTACGATCAAGGAAAATATGCAACTTACCAGTAGACTAAAAGAGTTATCATATAATCACTTTAAGGCGAATTGTTTACCAAAAGACAAAAGAATCACCCGGAGGTTTAAGGTCACTCATTCTGGACGTTTGGCAAATGGTCACAGATTTGTCCCGATAACATTTCCAAAGTTGCACAACAAGAAGAAAAGCTCAAATTTAGTCACGAATTGTTCCCACATAATTTCGTAAATAAATTGTTTCAATTTTCCTGATGACGATTAATCTCGCTTCGTCCATGCAGGGAGTTGCTAGAGACTCTAGCAACTCCCTGGACTATGCTACCGTCGAATCTGTCCGCAGTACACGTGCAGTCAGTCAGCCGTCTGGAAACACAATGCATGTGGTAGTTAGCAGGCTTCACTCGTTTGAAGATCCAACACAATGCAATTAGACGTGAACAGTCGAAAGTGATGGGGAAAGTATGTACATATAATTCATAGATAAGTACTTAAACATTGTGTGATGTAAAGTATTTTCAGTGAATATATAAGGAAAGCAAGAAAGGTACCACTTGAATTTGGAAATATCATTTCTTTCCTTCCCTCAAATGACATTTCAACATATTTTTATCTTGAAGAGGGTTAATGTGCAGTTTAAAACTTTTCAAGTGAGCTTTCCCTCCTTCGGTATTCTCAAAAAGCTAATGGAGAAAACTCTAGCCAAAATAACTCCCTGATAGTCGGTATCTACTAAAAGGAGTTTCTTGTAAATATTCAGCTTTCTAATTTTCTTCAATTGCCAAACTCTGCCATACTCAACTACCTAGGACTTTATACACATAATAATTGTTGACACTTTATACGTTGTGCCCGTTTCCTCAGCGTAGGCTAGGTCGAGTTCGGTTTCTTAGAAAGCATTTCACTACGAGTGCTAACGGTGTAAAGATTGCGCAATAACGGTCAAAAATGCGAGGTCTGAATCTAAATTCTATAGATTGGTTTATCTTTCTTTCTTTCCGTTGCATACCATAGTTACTTTTATTCTAGAGATGAAGCTTACACGGTTTTGTATTTCAAAGTTCACTCACTAAACAGTGCGCATCGTCTCAAATATGGTAAAAAAGAACCAAGAATCCAAGCCTTTTTGCAACAAAAGCTCTGTAATTCATGTGCTTGTTTAGAAAGGGCTAGAATTTAGGGGCGGTTCGCGCGGTCACATTTTGCACCGATCACTTAATGGTGGTCACGCTGACAAAAAATTCGGAAAATTTGGGTGCTTATCGCCCGCCTAGAAAAATGTCTAGCTACGCCAATGCTCTGTACATAGTACACTACGGTTAGTACTACAATGCGTAAAGAAGTTGTAACCTATAGAAAAGTAAAGATGCTGAATGCTGATTGATCAGTAAACTTGTCGTTTGAAAGAAAATCTTGGAATGCCCCCTTTTGAGTGAATTGTCATCGTTCAGGAACAGAGGTAGGAAATATAATTTTAATGGGTATTTCTTCCAAGCGCTGCACTGATTCTTGGTACGTACAGTTTAAGACAGGCCTAAGGTTCGAACTACATGACTTGAAAGTCCCCGATATGTCACACCTCTCAAGCATGACAGCCTTACGGGTTTTAATATCTCTCTGACATAAAAAATATTCCTGTGTTAAACTGGTGTGGTAACAAGGTTGTACATTTTACATTCACAACAAAGTGAGTTAGTAAGTTAGTTATTTAGTCAGTTAATCAGTCAGTCAGTCAGTCAATTAATTACAACTACACAGTTAGATTTTAATTCTCCTTCAACTCTGATGAGAAGTATGAGTGTTTGGGGCATCACAAATTTCCATTGTGATGCTGCTATGTATTGTCTTTTCATGTTTTCAATATATTATAGTAGGAACATGATATTTATACTGGTTTTGCAAGAAAATGAAAGTGTTTTAATGATAATTGATGAAGAGGTGTGGAATATTGTAGAAACCTCTTGTTGCAATGGTCTACTTCAGAAATTTAGAGCATCAGTGTTGGAAATTTTCTTTTCACGGTGTCTATGCTGGATATTTAGTGCATAAATTTTGTTATCCATGTGTACTGTTTATGTGCAAGTTTATTTCGGTCATCTCTGAAAGCTTTTAGAAATCTTTTCTAATGGAGAAACCAAAGAGCTTGGTTAAATTCATCGCGAGTAGCTACCCGAAAATTCGGCCACAACAACGAGAGAGACAATAGTTTAAGGTCACGGGGTCAATGACCTACGGAAGCCGATGCGGGCGGGCTACGTCCGCTTTTCCGCCCACTCCCGAGGCGAGCAAATATGCCCCGATCGGAGCACAACGGTAAAGGGTTAAGTCGTAGGTATGACCCGGTCAGGGTCCGAACTTCCAAACTTTCGAAATCCTGACTGCAAGTCTTATGTACTAATACAAAGTGATATTTAAAAGGTTAGGATGTGAGGAACCTTTTCTCCTCGTTACCTTTCAAGGTTCGGAAGAGTGTATCCGTGCCTGTCCCTTAATCTACGACCCAGTGTGTGGATCTGATGGCACAACCTATCCCAATCAGTGTGCGTTTGAGTCTCAAAACTGTAAAAATCCAGAAGTAACGTCATCACCAGGACCTTGTCTTATTGGTATGTATGAAAGAATTTACATGTACTACAGCCAAAGAGATGACGATATCCATATTCGAATAACGAAACGAATTTTGAGCGAAAAAATGCCGTCTTTGAGAGATTTCTTGAAGCTTAAAAAAAAAAGCAAAAATAGCATACATAAATTAAAGACAAAACAACAAAATATCTTAAGATCTGGAGAAATCACATTTGTTGACTTTTATATAGAACCGAACATAAATGCAGGGAACATTTGATTAGGAAATTGATGTGGAAAAGTTGATGTTACGGAAATGAACTCAGTTGAGGTTGATCTGCTCATAAACTGGAAATTAAACTAGTTTGGAGAGCAAATAAGGATTTCCAAGCGACAGGTTGTTACCTGCCTGCTCTTTAATGATTTCTTTGTGTTATCTTCCGGGATTTCTTTCAATACAAAGACTGGGATATTGTTCCTTCTCGAATCCTGTCTCACATTTTTTGAGAACATAAAATTTCCTTCTGAGGCTTCCTTAGACTTAAATACTTGTTGCTTGAATCGACACGGAAGCGCTTTCTGTTCAGGATCAAAAATTCTGAATTCGAGTTTGTTGATCAGGTCATTCTGACAACGTTCGTAGCATTTAGAACATTCTTTTAAAGGAGTTATGAGTAATGATGCTGTAACTGTCTGTGGTACGTATTACGAGAATATACTGTAGTATCGAGCGTTAAATAGGAAGAGAAAAAGGATACATCCACACAAAGGTTTAGTGTATACTTTGCAGCTTGCATTTTCACGAATTGTCCAGAACGTTTTCAATTTGCAAGTAAAGTGAAGCGCTCAAATAACACAGTCGGCAAATTGCTAAAAAGTGCAGACGAAATTTCAAGCACTTCAAGGTTGTAATTTGATTTTAGAAATCTCAAAAATTTGCAATCACTCACTTCCAATCATTTTTTTGTCTTTTAATCAATTGTATTAAGGAGAAAGGACGTTTCTATCAAGTCAGGAAAACTTCAAGTTGTTGCTCACATACTAAGACTACAGTTTTGGAATGTTTTAATTTTACTGATGAAATTCGACCTTTTTTCGTTTGTGTATATAGTGTAAAGGTCTATGAAGTGTCCAGTGAGATTTCACACCTCGTACTGGCGCTTTATGTGTAAATTTGTGTGTCGAACTTATCTGGCGTGATTAAAAAGGCAGTTTAATAAAACAAAACGCGAATATCTCATGCATTACATGATGCATAAAAATGGCCAGTCAGTCGTTTCAATCACTAATTTGTTCAATATTTTATTTATTAACGTTGAAGATCCCTGCGCTAATGCTGAGTGTGATGAGCTACCCTGTCCAAAGGATGTACAGTATACAATTGGATGCTGCCCACGATGTCCAGAAGACTGGGGAGTACCACCTTGTGTTTTTAGTGGAACATGTACACAATCAGGACCAACCGTAGGTAGGCATCCTTTATTAGATGACATATCAAAAAAAAATAGTTTTGACGTAGGCCATTGTTGTTTACAGTTGGGAAGCTGACCTAAGGATCAACGAAATATTTTAAGCTCTAATGACGTCACACAGTTATGAATTTTGTTGCTCCTCGAAATATACACTTGGAAAACAGAATGACCTTTTAGGTCTTTATACTTCCAGTTACGATCAAGGAAAGTATTCAACTAACCAGACTAAAACAGTTATCATATAACCACTTTCAGGCGAATTGTCCGACAAAAGACAAAAGAATCCCCCGAAAATTCAAGGTCACTCTTTTGAAAGTTTGGCGAATGATCACAAATTTGTCCCGATAACATTCCCAAAGTTGCACAACAAGAAAAATTGCTCAAATTCAGTCAAAGCGCGAACATCTCATGTATTTTATGATGCAGAGAAAGGGCTAGTCAGTCGTTTCAATCACTAATTTGTTCTATATTCCATTTATTAACGTTGAAGATCCCTGCGCCGATGCTGGGTGTGATGAGCTACCCTGTCCAAAGGATGTACAATATACAATTGGATGCTGCCCACGATGTCCAGAAGACTGGGGAGTGCCACCTTGTGTTTTTAGTGGAACATGTACACAATCAGGACCAACCGAAGGTAGGCGTCCTTTATTAGATGACAAATCAAAAAATTAATTTGACATAGGCCATTGTTGTATACAGTTTGGAAGCTGACCTCAGGATCAACGAAATATTTTAAGCTCTAATGACGTCACACAGTTATGAATTTTAGCCACTCGTGGAAATGTACACTTGGAAAAAAGAATGGCCTTTTAGTTCTGTGTACTTCCAGGTACGATCAAGGAAAATATGCAACTTACCAGTAGACTAAAACAGTTATCATATAATCACTTTCAGGCGAATTGTTTACCAAAAGACAAAAGCATCAGTCGGAGGTTTAAGGTCACTCATTCTGGACGTTTGGCAAATGGTCACAAATTTGTCCCGATAACATTTCCAAAGTTGCACAACAAGAAAAAATGCTCAAATTTAGTCACGAATTATTCCCACATAGTTTCGTTAATAAATTGTTTCAATTTTCCTGAAGACGATTAATCTCGCTTCGTCCATGCAGGGAGTTGCTAGAGACTCTAGCAACTCCCTGGACCATGCTACCGTCGAATCTGTCCGTAGTACGCGTGCAGTCAGTCAGCCGTCTGGAAACACAATGCATGTGGTAGTTAGCAGGCTTCACTCGTTTGAAGATCCAACACAATGCAATTAGACGTGCAGAGTCGAAAGTGATGGGGAAAGTATGTACATATAATTCATAGATAAGTACTTAAACACTGTGTGATGTAAAGTATTTTCAGTGAATATATAAGGAAAGCAAGAAAGGTACCACTTGAATTTGGAAATATCATTTCTTTCCTTCCCTCAAATGACATTTCAACATATTTTTATCTTGAAGAGGATTAATGTGCAGTTTAAAACTTTTCAAGTGAGCTTTCCCTCCCTCGGTATTCTCAAAAAGCTTATGGAGAAAACTCTAGCCAAAATTACTCCCTGATAGTCGGTAACTACTAAAAGGAGTTCCTTGTAAATATTCAGCTTTCTAATTTTCTTCAATTGCCAAACTCTGCCATACTCAACTACCTAGGACTTTATACACATAATAATTGTTGACGCTTTATACGTTGTGCCCGTTTCTTCAGCGTAGGCTAGGTCGAGTTCGGTTTCTTAGAAAGCATTTCACTACGAGTGCTAACGGTGTAAAGATTGCGCAATAACGGTCAAAAATGCGAGGTCTGAATCTAAACTGTATAGATTGGTTTATCTTTCTTTCTTTCCGTTGCATACCATAGTTACTTTTATTCTAGAGATGAAGCTTACACGGTTTTGTATTTCAAAGTTCACTCACTAAACAGTGCGCATCGTCTCAAATATGGTAAAAAAGAACCAAGAATCCAAGCCTTTTTGCAACAAAAGCTCTGTAATTCATGTGCTTGTTTAGAAAGGGCTAGAATTTAGGGGCGGTTCGCGCGGTCACATTCTGCCCCGATCACTTAATGGTGGTCACGCTGACAAAAAATTCGGAAAATTTGGGTGCTTATCGCCCGCCTAGAAAAATGTCTAGCTACGCCAATGCTCTGTACATAGTACACTACGGTTAGTACTACAATGCGTAAAGAAGTTGTAACCTATAGAAAAGTAAAGTTGCTGAATGCTGATTGATCAGTAAACTTGTCGTTTGAAAGAAAATCTTGGAATTCCCCCTTTTGAGTGAATTGTCATCGTTCAGGAACAGAGGTAGGAAATATAATTTTAATGGGTATTTCTTCCAAGCGCTGCACTGATTCTTGGTACTGACAGTTTAAGACAGGCCTAAGGTTCGAACTACATGACTTGAAAGCCCCCGACATGTCACACCTCTCAAGCATGACAGCCTTACGGGTTTTAATATCTCTCTGACATAAAAAATATTCCTGTGTTAAACTGGTGTGGTAACAAGGTTGTACATTTTACATTCACAACAAAGTGAGTTAGTAAGTTAGTTAGTTAGTTATTTAGTCAGTTAATCAGTCAGTCAGTCAGTCAGTCAATTAATTACAACTACACAGTTAGATTTTAATTCTCCTTCAACTCTGATGAGAAGTATCGAGTGTTTGGGGCATTGCAAATTTCCATTGTGATGCTGCTATGTATTGTCTTTTCATGTTTTCAATATGTTATAGTAGGAACATGATATTTATACTGGTTTTGCAAGAAAATGAAAGTGTTTTAATGATAATTAATGAAGAGGTGTGGAATATTGTAGAAACCTCTGGTTGCAATGGTCTACTTCAGAAATTTAGAGCATCAGTGTTGGAAATTTTCTTTTCACGGTGTCTATGCTGGATATTTAGTGCATAAATTTTGTTATCCATGTTTACTGTTTATGTGCAAGTTTATTTCGGTCACCTCTGAAAGCCTTTAGAAATCTTTTCTAATGGAGAAACCAAAGAGCTTGGTTAAATTCATCGCGAGTAGCTACCCGAAAATTCGGCCACAACAACGAGAGAGACAATAGTTTAAGGTCACGGGGTCAATGGCCTACAGAAGCCGATGCGGGGCGGGCTACGTCCGCTTTTCCGCCCACTCCCGAGGCGCGCAAATATGCCCCGATCGATCGGAGCACAACGGTAAAGGGTTAAGTCGTAGGTATGACCCGGTCAGGGCCCGAACTTCCAAACTTTCGAAATCCTGACTGCAAGTGTTATGTACTAATACAAAGTGATATTTAAAAGGTTAGGATGTGAGGAACTTTTTCTCCTCGTTACCTTTCAAGGTTCGGAAGAGTGTATCCGTGCCTGTCCCTTAATCTACGACCCAGTGTGTGGATCTGATGGCACAACCTATCCCAATCAGTGTGCGTTTGAGTCTCAAAACTGTAAAAATCCAGAAGTAACGTCATCACCAGGACCTTGTCTAATTGGTATGTATGAAAGAATTTACATGTACTATAGCCAATGAGATTCCGATATCCATATTCGAATAACGAAACGAATTTTGAGCGAAAAAATGCCGTCTTTGAGAGATTTCTTCAAGCTTAAAAAAAATGCAAAAATAGCATACATAAATTAAAGACAAAACAACAAAATATCTTAAGATCTGGAGAAATCACATTTGTTGACTTTTATATAGAACCGAACATAAATGCAGGGAACATTTGATTAGGAAATTGATGTGGAAAAGTTGATGTCAACGGAAATGAACTCAGTTGAGGTTGATCTGCTCATAAACTGGAAATTAAACTAGTTTGGAGAGCAAATAAGGATTTTCCAAGCGACAAGTTGTTACCTGCCTGCTCTTTAATGATTTCTTTGTGTTATCTTCCGGGATTTCTTCCAATACAAAGACTGGGATATTGTTCCTTCTCGAATCCTGTTTCACATTTTTTGAGAACTTAAAATTTCCTTCTGAGGCTTCCTTAGACTAAAATACTTGTTGCTTGAATCGACACGGAAGCGCTTTCTGTTCAGGATCAAAAATTCTGAATTCGAGTTTGTTGATCAGGTCATTCTGACAACGTTCGTAGCATTTAGAACATTCTTTTAAAGGAGTTATGAGCAATGATGCTGTAACTGTCTGTGGTACGTATTACGAGAATATACTGTAGTATCGAGCGTTAAATAGGAAGAGAAAAAGGATACATCCACACAAAGGTTTAGTGTATACTTTGCAGCTTGCATTTTCACGAATTGTCCAGAACGTTTTCAATTTGCAAGTAAAGTGAAGCGCTCAAATAACACAGTCGGCAATTGCTTAAAAGTGCAGACGCAATTTCAAGCACTTCAAGGTTGTAATTTGATTTTAGAAATCTCAAAAATTTGCAATCACTCACTTCCAATCATTTTTTTGTCTTTTAATCAATTGTATTAAGGAGAAAGGACGTTTCTATCAAGTCAGGAAAACTTCAAGTTGTTGCTCACATACTAAGACTACAATTTTGGAATGTTTTAACTTTACTAATGAAATTCGACCTTTTTTCGATTGCGTATATAGTATAGTCTATGAAATGTACAGTGAGATTTCACACCTCGTACTGGCGCTTTATGTGTAAATTTGTGTGTCGAACTTATCTGGCGTGATTAAAAAGGCAGTTTAATAAAACAAAACGGGAATATCTCATGCATTACATGATGCATAAAAATGGCCAGCCAGTCGTTTCAATCACTAATTTGTTCAATATTTCATTTATTAACGTTGAAGATCCCTGCGCTAATGCTGAGTGTGATGAGCTACACTGTCCAAAGGATGTACAGTATACAATTGGATGCTGCCCACGATGTCCAGAAGACTGGGGAGTACCACCTTGTGTTTTTGGTGGAACATGTACACAATCAGGACCAACCGAAGGTAGGCGTCCATTATTAGATGACATATCAAAAAAAAAAATAGTTTGACGTAGGCCATTGTTGTATACAGTTTGGAAGCTGACCTCAGGATCAACGAAATATTTTAAGCTCTAATGACGTCACACAGTTATGAATTTTGTTGCTCCTCGAAATATACACTTGGATAACCCAATGACCTTTTAGGTCTTTAAACTTCCAGTTACGATCAAGGAAAGTATTCGACTAACCAGACTAAAACAGTTATCATATAACCACTTTCAGGAGAATTGTCCGACAAAAGACAAAAGAATCCCCCGAAAATTCAAGGTCACTCTTTTGAAAGTTTGGCGAATGATCACAAATTTGTCCCGATAACATTCCCAAAGTTGCACAACAAGAAAAATTGCTCAAATTCAGTCAAAGCGCGAACATCTCATGTATTTTATGATGTATAGAAAGGGCTAGTCAGTCGTTTCAATCACTAATTTTTTCTTTATTCCATTATTTTATTAACGTTGAAGATCCCTGCGCCGATGCTGAGTGTGATGAGCTACCCTGTCCAAAGGATGTACAATATAAAATTGGATGCTGCCCACGATGTCCAGAAGATTGGGGAGTACCACCTTGTGTTTTTAGTGGAACATGTACACAATCAGGACCAACCGTAGGTAGGCATCCTTTATTAGATGACATATCAAAAAAAAAAAAGTTTGACGTAGGCCATTGTTTTTTACAGTTGGGAATGTGACCTTAGGATCAACGAAATATTTTAAGCTCTAATAACGTCACACAGTTATGAATTTTGTTGCTCCTCGAAATATACACTTGGAAAACAGAATGACCTTTTAGGTCTTTATACTTCCAGTTACGATCAAGGAAAGTATTCAACTAACCAGACTAAAACAGTTATCATATAACCACTTTCAGGCGAATTGTCCGACAAAAGACAAAAGAATTACCCGAAAATTCAAGGTCACTCTTTTGAAAGTTTGGCGAATGATCACAAATTTGTCCCGATAACATTTCCAAAGTTGCACAACAAGAAAAATTACTCAAATTTAGTCAAAGCGCGAACATCTCATGTATTATATGATGCATAGAAAGGGCTAGTCAGTCGTTTCAATCACTAATTTGTTCCATATTCCATTTATTGACGTTGAAGATCCCTGCGCCGATGCTGAGTGTGATGAGCTACCCTGTCCAAAGGATGTACAATATACAATTGGATGCTGCCCACGATGTCCAGAAGATTGGGGAGTACCACCTTGTGTTTTTAGTGGAACATGTACACAATCAGGACCAACCGAAGGTAGGCGTCCATTATTAGATGACATATCAAAAAAAAAAATAGTTTGACATAGGCCATTGTTGTATACAGTTTGGAAGCTGACCTCAGGATCAACGAAATATTTTAAGCTCTAATGACGTCACACAGTTATGAATTTTAGCCACTCATGGAAATGTACACTTGGAAAAAAGAATGGGCTTTTAGTTCTGTGTACTTCCAGGTACGATCAAGGAAAATATGCAACTTACCAGAAGACTAAAAGAGTTATCATATAATCACTTTAAGGCGAATTGTTTACCAAAAGACAAAAGAATCACCCGGAGGTTTAAGGTCACTCATTCTGGACGTTTGGCAAATGGTCACAGATTTGTCCCGATAACATTTCCAAAGTTGCACAACAAGAAAAAATGCTCAAATTTAGTCACGAATTGTTCCCACATAATTTCGTAAATAAATTGTTTCAATTTTCCTGATGACGATTAATCTCGCTTCGTCCATGCAGGGAGTTGCTAGAGACTCTAGCAACTCCCTGGACTATGCTACCGTCGAATCTGTCCGCAGTACACGTGCAGTCAGTCAGCCGTCTGGAAACACAATGCATGTGGTAGTTAGCAGGCTTCACTCGTTTGAAGATCCAACACAATGCAATTAGACGTGCACAGTCGAACGTGATGGGGAAAGTATGTACATACAATTCATAGATAAGTACTTAAACACTGTGGGATGTAAAGTATTTTCAGTGAATATATAAGGAAAGCAAGAAAGGTACCACTTGTATTTGGAAATATCATTTCTTTCCTTCCCTCAAATGACATTTCAACATATTTTCATCTTGAAGAGGGTTAATGTGCAGTTTAAAACTTTTCAAATGAGCTTTCCCTCCTTCGGTATTCTCAAAAAGCTTATGGAGAAAACTCTAGCCAAAATTACTCCCTGATAGTCGGTATCTACTAAAAGGAGTTTCTTGTAAATATTCAGCTTTCTAATTCTCTTCAATTGCCAAACTCTGCCATACTCAACTACCTAGGACTTTATACACATAATAATTGTTGACACTTTATACGTTGTGCCCGTTTCCTCAGCGTAGGCTAGGTCGAGTTCGGTTTCTTAGAAAGCATTTCACTACGAGTGCTAACGGTGTAAAGATTACGCAATAACGGTCAAAAATGCGAGGTCTGAATCTAAATTCTATAGATTGGTTTATCTTTCTTTCTTTCCGTTGCATACCTTAGTTACTTTTATTCTAGAGATGAAGCTTACACGGTTTTGTATTTCAAAGTTCACTCACTAAACAGTGCGCATCGTCTCAAATATGGTAAAAAAGAACCAAGAATCCAAGCCTTTTTGCAACAAAAGCTCTGTAATTCATGTGCTTGTTTAGAAAGGGCTAGAATTTAGGGGCGGTTCGCGCGGTCACATTTTGCACCGATCACTTAATGGTGGTCACGCTGACAAAAAATTCGGAAAATTTGGGTGCTTATCGCCCGCCTAGAAAAATGTCTAGCTACGCCAATGCTCTGTACATAGTACACTACGGTTAGTACTACAATGCGTAAAGAAGTTGTAACCTATAGAAAAGTAAAGTTGCTGAATGCTGATTGATCAGTAAACTTGTCGTTTGAAAGAAAATCTTGGAATTCCCCCTTTTGAGTGAATTGTCATCGTTCAGGAACAGAGGTAGGAAATATAATTTTAATGGGTATTTCTTCCAAGCGCTGCACTGATTCTTGGTACTGGCAGTTTAAGACAGGCCTAAGGTTCGAACTACATGACTTGAAAGTCCCCGATATGTCAAACCTCTTAAGCATGACAGCCTTACGGGTTTTAATATCTCTCTGACATAAAAAATCTTCCTGTGTTAAACTGGTGTGGTAACAAGGTTGTACATTTTACATTCACAACAAAGTGGGTTAGTTAGGAAGTTAGTTAGTTAGTTGTTTAGTCAGTTAATCAGTCAGTCAGTCAGTCAGTCAATTAGTTACAACTACAAAGTTAGATTTTAATCCTCCTTCAACTCTGATGAGAAGTATCGAGTGTTTTGCAAAAAAGGGCATTGCAAACTTCCATTGTGATGCTGCTATGTATTGTCTTTTCATGTTTTCAATATGTTATAGTAGGAACATGATATTTATACTGGTTTTGCAAGAAAATGAAAGTGTTTTAATGATAATTGATAGAGAGGTGTGGAATATTGTAGAAACCTCTTGTTGCAATGGTCTACTTCGGAAATTTAGAGCATCAGTGTTGGAAATTTTCTTTTCACGGTGTCTATACTGGATATTTAATGCATAAATTTTGTTATCCATGTTTACAGGTTATGTGCAAGTTTATTTCGGTCACCTCTGAAAGCTTTTAGAAATCTTTTCTAATGGAGAAACCAAAGAGCTTGGTTAAATTCATCGGGACTCATGCCTGACATTGAATGCCAATGATAGTTACAATTCGTTTAATGTGTCTTGGACTCTGCAGCGGAAGATTGAATCAATTGAAATGTAATCGTAGAAAAAACAACGGTTGCACTGTTTAGTGTTTGTCTTTCAAATTTGGATACATTTGTTATCGGTACCTTGTGAAACAAAGGAACCTATGCAGTCGCCTGGATGTATGTGAGTGTGTGTTTGTGTGTGTGTGTGTGTATGTATGTGACGGATTCGAATATGAGGCATGTAGTGCTATCACTCATTAACAAAGTGATCAATTTTTTTAAATTAGGTATGTGTGTAGCTGTTGTTAAGTAGATGTGCCGTATCGTTTTTGGTAAAGGTCAAAGGTCACTGACGATCTCCAATGGCCAAAAAGTGATTTTCTCTCAGTAGGTCCAACTCGGTATCCGTTGTTCAAACAGTTCGCTTAATTTTTGGATAATTTAAATTGGTTGGAGGTGAACATCTTGTCATAACCAAAGTAATTGGAAAGGTTCAAAAGGTCATAAAGGAACGCTTTATTGATATTTCGCCAATGAAACATTTTAGAGGGGTGGTGGAATAGAGATTTTTGTCCGTCTAAGTGAAGTGCATGTGATGACCTACCTTTACCTCAATCTACCTTATTTGGGCTTTGAACTTTGTGGCATTTTGTGACGCCTAGATTCGTCTTGTTGGGACGAACCAAAACCCAATTGCACAACCCTCCTATGATGTTCCTAACTCGAGTTATTAGAATTCAAGTGGCAGATCAGTTAGCGTGTAGGTCATGTGCATTGGAATGCGAGGTCTGCGTCGTGATAACCCAATAACCAAGTAACATAGGGGGACGGGATAATTGAAAGTTGTATTCGTTTAAGTGCACGTATCGACCTACTTTGACCTCACTTTACCCCATTAGACCTTTTGGCCTTTGTGATATTTTGTGACACCTGGATTGGACTTGTTGAGACAAACCCAAAAGCAAAATACACTACCCTCCTATGGCGATCTTAACTCGAGTTATTGACATTTCAGCGACAGGTTAGGTAGCGTGTATGTCAGATTTATTGGCGAGTTATGCCGTGCAATAACCCAGTAACAAAGTTTCATAAGGGGAAGACATAATGGAAAGTTGTGTTCGTCGTGCACGTGTTGACCTACTTTGACCTCACTTGACCTCTTTTGACCTTTATGAAATTTTGCTACGCCTGGATTAGTGTTGTTGAGTAGAACAAATAAGGCAGTTTACACTGAGTTATTGACATTTCAGGGAAAAACTAGTGGTGTTTGTATTTGTGTGTGTTATATGCTTTGGAATGCGATGCATAGGTGCGATAACTCAATAACCAAGTGATATAAGAAGGTCACAAAATGAACAGTTGCGTTCAAGCAAAATGCATGCGTTGACTTACTTATACTAACTTTGACCGTTTGAATTTGACCTTTGCTTCTTCTTTGTAAGGTCTGGAATGAATTGTTGTTGACACATACAAAGAATGCAAATAACTGCCCTCCTATCCTGCCCCAAACTCAAGTAGATAACTTTTAGTGAACGGTGATGAGTGTAGGCATTTGTCACATGGAAATGGGAGGTATGCAGTGTGATAACTTGAACGATTAAGTGACCAATTTCTCTTAAACTGCAAGTGTTAATATGATTTTTAAAATTTAATGTGCCCTTATGTTTTTGGTGAAGGTCAAAAGTCTTTGGCGTCGAAGGTGCAAATGCCTTAACTTGCTACTTCCTTGATACAAAACCATCTCAAATGCAAGGAACCATAGTACCCTTGGGCTCTTGTTACCTTTCTAACCAACTTAACTAAATAGGTACTGCGACGGATGACCCGTTGTGAAAGTTCCGGAAATACAAGTCCGTCACGGGAAATATGTTAAATTTTTAATGGGAAATCTGCACCAAATTTCGTATTTTGGTTGCATCATTTATTAAGCAATGCCCGTATGACAACATACTTGACGTCTATAATTTCAAGGGTCATTTTGCATTGATTTAGAGGGTCTTGTTTTTACGGTATCTTCAAGGTCCAGACGAGTGTATCCGTCCGTGTCCTTTAATCTTCGCCCCAGTTTGTGGATCTGATGGCAAAACCTATCCTAACCAGTGTATGTTCGAGTCTCAAAATTGTAAAAACCCAGACGTTACATCATCACCAGGAGCTTGTCCAGTTGGTATGTCTTTAGAGTTTTCCGGATTTACACGTAACTATTTGCCTGTGACATTCCGATATTTTTTATATCCCAAACAAAGCTTACGACGTTGTCGAACGACCTCATGAAAATTCGACTTTTTTACACTGTGAATTTATCAGATTCGGATTATTAGCTTTAAAAGGAAACAAATAAGTTGCAACTAAAGAAAGAGCAAAAGGAGTAAAAGGGTAAAAAGATAAATGTAACGATGAAGGAATTTAGACACACCAATAAGTATACACTCATGGGCAAAAATTATCCAATGTTGGGGAAATATAGCACATGACACATTTTAAGCAAACTTCATTAAATTTATTGGGCAAAATTTATGAAATAATAAGGCAAAATCGTTGTGTTTTGCCCAAACTTTAGCAATTTTCTTCCCCAACAATGTAGCATGTGCTATGCTTGCCCAACTGTTTTTAGAGTGTATAATTTGCAAGTTTTGTTTAAGTGCAAAGTTTCAAGAACCGAACATGCATAACTTCTGCCCCAAAATTTAAAGCACATATAAAGTGGAAAAATACAACAGTTATTGACTTTCACTGTAAAACAGAACATAGATGAAAGTTGATTTAAACGGAAATCAACGCAGTGCCGTTAAATCTGCTTGTATACTAGAAAGTTAGTCGAGAGAGCGAATATGTAGTACTTTGTCGCTCAGGGTCGTAGGCCGTCTTCGCCAATGCAAATATGAGACCATGAGATGACCACGCATAACTGGCTTTGCCATGCTTCTGCACTTGACTGAACAGGTTGCTGTTCTCAGACGTGCGGTTTTCCTTGATCCCAGTCATTCCTGCTTCTGTTTGCCAACCTGGTGACTTCTATTGATGTACCTGTCTTTGAGATTGACCGATAATTTGGTACCTTCCAGCTGCTTAATGATTTCGTTTGTGTTCTCTTCCTGAGTTTCTTTGAATAGAAAAAATGATACTTTTCCTTCTCGAGTATTTACTCACATTTTTTGACAACTTGAAATTTTCGTCTGCGGCTTCCTCAGACCTACAGACTTGTTTTCAGTCGACACAGAAGCCTACTTTGTCAGCTTCATCCGCTTTCTCTTCACGATAAAATATTGTGGATATTGAGGTCCGTGAGGTTGGTCGCGCGTTGCTCTCCAGCGGACGTAATAACTTTCTGGGGGAACAGTGAAAGTTTTGGTTTCACCGAACGGCCCATTGCCGGAGAGTCGGAGGACTTACGAAAAAGTCAAGTTTGGTGATCGGATCATTCTGATAACGTTCCGAGCTTTTTTAAACATTTCTGTTAATTAAACGAGTAAAGAGTGATGATGTGAAACGGTCTCCCGACGAGTACTCCCTATAACCGAGTATTGTATAGTAACGAGCCTAAAGTAGGAAACATCGTGTAAATTTTGCAGCATGCTTTTTTCACGAACCGTCAAAAATATCTTCTTGTAAATTGCAAATGAAGTGTCCTGCAACAATAAACACACCAGTAACATACTACTGTGGTCGTATAATTGCTTCAAGGTGCTTGTTACAACCGATAATGTAAAAAATACCAATAATGAAAACAAACAAAATACCGATAATGTTGAAGAAAAAAAAAGAAATTTACAGATGTAAAGTAAGAACTGCTCTTATAAGCGTTTCATATGGTCTAAGCTACAGGTGTGTACGTGCGAGTCTATTTAGATTTAAAAAGGCCGGTAAGCTGCGACGCGGTAGGTGGGCAGGTCAAGAAGCAAATAGGTAGGCTCGTGAATGTGTACCTGTGCAATTGCGTAATTGCGTAAAGAGAGCGTTGCAAAATAGGGGCAATATCCCCCTTTCCTGAAACGAATTGTGGTTTCGGTGTACAAAGGAGTGCGAAAGATGTATGTGTAGACTTTTAAACATGAAATTTAACTTGTATAACTATAGCATATAACACGTGATTAAATTCTTAATTTTGCAAACTTAGAGATACTCTTAGCCGGATGAACTTTATTTCAATTTCATAGAAAGCACTACCACGACTTTATAAGCTCTCTGTACAAGAGCCCGCTTCAGCTAAAGTTTGAAAAAGCACAGGGAGGTCACCATTATATTGCTTCATTCGTCAAAAACAAATCAACGCTTTAGCTTTTTCATGCACCAATGATCACCAATTCCTTTTTTAATTTACCGTTTTACACTAATGTGACTTAAAGATCTTATCCTTGTACTCAACATCTATTCGCTTAATTACGTAATTGTATTGTTACTAGCAAATTATTTCTTTGTACTGTTGATCAATTTTCACTGAGAACAAACGTTGCAAACATGATGAAACGTTCCCTCTTACTTTTTGTTACATCCTTCATTTCTGCCTGATTAACTCTTATTGCTTCAGGGAGGTAAAGAAGCCCACTACATGTAGACTTGATAAAGTCAAGTTTCACATCTGATTTATTGATTGACAGTAAAAGATGGGTTTCAATACACGAAAAGTTACTTAACATTTGGGGTTAGCAAACAGTTCAGTCAGCATGTGTAAATTGCTTTTCGCGCAGTGTGAACACAATGAAAGCATAGCTCATCTTAGGTCACAGATCATATAACAAACTCAGATAATAGTTACACCCCATACCGCCTTTGATTTATTGGGGTGTCTATGATGCTTTTTCAAGAAGTGAGGTCACAGTATGAAGGGGGAAACATATCAGTAGCTGTTACTTTCAAGAACTGATAATAGGCGCTTCCACGAATATTAACTCTATCTAACTAACCTACACCACAAATATTACTTTACTAAGATATTTTATTCAAATGCGCTACTGAAGGTCCTTGTGCTGATGTTGTGTGTGATGAGCTACCCTGCCCAGAAGATGTTCAATATAGAACTGGTTGCTGCCCAGAGTGTCCGGCAGACTGGGGAGTACCACCTTGTGTTATAAGTGGAACATGTACACCAGCAGCACCTATATTAGGTACGCATCCAATGTTTCGAATAAGCAAAGATGTAGTTTGGCAGATAACTTTGTTAACATAATTAGTCAAGTCTAGAACAATTGAGTTTGGATATCACACTTGACATGTTGGTCCCAGTATTGAAAACAAGATGAAAGATTATTCCACATTAAAACTGACACCAAAATTTCATTAGTCAGGACCAACTGACTTTTTCTTTTTAAAACAGCACCGGGAGATCACCATTCCACAGCCTCTTTTGGACAAAACAAACCTTTCTTAAAGCATTATTTCCATGAGAAATACATTAATGACCCTTTTGCATGTGCGGTTACTTTGACAGTGAAAAACTTGATGCTTCCATGCTTAGTTCTCAATATAAAATGCTTTAACTATCTGATTTTTAAATGCTTAATTGTAGTTTTTTTTCTGTCTGCGAATTTCATCTAATTAATTATATGAATAAAAAGAATATAATGCTTTGTTAACAGTCAAATTTTTTCACAAAGTTTTTGCATGTGGTAAGAATGCTTTTAGCTACGTCATGCATCAGTGATCACCTAACTCTGCTTTCTTTAACTGTTAAACTGTAATGTTACTCGAAGTTTTTTATCTTTGTACCCGACATCTATGTGCTAAAATGCTTAATTGTATTTCAAATAGCTAAGTATATTATTTTCGTAATGATGAAAGTTCATTAAGAAGTAACGTTGAAAGAAACAAACAGCTCTTTCCTGTTAGTTCCAAGAACTTTTTTTAGGCGTTTCCACAAATATTAATTTACTAAGATATTTTATTCAAATGCCCTGCTGAAGTTCCCTGTGCTGATGTTGTGTGTGATGTAGTAGATGTAGTTTGGCAGAAAATTTGTTAACATAATTAGTCAAGTCTAGAACAATTGAGTTTGGTTATCACACTTGACATGTTGGTCCCAATATTGAAAACAAGATGAAAGATTATTTCACATAAAAAATGACACCAAAATTTCATTAGTCAGGACCAACTGACTTTTCCTTTTTAAAACAGCACCAGAAGATCACCATTCCATAGCCTCTTTTGCCAAAAACAAACCTTTGTTAAAGCATTATTTCCATGAGAAATACACTAATGACCCTTTTGCCTGTGCGATTACTGTGACAGTGACAAACTTGATGCTTCCATGCTTAGTTCTCAATTTAAAATGCTTTAACTATCTGATTTTTATATGTTTAATTGTAGTTTTTTTTCTGTCTGCGAATTTCATCTAATTAATTATATGAATAAATAGAATACAATGCTTTGTTAACAGTCAACCTTTTTTTACAAAGTTTTACCCCTTCGTAATAATGCTTTTAGCTATTTCATGCATCAGTGATCACCTAACTCTTTAACTGTTAAACTGTAATGTTACTCGAAGGTTTTTACCTTTGTACCCGGCATCTATGTGCTAAAATGCTTAATTGTATTTTAAATAGCAAACTGTATCTTTTTCGTAATGATGAAAGTTCATTAAGAACAAACGTTGAAAGAAAGAAACATCTCTTTTCCTGTTAGTTCCAAGAACTTATTGTAGGCATTTCCACAAATATTAATTTACTAAGATATTTTATCCAAATGCACTGAAGTTCCCTGTGCTGATGTTGTGTGTGATGAGCTACCCTGCCCAGAAGATGTTCAATATACAACTGGTTGCTGCCCAGAGTGTCCCGCAGACTGGGGAGTACCACTTTGTGTTATAAGTGGAACATGTACGCCAACCGAACCAATAGAAGGTAGGCTTTGATCGTTTTTAATACAGCCAGCGAAATTTGCCAAAACGTAGATTGACAGAAAATCTTTCAAACATCATTTTTGAGTATGAAAGAAATAAATATGGATGCAACGCGAAGCATTATTTCCCCGAAATAAGAATGCGGGTTTGGTTTAGTACATATCGAAGATTACGTTAAAATGTGATTCATCGGTGTGAACCGAGGTTTCATTTTCCAAACAGAATAGAGCTTTCATCATTACGTTGTTTTGTTTGTCAAAAGCAAGTTCTGTTCATATCATTATTTCTTTGAAGAAAATTATTACTCATTAGTTTCTTCTGTGTGGATTAAAAAGCAAAGAAAAACACACTACCTTCATAATTAACAACAATTTGTACATGCTTAAATAATGTGATCTTCGAAAATTTCGTGTTGTTCTTTATCGTTCTACATGCTTTGTCTTATTGTTTGCATGTCTAATTAAAGAATAGCGTTTCCTTTTCATACGAGTAGATTGAATCACTTCCCGTTTACAATGTTATTGCTTTTTGAAAAGATGCTATTAGCTTTCCCATGTATCGGTGCTCACTTTTCACCTTTTTGGTATAATTTTTTACCCTTTTGCAACCTGATGGTTTTCGTTTTCCTACTCAGCATTTTATAATGGAATTATGAGTAGCTTTTTGGTTTCGATGATAAGAGAAACCAATTCATTCATGATGGCGTGTGTGTGTATGTGCGTGTGTATGTGTGTGTGCGTGTGTATGTGTGTGTGTTTGTGACACTTTGCTTGTTAACACGATATCGCAAGATAGGAATGTCTGACAGTTTTCAAACTTGGTACATAAATGCGCCATATTAAAAGGAAGAACCCTATTGTTTTTGGTGGAGGTCAAAGGTCATCTGGGGTCACCAGGGGTAAAAGTCTGAAAACCTTGTTAACACGATATCCCAAGGTTGGAAACTTGGATAGATTTCATATCTGATATGTGGATGCATTATAGTCAGAGGATGATCCCTATTGTTTTTGGTGGAGGTCAAAGGTCATCTGGGGTCACCGGGGGTCAAAGTCTGGAAACCTTGTTAAAGCAATATCTCAAGGTAGGAAACTTGGATAGATTTCATATTTGGTATGTGGATGCGTTATAGTCAGTAGATGGTCCCTATTGTTTTTGGCGGAGGTCAAAGGTCATCTGGGGTCACCGGGGGTCAAAGTCTGAAAACCTTGTTAAAGCAATATCTCAAGGCAGGAAACTTGGATAGATATCATATTTGGTATGTGGATGCGATATAGTCAGTAGATGGTCCCTATTGTTTTTGGCGGAGGTCAAAGGTCATCTGGGGTCACCGGGGGTCAAAGTCTGAAAATCCTGTTAAACACGATATCTCAAGGTTGGAAGCTTTGATAGATCTCATATTTGGTATGTGGATGCGTTATGGTCAGTAGATGGTCCCTATTGTTTTTGGTGGAGGTCAAAAGTCATCTGGGGTCACCGGGGGTCAAAGTCTGAAAATCTTGTTCACACGATATCTCATGGTAGGAAACTTGGATAGATTTCATATTTGGTATTAGGGCTGTCAGCGATTAGCCATTAATCGCCAGCCAAGTAATCGTTTAGTAAAATGGTACATGCGATTAATCGCATCTCATGCCGTTGGACTCTGACTTGCGTTAAGTAAACAAAGTATAGTCCTTCTTCACAAGTTTAACTGCCTTGACAAAGCAATCGATGTCTACAGTATGAACAACAAGCTCAAAAATTGCGCAGAGCTATGACATTCACCTTTTATCCACCCAACCCCCTGTAGTTTACATGTGATTTTGTGCGGTGTCATGGGGAACGTTTTAATCCTCGAACCCCAAACATGGAACCTGTTGTGACAGGCTTTACTTCAACACCACCAATACATTTGTAATGAACAAAATTTACAATGAAATTTGAAAGCACTAAACGTATGCATACACCGCAGTGTCTTTTAAGTGCCCTGTGCGCCATTGTGCACTTCACCGTAATAGTTCAATTTCAACAGCCACTTGTCAATTCGCTACTAACATACGTCTCCCAAAATTTCAACTTGAAATCGACAAGTTTCAAAAAATTACAAGTTCAGCTTTCTAACCATGTTATTCCTGTCCTTGTATCACGTAGGAGTGTATGTAAGTCATGAACTGAAAAAAGTTTCAAAAATGTTTCCATCGCTGTTTATCAAGACCAGTGGCGTAGCTACTGGGGGGGGGGGGCAGGGGGGCAACTTGCCCCCCCCCCTGAAAAATTTTTGGGGAAATTTGATGAATCTTCTTATTATTTCAAAAATTTCACAAAAATTTCTCAAAATTTTTGTTAGAATAAGAAATTGTGAGACATTTCTCATACATAATTCGTATTTTCATGCAACAAATTAACTCAAATTTCGTCAGTGTCTCATGAACCGGCCCAATTCGCGTTCCACTGAAATGTCCTCGTCGCGTAGCAGATTGAATGTTCTCTTGTGCTCATATACGCACGGGGGTTACGGGGGGCACGGGGGTGCATTTCAGTGCACAGGAAGCTGTTATTCAGGTGATACTTTGGGAATTCATCAGTTAAAGGATGTGAAAACTGACAAGTCACTACCGTAGACCCCTGAGGTTGTTATGTTCTTCTACAAGCTAGCAGTAGCTGTACGATTTTACTCTGTGTACATAACGATGGGTCGGGCTGAAACAATCCATGGCCAACGATACACTTAAAGTTAATCTAGAAATTAGAATTAACGGGAACCGTTGGCACACTTAGATTTTGTTACTTAGCCTAATCCTTGGAGACTTACAAGCTAGTTCGGGAAAATAGCTTTCTGCTCACTTTGAGTGTAACAATAAATGGACAATGAGTACCTTGTGGCCTTCTACACATAACAGACTGCTTTTCTCACAGGATATCCTGTGTGATCGAGCCTCTATTAGGCCTCCTTAGTGTCGTGCGAAGAGGAGACCATTGGGCCATGCCCCCCTCACTGATGCCATTTTTTCTTTGTTCTTAAAAATACGTAGTCTAACTTTATTAACACAGATTTTACTTCAAAAGATAGCATATGTGGCACCAGAATGCTTATAAGGACACCCAATTTTTCAAAATTATTCAAAGGGGAAGGATTGTCCTTGCAAGGTCTTTCAGTGATGCCAATTTTTTTTAATTCCTACAAATAGACCTAGGCAAATTCTGTCAAATTCCAATTTTTACTTAAAAAGGTAGACTCTATTACCCACTGGTGGCATCAAAAAAATCGACTACATGTTTAGATTCTCTTTACAAGCATAAATACGCTATTTTAACCATCTGAGGGGTCTGATTGTTCGAAATTTTCTTTACGCTCCGCGCCAGCCAATGGTGGCGCTCCGCTTAGATAATCTTTATGACAAAATAACATTTTGTGACCAAGAAAAACCACAAATACCGATCAATGCTCTCTTATTTGGTTTTCTAAAAGTGTGCAAATTAATGACAAGTTTTACTTCGTGAGGTAACACAAATGGCATAAGAGTGCATGTAAAGACACAAAAGTTTCAGTTTTATCCTCATGAACCACCACGATTCAACCTTTAACACTGTTCCTTTCAAAGTCGAAAATCTTGCACCATTTTGCATGTAGGCTATTTGAAAACGTCAAATTATTTCCGGACACCCCTCCCCTTAGACCATACTGCATGCCCCTCCCCCTTCAGAGAAATCCTGCGTACGCCACTGCTTTAGTACATACAAATAAACCAGATATTGTTTACCAAAATAATATACTTTGTTATTTCCGATTGCTCTATGTTATACTTTAAGATTAAAATGCAGGTAATATTACAAAATGTCAAGGTAATGTTTTTATACTTTTAAGTTTGCATATTTTATATAAAATACATACACATTGACCGGGAAAAGTTTTGGGGAAATTTCATACCTTTGCCCCCCGTGGAAAAAATCCTAGCTACGCCACTGATCAAGACCAACAGCGTACATAGCAGCAGTTGCACACGTTAGCAGCCGGCTGAAAATCGTTTATATGCCGCTGCTTCGTGCTATACATCGAACGAACTTCTGTTGGGAAGAATCGTACTCACTGATTGGCTGCTTGCGTTTAATGAATGAAGCGGCTTCTTTAAAAGTTTGGGGATTCCCCGCTTCGAACGTAATTATTGAGGGAGGGTGTCATGTTATTGCCAATTGAAGTACATCCATTCTCTAAGCGCTTTTAACGATACACGCCGAGGGAGCCGATCAGCCAGCTGAAGGCATGTATATTACACTCTGCATGTAGCTAGCAGCTAGCAGGTCTTGTTTATGTGCTGCGAACGTACGTACGTACGACTATTTACACAGTACAGCTCAGGCGGTAACTTAAACATAAAATGACCGGTGAAAACTACCATGTCTGCATGTCTGGATTTGATCGTAGCCTATTATTGTTAGCTCTAACGTCCTGGGCATGACGTTAAACTGCATCCAGGTTGTGGCTCTATTCAGCCAGTCTAGAGCAGGACCACTCAGTGTTTGCCCGTTGGAGGGCGTACTTGTCCATTTGGGACGTTAAGCTCCTTAAGGGAGCAGAACTCCTCCGGGAGTGATCGGTTGGTTTTCGCCCCTTGGCTCTTCGCCAGAGAGTCGTGGGGACTTTTAGAAAAAAGCTCTAACGTTACATTTTGTTCTGTAAACGTAGGTGGCTAGGCCCTAGGCCTAGTTTTTGTTGTGGCTTCAAGTCACACTACTTTTGGGAGGAAATTAGAAATGAAACAAATGGGGTAGATTGGGCAAGTGTCAAAATTAAATATATCGTATTGGGACCTGCAGCTGTCTGCATAGGGCTCGTCGGCTACTTTCGCCGTGGATACTGTATTATGGCCTACAATCCTCGACAAAAATACATGGGACAAACCCCGCTCCCCGTATCAATGTTGAAGTTTCAGGACGCCTTGGGCTGCCGCAACATTGAAAGGGGGAGTGGGGGGATGGTGTTCCGTTCATTGCTTGTTTTGTCCCATCATTTTTGTCGAGGATTGTCGGAAGCCTGTACAAATGTATATGAAGAAGTTTTCGGTCTTGGGCAACGTAATGGCAGTTGGTGAATAAAATTTGTGCAGTCTGAAAGGATTGATTCGATGACAAATATCACGACGTAAGCATTATGAAAAAGAAATTGCGGCATGACAAGATTTAAAAAGCGGCTTTTAAATTTTTCACGGGGAAGAAATGTAACTTATTACGTATTATGGACTTCTGTCCATATTCGGTCTTTCTAATTAGGACAGGGAACAGATCAAAGTAAGGTACCCATGGGTGGTATAACGTCGTTAATTTTGCCATAAACCTATTCAGAAGACCCGTTCCCGCGGTGTACCGAAGGGGGAAGGGGTCACTTTCAAGCGAGAAATATTTCCTGGGGAGGGGGAAGATCAAAACAACTTTCAGGGGAGAGGGAGAACAGATATCCCAGATGACTTACATGACAAACGAGGCGTTTTAAATTTTTGAACCCGAACTGCTACAGAAAGCTCCGAAAGTGGGCTTTATAACGCTTCATTTATTCATTATCCCGATGTAGAACTCGTCACTGCTCCCTATTACTAAGAATATTTAATTAGCGCCACGGTTTACCATTGACCTCACCACGATGAACCATTGACCTCCACACTATTTCAATGACTGTCGAGGGTTAATCGTGCAAACAGAAGATCTCTCTATTTGTAGGAAACTTTCATTGTGCAAAAATGGTTAACCGTTTCAATTTCGAAAAATCTTTACGTAAATTATCACGTTTACTACCCCTAATTCTTACATATAATTTCGTCTTTAACTAGATTGTAGTTTGAATCATCATTTAATGTTTATTTATGCGAAAAAAGAGAGAATTTTGTGGTTAACCGTTGGGTATATCGTGAAATATATTACCCACAACCCCTAACACAAAAAAGTAAGATGGAAAAAACTCTTTGTTTTTTCCCCATTACAGTACATGGAATTTTTAAAGTAAATTAAATCTCTCACCACCCAGAGTACTTTTGCCCCCTTCCCCTTCCTCATATGAGCTACTTGAGGAAGACAAATCTTTATTCGAGCGCCCATCGCTAATCTGACACGCCAGTATACTGGTAGGACAAATTCAACTTTTACTTCTTTCCTGTAGCTTGAAAAATAAAAAGACAACCTACTCGTTTCAGAGCATTTAAAACGAAAATTTGGAAACTCCTATACCTTTGTACAGGCTTCCGACAATCCGCGACAAAAATACATGGGACAAACCCCGCTCCCCGTATCAATGTTGAAGTTTCAGGACGCCTTGGGCTGTCGCAACATTGAGAAATATTTCCTGGGGAGGGGGAAGATCAAAACAACCTTCAGGGGAGAGGGAGAACAGATATCCCAGATGACTTACAGGACAAACGAGGCGTTTTAAATTTTTGAACCCGAACTGCTACAGAAAGCTCCGAAAGTGGGCTTTATAACGCTTCATTTATTCATTATCCCGATGTAGAACTCGTCACTGCTCCCTATTACTAAGAATATTTAATTAGCGCCACGGTTTACCATTGACCTCACCACGATGAACCATTGACCTCCACACTATTTCAATGACTGTCGAGGGTTAATCGTGCAAACAGAAGATCTCTCTATTTATAGGAAACTTTCATTGTGCAAAAATGGTTAACCGTTTCAATTTCGAGAAATCTTTACGTAAATTATCACGTTCACTACCCCTAATTCTTACATATAATTTCGTCTTTAACTAGATTGTAGTTTGAATCATCATTTAATGTTTATTAATGCGAAAAAAGAGAGAATTTTGTGGTTAACCGTTGGGTATATCGTGAAATATGTTACCCCCAACCCCTAACACAAAAAAATAAGATGGAAAAAAATTCTTTGTTTTTTCCCCATTACAGTACATGGAATTTTTAAAGTAAATTAAATCTCTCACCACCCAGAGTACTTTTGCCCCCTTCCCCTTCCTCATATGAGCTACTTGAGGAAGACAAATCTTTATTCGAGCGCCCATCGCTAATCTGACACGAAAGTATACTGGTAGGACAAATTCAACTTTTACTTCTTTCCTGTAGCTTGAAAAATAAAAAGACAACCTACTCGTTTCAGAGCATTTAAAACGAAAATTTGGAAACTCCTATACCTTTGTACAGGCTTCCGACAATCCTCGACAAAAATACATGGGACAAACCCCGCTCCTCGTATCAATGTTGAAGTTTCAGGACGCCTTGGGCTGCCGCAACATTGAGAAATATTTCCTGGGGAGGGGGAAGATCAAAACAACCTTCAGGGGAGAGGGAGAACAGATATCCCAGATGACTTACAGGACAAACGAGGCGTTTTAAATTTTTGAACCCGAACTGCTACAGAAAGCTCCAAAAGTGGGCTTTATAACGCTTCATTTATTCATTATCCCGATGTAGAACTCGTCACTGCTCCCTATTACTAAGAATATTTAATTAGCGCCACGGTTTACCATTGACCTCACCACGATTAACCATTGACCTCCACACTATTTCAATGACTGTCGAGGGTTAATCGTGCAAACAGAAGATCTCTCTATTTATAGGAAACTTTCATTGTGCAAAAATGGTTAACCGTTTCAATTTCGAGAAATCTTTACGTAAATTATCACGTTCACTACCCCTAATTCTTACATATAATTTCGTCTTTAACTAGATTGTAGTTTGAATCATCATTTAATGTGTTTATTTATGCGAAAAAAGAGAGAATTTTGTGGTTAACCGTTGGGTATATCGTGAAATATGTTACCCCCAACCCCTAACACAAAAAAATAAGATGGAAAAAACTCTTTTGTTTTTTTTCCCCATTACAGTACATGGAATTTTTAAAGTAAATTAAATCTCTCACCACCCAGAGTACTTTTGCCCCCTCCCCCTTCCTCATATGAGCTACTTGAGGAAGACAAATCTTTATTCGAGCGCCCATCGCTAATCTGACACGAAAGTATACTGGTAGGACAAATTCAACTTTTACTTCTTTCCTGTAGCTTGAAAAATAAAAAGACAACCTACTCGTTTCAGAGCATTTAAAACGAAAATTTGGAAACTCCTATACCTTTGTACAGGCTTCCGACAATCCTCGACAAAAATACATGGGACAAACCCCGCTCCCCGTATCAATGTTGAAGTTTCAGGACGCCTTGGGCTGCCGCAACATTGAGAAATATTTCCTGGGGAGGGGGAAGATCAAAACAACCTTCAGGGGAGAGGGAGAACAGATATCCCAGATGACTTACATGACAAACGAGGCGTTTTAAATTTTTGAACCCGAACTGCTACAGAAAGCTCCAAAAGTGGGCTTTATAACGCTTCATTTATTCATTATCCCGATGGAGAACTCGTCACTGCTCCCTATTACTAAGAATATTTAATTAGCGCCACGGTTTACCATTGACCTCACCACGATTATCCATTGACCTCCACACTATTTCAATGACTGTCGAGGGTTAATCGTGCAAACAGAAGATCTCTCTATTTATAGGAAACTTTCATTGTGCAAAAATGGTTAACCGTTTCAATTTCGAGAAATCTTTACGTAAATTATCACGTTCACTACCCCTAATTCTTACATATAATTTCGTCTTTAACTAGATTGTAGTTTGAATCATCATTTAATGTTTATTTATACGAAAAAAGAGAGAATTTTGTGGTTAACCGTTGGGTATATCGTGAAATATGTTACCCCCAACCCCTAACACAAAAAAAATAAGATGAAAAAAATTCTTTGTTTTTTCCCCATTACAGTACATGGAATTTTTAAAGTAAATTAAATCTCTCACCACCCAGAGTACTTTTTCCCCCTCCCCCTTCCTCATATGACCTACTTGAGGAAGACAAATCTTTATTCGAGCGCCCATCGCTAATCTGACACGAAAGTATACTGGTAGGACAAATTCAACTTTTACTTCTTTCCTGTAGCTTGAAAAATAAAAAGACAACCTACTCGTTTCAGAGCATTTAAAACGAAAATTTGGAAACTCCTATACCTTTGTACAGGCTTCCGACAATCCTCGACAAAAATACATGGGACAAACCCCGCTCCCCGTATCAATGTTGAAGTTTCAGGTCGCCTTGGGCTGCCGCAACATTGAGAAATATTTCCTGGGGAGGGGGAAGATCAAAACAACCTTCAGGGGAGAGGGAGAACAGATATCCCAGATGACTTACATGACAAACGAGGCGTTTTAAATTTTTGAACCCGAACTGCTACAGAAAGCTCCAAAAGTGGGCTTTATAACGCTTCATTTATTCATTATCCCGATGAAGAACTCGTCACTGCTTTTTAAATTTTTGAACCCGAACTGCTACAGAAAGCTCCAAAAGTGGGCTTTATAACGCTTCATTTATTCATTATCCCGATGTAGAACTCGTCACTGCTCCCTATTACTAAGAATATTTAATTAGCGCCACGGTTTACCATTGACCTCACCACGATTAACCATTGACCTCCACACTATTTCAATGACTGTCGAGGATTAATCGTGCAAACAGAAGATCTCTCTATTTATAGGAAACTTTCATTGTGCAAAAATGGTTAACCGTTTCAATTTCGAGAAATCTTTACGTAAATTATCACGTTCACTACCCCTAATTCTTACATATAATTTCGTCTTTAACTAGATTGTAGTTTGAATCATCATTTAATGTTTATTTATGCGAAAAAAGGGAGAATTTTGTGGTTAACCGTTGGGTATATCGTGAAATATGTTACCCCCAACCCCTAACACAAAAAAATAAGATGAAAAAAATTCTTTGTTTTTTCCCCATTACAGTACATGGAATTTTTAAAGTAAATTAAATCTCTCACCACCCAGAGTACTTTTTCCCCCTCAGCCTTCCTCATATGACCTACTTGAGGAAGACAAATCTTTATTCGAGCGCCCATCGCTAATCTGACACGAAAGTATACTGGTAGGACAAATTCAACTTTTACTTCTTTCCTGTAGCTTGAAAAATAAAAAGACAACCTACTCGTTTCAGAGCATTTAAAACGAAAATTTGGAAACTCCTATACCTTTGTACAGGCTTCCGACAATCCTCGACAAAAATACATGGGACAAACCCCGCTCCCCGTATCAATGTTGAAGTTTCAGGACGCCTTGGGCTGCCGCAACATTGAGAAATATTTCCTGGGGAGGGGGAAGATCAAAACAACCTTCAGGGGAGAGGGAGAACAGATATCCCAGATGACTTACATGACAAACGAGGCGTTTTAAATTTTTGAACCCGAACTGCTACAGAAAGCTCCAAAAGTGGGCTTTATAACGCTTCATTTATTCATTATCCCGATGTAGAACTCGTCACTGCTCCCTATTACTAAGAATATTTAATTAGCGCCACGGTTTACCATTGACCTCACCACGATTAACCATTGACCTCCACACTATTTCAATGACTGTCGAGGGTTAATCGTGCAAACAGAAGATCTCTCTATTTATAGGAAACTTTCATTGTGCAAAAATGGTTAACCGTTTCAATTTCGAGAAATCTTTACGTAAATTATCACGTTCACTACCCCTAATTCTTACATATAATTTCGTCTTTAACTAGATTGTAGTTTGAATCATCATTTAATGTTTATTTATACGAAAAAAGAGAGAATTTTGTGGTTAACCGTTGGGTATATCGTGAAATATGTTACCCCCAACCCCTAACACAAAAAAATAAGGTGAAAAAAATTCTTTGTTTTTTCCCCATTACAGTACATGGAATTTTTAAAGTAAAGTAAATCTCTCACCACCCAGAGTACTTTTTCCCCCTCCCCCTTCCTCATATGACCTACTTGAGGAAGACAAATCTTTATTCGAGCGCCCATCGCTAATCTGACACGAAAGTATACTGGTAGGACAAATTCAACTTTTACTTCTTTCCTGTAGCTTGAAAAATAAAAAGACAACCTACTCGTTTCAGAGCATTTAAAACGAAAATTTGGAAACTCCTATACCTTTGTACAGGCTTCCGACAATCCTCGACAAAAATACATGGGACAAACCCCGCTCCCCGTATCAATGTTGAAGTTTCAGGACGCCTTGGGCTGCCGCAACATTGAGAAATATTTCCTGGGGAGGGGGAAGATCAAAACAACCTTCAGGGGAGAGGGAAAACAGATATCCCAGATGACTTACAGGACAAACGAGGCGTTTTAAATTTTTGAGAAATATTTCCTGGGGAGGGGGAAGATCAAAACAACCTTCAGGGGAGAGGGAGAACAGATATCCCAGATGACTTACATGACAAACGAGGCGTTTTAAATTTTTGAACCCGAACTGCTACAGAAAGCTCCAAAAGTGGGCTTTATAACGCTTCATTTATTCATTATCCCGATGTAGAACTCGTCACTGCTCCCTATTACTAAGAATATTTAATTAGCGCCACGGTTTACCATTGACCTCACCACGATTAACCTTTGACCTCCACACTATTTCAATGACTGTCGAGGGTTAATCGTGCAAACAGAAGATCTCTCTATTTATAGGAAACTTTCATTGTGCAAAAATGGTTAACCGTTTCAATTTCGAGAAATCTTTACGTAAATTATCACGTTCACTATCCCTAATTCTTACATATAATTTCGTCTTTAACTAGATTGTAGTTTGAATCATCATTTAATGTTTATTTATGCGAAAAAAGAGAGAATTTTGTGGTTAACCGTTGGGTATATCGTGAAATATGTTACCCCCAACCCCTAACACAAAAAAGTAAGATGAAAAAAATTCTTTGTTTTTTCCCCATTACAGTACATGGAATTTTTAAAGTAAATTAAATCTCTCACCACCCAGAGTACTTTTGCCCCCTCCCCCTTCCTCATATGACCTACTTGAGGAAGACAAATCTTTATTCGAGCGCCCATCGCTAATCTGACACGAAAGTATACTGGTAGGACAAATTCAACTTTTACTTCTTTCCTGTAGCTTGAAAAATAAAAAGACAACCTACTCGTTTCAGAGCATTTAAAACGAAAATTTGGAAACTCCTATACCTTTGTACAGGCTTCCGACAATCCTCGACAAAAATACATGGGACAAACCCCGCTCCCCGTATCAATGTTGAAGTTTCAGGACGCCTTGGGCTGCCGCAACATTGAGAAATATTTCCTGGGGAGGGGGAAGATCAAAACAACCTTCAGGGGAGAGGGAGAACAGGAAGCTTGGATAGATCTCATATTTGGGTATGTGGATGCGTTATTGTCAGGAGATGGTCCCTATTGTTTTTGGCGGAGGTCAAAGGTCATCTGGGGTCACCAGGGGTCAAAGTCTAAAAACCTTGTTAACACGATATCTCAAGGTTGGAAGCTTGGATAGATTTCATATTTGGTATGTGGATGCATTATAGTCCGTAGATGGTCCCAATTTTTTTTTAGCGGAGGCCAAAGGGTCATCTGGGGTCACCGGGGGTCAAAGTCTGAAAACCTTATTAAAGCAATATCTCAAGGTAGGAAACATGGATAGATTTCATATTTGGTATGTGGGTGCGTTTTAGTCAGTAGATAGTCCCTATTGTTTTTGGCGGAGGTCAAAAGTAATCTGGGGTCACCGGGGGTCGAAGTCTGAAAACCTTGTTAAAAGCCATATCTCAAGGTAGGAAACTTGGAAAGATTTCATATTTGGTATGTGGATGCGTTATAGTCAGTAGATGGTCCCTATTGTTTTTGGCGGAGGCCAAAGGGTCATCTGGGGTCACCGGGGGTCAAAGTCTAAAAACCTTGTTAAAGCAATATCTCATGGTAGGAAACATGGATAGATTTCATATTTGGTATGTGGGTGTGTTATAGTCAGTAGATAGTCCCTATTGTTTTTGGCGGAGGTCAAAGGTCATCTGGGGTCACCGGGGGTCGAAGTCTGAAAATCTTGTTAACACGATATGTCAAGGTTGGAAGCTTGGATAGATTTCATATTTGGTATGTGGATGCGTTATGGTCAGTAGATGGTCCCTTTTGTTTTTGGCGGAGGTCAAAGGTCATCTGGGGTCACCGGGGGTCAAAGTCTGAAAATCTTGTTAAACACGATATCTCATGGTAGGAAACTTGGATAGATTTCATATTTGGTATTAGGGCTGTCAGCGATTAGCCATTCATCGCCAGCAAAGTAATCGTTTAGTTAAATGGTACATGCGATTAATCGCATCCCATGCCCTTGGACTCTGACTTGCGTTAAGTAAACAAGGTATAGTCCTTCTTCACAAGTTTAGCTGCCTTGACAAAGCAATCGATGTCTACAGTATGAACAACAAGCTCAAAAATTGCGCAGAGCTATGACATTCACCTTTTATCCACCCAACCCCCTGTAGTTTACATGTGATTGTGTGCGGTGTCATGGGGGACGTTTTAATCCTTGAACCTGTTGTGACAGGCTTTACTTCAACACCACCAATACATTTGTAATGAACAAAATTTACAATGAAATTTGAAAGCACTAAACGTGTGCATACACCACAGTGTCTTTTAAGTGCCCTGTGCGCCATTGTGCACTTCACCGTAATAGTTCAATTTCAACAGCCACTTGTCAATTCGCTACTAGCGTACGTCTCCCAAAATTTCAACTTGAAATCGACAAATTTCAAAAAATTACAAGTTCGGTTTTCTAACCATGTTATTCCTGTCCTTGTATCACGTAGGGGTGTTTGTATGTCATGAACTGAAAAAAGTTTCAAAGATCTTTCCATCGCTGTTTATCAAGACCAACAGCGTACATAGCAGCAGTTGCACACGTTAGCAGCCGGCTGGAAATCGTTTATATGCCGCTGCTTCGTGCTATACATCGAACGAACTTCTGTTGCGAAGAATCATACTCACTGATTGGCTGCTTGCGTTTAATGAATGAAGCGGCTTCTTTAAAAAATTGGGGATTCCCCGCTTCGAACGTAATTATTGAGGGAGGGTGTCATGTTATTGCCAATTGAAGTACACCCATTCTCTAAGCGCTTTTAACGATACACGCCGAGGGAGCCGATCAGCCAGCTGAAGGCATGTATATTACACTCTGCATGTAGCTAGCAGCTAGCAGGTCTTGTTTATGTGCTGCGAACGTACGTACGTACGACTATTTACACAGTACAGCTCAGGCGGTAACTTAAACATAAAATGACCGGTGAAAACTACCATGTCTGGATTTGATCGTAGCCTATTATTGTTAGCTCTAACGTTACATTTTGTTCTGTAAACGTAGGTGGCTAGGCCCTAGGCCTAGTTTTTGTTGTGGCTTCAAGCCACACTACTTTTGGGAGGAAATTAGAAATGAAACAAATGGGGTAATTGGGCAAGTGTCAGAATTAAATATATCGTATTGGGACCTTCAGCTGTCTGCATAGGGCTCGTCGGCTACTTTCGCCGTGGATACTGTATTATGGCCTAGCCTATACTTTGTGAACGATCGTTGCTTTGAAATACTGAAACTTCATCTAGCTACTGGTGTGTGGTGTAACGATATATATCAACCTTCATTGGAAGCAATTCTCTAAAAATTGCTTGATTGATGGGTCAGGAGATGGTCTGTAATGTTTTTGTGGAGGTCGAAGGTCTCCTGGGGGCACATGGGGTAAAAGTCTGAAAATCTCATTATCATGATATGTCAAGGTGGAAAACTTGGATTAATTTCATATTTGGTAGCTATGTGGATGCGTTATGGTCAGGAAGTAATTCCTTTTGCTTGTGGCAGAGGTCAAAGGTCATACGGGGTCACCAGTGGTCAAAGTCTGAAAATCTTTTTAACACCATATCTTAAGATAGAAAGCTTGGATAGATTTCATATTTAGTATGTGGGTGCGTTTTAGTCAGTAGATGGTCCCTATTGTTTTTGGCGGAGGTCAAAGTTCATCTGGGGTCACCTGGGGTCAAAGTCTGAAAATCTCGTTAACATGATATCTCAAGATAGGAAGCTTGGATAAATTTCACTGTTTGGCATGTGGATGCGTTATGGTCAGGAAGTGGTTCCTTTTGTTTGTGGCAGAGGTTAAAGGTCATCTGAGGTCACAGGGGGTCACATTTTGACATTTTAATGCGATATCTCAAGGGGAAACTTGAATAGAATTCGTATTTGGTAATGGTTTGTGGATGGGTTATGGTCAGGAAATGGTCTAGGCCTATGTTGTTTTTGGTGGAGGTCAAAGGCAGAGATGCCAAGAATCTCAATTTAGGCGGAAAAATTGCGATTTTCCACGTTCGATTCATCCCCATTGTTTTTGGCAAAAACGAAAGATTGCCTGGGGTCTCCAGGGGTCAAAGTCTAGGAACCTTTTTAAGTAGCCTACGATCTTTCAAGATAGTTGTTTGTCCATCTGTCTGTCTGTTGTTTGCCTGTCTAGCTATGTATGGCTTTTATTGAGGTCAAAAGGTTATTTGGAATGACAAAATTATTTTTTGAACATGCTAATATAACATTTGCGGTAATGGTGCATGATGGTACACTTTAAAAAATTTATGTACCATCGAAACCTCAATGCATTTTTGCATTCTGGTTTCTTTGTGGTGATGATCAAATTTCATTTGAGGACAAACGTTTGAAACATGATAGATCTCATTTCATGTAAGCATAGAAGTACTTCAACTAATATTGAACTAAAATATTTCATTCATTGCGCTGAAGGTCCCTGTGCTGATGTTGTTTGTGATAAGTTACCCTGCCCAGAGGATGTTCAATATACAATTGGCTGCTGCCAAGAGTGTCCAGCAGACTGGGGAGTACCACCTTGTGTTATAAGTGGAACATGTACACCAGCAGCACCTATATTAGGTAGGCATCCAATGTTTCGAATAAGCAAAGATGTAGTTGGGCAGATAATTTTGTTAACATAATTAGTCAAGTCTAAAACAATTGAGTTTGGATATCACATTTGGCACGTTGGTCCCAATATTGAAAACAAGAAGAAAGATTATAACACATTAAAAATGACAAGACAATTTTATTAGTCAGGACCAACTGATCTTTCATTTTTAAAACAGCACGGGGAGATCACCATTCCATAGCCTCTTTTGCCACAAACAAACCTTCGTTAAAGCATTATTTTCATAATAATACATTAATGACCCTTTTGCCTGTGCGGTTACTTTGACAGTGACAAACTTGATGCTTCCATGCTTAGTAGTCAATTTTGAAATGCATTAACTATCTGATTTTTAAATGTTCAATTGTAATTTTTTTTACCTCTGCGCACTTCATCTAATTAATTATACGAATAAATAGAAAACAATGCTTTGTTAACACTCAACTTTTTTACAAAGTTTTTCCCCTTGGTACTAATGCTTTTAGCTATTTAGCGCATCAGTGATCACCTTACTGTGCTTTCGTTAACTGTTTAACCGTAATGTAAGTCGAAGGTTTTTATCTTTGCACCCGGCATCTATGTGCTAAAATGCTTAATTGTATTTTCAATAGTAAAATGTATCTTTTTTCGTAATGATGAAAGTTCATTAAGAACAAACGTTGAAAGAAAGAAACATCTCTTTTCCTGTTAGTTCCAAGAACTTATTCTAGGCGTTTCGACAAATATTAATTTACTAAAATATTTTATTCAAATGCGCTGAAGCACCCTGTGCTGATGTTGTGTGTGATGAGCTACCCTGCCCAGAAGATGTTCAATATACAACTGGTTGCTGCCCAGAGTGTCCCGCAGACTGGGGAGTACCACCTTGTGTTATAAGTGGAACATGTACGCCAACCGAACCAATAGAAGGTAGGCTTTGATCGTTTTTAATACAGCCAGCGAAATTTGCCAAAACGTAGATGTACAGACAATCATTCAAACATCATTTTTGAGCATGAAAGAAATAAATATGGATGCAAGGCGAAGAATTATATGCCCGAAATAAGAAAGAGGGGTTGGTTTAGTACATATCGAAGATTACGTTAAAATGTGATTCATCGGTGTGAACCGAGGTTTCATTTTCCAAACAGAATAGAGCTTTCATCATTACCTTGTTTTGTTTGTCAAAAGCAAGTTCCGTTCATAGCATTATTGTTTTTTTTCTTTTGTTTTGTTTTTTTGTTTTTTTTGTTTTTTTTTGAAGAAAAGAATTACTCATTTGCTTCCTCTGTGTGGTTAAAAAGGCAAAGAGAAACTAAATGCCTTCATAATTAACAACAATTTGTATCTGCTTAAACAATGTGATCCTCGAAAATTACGTGTTGTCCTTTATCGTTCTATATGCTTTGTCTTATTGTTTGCATGTCTAATTAAAGAATAGCATTTCCTTGTGATAAGAGTAGATTGAATACCTTTCCGTTAACAATGTTATTGCCTTTGTGAAAAGATGTTATTAGCTTTCTCATGTATCAGTGCTCACTTTTCACCTTTATGGTATAATTTTTTAACCTTTTGCGACATGATGGCTTTCGTTTTCGTACTCAGCATTTTATACTTAAATGCTAAATGGAATAATGAGTAGCTTTTTTTTTTTGTGGTGATGATCAAATTTCATTTGAGGACAAACGTTTGAAACATGATAGATCTCATTTCATGTAAGCATAGAAGTACTTCAACTAATATTGAACTAAAATATTTCATTCATTTGCGCTGAAGGTCCCTGTGCTGATGTTGTTTGTGATAAGTTACCCTGCCCATAGGATGTTCAATATACAATTGGCTGCTGCCCAGAGTGTCCAGCAGACTGGGGAGTACCACCTTGTGTTATAAGTGGAACATGTACACCAGCAGCACCTATATTAGGTAGGCATCCAATGTTTCGAATAAGCAAAGATGTAGTTGGGCAGATAATTTTGTTAACATAATTAGTCAAGTCTAAAACAATTGAGTTTGGATATCACATTTGGTACGTTGGTCCCAATATTGAAAACAAGAAGAAAGATTATTACACATTAAAAATGACAAGACAATTTTATTAGTCAGGACCAACTGATCTTTCATTTTTAAAACAGCACGGGGAGATCACCATTCCATAGCCTCTTTTGCCACAAACAAACCTTTGTTACAGCATTATTTTCATAATAATACATTAATGACCCTTTTGCCTTTGCGGTTACTTTGACAGTGACAAACTTGATGCTTCCATGCTTAGTAGTCAATTTTGAAATGCATTAACTATCTGATTTTTAAATGTTCAATTGTAGTTTTTTTTTACCTCTGCGCACTTCATCTAATTAATTATACGAATAAATAGAAAACAATGCTTTGTTAACACTCAACTTTTTTACAAAGTTTTTCCCCTTGGTACTAATGCTTTTAGCTATTTAGCGCATCAGTTATCACCTTACTGTACTTTCGTTAACTGTTTAACCGTAATGTAAGTCGAAGGTTTTTATCTTTGTAAGCGGCATCTATGTGCTAAAATGCTTAATTGTATTTTAAAAACCAAAATGTATCTTTTTCGTAATGATGAAAGTTCTTTAAGAACAAACGTTGAAAGAAAGAAACATCTCTTTTCCTGTTAGTTCCAAGAACTTATTCTAGGCGTTTCCACAAATATTAATTTACTAAGATATTTTATTCAAATGCGCTGAAGTTCCCTGTGCTGATGTTGTGTGTGATGAGCTACCCTGCCCAGAAGATGTTCAATATACAACTGGTTGCTGCCCAGAGTGTCCCGCAGACTGGGGAGTACCACCTTGTGTTATAAGTGGAACATGTACGCCAACCGAACCAATAGAAGGTAGGCTTTGATCGTTTTTAATACAGCCAGCGAAATTTGCCAAAACGTAGATGTACAGACAATCATTCAAACATGATTTTTGAGCATGAAAGAAATAAATATGTATGCAACGCGAAGAATTATATCCCCGAAATAAGAAAGAGGGGTTGATTGAGTACATATCGAAGATTACGTTAAAATCTGATTCATCGGTGTGAACCGAGGTTTCATTTTCAAAACAGAATAGAGCTTTCATCATTACCTTGTTTTGTTTGTCAAAAGCAAGTTCCGTTCATAGCATTATTGTTTTCTTTTTCTTTTTTTTTTTGTTTTGAAGAAAAGAATTACTCATTTGTTTCCTCTGTGTGGTTAAAAAGGCAAAGAGAAACTAAATGCCTTCATAATTAACAACAATTTGTATCTGCTTAAACAATGTGATCCTCGAAAATTACGTGTTGTCCTTTATCGTTCTATATGCTTTGTCTAATTGTTTGCATGTCTAATTAAAGAATAGCATTTCCTTGTGAGATGAGTAGATTGAATACCTTTTCGTTTACAATGTTATTGCTTTTTGGAATGATGCTATTAGCTTTCCCATCTATCAGTGCTCACTTTTCACCTTTTTTGGTTTAATTTTTTTACCCTTTTGCGACCTGATGGTTTTCGTTTTCGTAGTCAGCATTTTATACCTAAATGCTAAATGGAATTATGAGTAGCAATTTTTCTTTGTGGAGATGATCAAATTTCATTTAAAACGAACGTTTGAAACATGATAGATCTCATTTCATGTAAGCATAAAAGTACTTCAACTAATATTGAACTAAAATATTTCATTCATTTGCGCTGAAGGTCCCTGTGCTGATGTTGTTTGTGATAAGTTACCCTGCCCAGAGAATGTTCAATATACAATTGGCTGCTGCCCAGAGTGTCCAGCAGACTGGGGAGTACCACCTTGTGTTATAAGTGGAACATGTACACCTGCAGCACCTATATTAGGTAGGCATTCAATGTTTCGAATAAGCAAAGATGTAGTTGGGCAGATAATTTTGTTAACATAATTAGTCAAGTCTAAAACAATTGAGTTTGGATATCACATTTGGCACGTTGGTCCCAATATTGAAAACAAGAAGAAAGATTATTACACATTAAAAATGACAAGACAATTTTATTAGTCAGGACCAACTGATCTTTCATTTTTAAAACAGCACGGGGAGATCACCATTCCATAGCCTCTTTTGCCACAAACAAACCTTTGTTAAAGCATTATTTTCATAATAATACATTAATGACCCTTTTGCCTGTGCGGTTACTTTGACAGTGACAAACTTGATGCTTCCATGCTTAGTTTTCAATTTTGAAATGCATTACCTATCTGATTTTTAAATGTTCAATTGTAGTTTTTTTACCTCTGCGCACTTCATCTAATTAATTATACGAATAAAAAGAAAACAATGCTTTGTTAACACTCAACTTTTTTTACAAAGTTTTTCCCCTTGGTACTAATGCTTTAAGCTATTTAGCGCATCAGTGATCACCTTACTGTACTTTCGTTAATTTTTTAACCGTAATGTAAGTCGAAGGTTTTTATCTTTGTACGCGGCATCTATGTGCTAAAATGCTTAATTGTATTTTAAATACCAAAATGTATCTTTTTCGTAATGATGAAAGTTCATTAAGAACAAACGTTGAAAGAAAGAAACATCTCTTTTCCTGTTAGTTCCAAGAACTTATTCTAGGCGTTTCCACAAATATTAATTTACTAAGATATTTTATTCAAATGCGCTGAAGTTCCCTGTGCTGATGTTGTGTGTGATGAGCTACCCTGCCCAGAAGATGTTCAATATACAACTGGTTGCTGCCCAGAGTGTCCCGCAGACTGGGGAGTACCACCTTGTGTTATAAGTGGAACATGTACGCCAACCGAACCAATAGAAGGTAGGCTTTGATCGTTTTTAATACAGCCAGCGAAATTTGCCAAAACGTAGATGTACAGACAATCATTCAAACATGATTTTTGAGCATGAAAGAAATAAATATGTATGCAACGCGAAGAATTATATGCCCGAAATAAGAAAGAGGGGTCGGTTGAGTACATATCGAAGATTACGTTAAAATCTGATTCATCGGTGTGAACCGAGGTTTCATTTTCCAAACAGAATAGAGCTTTCATCATTACCTTGTTTTGTTTGTCAAAAGCAAGTTCCGTTCATAGCATTGTTGGGTTTTTTTTTTTTTTTTTGGAAGAAAAGAATTACTCATTTGTTTCCTCTGTGTGGTTAAAAAGGCAAAGAGAAACTAAATGCCTTCATAATTAACAACAATTTGTATCTGCTTAAACAATGTGATCCTCGAAAATTACGTGTTGTCCTTTATCGTTCTATATGCTTTGTCTAACTGTTTGCATATCTAATTAAAGAATAGCATTTCCTTGTGAGAAGAGTAGATTGAATACCTTTTCCTTTACAATGTTATTGCTTTTTGGAATGATGCTATTAGCTTTCCCATCTATCAGTGCTCACTTTTCACCTTTTTGGTTTAATTTTTTTACCCTTTTGCGACCTGATGGTTTTCGTTTTCGTAGTCAGCATTTTATACCTAAATGCTAAATGGAATTATGAGTAGCAATTTTTCTTTGTGGAGATGATCAAATTTCATTTAAAAACGAACGTTTGAAACATGATAGATCTCATTTCATGTAAGCATAAAAGTACTTCAACTAATATTGAACTAAAATATTTCATTCATTTGCGCTGAAGGTCCCTGTGCTGATGTTGTTTGTGACAAGTTACCCTGCCCAGAGAATGTTCAATATACAACTGGTTGCTGCCCAGAGTGTCCAGCAGACTGGGGAGTACCACCTTGTGTTATAAGTGGAACATGTACACCAGCAGCACCTATATTAGGTACGCATCCAATGTTTCGAATAAGCAAAGATGTAGTTGGGCAGATAATTTTGTTAACATAATTAGTCAAGTCTAAAACAATTGAGTTTGGATATCACATTTGGCACGTTGGTCCCAATATTGAAAACAAGAAGAAAGATTATTACACATTAAAAATGACAAGACAATTTTATTAGTCAGGACCAACTGATCTTTCATTTTTAAAACAGCACGGGGAGATCACCATTCCATAGCCTCTTTTGCCACAAACAAACCTTTGTTAAAGCATTATTTTCATAATAATACATAATGACCCTTTTGCCTGTGCGGTTACTTTGACAGTGACAAACTTGATGCTTACATGCTTAGTAGTCAATTTTGAAATGCATTAACTATCTGATTTTTAAATGTTCAATTGTAGTTTTTTTACCTCTGCGCACTTCATCTAATTAATTATACCAATAAATAGAAAACAACGCTTTGTTAACACTCAACTTTTTTACAAAGTTTTTCCCCTTGGTACTAATGCTTTAAGCTATTTAGCTCATCAGTGATCACCTTACTGTACTTTCGTTAATTTTTTAACCGTAATGTAAGTCGAAGGTTTTTATCTTTGTACGCGGCATCTATGTGCTAAAATGCTTAATTGTATTTTAAATACCAAAATGTATCTTTTTCGTAATGATGAAAGTTCATTAAGAACAAACGTTGAAAGAAAGAAACATCTCTTTTCCTGTTAGTTCCAAGAACTTATTCTAGGCGTTTCCACAAATATTAATTTACTAAGATATTTTATTCAAATGCGCTGAAGTTCCCTGTGCTGATGTTGTGTGTGATGAGCTACCCTGCCCAGAAGATGTTCAATATACAACTGGTTGCTGCCCAGAGTGTCCCGCAGACTGGGGAGTACCACCTTGTGTTATAAGTGGAACATGTACGCCAACCGAACCAATAGAAGGTAGGCTTTGATCGTTTTTAATACAGCCAGCGAAATTTGCCAAAACGTAGATGTACAGACAATCATTCAAACATGATTTTTGAGCATGAAAGAAATAAATATGTATGCAACGCGAAGAATTATATGCCCGAAATAAGAAAGAGGGGTCGGTTGAGTACATATCGAAGATTACGTTAAAATGTGATTCATCGGTGTGAACCGAGATTTCATTTTCCAAACAGAATAGAGCTTTCATCCTTACCTTGTTTTGTTTGTCAAAAGCAAGTTCCGTTCATAGCATTTTTGTTTTGTTTTGTTTTTTGTTTTTTGTTTTGTTTGGTTTTTTTTTTTTATGAAGAAAAGAATTATTCATTTGTTTCCTCTGTGTAGTTAAAAATTCAAAGAGAAACTAAATGCCTTCATAATTAACAACAATTTGTATCTGCTTAAACAATGTGATCCTCGAAAATTACGTGTTGTCCTTTATCGTTCTATATGCTTTGTCTAACTGTTTGCATATCTAATTAAAGAATAGCATTTCCTTGTGAGAAGAGTAGATTGAATACCTTTTCCTTTACAATGTTATTGCTTTTTGGAATGATGCTATTAGCTTTCCCATCTATCAGTGCTCACTTTTCACCTTTTTGGTTTAATTTTTTTACCCTTTTGCGACCTGATGGTTTTCGTTTTCGTAGTCAGCATTTTATACCTAAATGCTAAATGGAATTATGAGTAGCAATTTTTCTTTGTGGAGATGATCAAATTTCATTTAAAAACGAACGTTTGAAACATGATAGATCTCATTTCATGTAAGCATAAAAGTACTTCAACTAATATTGAACTAAAATATTTCATTCATTTGCGCTGAAGGTCCCTGTGCTGATGTTGTTTGTGATAAGTTACCCTGCCCAGAGAATGTTCAATATACAATTGGCTGCTGCCCAGAGTGTCCAGCAGACTGGGGAGTACCACCTTGTGTTATAAGTGGAACATGTACACCAGCAGCACCTATATTAGGTACGCATCCAATGTTTCGAATAAGCAAAGATGTAGTTGGGCAGATAATTTTGTTTTCATAATTAGTCAAGTCTAAAACAATTGAGTTTGGATATCACATTTGGCACGTTGGTCCCAATATTGAAAACAAGAAGAAAGATTATTACACATTAAAAATGACAAGACAATTTTATTAGTCAGGACCAACTGATCTTTCATTTTTAAAACAGCACGGGGAGATCACCATTCCATAGCCTCTTTTGCCACAAACAAACCTTTGTTAAAGCATTATTTTCATAATAATACATAATGACCCTTTTGCCTGTGCGGTTACTTTGACAGTGACAAACTTGATGCTTACATGCTTAGTAGTCAATTTTGAAATGCATTAACTATCTGATTTTTAAATGTTCAATTGTAGTTTTTTTACCTCTGCGCACTTCATCTAATTAATTATACCAATAAATAGAAAACAACGCTTTGTTAACACTCAACTTTTTTACAAAGTTTTTCCCCTTGGTACTAATGCTTTTAGCTATTTAGCGCATCAGTGATCACCTTACTGTACTTTCGTTAACTGTTTAACCGTAATGTAAGTCGAAGGTTTTTATCTTTGCACCCGGCATCTATGTGCTAAAATGCTTAATTGTATTTTAAATAGCAAAATGTATCTTTTTCGTAATGATGAAAGTTCATTAAGAACAAACGTTGAAAGAAAGAAACATCTCTTTTCCTGTTAGTTCCAAGAACTTATTCTAGGCGTTTCCACAAATATTAATTTACTAAGATATTTTATTCAAATGCGCTGAAGTTCCCTGTGCTGATGTTGTGTGTGATGAGCTACCCTGCCCAGAAGATGTTCAATATACAACTGGTTGCTGCCCAGAGTGTCCCGCAGACTGGGGAGTACCACCTTGTGTTATAAGTGGAACATGTACGCCAACCGAACCAATGGAAGGTAGGCTTTGATCGGTTTCAATACAGCCAGCGAAATTTGCCAAAACGTAGATGTACAGACAATCATTCAAACATCATTTTTGAGCATGAAAGAAATAAATATGGATGCAAGGCGAAGAATTATATGCCCGAAATAAGAAAGAGGGGTCGGTTGAGTACATATCGAAGATTACGTTAAAATGTGATTCATCGGTGCGAACCGAGGTTTCATTTTCCAAACAGAATAGAGCTTTCATCATTACCTTGTTTTGTTTGTCAAAAGCAAGTTCCGTTCATAGCATTATTGTTTTTTTTTTTTTGAAGAAAAGAATTACTCATTTGTTTCCTCTGTGTGGTTAAAAAGGCAAAGAGAAACTAAATGCCTTCATAATTAACAACAATTTGTATCTGCTTAAACAATGTGATCCTCGAAAATTACGTGTTGCCCTTTATCGTTCTATATGCTTTGTCTTATTGTTTGCATGTCTAATTAAAGAATAGCATTTCCTTGTGATAAGAGTAGATTGAATACCTTTCCGTTAACAATGTTATTGCCTTTGTGAAAAGATGCTATTAGCTTTCTCATGTATCAGTGCTCACTTTTCACCTTTTTTGGTATAATTTTTTTACCCTTTTGCGACATGATGGCTTTCGTTTTCGTACTCAGCATTTTATACTTAAATGCTAAATGGAATAATGAGTAGCCTTTTTTTCTTTGTGGTGATGATCAAATTTCATTTGAGGACAAACGTTTGAAACATGATAGATCTCATTTCATGTTAGAATAAAGGAACTTCAACTAATATTGAACTAAAATATTTCATTCATTTGCGCTGAAGGTCCCTGTGCTGATGTTGTTTGTGATAAGTTACCCTGCCCAGAGGATGTTCAATATACAATTGGCTGCTGCCCAGAGTGTCCAGCAGACTGGGGAGTACCACCTTGTGTTATAAGTGGAACATGTACACCAGCAGCACCTATATTAGGTAGGCATCCAATGTTTCGAATAAGCAAAGATGTAGTTGGGCAGATATTTTTGTTGACAAAATTAGTCAAGTCTAAAACAATTGAGTTTGGATATCACATTTGGCACGTTGGTCCCAATATTGAAAACAAGAAGAAAGATTATAACACATTAAAAATGACAAGACAATTTTATTAGTCAGGACCAACTGATCTTTCATTTTTAAAACAGCACGGGGAGATCACCATTCCATAGCCTCTTTTGCCACAAACAAACCTTCGTTAAAGCATTATTTTCATAATAATACATTAATGACCCTTTTGCCTGTGCGGTTACTTTGACAGTGACAAACTTGATGCTTCCATGCGTAGTTGTCAATTTTGAAATGCTTTAACTATCTCATTCTTAAATGTTGAATTGTAGTTTTTCCGTCTGCGCACTTTGGTGATCACCTAACTCTGCTTTCTTTAACTGTTGAACCGTAATGTAACTCGAAGGTTTTTATCTGTGTACCCGACATCTGTGTGCTAAAATGCTTAATTGTATTTTAAATAGCAAGCTATATCTTTTTCGTAATGATGAAATTCATTTAGAACAAACGTTGAAAGAAAGAAACATCTCTTTTCCTGTTAATTCCAAGAACTTATTCTTGGCGTTTCCACAAATATTAATTCACTAAGATATTTTATCTAAATGCGCTGAAGTCCCCTGTGCTGATGTAGTGTGTGATGAGCTACTCGCCCAGAAGATGTTCAATATACAACTGGTTGCTGCCCAGAATGTCCCGCAGACTGGGCAGTACCACCTTGGGAAATAAGCAGAACGAGTACCATCAGAGAATTCCGCCCATTGAACAGTTGACACAGTATATCACACTCTTCATCCTTCACCGAAAGTTACACCAATAGGCTAGCTTATGCACATTGGACATGAAACCAATAGCTGATTCATCGGGACCAACATACTTTTCATGTTTTGAACAGCACAATGCCTGATCGCCATTGCATTTTTTTCATTTGTCAAAAGCAAACCTATCTAAATAACATTATTTCCGTGTCTCAAGCCTTTTGACGGAGCGGTTCCAGTGAGTTCTTTATCCTCTCCTTTTTGTGCACTTTGTGTGAATTACATGCATAAATAGAATAGCATGTTTCTCAAAATAGTAGAATTAATTAGGTTTTTGTGTACAATTTAAAAATAAATGTTTTTAAAATAATGTTTTCAGCTTTTCTAGGGTAACAGTGACAACTTATTATGACTAAAACAGGCAGTAACATGAAATAATGTAAACAGCTCCCATCATAAGGGATAATTCCGACAGCCCCTTCCTCAAATTTTGCCCGCAAATCTCTGTGTTATCTGAATTCCATTAAACTACACAGTGATGTGTAAAAAGAACAGTGTAGTTACCATGCGTTTCACTTGTGGTCAGTGATATAACGAGACCTGACTCTCCGGGGCAATAGCATAGAGGTTTCCCGATGTTGTACTAGTTGAGCTGTTGAGTTGATGTACTACACTCTGTAAGTGTGTGGGTGTTTTAGGGCCTTAAGGGAAGTATTGTGTTCAGTGGCGTAGGAAGCAATATGAATTTCGGGGTGAAACAATTTTTGACCATGCAACTCACTATAGCCCATTGATCAAAAGTTACATTTTTATGTTAAACTTTTTTGTTGTTTCTACGAGCAAGAACAACTTTTTTTACAATAAATCTTCTTCTTTTTTCTTAAGTGTGAACACTAATTTATTAGGAACGTACCGCAAATGCGGGTCCTTTTACACATTTGTGAATATGGAGCTTGTATTGCAGGAAATAGATTAGATCCAGTGTTTCCTGTAGGGAAATTTACTTATTAGGGGACTGTTGAAGAACCTGGGTTTCCTATTAGCATATTGAGATAAAGTAGCATGTCGACTGAAGATCGTGTTATCCAAGGAGTGTGGATTAAGGCTTCCCGGCGGCATTCCAAAAACTCTCGAAACTTTGTCGTTGGTTTTTTTTTTTTTTGACTGACTGACTGGATGTTTTTACAACTGAATTGAGGAGCCACCAGGTCAGTTTCGGACAGGATGAAAACATGAAGCATGAATGCCTGATACAACAGTGGGAAACCACGCCCACTGCCGGGCAAAAATCAATACTGTCTTAGTGCAACACTCTCGCAGTGGGTCGTCAGCTGCTTCTCAGCTAGCTACACTAAATGCGTATGCTTGTCAAAAGGGGCGGGGCTTGTGACGAAGGTGAAATCACTCTATAGAACGAGGCTGAAGACTATCTAAGAAGAGCGCCAACATCATAAAAATGCCTTTAAATGTGGCTAGTGGTTGAGCGAAAGTCCTATCAATTTGAAAGGTTTCTGTTGGCTTTGTGTAGACTTTGGTGTTCAGCCGCCCTTGGGTTTCAAAGTTCTTGCATTTGAATATCAATATAGTGAGGTCTAAATATGTAGCCGATTTGTAGGACGCCTCCATGTAAATTAAATTGAGGCATGAATTTTATTAATTTTATCTACTAGACTAGTGCAGAGAGTTCCCAAATTTTAATAAACGAAAGAATGTCGTCTCAATAGCGAAACCAGCGAATGTTTCTAGGATCAGTCAGTATTTTGTTTTTCTCATATATCTCATATTTCCGGCGAGGCTTGCCTCCCCCATGACCCATCCAAATTTGTAGATAAAATTTACCGTTTAAAACCAATTTCTCGTTAGGATGAGTATGAAGAGGTTGTCGAGGGACGCATACAGTGGAAATTATTTCGTATCTCGTAGAGGCATTGCCTCGCATGTTTTATACGGGGTTCCCTGCACCTCGGCCGTTGGCCGAGGTGCATATTTTGACAATCATTCCCCCTTGGGCTATAATGAACCTAATGACAGTTAAGAAGAATAAGTTTATCTGATTTAACAGTGACAGCTTAGTAAGCATCAAGACCTGAGTTAAGCCTTTCAGTTGTTGACATGAATACATGATGTCACCTAGTGCTATTGTATCAGTCTTGCTGATCAAATATTGTCCAATATACTGTATCTGAAGGGCGTTGTTTACTATTCAAGGTATACAATGAGCCTATTTATCATTTGGTATGGCCTGAAAATAACAAATCAAAATTGGTTTTACCACATTTTGCATGAAGAGGCTATATCAGAGCTTCTAGTTCTGGCTAATTTCATCCAATTTTTTGATCTCTTTAATCGGACAACGTCTTTAAACTGACAGTTTATAGTAACCGACGCAGTAATCGATGCAGATGAGGAGGGCTGCCTCTTCTTGAAACTCACTCGAGTAAATTGGTCATCTGAGACGTAGTAGAAATGCGACTCACTGTTTCGTCTGGAGTATAACCTGCTCACTTTAGCTAAAAAGATACCACACCTTATTTTTCAAAATGGCGGACAGCTGCTATCTTGGATTTAGGAGTTAAATAATCGATACCAAAGCTACATTAGGTTTACTCCAGTGAATTTGCCATATTAGATTAAGTCAAAATCGACACTTTATTCATCACTCCAACTCATCAAGTTTCATTTACATAACCATTTATCATTTTCACAATGGCGGACAGCCGCCATCTTGGATCTAGGTGTTGGAATGATGCCAAAGGTAAATCAAGTTTTCCTCCAGTGCATTTATCATGTTAGATATAGTTCGAATCGACATTTTCCTATTACTCTGGTTCATCTGGTGCCAGTAATATAACAATGTATCATTTTCAAAATGGCGGACAGTTGCATGTATCTTGGATTAAGGGGTTGGAATGATACCAAAGCTATATCAGGCTTACTCCAGTGAATTTGTCATGTACGAAATAGTCAGTCTAGGCACTTTATTCATCATTCTAACTCATCTGGTGCCAGTTTTATAACATTTTATCATTTTCAAAATGGCGGGCAGCCGCCTTTCTTAGATGTAGGTGTTGAAATGACGCCAAAGTTACATCAGGTTTACCCCAGTGCATTTATCATGTTAGAAATAGTTGGAATCGACAGTTTCGGCATCACTCCAGTTCATCTGGCGACATTATTTAACATTTTCTCCTTTTCAAAATGGTGGCCGACGTCCATTTTGAATTTTCTATTAAAACCACCTATTCCGTGCTCCAAATTTGATAGATTTTTTCCTCTTATTCACTACATCCAAAGGCACGGACACCATTGAAAGACTTTTTGTTGCAATTTTGGGGGGTCAGGCTATAAATGGACCCGTCTATGGGGAGTTTTCGGAATTTCATGAGTTGTAAAAACCACACAGTAGGCTGGTTTCACTAATGGAAAATTTCCGAATTCTTCATTTTTTAGAGCCGCCTTCCCTCTGTAGCTACGCCACAGGGTGTCTGAGAAAAGGGGGCCGAGATGCAAAATGGTGCTAAATGTTTCAATATTTTGAGTAACTAGAAAACTCCAAAGTTTTCAAAACATGATCTTGAAAGTGTTGGTAATTACTTCAACGGACTATTCGGTCAATTTAGATACGAGGTGTACTCTAGGCAATCAGAATCACAACGAAATTTGTTATAGTTTGCGAAAGACTTGATCAAAATCGCTCTTTAATCTACAACGGAAAATCACAGATCGATGGGTGGGGGAATGGTACCCACTTGTACGGTGCCACTGAGACACCGCTGCATAGGCCTACTGGTGTTATTTTTCGAGCGACACCGGGTCGTACATTATCTGCAGACAGAGGATGGAGATGTACTTCTAATTCCTGATTGAAGTCTTTTATCTAGTAAACGTCAGTGTGAATTTGCTTCTCTGATAACGTTCTAAACAGGAAATGGTCGAATCGCTATACAAAAGAATGATGTGAGTGTGTCGAAATTCTACATTAGAAATCATACCTTTTTGATTCCTTGGCGAAGGCAGGCAAGGAATCTATGCGATGGTGATGTCGGGTGTATGTGTGTGTGTGTGTGTATGCGTGTGTGTGTGTGTATGCGTGTGTGTGTGTGTGTATGTGACGCTTTGGCTTGTAAACACGATATCTCAAGAAGGGTAAGTGTGACTAACCTCGTATTTGGTGTGTAGGTTGGTCATATTGAGTAGATGATCCCTATCATTTTTGGTGGAGATCAAAGGTCATTTGGGGTCACGAGAGGTCAAAAGGTCAAAACTCCGTAAACACGATATCCCGAGAACGGTACATGTGACTATGCTCATATTTGGTGTGTGAATTGGTCATATTGAGTAGATGATCCCTATCGATTTTCGTGGAGGTCAAAGGTCATTTGGGGTCACGAGAGGTCAATAGGTAAATTCCTTAGAAATTGCTTGTAAACACGGTATCTCAAGAAGGGTAAGTGTGACTAATCTCATATTTGGTGTGTGCATTGACCATATTGAGTAGATGATTCCTATTGTTTTTGGCGGGGATCAAAGGTCATTTGGGGTCACGAGAGGTCAAAAGGTCAAAACTCCGTATACACGATAACTTAAGAACGGTACATGTGACTATGCTCATATTTGATGTGTGAATTGGTCATATTGAGTAGATGATCCTTATCGATTTTCGTGGAGGTCAAAGGTCATTTGGGGTCACGAGAGGTCAATAGGTAAATTCCGTAGAAATTGCTTGTAAACACGGTATCTCAAGAAGAGTAAGTGTGACTATGCTCATATTTAGTGTGTGGGTTGGTCATATTGGGTAGATGTTACCCATTGTTTTTGGTGGAGATCAAAGGTCATTTGGGATTACGAGAGGTCAAAAGGTTAAAACGTCGTAAACACGATAACTCGAGAACGGTACATGTGACTATGCTCATATTTGGTGTGTGGGTTGGTCATATCGAGTAGATGATCCCTATCGATTTTCGTGGAGGTCAAAGGTCATTTGGGGTCACGAGAGGTTAATAGGTAAATTCCTTAGAAATTGCTTGTAAACACGGTATCTCAAGAAGGGTAGTTGTGACTAATCTCATATTTGGTGTGTGCATTGGCCATATTGACTAGATGATCCCTATCGATTTTCGTGGAGATCAAAGGTCATTTGGGGTCACGAGAGGTCAAAAGGTCAAAACTTCGTAAACACGATATCTCAAGAACGGTGCATGTGACTATGCTCATATTTGGCGAGTGTGTTGGCCATATTGAGTAGATGTTCCCTATCGTTTTTGCTGGAGGTCAAAGGTCATTTGGGGTCATGTGAGGTCAAAAGGTCAAAACTTCGTAAACACGGTATCTCAAGAACGGTACATGTGATTGTGCTCACATGTAGTGTGTGGATTGGTCATATTTAGTAGATGATCCCTATTGATTTTCCCAAAGGTCAAAGTTCATTTGGAGTCAGCATGTTCAAAGCCTGACAAGCTTTCCTGCACAGTCTTTCAAGAAAGGTCACTTGTAGTGTCCTGTAACTTGTCATGTAGATGACACATAGTGAATACATGGTCCCAGAAGTTTTTGGTGGAGGTCAAATGTCATTTGGGTTCACGACGGGCAAGGGGGTCTCAATGTAGGAAGATTGGATGCCTTGCATGTGTACTTTGTGGGCACATTATGGAGCCCTGTTAATTGAAAAACATTGCAAAGCAATGTCAATGTGAAAAAAGGCCTTAGATTTCAGCGGCAAGGAATCACTAAGCCTTTTGGCTTTCTGGTTCTTAAAAGGTTGCATGCAGGCTGTGCACCTAGACATTTTTAGTTTCCCTAAAATATGTTTGCCAATTCCAGCCTGTCAGGCTGGTCAATCACTAAAGACCACAGATTTCATTAAAACATAGTAGGGGACGATTCATCTTCTCCCTATTCCTAAATATTGTGCTCCTTCATAACCACACCTGCTCTATGCACACGAACAATCGATATAATCATAGAGACCAATGAATAATGATTGTTTGATATGCAAGTTAAAAAAGAACATTAATGAGACTGCAAGCGCGGAGCGTGCGAAAAATTTGGGGATTTGCAAAGTAAACATGTGAAATTATTGATGCAGAAAGATAGTCGATCGTAATCGGTAGAGGACATCTTTCATAACCTACATGTAGGCTTTAGTCTTTTTGGTAGTACATAATTTTTAAGTTTCACGTCACAAAAAGTGGGGGAGTTTTTTCGTCAGTGTCTCCTCCACTCAAAAAAGTGGGGGGGGGGCATGTCTCCCTTGCCCCCCATAATCTACGCCCTTGGATTAGCATATGAAATGAAGAATTCTTTAAAAAATTTTTATCGATAATAAAGATTTCTAAAGAATATCAGTATGGGAGTGTAAGTGTACAAACGATGATGGCCTACTGATTTTCGTTCCTTCCATATGGCTTTTTAAATACATGTATATAATTCACAAACATCATCAAAATATCGTTTCCTGAATATTTTAAACCTCGCATGTCACAAGCAGCATATGGCTGGAGACAGGAGCAGAGGGTGTAGCGTTTTGAATTATGTCGGACTTTGAAAACTTTGTGATGAAAACCCAATTGTACAATTAGGTTGTACCAACACACTAAGTGTTTTGCAAAGCCTTTACTTAATGGAATTGAACAAATAGAATAGAGTAGATTAGAACATGAGAAGAATTTAAGTAAAACATAACAACTTTAACATGAAACGTATTAGTTTTCATTATCATAAAAGGATCACAGTTGTGAAGCCATGTTTCCCTGATGCAACCCCCCCCCCCCATCCCCAACTCTGTCAACTTATCAAACCTCCCTCTTCTTGTCGTTTTTCCTCTCTTTTTCTTTTGCTCTCCTTTATTTTTTCAACACCATCCATCACGTCCCCTAAATTTCTGTGGGGGCACTCATACCCCTGCCCCCTGCCCCCGCTGGCTACGCCACTGTTTGAGGGATTTCAAGAGCTTTCAAATCCACACCTTGTGTCGGTTTATGATATCCGTGCAATTGTTCTCAAGACTAGTTGTTTTGAGAATTATCCCCAGACGTGACCCTTTCAGTGTTATGCAACTTTCTTGTTTTATGTTTTACGATTTAGATCCATGTGACGGTATCATCTGTGATGTTCCGCAATGTGGTCCTGGATTTGTGGTGGATTATAATGTGGGTTGCTGTGGAACATGCGTGGAACGTCCTTCTACTGGTCAACCAACACCAGGTACGTGTGCATTCTCTGACTTGCTTGAAGGGAGGCGGCAACTGTATCTATTTAGAAAAAGATCACCAAGGAAGGATGAGACAAGCCGAAACTGACATATTTAGTATGGTTGCCTAATAGTTTCACCAGCCTTATAATGAGAGAAAACAGATATACGTGCATGAAAAGGAAATTTCAAGCCCCAGTGAACGGAAGCAGTCTTGAACTGGGGAAAATTAAACCAGCAGGGAGCGTTTCCTAAATTTTAGGACGATAGTTTAAGTGGAAAAAATATATTGAAAAATTAAGAAATGACAAATGGTGGTATGACATTTAGGCTGTTTACTCGCAAGAATGACAGTTACAAAACACAGCTTTACATAGCTGTTTCCCTCGGAGTAGATGACTACCACTGCTTTAATGTCACTTTAATGTCACTGTCACTTCTGTGGTAGAAAGAATTAAGCCCTAAGCCAAAAACGTCGAAAACCCTTCTTTATTAAGGCCCTTGGCCAAAAACGTATTGGACAATGTTATTGCCTTCAGTGTTCAAAGAGTACATGACCCTTACTTACAAAGGTACATTCACACTTGTCCGGCAACGACAAAGGCAAAAATATCCCACACAATAGAAAGTGAAAGACTGTCCACACTAGCACGGCAGCAGCAATGCGGCAATCCGGTAAAAACGCGTCCGGCAAAAGGAAAATCGCACATGGAGCGATTCAACGTCATTTGTGGAACGACAAGAAAAGTCCGCTTACTTCAATGTGTGCAAGCACCTGCCTGTCTAACAGACGGGGGCCAATGGTACGGGGCAGGGACGTTCTGTGTGATATCCCGCCAAAAACATTGCACAAATTATTTGGGTCCGTACAACTAAAAGATGCCTCAAAGATCTACCGAGATTATAGAAAAACTGGTCATTCTTGTCCAACAGGAATCATTCATATACCATGAGACAGATCCTGATTACCACCATAAAGTATGGGAAAAATAGCAAAGGAAATGGGAAATCCCCATTTCAATGGTAACTATTCATTTCATTTACGTTGATAGCAGGAACTGTTTGAGGTGTTGTTAAAGCCATCAATCATAATATTTGTTTTGTCCATGGCCAGGCTTGAAAATAGTAGCTGATAAGGCTATAAATTATTTCCCCTTCGGTAGAGACCTATATTGCATTGCAATGTTTACTGAAGGAACATGGGTCGCTCTTTCTTTTCTTTAAACGTAAGCTAGCTATTTGCCTGACCCGACCTGCCTTCTAACTTAGACTAGCCTAATGCAGTGGCGTAGAAAGCAATATGAAAGGGGGGAGGGGGCGGAACAAGTTTGGACTATGTACCCCACCCTACCCTGTTGGTCAAAAAAGGCATACTTTTTGTAGCGGCAACGATTCGGTACCCTGTTGTTTATATGTCATGCTCATATGTCATGTTATTGAATATGTATGAACTTATGAAGTGCACTTCAAGTTGAGGTCAAAGGTCATTGACGGGTTTCCCCTAAGCTTGTATTCAGGGTTTGTGACGGGTTTCCGCCCAATTCAGGGTTGCATGCTTTACAGTAGTTTATGTATTGAAGGGTGGGTCACTTGTCGAGGAGGGCTGGAGAGTACAAGACGTTGTGTTGACACAGTTGTAGACTGTACTGTACCGATACTGCGTGTTATTTTTAGGGCCCCTACGTATTCTTACCGTATTTTACTTCCTTACTGTGCTGTTTATAAAGGACATATCATCTATAATTTGTGCCGTTTGGATCATCGCTTAATACACCAATCATCAAACGAGAACTTTGATCTCTTTTGCATTCTTTTGGAGGTTACTTGTCCTAGGCCTATAACCTTTGACACTGAAGTTCGAGTCACAACGATGCACTGCTGTCTTGTGGTAACTTACTGTGTGCGTTTCAAGTAAACATTCCTTCGCCATGGGGATTTAGGCAATTTGGCCTGGCCGGGGACGTTCGGATAAAAATGTAGCAAGGTTAAAACGATACACTTTTGATGCTGAATTTTTCTCTTTTTCTAAGAGCAAGAACGATTTTTTTTTTTTTCAAAACAAAAAAAATTAAATTCCAAACCTATTTTTTTCTCAAATGAAACTGCGCACTTGAAAAGGTGGAAATATTCGTTTTTGCCAGTCATGCTATAATAGACAACAATTCCCGTATATCTATGCCTTCTGCAACAGTGGCTTAGAAAGATTTTTCCAAGGGGGAGAAAGCACCCACATTTTTCGATGACACTGTCACAACAGTATTTGGCTCAAGTTCTGTTCAGACTTTTATTGTCAAATTCAATTATTCTGCCTTAACCATCTTTTCCTCTTCCACCCTTTCTTCAGATTTATTTGGTACGCCATTAAACAATTCAGCTCCTCATCTATGTCTGCCATGTTCGAAAATAAGATGACAAAACCATGTCAGTTTCAAATTCCCGTCAGTATCGTCCGGTAAAATTTGTACCGTACGCGGCAATAATTTTTGCCGTCATATGTGAACAACTATGCCGGATTGCCGTTGCCGTTGCCGTTACCGTTACCGTTGCCGCTGCCGGCGTATGAGAACGCACATTAAGATGATGCCTCGTTGTTTTGGAAGAAGTCGAAGTCACGAGACTTTTAACTCTGCAAAATGTATAAATGCATTTTCAAAATCATAAGGAAACTTTTACTTATCTTGTACTCAGCTTATGGAAGGCCAATAGACGCTTAAAGCGCAACCGTCGTGATTACGTAATTTTCCAGAAGGAAAATTGTGCACTATTCTCCTTTTGAAATTAAGTGTTCTCCTGATTTGCTTGCATTAACTAGAGTGCGTCAACGGAAGTGGTTAGCTCCAGTCGCCTATCTAAACAGAGTAAGCGGGTAGGGTAATGCAAGGTACCAAAATGAGTCAAGGCTATTTTAATCCATCATCCTGCATGCACATACGCTGTACCGTACAATCCTAAAATCAAACCTGAAATATCCTGACCCTTTGATGATGTGAACATGTAATTTCAATTAATTAGAACACCAGACACTTGTAAACGTTTGTTATGGGATAGGAAACACCCAAAAGGGAGCCGCTCAGGGGTGGGTGGTGGGGGCATCGACATTTATAAGACACGTTAATCAACTAGAATTCTTGGTATGCGTCCGCTAGCCCGAGGAGGACTCAGGGATGTGAAGAGTTATTTTGGCTCTAATTTTATCAACTATTGCATTCATGCATTTTTATTCGGTCAGTCAGTTAGTTAGTCGGCAGTCAGTCAACCAATAAATCATTTGGTCAGTCAAACGAAAAGTTGGGTCGGGTTTTTCCAGGCTTAGCTCACTGGCTGGTTCCCCTACTCAATTGCTTATGCTGAGCTCCAAGTACAATGACAGCAGATCCTGTCCTCAAAGTCTTCTATATGACCAGGCCTGTCGTACTCCACATACTGTAAAAAAAGAAGTGCTAAAAACAGCTTTTAAAGAGCAGTTTTTCTGCACTTTCCAAGAGCCCTAATAGGGACTGCACCATTGGTGCAAACGACAGCACTCTTTAAGTGCTAAAATTCTTTAACACATGTCAGGTGCAGGACTTGAGCACTTGCAAGAGCTACTTTTAACTGCACCATAAGTGCTACCAGACAGCACCAAAGGCGGTGCTAAAGAAGTTTTTCTTAGCACTTATAAGAGCCCTAATAGGGACTGCACCGTTGGTGCTACCATAGCACTTTTTTGGGTGCATTAGAGACAGCACCTCGGAAGTGCAGCAGTCAACAACACTTGCAAGAGCTTTTTTCTAAAAGTCCCCACGACTCTCTGGCGAAGAGCCAAGGGGCGAAAACCAAACGATTACTCCCGGAGGAGTTTTGCTCCCTTAAGGAGCAAGAGCTGTCCAGAGATCTTAAAGTGTTGTTTTTAAATCTTTAAGACTAATAACCTTTTAAATAACCTACAAGTCTTTATTTGCGAAACTCCCAATTTGGAATACACTGTAATATTTGTTTACAGCGTTAAAAGCATGAAATAAACCAATTCAAATAATTATGAATACGTGTTAGCACTGTGTTATGTTAGTTGACAAATGCCTGAAAAAGTCATGACCAAAGATACAGAAATTCTGCTAGAAATTTAGTGTTTTTGAACATTTTTTCATCTAAATTAGCTCCGCCCACTTTCCTGTTATGACAGCACTATGAAAGTGCTGTATAATTAGCACTATAAGGTGCTGAAACAGCTCTTTTGGTGCTAATCAAATTCAGCACCCAGAAAGTGCTGTATAATTAGCACCATAACAGTGCTGAAACAGCGCTTTTGGTGCTAATTAAATTCAGCACCCAGAAAGTGCTATCAAAATAGCACTTCAGTTTTTAGAGTGACGTACGCGCACCTTCCGGCTGAAAGTCGGATGGTCTATCCTCTCGACTATGCAATTGGCTTTGATGCAGTTGGTATCGATGTAGTTGGAATTGAGGAACCTACAAAGATGGTTTCGTGGTTACCCACCTTCATCTAAATCCAACCCCGGCCCCCTTCTGGGCTCTAGGAAATGCCAGAAAGAGAGACACTCGGGGGTGTTTCCTACCTCGACACCTATTATGACCCATAAATCCACCAGAGACCTTGGTATGCTATCTTAGCTTGATGAGGGTCAAGTGCTTAGTTATTTTACCTCCTATTTTCCCGGCTATTGCATTTGACCCTTTTATGACTAGTCAGAGTCAAGAACAGTTAAGCACAGTCAAGCTGAGCACCAATCACAATGCAGTAAGTTCCATCCTCAAAGTTGTCAGTATGACCCCTGCCTGTCAAACTCCATTTCCTCCGGCTGCAAGTCAGATTCTCTATCCGTTATGACATGCATTTGGCACTGTCCTACAAAGAAAGGTTCGTGGTTGTCCAACCTCAACCAAAACCAAACCTCTTTCCGTCTTCTCGTTCCAGTTTAAAGTCTCGTTTCCGACCTCCAAAAATCGAAATTTCCAAGATTTTACTTATATCGCAAAACTTGTTGTGAGATAAGCTTGTGCATATCGAGGAATTAGAAGTCCACAATTTAGCAACAGCCACCTCACAAGTGTCTATCATAAACTCAACCTTCGGTGAAAGCATTCAGATTGAGAACCATTTGAATTATAATCGAAACATACCATGTGTAATTTTTCTGGAGTTGTACTATTTGTTACATTTAAAAATCCAGGCAAGACATGTTTACTACATTAGACTTTTCCATTGCAATCTTCACTTTCGTGACAGACCCAACGACTTGCGGCAAGCCTTGTCATCGTGACTACAGACCAGTATGTGGCTCTGATGGTATCACTTACTCTAATCTTTGTATGTTTGAAATCGAAAGCTGTAAAAATCCTGCACTCACTTCAGTAGAGGGAGCATGCCCTGGACATAGAAGAGGTGGAGGTAAGTTTGACAAAAAACGTGTAGTTTTAGCATTAGAGAATTCTGCCCCTTGAAAGTGGAGGTGATAACTTGTCCGATAGCGTTACTACTTTGCCGATTTTACAACAATAGAAAACCGGAACTGGAACATGTTATTTGCAACAATGTTACTCTTTGTCACTTACGTAACCAGGAAGGATTTCAATGAAAGGATAAGTCTGGCCAAGCTTCAAGAGAGTGCATTCCCTACTACATATATATTAAACAGTACTCCTTAGCTCTTCTGTGGCACTAACCTAATGTCACATTCTTTGACCCGCAGCTCCAGGGGTGGAGCCAGGATTTCCCCAAAAGGGGGGCCAAGCTCCCCAATAGGGGGCAAGATTTCAAGGCCCCTACAAAGACTTTGAGTTAGTCCCGGTGGGACGTGACTTAGCAGATTTTGAGGTGCACGTACCGCGCGATTTTTTTGGCTTATTTCGACAAATTCAAAAAGACCTTTTGTAAACTGTGAGGGGTTACACTATGCCATATGCACTGTACCACGTCTATCACACATTGGTTATAGTGAATAGCCTTACGACAGTTTTTTTTCTTGAATAAGAAATACAGTTCATACATCTCAATTTTCTGTATCTGTGTTGCTTAACTACTGATTCTTTTTTGATTCCTTGCCGTAGGCAGGCAAGGAATCTATGCGATGGTGATGTCGTGTGTATGTGTGTGTGTGTGCGTGTGTGCGTATGTGACGCTTTGGCTTGTAAACACGATATCTCAAGAAGGGTAACTCCGAGGGATCTCATACTTGGCATGTAGGTTGCCCATATTGAGTAGATGATCCCTATTGTCTAAAGGTCATTTGGGGTCACGAGAGGTCAATAGGTCAAAACCTTGTAAACACGATATCTCAAGAACGGTACATGTGACTATGCTCATATTTGATGTGTGGGTTGGTCATATTGAGTAGATGATCCCTATCGATTTTCTTGGAGGTCAAAGGTCATTTGGGGTCACGAGAGGTCAATAGGTAAATTCCTTAGAAATTGCTTGTAAACACGGTATCTCAAGAAGGGTAAGTGTGACTAATCTCATATTTGGTGTGTGCATTGGCCATATTGAGTAGATGATCCCTATTGTTTTTGGTGGAGATCAAAGGTCATTTGGGGTCACGAGAGGTCAAAAGGTCAAAACTTCGTAAACACGATATCTTGAGAACGATACATGTGACTATGCTTACGAGAGGTCAATAGATAAATTCCTTAGAAATTGCTTGTAAACACGGTATCTCAAGAAGGGTAAGTGTGACTAATCTCATATTCGGTGTGTGCATTGGCCATATTGAGTAGATGATCCCTTTTGTTTTTGGTGGAGGTCAAAGGTCATTTGGGGTCACAATAGGTCAAATGGTCAAAACTTCGTAAACACGATATCTCAGGAACGGTATATGTGACTGTGCTCATATTTGACGAGTGTGTTGGCCATATTGAGTAGATGATCCCTATTGTTTTTGGTGGAGGTCAAAGGTCATTTGGGGTCATGAGAGGTCAAAAGGTCAAAACTTTGTAAACACAATATCTCAAGAACGGTACATGTGACTGTGCTCATATTTAGTGTGTGGATTGGTCATATTGAGTAGATGATCCCTATTGATTTTCTGAAAGGTCAAAGTTCATTTGGAGTCAGCATGTTCAAAGCCTGACAAGCTTTCCTGCACAGTCTTTCAAGAAAGGTCACTTATAGGGTCCTGTAACTTGTCCTGTAGATGGCACATAGTGAATACATGGTCCCAGAAGTTTTTGGTGGAGGTCAAATGTCATTTGGGTTCACAACGAGCAAGGGGGATCTCAATGTAGGAAGACTGGATGCCTTGCATGTGTACTTTGTGGGCACATTATGGAGCCCTGTTAATTGAAAAACATTGCAAAGCGATGTCAATGTGGAAAAAGGCCTTAGATTTCAGCGGCAAGGAATCACTAAGCCTTTTGGCTTTCTGGTTTCAAAAAATGTTTTTGCTACAGATCCCATTAGTTTAGACCTGTCGTAGGCATCATATAAATTTACAATTTTTTGGTCAGAATTTTGGCCACGCCTACTTAAGTAGCTAATAGGAAGTTTAGGCCGGTTTGAACTAATCTGAAGGTTACGCAGTTCTTTATTGTGATACCGCTAAGAGCAGATACCCTGCGGAGTGTTTACAGTGTTCTCTTTTAACAAGTTATGTATCCTTCTAATTTGCACAACTGCAAAACTTATTTTTGGGTAAAGAGAAATACAGAAATCATGCTGTGAATTTTACAGAATATTTACTGTAAATTTAAAAGAATTTTTTTACAGTGGACGCAAACGAAGGAGGAGATTTTGGACGTCAAATTCCAACTATTTCATTTACAATAACAGACAGACTTTGTATTTTAGTATTGATTGAGTGGTTTATTGTTATGATCTTAAAACATAATTGTTGATAAGCTTCTCATCTTTCTGACACTAAACGATTTAACAAAAATTACATTTTATCTACATCTTACCTACATCTGTTGGAAACTGACTAACTTAATTTTCCCTGTATTGCAATCAAAGGTGTCGATTTGGTTTTCAAAGTGGGGGGGGGGGGGGTATCTGTCCTAAACTTTTCCTCCTGTTCTGGTAGGGCGTGCCCAGCGGCGTAGGTAGATATTTCTTCGGGAAGGGGTGGGCAAGCATCCAAATTTAACGATTTTTTAAGTGTGATCACTACTGTACTAGGGTCGTTGTTTGAGGCGCGCGAATCGCTCTGAAAATTTTGCCATTTTTCAAACATTTAGAAATATGGAGCTTGTATTGCAGAAAAGTTTCTGAGTCTCCTGTAAGAAAATTTGCGGGATTGGTGAAGAATTTGCATTTCCTATTGGCAAATCTGAGATCGAACGGCGACTAAAGATCGTTGTTGCTACATAATGAGGCTCTCCGACGAAATGTATTGAGTCAAGAGCTTATGTTGGAGAAAAGATTGAATTTTATGGAAGGAAATTTATAAAAAAAAAAAAAGGACTGTAGTTACTGGTGTCACTTGATGATCGGGTCACATTAACCCTTTACCGTTGTGCTTCGATCGGGGCATATTTGCGCGCCTCGGGAGTGGGCGGAAAAGCGGACGTAGCCCGCCCCGCATCGGCGTCCGTAGGCCATTGACCCCGTGACCTTAAACTTTTGTCTCTCTCGTTGTCGTGGCCGAGTTTTGGGGTAGCTACTCGCAGTTTCGAGCTGCGCGTGAAACAGTAAAGATGGGTGACAGCCGAGCTCTTCGCATGGGTCCAAAAGGACCAAAAAACGGTAAATGGTTAAGCAAATTTCTGTTTTTTCCACTTAACAAAGTCCAGAGCTCGGAAAATTTGACTCAAGGTATAGGTGAGCAATTCTGTTTAGGAATCGAAATTCGTGGCGCGCAAAGAGCGGAAAATTTTGCTTTTTTTAACAAGTAATGACGAATGTGAAGCTTTTAATGGGGAGAATTCCATGAGTAGTCAAAACCACACACCACATAAGACTGGTTTCACAAATAGCAAATATCCGAATTCTTCATTCAGGGGAATGACTGTAGACAATGATGAAACAGCGCCGGAAAGGGTAAAAAAATCCAAAAATATTAGACTTACCAGGAAAAACACGTCTACAGTCACTCCGCGGGCAATGAAGCAAGTGCGTGTTGGGGTAGGCCGTTTAGAAAGTACTTAGAGCGCCATCTAGTAATAGCCTGGGTTCATTCATTCATTGCCAAGGGTTATTCCGCGGCCGGTAGATGGGCTGTCCAATAGTACCTATAGGTGAGGTAATTAGGGCTCATAGATTCCCAAACCAGGCAAGTTTTTGGGATTTTACTTCTCTGATAATGGCCTAATACGAAATGGTCGAATCGTTATACAAATGAATGATGTAAGCGTGCTTTAGAAATCATACATTTTTCTACACACTCGCCGGCAGACTGTGCCCTGAGATATTTTTAGTTTCCTTAAAATGTGTTGCCAATTTCAGCCTTCCAGGCTGGTCATTAACTAAAGACCACAGATTTAACTAAAACATAGTAGGGGAGGATTTATCTTTTCCGTATTCCTATATACCGTGTTCTTGCATAACCACACCTGCTGTCCTATGCACACGAACAATCGACATAATCATAGAGACCGATGAATAATGTATATTTGATATGCAAGTGAAAAAAGGAACATCAAGGAGACTGCAAGCGCACGGAGCGCGCGAAAATTTTAGGGATTCGCAAAGTTAACATGTGAACATAGTAGGGGAGGATTTATCTTTTCCGTATTCCTATATACTGTGTTCTTGCATAACCACACCTGCTGTCCTATGCACACAAACAATCGACATAATCATAGAGACCGATGAATAATGTATATTTGATATGCAAGTGAAAAAAAGAACATCAATGAGACTGCAAGCCCGCGGAGCGCGCGAAACTTTTAGGGATTCGCAAAGTAAGCATGTGGAATTATTTATACAGAAAGCTAGTCGATCGTAGTCGGTAGAGGACACCTTTCTTAACCTACATGTATAGTCTTTTGGTAACACCTAATTTTTAAGTTTCACGTTACAATAAGAGGGAGCGGGCTTTTACGTTAGTGCCCCTTCCACTCAATAAAGTGAGGGGACATGTCCCCCTGCTCCCCACTCAAAATCGACCCCCCTGATTGCAATCCTCGCATACGAACACCGTGTACTATTAGTCTCTGCATGGATTATTGTGTGTATACCCTGATCAATATATGACATTGCCCACAATTACAATAGTTTCCCAGAAACTCCATGATCTTGCCTGTAAGTTAAGTATTTTAGTGGAGTAGGGCATTGGTATATATTTTTTCTATAAATCAATCGTTTCGGATTATTTGCCTTTTGCTCTCAAAGGTTTGGTGCTACAGAAACTACGCAGCAAAGTATTGTTCTGCGTGAACCACTAGTTTAAGGATCTGGTGGCTTGAAAGGAGAGTTGTAACAAGTCGTGACTCGAGCAAGCAATTTTAAAAAGGGTAGTGACTCGACGAATTGCTTTATAGTTTCCCTCACAGAAATAATACAGTTACTCAAGTCACTGACTGGACACGAGACACATTTAGAACAGCAAATGACTCGACAAGACTGTAAAATCACTTGACTCGTTACAAGTCTTTTGCACAATGTTGCTCGGTGATGAAATTGAATTTTTAAGCTACCGAAAATGGGAGAAGGTACCTAAAATATACCTGCACTCGATTTATTCAATCTATGAGCATTAGATAATAAATAAAAACTGTTCTTAAGCCTATCCATCCAAATGACAGCTCCATTCTTTAATTAGTTTCCCATGTCCGTTTGTAAGATAATCCACAACTCGGCAATAGACAGCTTGTTCGTTAATGCCAAAATGCCAGCAATAAGCGGTTGCTTGTGAGAGCAATGCATTTTAAGACATCCTGGTCGTGTCATAATGGTCCCTAATTTGCTATTTTTAGTATTTGTGACGTTGGGGCATTGATCAACAGCAGGACCTTTGCCTTCTTGGAATTTGAGATAAATGGAAATTTGACTGTTCTATTTCAACTTATGGGTAGAGTAAGAAATCCCCTACCACCAACCTAACTACTCGACGTTGCTTAATAAAGACGAATCCGGACAGATTGTGATGGTCTGATTTTAGTCGGCCATTACTGGAGTCCATCACCTTTAATCTTAAAATTTCCTTTCTTACCTGTTCCATGGATGGTTGTACACTGAAGTTTATCTTGATTTTCTCAACTTCACTGAATATGAGGATTTAAAATTCACGTAGACAATAAATGAAGACCATTTAAGGCTGATGGACCCCACTAATGGCTGTCTACAGTCACTAAAAACAAGAGCTACTCGGATTCGTTTATACGTTACTAGATAGGGTTTACTGCTTCTGAATCATAAATCGTAACTTTTTAAAGAGTTAATGTTTGTTTGAACCAAAATGTAAAACATTGACAATTATTTTCCACATTTTATTTCTGCTTACTCGTTCGTTTGTTTTTATTCAGATCCTGACTCATGCGGCAAGCCATGTCCTCGAATCTACAGACCAGTCTGTGACTCCGATGGCAATACACATAACAATGAATGTTTGTTTGATATCGAAAAATGTAAAAATCCTAGTCTTACTTCACAGCCAGGGCCGTGCACGGAGAAGGTGATAGAAGGTAAAATAAATGAGAGCATGTGATATTTATATCCTAAGACTAGATGGGTTCCTGTAGATGTTTAGTTTGACTCTCAGAATTGTGAATGTGTGTGACGTCATACTTGGATTGCGAAACCAGTCAACGAGATGTGCACAGGCCGAACGCCGTCTAGAAAAACATACGCTTTCAATTTGTCGAGAGTAGTTCGAAACCCATTACAACGTTTTCCTCCTTTTGTTGAGTTTGGTTAAAAGGGTCTCAAAAGGAATCTCCTGTTGATGCTAAAAATAGTGGTCATAGTGAAGGACAGGAATTAGACCTCCCTCGAGAGAGAAATAGAAGTTACAAAGAGAATCTAGGTGAGGGAGCTACAAAATGGTACCATTGGAAGGTCCGACAGGCAAGACAGAACTGAGAACTAAGATTGAGAACAGAGAATTAAGTCGCGGTCACATTACAACGAATTCGGAGTAGATTCCGATCCGATTTTGTGAGTTGTTTGTTAAAATATTGTCCATCTCTGGTCAAAAAAGGCCAAAATTTCGCTAACTTGTGCAAGTATAGGAGCTGTACTGCAAGATTATAAAAATTGCATTTATGCTAATTTTTAGTGACATCACATCGATAGACAGACTTTATCGGACTATACTGTGCGATAACAAAAAATGTATGTAGGTGTGACGTCCAGATAAAATCAGTTGGTATTTCATTGCCATAGACATCATTTGCAAATCATATGTTTTCGCTGATTGCCAAATTTCTGGCCCTTTGCGACCAGGGGGTCTGGAAGTTTTAACAAAAAGCAAAAACCCGAAAAGATCCGATGGAAATCCGATCCAAATTACTAGTACTGTGACCACGGCTTTCGAGGCGACAGAAATGTGGACGGAGAGAGAACAGAACAAATGAAAAGCTATGCTTTGAGTGTGGGTGAAGAAAGAAGGCCGGCTTTAGTCCCATAATTAATTTATCTTTATCAAAAAGCGAAGCAAACTATACCTCGTGTATGGAAAGGGCCAGTTTCGTTGCTAATGAATTTGGGTTGGTATCGGAACCCTATTGAGGGTGTTTATAAACAGCGAAGCTAGGAAGATCATAGTGTTCCAACCCCCGGCACACTTCACATATGATTCGTCAACTTTCACTTCGGGTATAGCTGCTTGTACGTGATGATAAATTAAGACATAAATTAACGGTTTACAAAAGAAATGTTAACTCTATGCAACGCATCACTGATTTTGCTAAAGCAACAAATTACTCCTGAAACGTTTAAACTTTGAAGAGACAAATCTTCAGAACAGTAACATATAAGGGTGGAATTCCAACGATCTTCCGTTGAAATACTCTAGTCTAGAATTGTCAAGTAAACCGCTTTATGCTGGCATTCCACCCCCTTTAGCATTAGCTGGTTTAACACTCCGTTTAATGGTTCTCCTAGTCTTCTACGCAATTAAAAATATGCTTCATTCAACCACCTTCTCCTATTGATGTGGCATATTTTTCAGTAAGGTACTTTGCAAAATAACTTTTAAATAGCTGGCCCATGCATGTAGGGATACAATTTTGGTAGTGCTCACTTCATGCACCACGTAAAAAAGATCGAAAAACAACATCAGTGTCAAACTTTTGTTTCTTATTTTCTAATAAAAAGATCCATGCGCTGATGTTGAATGTGATGAGTTGCCTTGCCCGAAAGATGTACAGTACACTCCATTTGGTTGTTGTCCACGATGCCCTGAAGACTGGGGGTTACCACCTTGCCAACTAGCTGGAACTTGTGCACTGCCACCACCAACAGAAGGTAAACTTGTATTTTACATGTTAAGATTGCCTTCTGCTTTCATTTAAACTGCCGGACAAGAATCAGCCCTGCTTTAATGCAACATCCAAGCGTGCGAGTCGTCAGCTGTTTCTCGGCTGGCTACATTTTGCGTACTACACTAATCAAAAGAAAAGAGGCTGGCTCTGACATCAGTGAAAGCATTCAATACGTAGGTATGGAATAAAGAGTTTAAAAAGTACCATGAAACAATCCTTGTACAAAGTGGTTTAATCTCTTTCTGTTCTTCTCAATCATTTGCATTTTCCCTGACTTATTGGTCCACTTTGCTATTTAATTACATGTTCAACTTTCTTTGGCCTTTGGTCTTTGGCAACTAGTTGCAAACAAATGCGCAATCCAGTTTCATGTGTTCGGTCGCATGAAACTAAAACGTGCAACTGACAACAATGACGGACTTTGAATGAAGCCGGCGAACTAGGTCAGTTAATCGATTGTGGACGGAACGCGTTCTTTTCTCCTCAACTTAACAATTAAAGAGTACGGTAAACGTTAGAATTTCGCGTGAATTGCTTCATGGCCCTGCGACTTGTTGCATAATGTGGGCACTATGCTCTTAAAACTGGTTAGTCATTAGTCGCTCACCACGACAAGACAGTCTTGATGCAATAAGTCGCGTTTCACAGTTTGGTTTCACCAAACGGCCCTTTGCCAGAGGGTCGGGAGGACTTTGGGAAAAGTGTGGACGGGACTTTAGGGTTCTTGGGATTCAAGTTTAAGAGGAAAAATTAAAAAGCGCAATGGTTTATGCTACATTTCACATTACATTGCTCATCCCATGAGCAGGCCCAACTTGGAAAATCTATGACATACTTAAACGAATGCATATGGTTAAAAATTACAGTATGAAGTTGAATCATTTTAATCTCCAGGCGCTTAATTAGAGCCGTACAACCCCCTACCCCACCCCCTTATATTTCCCAAGGATGGGTCGTTTTTTTTTTCTTTTGTAACTTCTCCGATGAGTCATTTTTCTTACTCCTTTGTATCACAAGTAGCATTGTCTTATACTTGTTTGAAAAATAATAGCAATTTCAAAATATACAGTTGCATATTACAGATAAAATGGCAATAGTGTGACGCCCAACTGAAGGTAAAGCGTAGGCGTACGTGCGAGGCAGGGTGAAGGAGGCAGACTGCTACTTCGACAAGTCCTGACTTCAGGGATTTCGAGTAGAGACTAGAAAAATTCAGGCAACCATTGTTTACCACATGCAACTCTTATATCTGCACTGATTGACAAAGTTTTGGCTCTTTCCGTTTAGGATATTTTAAAAATTCACAAAAATCGAATCGGAATCAAATTAAAATATCATACTATGTTCAAAAAGTTTGGATACGTTTGTGTCATTATCTCATATGATCTCAGATAATTGTGTTTAAACTCTAAGCAATGCATACACACGTCAAAGTTTAAAAATAAGGTTTCATTACCACATTTTTTCAAGTTATTCTCTTATGGCCTATGAAGGATGCTTTAGCGCGAATCTACAATTGCTTTGTCCTTCTTTATCCATATGTATATACACATAGGAAACAGAAAGACATACTTTACTCCCCGAAAAAAGTAAATGAAACAAGTCACCTTACCTGCTTTCCTTTCGATGATGGCTACAACTTTGTAACTATGAGAGAGGGCACAACACTGACAGGGGGTGGGGGCAAAAGGTTCCACGTTGGGTTTGAGAGATCATTGGTGCATTTTTTCACTGCGATATTGTTTCATTTGTTTTGCCGCGGTTTTTATTGTAAAATTCCGCAATTGTCTTAACAATAATTATAATTGGCTGACTCGTTTTAGGTATCCAAGATCCATGTGCTGGCACTGAATGCGATCCATTACCTTGTCCAGAGAATCTGCAGTATACGTATGCTGGTGATTGCTGCCCAAGTTGCCCCGAAGATTGGGGTTTGGACCCATGTCAATTAAGTGGCACGTGTAACTTCCAACCAACTTTACCAATCGGTATGATTCACGTTATTACATTTTTATCTTTGATTTTTATTGAAAAAATAAGCTTTGTTAAATTTCTTATTTTTTCTACCTACATATGCTCGACTTATGGTCTTCTTCACCTTCCCTAAAGAGCAAAAGCACTTTCTCCTTATCGGGGATAACAAACCAACACCAACAGATGGGGATTGGTCAATCAATCGGGTACTTTTGCGCATAGAGGCTTTTCACATGACGTCATAATACTCTCCGGCGGCCATGTTGGAGTACAAGTAACTACGTAGTAAACCATACGGGACGCGCTTGCTCGTTGAATTTGTATACACCGTGCATGTCACAGTGCACACTGTGCAGTGCGTTCGGCACAAAACCACGTGTATTTGGCATGAATGTCCTCCAGCATGGCGATTCCGTGACGTAATTGCAAAGCCTCTATAGGTTTTTACACACGTGAGCGAATGCTACTGCGCGCGTCCACCAAGCACGTCCTAGCCTACGCAAAGAGAAGAGGTTCAGTCGCTTGCACACATGTTGTTTTTCCTGCAAAATGATAGACTTGGCCAAGTATCACGTGAGTGCTCCCCGGGGAGCTGACAACCTACCTCTACAAAATCCAGTACTTCAGCACAGTATGTACATACCGTATTTGCCTCAAAGTCATATATTTTGCCTTTTTGTAATATGCCCTCTATTGGTCTGTTAGGGTATCGCTTCTCATCTCATTGAGAAACAATACAATTAACAGACCGATAGCGGGTGTATTAGACGAAAGAAAAATACGATATGCTGTACTATGCTGAAGTAGGGGATTTTTTAGAGAAAGTTGTCAGCTTCCCGCGGAACACTCACGAGAGACTTGGCCAAGTCTACGAAAATGACGACAACGCATGAGGTCTATATTTTGGAAGGATTCAAAGAGTGAATGGAGCAGGGGTTGACGGAGAATTTCAGCCAAACCCTGGTGCTCCTATTATTTTCGTTCGCCTTTTCAGTTTGGGAAATAACCTTTTTTCGGGTGAAAATGAGAATTGACCCGATCGGGGGGAAATTTGCAGTATGAATATTCATGAGCACTTAGTGTGTACCTCTTACCACTCGTCGCTTTTTTTTTATGATTGTGGATGTATTCAAATTCAAGGTAATTGTACAGCACCACACACCACAAGGTGAAATACCAAACATGATCCTTTTTTTGTTCTCCTAGCAACAAAATTTCTAAATATTCCAAATTTTCTTTCCGAAGATCGATGAAATTTTCCAGATGTTTTGAAAGTTAGTCAGAATTGAATTTGACCAGTAGGACCGCAGAGCACCAAGGGAGAAATTTAAGAATGGCGTTACCCATGGCCGTATGTTCCCCCGATCAGGTGAAAACTAGCAAGCACAATTTCAACACGAGCAACTTACACAATTTTCTATAGAAAAAAGTTCATAAATCTTGCAGCTGTGTCGAGTCTATAATTTAGTCATGGGCAAAATTGCTTGATATCTCAAAATTTGCGCGGTGAACTACCAAACATAATACGGTTTTTTTTTTTGTTCTCATAGCAAAAATGTTTCTAAATATTCCCAAATTTCTTTTTCTGAAGATCGATGAAATTTTCCAGGTGCTTTGAACTTTCGTGTGCGTTGAATTTGCGCATTAGGATCGCAAACCACCAAGGGAGAAATTTGAATTTACCGCCACCCATGACTGTTTTTCCCTCGATCGTGTGAAAAACAATTTTCCCCTGAAAAAAGGTTACCCCCAAACTGCTTATTGTAACTGTTTGTGAAGAAATCTCAATAATTTTGTGCAAAACAGAGATTTTCACAGGACATTCGTATGCTGAGTTTTAAAATATTTAAGTTTATTCTGCCATTTAATAACGTTAGATTGTATAACCATTTGTGATGTCATTGCTATACTAATCAAATTGCAATTTTTATATTACTCTGTTTTTATTTTAGCTACCGGACTTAGTGCAAAAATGTGATCTTGTACTTAATTGCCCAATTCTCTCACCCCAAATGGTACTTATTCTCCTAACCTTCTTGTTTAAGCCCCTCCCACAATTGACTGAAATTCATCCTCATCCAGGGTGAGTAGAAAGAAGCTCAATGTGTATAATTAAAACACTCTCAGTACAGCGCATGCTGTGTAATATTAGCTTTGGTAAGTACTCTCCGTTGTTTGATGTAGCTGTCAATCAAAGAGCTGATCCCATTGAGAATTTCGGTAAACCCCTACAAGAATTGTAGTTTGGGGTGAGAGGATTGGCCCTTTAATGCTTTCTGTGACTGAAGTTTTCAAACTCTCTCCGGCCATCATGTTATTACGAGAAAACAAGAAGTGATCAACGTCATAAAACATTTTTAATTGCAAGGGAAACAAAGCATGTAAATGTTAATTGTACACTACAAGGAAGTCACAAAATTTTGCGTTATTCGAGTTCTTGGATTAACGTGAATAAATTTTAGCATTTAATGTTTCAGCAATGGAATTCCGAGATACAGTTTAACACCCCCTTGCCAAGCATCAAAACCATCAAAGGGCTTTGTTTCTTGAAACATCACCTTCTTAGCTAGTGTCTGATAATATTGATCTTTCCTCTTTCATCAAAACATTAGACTCGTTGTTCTCATTGAAGAGAGGGGATATCAACAACAGCATCACGCATCAAAGTTTCACCTCACGTGTTGCAATCTAGGTTTGCATTAACGGCTTAACTACCAACTGTTGCAAATGAAATATTTCCTCCATGCATAAAAATTAGAAAACTTAACTGCGACTGAACACCTCCAGAAAGTGCAATTAAACGTTGAATCGGGTGCAGTAAATCCTAGTTTCAGTGGGACAGAGTTCAGAAAATCCTAGTTCAAGCAGGCAGCTGTTATTAGTAACAGCTCTCTGGTTGAAATGCGCCAAGAATTCGGACCGTTTTCAGGTTGCTTAAATTGAACTGTTCCTGCACAATTCATAAAACTTGTCCTGTAAAGTCCGCTTCAACCCATCCAGAAAATGAACTGATTTTAGCTGTTTAGGTAATCTGCATAATCTCAGAATGCAGTATAGCAGATCACACACAGTAACCTGGAATAACTGAATTCTTCTTCGAGAGGAGTTATTTAAAATTGATCTGTTAAAGTTACTGTACGAGCATAATTTGTCCCACTTAAAATAAAAATGAATGACTTTCTCGTGTTTTCGGACTTCCAGACAACATTGGAGTTTCCCTACCAGCTGATTGCAGCGATATTACATCACTTGAGAGTGGGGTTTATATTATCATCCCACAAGAAGGAGGAGAGGCCGTCACTGTTTTCTGCGACTTCGATACTGCTAATGGGCCTTGGACTGTAAGTTAAAAGAAGTGTTGAAGGTCACATTAAGTTTTGATACGTTATAGGGGTACTTATTCTAAGCGTATGGTGAAATTCGCATTGAAATCCGATGTGTGGTTCTCAAGATATGAGCAGGTAAAGTTGTCACATGTTCAACAAAAAGTGAACTTGAAGCAAGCACATATGATATCATTTCCCCACACAAATAGACAGTCTTTTGTTTTTCTTTAAACTTTACAGGCAACTTTCTCCTCAACAATCAAATATTATCAGAATATGGTTGCATAAGTGGCATGATAATTTTTAACTTTGTATTACACAAAGGGAGGTCTATTTCCTATTAAATTCAAGGTCAGTGCAACACTCTGAAAAAAAACAAAGGGGAACAACGCATTCCTTATCAATGTGAGGAAGTGATACAACCTTTGCTGCGCTCAAATTCACTTTGGAACACAAATCTAGTAACTATATTTACTGATATCTCGAAAAATACATGTTCCATTTAGATGGGAGTTTCACCACACTGTGTAAATTTGGTTTCTCTTTCACGAAAATTAAATTTTTGCTTAAACTCCCCCTTTAACCCTCCTTCCAACGAAAAGAAAAACGCATCACGTTTGTGTTCACGGATTGCTGCAAAGAAAACTTGTATATGGTTTTTGACGACAGCAATTCAGGTTTTGCCGTAGAAATCTTAAGCTATAGGATGTCGAGGGTTTTTGCAGACTCATTCATGTTTACAGACCAGACTAATGACGTCAAGGTTGCTTGACAACAGAGTTAAGGAAGGACACGTTCATTTCATCACAATGAAATATAGATTGTGATTTTTCTACATTTTGAGTGTAATCGCGAGATCACTGCACGCGCAAAACCGAACGTGCACGCATATGTTTTTGCGCACGTTGTATGCCAACTGGCCACGTAACCGTGGTCTTATGCAACGACGTCGCTGCGTTGCGCATCTGACCCTGTTTTTTATCCAGGCGTCCCGTAGGCTTCTAATCATCACGCTTAGCTATTTTAAAGTGTCTTAAGCATTGTCTTCTCCGCAACTGTTGCTGGGTAGGGTGGGGTGTGTGGTTTGGGGGATGGGTCTCCTAGCTAGTTCTATCTCCTTTTTGACCTGTGCTATGTTTTTGTAACCTTCTTTTTTTTGCTACTGTAGAAGTTTTTAATGGATGTTTGTCTGAAGTCTGCTTGTCGTCGTTGTTGTTGTTGTTTTTCTTAGAAAGTGCACATTCTCAAGTCCCCCGGGGTTTTTGTGTACTTCCTTTCGCTTTTGTATGCACTTTGATTCTTTTGTTATATTTATACCCTATATTTTTAAGTACAATACGTTAAAGCGATAAATCAGACGAAACGAAACGAATTTTACAACAATTGTTACTAAGTTGCTGTTGTGCGGGCGTTTCGTTAACACAACGACTACCTGTGATTATACATCCAGTGAAACTTGCTGACGTCACGTGTGTAATCTCTATATGATTCAAATCAATGAATTCTTCTTAATATAAGTCAAATCTAATGGAAGATCAACAGAGTTAATTTTGTTGTGAATTTACATCGTGTTCAAAATGATTCTCAATTGAATTTCAAACTGTAAATCTTGCTACTATAACTTATGAAGTATTGGACATTGATGCATGCATCTAATGAACCACGCGCAGGATTTAAGAGTACTGTAGGCTATACCATATCTGTTTGATCAAAGTCAATGCTTATAGTATTTTTTCTATCTGAATTGAAGCATGGTAAATCCACAATGAAGCGGTCAAATCAACTGGAATCCACCGCCCTTTCTGCCAGTCTACAGCGGTTTACTTTTTCAGATATGAATCTTGTTTCTTTTTTCATTTACGATCAATTAATCGATGAATTTTATTAAGTTGTGGATTCGGTCAAGGGATATGAACTCACTAGAAGTCACACATTACAATCTGCTTTATGCACAATATTTATTGATTTCATTTTATAAACATTACTCCAATTAACATTAACCAAATAGGTGTAGGATATTACTTAAGCGATGCTAATTGTTTCCGTCTCATATCATGCATGATGTCAAGAGAACTTACACACCAAATGCCTTAACTGACCCAACCTGGACCCTTTTTTATCAAGTGCTGGGTACACATGCTTCCTGCCCCCGGTTGGATGCATTTCCCAACCTGACTGGTTACGGTACAATGTTTCGCCCAGAAGTTGGTCAAAGGATTTACACAAAAAACATTGCCCAACATGCATGCTGGGTAAATTTTTTGTCCAGGAGTTGGCCAAACTTTTTTACACAAATATTTTCCCAAATCTTACTACCCATTTAATGTACCCAACTGCAGGATCTGTGTGAATACCGATGGGCAATTGCTCTTATTAACAGTAGCTCCAAGCTGAGAAAACAGATTTAAGTTTGCATAAAAGTGTTACCTTCTCTAAAGTCCTCCCGACCCTCAAGCAATGGGTCGTTCAGCGAAACCAAACTTTAAACTGCTTCCCGAAGAATCTATACGTCCACAGAGGGACAATACATTACCAACCTCACAGTCCTCAAACAATTTACATATGTGATCTGTCATGTAAAGCTCCTTCCAAGACTGACTGAAAAGAACAAATAGTACTACACATGATCTTAGCCAAAAGGCCGATAAACATACAAGATTTCTTTTTAAAACATACTGTACATAGAAACAGGCACGTTGTAACAAATAGACAACTCAAACCGACCGGACAAAAACGCAAACGCTAGCCATCAACCATCCACACACAAAAAACAAGGAACAGAAGCATACAAGATTTAATGATGACAGAAAAAGTAAGCAATGAAGTTTGATTTTGCCCAACCATATGGGCACGGTTTTTTACCCATTTGGTGAACAATAATTTGCCCATGTTGGGCATTTTGGATTTTACTCAACGCTTTTTACCCAACCGTTTTTAGCTTTTCAAGTGTGAAATGATAATTGTGAGCAAAGTAAGTTTTGTTTTAGATCTTAGAGTTACTCACAATGGTAATGTTTTGAATTGCCCCTATCCTGGCTTTTAATGGTTTTGTGCATAATTTGAAAAATATCTGGTCTTGGAGTGGGACAAAACTGAACTTTTTATTATATTGGACTGTCTACTCGTTTAACTAAAGTCTTCCGAAATCTTCCAATATCGTTCCATTTTTGTCAGGGAAATGCTCCCACATCCTCCCTCTGTCGATAAATTCAGTCGGTCTACAAGTTAAGTATGAAAATTGTCTCCATGCGGCAGGTAAGGCTATCGCAGGGGCTTCTTAAGGTGCGGTCAAACTACAACGATTCCAGTCGTATGTTTGAGGTGTTTTCTCGACAGTCTTCTACATCTTTGGTCGAGTCCATAATTTGCCAGTGTAAATATATATGATTTTCATTACAGGGTTACGAAAATGAAACGACAACGGATTTTCTTTTTCATCGACAAACAGTTTTTTTTTTTTTTCGGACAGCCATCGGATAAAAGTTTTCTGTGATTGTCGATGTGACGTCACGAATAATTAGTAAATATTTAATTTTCCTAGAGCGAAACAAATCATACATTACCACAAGTTGGCTCTTTTGAGGTTCTTTCCGACCAGAGATGGAGAAGATTTAAACGAAAAGCCTACAAAAAATAGGATCGGCATCAGATACGAAATCTTTGTAGTGTGACTGTGGTTTTAGTCTAATCCTTAAAAGTTCATCGTTCAATGAAGATACATTTTGTCTATGCCACTTTTACAGGTAATTCAAAGAAGGCAAGATGGTTCTGTCAACTTTTACCGTCACATGGCAGATTACAAAACAGGTTTTGGTGATTTAGATGGAGAATTTTGGTTTGGTCTTGACAAAATTTACAACTTTGTATCCCAAGGATCGTACCAACTCAGGATTGATTTGCAAGACGGTAGTGGAACAAGGAAGTTTGCAGTTTACGATGACTTTTCTATCAGTGACGAGAGCGATGGCTACCGTCTTTCTGTTGGGAGATTCTCTGGGAATGCACGTGAGTATAGTGTTATATTTATTTTGTTGTACCATACCTCCTAAAACCAGAAAACACAGTTGGAAAAGTATGGGGGAGTCTTGGAATCTCCATAGTTGAAATTTTAAAGCAACCACGACCTTTTGTATGAGGGAATGATCAAACCAAAATATGCCTGGATGATCATAGCTGCTCACTTTTAGGACCTGAAAGCATAACGTATAAAAATTCTGTTGGCGTTCTATATTTACTTCATATTTTGTATTACTCGGAAGCAAGTTGCAGAATAGGTGACGCCCATCTTAATATTCATTTATATCATCTTGGGACATCCATTACTAGCTTGTATCGAGTGTGTTCCTTTGTCACTTACACAAATATTTCACGCTAAGTTGGTACAATTGCAGGAGAAAAAAGTCTCCATTCACTTGTTTCATCTACTGTACCTATACCCTACATATTTGTACAATGGTTCTGATCGGACACCGCCACAGGAAGCTTTTTCAATGCACTTCTAGCTTCCTTCTGCATCTGTAGTTAAATTAGGTTAATATTGTCAAATCTTTGTAAAGTTGGCAGTATTTCAACCACATACAGCTGTTTCAGATCTCTCCTTGTCCAAAAACTTCCTTATTGTGGCCGTAACATTTTTTAATTCGACATAAGTACTGTCCAGTGAGGTCGGGCCAGCTACGTAGCACCACTTGTGCCTAGTCTGACCTAAGATGTGAAATATTGCAATTCCAAATCCAATAGACCTTCTGCATTGACGACATACTGACGTCATCATTTGAGCAGAACATTGGAACCCTTGGCCCCACGCATAGGAATGCGCCCTGCACGTGTAGCGACTATGTTAGCGACTATGTGCGTATTCGAATGATTGACAATCAGATGTCTACATTTGTCTGTGTTGGTTGTTTTGCCTCCAAAAGAGGGCGTTCTCTCCGTTCTTTGACATCATATGCACAAGATCTTTTGGTGCAGGACCATCCATGTATAGTTTTAAGTGAAATTCACATGGTCGTGTCCAAATTATGTTATAATAATAATAATAGCAAGGCCGTATCCTGGGAAAACCTCTGGCGATACAGTTCAAACGTTGCCTGAATAGAGGCACTATGACCTAGCACGTGCGCTCCAAAAGCAACAGTGAACTTATTCACTCTCTAATTTAGTGAAAAGTGTGTATTCACTCCATGAGAGTGATAATTGACTCCAAGGAGAGTGAAATACCCTCTAAAAGAGCGAATTTTCGCTGTTGATGTAGTGCCTACAGCAATCACTCTTAAAAAAGAGTGATCATTGCAGGCACTCGTGGAAGAGTGAGTTTTCACTCTTCCTGGAGTGAATGTCGCTCATCCAGTGAATTTCACTCTTCTTGGAGAGAATTATCTCTCTAGTGGAGTGAACCCACTCTTTCCTCTCCATTAGAGAGTGACAAAGTTAAGTCTTTTAATTTTAGAATGTGGTATGTTTACAGTTTGGAAATATAAGAGGAGCAACTTCCCCCTCTTCTCCTCCCTAATTCCCGCTCAGACTACCGCTGTGAATAGTTAAAGCTGTAATGGCGATTGTTGTAGACATCTGCCACACCTTTAAATTGAGGTTTTTAGTGGAAACTGGTGAATGAAGTACCTAATGCTCCTGTCAGATTTCAGTTCATATAGGAACAATTATGAATATATTATATATTCATGGGGGAAGAAAATTAAGTTAACTTGAAATATTCATTTCAGAGTGAAGCTTGACATCATATTGACAAAGACTTGAACCTAACTGAAAATGTCGATAGATGCCATAAACGTGACAAATGGTATCTCCTATGAACAAACGTACCGTACTTGTGACAAGGCGAAATATTTGGGAATCATGGTCACCTTCTATTGTTACTTTGACCCCTCCCCCCTCCCCTCCCGCCATTTCTTTTCCTAGCAGTAATTGCATATTCAGTTACTCCTGTAGCCCGACCCTTTTTAGCAAGATAAGCTCCCTCTCTAAGTGCATTTTTTTCTTTCACTTTTCAGGTAATTCACTCACCTATCACAGTGGGATGCAGTTTACCACCCGTGATGTCGACAACGATTTGAACACAAACAAGAACTGCGCCAGATTTTACAAGGGTGCATGGTGGTATAAAAAATGCCTTCGGTCAAACCTTAATGGACGCTATCGAGATCCTGCAAAGAAGCACCAAGATGGTCTCATTTGGGCCTTTTGGAAAGGGTACACTGAGAGTATGACTTTCGTAGAGATGAAAATTAAGAGGATCTGACCAGGAAGTTACAATTTTTCCTGATTTGACAACTCTTTGATGCAGAGGGACCACAAAGAATCAGAAGGGATAATTTAGAGTAGTTATGGGGATAGCTTTAGCGTTAGGTATTGTCGACTTTGATTCGGTTTTAAAATGTTCTTTAAATGAGAATGTCATGCAATTGGACTAATTTTGCTGATACACTTTGATTCTGCATTTCGATTCGTCAGAAAAGCGGCGCTAAATCTTCAAAAAATGTCCGTTTGTCAATTGTATTGTAGCAATTTACTTCTTAGCGATGAAAAGACCATTGGAGGATTCTCCATAGACTGACGTTCCAAATAGGCCAAGTCATACTCAGTCGTATAAAATGGCTCCTTAATACTTTTTTGAAAATTTTGGAATTTTGTTACTGTTTCGATACAATTTTTAAGTCATTCGTGACAAAGGAAAAACAGGCCGAAAAGAATATCGACTGCAACTATAATCAGTATCTTGTGTGACATGCAAACATATGTATACCATTGTCAGATTGTTTACAACAGTGATCATATTTGGAAGACTTAACATGATGGCAGTACTTAGAATTTGATTAAACGTATTATTAACGTATTGTTGGTCAACCAATCGGATATTCGCGTAAATTGGCACACAAGAGGAACGAATTCTACTACTTGCAGAGTCGTCGATCTTTATATTTCCTACACAAAGTTCAATGCTCCATTCACGTGTGCATTACAATCCCTCCAAAGTGACGTCAGTGATGACGTCGTGCATCACATCAGTTGACTTTAAATATTTGCCGGGGACTTTCTTGCACAATAATAAAAAGATCAGAATACATTCTTGAGCAAGCAAACAACAGGTAGGACCAGAACGTATTTTGAGGTGATATTAAACACATGATATTAAACACCTAAAATTCGGAGTAGAGGAGGCGGTCCCTAGCTGAAGACTCGTAATTGTTTAAGAAGAGGCAAGAAGTTTTAAAAGTTTTCGTATTTTCAGAGTAGCAACCTCTCGGCATGGTTTGTTTTGAAAAAGAACCCTTTTAATTGTCATTAATCAAGTTTAGAGTTTAAACAAAGTGTTGACATTTTTTATTCCCATTTTGTGCATGGAATAAATAATACTGCTGAATACAGAGATCTTTGTGGTAAAGAAACTGTGCAAATTTCATCTCTAGATAACTTCAAAGTATTTTCAGTTCCTGTAATGGGTCAGCATAAGATATCATGCACCCCACAATATTTTCGCCATTACATTACTTGCGGTTTAGGCTCAACACCAAATAGCAGAATTGTGACAAGTTATGACTCGAATCAACAATACCTAAAAGGTAAATGACTAGTCGAGGGATTGTGTCACGATTTTTGTTATAGGAATGATACAGCGAATTGACTCAGTCGACTGGAGTCACATTATAGGGTAGTAAATGATGACTTGACTCGACTGCGACTCGTTATAACGTGACTACGTCAAAAAAGGTGATGTTAACAATAACATAATTGGACTATAGAGGCTTTTCACTTGACGTCATAATACTCTCCGGCGGCCATGTTGGAGTACATGAAACTACGTAGTAAACCACACTGGGCGCGTGTGCTCGTTGAATGTGTACACACCGTGCATGCCACAATGCGCTCTGTGCAGTGCGTTCGGCACAAAGCCACGTGTATTTGGCATGAACTTCCTCCAGCATGGCGGTTCCGTGACGTAATTGCAAAGCCTCTATAATAGCCAAAGTTATAGAAACTTTCCCCAAAAAAGAATTACAAAGGATTGTGGGATGCATTCCTGACATGGGATGCATTTTTTCTAAATAATTTCTATTTAGAAAATGTGGTCGTCATGTCATGACACTAAACGGAACGGATTTGCTGCTGTTCTAAACAAGGGCCACCACCATGTAGGGTTGGGGAACGTTGTCCCAGTCATATTTTCACCGAGAACATAAAACTATTTGAAGACATATTTAAGTCTTATTTAGATGTGAAGGACGGTGGGGGTGAGTAGTAAAACACAAAACGAAATAATTAAAACTTGCTCGGAGAACGGTCCAGACTACAAATTTTCCTAAGTCTACAGAGGCACAAAAAACGCCGAAAAGGATAGGTTTTGTGGTCACTTCCAACTCTTCTGACCCCTTGAAGTAAACTTCATAAACAGTAGTGAACTCAGGACTTGAATATTTTGGGGAGGTGAAAATTGTGGAAAGACTTTCAAAACGGAGTGCCACCAATCGTTAGTTGGCCGAATGGCCAGGACATTTTGTGACCTAAAACACCTAGCAGTTTCCTAAACTTAGTGGTTTCCAGGGCCAAAAGTGTTAAATCTAGCATTTTGTGTTCAGTAGCATAAAAGTAAAATAGAAGCTTCGATTTTACCGAGGTTTCAACTCATGACCTAACGTTTTCAACTCTGAGCACTGAGCAAATCCTGGCACAATCCATTAAGAGTCCCTTCCTAGGACTTATTATTTGACCCAAAGAAACTGCGACAAACGCATCAAATATTAAACCTATTTGTACTTAGACACCCTCGAAAATGAAAAATGAAAAATATCCAAAACCCCAGTTCTCCCAAATTATTGGTGTCTAGGACCAAAAGTGATAAATTCAGCTTTGTGCGTCCAGCAGGCAGCAGTATAACAGACTGAGGAGCTTCGAATTTACCAATTTTCCAACTCATGACCTAACGATGTGTAGTCCGGAGATCTACAGACCACTGAGCTAATCCTGGACTAATCCACTAAGAACTACTAAACTTCTGTTAGAACTTGTTATTTAAAGAAGCTCTATTTCTATCTGTATTCACCCTTGAAAATGAAATAAGTTACTAAAATGAATTTCACATAGACCCTCCCCCAGAACGACGATCCATGAATTTAATTTCCTAAAAAGATATTTTGCAACACTAGTTATCCTCCCCCCCCCACCCCCTGCCCCCCGTGCCAAAGAGAATTCTGAAAAATATGCACAGCTACGTATTACCCGCAAACACTTGAAAAGGGGCCCGTTGACGCCAAACGGTGTTCACTGAATCTTGGACCAGATGATACCTGACGGTACGTAAATGTTCAAAACTTTCTTTAAAAGAAGACACTCACATACCTATAGACCCCCTTCTTTTCAGGCCGACGGTCAGACCTGCAGTTGGTCATACAAAGTAAAATATCATTGGATACTCCAGTGATCTTTGATGGTCTTTTAAGGTCAGGCATTAACATTTGAAAAAATCCTCTGGTTTTTATCATGCAGTGCCGTCGGAAGGTATATTCGATTGGGGGCTGACTCGGGCTGACTATCTAAACGGAGCGCCACCATCAGTTGGCGCGGAGCGTACAGAAAATTTTGAAAAATCCCAACCCCTCAGACAGCTGGAAATGAATTTCCTGGGCTTGTTAATAGTATCTAAGCAGTCCTTATTTTGACCTTTCGTTGTAATAAAATGCTCACTTCCAAAAAAAAAGAAAAAACTATATATGGCAAAATTATTGGGAGGGCTGCAGCCCCCCCGCTTCCGACGGCCCTGTCATGAAAGAATAGTCAAGAGCCAAATTTCTGTTTGATGAGTTAACTAAGAATGTGTGAAAGCATTGGTGAAAGTTTCGTTCATTTCCCATGATACGAGCCTTTGAAGTCGACACATTTCCATACAAAGTGAACTTGAAGCAAGCAGGTGTGATGTCATGAGCTCATTATGTAAGCCAATGTCTTGTTTTTATTTACTTTTTACCCTATTAGTTTGACCTTGAATTGATTAGGGGTTCTCCCTAGCCCCTAAGGCATATTAAGCCTTAAAATTTTCATTGCTCAGGATGCACCTATGGTATCAATATATCGAAGTTTAGTTGCATAAAATGTGGTGATTAATTAAAAATAAAGAAAAAAAAACACTGGCCAACAATTTGAATCACGCCTGCTTGCTTCAAGTTCATTCTGTAACCAATTTGCCATATTCAGTGACAAATATATCCAGATCTGAAAACAGAACATGAATAAGAAAATTTACCGGAATGCTTAACTGTTTCTCTTCAACATATTAAAAATAAATTTGACTCTGGACTACTAATATTCTTCTAACACATGTGAAAAAAAGAATCATCATTCATGATATTTTTTCTCTCTCTCCCTCTGACCTATGTTGATGCAATAGCTTGTTTTTTAAATATCTTTAATGAGCCACCACCCTATGGCTGACCTCTACTTTTACTCAGAGAGCACGTAAATTTCATTCGTAAACCAGCCGCCTAAGACCTGAATAATATCCCTGTAAAGGAAGTTACCAGATCTGCAAACATATATTTCTCCTGCACATATATTGGCCACCGGCGAATTCATGGTGGCAGCGGGCCATGCCCCCCCCCCCATTGATGGGGAGAAAAATGAGAGAGGGAGAAAAAAGGAGGAGGTAAAGAAAAGAAAAAAGAGGGAAGAGAGTGAAAAGAAGGAAAATGAAGAAAAAGAACAAGGAAAGATCGGTATTTTTGTGGAGATAGTAGGGCGGGAAAAAATTCCGCCTAATGAGCCACCCTAGCCCCAACATATTGATGGATGAACCAATATTATTCATGGGTGTGGCGTGTGATGTAGCTAGTTTTCGGCGTAAATGAGTGACGTGGTACTACCAAGTTCCAACTAGGGCAATTCTAAGTTTTACTAAGTTGTACACCTTTCAAAACCTCTGAGTATATATTTTCTTCAGGGGCGGCGAGATTTTTTTCTTTTTTGCTTGTAAACTATTAAAATATTTGCCCAAATCGATGGTTGTACTGCCACAGCTCGTGCTCTAATATTTGAATTAATTTTAAACTTGGAGACTCAAGACAATGGTGGTTCGGATGCATGTTGGAGTGCTTGGGAAGCGAAAATTTCCTGTGAACAGGCAGTCAGGAAGAAGCTTTTTGTAATTACTTCCCCGCTCCAGCTGATGGTGGAGATCCGCTCCCTCTCTCTCCCCTATAGATGCTAAGTGTTTATTTCCTGAGGCCAGGGAAATGTCTTCTGACTGTGGATGCATCTAGAACTTGCTTTCTGCCTCAATATATTGCACCTAAAGACCGTTCATATCCAAAAAGTTTCCAATGGGGAGGGCACTGGTTGGGTCATACCAAAGACTTCAAAACGGAGCTCAAAAGTTGTTGTGCGAGGTGTTCCGCAAAAACCATCAGATTAGGGAGAAAACAATTTTATTCGCAACTGGAAAAGAGACCGTGGACTATTGAAAATTAAGGCGCAAAGCCCAATTTGAACAGCTAAATCCAGCAATCTGGAAAGCATCTTCACTAAAACTTTGGTGTACGCTACGAGTCAATATGGCAGTGCTCCGCTTATACAGGGGGCCTGCTTACCATGCACTGTCATGTATAAGCATAGACGTCAAAAGCGGGGGGACTGGGGGCGACAGCAATCCCCATTGAAAAAGGTGGGGGAGGAAGCCTGTTTCCGTCCCCACTTTCCGGGTTAGAAACCCCCTTTTGTTCATTTTTCCAAATCCCAAAATAGGACAAATATCCGTCGCGCTTTTCGCGCCGCAAAATCCTATAAAATATGCATTAGCTCTCGTTCATTAATCAGTAAATTGGTAAACTTTTCCGAGCTCTAGGAATGAAAATATAGGAAATTTACCATATGTGACAACACACTTTTCAAAATATTGGGAAAATAACAGACATTTCTTACTTTAATTTCTGTTTTGGTGTAAAACACAAATATTCTTTTATTTAACCATTTTTTTTTTTATTAACGTAAAAATCTGGCATTTCACATGATGATTCGGCTACTCCAAAAACAGACATTTTCAGTTTTTAAAACAAATTTCACGATTTATTTGAGCACTTTAACAGACATGTCTGTCAAAATACGTATGTCCCTACCATTTTTTGTTTTTAGTAATTTACATGTAGTTTCTGTTTTTCATTAGGGTTATTTTACAAGAATGAAATGCTAGTTTACAAGTAGCACATTGCTGCTTAGATTCTTCGTATGAGTATGGAAAATGCTATTTCCGGCCATTGAAGGTCTGATTTTTCAAAATTTTCACAATCTTTATGGCAGATTTTTTTGTGGCCAAGACAAAACCGCAAAAAGAAAGACTCCCGTTCCCATACCGAAGTATGCAAATTTAATGACAAGGTGTACTTCGAAAGGTACCGTAAATGGAATAAGACTGGACATAAAGACACAGAAGTTTCAGTTTTATCCTCATTAACCACCACAATTCAACTGCTAACACTGTTCAGATACCTTCCAACCCTGTCAGTCAGTCAGTTGAGTAGTCTGTTTGGATGGAGTCGTTAGTTATTGAAGTGTCAATTTTTTTTTCAATGTTCAATGTTGCAGATCAATGACGTACAGGAGACGGGAAGGGCGACTGCACTCTGACTAGTAAAGTAACAATTCGAAAATTTGCCATTTGAGACACCAGTCAACCCTACAGTACGGTTTTATTTCCAAACTTTTCCTTCATAAAAGTCCGATTTTTTCCTAATAATAGCTGCTCCAAATTTGAAATTATTAGTTTTAAAAAGGCAAAATTTTCCGCTCGCTTTGCGAGCCTAAAATGCAACCTTTAATGCAGGAAGTGGTCGTTCATAAAACAGTCAGTGATATACTTTCCCGAGCCGCTACAGTGTCGTTTCCCTGAACTTTTCTTTAATATAGTCACTTAATTTTTAAACATTTCGTCTAAAAAGCAACAAAGCTTCTGGATCTTTTTGAATGTCGCCAAGAACCTCAATCCTCGCTCCTTAGACAACATTATGGAACAACGACGATATTCAGTTGACATGCTATCTCATACACCTGTATAAGCTAACAGGGAAAATCAGATTCTTCAAACTCAAAGTCCCCAATTATTACAGGAAACCCTGGACCTAAACTATTTTCTGCAATACAAGTTCCATATTTACGAGTCTGTAAAACTTCCGAATTTTCGGGGCTGATTACGTTCCTAATACAGTAGTGTTCACACTTAAAAAAAATCAGAAACTTAGGGGACTTTTCCACCTGGCAAAATATAGCTACGCCATTGTTGCAGATAGCATAGATATACTGGAATTGTTGTCTAGTGTAGAATGGCTGGCAAAAAAACGAATATTTCCGTTGTTCGATCATTGCGCAGTTTGAACAAATGATTCATGGCATTTAAATTTTGTTTAAAAAAATCTTGTTCGTAGAAAAACGCCAAAAATTTAGCATAAAAAGGTACCTTTGGTCAATGGGGTAGGGTGATGTGCATGGCCCAAAATTTTCCGACCCCCCCCCCTCACTTTCGTATAATTGCTTCCTACCCCTTGCCAGTACTTGTATTCATTTTTTTTTCAAATTTCGTCACTTCGCAAACAACACAGAATTTCTGGGAACTGGCCGTAGGATGTGTGTTTTAAATATTTTTATTTTCTTTTAATGGAAACTGAGGAAAAGTACAAAAATGAATAACGATGTAGATACCCTGGAGGGTAAAGTGAGGTAGACACGTAGCCAGGGGGTGAGGGCCGAAAGGTCAGCGCCTCCATTAGCATATTTATATTCATATTTTTACGTTTATTTTTACAATATGGCTAGTGTTTACCCATACGGTAAACAGGCCTGAAAAGTACTTTTTCAAACGATCTTGGAGGCATTTTGGACAAGCTCAGTTTCTTGCTCTCCGCGCAAACCCAATTATTTGCCAGATATAGGTGTGAATTTGATCCGTGCGGTTTTTCTTAGAAAATAGTTCATGAAAGAGATAATAATAGGTCTCCTTAAGCTTACAAAGTATCGCATGAAGTCTGCCTCCTACTAGAGATGTGTTACGTACCCTTATCAGGTTATCAGGTTATTTATCAGGTTATTTGGAAGAACGTCTTTTATTCGAAATAACAGCCTACACCTTCTGTTATCTTATCTGAGCACTGCGCCTCATAAAAGTATCAAACGACCCAAGAAAGAGATGAAGCAACTGCGTACCGACTCCAGTAATATAATTAGGGTGTACTTACAAAACACAAAATGAAAATTGAAGTGTATATCAAGTCAAAATAATAAAAAATATACATTAAACAGCATGAAAAATGAATTCTAACAGACTGTCCAACTCCCATCTTCATAGGACATTCCTGGACGGGGATATGAAATGTTGAAATTAATTCACTTAAAACAATTTAGTCCATTGTTACCGTAAGAAACCATTCTTTTGAAATGATGAGACGTTACTAATTAAATTCAATATGGATATATTTTTTTCATTTTTACGAGGATATCTTATCTTTTAAATTTTTTGTCTGTCACTTTATCCTCCGATTCCGTTAATTTTTGTCCATCTATGAGCAAAACTTTCAAGCAATGTTCGACAACCGCGGTTACGTTTCACCCAATCCCTGGTCCAGCGTCATCATCGGTCAACTATTTTAGCAAATAATACTATAGGGATTATGCACCTACCTCACCGCGTTGCGCATCTCTCTGTTTTTCCATCCAGTCGTCCATTTTACAACAAAATGGACTCCTGGGTATAAAAAACAAAAAGATGCGCAACGCAGTGACATCGGTGGATAAGCTCTATGAAGACTTTTGAAAATACAGCTCACTCTGAATTTGAAATTTTTTATTCACTCCATGTAAATGAGATAAAGTTGCCATCTTCTCGATCCTCGCATACAGGGGTTAAGCATTTCTTTTGGACACTGCAAATAGTCCTTTTAATAGAGCGTATCGATCCAACATGTCAATATGGAAGGAATTTTTGCCACAAGCCGGCCAAGCCCACATTCTTATGCTCGGAATATTATAGACCTCCCAGCATTCAGGAAAGAGAAGAAATTTTTCGGTCATAAAGGAAAGATTTCCAGACAAAAATCCGGGCCCTAAACGACTGGTTCTGTGGCACTTACAAGCTCACAGATTTGTCATATATTTGCGGAAATACGGGCAATGCTACTATTATTCTGGAAGGTTGGGTCTTGCCCTCCAATTAAGGAGGGGCTTGATACATCTATGCCTCGCGATCAACCATTGAAGTACTACCATGGATAAACAGGATAAACAATGGAAGGTCGGTGGGTATACTGTATTCGATCACTTCCTACAAACCAAGCCGCCATTTATTTTGCGAGTTTCCCAGCAAGGAGGGAACTACGGCATCTACTGTACACTACAAGAGAAGCCTTTTCGGTTTGTTATCCAAGAAGAAGAAGGGGATGTTGGTACATGTAGCCTACAGACAGTGGCGGCACCAGGATCAAAAAGTGTGGGGGGAGCAAATGGAGGGCAAAAGAAAATGCTGGGGGAAAAAATGGGCGAATGGGAAACTGAGGGGCAAAGGTTCTGACTGGGGGAAAATTCCCCCATACCACCCACGCCCCCCCCCCCCTCCTGGTGCCGCCACTGACTATTAAGTGCTTTCACGTGACGTCACAATTGGTAATCGACGTCAAGGGCAAAAATCGGCAGTGTTTCAGTATAACATCACACATGGGTCGCCAGCTGCTTCTCAGCCCGATAGCAACCCCATAGCTAACCTTCTTCGCGGGCTTGTGACGTCTGGTAAAGTATTCTACATGGTAGTTACATGTACTCCACTTGCATGCTTGACATCCTCCGATCATTATTACGTAAAACAGCTTGGAAATACACTTGTTCCGGCATAAGTAGTTGCAGATTTGCAGTTGCGTTTTAGAGGGTATTGAATTTTATCCTTCATGGTATGTGCCAACAGGACATGAATAATTCCTTTAAGTTTTGCCTTTGAGGGATTCTGGCTTTTGACCCTTATAGCACCTACGGTACCAAACAGGTAACAGGAAAGTTTCTTTCGGGTAACCAATAGGTAGATTTCGACGTAGAAATGTATCAAGGGTTTGGGGTTTAATCCACCAGAGGAAGGGCTTCATTCAATAATATAACATCACTTATATGAAAAAAGTCCAAATTTGCAACTCACCATGCACACGAGGGGTCATAAATTTTTACCATCATAGTAAACATTTACAACCAACATTTTGAATCATGTTTCCATTCTTCATCCAATTTGAAACACGCAGACTTCTGCATTGCTGAATTATTTCAAAATTGTACAGTAAATATTGTGAGTTAATATCAGTTCTTGGAAGATGAATGAAGAGAGTAAATTATGGAGGACCCATCATGGATGCAATGTGTATATGAAATTTGCAACTTTTTCAGATGGAATGTCATTTCAGTTGTCTCTTTGTATTTTAAGCCAAATGTTGTTGGTCTACTAAACAAAAGAACTTATAACATATTTTCTTCACTTTTGCCATTTTTTATGATACATAGCTGTCTCCCTGACTTTCTCTTTGAGTTTACTTTGGAATTTTTCCTCCATGAAGGGGCTAAGTGAAACATACTCCATATTTTAAAAGCCAGCACCTTTGCCACACTTTTAGTGGCTACGCTAGGAAAAATAGATACTGACCAGTCCCATAGCTTCGCAAAAGGACATTCAACTGCTTCAAAAATATTGAGACATGACTGTTTGCATTTTTTATATCCTTGCAACCGTGTTAGGCTTTTCAATAGTCCATAGCAGTTGCATATGTATATATATTATTATTATTATATATGTATAGTATTATATATGTGATCGTTTGTCTTTAAAGGAGAAATGCAGTCACGACAACTTGAATGTAATTACACTGTTCTGTTTTATGATTACCTCTTGAGTGTCATGTGACAGTATTTTTTCCCATCAACTGTGAAATTCATCAGGAGTTTCTGCTTGGTGTATCTTGATTACGCAATATTGATGTCGTAAAGTGCCAAATAAGAGTATAATTCTAAGATTCAGCTATTGCCTGAAAACAAGTTTGGACGACTGAACTTGCCCTTTCAGTCAACGTCAAACTCGAGAAGCACAATGAAGTTTTCATTTATTTTTTTAAGTTCTGCTACGGATTAGTGAAGCCCCACATACGCCCCTAGATAGGTGCATAGCCAAAACTGCCCAGAAAGACGCCAAACCCGTGGGCAGATTCTCTAAGGGTACGGCGTCATCACCATGATTGGGGCGAAGTGTACAGAAATGTATTGGCCGAAAATGTCTCAGATATTGCTAGCAATGACACTTACCCACTGGTGGCGTTACGGGGGCATGGGGAATTTGACCGTCATATTTTGTCCTGTCTCCTTTCCCCAGTTGCCGTCCAACGTGAGGTCAGTTGGAAGCTATGTCAACCCAACAAATAAGTAATATACCCCTTACTTATCACCCAGATATATGCTAAAACGTCGGAGCTTCCTAGGTTAAGGCGCCGGACCACCTGGACCCGACACTTAAAGACAATTTTAAAGTTTTAGGGGAACTTTTACTCTCCCAAAGAATAATGACAATTAATTTAAAACAAAATTTAGAAAGGTTGTTAGGAGATAATTAACTATGGGATTAGGCTTTGAGGCAAAGGGGAAATGAGCATTCATTTTACCCTTGAAAGTGTATTAAGAGATGACCCCTATAACACAAAGGTTTCAAATTTTTCTCTGATAGTTTTCCCATATTTTGAGTTGCTAAAGGTCGAACTTGTCATGTAAACAAAAAAAGAAAGGAACCTTAAAATTACAATGAAGTAAGGTATTTAGGTGGCTTCACTTACTCATGTTTACTCCCTCCCGTGTTGCATCTATTGTTCTTTTATGACCACAAACGGAGACTGGGCCTTTTTATCCCAAACCAGGTCCACACCCAGGCAAAGTATTAAAGGGAAAGGACAAAATAATTTCCAGGGGCGAGAAAGCAGAGTGCTAGATGTGTAAAATGCTCAATGGATACTAACTTTAATGTTTTTAGAGCAGAGAAAAATTTCTTTCTGGAAGAATGTTAGGCAACTTCCCTCTTCTGATATGGCAGAGATTTACTGAATAACAAGGAAAGTACGATAATCTTCCATATGTGGAGGAAGAACCAAATCTTCAAAGTGTGGTGAAATTTCCATTTAAATCGCACATGCCTTTCTCTAGAAATTAGTAAATGAAGTCACAAGATTTGAATTACAAAGTGACTTTAAGGTCAGCAAAGGTTTTATTACTTCCTTGCTTTGACAAGGAATACTTCGTTTCCCTTTTTAGACTGTTTTGTTGGATCTCCCTGTAGGGCATGCGAAGTAAGTTCTCATGCCACTTGTACAATCAAATTTGATAACATGAGGTTGTTAAGGAGGAAATTGGTTGTAAAGTGTCATCAATAACAAAAGATAGTCCACTAATGTGAGGACTATGTCAAATGTGCTTGCCTCAAGTTCACTGGCTATTTCTCTCTAAAGAACAAGAACAGTCGCCCCAAACATATTTTGAAACCAAAGCCAATCCTTCTCAAATTTCTTTTTATTTATTTTCCAAGTGTGTTTTCTTCATGTTTTTAAAAAAAAATTAATTATGCACATCCAAAGTAACGCTCAGCCCATAAATTTCACAATTCAAGAAGAAAACTGTTTGATTCCAAACAGCAATTCATGAAATTGGACAGACTATTGCAATTTGGGAGGACTGCTCTTCCCCTTCAATATTTAAATAATTCTGAAAGTCAGTTCTTTCTAGGCAATGACGATGCCAATGCACCCCTTTAATAATCCTAGTATGCATTTCGTATGGTGCTGCATGTACTTTGAAAGTCCAGATACGTACAAAGTGAGTTCAAAGTTTTCACCACTGACTTCCTATATACATGGACAGAGCATGTAACGCATACGTCCTATCCGTAGGTTGGTCGCCACCGACTGGGATAAAAAGGTGCACCAAGATGGCCGTCGTGAAGCTATAATTTGTATGACTTGGGGATGACTCTGTAATATTTTAAGCAAATTTTTAACTTGAATGAAAAACAATATCATATTCCGGCAACAGGTGTATTGATTTTAACCTTGCCTAGTATTATTTTGAAAATATTTCAAGTTGCTTGCAAAATCTGTTAATTGAACTACTTGAGCAAGTCCAAACTTTAACACACAAAACCATAGCAGACAGCCATCTTGCTACGCCTATACTCACTTTGTCCATGTATAGGAAGTCAGTGGGTTCCACTTGAAAGCATCTGACAACGGTATTAACTTCAGACCTTGAGGCGGCAAACTTAAAAGAGTAGTCCAGGGCCCGTTCCACAAAAAGTTACGCACAATCTTAAGTTTGATTCCCCATTCTTAAGTCAATAGTAAATCATATTTAAGATTGTGCGTAACTCTTTGTGGAACGGGCCCGTGAACACTCTAAAACCAGTCGGGCATAGAACACCCTAAATAGTTGGGGGAGAAAATTGCTAAAGGTTGGGCATTTGGCAAAACATCACGGATTTGTCTTAGTATTATTATTATTACGCTACACAAACTTTGCCCAAAAAATTTAGCGAAGTATGCTAAAAAATGTTGCAAGTGCTACGTTTCCCTGACATGGGATGATTTTTGCCTATCTGTTCTTTGAGTGAACCGAATTTATGTCCAATGTGTTTGAAGAAAGATACTCTTACCATTCTGGTGCAATTTTTATTTATTTTATGTGTGGTGTTCGAGATATTAGCGTAGAAACTGACACATTTTCTGCAAAGAGTGAACTTGAAGCAAGCAGGCATGACGTGTTGGATTCATAATGATGGCCAAAGTTTTGTTTTTCTTAAAAGTTTATACGAATTTGATTTCACTAAACTCTTAATTACAATGATACCATACGTGCATCCCAAGTAATTGCATATTGAAAACTTTCTATCACTTTGGGAAAAATAAAGGTCTAATAATACCAAGGATATCACAATAGGATACAGAATGAATGAAAGCAAAGTATTGACCATCAATGAATACCCACGGCCATTATTCCAGCTTGTTTCGAATTAACTCTGAGTAGAAAATGTAAATCATCCCCACTGCTATAGAGGGTTTTCCCATGACGTCATAATACTCTCCGACGGCCATGTTGGAGTACATGTAACTACGTAGTAAACCATACGGGAGGCGCTTGCTCGTTGAATTTGTACACACCGTGCATATCACAGTGCACACTGTGCAGTGCGTTCGGCACAACTAGCCACGTGTATTTGGCATGAATGTCCTCCAGCATGGCGGTTCCGTGACGCAATTGCAAAACCTCTATTGCATTCTTCATGTTTACTAACTCTTCTCAATAGCTTTAGTTCTTACTTTGTTTGGTATGCTTGTTTCGCTGTTTTTTCAAGGGAGTGATCTGCTTTTATTTTAGGCCCAATAGGGTTTTGTAGATCACTTCCCTCTCTTACTTTGTCATGTCTGTTTTTGTTACCTTAACTCTCTTCTGTTTCGGTTCAAAATAGCAAAGAATAAATAAAATAAATAGAATTAATATAGAATAAATAAATGAATAAATGAATGAAACGAGTGAATGAAATTCAATTACTAATATTTTGTGAACCGTACGTGGGAAATGAATGCAAATCTCATTAGAACGCTTACTGCATATTTTTTAAAACTCCGAACACAAATTCAGTTTTGAAATATTATTTAACTTTAAATTGTTATAGGGTCAAACCTCTCACCCCAAACTATAATTTTGGTACGGTGGTACCAAAATTCTCAATTGGTTCAGCCATTTGATTGACAGCAAATCCAAACAATTGCAGAGTATCAAAGCTTTTATTACACAGCATCAACGGTACTGAGAGTGAATTTTGATTATAAAAATTGAGTTTTTCTTTACTCACCTTGAAGCAATAAACTGAGATTGTACCTTAATGAGCATGAATTTCAGACAATTGTGGGAGGGACTTAAGTAAGAAGGTTAGGGGAATTAGTACTGTCTTGGGTGAGAGAACTGGGCCTTTAAGAAATCTGAAAAAAAGTCGTAACACGGAACACTTCAGAAAAAAAGACTTCAAGTCAAACATCAAATGTATGATCAAAGAATTTAATCTACTTCTATCAAAGAGCCCATCAGGGAGTTACAAAAACGTTCAGCGAAGGATACTATAGTCCAGAACCGTGTTGGCACTCGGTATTAGTGAGCTTTAGATTGCACAACGCGGACGTCAGCTACAACGCAATGACGTCACTTTCTGCGTTGCCCCAGCCATTTTACAACTTGGCCCGGCGGTATTCCGTTGAGTTCGAAAACGGCAAAGGCGCAAATGACGTCACGTCGTTGCAGATGAAGTCCGCGTCGTGAAAGCTAAAGCTCGCTACTTAATTGAGGAGGACCGGAAGATTCTGTCGTTTATTCATATTCTCGTGAAATTTCAGATATGAAAGGAGTTCCCTGGTTTCAACCATCGTGGATTCTCTTCTGTAAAGTTATCTGTACAATGAGGTGCTTTGTCTAAAATGAATACAGTGAGGAACACAAGATTCAGTTAGTGATACTGTTGAGTGATTTTGACTCATCCATTTCGATATCAATCACATTTGTCTGTTCATATGGTCACTTGGTGGGGGGGGGGGGGGTATTCAGCTTGTCGGAGACGATTAGGTTTCTCCTAGGGTTTGATTCTAGCTGGGCATGGGAATAAATAACTTTCATTCACTTTTTTGACAAAGAAAGGGATTCCGCCATACGATTTAGAAGGGTTTTAAAAAGCTGCCTGAATCCCGAATTCACTCAACTTAATGCGAACACGAGATTCTAATAACACTCATATCACATTAAAGAAAACACTTTTTTATGCTTGTGGCCTCTTGATCTTCATGGAAAGAAATTTCATTGAGTGTGTCTTTCCCTTAAACGGAGCCCAGAAGATGCCCTTCCCATTAACAAATTCTGTACGTGTGCGATATTCACCAAGGGGATTGGCCCTGGAGCACATATCCCCTCTGTACCACCATCCGCCAACCATTTCTTCAGCACAGTGATGATCGGCCGAGCCGTCGTTATCCATGTCGCGGGATGAGAAAGGAGCACCCTTATTATAATGGAGGGCATTTCCTGTTGAAGAAAGAGAATAAATACATGTTACATAAATAAATCAAGAGCATTTTATGATGGTCGCAGTAAGCCTGTTAGGTTTTTACAAAGCGTCTTACAATTCGTAAGTGCATATTCCCATAATGCGACGTAAACCCTCTAATTTAACATGGTAATATATGTTAATATTAATAATTGTCTGAATGCCAAGTTGGCTTAATGAGCTGTAGGGCATTGTGTGCATTCCTCAAACCTGTAAGTTACTACTCCCATTTTTAATTTCAGATTGAGAAACTTAACTGCTTGAAGAAAGGGAGTAGCGTGAGCTTTCCTCGTGTATTGAGAACAGTTAAAAAGAGAACAGTGTAACAGTGTATCAAAGTTATCGAAGTTTGCGGCACAGTTGACGTTACTTACACCGATGAGAGAGTGTATACAGCCTTGGCCAAACTTCAGCGATATCGAATGGGTATGGCTCAACTGGCTCAGCCAACGATCGATCTTTCTGAAAAGTGATCTTAACGTCATCAAAACGTCACAACTTGAGCCGGGCAAAACGACCAGCCTTCCGAAGTGATCTAGTGAGCTGATGACGTCATATTTCGTCCATTCAAGAAATTAGTTGAGCCAGTTGAACTCGAACCGCTAAATCGAACGCTGTAACTATCTGCGGACGTGACGTCGCTGAATAATTAGCATAACTTTAATTTTTGTTGCCTTGAGTTTTAGTTTATATATTAACAAAGGATGGCAAATTTTTGCAACAATGGAGGAGATTTTACGTAAAACTCACAAATATCGGAGCGAAATTCGATCCGATATCTTTGTAGTGTGACCTGGGCTAAAGGCAATTTGATGTCACGCGATTGAATTTGCCAGGCATTAAGGGGAAAAACACGCACGCGGTAAGCGTATTTATAGCAGACGCACACCGTCTTCCCATAAAGAAAATACATGTTGGAAATACTTTTACTGCGCGTGTTAATAAAATAGACGCGTGCCCGTTAAAAATGACGTCAGTGAAATTGCCTTTTACCGGTGGACAGGGAAGTAAGGCCCAGCTGAGCTTTGCATCTTTCTTATTGGTTTCCGAGCGGGATAAAGAGAAGTTCATGTCGTTCGACCGGTGTGCTATGAGAGGTAAACCTATGGAAGCCTTAAAGTAGAACGTGATTCAAACTTATGTTCTGAATACGGAACGAAGGACTACGTTTAAAAATCTGGTTTTCTGGGTGTGAAATTATCTCGATGACGGGATTTTGGTCATAGTAAATACTAGCAAACTACAAAATAGCTCTACGACCAAGCTGTGACGAGCGATTTATTCAGTATGTTACAGGAGACAAGGGTTTGAGTTTGATTTTAAAACAAAGTGAACGATGATTTGAAACGGGGGAACTGTTTTCTATATTCATTTATGAACTTGACACTAAGTCAAGTAAAATGAGACTGACACTTCGAGTACAGAGAACTAGAGATAGTTCAGTCAAGTGAACTAGCAAAGATTGATTGAGGAATTTAAGATAAATTTTTACGCTTTGTTCTTAATTTGTTATGACGATTAAGTTGGTTTAGGAAAGCGCCATTCACTTAACTTAAAATTTCTAGTAAGAGTATCCTTTCAAATAATTGGTTTAAGTAAGCTTTGTCATATGCCAGAACCATCCAACACACTGGTAGTTAAGTTATTGATATCAAACTATTATGCCTCTAAATCACGATCATGTAGTACCAACCTCCGGTCCCTTTAAAGCCAACCAAAGTAGACAATTCGTAGTTGGTATCAGCATTTCCAATTCTGACATTTCGGTATTGAGCGTCCGCAGAATTATCCATCTGGTCTGTGAACTGAACCAACATCTGCACGTTCCGATCTTTGTTCAAACGGTAGATATTTTCCAAACCAAGCCAGTGCGAACCATCCAAATCGCCAAAGCCTGCTACGTAGTCCGCCATATCCCGGTAGAAGTCTCCTCCCGTGCTGTCGCGGACGAGAATGGTCTGTTTTAAGTAAAAAATAAGTCCATTTTCTAACGATTCGCATACTTTACCGGGAATAAGAAAATGCAGTTTATGACTTCTTTTTCTTCTTAAGTCCTCCCGACCCTCTGGCAAAGAGTCGTAGGGCGAAGCCATACTTTAAACTGCTTCCCGAAAGAAGCTATTACGTCTACTGACGGACAACACTTGACCAACCTCACGGCCTTCAAACCATTTTCATCATTGGACTGGCATGTATGGCTCCATTCTAGACTGGACGAAAAGAACAGATACTACAAATGATATTTTTCAAAAGTCCTCTCGACCCTCTGACGATGGGCCGTTCGACAAAACCAATTGAACTTTCACTGCTTCCCGTAGAAGCTATTAACGGCTCACAGGATCTTAGCCAAAAGGCCGCGAAATGACATTGAGAAAAAAACGACGCGTACAAAAAGTTTGTCCCCAAATCACTTGTAATTGCTATTCGGACAGTGGTCTACATAAAAATTAGAGTGAGGATGGTCGTGAAGGGTGAGAGGAAGGAGCGACCATGTGAAGGGTGAAGTGCACATGTTTAACCCTTTTGTTAATACAGATAAATGCAGTATCATATTTACTAATGAGGGTACGTACCAACGATGTCCTTAGTGACTAACTGGGTTGTTCCTTGAAATACTGTAGGCAGTTTAAGCTACCGACGTTTTTTCTGTTGTACAAGCAACAAAATATTTCCCAGCCTTCAAGACCTCTCTCTTTTAAATAAACGGACATGCGCATGAGAGTGAAGCATTACATTTTTCTCAGGTTCTCATAGCATCCTTCAAATAACCTCTACACTCCACCTAAAGCAGTAGGGGCTTCATGGCAGTATGAGAAATTAAAAAGCTAAATATGAAAAAATGTTAGTCATTTCTATCTTTATATTTCGCGTCGCGATGAAAGGCTTTGTTTCAAAAACAAATTTGTGTCACAAACATACCTAAACACGTACGCTTGCACAAACACACACACATATACACACCCACGCATACAATCACACCATACACATACACAACATCAAGTACCGGTAGATTCTTTACCTGCCTTCTGCATGGCATTGAATATGTAACAAAATATTGTTAACTTTTACTTACCGTCCATCCACCACCGTCAGTCTCCATGTCACATACAGCTTGGAATGGCGCAGAAACGCCGGCGGGCTGCAGGTTGTATTTACCGCTTGTAAGCTTTCCACTGGCAAAGGCATCACTGCAATCTCTGAACACTAGGAGGAGGAGGAATAAAATAGCAAAATAACTGAAGCAATAACATTTGATTAAAGCTTTAAAGATGGAATTGTCCAGAAGTTTTCGAGTGGGAACTATCTGGCATAATGCAGGTGGATCCTACAGACATGTATTAACGAGGAAGTGTCAGCAAAAATCTAAGGAAGGGACTTTTCCTTTTACTCTTTAATGGCACACTGCAACACCACATGATACAACCCTGGCTAAGCGAATGTGACCCACCCTACAAGTAGGTATACACATTAGATATGTAGAATGCGATTCTGAAAGGCACTGATACACCCTCAGACGCACAAACAAACACGTAGTTTTACGGCCGGATTTTTAACCGCTACGTGTAGAAATTTAGATACCCGTGCAAAACATTGAGTATAAAGAACAAGGGTCATGTAAATGAAAAATGCAGATTTGACGTCAAATGACCTTTCACAGTTTCAAATGCCCTCCTCTTTGATTTCTGACACTTCATGTTGTTCTGTCGCTTGCGTAGCGCCTTTGTGGATGCCACCTTCTGCAATTAGTAGATATTCGTGAAAATTACAAGTAATGTCAAAAATAACTTCGGAGCAACCCTACTTGCCCTCACAGGCATATTCTAGTGGCTTTTCGCCGGAGTCTTACAAGGAAAACAAAAATGTTCAACACCATGTCCTTCAAACCCGGTCGCAACTGCTTTTCGTAACTAAAGATATCAAGATATTTCATTCTGCTTTTCAACAAAGCCACTTAAAGTTATGAAATGAGGGCACATTGCCTCGGATTCCTTTTGTTTTTCTTTTTAATTTAACATCTTGTTTGTCCTTGAAATTTGATACTGTTATAATGTTGAAATATCTTTTCTATAGATCTAGCATTGCCCTTCACAATACGTAAAGGAAAACCAACAATATTGCCTTATATTGCCCCGCAGCAGCATCAAAATTATAAATAAATTGAATGCAATGTCAAATTAATTTGCCTCGATGGCATTACAGATTTTCCATTATGCACAAAATCTCATGAAAAATGCATTACTTGAAAAACTTGTATTTTCCAAAAGTGCTATTGAGATTTAGTTTTCACCTCCTGTAATAGAAAGCTTTCTGCATATTTTGAAGTTAAAATTTTTGTCTCCAGAATATGCGTTTATATATTCGAACAAGGGGCTTGAGTTCGAAACTTTTTAAAATTTATTATCACAGTCGATAGAAACTAATAGCAAAAGCTGTCATCTCGAAAATAATTAAAAAACACTAGATAAAAATACATAGTCCGGTTGGCTGAATATATTAGATCACTAACAAGTCAAAATAAAATGTCTGACAACTTAAGCCAAATGCTAACACTAAAATATCATCCAAGAAGACATTTTTTTGTGAAAATCAGTTCAATGGAACAAGGAAGCATGTGATATCAGAAAGAATACGCGATTGGGTGATCTTGTTCCCTATTCATAGACCTATTTCCAAATAGCAATTACAAAGGATTGTGGGATAGAGTTTTGGTGTTTGTCATTTTTGTCAATGGCAATTTACTCTGGTGAAAATTGACGCACACCCCAAAATTCTATCCCACAATTCATTGTAATTGCTATTTGGAAATAGGTCTATTTAGATAACGTGGAAAAGCCAAACGAAACGGGGTTGTAGCCTGCCTGGTGAGCAAGGGGTAACTAACGCATTGAGGCAAATCTTTGATACACCACGTGTCAAATGATTGTGGTGCTCTAAGCACAAGCTGTGTTTTACTGCTCTCTAGAGCTGGAACTCTGGCATGCCTTTTTGTAAGAAATGAGTGGTTGTCCATTTAGGCTTAAATATCCATAGTCATTACGGTACTAGGCCTACAAATATATTTGAAAATTTAACAAAAGCACTTTCCTGACTAAAGAGCAAAGTTAGAGAATATGATAATGCCATCCCTATTTACGACCTCAATGCTATGCAATTTTGCTGAGACGCAAACATGTGAAAATCCTTCAGTGAGGGGAGGTAAATAGCCAGTCCCTGCCTCAAGTGCCGGTAGCTGGTCGAAACACTAACCTTCAACACGGCATATAAAGTAGCATTCTCCTTCGATACTGGTCTCGACACAGCCTGGCAGACAATTAAGTTATGGGCATATAATGCCAGCGCATTCGTCGACACAACCAACACATCATTTCTCAGGAGGAGGCAAAGGCTATGGGTACGAGCCAGGAGTGTTATCAACATATGTCTACAATCTGATGCTAAATAACAACAACAATGACTTACATTTTTTAAGTCAAGTGTTTGTTTGTTTATTTATTCGTTTGTTTGCTTCCTTGTTTATTTTTATTTTGAAACATCAAATGCGTTACCTTCTAATACACAACCCACACAACATTGCCCTGGAGCAGGAGTTGACTCAAGAACGTAGCCATCATCACATACTGGCGGTGAACACTGAATGTTAGCGCAGGGATCTGAAACAAAAAGGCATTCTGCATTTAACATAAATATTATAAAATTCAAAAGTCGTAATTCAAGTAGGTTTGGGAGCAACTGTCTGATTATTCCAAAGAATGAGCATAGTCAGTGGCGTAGACAGAGAGGAGCGAGGGGGCAATGTCCCCCAAAAATTGATATAAGACTTTATTTTACGCCCCCAATAAAAAAAATCTACAAAGATACAATCCGTTTCACACATTCCAAAAAATCTTAATAGTCTTCTTAATAGTTTTCTTCGGTAGATCAATAAACCTACTGTTTCTAAAGAACGGGAATATGTATAAGTGTAGCTACCTATAACGGATATTATTTCACCACCAAAGGACTTTTGAGAAATTTTTGCAGAAGCCTCGGCGACTTAAATTTTAGTGATTGCAGGTTAAAAGGTAAGGAAACGACTAACCATTTATGTTTTGCTTGCATACCTCGATGTCAGCAAATGATCATTTGTGATCGTCGAATTGACGAGCAGCTACTACAAACTCCATAAAAGTTTAATATTACTAATAAAATGTTGCCCCCCCCCCCCTTTGAGCGTTCGTTTGCCCAACCCCCACCTCCTCCCTTGTAATGAAATCCTAGCTACGGCACTGGTACAAGTATCAGATTAAAAACATGAGTGGGAAACCAAAGTCATGAGTACTAGAATGCATCTGAAGCTATGATGACTAAGGATACGAGACCAAAGGCATAGGTACGAGAATGCCATGGTTACGAGACCAAACTCATGGGTACCAGTAGGCCTACAGTAAAAAAAAACATGTTTATACAAGTTTGAAGTATAAGTCGCAGCTCATGAGAACGAATGTGAGTAAAAAGCCAAGATTACGAGTCCCACATATTCCACAACCGTGGGTACAAGTTGGTCATGAACGCGAGACTTCAGCTATAGGTATGAGTGCAATGCAAGTTCAGCAATGGGTACGAGTATGCGTCGCCATGTCTGTGGTGGGTGCGAGTCCAATTAAAGGGTACACGTTTGCTGTAAGAATATACGAGACCAAAGTCGATGTACGATGTGCGATGTACGATGTGCGAATGTACGATGTGCGAATGAACAGCCGCGGGAATGAGTATGGACCAAAGTCATGGATACGAGTATGAGTCAAACTTCGTGGATGGGAGCTGCCTGTGAGTCCAAGACTGTGGCCATGAGCCTAGTACAAAGATATGTGCTCGATAAAAGAACACAAATATCAATACATAGTGAGTACATGTCTACAAATCAATACTGAGTAACCACAATAACTTGCAATTATCTTTAAGTCAATTGTTTGTTTGGGTTAATATTTGTTTGTTTGCTTGATTGTTTATTTGCTAAAAAAAAACATTTAATCCATTACCTTGATATACGCATTGTGGGCAACATTCTCCATCGACTTCAGTCTCGACGTAGTTTTCCTCACAGTCAAGATCAAGGCATATCACTCCCGCGCATTCGTCGACACAACTAACACAGCATTCCCCAGGGGCAGGAGTTGAAGCAAGAACGAAGCCAACCTGACATAATGGCGGTGAACACCGAATGTTAGCACATGGATCTGAAACAAAACGAGATTTAGCGTTATATTTAAGTATCAAATGTATAGGTCGTGACTCAAACAGGCTAAGGCCACGAGCCATGAGTACAAAAATATGTGATCGAAAAACGAGTACAAGTTTCAATGTGTTATGAGTACATTTCAACTTAATGCTGACTAACAGTAATGACTTGTACTACGCGACTTCAGTAATTCGTGAACGCACGGATTGTGGGGAACAGCGTCAGATACTGGTACACAAACCAGTGGCGTAACCGTCAAGGGAAAGAACCCCCATTTCCCCTTGACGGAACCCCCCCCCCCCTTACCCCCATCCACGTTACACAAAGTTGGCCTAAGTTATTTTCAATTCAAAGTTGATGTAGATGAAAGGACATTGGATCAGGTCATAGCCCAATTACGTGTGAATAAAGTCAACTTCTCGTAGGAAAACTATCAGACCCACTTCTTTCCTTCGGCGCAAGTAGCACCGAACTCCATCCTTACAAAGTGGGCCTCCCAACTTTCACCCAACAACACTGCAGCCTTTATTGGTAGCATTTCAGGTATAAAGAGAGCGTAAGCATAAGTTCCAACTTTTGCAGTATTGTTTGTAGCATTCGCACTTACTGTTGTTACCAGGCGCGTATCCAGGATTGTGTCGGGGGGGGGGGGTGTCATGGGTGGAGGTTGGAGGTTGGGGAACCGACATGAGGGAAAAGTCAAAAGATAGAGGGAAAATAGAACAGCAGTGCTGTTGTGAAGCTCATATAACCTGTTTTGTCAGTTAAAAGCAGAAACTCAAAGTTCAACCAAATTTTGTCTCTTATTTATATTACAAAATTAAATGCAAGGAAGTAAAGAATAGTGAAGACAAAACATTTCTGCTTTTCCATATAGATCTACATCTTATAAAGAACCAGGTTAAATAGCCTGCATATATGTGCAAGATAAGAACTGAACACACTTATACCAAGCACACTGCTTTTGGTGCAAAAAGTAAACAACTAACTGCTCATCGGGCAAAATGAAACCAGCCTTAAAAACAGCTATAAAACACAACTTAATTTCCTATATAAGAATGCAAGTAGGAAGGTATAAATGCTTTCCTCCCAAGCAATCATACACCAAAATTCCAGCCCACATCTCCAAAAATGAGGAAGAAGAAGACTTTTGTTAAAAAGTTGACGCCATATGCCCCATTTGATTACCTCACACATGTGTACATTTGTGAGCTAAAAACCGCTTTTTGGGGTGTTTTTGCATTGCAAGGTTGGGTCATATGGGGTTCTGTCCCACGGGACCCCCCCCCCTCCGTGGCTACGTCACTGGTTGTTACTAAAACAGCATTAAATAAGTTGAAAGGGATTGAAAGAGGACAAAAATCGAGATCAGTGGTGTAGATTTAGGGTTGTGCAAGTACGTACATCCCCCAAATAATCGGGATAAACAACGACACGCGTTCAAAAATTTGAGTTTACTTGAAAACTTCGCAGAATCATTCTTTCTTAATTCATCCGTAATAAAAGAAGTGATCAGGGATCAAGTGTTCTTTTGAGCAGTGGACTTTGTACCTAAAAGGCATTCTTTGTGAAGGGCCCTCATTTCATTGGCTTGGTCTATACACCCTTAGATGAGTTCTAATGTATGTGGGGGTTGGTGAGGCCATTTCCGTGAAAAAATATTGGTCAATGGGTGTACTCTCAAAATGAAGGGCGTGTCTTCGTGACTCTCAGAATTGACGTCCATGAAAGTAAACTAAAGAACACAGAACAGTGTGTTCTGTGTTCAGTTTGCGTATCCCATCGTATCCCATAATTCCATGCGGCAACGAATTACCGAACACGCTCGTTGCATGTGGCTATGAAACAATCACTGCACCACACAAATGAGTTCTGCATGAGGCAGGAAGTTTGCCCTAGAATTTGTTATTTGGCAAATAGAAACTGCTTGGATGAAGTAGAAAAGGATTTAACAAATAAACATAGGGGAGAGGGGGCACGCCAAAAACATTCATGTTTTTAAAAACATTTTCAGTTACCTACGGTATATTCTTCATTGTACCTTCTATTTCACATCTCACACGAACATGCCAAGTTTCCAATAAGATCAAAGGTAACTGCTGACATTGTTGTGTACAGTTTGCTTGACTGCCCGAATTGAAAAGCCCTCCGTACCGTACGCGGTTTAAGGGCCTCCGTTAAAAGACACAGGTCGCACCGTCCTGCTACGACAAGTGCCTGGACAACCTTGGGATGGAACGTGAACGTCTTATCTGTAGATGGTCGCCACTGGCTGGGACAAAATAGGCGCACAAAGATGGTCGGATTTGAACCACAGTCAGCCTCTACAGTCTGACGATCGACAGTCCTTTCACATAATAGGATAGCCACACTAGCCAACATTGCTAACCTATGAAACTGTAAATCGTTTGATTTGATGACAACTCTGTAATATTTTAAGCAAAGGTTAAACTTGAATGGAAAACTATATCATATTCCTGCAAACAGGTGAAGTGATTTTGACCTTACCTTGCCGTATTTGAAAAATATTTCAACTTTCTTGCAAAATATGGTGATGTACTTGAGCATGGCCAGGCTTTCACACAAAATCATAGCAGACGGCCATCTTGGTGCGCTTTTTCTCACGCGTACGGTAGAGACAATGTACAATGCAATATGTCCAGTCCATGTATAGGAGTCCGCGGGTTTTTCACGCTTACCTTACTGGCTGGTTTTGGTTGGCATAGAGCACGCGCAAGAAGTAATGCGTAGATTTTAGGTTATGCGCGTGTCGACGCTTGTGCAATTTCACGCAGATAGCAGACTAATTAGAATCTACCTTCACTGAGACGAAAATGTAAGCGCAACTTACCAACTCTCTTGACACCCAGCCGCGACGGCATTTGTAAACACTGAATGAGTCTATAGAGGTTAGATAGCTTTTAAAAACAAGAGCCCGGAAGGGCAGTATGGTTCCCTGCATTTAAGATGATTTTGCATTTAGGGAGCAGCAAGGTAAGGTATTTGCACCTTCAACCCCAATGACTTTTGGCTTTCATCAAAAAAATAAGGGCACATTAAATTTTAAAATCACACAAACACCTGCAGTTTAAGCGAAATTGATCACTTGATTTTCCAAGTTATCACACTGCATACCTCCCATTTCCATGTGACAAAAACATACACTCATCACCTTTCACTAAAATGTCATGTGCTTGAGTTTGGGGCAATACGGGAGGGTACCTGTAGTAATTGCCTCATTGGTCTGTCTAAACAATTCAAAACTTACCTCACAAAGAAAGCAAAATGATCAAATACGGTCAAAGTAGTTAAGACGTGCACTCTACTTAGACGAACACAACTTTCCATTATCCCAGCCCCCTATTTCACCACATTCCTCGCATTCCAAAGTATATGACCTACACACTACCTACCCTGTCACTTAAATATCAATTAACTCGAGCAAGGGGCATCATCGGAGGGTAGTGCAATTCCCTTTTTTATTTTTTTGTTTGTTTGTTTGTTTGTTTGTTTTTTGGTTCTTCTGAGACGAATTGAGGTGTCACAAAAATGTCACAAAAGTTCAAATGAGGTCAAGTGAGGTCAAGGTGGATCATCACATGCATTTCACTCAGACGATCACAAATCTCCATTCCACCACCCCTCTAAAATGTTTCAGTGGCGAGATAACATTGTTTTTTGACCTTTTGACCCCTTCTAATTACTTTGGGAAATGTACCAACACTTTCACCTCCTACTAATCTAACTTATCCTAAATTTATGCCACTGTTAAAACAACGGATGCTTGGTTACATGTACTAACATAAATTCACTTTTTGGCCCCCTGTGATCGCCAGTAACTGCTGACCTCCACCAAAAAGGATAGGGCACATCTACTCAACAACATCTACATACATATTAAGTTTGAGAAAAATTGATCACTTGATTATTCAGTTATCGCACTACATGCTCATACGCACACACGCACACGCACACGCACACACATACACCAGGTGACTGCATAGGTTCCTTTGTTACATAAGGAACCAAAAATGGTAAAACTTACCACATTCGCCTTCATATGCTAGTTCCAGGGTTTCGTCTGATCCTTCACACTGAGCAACTTCAAGAGCACATGGGTTACCGTATGTGTTACCGTCTGTTCCACACTGAGGGCGGTAGTCAGCGGTACAGATCATAGGACAAACTGAAAAAGGTACCGTATTTTGCTAAAATTATTCATTCCTCTCAAAATAAAGCACTAGTGATTGTTTCTCTGTTTACGCTAAAACTCAAGGGTGATTCTGCCGGTGTGTTTTCGAAATAAAGTTAACAAAATTACAAATAACATAACACTTTATGCTTACACTGATTTTGCTTAAAACCAGTTGATTAAAGGGAAACGCAGTCTCCCAAGACTTATTTCAGTGAACAGCTTAATCTCACGAGTTTCCTCCTACTACCCGTCGAAGTGTTTTGCATGATATTTCACGACAAAGATGAACAGATATTGTATATTCAGGGTAATTCAAGGAGTGACCCTTTTAATATCACAATTGCGTAAGAAAAATATGATTGTTATGATCCGTTCATGAAATACTAAGACTGTGAGGACTGTGACTGCCCAGTGGCGGAGCTACGAATTTCGGTCAGAGGGGGCAAAATGGTCTGCAAGGGCGCTCCGAAGAGTAAATACCGTGAGTCGAAGCACAATCGAAGCCACGGCGTTTCAGACTTTCCATTTGATTTTCCGCACCTGGTAGGAGACTACTTTGTCAATTCTCCTCAGCAAGTTTTTCTATGAAAACTTGTTTAAATTTTCTATCCATTTGTCTCTGCAGAAGAAAATTCGGAAGGGGGGCAAAATTCTTTTAGGAACAATTCTTTTAGCGGGGAAAGGCTCCACGCCAATTCATGGTGACGCTTATCACAAGAAAATTGTGGCCCAAAATGCCTCTCAGATTGCTGGAAATGACATTTCTAAAGCCTATTTAAATATAAATAGTGTAAACACGAAGTGAACTGTTAAAAAATGTTAATGCTAATTTTTCTTCGTCTTTTTCCAAATGTTTCTTCGTTTTTTCAGGTTTTTTATTTTCCAGGGGAGGGCAAGTTCCCCCTTGCCCCTACCTGCAGACGCTCATGTTTCTATCCCCCCTCTTTCACATTATAGTATGAAGGCGGTCATTATATTTTGTGTTATTGTCAGGTCTCGATTTAAAATTCTAATGTAATAATGGGCTACTTTGAGAAAATTAAGATTAAACATGCCAAAGCCAAATAGCAAGCAACCTTACAGGGGAAAAAGTTACGGAAATTAATCACCGTTAGGTGTACATGTTTGGTATCTGGAAATCAAGATAAGTATAAGAAGAAACATTGATTGACGTAATTTACATCATGTGACCACCCTGAAATAGCCATTAATTAAGTACATTCCAAGAAATAACCAAAGCAAAAGGTCATGCTTGGCCCTCTAATACCGAATTCATAATAAAAGAAGCCTAAACCTACAGTAGGCTGATGAGAGGCAATATTCTGGCTTTGGAGAACACGAAAGTACAGAAATAAGCATTTTCATGGGATTAGATTGCAGTTTCAGAAATAGCCATTTATCATGAGAACGGTCACTCGAAGAAAAGCAAAATGGAAACTGCTCATTAAAAATCTGTTACCATTACCACTATGATAACAATTTCATTTTATTTTAACCTGAATGTCCTCTTCAAATAATTTTGAAAAAATTTTGTGGAAACTATTTTGGTGTCTTCATAAACTCTTTTTGTTGTCTATGTTGACAATTATCCCCGACAAAAACAACAAAATGGCTATTTGTGCTGCAATTATTGTTGCGCCCTTTGCAATATCTTTCATTGGCCAGTTTGTGTATTTTGTAAGCTTATAACCATGCTTGGTGTGGAAGCAATTAACTTACACAGCGACAACATTCATTAGTGCGTATAAAGCATGAAGGTACGTCTCGGTAAAACCTAATTGTAATTTGAGAATCTTCCTCCTAGCTAGATCTAGATCGTTCTATAGGGCTGGAAATCCTTGTACAACAGCGATACCCAAAAGGCGCATCTACTGTACTGTAGCCAAAGGGAGAGCGGGGCGTAGATTTGTGTCTATATGCTGTAGCAGCCAACAAAATGCAGAGTAAATAAAAATATCACAGGTGATGTGAAGCAATGTAGTCGATTTTAAGATTCTCATTCAGAAAAATCCAGTTTTCTTAATTCCCTACAATGAAAATTTCAAGTTTTCAGTATTTGGTAAAATGGCCCTATAAGTTCTCCCTCTGAATCTGTTTAGCTGCACAATGTCTTTAACTCCGAGTCCTTTCAATTTATTGTCCCTCATGATGTTCAGGAATTAAACATGCGTGTTTTAGCATTGTGACATGATTTCAAATTGTGGACAAAAGTGCGTTTAATACCTAAACACGTGTCTTAGAGTGTATAAGTACAGGTAATTTTATAGGCATCCTTATCATAAGCCCATCATTAGTCCATTGACATCTACCCACATAAAATCCAAATGGGCCCCACCGAAGTCAGCCCACCATTTGCTCTTGAATAGATGCCAACACAGAGCCCATACATTACCCACATGGGCCATATTATAGTCAACCCATCATTCACCCACAAACATCTGCCATGCAAAACCCACATGGGTCCTATTAAGATTAGCCTGTCATTTGCCCATTAACATCTGCCTATACATCACCCAGATTCAACCCACATGGGCCCTATTAAAGTTAGCCCATTATTTACCCACGATTATCTGCCCACACAACACCCACATAACACCCACATGGGCCCCACAAATATTGCCCATGGTTACCCCATGCCCTTAAAAATTTAACAGTGTCCACAGATAATCCACGTGGGCCCGTTGATTGCGTCTCTCCTGTACCTTGTATGGCTACGGGCATGTCACAAGCTGGTGACTGCCAAGGTGAAGAACTGTGAGACAGTTCAGTTTATTGAGTTACTACGACCACTGACTAACTGAACTTATATGATCTTTCAAAAAAAGCGTATAGCCTACGTAGCCCCCTTCCACGGAGCAACAAATAGGACGGGTATCGAGGCATCCACGCAGAAGGGTTGTTTTCTTGGGGGTGGGGGGTGGCTATGTACTTATTTTAGGCCTCGAGTCGTTAAAAGTAAAACGTTTCACTACGTTTGCACAGGCTTGCCGTTGGGTGAAAGTAGTCTTTACTTCCGCTCCCTCTGGTAATTCAAGGACGAAAACCCCTTAGTTGTTGTTTTTTTCTTCTTCTTCTTTTTTGTAGAGAAAATGTAAAAAATTTGCAGTAATTTTGCGGAAAATTGGCCCAGCATTCCACGAAATTGCATCTAGGCCTAAGGACCCTCCAACATTCAAATTTTTCCAGTTTCCCCTTCCTTCAGGACGGTGGTCCCGAAAGAACTTTCAATACCCCAATTTTAATGATCTTCTTACCCCTGTGTCCCTCTGTTATTTTCTCTGAGCCATAACATCAGTAGGGCTTATTTCTTGGGGGGGGGGGTATACGTGATCGATCTTCTCATGTCCCCTTCTCCAGAGTTTCAGGCCCACGTTAAACGTGGTTTAGACCCACCTTGGAGTGTTCCTGTCAGTGTCAAGATGTTTCACATGATCAGACAGGAAGGTCATAATACTGTACTTCCACTTGAACTTTTTGCCACCCGTGTCTCCACTTCGCCCCTCGTTAGATCGTTTTGCGTTAGTATATCTGTCTCTGTCTCTCGGATACTTCCATCTGTCCTTGCAGTCCCTCCACGTCCGGTCACTGGCTGAGAACAAGCCGCCTATAGCAATCCAGGACTGCTCACGTCTTTGAAAGTCTCTCTCCTGATCCAAACTGCTGCAAATTTCGGTACTTTCTTACTTTCTCAATCAATTTTTCATCCTCCTCGGCGCAGGGAGCTGTTCCGTGCACAGAGGAAAATGGCTTCCTCTTGGCACAAGCCATTATGTCTCCGCATCTAATACAGTATATCGATTCTCTATTCTCCTTCATGTTTATCACAATGCAGACAGGTGTTTCAATTTGCTTATTGAGACCCGCAAAGCGGAAAAAGATAAAATCGGTTTATCTCGAACGGATCAGGAACGGATTGTACGCAAATACACTGGGGACGACTTAAAAACCATGGTAACGGGCTTCTGCAGATCAGAGGTGTACAATACAAATTTGGAGACCCTAGTCGCCGCAACCGTTGCGGAAAAGAATCCGTTCCGCATTGAGGTCGGCGACTGAGTATGAACTGAGCTTAAGGCGGGGACCGAACTCATCCCTTGGAAAAAATGTGTGCAATTTTCTATGTCTTGTGGGCTTTAAAAACAAATAAAATGAAGTGTTGGCAGTTAAAACTTTTCTGCATTAGGCCATTTTAAATTATGGTTCGAAAATCTCGGCTCAGTAAACACCAGTGCCCCCTCCCCTTCTTGCGAGTTAAAGACCTAAACTTTCTTACGCCTGTCCTGAAACTGCACTCTTAAACCAAAAGAGTGAAAGCGCGGTAGCCATTCTCTAATGGAGTGAAGAGAGGGATTTCATTCCTTTAGAGTGTTAATTAAAAAGAAGAATAGTGAGATTGACTCCAAAAATAGTGAAATTTTTTCCAAAAGAGCGAAGAATCACTCTTGATGGAGTGTCTACAGTGATGTCTCTTTAAAAAAAAGAGTGATCATTGAAGGCACCCCTGAATTTTACTCTTCTTAGAGTGACTTTCCTTGAAGTAAATAACACTTTAATGGAGTGAATTCATACTCTTCACTCTAAAAGGGAGTGACTTATTTCATTCTTGTGATTTTAGAGTCTGCGTTTAATTGTGTTACGGCAACATCACGAAATTTCAGGAAATAAAAATGATGCGGTTCTTTTACACGTCGTATTACTACACTATATACTATATCTAACAACACCTGCTTGATACTACCAAGGGTACAATAAAGAACTAGTTACCATGCTGTCAACACTGACCGTGTTGCACTGTAACTTCATTGGCTACCTATAACAGGAAAGTGTTTCAGTAACACCTCCCTGCATTTAATTTTAATAACCAACCTCCCCGCATTCTCACCACGGTTTGCCGCCCAATTCTTCAGCAGCCCCACTCCCGTTGCCAGAAAAAAAAAAAGACCCGAGGAGCCAAAACGATTTTTCAAGTGGAAAATATTTACCAGCGAGCGATGTGTTAGGACAATTGTGATTTGCAATGTTCAAAGGGGAGATAATATTCGTGTGGCCATAATTTTCAAGACAGTTAATTTCCCCTGATGGACCCAGCGACGCCCTCCGTTCATACTTGGCACGGCTTCCACCCTTCCCATGCAGAATAAAATGTAATCTGAGATATCAAAATTTACCTGGAACAAATGCTTCAGACACAAATGTTTCCCCTGGTCCATCTCCTTTGACGGGGATGATCTCAATAGTGTAATTTTGCCCAACAGTTATATCAGTAGTGGTGAATGATTCTTCAAATGGTGACAATCGGACTATGGGCTGAGGTCCATCTGGTGTGACCAACTTTGCGGTATAGCCAATCACACCCTCGGGTGGGGTCCACGTGACTTTTGCCTCTTTCCATGTGACAGTGAGCATGGGGTTGATGAGAACGAATGGCGCCGGCGTTGTAGGTACTGCAAGTACAAACACATATAAGAGAGGTTACACGTAAGGTACGAAAATCACATACTATAAAGCTTTGGACGGTGGACATGAATTCGGGGTGTCAAGCAATCTACTTTATGTAAACAAGCTAGCGGGGGACGGGACATTTTTTCATGCCTGCCTTCTGCAGGCAAATTTGAATTTTGGAATGTAAGATTTTCATACAAAGAGTGGCATTGTTTCCTTAGAAGGACGTTCGATGCGTCCCTGCCAATGGAGTTCGAGTGGTCGCCTCAAACTTCCTGTTGCCCCTCTCCCTCTCGGGTTTGAGTTCGATTCCCTGACAGGATCCGCTCCAAAAAACCGGCAAATTAGAGGCCATTGCCATTGTGAGTGATCTCCGCATAACCAACGCAGTAGTGAGAGGAAACCATCCAGGAACCACAACTGAAAAAGAGGGTCGTGGGAGCTAATAGATACGGTATTCAACCAAACTTTATTGATTGAAGCGTATAAAAACTCTAACAATAGAAACCAAACCAAACAAAATTTTGTCTGAACTTCGATTACACAATAATAAATCATATCTTGTTACCTACCGGGTATCGGGCCCCCGATGATTGTCTCTACCAGGACGGTCAATTGGTCAACAAGGGCCTTCAGTTCTTCTAATTCTGCTAGAGCAGCGTCAGATACCTCCTCACAACCTGTACGTTCGGTATCGGCTTTGACAAGCTGGAAGTGAAAATGTTAGATTAAATCATTTACAATGGTTAAGTCAATGTTGTGCAGATATAGAACAGGGTTGTTACAAGATGTAATCGGTTTTGACCACAAAGAGGTTTAAATTGCCCGGTTTTAACTAAACAACCCTAAATTGCAGAAAAGCTTCATGGTGTACTCGAGTACAATCATCACACTAAAGTTCCCATTAAGGCCAAGTCCTCTCACCCTCACAACTCCATTTTTCCTAACCGACTTACCGTACTTGAGCGCCTCCCACAAATGTCTAAAACTCATCATCTACAGCAGAAAAAGTCTCAATTTGTCCAATCTGTATGCATCGGGCCATTTGTTGCTTCAGTGTTAGTAAACAAGACCCATTATGAAATAAAAACACTATAGTAAGCTATAGGACATTCGATCTGTGTAATATGAACTGCACTATTGTGCATGTTTTGCATATTCTGTCAATCAAAGAGTTGTATCAATTCGCCCTTTTGGTCAACGTAACATTGTAAGGTTTCAGAGTCATTGAGCACGGCCTACCTCAGAAATGAACGATTGGGTGGATTGGTGGTTAATGCTCATGAATATTAAGGCAATCATCTCCTGTACTCATTGAAAGGATATTTTGACTATCGTCATTAAGCTCTGAGCGGCGGCAGCCTAAGGGCGCGGCAGTCACAGCGGCGCTACACAGACAAAAGCATAATTAGCCCACGGGGACCCATGGCAGCGACGTAACCATTTTAGAGAAGAAGCATGTATTTGTGACTGATATGGGTAGGGCCTACTGTAAGTGAGTTTTGACCAGTTGAAGGCCCTTAGATGCAGTCTGGCGCAATCATACTAGGAACAAATTTAACTAAAAAAACTAAAGAAGATGTTAAAAAAAGATTTTGAATACTAAACGTGCTTTCAGGGGCAAGGGATCCTTAATCAATCCAAGGTCAAAAGATTTTAATTTGAACATAAGTGAAGAACTAGAGCGCCGATGCTGAAGAATCTCAATATTTTGTGAATGTTAAGGAGACATAATTTCCATATTGTTGCAGATGATATTTGATGCAAATACGTCCTTTAATGGTGTTTTGCTTTAAAAGACTATGCATGGATAGTTCTTTCTGTATTCCACACTAATCAGCTAAAGCCTATTTTCACAGTCTCATTCAAACATTTTGGTATTTGATTTCTGAAAGAGTGAGAGCTGTTTCTTCCCTGCTGATATCTGAAGTGTTTGCATTGTCCACTGAAACACAAGTGGGTAGAAACACCACCCATGCAATACAGTATAATTATGGTACAGATCGTTAAATACTGTACACTTCAATAAACTCTTGGGGTAGATCTTTTATCACAACATACACTTTTGATCATGGCTCCTGGACATTTTTTGTGCACTGCACTATAACTAATTGTAAATACGGTAAGCCTACAGTATTCCTCTGAAGATAATAACTGGACAAATACCTGCTTACAGAGCCTTTATTTTTTGATGTCTCCTGCCCCAAACTAAAAGAGCATGTTCAGCTCAAATCTTCAAACATACAGTATTAACCACAGATCAAGTCACATTTGTTGATCTAGAGAAATCTCATCCACTGGCTGGTGTAACAATACTTTCAATAAATGTTTTGTATTGAGATAAAAAAAATCATCGTCGCTCTGTATTAAGGTGTTACAGTAATTCACTCCATAAAATAGTGAAATTTACTCCAAGAAGAGTGAAATTCATTCCAAGAAGAGTGGAAATTCACTCCTAAACGTGTGCCTTAAGTGATAGCTCATACAACTCGGGTGACTTAAAGTGTACCTCAAGTCAAAAAATTCAAATATATGTATTAAACAGCATGAATCAACTATAGAACAACCCGCCCCAGCAATTTCCACTGCTCATCCAGGATTTCTTGTCGCAGTCGAATCACCCCACTGCTCATCCGCGGATTCCAGTTTACTTCGACTGCTGTATGACCATGGAATCCAGTTCAAAATGGATTCCTCGTCAATATTCATTTTGACTAGGACTATGAAATCATCTGAAAATGGATTCCTCGTTGGACTAGGACTAGGAAACCAGGAGTAGGGATCCGACTGAAAATGGATGCCTCGTAAGCCGGTTCAACTTCGACTAGGACTAGGAATCCATATCAAAATGGATTCCTCGTTCCCAGGGTTCCAAGTGCTTTTCACTGCGGCGGGGTTTTCTGTAAAGTTACTCCAAAAGTTAATTATAACAGTCCAACTTCCATCTTCATAGCACATTCTCAGGCCGAGATATAAAATGTGAATGTTCAGACACTCAAATTAAAATGGTGCATTTCGCAATAATTTGTGATGTCATTGCTGTAGCCCTACTACTCAAATTACAATCTTTCTTTGCTTTGGTAATTTCAGGGATGCTGATTCTGAAAAAAATGTATTACACAATCAAGTCATTCTTCTAGTAGGAATGATTAATATTTTAAGTTGGCAAAATGTCCCCTCCGCTACAGAGAAATACTGCGGAACGCCCAAAAGATGGAACATACTGTAATGTTATCGTCCTTGGTGCTCAGCATAAGAGTAGGCAATGAAGTAGAGAGATCATGCCAGTGAAGAACAACTGGAAAAAAGACCATTACACTGTAGACCCCTTTTACAAACTTGTTAGAAACTGAGCCGTATAAATCTCCATTTACAATCATGGACAGAATTGTTGGGACACCCGGTTGCCGGACAACTCCCACCGGGACAATTCGCACCGGACAACTCGCACCCGGACAATTCCCATTCCGGACAACTCGCACCGGGACAATTCGCACCCGGACAATTTCCATTCCGGACAACTCCCACCCGGACAACTACCACCAGGACATGTCCCACCCGGACAATGAACATGCAGACAATATATGACCCCGACGATTGGCCAACCGGTCCGTTGTTACCCTAGCAGTTATCAAAGTTATATGTAAAGCGGTAATATGTGAATGAAAAAAATACCGGTCAACACGAAATTTGAGTAGGATATTCCATGAAAAAAGCCGATTCAGAATTTACCGAAGTGGTGGTAAGTAACGATAAGAAATCTAGGATGCACTGTGAGTGGTCAAGCACGAGTTTGCACACATTCGGTGCAAGCCTCGGCGAACCAACAGTACGAGGGAATCCTTGCTATTTAAGGGGATAAGATATATTTCATATTTTAAAAACAGAAAACAGCCCCCATCAACTCCCTTAAATGCACTTTTGTTCCATGGTGTATTAAATGTGAAGTTAACGGACTAGTACGGGTCCGAACATTCTAGCCCTTTCAAAGTACTGGCTTCCTCATTAGCCGAGTGCAGTACATGACTAGTTCACATGCCCTTTTTCCCTTCTGATCATGGATAAGACATGTTCTTCACCCTTCACCGAGTTACAAATGTTCAAGAACGACGGGAGACCCTGTTAGAGGGCCGGTGAACAGCTTCCTGTAAGGGGTAGATGCGCACTGTTAACAAGGTGTTTTTTGATTGGCCTTTGTCATTGTATTGTATCGACTGTATTCTATGTTTTGGTTAGGGATTACGTTAGTGATTAGGGTTATCGTTAAACAGTTAGGGAATTTCTTGTTTGACAGTACACATCGGCCTCCTGAAAGAAGGTACTCAAACTTAGTAACTTTATTGCACTCAACGTGTGGTTTATCTATACCACGCTTTCGGCGGGCATTTTCACCAGGTCACATTTACTTGTTTTAACTATACTCTTCCCCCGAATGACTACGCAAAGGTAATAAAGGAGAAAAAAAATCAAGTGCCCAACACTTAAAGGGGTACAGGTGGGAGTTGTCCGGTCACGGGGACACCCCGCTCCCCCTTCCAATGTTGACCACTGTTATGCTGTCCACGGCAAAGGTCCATTCTTCTTGACGCAACATTGGGAGGGGGAAAGGGGGTTTCATATTAGCCTGCTTTAACTGAAATTGACGAATAATATGTAAAGTGTCTTAACAGTTCTGTCCAAGATTGTAACTATCTACCAACAAGTAATGGACGAACACACGTTCGTCACCATAAAGGAGTACACCCAGGAGAAAATTCCTGTTGAGACCTGTTGAAATTCCAACAGGTTTGAACAGGTAGTAACAGGTATAAACAGGAAATGTTCCAATTACCTGTTAGAGTGATGAAAGTCAACAGGCATCTACAGGTAACACCGAAAAAAACCAACAGGTTCCTCTTGGTACCTGTTAAAATCCTGTTGATTTTGTTCCAATTACCTGTTGTACCTGTTAAAACCTGTTCAACAGGTTTCAATTGGAATTTTCTCCTGGGCAGAGTTGCATGATACAATTTCATTATCACTCGCTTCTACCTCTTCCTTTGAGAGTGTACCAAGCCTTTTGTACCTTATTAAAATGGAAAAATGCCTCGCGGGCTGTGATTAGAACATGTGACCTTTTCAATTGTGACACCAAGCCTACTAACAACCAGAATGCAAGGCATTCATACTCGCGAATGGAGGCGGTCTTTACCGGTTGTAGTGATATTAATAAAAAGTCGCCTAACTGAGCAGCTTCCAGACGGCAGTAGGTTCTATTTTTAGATTCTTTAGTATGACTCGACATGGGAATCGAACCCAGGCCTTCTGCGTGTTAGGGGGATGTTGTACCGTTAGACCAAACACGTGATTTTTTATAATGAGGAGGTTTGCGCATTTCAGAAAAATATATCAGTGTTGAAAATTTTCCAGGTGAATCATTAGTGATGGGAGGTGAGGGGAAAAGAAGTGTTTATGATACAAGCTCGAGTTTTAGAAAAGTTTATGTGAGTGATACGTTTAAAATGATGTTAAAATTGACTGAGTAAAACAAGTAATGGATGATATTTTCTACTTGATCTAGAAAATAGACGTGTTTAGATTGCAGAAGAATTATTTTATTAGTAATTTCCGGCCGTAGCCTAAACTGTCAGAATTTCACGGCGCATATTATTGGAAGTTCAAAATATCAAAATTTCCTCACGAATGACAATTTCAGTATTATTTTAACATCCTTAGTGTTCTCAGTATTTTTCGATGGCAATTCTTATTACGGTTCAGCAGTTCAACCGGATCACCTGTGAATTAATGCATCGCATGATCACCAGCAAAGCTAGCATATGCTTCCAGATCAGAAGAGATGTAACTTAGCTATCGTATTGGCTAATGAGGTTTAAGGGTAGAGAGAGATAACTACCGTCAAGTACAGCCACCAATGAAAATATCTAATGTGAGAATATTTACAAAATGCAGAACAAGAAACTTGGGTTGATGTTAACTAAGTTTATTTAGATGCGGTTAAGCATACAGGTATATAGGTCCTGCGCATGGCACATTTGACTTTCAACTGAACCACATCAAAATCTCGAAATGGCTTTTACAAGCCACGGTAGCAATTGATTTCATCAACTGTTTCATATGTCGTTCGGCTGATCATGTGGTCACCGGCAAAGCAAGCGCCTATTCGTAAGGGCGATTCATGTTTCAGTTGAAACGTCTAGGCCAGAAGAAAACTACGCAGTTAATATTGCGCAATTTTCGCATCCGGGAGACTACGTTATCTTATCCGTTCTCTATTCCTAACCCTCTGTGACCGTCTTCAGTTTTGAACAAAATAAAATATAACCTAAGTTTGTCGCTCTTGTTACAGTTATAAGTTGCTTCATTATGAGAAGAAATCCTCCGTTCATTGTTTTTCTTAAAACAACGCATAAACTGTTAAGTCAAAAGGTTGCTCTGATGTTTCAAACTGTAAGAAAAGAAGGGTAACGACCATGTCATAAAGAACGGCAGTTGACAAAAACTATAGAACGGGCTTCTGAGAACTCCATACAGTCGTTCCAAGAACCATGTGATTGAAATATCCCTCAAGTAATATGCCTCAATGTGTAATGAAACCAGAGACATCCTTAAATAAATTTTCTGATTTCATGGTTAACGCCTTTTAATTTACAAACACTTACAAGGTAACAAAACCAACAAGGTACAGATTGAAAACACTGTGACAAGTCCATAAAGCGACTGCTATGCTTCGCATTCGCTCGTAAAAAGCATACATACCCACCCCTGGGTTTGTTTTGCATTCGCTTCTTTCGACTTTAGGCTTTTGGTGAAGTTTATTGCCAGTGAGGTTTAAATTCGATTTTTCAGAACTTATCTTTACTGTACCAGGTAGTGGTAGTGGATGCCGTATTTTTTGGGCTAAATTAATATCGTGAAAATTGTACACGCCTACACGTTCTGTAGGCCTGATGGAAAACTATCAGAACTGCATTTAGGTCCAGCTAATTCCAGGGCGAATGTATAGGCTACAATAGATATGGGGGCGGACGGGGAGGGGAGCCGGAGTATAACGACTTTCACAAGTTGTGGATAAAACGACTTCCACTTTGGGGTGAACTTACAGAACAAGACCGGTGATGGGGAGAGGGAGAAATTTCAGGGAAAAGAAATGTCCCGTAGTACGGTATACAGTAATTCCATGAAGTATGAAATAGCCCATGTAAACAAGAGGGGAATGCAGCTAAGTTTAAGTGTACATCTAGTAAAAACAAAAATCAAAAATATTTATTAAACAGCATTACAAACAAATTCTAACTGTCCAACTCCCACCTTCATGGGACATTCTTGAGCCAAGATATTGAAGGTTGAAATTTATTCAGTCTATTTCGCAATGATTTGTGGCTTTCTTGATTGTACAACACATTCAGTATTACCTGCTTTGCTGCTACACGTCCGGTAGTTCCATTCAATTGTAAATGAGGGGAAATACAAACTTAAAGTTAACATTTTTATGACAAATGGTGTGTCGTTCTCAAAATAAATATTTTTAAGACGATTTTAAAAACAATGTTAAACAATACAATCATTAGCATTTCGAGAACGACTCTCATATGAACTGTTATTTCTTTAAGAAAAAAAGTAGCAAAACTCTATCATTCCTAGATTTGGACTGTATTATCTTGGCGGCCGTGAAGTGGCCATAATCCCGTCCCTTTAAAATTAAAAATGTATTTATGACTTTGAGCACTTCCTGCTTGCTTGCAAGTTGCACAGTATGTTGTACAAAGAGAGCTTCATTAATTAAATCACCCCATAAGAAGGAAAGTGGTATCACACCTTGGTACAGTCCAATGTGCGGTGACTTTCAGAAGAAAAACAAGAACAAAAATTGTAATTGGATTAGTACAATTAACAATGGCATCACAAATCATTGCGCAATGTCCCATTTTAATTTGAGCGAATAAACTTCTGCATTTTACATTTCGGCTCAAGAATGTCCTATGAAGATGGGATTTGGACTGTTAGAATTTATTTTTCAATTTATTTCATCCTGTTTAATATGTATATATTGAGTTTTTTGACTTGAGGTAGACCCGCACTTCAACACACAGTCTACTTACTGCCAATTCGTGTTTTTGTAGGACCTAAAAATCAGTGGCATCGAGGAGTCACGCCCACATGGGCTTCCGCGACTACTGTGCGATCCTTGTGCCATACACAAATCTGACCACAGTTGATTTTAGACTATCCGTAATGTCGTGAAGTCTTACATAATATATACCGATATTAATATAGGCCTATTGTATATTTATCTACGATAAATTTCTCAAACAAATCCAAAACCCGCCCTCGCCTACCGTTAATACAATATGGATCGACAGAACCGATCGCACTAGGCTGGGGTAAGCACCGGGCCAAAGGATTAAAGTTCACAAAAATCAACCCATAATAAACTAATATTACAGAGTAATCTTACCCCTCCACTGTACAGCAGGATTGCACAAAGAAACCAGGTCTTCATCATGATGCTGTGTAAGATTCCTCAGCTGCTGAAATTGCAGGTGTTGACCACGAAATGTACTCTGTAGTACAACTTACAAGCAACTATCGCTCAACCCGGAAATGAAAACAGGGACTCAAAATGTCAAATGACGCTCCTGTTGTACGCTGAGAGAGAATGATGAGATATGTGATACCACTTTCTCAGTTTCTGGGAGCTGATGGTTCCTCTTGCGTAATATCTATGGAGAGTCGTTCTTGCATGTAAAATTCGTTGTGCGATATACACGCACAACGATTTTCGACTTTGCTAGATTTATTTTTCAAGTTGACCCTTAGAGGTCACCATAACAGCTGCATGGGTGCGTGGGAGGATCAAATTGGGGGTCTCGCAAAGGTCAAAGACAACTTGGCTGTTTGTTAGCTGGAAGCACTATAAAAATGGATGATTCCTCTACCTGACAACCGCCGTGAAGTGACAGTCCTGAAAATGGCTCCCCACAGAAAACAATCAGTGTAAAATTAGGTAGGGTGCAGATTGTGCTAGACGACAGCGCGTGTCTGTCGCTTCATTTGGGAATAAATATTTCGCAGTTGTTAATGCGGGCTTCCAGTTTGCTTTGCCGCACTTTGTTTTCTTTGCAAATCAATGGAGTTTCATTATCCCGCTTCCTTTTTACCACAAAGTTTATAAACTTTCTTTTTATCATAACAAATCACGGAGTTAACAATCGATTTTTAATCCTTAACCCAGGCATGTTTTCCTTCGCAGTGTAAACTGCCTCGAAATAAACACCCTTTCATTCTTTTATATTCTGTTCATTCGGTTGTAGGAACGGAGGATAATAAAATGATGTCGGTTGAGGATGAAAGTTCCCATACTATTGCACTGTGACGTAAATAGACCTGATTCTGTAATCCCCAACTTCCTGGTCGGTTCTTTCAAACTACTTCGTACGCATGTAAACTGTAAGAACAGGGCGGAAATGCGTGCAGACCGCACAGCCAAGGGAAAAATAGAGCACTTGAAGTGGGCGAAGCCCTTTTGAAAAAATTTTTCTCTTCTCAGAAAGGTTCAATTTTACAATGACTTGCCGTGCACAGATTTCTCTTCTTGTGCTGTGCCATTTTGCCCGGCCTCTTTTTTTCGCTCCCCTGCCTTCAAGAGTCATATCTGGCTCAGTGGCGTAGCTAGGATTTTTTCCAGGGGGGGGGGCAAAGGCATGAAATTTCCCCAAAACTTTTCCCGGTCAATGTGTATGTATTTGATATAAAATATGCAAACTTACAAGTATAACAACATTACCTTGACATTTTGTAATATTACCTGCATTTTAATCTTAAAGTATAACATAGAGCAATCGGAAATAACAAAGTATATTATTTTGGTAAACAATATCCGGTTTATTTGTATGTACTAAAGCAGTGGCGTACGCAGGATTTCTCTGAAGGGGAGGGGGGCATGCAGTATGGTCTAAGGGGAGGGGTGTCCGGAAATTATTTGACGTTTTCAAGTAGCCTACATGCAAAATGGTGCAACATTTTCGACTTTGACAGAAACGGTGTTTAAGGTTGAATCGTGGTGGTTCATGAGGATAAAACTGAAACTTTTGTGTCTTTACATGCACTCTTATGCCATTTATGCTACCTTACGAAGTAAAAAAACTTGTCATTAAATTTGCACACTTTTAGAAGTCCAAATAAAAGAGCATTGATCGGTATTTGTGGTTTTTCTTGGTCACAAAATGTTATTTTGTCATAAAGATTATCTAAGCGGAGCGCCACCATTGGTTGGCGCGGAGCGTAGAGAAAATTTGGAAAAATCAGACCCCTTAGATGGCCGGAAATAGCATTTTCCAGGCTAATACGAAGAATCTAGCCAGTCGCTTTCTTCTTTTGTCGTTTGCAATAAAATGCTCACTTCAAAATATGTTCGCAAACTGCAAAGTGATCAGAGAGTTAAGAGCTAATTTTACTCTAAAAATGTAATTTTGCCCAAAAGACCGAGCGAAGCGCCACCATTGGCTGGCGCGGAGCGTAAAGAAAATTTCGAAAAATCAGACCTCTCAGATGGTTAAAATAGCGTATTTATGCTTGTAAAGAGAATCTAAACATGTAGTCTTTTTTATCGATGCCACCAGTGGGAAATAGAGTCTACCTTTTTAAGTAAAAATTGGAATTTGACAGAATTTGCCTAGGTCTATTTGTAGGAATAAAAAAACTGGCATCACTGAAAGACCTTGCAAGGACAATCCTTCCCTTTTGAAAAATTTTGAAACATTGGGTGTCCTTATAAGCATTCTGGTGCCACATATGCTATCTTTTGAAGTAAAATCTGTGTTAATAAAGTTAGACTACGTACTTTTAAGAACAAAGAAAAAAATGGCATCAGTGAGGGGGCATGGCCCAATGGTCTCCTCTTCGCACGACACTAAGGAGGCCTAATAGTGGCTCGATCACACAGGATATCCTGTGAGAAAAGCAGTCTGTTATGTGTAGAAGGCCACAAGGTACTCATTGTCCATTTATTGATACACTCAAAGTGAGCAGAAAGCTATTTTCCCGAACTAGCTTGTAAGTTTCCAAGGATTAGGCTAAGTAACAAAATCTAAGTGTGCCAACGGTTCCCGTTAATTCTAATTTCTAGATTAACTTTAAGTTTATCGTTGGCCATGGATTGTTTCAGCCCGATCCATCGTTATGTACACAGAGTAAAATCGTACAGCTACTGCTAGCTTGTAGAAGAACATAACTGTATCGTTGGAGATATTTTTGAAGAGCGCCATCAATTGTTAGTTGTTCAAAATGGACGCTCGCATTAACTTTTGTTGATAAAGTTGTGAAAACTATTTGGTTGTTTTGAGGGCTTACGAAGTAAGTAGAAGGTTTGGGTATTGGTTTTGAGTTTGAGAGATTATTAAAGGTTTGTTTGGTACATGCCATGTTCTTAGGGGATAATCTATGGACAAAATAAGCCACATATAAACGTAGAGGATTTCTGCGTGGTTGAAGACTTGCTTCAACTTGGCTAGGTCATAAAACCGTACTAGGCCTAATCAAACCCGTTGAACTGCATTATTCGCATAACGTTAGTTTGTTGTGTTCGAGTTATCGATCAGCAGTATGTGGGGCAGTGTGAATTCTGTGGTGAGTGTTTGGGAAACTCAGTGAATTTGGTGCGGTGTGCTAGTCTATCACTGTTACATTGGTTTCTGAGGTGTGACGTGTGTTGTGTGATGTGTGCTGCTGTATGGTTTGTGCTTGTTGGGTGATTAGTGTCAGTTTCTTAAATTGTTATGTTTTATTGTTGCAGATTTCGAACAAGACCAGACTTAATGTCTTTTATACACAAGGCGTTAATACAGTTTGAGATTCAAAGTTAACAACCAAGTGAAGGTGTCAGATTAATTTTCATCTACAACCTTACATTCGAAATTTCTTGCTAAGTTTCAACGGAAACTGTGTAGTCTCATCATGGAAGAGGCTAAAAAGAAAAGAAGTGTACAAAAGGGAGCCATGACCAGAATTATCAGGACTTTGCAAACTGCCATCCAAGAAGGAGCTTCTGTTGAGTACGTGAACATACTCCATAATGACTTATTAGAGGGATGGAAAAAGGTCCAAAATGCACATGAAGCAGTTCTTATGCTAGGTGACCCTGAGGATGAAGAACAAGAACAATGGATCACTGAATTGGAAGATAGATATAACAAGTCTCGCCATGAGGTAATAAAGTATAGGGCCAAAGACGTTCCTGAGGAGGGTGACAAACCCAGCAAGGGGCCAAAGGTCAGCCTACCCCACATAGGACTGCAGCTAAAGAAAATGGACTTGCCTAAATTTGAAGGTAACTTGAGAGAATATGCACGATTTAAGGAAGACTTCACCAAATTTGTCATTCCGGTCACCAACGCTGATCAGGTAACCTTTGCCTTGAGACAAGCATTAGGCCCAGAACCCAGAAAAGTTATTGGGCCCATTGAAGATGATATCAGTAAAATGTGGGAAAGGCTGGATGAGAAGTATGATGACAAAATTAAATTAGTAGATGTAATAGTGAATGACATCGAAAGGAAACGTGAGGTCAAAGATGGGGAAAGTAGAAAGTTGGTGGCATTCATAGATGATGTCGAAACAAGTTACAACGACTTAAAAAGGGCTGGACTTGAGAAGGAGATGTCCAACTCCAGAGTAGTGGGAGAAATTGAACGCAAGTTGCCACCTTCAGTATTTGGCAGATGGGTAAGACATATGCACGAGGATAAGAATAATATTGATAAGACTGACAGGCTTCCAGATCTGTTAAAGTTCCTTGTTAAGGAGAGAAGAAGTTCGGAATACTCGATGGAGGGTATAAGAAGTAGCCACACCTCAAAGGCTGTGTTGCATGCGGTTGAAGTTGAATTGCCTAAGATAGTGACAAGCTGTGTGATTCACAAGAGATCGCAACATAGCACTGAGCTTTGTCGTACATACTTGGCAAAAACTGCAGAGGAAAGGATGAAGGTAATTAGAGAGAATAAAGCTTGCTTCTGTTGTCTGGGCACTGGCCACACAGTGGCCAGGTGCAATAGAAAAAGGCAGTGTGGTGTAGAGGGATGTACTAGACTTCACCACAACAGTCTTCACCGCAAGGAGGAATCTGATGGTACAATGGAGAGAGGAGACACCTCGGGTGGGAAAGGTAACACACCTTTAGTCTTCTCTGTTCAGAATGGAATGCAGACAAGTACTGACCCATGCTTGCTGCAATTGATGGAGGTTAAGAGTAGGCATGGATGTCTTGTAACTTTATGGGACAGTTGTGCAACTGCATCACTTATTACCTTTGCTGCAGCTGGCAAAATTAATGCCAAGGGTTCTCCAGTCAGAGTTCAAATGACTAAAGTAGGGGCACGACAGAAATTATTGACAGCCTCAAATACAGGGTCCCGCTTATCGACAAGAAGGGGAATACATGCAATATAGAGGCCTATGGGATCGATTGCATTACTGCAAAGGTGGCAAACAAAGATTTAACTCACTTGGCAAAATTGTTTAAAGGAGTCTCTGCAGAAGAAGTTAGCAGGCCAAGTGGAGAAGTGGAATTGTTGGTGGGATATGAGTATGCAGGGTACCACCCAGTGAAGTCACAGGCGTGTGGCCACCTTGTCCTACTAGAAAACCAGTTCGGCCGATGTATTAGTGGGTCTCATCCCTCACTGGAGCGGGAACAAGCCGTGGGGATCCACATCCATCATATCAAAACTACGAAGTTTGATGAATTTCTTTCCATCGAAAGCATGGGTATCAGTTGTGTACCAGGGTGTGGTGGGTGCAAATGTGGCAAATGTCCAGTGGGATCAAGGAATCTTACACTGCAGGAAGAGAGGGAGCTACACCTTATTGAAAGCAACATGACCTGTATTGATGGAAGATGGGTGGCAAAATACCCCTGGATAAAAAACCCAAAAGACCTTCCAGATAATCGAGAGGTGGCTGTGGCAACCCTAAAATCACTGGAGAAGAGGCTGTGGAGAGACCCAGACAAAGCCAAAGCATATGGTATGCAGATAGATGACATGTTACAAAGGGGCGTGGCGAGAGAAATCAGTAAGGAAGAATTAAAGGACTATAAAGGACCTGTACATTACATTGCACACCATGCTGTGGAAAAACCGGAAAGTGAGAGCACTCCGCTCCGTATTGTATTTAACAGCAGTGCTAATTACAGAGGTCATGTCTTGAACGAATATTGGGCAAAGGGGCCAGATCTAGTGAACAACCTTCTCTCCGTGCTCTTGAGGTTCAGAGAAGAAAATAATGCTCTTGTGGGGGACATACGAAAGATGTTCCACAGTGTTGCAATTTCGTTGCAGGACCAACACTGTCACCGTTTCCTGTGGAGGGGAATGAACCCTGCCATACCCCCTAAGACGTTTTGTGTAACTGCTGTGAACTTTGGTGATCGGCCATCCGCCACTATAGCAACAGTGGCACTGAGAAAGACAGCAGAGGGAGAGAAAACACGACTTCCAGAGGCAGCAGAAACCATTCTGACAAATGTGTATATGGATGACATTCTTGAGTGCGTACCGTTAGAAAGTGAAGCGGTGCAAAGAGCTCACGAAATAGAAGAGCTGCTTGAACATGGCAACTTCTCCGTTAAGAAATGGACCTTCTCAGGCAAGGGCAATGATGGGGAATCATGGGTGCCAAAGAACGAAAAGGTGCTGGGCATCAGCTGGGAGCCAGGAGAAGACGTGCTCTCATTCAGTGACAATGTAGAGACATTCAAGGAAGTGCCAGAGATATTAACGAAGAGAATTTGTCTGAGCAAGGTAAATTCAGTGTATGATCCTTTGGGACTGCTTACACCAGTAACAGTTCGAGCTAAAATCCTGCTCAGAAAATTATGGGGAGCGAAACTGGAATGGGACGAACCCCTAAGTGATACAGCAAGGGCAGACTGGGTTAAGTTGTTTGAAGATTTGAGTAACAGCTCACAACTGGAGTTCAAACGATGTGTAAAGCCGCTCAACGCAGAGCCAGGAGTCTTACCTACCCTGGTTATGTTCTCTGATGCATCGGAACAGGCCCTTGGGACGGCAGCCTATATTAGATACAAGATGCAAGATGGTCAGTATGCATCACAACTTGTGTCCAGCAAGAGCAGGGTGGCACCAATCGAAATTGTCAGTATCGTTCGATTGGAGCTTAGTGCAGCAGTAATGAGCAAGAGATTGGCGAGTTACATCCTGAAAGAGATGCGGATTGACTTTGACAAAGTGTTTTATATTGTTGACAGTGAAATTGTCAGGGCGATGATACAAAAGGAAAGTTATGGATACAAAACATTTGCTGCAACCAGAATTGGCGAAATTAGGCAAGAGACTGAACCAAATGACTGGTGGTGGTGCAAAGGTGAATTGAATGTGGCAGACTTCGTTACAAGGGGTAGAATGCCGCAGGAAATTTCAACAAGTAGTACATGGCAAAGGGGTCCTGAGTTCCTGACACTTCCTTTTGAACAGTGGCCTATTAGTCAGGGATGTAACGAAAACCCTGCCAGAGAGAGTGAAGGTCGTAATGGTTGAAGATGTCAATGAAATTGATACACTGGCAAACAGAATCAACATCAGAAAATACAGCAGTTATAACAGGCTGTTAAGGGTAACGGCCAGAGTTCTGTCACTATACAGCAAAAGAAAGCTCAATGGTCCAGTGGGTGAACCTACTGCCGAGGAGATATGTAGGGCAGAAGTGTTTTGGGTGAGAGAAGCCCAGAGACCAATGTTGAGACTATTTGAAGAGAACTTGAGCCAGTTTAACAAGTTGTATGCTCGGCTTGGCCCTAGAAAACGTGAAGATGGGATTATTGTTGTTGGGGCCAGAATTAAAGAGCATGTTCACTTTAGCTACAACAAGGAGGAGGTAGCATTGTTGCCAGAAAATCACCCTTTCTCAAGGTTGTATGCCATGAATGCACATGGTAGAGGACACTTGGGCATTCAGTCAACAGTCTCAAAGATTCGTTCCCGATACTGGATTATAGGCGTCCAGAGAATGGTCAAAGGCATTAAATACCATTGCGTCACATGCAGACGTTATGAAAGGAAACTGGCTGGACAACAGATGGCACCTCTCCCAATACAACGGCTAAAGCCATCTCCACCATGGATGTATGTGGGCGTAGACCTATTTGGTCCATTTACAACCAGAGGAGAAGTAAACAAGAGGGCCAGAGGTAAAGCCTATGGTGTTATTTTCAACTGCCTTGTCATAAGAGCCGTTTACCTTGATGTGGCAGCTGATTATGGGGCAGATGCATTTCTGCAAGTAATGAGGAGGTTTGTGACGGTTCGAGGATATCCAAAGGAGATTTTCAGTGACTCCGGCACACAGCTTAGTGCCGCAGCAACTCAGCTTAAAGGGTTTGGAGCTGAGAATGGGATAACTTGGAAGTTTTCCACCCCAGACGCCCCGTGGCAAAATGGTGCAACAGAGAGCTTAATCAGAGGGGTCAAGAAAGCGCTGCAACATTCTATTGGAGACCAGGTGTTGATGTACAGTGAACTTCAAACTGTAATGTATGAGGTGGCAAATTTAATAAACGAAAGACCAATTGGGCGACATCCGACGGAGCCTGAGGATGGTTCATATCTCTGTCCAAATGATCCTTTGCTGGGAAGGTCATCTATTAGGGTACCAGATGGGCCATTTAGTGACAATGTGAGCCCAAAACAGAGGTTGCAATTCATTCAAAGTCTTGTGAATGGGTTTTGGAGAAAATGGACACGTGATTATTTTCCATCGCTAATAGTTAGGCAAAAGTGGCATACTATTAAACGCAATCTCCAAAAGGGGGATGTTGTGTTGGTTCAGGATAGCAACGTTGTTAGGGGTAAATGGCGTTTGGGCGTTATTACTGAAGTCTACCCAGATGAAGCTGGCAGAGTCCGCAATGTTCAGGTGAAAGTATGTAAAGACAATGGTGGTCAATCTAGTATTAAGCGGGCTGCCCAAAGGTTGGTTGTATTGGTTCCCGTGGGTGTAAATTAGAGTACTTTTGGTGGGGGGAGTGTATCGTTGGAGATATTTTTGAAGAGCGCCATCAATTGTTAGTTGTTCAAAATGGACGCTCGCATTAACTTTTGTTGATAAAGTTGTGAAAACTATTTGGTTGTTTTGAGGGCTTACGAAGTAAGTAGAAGGTTTGGGTATTGGTTTTGAGTTTGAGAGATTATTAAAGGTTTGTTTGGTACATGCCATGTTCTTAGGGGATAATCTATGGACAAAATAAGCCACATATAAACGTAGAGGATTTCTGCGTGGTTGAAGACTTGCTTCAACTTGGCTAGGTCATAAAACCGTACTAGGCCTAATCAAACCCGTTGAACTGCATTATTCGCATAACGTTAGTTTGTTGTGTTCGAGTTATCGATCAGCAGTATGTGGGGCAGTGTGAATTCTGTGGTGAGTGTTTGGGAAACTCAGTGAATTTGGTGCGGTGTGCTAGTCTATCACTGTTACATTGGTTTCTGAGGTGTGACGTGTGTTGTGTGATGTGTGCTGCTGTATGGTTTGTGCTTGTTGGGTGATTAGTGTCAGTTTCTTAAATTGTTATGTTTTATTGTTGCAGATTTCGAACAAGACCAGACTTAATGTCTTTTATACACAAGGCGTTAATACAGTTTGAGATTCAAAGTTAACAACCAAGTGAAGGTGTCAGATTAATTTTCATCTACAACCTTACAATAACAACCTCGGGGGTCTACGGTAGTGACTTGTCAGTTTACACATCCTTTTACTGATGAATTCCCAAAGTATCACCTGAATAACAGCTTCCTGTGCACTGAAATGCACTGATCATAACCCCCGTGCGTATACAAGCACAAGAGAACATGCAATCTGCTACGCGACGAGGGCATTTCAGTGGAACACGAATTGGACCGGTTCCTGAGACACTGACGAAATCTGAGTTAATTTGTTGCATGAAAATACGAATTATGTATTTGAAATGTCTCACAATTTCTTATTCTAACAAAAATTCTGAGAAATTTTTGTGAAATTTTTGTAATAATAAGAAGATTCATCAAATTTCCCCATTTTCATCAAATTTCCCCAAAAATTTTTCCAGGGGGGGCAACTTGCCTCCCTGCCCCCCCCCCAGTAGCTACGCCACTGATCTGGCTATTGGTCTGGGTGGGTGTGTAACGATACAGCCAAGTACGACAGGTAAGAATGTCCTGGATAGACCACAGATGAATAAATTTCCGAATACAGGGGCGTCCAAACTGGGGAAAGGGGAAAATTGCCATCTCAGTATTGAAAATATTGGGGGAAAACATATCGTTTTCCACCCACAATAATTCAGACAGATAAAATACATTGCAACAATAGGCAGGGTAAACAAAATATAACGAGCATTGTAGTATAGTAGACCTATAGAAGGTCCGGATGACCAAAAATTTAAATGAGAAAGGGTCCGCGAGACCGAAAGTAAGAACCGAAAATGAGAAAAGGTCCGAGAGACCAAAATGAAAATAGACCCGCGCGAGTCTGAAAATGAATACAGGGGGTCAGCGGGTTTTTAATATCGGTCTATGGAACTGTTTCTCATTTTCAGACTCGCGAACCCTATTTTCTTTTCGGTCTGGCGAAGTGAAGTCTCGTGGGTCCCTTTAATTTTGGTTTTTCGGTATAGCGGACTTTCAGGCAGTCTTGTTAACTCTTTCACTGACATTTTCTCGGCGGTCTCGCGGGATATAAACCACACAAACATGCACTCATTGTTATGTATACGAATGTTATCGCGTTCTGAAAGGGGGGGGGGGGTGCTTACCTTTGACAATTACGGTCCGGAACACGATCCAGGATTCAACTGGACCGGCTGTTTGAAATTTTAGACCCCCCCCCTCCCCCGCCTCCGTTCGCAAAGCATCCCACAACTGCCCTCCCGAATAATGTGACTATAGCTGGGCGGGACGATGGCAAGTTGCACATCCCTACACGTCAATAAGCCTGTCCGCAAGCGTTGCATGATTGCAACGGTAGTGAAACCGGGGCTACCCTTATTCACCAGAAACCTGTCGGCCGAATGCCGATCACTCACGATCAAAGGCAGTTCCCGAAGGCAACTTGATGTTGATCGAGTCGACCCGACATCATCAACACTTTGATGCAGGGTATGTCCAGAAGGTGCAAAATATTTATATTAACCAAATTTAGAGTAGTTGTTTCATCCAGAGGCTAAGGGGTGAAAGGTTATGCCCTGTGTTTGAAAGAAGTTGATGATATGGAATGTCGACCAGTGCACTTAAAGGTAGTTTTACATGTCAGCAAAAAGCCCTCAGTAAATTTACTTGGTCAAGGAGCAAGGCTTTTCAACGGAAAATTAGAACTACCTTCAATATTTTTTACTGTTCTCAACCTCTTCAAAGTGAAAGTTCCTGAAATAACTTGTTTCTTATGCAAAAATAATGTTGCAGAGTGTTGCACAGTGTTGATACATCGTTTGTTAACCCCATGTATTAGTTACGGTATCTCTTAATTACTCATCAGAAAGCTTATGATTTGGTAATTGACTTTATTTTCAAGGACACAATTTAAACTTCTAAACTCAAAACCCTTGAGGCGGCAAACTGTCCTTGAAATGAAGATTGCAAAAACAAAGGATAACATTATACATATGCGGCAGATCCTTCCTTACTGACACCAAAATATTTGCAAACTGAGCACATATTTATGCGTGACTAAGTGTAAATCAAAAATTAACCTGTAGCGCATAGGGGCGGAAGCGGGGGAGGGGGCATGGGCGCCTGTCCCTCCCCCCCCCCCCACATATTTTTATGAGATTTTTGGGCGGGCACCAATAACTGAATGTGGGAAAATAAATTTTAAATTGCTTTTATTACATTTCGGCTATTCTTTGGCTCAATTATTACTTTTTAGAGTGCAAAAGTTGCAAAGCTTCCGAGGGCTTCGTCCCTGGACCTTCACATTAACGATAGCCTGTAGGGGAGTTTCCTTTCGTCCTTCAAACATTTAAAACAAACTCTTTCCAAGCTCTTTTTCCTTTTCAAATTACCTTTCTCCTTCTCAAATCAGGCCCTTTTAAACATAATGAGCGAGGGGCATGTCCCCAGTCCCCTTACTGACCGTAAGGACACACATTTGCCCTAGTAATAATGTCCCTTTTAGGATTATTAGTAATACCTATACAAAGGTACTTTTTTGCTTTCATTATGTCCTCAAAAGCACGTACTTCTAGTAAATTTCATATTTAATGAGAAAAAAAATGCTTCATGACTCTCAACAGCCAATCATGAAACAGCGCAGTCTACTACACTACTTCAAGTTGGTTTCACAGATCTTGCCCTAAAACTAGGCAAATAAACGCCGTCCTTCTTGATTCCGCGGCGAAGCCGACGTCTAATTAGTAATCATTACCCAGCTCTTGAAATAGTTTATATGAGGAATGGATGGATGTTGCTAGTAAATATGTGAAAACTTTAATGCTTCAAAGCCGAATAATACACAACTGGCCTAAAATGCAGTTATACGGCGAAACTCTGACGACAGATGACTGCAGCATGCTTCTAATTAATTACACTAATCCTTAGCGTGCCCGAGTTCTTTTTTCAAACATTTGTTGAAAAGATAAAATTGCGATCTCCGTATAGCCTTGGTAAAGTTTTCAAGAAAAAATAAAAACATTTTAAGTTAAATTCTGGCAGCTTATATAAAGGGCAATTACTACTAATGGTTCACTTCAAAGTATGGCGCAAATTTTAGCCCCAAATGGAAGAATAAACAGATTTTCTTTGGGTGCAGAATATTACAAAAAGTTCTAGGATGTAGTGACAATTTCCAATATATAGACTGGCAGATGGACGAGAAGGTAGCCGGACTGGTAGATGTTTGCGGTGTCCAAAGTGACGGTATGCCAAAACATGGAAATGATGGCCTACATTTTATGTTGTTCCTTATTATGTTGTCATATGTGCACTTTCTTGCATTAACTTACATTGTGATTGCAAAAGAACTAACAATTGAATGAAAACCACTTAGAGAAGAGTCAATTTTACCTGGAACCATGCGTACTGGTCATCCGTCCGAGTTGCCAGGGTACCAGGTCATGAGTACGGCTATGGGCACAGGTATGATGGCATGAGTAAGGATACGGGTGCGAGTACGGAACCTCAGGTTGTTCTCGAGTTTACAGTTACTAGCTAGTCGTACTAACTGGGGTATAGAGTCCGAGCGAATACTTCGTTCGCTATCAGTATTAGTTTCCACTTGAGTGTGTATATTTGTGTGTGTAACATCCAGGTTTTACAAGCGGTAACTTCCTATGGATGCAAGCCTATGATCATGTATGACAGTATGAGTGCATGGCAGAGTTGTTAGGGTGTCACATAGTATAGCCAAACTTCTTTTATGCATTTTCTGGAGCTCTCCAAAACACTCTGGTCAATTTTAGCTAGGATAATTGTCACCAATTTTCCATATACATTGGCCGATGGGTGAAAAAGACTAGGGTTTCCTGGTCATTTTAACCAGTAGGGCCAATATGTATGGTGTCACCACTGATCAAAAATTTCCTGGTTAAAATGACCAGGATTTCTTGATCATTTTAGCCAGAAAATGCAAGGACTCAAAATGCATTTCCTGGTTGAAATAACTTGAAAATCCTGGTAATTTTTGTAAAGATAGGTATGAAAGTCCGCTTTACTGTACATTTTCTAGTTAAATGACAAAGATTTTCTTTTCATTTTAATGTAATATGGAAAATTGTTGACAACAATACTGGTTTAAATTTGACCAGGAATGTTTTCAGGGTGAGCCAACGACTCGAACCTTCACCCACTTTAAAATATGTAGAAATTTTTTCTCTTTCAGAAGGTTAAAGGTAAGGAGCAGTCCCCAAAAACTTATTTTGAAGAAAAAGCTAAATAACTCAATTTTCTTCTTATTTCTCCCCAAAGTATCTTTAATTACATTTTATGACTATATTATTGCATATTAAAGGTAAGCATTTATTTCTGGTAAATTTCACATTTGAAGAGAAAAACATTGTCAAACAACAGCCAATCATGAAACTGGACAGTCTACTACACTTCTTCAATTTGGGATGACTGCTCCTGCCCTTTAAAGTTCCATAGCATATCCTCCCGAAAAAGGCTACTAATTTTAAGTTGTGGCATTTGTTTTTTGAGATTTAGTGCATTATGGGAAATCTGTGATGTCATCAAGGCACATTAATTTTACATTGCATCAATTTATTTATAATTTTAATGCCGTTGGGAACATTAAGACATTGTTTGCTGTAGCCTACATGTGGTGTAGATAAACGTGCAAGATCTGGTGACCCTGCTACATACCGTAGGCCTATTCGAACTCGCGGACCTTCTTTCTCATGCCTTCAGTGGCGTTTGATGGAGTGTATTAAATCCAAATAGTTACCACATCTATGGGATGACAAGGCATATTTGTACCAGTATACGAATGTGACGTTGGGACATGGTTAGAATCGAGTCCACCAAGGATCATTTCAAATCCGAGTCCAGGACCGTCCTACTTTGAGTCAAGTCGAGAACAGAGGGCCTCCATATTAGTATCTTTCAGCATCTATTTTAATACTGGCTGTGTATGCTCTGTTTAAGTTGTTGTGCAAGTGTAAGTAAATGACTTTGGAGTATCTGGAAGGACTCTACCATGTCATGAGTACAGGTACGGTCACAGTACCAGATCAAGAATAAAGTAACTTGGAAGTCGGCTAGGTAACTGATCCACCCGGAGATGCTTCAGTCCTGGGAAAACTCCGGCTGACTGGGCAACCGATTAAGTTCAGTTAGTGGTAAGACTATGCCAAGTGGGAAAAGCCGTAGTACCCGGAGAAAAACCCATACACAACAAGCGTGATTGAAACACATGCACATGTAAAACATATTGGTACACAGCAAAAGGCAAAGTCGGATAGGTTAACTGTTCTACCCGAAGGTGTTTCAGTCCAGCGTGCAACCGACTAAGTTCGTCGACTGGGCAATCGAATTTAGTGGCACGCCTATACCAAGTAGGAGGAAAGCCGGAGTATCCGTTTTTCAATTTCCATACATACTCTTTCTTGTAGCCAATTTGCATGCAGTTTACTTAACGATCAAAAGAGCTTCCTTAATCAAAGCATGAGATTTTTATAACGCAAACCTTTGAATGACAACCACTCAAGACGAACAGATGTTCAGTTTCCTTGTTTATTGCCACCGTGAATACGTGTAATAGCGTTTATGTGTCGATCATTGGCTTCAGTTAGACCGGGGTATTCTGATCACATTCTTAGTCTCCTCTTTAAGTGGAAAATGAAGCAAATCTTTAAACCTGAAAAACGAACCTTGTCTACACAGTGTGGTGAAACTTCAATTCAAATCGACCATGTATCTCTCGAGGTATCAGTACATGAAGTTGCTAGGTTTATTTTTAAAAGTAAGTTTGGGGCAGCAGAGATTATGTCACTCCCTCACATTGACAAGAAATGCTTTGTTTCGCTTTGTTGTTGTTGTTTTTTTTTTTCAGATTGCTGTGTTGACCTTGAAGTTAAAGACAGGACAGGACCTCCCTGTGAGGGTTGTAAATTTCTAAAGTTCTCTTGCCACTTATGCAATCACATTCTGATCATATGAAATTGTTGCAAAGTTTAAAGAGAAACCAAAGACTGTCCATTAATGTGAGGATATGATGTAATATGTGTTTCTTTCAAGTTCACTTTTTGTTGAAAATGCCTGACGGACAACAGCACTTGCTCACATCTTGAGAACTGCACATCGGATTGCAATGCAAATTTCATCAACAGTAAGAAAATAAGTACACCTCTCACATATCAAAAATATATTCGACCTTTAATTCCCTTCTCTTAAATCACCGTATCTTCTACGTTCGTTTGACTAACCCAAGGTCACCATCGTGTGGCTTCATTTCATTCTTCGGGGAAAACAATATTATAGGTAAACCAATAAAATAGATGAACAATTCATCATACATTGCCTAGTCACTCTAACAATTGACAGATAGTAGGCTTATACAAATGATTCAAATCTCGAAAGCGTATAAACACACAACAGCGACCCAATTGTCATCGAGATCTTTCGCAAAATATCACCTTATTTGTAATCGACAAAAAATAGGAAGTCTAAAGGCCTAATACTCTCACACCAAACAGTTCTCCAAGCCTATTTACTTAAGCCCCTTCCTCACTGAGCTGTCTAATCCTCATACAGACGGACGTAATCTCAGCGGTATACAAGACCCCTTAAGTGTAATCACAACACTCAGTGACATGAACGACTACGGTATTCATGGGCGTCGATATGAGTGGAGGGAACACTAACTTGAAAGCCCCCCCCCCCCCCCCACCCACACACACACACTTTTTGTGACCTGAAACTTCAATGCTACCAAAAAGACTAGGCCTATACATTCCTTTTCTAAAGTCCTCCCACCAGTCTGGCAAAGGACCTTTCAAAGCCAAAACTTTCACTGCTTTACCGAAGAAGCTATATTACGTCCACTCAAGGCAATACGTGACCAACCTCACGGACCTAAGACCATTTACATTATTGGTCTGTCATGTATGGCTCCATTCTAGACTAGATGAAGAGAACAGATTCTACACATGATCGAAGCCAAAAGGCCGAGCGGCGAGACAAGTAGGTTACGAAAGGTGACACTCTACCGATTACGATCAATTTTCTGTATCAATAATTCCACATGTTTACTTTGCAAACTCCCCAAATTTTCGCACGCTCCACGCGCTTGCAGTCTCGTTGATGTCCTTTTTTTCACTTGAATATCAAACATACATCTCTATGGTTTTGTCGACTGCATGAGACAGCAGGTGCGGTCATGAAGGAGCACGGCATTCAGGAATTTGAAGATGACAAGAGATATCGTCCCCTATTATTATGTTCGGTGTCGTTCGAGAGGACGTTTTTGAATGTTTTTTACATCAACAATCTCAGGGGTATAGCTACAGCCGGGGGGGGGGGGGGCTGCTCTGAAAAAATGAAGATTTCGGAAGTTTGCCACTTGTGAAACTTAGTTTACAGTGTGGTTTTGACAACTCATGAAATTAAAAGCTGCATATTCTTCATTATACAAGGCAGAATTTTCGGAGCGCTTCGCGCGCCACAAATTGCAATTTCTTAGCAGAAGTGCTCGCTCATACCTTCAGTTTGGTAAACTTTTCCGAACTCATGTGACACCAGATCATCAAGTGACACCGGTAACATCAGTGCTATTTTCATAAAGTTCCTCCTATAAAATTCCAAATGAATTTTCTGTGACAACACGTCTACCAAACTTTGGCCAAATCTTTGGAGAAATGCCATGCAATTAAACACATGGTCAACAGTGTGACGGACATTTCGCCCTGCATCATAGCAATAACTCAGCTAACTCTTCCAGCGGGCATATTGTGTTAGTATTTTACAATAAACCAGAATGCAAAACTACATTGAGGTTTCGATGATACATAAATGTTCCGTTTCAAAGAGTGCCATCATGCACCATTATCTTCTCATTCAAATATTACACTAGCATGTTCAAAATATAATTTTATCATTCCAGATGACCTTTTGACCTTCATAAAAGCCATACATAGCTAGACATACAAAGAACACACATACAAATGGACAAACAACTATCGTGAAAGATCATATTTAAAAAGGTTTCCGGGCTTTGACTCCATCATGAATGCATAGGTTTCTCTTATCATCGAAACCAAAATTCGTTCTTGTAAAATTAATATTTATCACCACAGGGTGATGTATTAATGAAAATAAGGTATTCCAGCGTTCCTTCCTAGATCCAAATAAATTTACTACGGATAGAAATTCAATTATTTGTTGCCAAAGACTAATTTGTTGAACTTTCAAAATTTAAAATCATGCAACTTCCATAACTCATCTCGTGCATTACTTTTTGAGATGAAGGTATTGCTGGGGTTCATTGTTGAGATTGAATGGTTTGGTAAACACTAGAGCTGTTTTCTTTGTACTCTATTCTGTAGCTTCCTTAAACACACTATTGCCCTTTAAAGGCACTCATTGAGTTGATATCGAAAACTTGATGACAGTGTTTAAAGGTACTACTGTATGAAAAGCCAGTAATTAACATGATTAGCCATGTTTTACATCCAGTAGTTACGAAAACAGTCTGAATTTTGTGGTGTCCTAACTTGTAACGGTTTTGTGCATAATTTGAAAAAAGTGTCTGGTCACAAATTTTTGAAAACCCAATTCAACCGTTAAGTTTTCACTGATCAAACATTCCTTTGTACGAAGGGTATGGGATTGTCTTAGTTTGATCATTTGTCATTGACATGTGAAGAAAACTTAACACCTTTGGGAAAGTTTGTTGAATTACATGAACAACTCGATGAGCCGCTTTAAAATAAAACTGAACAAAGCATTCCTTGCCACTTAGGAATACAAATCTGGCTATTTCATTTAATGGTGTTTCTACTTAAATTTGTCCGATTTGTCGGTGAAGTTTCACCAAACTGAGTAAATGTTGTTCCTCTTTTAGGCCTCATATGAGATTAAATGTTTCTAAGATTCGTCAGTTGGCTCTGTGATATGGAGGAACCTCCTGGCAGTTTCAAAACCAGTTGATTAACTAGTTGACTGATCGGGCCGCCCACTGTAAGGCTTTGCTTAGAATTCCTCTTTCGGTTGAATTCCCGTGAAATGTTATCACAATATCAACATTTTGTTGGCGATGGAACCTGCAGACAAGTTTCATGGAATCGTTGGCTAACCTCTATAAACAGATAAAAGTTTTGTTTGTCGTTGCACTTTTATGAGGCTTCCATTGAATTCATTTTCCGTCGTTCGAGGTAGTACTTATTCCATGCTCTTACAAACCAATGGAACTGGCGGACAAACCCAGGCTGATTTTACAAAGCTCCTCAATTTTCACCTTTTAAGAGACTTTCAGGTTCACGATTCCCTCGACTCCCTCGACTAAGGAAAAGCGAAGCCTTGGGGATCCAAAGAAAGCCGAAACCAAGCTCAAGGAAATATATTTGACATTAAAAAAGAAGGTCAGAATGAATGTCTGTCCGAGGTAGTTTTCCCATGACACGTCCCCGAACAGAATTTATTAAAGCGACTCACTGAGTTTTTTCTTTTTCATGAAATTCAACAAATGTTTCCAAACATGCACAGTTTTGCACAGCTTTTTAACATACCAATGGCAAATGGCCAAACATATACAATTCCCACATCTTACACAAATAAACTTTTATGAGTGATTACTTCACCGTGCAATTTGGTTTTCAAAGATTTCTGACCAGACACTTTTTTCACTAATTATAATCATAATATTTATTTTAAGTTTTAAAAATGAAACAATTTTGACAGTTCTGGAGGCAAAGTTCGAAAATCTATATCGAAAAGATAGTTATTCGTCTGATGTTTAATTGTACTATTAAAACTTCTAACTCCCCCCCCCAAAAAAAAAAACCGCTAGAAACCAACACCCCACCCCCTGCTAAAAACACCATACCCCACCACAAAGTATTAAAACAAAACTTCTAGATCGACTGCACGGTCAAGTCAGTGGTTACAGCATCATACTAACAGTTGGAAGGTCTTGAGTTCCATTCCTGACCGGGGACATCAGCAAACTTTAAAGTGTAACCTGTTCTGTTCGGGAAGTGATAAATCGCACCCCTCTGGCAAGCACTTCATATTAATGACACAGACGACACACTAACGTCACAAGGAGTTCAATATTCATATACGAGGTAGCATAAGAGCGTTTGGAAAGTTCCCGATGATCTTGGGAATATTTGCGCGTGTTGCACAACGTAACACGCTAGTTAGAAATTGATCTTGATCTTGCGAATTATTGGCATCTGTTCTAGGGAATTTGTGAAAAACAGTATTGGACGAACTGCAAAGTTGATAAACATACTATCACGTTGTTTGCAACGTTGTGTTCCCCTTGTAAACAAGTTTGAACCCACAAAATATCTCCTTTCAATTCGAAGCACTTACTGAAGGTATTACGTATTGACCGAACAAGGGTGTTACTGCGTGCACAGCTATACAACACCGTGCAAAATTGTAACCTCCTGGAAAACAAAGTTCCCGTACAAGGGTTTATTAACTAAGTAAATCGAAAAAAAAGCATTACACGTCGGATCGGGCGAGGCACGGTCTTTTAGTTTCTAACAAACACGAGCACGTGAGAAAAGTTGAAATTCAAATGAAATGCCGAGAGAAAATGCAAAGACCGAGAAATAACTGGACTCCCCTTTGGTCATCACTTTATTCAAGCTTTCAAAAATCTTTACTTCCGCATAGGAAAATACCATAGTAACTTACACGGATAGTACACAAGAGAAAAATGGCTGCATCATTTTGTCATGGTGTTGTAAGTTCTTATTGTCATGTAGTATGGCACCTTCCCTGACCTTTAACATAGACGCCATCTTGTTGTTTACGAGCAATTCTCCCTTCCTGTTTTCCTAGGTTCCCAGGGCCCTTACTGTTTCCGGTCACGTGTTACCTGTGAACGTGGGCGTCTACTTCGTTCTAGTTCAACGTGTACGCCGTATCCCGTATTTTCAAGGTGTGGCCAATTTCATCCTCTTCGTTGGTCTTTCAGATCAGAACATTCATTAATATTGATTTAATTTGGTGCGTCACAACTTTCAGCCAATCAGGGGACTACATGTGTTCCGATCTCCCATGAGGTTTGCAAGCTCAGAGCCTGCCGCTCCCACTATTTTGTTGGAACTCGTGCAAGAGCTCGAAGCAGAAGCATGCAATCACCATGTAGATAGTTGAATTTTAATAATTATTTTGCCGGCCGAGTCAAACTTGATCTTTTTGGAACTCAATCAACGAATTAATAAACCAATTTGAAAATTAATTGGAACTCTCATCCGTTTTTGTTTTCTGTTTCCGGCTACACAAGATCCGGCCCGTACTAACGCTACTTTACATAATATCGGGGTGGAGTAACTACCGGTACGCTCTCAGATTTCACTCAAAAATCTTCAAGGAGTTAATATCATATGCCATCTACTGACTTCCATTTAGCAATTGTATGAGAGGTGGGCTACTAGAAACTTAGATGGAGGGGCCAGGGGGAAAAGTCACCACAGAAAAAGGTTGGTCACTAGAAAATTCAAAATTACGACTGTTCCTATGCATGTTAGTATACATCCCCCCCCCCGCCCCCCCCCCCCCCCCCATGTTGCTTCCAGGAAGATATCCGGTGTCGGAAAGCTTCGTCCAAAAACAGATCCTTTTCTCATTTCAAATTGTTTTAATAAAGGTAAGCTTTATTGGTTACTAGTTTGCTTCGGAATGATATGTCTAGATGAAAGCAACTCGTAATACCGTTTCCGATCAAAATACATGACTTTTGACAATTTCAATATTTCGTGACGTCATAATTTGGGTAGCCTAATTTCCCCAAGATAATTCCCCTGATTTCATGCCTAGACCCACCACTTGACATTAAACCCATAGAGCCAAAATAAAACCAGCTCTTCTCTTCTTGCTACCTGTGACATGTGGCTCTCAGAAATACGTAGATCGATGTCAATGAACTTGTGGCTAGACTACTAGAAGTCATTAACCGCACAATATGTAAATGTGTGGGATAAAAACGCCTTTTGTGCCCAGTGACATCAAATCCCATGATCAAGGACGGTAATCTTACTGATCCGTATCAGATATTGGGAGGGAGACATTTTCAAGAACGAAAGACGGGTAACCAGGAACTCTGATTAGGGTGGGAGACACCGGTGAAGGGTTATGTATAACTAGTATAGTGACACCATGTGGTACCCATTGTTTGCAAGAATCGCGAGCCATAGGCCTATCAGTGGACTGCCTTGGGTAGCTTAGCCGTGCCGATGAGGCATCCTTGTTATTGGTTTTAACGTTTCACTGCAAAAAGAAAGCTCAAAATAACGACTGCTTAAAGGACAAGAGCAGCCACCCCTACTTGAAGTGAGGTAATATACTGTCCTCAGGGGCGGGATTTGATCTCTGGAAGTGTGTGTGTGGGGGGGGGGGGCAAATTCGGGCAGACTACAAAACGGCGCCGCAGGAGAGCGAAGCGCTCCCCCTAACGGCGTGGGCATAGCCCTGGTGGGGGTCCAGGGGCGAAGCCCCGGAAGCTCCTGGGTATTTACGAAATTGTAGGCATTAAAATGATGCATTTTATCTTCAACTTTAAATTACATAAGATGGGCACTTAACAGAACAAAAATATCATAACTTGAATTTCTTCAATTATATCCTTACTCCGTATGATTAAAGTCGGCCGGAAGGAGAATGGATTAATTTAAGTTGAGGTTCTTCAGGGGCTCCCTCCTTGGTGCCCTATATCTTCTATTCAGAAAGCTAGGGGCTTTTCATGTGATGTGAATTCATACCTTGTCTATGATGGGGCGCGAGGAGCGTTTAAGACTTCTCAGCAATGAAACTGAATGAAAATTGGAGAAAGGATGGGCCACTTTTAACCTTAGCTTAAGACATTCTTACCGAAGCACAAACATACTCTGGTTTCATTGATAGTTTTTTTTTTTTTTTTTCAGGTGACTTTCACAGAGCCGTTACCTATAAAGGGTAGGGTGTCCATTCCTTCATGACAGGAAAGAAGGACAATTCTCGCTACTATCTAAGCGGAGCGCCACCATGAGTTGGCGCGTAGCGTACCAGAAAAATTGTTGGCCTTTACAAACCCCCCAGATGGCCAGAAACCGCCCTTCCCGGTGTTCTAAGCTACATGATTACAGTCGTGAAAATGGGTGTGAGAAGTTTTACATTACAATTTTCAAAATGGAGGAATTGCAACGTTTGGCTCCTTGTGAGCTCGAACGGAGGACAGGGTGCTCAAAAGCCGGACGAATGAACATCCTAGTAAAGGGGCGCGCTGAGCGCGCCGAAATGATGAATTTTTACTTATCTCAATAGTGAAATTGAAATAAAATTAGACAAAGAGTGGTCCCTTTTCATTACAGCTGAGTAAGGGTGACCCCTGAGGATATTTGTACTTTGCAAAAAGTACCGTTGGTTTCCTATAGAGTCTTTTTCATGAGATTTTTTATAGAGTCCTTACCTGTGATGGGGCGTGCAGAACACGCAGAAAAAAATGGACCTTTGAGACATGTCAATAGAGAAATCAATGGAAATTAGAGAAAGGGTGGGCCCCTTTTCACTTCAGCCGAAAAAGAGTGGCGCTCCATATGAGGGCCAAATAAGATCATCGTCCTTTCAGAAAGCTTTGGGGCACTTGGTCAGAGAAGGGGACCAGAAGACGACCACCCCCCTGCCCCCCCCCCCCCCTTCACTAGTTACGGTAGACCTTCAGCTGTGTACGTAATCCTGACATATTTAAAATGGGTGCACGCGAAGCGTGTCGATAAAACAGCGTTGAGACATTTATTGGAAGAATATTGTTTTCATCTAGTTTTCAATGCAGTATATGACCCATTATGCAACTCGATTAAGTATCACTCGCCATGCTCTGTCATTTCCAGTTTGTATTTTTGTAGCAAAAGCAACCAGACTAATACGTAAAAAAACTAAGTTCTGGAAAAAAGTGGGGGGGGGGGAGCAGCCTATGACTGTCCTGTTTCATGATTGACTGTTGAGACATTTTCTCTTCAAATGTGAAACTTACTGCTTGGTTTACCTTGAATATGAAATATTTATTTAGTCAAAATAAGATGAAAGATATTTTGAAGAGAAAAAAGGAGAAAACTGAAATATTTAGCTGTGGTTTCCAAATAAGTTGACTCTTAACCTGTGAATTTGCTAAAAAATCTGGGTAATGCCATTTCCGGCTGTCGAGGGAAGGGGGTGCGAATTTTCAAAAAATTTTCGATATGCCCCGGCCAACCGATGGTGCGGCCACCGGTTAGTTTTTGGACAGGATAACAAAACGCGACTGCTTAGATTCTCTTACAAGCTTGGCGAATGTTATTTCACCGTGACCTCGCTGAGGGGTTTCGATTTCCAGAATTATCTGAACGACCGAGCCAAAGATGGTGGCGATCCGCTTATAGCTTATACACTCTTAAAAAAATTGGGCAGATTTTGCCCAACTTTTTGACCAACACTGGGCATCTATTCAACAACCTAAACAGTTGGGCAAAACTTTAACCAACCAAATTGGGTAAAGTTTGAACCCAACTGTTGGGCAAGAGATTACCCAACTGTTTGGTAAATTAGCATTTTAAAACATACCCACTTGTTGGGTACTTCTTTTATTAAACTGTTGGGCAAATGCATTAACCAAATGTTGGTTATATGTTAATCATCTGTTCCTTAAACATTGGTGCTTTCTTTAAATTTTAGGTTGTAGGTTATGGCAGGGAGCTGCCACTGCAGCTCCCTGGTTATGGCAACCCATCGGTCCCGGTTAAAAAACCCTGGCTTAATAACCTATTTGGCTTGTCACTGAGTTTCGTAGTAGGTACGTCCAAAACTATCATTTTTAAAAGGCACTGTATTTTTAAAAGGCACTGTAAAATGATGTGTGTTAATGATGTGATGAAGTATTGTAGTTTCATCAATGCATAAATGTGAACACAAGGGCTGCATGAGAATTAGCTGGTCCGTAGCTCTCATACACTGTTATCATGGTTATGAGACAGGTTTCTTGTTATGCCGAAAGGTTTCAAATAATAATATATAAACGCCCATTCGGACGTGAAAGAGAATATCCCAGATCCTGACCACTCATTGGATAGCAGTTTTGCGCCAAATACGAATCGTGGAATCTCATACAAATGTGTTCTAGTTGGTAGTACTATTTAAAGAATTTTATGGAAATAGAGATCGATTTCATGGTCTAAAGTAATGTACGAGTTTAGCTGTTTGGCCAATATAAAAGATGCCAAAGAGAATTTTCAGATTATGGTACCATGGTCTGATTATGAGAAGAATTGTGAAACAAATCGGGTCAAGTGCACTGTTGTTTGGTGACAACACTGCAACCAACAATATACCCAACAAATTGGCAAAAAGTTACCCAACAAGTGGGTAAAGGAAAAATATGCTCAACTGTAGAAGAAAATCTTATCGTCATTTTGACCAGTCAGTTGGGTATAACAGTATACGCGTGCATGAAAGGGGAAATTTAACCATTATTTGAGCAAAGATTGACCAACACTTAAGCAATTACTTTTACTCAACAAAAACTTTGCCCAGCGTTTAAACATTGCACCAATTAGCCCCAAAGTTGGGCAAAGTTTAACCAACACATTTCATAAACTTCTTTAACCAACGGATATTTTACCCAACGTTTTAAGAGTGTAGATAGCCTTTTGGGCACTATTGGATTTCGTGTCAGAGGATTTTCTCCCCAAACTGAAATGCTCCAGTCTGCATAGGCCTATGCCTGTGTTTACCCGCTTATGGTGGTGACGCTCCGCTTAGTCCTGCTAGCATTTAGCGTCCCCCTCCCCCCATATTTATCCATTCCACCACAACTGACCTCCCCCCTCTGGCAATTCCTGACTGGCAATTCCTGACATGAAAACTAAAGTGGCGATGCACGCGAACTAAATTTGAGTGTTCCCCTAGCTTTGCCTGGAAACGCCTATACTGTTAACATTTAATGCTAATAAAGTAAAGTATGTTGGTTCAACTTGGAATGTGAAGAATGCCGATTTTTTGAAGAACACGGTAAAGGAGGTTATGACAGCTTTAAAGGACATATACAAGACAGGAAGGGTTGGGAAGCAGCTCTATCCAGTCATCCGTGGTAGCTCCATGATCCAGTCGAAAGATCCAGCAACCCTTAGCTGAGCCACAAGTGCCGGTTTTTCGAAACATGCCTGGAACGAAACAGTTGGAAAATTTGAGATTTAGCTCCAGAAATGCGCATGAAATATTTCGCCCAGTTAATGAAATGGAACAACGTTCCCATTGTTCTCATGCCAGAAAATTGAAATTTTCCAACTATCTTGTTGCTTCCAAAAAAAACATAAGTTCAGCTCGTCCTTGTGCAGATGGAAACCCCATTACAATATTCACAAAATTATCCTGAGTGGCATGCAAGTGTGTATGTTTAAAAATGTCAGCTACCCTGCACCTTTTGGCTTCGATGATAATCAAAGATCATTCAGCAGTTAAGAACTTTGCCTTCCCAAAAAAATTATACTCGGGAATATACTCGGGGTTAAAAACCAAGGCACTGAATTTCTGGGATAATCCCTTTCCAATTCCATGAACCATCAGCCATCAGCAAAATTTAATATGCAGATCGGTAAGACAGACTACATAATAGGCTTTTGGCCAAAACTATATACTTTTATTCAATCAACGAAGCCGACCATAAACAGGGAAACATCCCTGATCTGAAAGTCTGTAACCGTGGAGCAAAGTGTGCGTAGCGGGCGAAAATTTTTGTATTTTAAGAAGAAAACGTTCCAGAAATTAACACTGCATGGCACAACACTATCGCAGCATATAATGTTTAGTCTACTGATTATAACAGAAAAGTAAATCGGCTACACATTTTTTCTTCATGCCTCAAATATTGGGGGGCATTTGATATGATGTGCCCTTCAAATCTTATTGGGGGACATGTCCCCGTCCATTTATGATCGCCCCGTGTATCCTATAAATTCATGATTTACGAAAAAGGGGCCCGGGGTGTGTCCAATCAAAAAAGTATTCACTTAGGTGTGGCATAGTTTGAGCATCACAAATCCAGTTTAGCCATACCTTCAAACAAAACCCAGAACGCAACATAAACAGATAAAGGCAAAAGACTTGAAATACACACTGTAATGCATTTGGGAGGTTATTGATTTAAAATTTTTGATATATTCAGTTAGCTACCTATCATGTCTGGCTAGTGGCTACGAGCCTTAATGGGGAAGAAGTAGTCTGGTAGTACGGAGTGTGTGTTAAATTGTTGGTCAGTTAAGCAACTTATCTAATTACAACACTATTCTGTTTACAAATTTTGATCAATGGCCACAGGCAGTTCAATCCGCAGGCCCCACTGGTAACATCAGCGATAGCCTACAAATACAGTATTTTTGCACAAATAATGGGAAAATAATTTGTAAGAGACTTACAGGTATATGGGGCACAGTGAGATATACATAAGCGTACAGGGGTATTTCAGTTTGGGGCCAGAAGATGTAATTCTACCAAAAGGCTCTCTAAGCAGAGCGCCACCATTAGTTGGCGGGGAGAGTACAGAAAATGTTGAAAAATCGGACTCCTCAGAGAGTCGAAACCATTTCACAGTCGTGTACGGAGGATCTAAGCAGTCGCTATTGTGATCAGAAAATTATCAGCAGCTCAAATGTGCAACTACCAATTGATGAAATGGTGTACCTTTTCGGGGAAAACTATAAACTGATAAAGCGGAATTGAAATTACCATATGCTAATAAATTTTACTCTTCTGTGACTCTTGGTTAAATTTGAATTAAATATCTACCTTATTGCATTGATGAAATTGTTTATGTGACTGCACGAACTTCCGACAATAAATGAATTTACTTCTATAAGTAAAATCTGTTGAAAAATGTCAAGTTACGAGATGGGTTTAAATGAATTCCAGGCTAATGGGAAGACATTCTCACACTGTCGTTATGACCCGAATTACCTGATTTTCTTTAAAACCACTGCCCGTATTTGTCTCAGGATAGATGGCAACACGGTGGACGGCATTGGTTGGCATAGAGCATGCGCAAGAATACATGGTTGCGCGTGTTAACGCTTGCGCGGTTGCACGCAGAGAGTAGACAAACTGGAACCTACCGTCCATTGTGACCGTGACGACAGTGTAAGCGCGCGCACTGAGCTATATAGCATAGAGCTCAGTGAGCGCGCCTTACCAACTCTTTTGACGCCCAGCCGCGATGGCAATTGTTGTAACACTGATTGAGTCTATTGAAAAAGTGTTCGCGTTCAGCGTGCGTGCACCGTTAGACATCAACAGAAATGCGGAACGAACCCTGGAACGTATACTTATTATACACTATGACCCTTCAAGTGCATAGGGCCAGCCTAGGCCAAGACGACTAAAGTACCTTTTACTTTCGTAATTTATTTATTTATTTACTTATTTATTTTTCATTCATTCTTTTATTTTGCGGGCATCATAACAGGGGAGAAAAGGCCCCCTGTCTACGCCAGTGGTAAGAAGGCTAGGAGAGTTGATACTGTTTAAAGTAAGCCTGAGATTTTAGGCGATAGGCTTCCCAAATGTGTCCCTATTTTATATCTCTTTGATTATTGTAAAATATGTTACCCTGGCCTGATTATGATCATTTACTTTTGTGTTTTCCGGTAAAGCTTGAAAGAATTTTGATATTCTACCATTTCGGGTATTGTGTTGTGAAAAAGTGTGAAGTAAAAAATAGTAGGCTCACGAATAATACTTTTGCGCTGCCCATGTGTGTAGCAAAATTTTGGAATCTTTGCTTTTCATGAATTCAAGTACCGCGATTTATGGCGGGGTTGTTTTTTTTTTTTAAGATTACTGGCACGTCAAGGAATTTTCGGAAAAACTATGCCATTTTTTAAAACTCCAGTGGTTGTTCGATTTTTTGCAAATCCCTGTCCTGATTTTTCCAATTTCCCGCCACCTTCTAGAATGTGTGGATTTTTTGGAGGGGGCGGAGAGGAGCAGACTTCCCCCTTGTCCCAATCCCTGGCTCGTACGCCAATGGAGATATATCCTATCTATGGTACATGGTCGGTGACATGGAATTTTCAGTTGGGTCAAATTCTTCGTCCATTCTTTTTCTAAAGTACTCCCGACCCTCTGGCAAAGGGCCGTGCGGGGAAACAAAACTTACACTCCTTCCCAAAGAAGCTATATTACGATTATTCACGATTATCCACATGTCTGTTGTGCCACTGTATGGATAGTTGTAGTTCCAGAGCAGTCACTACATATACACTTGAATGCCTTATCTGAGTTTGTGCTGTTATAGTTTGATAATTTCTTCCAATATCAAAGCAATTTGACAATTACCATACACCGTTTGGCTCCTGTCAAACACAGATTCAGCCGTCGATCGCGCACAAGAACTGTGAAACGTGTTATTATCATCATGAGTCACACTCTGAACTTATTTTCTATTTACGTCGCTGTGAGCTGTTCACCGGTGAGACATGATATGAATATTTAAACATTGACGTATCAACTTATAAATATGAAGTGATTGCCAGAGGGGTGCGATTTATCATTTCCCAACCTGTTCCTGCCATCTTACGTGTGATCGGCATAAGCAGTGGAATAGGGGGAACTGAAAGCTAGTTAGCTACAACTGGAGGAAAGACCGTGGTTGCCCTGAATTAAACCACCTGTTTAGAAACGGGGCCCTCCAACTCTCCAAACAATCTGTAACGCTGCACTCATTTTCTTATGTGAGTCGGTTCCATTAGCACGAAATACATTTGCGACTCCCACGTTCTGTCCAAATGTTAACAGAGAGCTCCTACATAGAATGCCTGGATGAAGTTTGTTGAAACAGAGTGTCAAAGATGACACGAAACATCCATATTTATTTAGAGACCATTATCTGTCCTACTATTTCATGTACGTACTATAATGACCTTATTATTTGTTTTGCAGCCTACCAGTCCGAGTGACAGTTGCCCTAAGGACAGACAGGACAGGCATGAAGAGACACATGCTTGGATGACAGCGCAGGAATCATGGCGACAGAATGTCGAGAGTCGATACGCAGCACATGTACAAGTGTCAAAAGCGGCATTTTCTTCTCACAACTTAGTTGTGGAGCGATCTTGGTGTCACTTTTTCAGTCACAATCCAGTGACATACCTCCGTAAAAACAAAATTCGTGTACCTCATGAAAAATGGTGTAGGGGCGCTCGTCCAAAACTCAAATGGAAGAACAGCAACTTAAAGCGGAAGTTTAAGCTAAAATTTTAATTGTAATATGTGAAAGAGGAACCAAATCTTAAAAAATCTAAACAGTGTGGTGAAAGTTCTATTCAAATCAGAAAAATACTTCTCTAGACATCAGTAAATTAAGTCGGTAGATTTGTGACGGTTCCAAAGTGAGTTTAAAGGCAGCAGAGCTTATATCACTTCCTCACATTGACAAGGAATTCTTTGTTTCCCTTTGTTTTCTCGTACTGTTGTGTTGAACTTGAAGTAAAAAGGAAAAGGACCTTCCTGTGGGGGATGCAAAATTTGTAAAATTCTCATGCCAATTATGCAATCACATTTCAATATTATGGGATTGTTGAGGAGAAAATCGACTTTAACGTTTAGAGAATAACAAAAGACTGCACACATTTGTGGGGATATGATGTCATATGTGCTTTCTTCAAGTTCGCTTTTGTTGAAAATGTGAAAACTTAACATGCTCATATTCTGAGAACCACACATCGGACTATTTCTATACAAATTTCACTAAAATGCTTAGAATTAGCACCCCTTTACCATTCCAAAGCCTGTAATGACCTTTAAGTACTTTCCATAAGCTAGATCGGCAATTCGTTATCGCATGGTATTGTGGGACACAGGGTTAGGACATAAAAACTGAACCGAGCCATTTGAAATCGACTTTCCCTTTAATTTCGTCAGAGTGTTTGTATACAACACTAATCTGATTAGAAATACCGACAAAAAAAAGTCAAAAATGACTCAATACTTCTTCTCCTTCAAATGTACATTTTGACACCAAAAAGGCAATTCAAACACAAATCACTGCACAGAACCACACTTATGTTTCCTCCTTATGTTGTGATGGCTTAAAGGACCAATCCACCCACCCCAAACTACAATTTTTGTGGGGTTTACCAAAAGTCGTGGTTGGATCAGCTCTTTGATTGACAGCTAACATAACAATGCAACTAAAGGTTTAAAAGCTAATATTACGTACACAGCATGAACTGTACTGACAGTGTTTTGTTTGTGCACACTGAGCTCTTTTTTTTTTTATAAAAACCCTGAAGCAATAAACTGAGATTGTGTCGAACTGATGAAGATGAATTTCAGATAGTTGTGGGAGGGGCTTAAGTAACGAGGTCAGGAGAATTGGCACTGTTTGGGGTGAGAGAATCGGGCCTTTAAGAAAGATATTGGTGTTACCGAATTTTCATTTTCACGGGATTGCTTTGTTAAGACGATTTGGATGTTGTAGGTGCGCATGAGCACAGGCAGCAAAACGAATTGCAAAACCCGCTTATTGTTTACAATCATCGACATAGCGTTACAGAAGTACTAGTATTGAACAAACTTCTTTGTCGGGGAATATAGTTGCAATCAAATGAAGCAATTGTTTTGGAACACAATCCAGAACTTCAACGTTTGCCGTTTCATGGTAGGACCTGTGGAGGATGTCTTAAAAAGCATGCGATGACGCATGAAGGCTTCGGCGAAGTAATGAATGTTGCCTCTCATCCACTCAGTACGCACAACAATCATGGAACGGAACGCCGTCACCAAGGGAAAGAGTCACCAGAAGTGGGCATTGTGGGACCAAAGACACCAAGTTGGCTACCGCGGCGGGTCCAGGAAAGTAGCTTCTGTGGGAGTCTAGCACGGTTATTTAGGTATTACCCCACTTACATGCTCGCACTGCAGATTAAGTGAGGGATATGATGAGTGAGGACGGCATCAGATCTACTAAAACATTCAAAAGGGAAAACTAGGGTGAGATCACATTACAGCGAACCTTCTGGCTACATTCGTACGTTAGTTCTTTCTGAACAAGGAGTGCTTGACTGAAGAAGCTTATTGTTCCGTGTCAAATGCAAGAGGGGGGAAACCAAGGGACTTGGGTGATGGCTATTCGTGGAGGATAACGGACCTACAGTGTCGTAGCTACAGGGGACTGGTAAGCTATTGTCTCCCTGTCTCTGAAAAGTGAGTGAAAAACTTGTGAACCAGTCAACAACAGTGTGGTTTTCTCATGAATTTCTTTCATAAAATTCCAACTCAAGATGTAGGCCTTAGATAAAATTGTGTAGCAACGACGACCTTTGGTCGCCGTGCAATCTCAGACTTTCCAATAACAAATCTCTTTAGTAATTCCCTGACTTTTCAAATTTGCCTAAAAAGACCTAACATTTTCAGGAAAGCAAGCTCCATATTTTCAATATTTGTTTAGAAGGGCCAAAATTATGTCCACAGAGATATACGGTGTCCATACTTACAAAAAATCGGAAAATTCGGGTGTTTTCCGCCTCCCCCTGGAAAAATGTCAAACTACGCTATTGCCCTCCGGCAGCGCAGCTCCTGATGTTGATAAACTTTATTTCAACCACAAAGATATAACCACAGCACTCAACAAAAATGACATGAACCAACATGTTAAATCCACGATCATAACCTTTAATCTACTTCTACAAAATAACACATCAAGCAGATACAAAAAGAAAAGCACGGCAAATGGCACTAGGGTCTAATGGTAGTCGTGACGGGTTCAAAACATTCTCCTTTTATGCCAGTGGTACTCTAATTTTGATGGAGATAAATGCCAACGAGTGTGTCTTTCCCCTGAATGGAGCCCAGAAGATACCCTTCTCGTTTTCGAATTCTGCACGTGTGCGAAATTCACCAAGGGGGTTGGACCTGGAACACATACCCCCTCTGTACCACCATCCTCCAACCAGTTCCTCGGCACAGTTGCGGACCGAACCGTCGTTATCCATGTCGCGGGCGGAGAAAGCTGCGCCCTTGTTGTAAAAGAGTGCATTTCCTGTTAACAAGAGAAAATCAATAAGTATAGCTCGATTATCGAATAGGAAATCAATTGTGTGGGTCAAGGAAATGAAGGCAGAGGTGATGTTGATATGTAAAACGTGGATAGGGTTCAGCGACTACCCTTAGGACCTCTGCTGATGTTCAGGCTTCACGGGGCAAATACTCAACTAGAAAGCCAAAAGGCTTAGTGATTCCTTGCCATATGATATATTGTAATAATGAACATGAATGCCCACATGACAAGCATGAGATCCCTCACAAATACTAAAGTATACTAGAAAGGTCAAAACCTTTTGAGATCATGCGACCAAAAATGACCTTTCACACTCACTTAAAACAATAGGGAGCAACTACCTAAAAAGACCATCAATGTGCTAAATATGAGCAATTCACAAACTGAGTATGAGATCCTTCCACGGTTCAATAACCACATATAAAATGCCATGTCTACAAAGTTTTGTTATTTTGTGACCCCAACCTTTGACCTCCACAAACAAGAGAAATCTCCCATGCAGTTATGATGCTGGTAAACTATGTTGTCTATTGACTTGATGAAGAGATATTTTTGAAATATGCTCTTCTAAATCAAAATTTTGGGTACTGAGGATGGCTCTCTATGTAATGATGTCTCTATGATCCAAAAGTTGACTGCACTGAGGTTAGTGTTAGAACAAGCCCTAATCCTAACAGTCATCCATAAATTGGAACATACAGTAGAGACCTTGGCTATTTGTGGTGGTCCTTTTGTACTTGTTTTTTGGTGTAATGCCCTTCCCAATGACTATGATGTCCTTGAAAATTAACAAAAAATGGGAACCCTATTAATCTAGAAATTAACAAGATTTGTAATTTGCCTTAAATTCTCTGCTTGTAGGAACACCACATAACAGAGTGCAAGTCAAGTGTCCTTTGTTCGATACACAGTACAGTAGATACTATTATGCTTGTTTTGATTACATGAACTACAGTACTCTCTGAAAAACAAGCCTTACTGAGAGGGCTAAATAAGTGTCTTACACCATTTCTAGAGAGGTAGGAAATGGTTAAGTCCATTGAGCTGTATGATTCAATGAGAAAACCCCTCAGGACACTGTGGCAGTCAAATGTGATAAACTAGGTATTAAGATAACAGTGACCAACAATTTTCACAGACTCTGGTGGGTAGGTTACAATTTGATTCATTCAATTAGACAATCTCAGTTCAAGCATGCTCAGGGGTATTTGATCCAAATGATCAGTTATTTAGTTCTTTTTATAAAACTAATTACCCGTGGTGTATTTAATTATCTAATTCCCACTTACATGTCCTTATGAGGACAGTGGCACAAGGTTTGTCTGTAACTTTTAACAAACTTTGATACTAAATTTAATGTTATCTTCATTTTTTCTTTAGGATTATGGAAGAAACAATGTTTGAATGCTCTAAAAGAAATTTTCATACAGAGCACTTGATCTGTTCAAAGTTAACACTTATGACTAAGTTCCCCACTGAACAATTCCTCTGCTTTGTGGGCGTGGAAGCTTTCTCCAATATGTTCAGACTATGTCCCCAAATAACCCTCATACAGCCTTTGTTTAACTCACATGTTCCAGACACTGCTAGAAACTTCCACATAAGAGAAGGAAATATATTTCATGAAAATCTATAGGCCGAGATACTTATGGCAAAATCAGCATACCTATGACAAAGATAAATTAACTAACATGTCAGCCTGATGAACAGTTTTTTTCCTTTTTAACTTTTTCAGATTTTGTTCAACCCACTAACTCTTATGCATATTAATACTGGCACTAAATGTTCAAGGGCAAAACTTCAAACCAAAATCAACATAAATACTGTACCAAATGCACTTTTATGCACTTTAAACATTCTTAATACAGTGGGATTGCTTCAGTGCATATTTTGAAATTATTCAACTTGATCATTTGCATAATGAAGTGGATTCCAAAAGCTTACCTATGCATCTTACATTACCCATGCCATTCAAAACTCTTAACCCTATGCACTAATGAATATGAACCTTAACAGTTACCCTTTTTGAGATATACAGTAGTATGTGTAAGGTTTAACCTCCGATGACCCTAAATGACCTTTGACCTCCAGTAAAAACAATAGGGATCATCTACTCAATATGGACAATCCACATGCTAAGTATGAGATCACTCACAGTTACCCTTTTTGAGATCTACTATCTACAAAGTTTTGATGTTTTGACCTCTGGTGACCCCAGATGACCTTTGACCTCCACCAAAAACAATAGGGATCATCTACTTAACATGGACAATCCACATGGTAAGTATAAGAGCCCTCACAGTTACCCTTCTTGAGATAAAGTGTTTACAAGGTTTTGACCTTTTTACCTCTGGTGACCCCAAATGACCTTTGACCTCCACCAAAAACAATAGGAATCATCTACTCAATGTGGGCAATCTGCATGGTAAGTGTGAGGTCACTCACGTTTTTCCTTCTGCAGATATCGTGTTTACAAGCAATTTCCAAGGTATTTACCATTCGACCCCTGGTGACCCCAAATGACCTTTGACCTCCACCAAAAACAATAGGGACCTTCTTCTCAATGTGGGCAATCTACATGCCAAGTTTGAGATCTCTGAGAGTTACTCATCTTGAGATATCGTGTTTACAAGCGGGCGTCACACACACACATACACACTTACACACACACACACACGACATCACCATCGCATAGATTACTTGCCTGCCTTCGGCAAGGAATCAAAAAGAGACACAGGGATTGGAACCTCCAGCAGTCCTGAGGTGTCAGTGCACCTTATAAGTAAACAAGAGCCCAAGGGCACTATGGTTCCTTGCATTTAAGATGATTTGGTTCCTTGCATTTAAGATGATTTTTTTTTTTATTTAGGGAGTTGCAAGGTAAGGCATAATTGGTACCTTTAGCCCCAATGACTTTTGGCCTCTACCCAAAAACATATGGGCACATTAAATTTCAAATCAAACACTTGCAGTCTGAGAGAAATATAACACTTGGATTTTATAAGTTATCACACTGCATACCTCCCATTTCCATGATACAAATACATATACACATCACCTTCACTAAATTGTAATTACTGGGATGATTGCTAACTAAACTGCTTTAAGACTAAGAGGGGGTTAAATTCAATTTTCACTTCAATTTTGGGGTTATCGCCCAAAAAGTCTGAGGAACATGTGTGCCATAAGGCATGCAAGCATCCAGATCGGCATCTTTTGCTTTTTCTTTTGAGTTTTAAGTTGCTATAGTACAACAGCTTACTTAGAACAGAGCTTTTTATTTTTCTTTCGTATTACTAAAAAATACTGTTAAAAAATACTGTTATAGCTTGCAAACGTATTTTGCATTTGTCGTGGGGGACAACCAAGTTTTTTGGGAAGGACAACCAATTTCCAATGCATGTTGTCCTCTGGACAACCAGATATATTTGCTAAAGGATCATCTCTGCTTGTGTGACCTCCCTTTCTCATTTGGTTATTGAATCATCACACTTTATGCCTCGCATTCCAAAGCATATTACACACAAACATACACACACACCACTAACTTTCACTGAAATGACAATAACTCAAGTAAGCAACATCCTAGACTGAGGGTAGTATAAGTGCCTTTGTTGTTCGTCCCAACAAGACAAATCCAGGCATCACAAAAAGTCACAAAGGTCAAAAGGTCAAATCAGGTCACAAAGTAGGTAAACATGTGCACTTTCCTCAAATGAACACAACTTTCCATTGAGCCATCCCCTTATATTACTTGGTTATTGAGTTATTGCACTCCATACCTTGCATATATGATCTTTTTTATGATTCTTGTCACTTAATTGTCAATAACTCAAGTTAGGAACATCCTAGGAGGGTAGTGTGATTGCCCTTTTGGTTCGTCTGATCAAGACGAATCCAGGCATCGCCCCAAAAATTAACAAAGGCTACAAGGTCAAATAAGGTCAAGTGGGTCAATCTGGGTCATCACATTTACTTCACTTAGACAAACACAAATCTTCATTACACCACCCCTTTAAAACGTTTCAGTGGCAAGAAAATGTCATTTTAAGGATTTTTAAATTAAGTCCCGCCCACTCATTAATATGCAAGATATGACCACCAAAAACTATAGGGCACATCTCCTGAATATGATACATGTACACACCAAGTTTGAGAAAAATTGCGTACTCCGTTATTGAATTATCGTGTCACATACCTCGCATTCCAATGTGTCACATACACACACACATAAACACACACACACACATATATATATGCCAACTTGATTACATAGGTTCCTTTGTAGACACAAGGAACCAAAAACTTAAACCAGTCAAAAAAGGTATATGCCTTAACTTAGCAGATAGATTTATATCCCGCTACCGTGAAACCCGTGTTAGCTTCAATTGAACAAAGCTTTTATTGAGACTAGTGCGTGTTGAGGGTTCCCTTTGCCAGCTAAGTAATCCAGTGGAAGTTTAAAAGGCCTTAATTAACAATTTGCAACTACTTTGAACTTTCCAAAGTTATTTTAGCAAACGTTTGTAAAATGTATGTGGGTGTTAATGGGATGAATGCCTTTTGGAGTGTACGGTCCTCCCATTCCGGGCAGTATGGATTTCGGAAGGATCACTCCACATATGGCTGCTTTAAAGTTTGTTGATGATAGAGTGTGTAAAACCTAGATAATAGAGTCAGCACCGTGGCCTTATTTATCGATATATCTGAAGCTTTTGATACTATAAATCATGAAATTTTATTGAACAAATTGTACAGATATGGAATACGGGGTGTGGCATTTGATTGGTTTAAAAGTTATCTTTCTAATCGTAAACAATTTGTCCGTTTTAAAGGGAAGGACTCTAATCTTAATAATATTAATATTGGCGTTCCGCAAGGTTCAATACTGGAACCTCTTCTTTTTATATTATATATCAATGATATGTATTAGTCTTCAAAATTACTGAAGTTTATATTATTTGCCGATGACACAACTGTTTATTATCATAATCCTGATGTCAATCGAGCCCTCCAAGTTGCATCTTCATAGTTAAAAAATGTTTCTGAATGGTTAGCGTCGAACAAGTTATCTTTAAATATAAGTAAAACTAAATTATTGGTTTTTAATAATATGAAAGGTGACACTGCACGTTTTACTATAAATTTTAAGAACACCATCATAAGTAGTGGAAATTCTACTAAGATTTTAGGGGTTACAATTGATAATAAACTTACATGGCAGGATCACATTCACAACGTTACTAAATCCTTTTCTAAAATCGTCGGTGTTATGAATAGACTAAAACATTATATTCCTAGTTGTTCCTTTTTAACTATCTATAATGCATTAATTTTACCACACCTTACTTATAGTATTTCATTATGGGGTAATGCCTTGCCAACATATACATACAAGCTTTTTATTCTTCAAAAGCGGGCTGACGAACTATATCAAAAGCTTCACCATACACTCATTCTCTTCCACTTTTTCACCATTATAATATCCTAACTCTAAAGGACTACTACAATTACCAGTTAGGCGTTCTTTTGTATAGGCACAACAGCGGTCAATTCCCTCCTGGTTTCCATTCCTTTTTCAACCTTAATAGTTGTCATCACAACTATCCAACACGAAGAAGAGATAATCTTCTCCAGCCATATACTAGGACAATGTTTGCGCACTCTCACGTGAGAAGTAGCGGGGTATCTCTCTGGAACTCTCTTAACATTAGCATAAGAAATGCCCCTAACATTAATCTATTCAAGAAGTACTTGAAGAAATCTTTTTTGTTATTGAATGTAGATAATTAATTTTACCTGGCTAAAAAATGAATAAATTATCAAATAAATAAATAATTAAAAATCTGGCTAAAAGTAAGCACTGCTAGCAGCAATTCTTTATATACAATTATGTAAATATTCTAGGAGTCATATCCGTATTTATATATTCTAGTTGTGTAAGCAATTAAGAATATCTCAGTTATTAGGGGAAGACTAGAAAAACATTAATCTATTCAAGAAGTACTTAAAGAAATCTTTTTTGTTATTGAATGTGGATAATTAATTTTACCTGGCTAAAAAATAAATAAATTATCAAATAAATAAATAATTAAAAAAATCTGGCTAAGAGTAACCATCAAACTAGCAGCAATTCTTTATATACAATCATGTAAATATTTTAGGAGTCATATCCGTATTTATATATTCTAGTTGTGTAAGCAATCAAGAACATCTCAGTTATTAGGGCCAGACTAGAAAAGCTTGCAAGCTTCATCTGGTTCCTTTTCTACTGTCTTCATACTCACGTTTCTTGTAAATATTATTACGTATTGTATCATAATAATAATGATAATGAATGTACGTTTGTATGTAGTACAGTTGAAAAAACAACAACAACAACAACAATTACTTTGCCTCCTAACTTGGGGCAAAATTGTCAGTGCAGACGCTGTACCCCTGACAAGGCCCGTTCTAACGCGGTTATTGACGGCAGGATTTCTAACAGGTACAGCGCGCAGTCTCGGGATACTGTGTTCAAGTTGCTGAGGGCCTTATGGTTAGGGGCAAAGTCCTGTTGGGACTTCAGTTGGGAAAATACCAAGAAGTACAAATTACGTTTTAGTTTCCATCTAGCTGTAAAAGTCCCAGGAATGTTATTTAGTTCGCGTAAACAGGCGATGTCCTTTGCCCAGCCACAGACCCGTTGGGTCACATAAGACAAAGCCTCTGTGGGATCCATAGGAAGCATTAAAGGCATATTCTGGAGACAAAATCCATCAACTTTAAATAAGCAGAAAAATTTTCCCTTTCAGAAGGTGAAAACTGCATTTCAATAGCTTATAGCATTTGGAAGGTACAAATTTTGAAAGTAATGCAAATTTTTCTTGGGATTTGATGCATCACGGGTAATCTGTGATGTCATCGTGGCACATTAATTTGACATTGCATTCAATTTATTTATAATTATGATGGCGCTGCAGACAATGTTACACAACATTGTTGATTGTGCACTACGTATGATGAAGGGTAATGCTAGATCTACAGGAAAAGATATTCAAACATTCCAACAGTATCAAATCTCAAGGACAAAGAGGACGTTCAATTATAAAGAAAAACAAAAGGAATTTGGAGCAATGTACCCACATTAAATAACGTTATGTGGCTTTTTTGAAAAGCAGAGGTTTTTTTTAAAGGAATGATCAATCTTTAAAGTGAGATATCTTGAGTTAGGGGAATGGTATTGTGACAGGGTTTGAAGGACATTATGTGGAATATCCTTGTTTTTCTTACAAGACAGAGGCGAAAAACCACCAGAACATGCCTATGAAAGAGGTACAATATAGGGTCACATCAAGTTTTCATAAGTTTATAAACTTTATTCGAAGCATTTTGGTGAAATTTGCACTGAAATCCGAGGAGTGGTTCTCAAGATCGGGAAGGGGGGGGGGGCAAAGTTGTCACATTTTCAACAAAAAGTGAACTTGAAGCAAGCACATATGACATCCTATCCCGCACATAAATGGACAGGCTTTTGTGTTTGTTGTGATTGCATAAGTAGCATGAGAATTTTACAAACATTGCATTTCAAAAAGGGAAGTCCTACTCCCATTAACATCAAGGTCAACACAATAGCCTGAAACAAGATCCCAAGGGCACTATGGTTCCTTGCATTAAAGATGATTTCTTTTTTTTTAGGGAGTTGCAAGGTAAGGCATAATTGGCACCTTTAGCCCCAATGACTTTTGGCTTTCACCCAAAAACATATGGGCACATTAAATTTCAAATCAAACGCTTGCAGTTTGAGAGAAATTTAACACTTGGATTTTTCAAGTTATCACCCTGTATACCTCCCATTTCCATGTGACAAATACATACACACATCACCTTCACTAAATTGTCATTTACTTGAGTTTGGGGCAGTATATGAGGGCAGGTAATTGGCATTGCCCTTTTGGTCCATCTCAATAATTCAAATCCAGACCTAGGAAAAAAATCACAAAGGTCAAATATAGTCAAAGTAGGTCAACACTGCATTTTACAAACACATCTGTCCCTTGTGCAAGGAAATGCAACAGTCATCTGGTCATCCCTGACAACCAAAGCTTATGATGGAGACCTAGAAATTATGCCTTGGTTGTCAATGTCATTTGGACTACCTATGTGTTTGCCTCAAAGGGAAAAATAAGCAAAGGCCCAAAAGTCTGCTACAATTTCTTTTTCAGGGAATAAACATAGCTTTGTAATTTTATCTAATAAATGACTTTCAACTTGAACTTTCAACCTGAAGAGGGTTTTCAAAAAGGCAAAGTAGTACCAGTAGTGTGAAAGCAGAGGTAAAGAAGAGAAACTGCTTTTATATTTTGGTATTGTGATGTAAACACAATATTACAAGAATTAAAGTCAAACCTTGCATTGTAAATAAGTTTATTAAATACTGTTTTTGAGGAAAAGGTATCTTTTAAAATAAAAATTGCATTACTGGCATGATTGCTAACTTAACTGCTTTAAGACTGAGAGGGGGTTATAATTCTTCTTCTCTTTTAAACATTGCATTTGTCAAAAGGCATTAAACTTCAGTTGGATTTTATTATACCAATTAAACAAACTGAAGACATATCACCCAAAAATTCTAAGGGACATGTGTGCCATAAGGCATAAAAGCATCCAGATAGCCTCTTTTGCTTTTTCTTTTGAGTTTTAAGTTGCTATAGTACAACAGCTTACTTAGAGCAGAGCTTTTTATTTTTCTTTCGTATTACTAAAAAAAACTGTTTTAGCTTGCAAACGTATTTTGCATTTGTCGTGGGGGACAACCAAGTTTTGGGAAGGACAACCAATTTCCAAAACAGGCTGTCCTATGGACAAACAGATATATTTGCTTCAGGATCATCCCTGATTGTGTGACCTCCCTTTATCATTTGGTTATTGAATTATCACATTTTATGCCTCACATTCCAAAGCATTTAACACACAAACATACACACACACCACTAACTTTTCACTGAAATGACAATAACTCAAGTTAGCAACATCATAGGAGGGTAGTATAAGTGCCTTTGTTGTTCGTCTCAACAAGAAAAATCCAGGCATCACAAAAAGTCACAAAGGTCAAATGAGGAACACAACTTTCCATTAAGCCACCCCCCTATGTTACTTGGTTATTGAGATATTGCACTCCATACCTAGCTTGCATATGACCTACACACGTGATTGTCAATACACACACTTAAATGTCAATAACTCAAGTTAGGAAAATCCTAGGAGGGTAGTGTAATTGCCTTTTTGATTTATCTGATCAAGAGGAATCCAGGCGTCCCCAAAATATTTACAAAGGTCACAAGGTAAAATGAGGTCAAGTGAGGTAAATCTAGGTCATCAAATTTACTTTACTTAGACGAACACAAATCTCCATTACATCACCCCTCTAAAATGTTTCAGTGCCAAGATAATGTAATTTTAAGGATTTTTACATTAAGTCCCACCCACTCATTAATATGCAAGATATGACCACCAAAACAATAGGGCACATCTACTCAATATAATACATGTACCAACCAAGTTTAATGAAAATTGAGCTTTCCGTTATTGAGTTATCATGTCACATACCTCACATTCCAATGCACACATTAAGCCCTGTACACTCATTAATATGCAAGATATGGGCACCAAAAACAATAGGGCATAATTATCTCCTAAATATGATACGCGTACACACCAAGTTTGGAAAAATTGCGTACTCGGTTATTGAGTTATCGTGTCACATACCTCGCATTCCAATGTGTCACATACACACATACACACACATACATACGCCAACTTGACTACATAGGTTTCTTTGTTGACACAAGGAATCAAAAACGAGGGGAAAAACATTCCTTGTCAATGTGAGTAAGTGATGTATAACCTATGCTGCCCCCAATTTCACTTTGGAATACAAATCTAATAAAAAATATTAACGGATATCTCGAGATATCTGATTTAGACGCGAGTTTTCACCACACTTTGTATCTTTCACATGAGAAAATTAAAATTTTGCTTAAATTTGCCTTCAAGGTTTAAGTATATATTTTATGATAAGTACAGTGCATTCGGTCCAGGTCCGATTAGGGGGTATGTGGGGTAAATGCCCCACTCCCCCATTGATGCTGCCACAGTATATGTGAGGATGCAAGCTGTAGCTATCCTTAAAATTGTGAAAGAAATTACCCCCATCTCACGAAGGCCTGCACAACCCACAGAAGTACCTTGTTCTTTTTCAACAGCCTGAGGGAGTTGCTCTGGCAACTCACTGTTTTCAAGAGCCTTAAGAACCAGGCACACGTGGCAACATTCGGATACTTTGCACTTATCTACTGTCCCAATTCCAAGTACCCTACCATATAAGGCCTATCGAACTCCATTCAGCAGACTGGGGGCCTAGTCAGTAGTCCACGCCCACGTTAAAAAATAAATATGTCGGATGTTCCAGGCTCCTATTTAATCTATTATTTTGAGGGAAATACATCAGTGTAGTCTTGTGTACTGGCCTTTGCAAGGAACCCTAGCGAAATTTGCGCTGTCTTGAGCTGTTTAGCCCACCCAACGTGCAAAGTTAAAATTTACTGGTCGTTTACACTCTTCATCGTTTTCTGTTATTCATAATTTCTGTTTTTATGTCTTCTTTTAGCACGAGGGCATATGTGGGAGAGTAAATGCTTTGTGAATTATTTACTGACGGTTACGGAAATACTTTTAGGGGCGATTTTTGGGAAGGTCAATTAGGTACAAATGTATGAGCTAATGACATCTCTATGGGGTGGGGAAAGAAGTTTGAGAGGGGCCCTGTCCAGTTCGTACCTGAAAAGGCGTCTGAATCCCGAAAGTGCACATGTATTCAACCAGAGAGTTGCAGTTCCCTGATTGAACCTCATCAGCATGAGTTTCTTACCTGCGCCACCTTCAAATCCATCAAGCTGCAGCAACTGGTAGTTAGTGTCGGCATTTCCAATTCTTACATTGCGATACCTGGAGATGTCAGAAACGCCAGACTGGTCTGTCACCTGGATCAACATCTCTACATTCCCAAGTTTATTCAAAAGGTGTAACTTCTCCAGACCCAGCCAGAACGAGCCATCCAAATTTCCGAAGCCTGTTACGTAGTCCGCCATATCCCGGTAGAAGTTGCCTCCAGTGCCGTCGCGAACGAGAATAGTCTGCAACATTAAGAGACGATTGTTTCAAATTTTGTAGGGGCGCCTGCACTTTAAAATGATTAGGACTGCACTTCATACCTCGCTTTGGTATTTCATGAGAATGAGATCGACTAGCTTCAGTGCAGGGGCAAAGGTCTGGTGTACTGAGGGGCGCAAAAATCTTCCAACAGCCGGGATCTCGGATCGTGTCCGTGATCGGGCTCCACTGAAAGCAATCCGTCCACACGAACGAATGACACACCTATAACACACAAACAAACACGCATGCACCACACACACACACAAAATAGCCAGATTGCTCATTATATATATGCAGTGCTATTTGCTTTAAAATAGGCTCAAAATTGACGTTCTCTCGAAGCAATAAAGTAATCTGCGAAACACAAGTTTACATGTTTTTTTTTTTTTTTTTTCTGCGGCTCTGCCTTTTGCTTTTTAAGATCTCCCTGAATTATCTGATAATTGTGGAGCAAAACGATTGTTTGTTGCCAAAACAAATTATGCAATTGGTCAGGCACAAAACTGTTACAAGTCACGATACCACAACCTTCAACTATCCCTTTCTTTAATGAAAATTTCAGTTTAATCGGATTTCCAGGCAGCAGTCTTTTTACTTCTATTTTCTAACTCATTAAAATCAATCTCTATAGCATTTAAAAGAGTTAAAGTTTATCATGTTCTTTCTATCACAAATGGTTTTCGAACTATTCGGCTACAAAATCTTTCAGCACTTCATACCCTTCTAATACCTATACCTTAAAAAATGTACAGGGACTTCTTAGACGTCTAACCCTTTAAAGCTGTACTGGGACTTCGCCTTTTGACCCTACTTATTAAGGGTTCCATGCTTTGCGTTCGACAAATGCGCTTGGCGTGCAGTTTTGATTTCGACGTTATTCCCCTGCCATCCCCTCCAAAAGTTGAAAATCTGTGTCTCTGCTCGGGTGGAGCAGTTAAGTTTCGTTTAGTCCCCCAACACCTAGGAGAACCCCCTTTCTTATTTCCCGTCTAAATTTTCCTCAATTTTGATCATTTTCATTGCAGAAAGTTCCCTCTTTTCATTCGCTATGGAGTACACCCAATGGCATTTTAGGACCTTTGAAAAGGAAAAAACTTTCTACAGTGAAGGGACACACCCCCTCCTCACCTCATTACCCTCTCCCAGGACGGCTTTCACCCTTCGGACCCCTCTTAGGAAAAAAAACCCTATCCACCCCCTGCATTCTGAGAACTGGACATATGTTGACAAAATGAACCTATCTTTATTTTTAGTATCCCGAGTAACGAAGAAAGTTTCTCTACAAAGTCTGGAACAGATGACTTGTTTTTAAGTGAAGCCAAGTGGTTTTTCCAGTTAAGGACGAAGTATTTGGCTAGTGAAGCGGTAATGAAGATCCGAGTTTTTTCTCTCTCGGCCCCTGATGATAAGTTACTGAAATACACCTTCAAACTGAGTGGAAGATATAAGTCGATCGATTTCCGCCTAAGTTTTGTATGATTCTGGACGGTGGCGATAGAGAGGGAGGGGGCTTCCCCCGATTTTGTCACCGGCCCCGTTAGGTCAGTAATTAGCTGCATGAGTTAACCGAAAAAATAAATAAGGCACCTCTCACGAGAAATAATTTTCCACCCAGAGATATGCTTTAAGGCCCAGTTCTCTCACCCCACACAGTACCAATTCTCGTAACCTTCTTACTGTAGCCCCTCCCACAATTGTCTGAAATTCATCCTTATCCAGACACAATCTCAGTTTATTGCTTCAGGGTGAGTATAGAAAAATCCAATTTATATAATCAAAACACTCTCAGTACCGTTCATGCTGTGTAATATAAGCCTTTGGCACTCTGCATTGTTTGAATTAGCTGTCAATGAAAGAGTTGAGTCAATTGAGAATTTTGGTACCCGGGTACCAAAATTGTAGTTTGGTTGAGAGGTTTGGCCCCTTAAACCTCAGAGCTAATGGGAGTTTCGCCCTCTAGACCCACCGTCAGGAATGGGCCACCATAAGCACGGTTTGCGCTGAAAAATTTGCCGCGAAGATTGTCATTCCTCCTTAGTTCCCCCCCCCCCTTCCCTTATTTTACCATTCTGACACCACCTTCTGGTTCCAGGTGTAAGACGCGGATAGAACTTCAAATCTTAATTTATTTACTTTCCCGCTCAAATTGCAAAGACGTTTTCACAACCGTCATGATGCAAGAGACATAAAACATTGGCAGAAAAATTGAGACTGATTATTTTAAGAGTTTTAAAAGGAAGTTTTCACTCACCGTCCATCCACCACCGTCAGTCACCATGTCACATACGACCTCAAATGGGGAAAGTGCTCCAATTGGCCGAAGCATGTATTTACCGCTCCCTGTTAGTCCATTTTCCAATGCACTACTGCAATCTCCGATTACTGTCAAAGGATAAAGAGATATAGGCTTGCTTACATCTTTTCAACCGTCTCTTAGACAGCTATCTCAAACGGACGCCCTCGTATGGTGAGTAACACCGGAGTCAGTTACGAGATTGAACGGCTTAATTTTTAACGAATTGGTCTCAGACTCTCAGTCCGGCCAGTTGTGGCTGACGGGCTTATTTTGTCTCCTCCATTGCTTATGTTCAGCATCAAGCACAATGGAAGCATATGTTCATGATCTTTAAGTCTCCGTCCAGGAGTCAAACCCCAGACCGCTAAGAGACGTGCGGTCATGTAACCAAATGGACTGAGCTTTGTTTATAATTAGTGACATTGGAGACCCTAGACAGGCCCTAGCTGAGGGGGACAACCAACCCGGGAAGGCAAAGCTCCCCTGAATGTCCCTGGGAAGTTTGAAGATTGTCATTTACTCATGGTCCACTGAACACAATATTTTCCCCAAAAGTGCCTTTTTATGTTGCTAACGAGGGCCTGGGACCAGATTAAAAATCTGCTCGACGTTGACTTGTGTTCCAGATAAACTACCTCATACGTCAAACAGAACTTAGCCTTATTGACTTTTCATAATCTGTGAGTATGCAATGATAAATTACAGAGTCGTACCAGTATCTTCATTTCATACATTTACGCTACATAACTTGCGACACTCTAGCACAGATCTGTAAAAAGCTATAGTATCAGCTACTTTGGCAGGTAAGTGCACGCTAAAAATTGTCCTCTGGAATGAAACGCTGTTTTGCCCTAATTAAGGTAAACATGTTAATTCCTTAACATATGTTCAACTCCCGACATTACGTCTGCCATTCCTTAATACTGTGTTCAATGAATGAGCGTGGCTGGCGTGGAAACGTAGGAACTTTTTATTCGACGGCACAAAGAGTGTTCAGAAAAGCGTTTACTTCATCTGTTCATAAGCATTGTTTTGAAAGTTAAAATAAACCGTCTTTCAAGTTCAGATATGGTTCAAGTCATTCCTTCCATCCAAACCATATATTCTGGATACAAAATTCCTTGACTTCGAAATGCCCTTTTTCAAGGAACCAAAACTGCATATCTCAATAGCATGTAGGGTTAAGAAGATACCTATTTTCAAAGCATCGCAACATTAAAGACAGTCATTCGTCACCCCAAACTACAGTTTCAGTATACATATATCAAAACTCTCAGTTGGTACAGCTCTTTGATTGGCATCACATTCAAACAATGCACCATAGCTAAATTACACAGCATGGGCACTGAGAGTGTCTTGATTACACATTATGGACTTGTATGGCCACTTGGACAAGCCATGAAGCAATAAACTAGGATTGTGTCTGTATAAAGATGAGTTATAGATAAATGTGGGAGGGGCTTGAAGTAAGTAGGTTGGGAGAATTGGAACTGTTTGGGATGATGAAAATATGCCTTTAATTTGGCATTAACTTCCAGTTTTTTTATCAAATTGATGCTGCTGCTAAGAATATTTAGCAACACTGTTTGTATACCCTACATACGTTGTAGGGATATGCTGGATCTACAGAAAAATAAATCCCATTATTCTATCAGCATCCAATTTTTAAGGACAAACAGGACCTTCAATTAAAAAGAAAATATAAGGAATCTGAAACAATGTGCCCACTTTACTTAACATCCCCTTACTTCGTTGAGACGTGAAGGTATTTTTAAGTATCAAAATTAAGCAGTCTTCAAAATAAGATACTTCGAGTTAGGTAGAATTTATTGTAACAGAGCTTGGAGGAAATAGTCTGGGACATTTTTTTATGTCATACAAGACCCTAGCTAGTAGAAATGCCACCAGAATATCCATTTCAGTCGCCTGAGGGTATTTTACAACCCCCTACTTTAGGCTTCCTCGATCAAATTTTCCTAAGTACCACATTTTTAAATGTTACTGATATAATGCGCCACTGATCGCCGTCCTGGGGGAGGGGGTGCCCCCTTTACTTTTGAGAATTTTGCATTTCAGAAGGAGCTTTACCTGCAAAATGGTGCAAAATATGTTCAATTTTCCAGGCCAAAATTTTTCACAAACTTTTCAATTTTTGCCGAATGGACAAGACCCTGACTCTAATAAATGTAAACAGTGAGGGTGATTTTACTTTCGCACATCGAAAAGTTTCGGTCATAAATATCACAAATGCGTTACAGTGTGTGGACTCATGGTGTATTGCTCGGTTTTTTGCTTAACGTAGCACTTGGGGTTGTGTTTTAAGGTCTGGCTAATTTGGATTTGTGATGTTCGTACTATAACACATCCAGGGAATACTTTTTGATTGGGCACACCCTTTAATTTCGTCGTGAACCATTAATTTATGGGAAATGATGTCTATAAACAAAAATGTGCTTTTCACCCAAATTTATATAATTTAAAGGATTAATACTTCTAGCCAGTAATATATCGAAATGGCTAAACGCGTTTCTGGTAGCTGCATGTCATAGGTAGCAGGAGGAAAAGAGTTGGTTTCATTTGGGTCCATAATTTTGTCGTAAACCGCGTTTTCATGTCATGAAATAACTCATATTTTGAGGAAATTCCCCGAAATTGTGACGTCACAAAACTTTGGAATCGTCAAAAGTCATGTATTTCAAATGAAAATTGGCGTTTCATGGGTTGCTTTCACCTAGACTTTCATTTCGGAGCATAACTGATTAAAGTTACTTTAATTAGAACCATATAGAAATTTTGGTTTGAAATGAGCAAATGATCGTTTTTGTACAAAACTTTTCGATACGTGTGAGAACAAATAAGATGTTATTATATCCTTGTCGGTATGTGACGACAGTCTGTGGGAAGTGTTAGATTTTACAGTACCTATTTTTTAAAACAGAACAATTCTTGTGCAAAAGGTTATGAAAAGGGTTACGTTTTTCCAATATTCTCCCAGTAACTTTTTTGCTCCAATCCAAACCACGTGGCGCGCCACAAGTGGGGCGTGCGCCACTATTTGAGGAAGCTTGCCATACTCAGAGTAACCAGTTATGTTCTCATTACACAAACAGACGAAGATATCTAGAAAACTTACCACATTCCCCCTCATATAACTTTTCCAAAGTTTCGTCGCCCCTCTCACACTGAGCAATGTCAAGAGCACACGGACTGCTGTAGGTAATACCGTCCGTTCCACACAGTGGTTCGTAGATTGAAGGGCAAAACATTGGACAGACTGGAAAAGACAAAAACATTCACAATTAGTAATCTTTGAAGAACATTCCAAGCTGGGGAAACATTTATACAGACCGTCCACGAGGTCTTACATTAAGTACAGCATTAGCCGTTCTGTATCTTTTTTACAATTTCGACACGTGCCACACTTGAAAAGCAGAGTAGTGCTTGGATAAACTCAAAGGGGGGAAGCTGAAGCCAAAAATTAATTTTCATGTGTGAAAGAAGAACTACATATATTCATCGCGGGGAAATCGAGATCGGACATGTATTTCTTGAGATATCAGCAAGTTAACCCAATAGATTTGTGTTCCAAAGTGAGATTGAAGGCAGCAAAGATTATGCCACTTCCTCACTTTAACAAGGAACGCTACGTTTCCCTCTGTTTTTTTAGACTGTTGTGTTGACCTTGACGTTGATAGGAATAAAAACTCCCTATGGGCATTACAAAAGTTTGAAAGAAGTTCTCATGCCACTTATTCAATCACATTTTGGTAAAATGCCACCGTTGAGGAGAAAATATGCTTTTAAGTTCAAAGAAAAACAAAAGACTGTCCGTTAATTTGGGGATGACATTAGGTCATGGGCTTGTTTCGAGTTCACTTTTGTTGGAAATGTGACAACTTTACGCATATCTTGAGAACCAAACATCACACTTCAATGCAAATTTCACCAAAATGCTAAGAATAAGTAACACTCTGACATATCAAAACTTGATATGATTTAAACCATTCTTCTAACTTGCATGTACACTCTAAAAAATATTTAAACGATTTTGTTTAAAAATTAGGATACACACGCAAAATGAGTATTTCTACTCGAAATAAGTGAGTACTTCAACTCAATTTGTGCAAAATTTTACACAAATTGCTGAATTTGTGCAAAATTTTACACAAATTGAGTTGAAGTACTCACTTATTTCGAGTAGAAATACTCATTTTCGTGAGTATCCTAATTTTTAAACAAAATCGTTTAAATATTTTTTTAGAGTGTAGTTGATTACTTTATCGAGCGATGAAAACCGTGTTTATTCTGCTGGCTTCGACTGTTCATATTTTGTATTCCACTGGAAAATTCGCTCTAGGATTTCGGCCATTCACTTCACTTTCTTTTCGTTCATAGGTGATGAAATTCATGCACAAATGAAATAAAGCCTGTTTTATCAAATTTAATGATACGTATTTTTTCAAATTTGATCATCTTGAACATATGTATACTACTTCCAAGTGTCATGTGACAATGATTTTGAATCTTTTGATATCAAAACTATTCGCAGAGCTCTTTGCCAGGAGCATTTAAAACTCCATGGCCTACAGTCGACACAATACCTGATCTGCCATGGCGGTGGAACACATAGGCGCTCTATAGGGAACTTTTCGTCCACTTCTTTTCGTCACTTCAGTAGCTAGTAAATTAACTTCGTTGACTTGAGCCCGCAGCTTTAATGAGAGTTTACCTATTATAACCCCTCCTCCCATCAGTCGAAACTCCTTAACTAGGCTGTCACCAAGTAAGATCTTTGAGATGAATAAGCAACTGGGATAACTAGTTTTTGGGAGGACAGAGGACGGAGGACGGAATTACTGAAAGATGTGATGTAACCATGTTGACAGTTACCCCAAGGAGAGAACCAAGTTTTTTCGGTTCAGCCTATATCCCTACGAAAAGCCAACGAACGGGCTACAGCCAAGTGCGCTTCGCAGGCTAGTTGACAGCTATGAATAAAATTGTTCTTCAAGCGTTTTCTGGATTCTCGGCCTCTCAGCCTAATCCGTGGATATGGTTTGTTTCCCCCAAAAGTAAATGGAACGACCCGCACTCTTTAACAAGAAACGACGAAGCTTGCTAACCATTGCCCTAATATCTGACCTTATACCTAATCCTAACTAAGAATATAACCGGTAATATACAATCTAGAAACACCTTGCGAAACATTGCGAAAGATTAGAAATCAGTTTTACCTGGAACAAATACTCTTGAGATGAAGGTCTCGCCAGGTCCGTCTTCTTTGATAGGTGTAATTTTGATTGTGTGCTCCTCTCCAACGGTAATTTCAGTTGTGTTGAATGAAAGTGTAGATGGTGGCAGACGGATTTCGGGTTTCACTCCTTCTGGCGTGATCAAAGTTGCGATATAGCCAATCACACCCTCTGGTTGAGTCCATGATAATGTGGCCTCCTTCCAATTGACATTAAGGACAGGGTCAATTATTCTGAAAAGTTCTGGCTGAAGCTCTACATAACAAAACACAGGTAAAATATTATACACTGACCAGTCTAATCACTTACCAGTTGACCAGTCAAATTTAATTTAGTTGTACACTGTATATCGATGTTGTAAATATTGGACATACGCCGAAAATTAACCGACTCCCGACATGATTTGGCAACTCTTTGGATGTAGGGACGTTCGGAAATATTTGGCCATTCTGACGAAAGATTAAGTGTCGTAAAGAAAAATATCGAAACGAAAGCCTTCGGTAACCTTTTTACGGATTACGTAAAGACCAAGTGACTTCATGATTAATATGTAAAAAATGAATAATTCAGATATTAACTATGAAGTCGCATAGTCGTGACGTGATCCGAGAAAATGTTAATAAAGGCCTGTGTTAAGTTCAGATTTTTTTCATGACGAGTACGACACTCCATCTTCTAAAGACTTCGTAGAAAAAGTTGTCCTGGGGATAGCAGACTTGAGACCGGAAGATAGTGAAGAGATTAAACGTGAACTGAGCGGGTAACTATGAACTTTTAATGAAATAAAATCCAGAACTAAAGGAAAGCTCCTGACGAAGAAGTTTTTTTATTTTCCAACTTGAGGAAACAGCTGGCCCATCCCTAGTTATAGGTCAAATTTTAAGACAGTTTTGCGGACATACAGATGTCGTGGGAAAACTCTCGAAAGACTTTTCGAGATCCCGCGACCTAGGAACACCCTTTCCAACATTAAGCTCGGATGACACCGGGCACGACTTTCCACTGCGCATAATGGTGATCAACCCCGTCAGTTGGGGTCTTGGCGGTGTGAACAGGCTTTCACGTCTATGATTTTCAATCGTCGGGCCCTGAACTAAACATACAATTTTAGTACAATAATGCAGTATGTGCCTTTTAGCACAGGTCACACCTCCAGGACTACCAAAAAGTGTCTACAATATATGTAAATTGTCTACGACCAGACGACGAAGAGTCTTTAATAGTCATATAGCCTCGGTCTGACCCATGGAAAAGCATTTTCAGGACATGCACGAACATTACATTACAACGAGTTCATCAGAACACAGAGTACTAGAAAGGGGGGGGGGGGTATAAAATTTAAATGCCAACTTTTCTCACCCCAAACAGTACCAATTGTCCCAACCTTCTTACTTAAGGCCCTCCCAAAATTGCCTGAAATTCATCCCCATCCAGACGCAATCTAGGTTTATTGACTTAAAGATTAGTCTAGAAAAGCTCAAGGTGTATTGTGAAGACACTCTCAGTACAGTTGATTCTGTGTAATAAAGCCTTTGGTATTCTACATTATTTGAATTAGCTGTCAATTGGAGCTAAGCGAGTTGAAAATTTCCGTACGCCCCTACAAGAATTAAAGTTTGGGGTGAGTGAATTGACCCTTTAAAGTGTACCTCAAGTCAAAAATTTGCAATATATTACAGAGCTGAAACATGAATTCAAACAGCCCAACTCCCATTTTCCTAGGACATTCCCGAGCTGAGATTACAGGTTAAAAATTAACTCATTTTTAAAAGGTAAGTGTGACAAGAAAATGACAAAATTGGTTGTTGAATGTAAAAAAGCATCATGAAAATAGCCATAATTTCCATCAGAATCCATCAAAAATTTACCATCTTCAACAGCAATCTATGATCTGCACTAATAAACATGAGCTCAAAATTCAAATCTTGTAACGTTATGAGAGGAATACGCCATGTATGGCTAATGTTGCTAATGTTACAATCTTCATTTAAGGGACAGTTATAACCTAAGTTTGTCCTGAGGGTTTTATGTTGGAACTTTTAATTGTGTCCTTGAAAATCATCAGTATCAATCACCAACCATAAACTATCTGATGAGTAATTAGTTAAGAAATAATTTATATAGGTTAAAAAAAGAAATGTCAACACGACGCAACACTCCATATTTTGCATAAGCGACAAGTTTCTTCAGAAATACTGTAACTTTGAAGAGATATATCTGGAGATCCGTAAAAGATATTGAAATAATTGCAACGGGTTTTACCTCGGTAAAGTTCACTCCGAAACTACCAAGTGAGGTCAGGTCACTTTGCTGACATGCCACACTACCTTAAAATAGTACAATGAGGAATTATTTGTGACGTCATTGTTGAACTGAAGTAAGTTTTTGTATTTCTTTGTTTTTCTGGAAGCTACTGCACCTTGTACCAAAATATGATGACAATATCAGAGATAGGGGATCACTTGACTAAACAAGCCCTCTCTGGACATCATACTGAGCAATTTGTTTTTAAAGAAAATCAAAACAGTAAATGAGTGTTTTACGGCAAGAAAGTAAAAAATTATTGCGCAATGAAATTTTGTTTTGGTTTTTGTGAGTATAATTTTTTATTTTTTTTTTTAATTTAATATCTCAGGAATGCACAAACGCTATGTCAATGGGGGTTGGATGAATAAGGTAAAGTGTGCAACCTCTAAAATATATATTTTTGAAACTCAAGACTTAAGGTACACTTCATGCTTCCTGCAAGAGTAGAAAACTTAAATACAGAAATACAGGTACAGATTCCAAAATATTATGACTAATTAGTCGGTGACACGAAAAATTCAGTTGCTTGTATTTGTTTGAAAAATTCTGCTAACAGTTTTCAACACTTAAAGGCAGGCATTCGTCACCCTAAACTTTAGTTTCAGTATGCATATATCAAAACTCTCAATTGGTAGAGCTCTTTGATTGGCATCACATTCAAACTGGATAAAGATGGGTTTTAGATAAATGTGGGAGGGGCTAGAAGTAGGTAGGTTGGGAGAATTGGAACTGTTTGGGATGATGAAAATATGCCCTTAACTCAGTAGAATTCCATAATATTCACATCAGAGTACGAGATGCACAACTGTTTTTGTAGTTCTAATTCCCAAATAACAAATACCATTTCACACGATTTCTTACATTAAACCAATTTCAAGATTCAGCAAAATAATGTTTAAGATTTCATGGCAAGATTTTATTGAAGTATTTGTGTATGTAACTTGCCTCTTTTAAATTGAAGTATAGCTGGAGAAAAAACGTCTCTGGACTGAAAAACGGTAAGTCTAAATTAACCGTATAAAATCGTTATAAATCCTCTTTCTTCGCTTAATTTATAAGGTGAAGAGCAATCTCTCTAAACACTAAAGCAACAGGTTTATAGCCTATCACAATTTTTTCCTTTTTTCTTTTAAGTGTCTGTCGTCGAATTTTATGACATCAACATTGGCAGAACTCAAGGTAAACCAAACATTTTTCTTTATTTGACATTGAAGGAGAGAAAATATCGTCACCTGACCCTCCATAGCCAATCACGTAAAAAGGTCAGTTTACCACACTTATTCAAGATGGGGTGGCTACTCTTACCCTCCAAGCAACAGGTTTACTCACCAGGTATTGGACCTCCGATGATTCGCTCCACCAAGTTAACAACTTCATCAACGAGAAGCTTCAGTCCATCCAACTCGATGAGAACGGTGTCAGTTATCTCACAAGCTAAGTTGGTGTTGGCGTTAGCGAGCTAAAAACGAACATGTCGAATCCATTTACTAATTATTCGGCAGCAAAGAGGTAGATTTGTCTGAGGTAACAAGCTTAGTTTCATTCATGAGGCTTATCGTACAAGCTCATCCTACAGTGTTTTACATAATCTCGAACACTAACCTCAAACAATAAAATGATGTACCGGCCCTTGTTGAAGTCACTCTTTACAGGGTACATTTAATTGAATTAAATATTTTAATTTGTCGAGTGTTCTCACCTTTGGGGCCTACTCGACATACTGATGACAAGTGTTCAAATAAGACGATCCCCCATATTCTACATATAAATCCATGTTTCATGAGAAAATAATTAACTCAAATCGTTGATTTTTCAAATGTGTGACTAGATACTTTTTACCGCCTTAACTTTAACATTTGCTTCACTATCAGCCTAATATTATCGACAAAGAAGTCATAAGCATATATTTAACCCTTCGACAAAATTTTAGGCGCAGTAACATGCACTGGACTCCAGTTAAACAAAACGAGTAACACATCTTTGAAATTCTTGAAGGTTTCGTTGGAGTTGTTTTCAGAAATTCACATAACAACCTTTATATTTATTTTTAGGTGAATCCATTTTAAAAGAAAAGTCTAGAGCCAAATTTAATTTCAAGGGGAATGTATGCTAAGCAGCCATGGTGAAAGTTTCTTTCATTCATTTCCCGCTTTTCGTCTTGTAATTAAAGTTGACACATTTTCTCTTAAAGTTAACTTGAAACAAGCAGGCGTGATGTCATGGATTCATAATGTCGGCCAATGTTTTGTTTTTCTCTGTTTTTCGTCCTTTTACTGAGTTTGAGGGATGCTATCCTTGCTCCTAAGGCATGTAAAATTTTCAAAAATTTCATTGCTCAGTCGGAATGCACCTATATATTATCGACATATCAGCGATTACAGGTAATTGCATAAAATTGGGTGTAAATTCTAACAACAAAACATATGATGAATCGTTTCCAAGATTCTCATTGTATTCTTTGTTAGGGTTAGGGATTAGTAAGGAATCAGGACCGTATAGCCAGTTGGAAATTTCTTGTCAAAGAGTACGCATCGCCAGATGATTCTACACTGAAAAATCGCTGTAAGTTTACAAAAAAAAATATAAAATACAATATTTTACAGAAAAATGTGTAGGCAAATATTTGCCAATATTTTTTCAGCAGTTGTTACTTTGTCTCTTTATTCCTTCCTGTTCTGATAATTTAAAAAAGATTTTTTAAAGATGAAAAGTGTTGTTTTGAATATAGTTACTAAACGAACGACCCACAACACTGGCTCTTAAGTCTTCCATACATCAATTACAACTACATGACATGTTAAAGGCCGAAATTTCTCACGCCAAACAGTACCAATTCTCCTTACCTTCTTACTGAAGCCCCTCCCACAATTTTCTGAAATTCACCCTCATTCAGATACAATCTCAGTTTGTTGCTTTAAGGTGAATACAGAAAACCCAATTTATATAATCAAAACACTGTCAGTACCGTTTATGATGTGTAATATAAGCTTTGGTACTCTGCATTATTTGAATTAGTTGTCAATCAAAGATCTGAGCCAATTGAGAATTTTGGTACCCCCGTACCAAAATTGTAGTTTGGGGTGAGGGAATTTGCTGGCGAGGTAAATCGGAATTAATTTATTCTCCTCAAATGAATGTTCAAATTTGCAGGAGGGTTCACCCGGGTTTGTAACCAGTGGGAATTGCGAATATTTCCTTTCAGTAGGGTAAACTGCCATCTATTTTCATTCTATTTTGAAAAAATAAATATATGGAAAACTGTTATCCAGTGATAGACATGCCAAGAACCAACGGTGATGCCAATGAAATGCAGATCCCACAACAAGAAAACATTTATATCAACGTGCTTAAGGCAAATCCTCTCACCCCAAACTTCAATTCTTATGGGGGTTCACCTAAATTCTAAGTAGCTCGGGCTTTTGATTGACAGCTAATTTAAACAATGCATTGTACCAGGGTTTACATTACACGGCATGGACTGCACTGAGAATTGTTTTGGTTATACACATTGAGCATTTCTATACCCACCCTGAGGCAACGAACTGAAATTGCGCTGGGATTAGGATAAATTTCAAACAATTGTGGGAGGAGCTTAAAGGGCAGGAACGGTCGTCCCAACTTGAAGAAGTGTAGTAAACTGTACAGTTTCATGGTTGGCTGTTGAGGGTCATGTGACAACATTTTCACTCCTCAAATGTGCAATTTACAAGAAGTAACGGCTTTGTTTACCTTTCATATGTTATATTGAAGTAATAACATATTATGAAAGATTCTTTGAACGGAAATGAGATGAAAATTGTGATATTTAGCTGTTGCTTCAAAAAAAAGTTTGGGGCTGCTCTTGAAATTTAAGAAAGAACATAAATTAAAAGATTAAGAGAACTGATGCTGTGTGAAAGAAGTTGTGCCTTCAATGTTATTGTTCTCACTTTGGATAGTTCATCTAAAACAACGATGTAGAAGTCGTCTCAAACCCAAAGTAAAAATCGAATTCTATTATTTTAAGGGCAGACCTATTAACAGCGGAATTAATAGGTTTGCACAATTTGCAAATTTTTGCGCTTAAATAACATGTTATAATTCAAGATATGACTTTCACCTTGATCCAAACCACTTCAAGTAGTCGGTGCGAATTAATTTTATTTCATAAAAATGTGGGACATTAAATAGCCAACTAGTTGGGGTATTTTGGATTTGGGAATAAGTACATTTGAATTGAGTCGCCAAATAATCAACGACTGACTTTTCATTTTCACGAATCTACAAAAAATTTATCTAGTTGACGAATTCTGCATGAGGTAATCACTGCACTCAAACAAAATAATGCCAAATTACAAATATTTTTTTTTTTTGGGGGGGGGGAATTTCATAAGTCTACAAAAAAAACCATCTAATTGGCGCATTTTTCTGTGGTAGCCTATTAACACCACTAAATTTTAAAATAACAGTCACCTGGGAACTTATCAAATATAACCTACCGCACCTTACTCTTCTTGCACCTTCATATGTCCCACAGAATGGTGCATTGTTAGCACATTTAAATTCTAATCATATATCTAAATAATCAGCACTACACTTTAATAACGTTATGTTCAAATTGAACCCGAAAAGGATCGAATCGACACTACTAACCGAAAAAAGGATCAAATATTTGACGAGATTTGGTTTATTTTTAAACCAAAAATGGTTCATTTTGAACCGAAACTAGTCAAAATATGAATCTGTTGAGTTCAGTGCCCATTTGGTCCTTTTTCCGGTTTAAATTGATCCGGACGTTTTAAGAGTGTAGGTAGTTCGCAATTAAACGTCTTTTATACAAAATTATTAGGAATAATACATGTTATGTGTATAGCATCTAAACAGGTTTACAAAAGTGAGGGTAAAATTTTAAGTGTTCAGTTCCTAAAGACTTTAAATCCCAAGACTTTTTAAGTGTATACAATGTAACATTGAATACGAGGGTTTACAAGTAAGGGGTTACACCAACCTCCACACAAAAATCAGCAATCTCGAGCAGATTTTGTCAAGAGACTTACAATAAATGAACATGTTATGGACCAACAGAGACTAAATACAACGGTTTGAGCAGCAGCCCAAAATTACATAAGAAAATGAATGAAGCGTTCAGGTTTCAATTCACTTTTTGAAAATGTGTAAAAGAAGGATTCAAAAATGGCTAATCACGTTCCTGAAAATCCCAGTTGGGAACTAATTTAGTGGTACCGTGTGATCTCAATACGCTTGTGGTAAATGAACAAACGGCTCGAGTTAAAGTATACTATAATCTTGGATACTCAGAATACAATCTTTTTGGTACCCTGTCTATACTTTTGAGGTGGAAACTTCGAACGTCTTCTCCGAAGAGTAAAGCCTACGTACGCTAAAAGCCTGAAAAGAAGACCTAAAAACTAAATTATTACCAATTTTATCGAAGAAAATATCACCAGAGACACTTCTCGGCGGAAACTGTTCGAGTTTTCGATTATTGCCGGGGAAAAGAAACAAACAAAACACAACCTAATGCGCACTGAATATTAATTAATACTCGATGCTTATCACTATATTTATACAGTCAGCCTCACTAAAAGAGTCCACTTGATTTGATTGCCTCAAATTGTTTTTAACAAACGACAGTACAGTTTGAGAACTTGATCATTAGAAAGTTTGAAAAGTTAACGAATAATCTATTCCTTCGGGCAACAATTGGGTGATTTAGTTTCTTGCAATAAGAACCTTCCATCAATAAGAGGACCTTATCTGCAGTACTTCTACCCTATATCAGATTTTCTTTACGATTGCGTGGAAAGTTCAGTTTCGAAATTTCTAAATTATTTTAGCCCCAAGTCCGAGAGATGCGTTATGTAACTAGCTAGATATATAAAATGGTTTAAAATATCTGTACAACAATCGCAAACTTACCCCTCCACTGTACACCAGCATTGCACAAAAGAGCAAAATCTTCATGATGCTGCACAAGATTTCTCACCTGCCAAAATTCGAACGTTGTCAATTGAGTGTTCTCAATGAAGATACCCTTCCACACCAGTGCAAGACATAATCTAAGAAAAGAAAGAAGAAAGTGTTTTATACCACAGATTATGGAAGTACTTCCATGCGAAGACCAGGGAGAGGTACTTACGTAAGAGCATTGAACCGTTGTGCATTACTCAAGGGGCCTCAGACTGGGCGTCAAAGACTATGCCCAAATAAGGAACATCTTGCCTGCTGTGTAGGCGGGTTCTTGCATATGAATTAGTAATGACGTAATATCGGGGAGACGCTTCTACGCCAGACATCTCGTGTTTCGACGGAGTCCTTGATGGGTAATTTTCTCTTACCTAAGGGAGGTCAATCAGACAGCTGCATGGGTGCATGAAAGGATCAAATGGCTGCGGAGCAAGGTCAAAAAGATGTGTTATTTTATAGCTGGGAAATACTGTCAAACAAGAGCCGAGCCAAGCTCCAACTACCTGGTAAGGGCGTGGAAGTATTTAGCCCGCGGAGCGGACGAAGTCTTTTCGTTCAGCTCATCGCTACGAAAAATCTCTGAGGGGCGGCACCATAAGGGGGCGTCAGCCACAGAGACGCTACGCAGCTAGGTATTCGGAGGTACTTCCATGGTTTGTCGGTGGGCAGCAATTCAACGATAAGGGGGAATAAAGCCCCTTGGCCATGATCAGACCATGTAAACCTCAAACTAAATCTAAAGGGACGAAATGGCTTACTGAGGTGAAATTATTGAACAAGGTGAATTACGTGGAAATGTTACATGTTAATGACAACTTTTTTAAAGGGGAAAATGAATGAGGGAAGGGGTCGTTCACTTGTCCGCTTCTTAGCTGAAAGTCTGGTGAAAGCTGAGCTCCCAGTTCAACTTTAACTACCTGGCAATATAAATATTAATTCTCCTGAAAAAAAATGAATAAAATAACAACCAAAGAATGCAATCAATGGAAGATTGAGAGGTGTATCAAACCTTCATAAAAAAAAAATATTAAACTCAGGAAAAGCCTATTATTTTGGAGATGGATTGTGGCAGAAGAACAGGTATACGGGGGAACCGTAGTGAATTCCCCCCTTCTAAAAATAAAAGAACAAATAAACAGTGCTTCTAGAATTGACTAGGAAATGTTAGCCAAGATTACCCTCGAAAAAGTTATCTGATAGATTTTGGATTAAGAGTGATCAATAAGAGATGACTAAAATTTGTTATTCGTTTCCAGGATCATGCATCGAATTAAAAGTCTGTCAGTTTATCTAGGATAAAAAATGTATTGTCAGATTGTCTCCATTAAGCTATCACAACTAGACTTTCAAGACTAACTCTTTGAAAGTTGAAAATGTCATTCCGATTTGAAACTACACCCCTTGAAAAGGCAAAAAGGCGCTGTTGTACCAGCAAAACTCCCTCCCTCTCTCGCGTTAAAAACTCATTGGCCATCCTTTCTTGCACTCTTAAAATTTAAAAGAGTTAAAATTGACGCTCGTTGAAGAGAGAACTTTCACTCTTCTTGGAGTAAATTTAACTGTTCTTGGAGTGAATTGCCACTCAATTGGAGTAAGTTGACACCTTTCAATCTATTAAAAAGCACGGTAACTAACTTCACTCTTTCGTTTTGGGGTGTGGTGCATATGAAAAATCTGTCGATGGAATTTGATTACAACAGTGCTGTTGAAAGGGAAATATCTTCTTTGTTTACAAAATATCATTTTAAAACCGATATGTACAGGTACAGACACAAAATTTAATCCAAGAAATGAGATTCCACCAAATACCAGAAAGAAATTCAATTATGCTAAAGAAAATTATTTTCACGTAATGCCCTGAATGGAATGTAGTCACGAAGTACAATAATCTTTTCACCCAAACATTCAAAAATTGAACTCCCATGCAATCTCTGTCCGGACCTCTTCTAAACCAGGTCCAACTCCAGAAGAGAAACTGAACTTTTTATTTTTATTCGTTTTTCGGGGGGACTTTATTTCCCAGTTTCCAGGAGATTTTTTCCAGCCCAGGTTTGATTCGTTCACCTCCCCCTGCACGTATATCGGCCTCCTCAAAGTAAGGGGGATACTTGGTGGCCCTATGAAACCTCTTTACTTTGTAGGCCAAGCAAGTTACTTCCTGCAAGCCTCTATAACCAGGGAGTTGCTACCCCTGCTCTAGCCAAGTGACGTGCCTTAGTTCATTTTGAGGGAAACACTTGCGTAGCTAGCCCGCGGAGGAGACGAATTCTTTTCGTTCAGCTCATCGCTACGAAAAACCAACTCTGCAGCCACAGAGGCGCTACGCAGGCTAGTGCGTTGCAAGCTATATGGTATAGTCCTTGTTCATTCGTATCCCTCGGAGGCTGGTGGTTGTGAAAGCCGGGAAGCTGAGAAAACAGAGTCCACGGGGTAGGGTAACACAGGTCACAATTACATCATCTTGAAATCAATCGTTAAGTTTTTTATCATTTGTTTGTCTGGCTTCTGGTGGTAGACACTCCAAGGTTTTAGTTCCTCGGCGCAAATCTAGAAAACAATTCCCTCTAAAACCAAACGATATTTTACTACCTTGTTTGTATACTTTTGCATTTTCATGCGGTACATTCGAAGGACATTGCGGGAACATCACTTCATAAGCTGGCGGTACATCGCCCCTGGATGAGTCGAATATGTCCCCGATGGTATTTAAAAGGGAGGTTAAGTCAATGACTTCCGTCATCAAATTTCGGACGTCGGAAGATTTTGAACCCAAACAAGGTCACATCATGAGATGTCTTGTGCAATGTCTTCTTGGTTTACTCCCCGGGAGTTTCAACAGACTCCCTGGTTTACCAAATGCTTGGTTTTCTCCGTGTTAGTTCCATGGTTTGCTAAATCCATGGAAGTACTAGGGAGTAATTCCATGCTAAATCCGAGGGAGAACTTCAATACTACAATGGAAGTACTTCCATGATACTACATGCATAGCCATGGCGGTTCTTTAACTCTCTCTAGTGCTACCTGCGTAGCGCCTCTGTGGATGCCGCCCCTTTTCGTAGCGATGAGCTAAACGAAAGAACTTCGACTGTTCCGTAGTCAAACTCTAGGGACGTAATTTCAAACCATTAAAGGGCATAGACAAAAAGTTCGATTGATTGCTATCCCAAGGGAAGAAGTGGAAAAATATTTTTGCCCTTGAAGCATGTCGGCCAATAAGGGGACAGCACGGTTTGCGTCCCTCCCCCAAATAAACTTAGTATGAAACATCTTTTGACTCCAGACCGTGGAAGTTGTCCGAGGTACTTCCATGTTCCGAAAAGGTCATTTTACAAAAGGACAAGAGCATGTAGGTGTTCCTAACTTATTGTGGAACGATAGCAAATATTCACTGATTTCTTCTGATTTCCCTTTCGAATGAACTTGAATATATTACATATAGTACCCGAGGTATTGAAAACAGGGAATTACTCCTCGTGGAGTTCACAGTTCAGTAAGGAAGCATTTCCAAGTGGTTCTCAAAACCAATTCATGGAAGAGGATAAACTAGAAATTGAGATGTCTGCATTTTCTTTTAAATGAAATAGTGCACATAAGCGGGCACTTCAATTTTATTCTGAGTGTGTCAGGAGTCTTAAATTTATTTTGGTTTATAAAAATCCGATACTCTCAGTAATCGTTGTTGTATTATTTTGAATGATTCAGTCAAGGTTGGATGCGAAAATAAACTCACGTTGCGGTGACACACTTCCCTTTAAAAAGAGCAAGAGCCATCGCCCAAATCTTACTTTGAACTGAGAATAGGCGTACGAGGCGGGGTACCGGAGGTGGGGTACTCGCCTTCCCAATTCGGACAAAAACAACTTAGGACCTATGGTCGGGTCCAGGGAAGCCACGCTCCTTGGTTTTTAGCCTGTTTGTAAGGTTTTAAAGTTGTTTTTTAAGGGTTGTCTTTACACTGGTCTAAAATTACTCACAGGGCAACTTCGATTAAGATTTTATTTTTTGAAGCAATACTAACTGCAGTGAAACTACTCTCAAGAGCAGATCCGACTGACATTTTGGAGAGGGCAGTGGCGTAGCCACGGGGGGGGGGGCTGGGGGCCTAGGCTCTCCAAATTTTCTCCCGCCCCCCTCCCGATTTTTTGCTCCATCCTAATAAGAATTTTTAAAACTGAGAAAAAATAAAATGTAGAAGTATATTTCAGATGACACTGATCAGTATGACATTGTTTTTTTGGTATGGTATGTCACTTGTAAATTCTCCACAAATACCTCCACAAAAATGCATATTTTGAAAATGCATCGTGCTCCCAAAAAGGGAAAACCCAAACGATCAGGACTATAGTCAGTTCAAAATTTTGCCACACATAGCACTTTTTTGCATATAGGCCGGGAAATCTTATAGGCAAAGAAAAAATTCTAAGAGGGGGACACAACTACTTTTGGTTTTCCTTTTGAAACTAAATTTTATTCAAATATGATTACACCATTTGCGATCTACGTCCTCCTGAAATTACATTTTTTCCCCTAAGGGAAAAGGAGACATCAATTATTCCCTTTAATCCCATCTTTCAATCCACAGATCAGTAATGCCCCGTTTTGGGGCCCCTAATAAAAAGTGTATGCACGGCCTTGTGTATTACCATTTTCATAGATTGATTTTTCTCAATATTTAAGAAATGGTAGACATGAGATTTTTATTTTAGGGCTGGGTACATGCAGCTTAAAACACGTGGGAAGTGGCGATTCCGGCTACATGGAGAGTTTGTAAAGCCCATTTTTTTTTGCACTCTCCGCTCCAACCGGTGGTAGCGCTCCGCTTAGATAATAGTCTTGCCACGCCTGACCTTCGGAGGTGCCAGCCTCCCTCCCACTTGTCACCTCGATAGGCCCCCTAAAAATTCTTTTTGGCTGACTCCACAGTAAGAAAGTGAGCTGAACTAGAAAGAGAGAGATAGGCCTAATCCTGTTTGAAGGGTTACTTGAGCTGTGTTCCAAATTTGACGTATAGTCGGAAGTGTCAAGAAAATTTTGAAAAAACACAACCCCTCGATCAGACAGCCGGAAATGGCATTTCCAATGTTATTTGCGATATTTTCACTTGCAAAACATGGAAATTCACTGACTTTCCTTTTCAACAGAGGAATCTAATCCTACAAAATTCATAGTTACTCTCTGACTATAGAAGACATATTTTTTGAAAATCTCAAATCTCAGTTTGGGACACCACTGGGATTCTATCTAAAGGGTCAATCATAAAACAAAAAAATCTACTACACTAATTCAAGTTGGGGTGGGGTGACAGCATTTCTCCTTTAAAATTTATACTTAGCTCTCCGTTCAAAACTGTTTTGCAAAAGGCCAAAGGGTTAGAGCTGACCCGGCAGTTTGGAATTTAGAAGTGAGAAGGGGCCAGATTAAACGAAAATATACAGTCACCCAAACTATTAAATTGTGTAGTTCGCGTATAGAGTACACTATCCCGTTTTCTTGAACGACTCTCGAGAATTACATGTCATTCCCCGTCTCTCTAAGTTTTGAGATTCTCGAGGAGTAGCAACTGCTTGGTTCACATAAAATGTTATTAGGAAACTTCGAAAGAAATAAAAAGAATGTTGAAAAATTTAGCTTATTTCATTATTTCAAAACAACGAAGAACTACCATGGAAGTACTACACCTCGGAGGTAATACTTCCATGTTCAAAATAAGTTTGTCCGACTGCGCAATTTGGAATTGTTATCTTTTCCAATATTTTCAATAGTAAGGAAGTCCTCGAGACCCTTTCCTGACATTTTTGTACATTTTATGATGATGATAACCTTGAAGGAAACTTCAAAAACTCCGACACTACCTATTACTACATGAGAACTAACCATCCTTTCATAGTCAGATCATCGTAACTATGAACTACAAGCTAGGGAACAGTGTGTCTGGGCAGCCGTACAAAGCTTCATACAGAGAAAACGTGCTCAGTATCTCAGTAATTTCCCTGCCTTATTTCATGACAAACCATCGGTTGGCATGGGCGGACATGAAGGTCAGTCATGTGACTTTCATGTGACTGCCCATACAGCTTCAACTGCTAGCTCGTGAACCGTGTGTCACATTTTAGTTCATGATCCAAGAAGCTGGTTAGATCATATCCTGCGTAGCGCGTCTGTGGCTGCAGCCCTCTTTAGGTTGCCGCCCCTCAGATGATTTTTTCGTAGCTGTGCGTGAGCTGGACGAAAAAAATCGTTCGCGGGCTTGTTAAAGCAGGGCAACTCCCTGGTTAGAGTTAGCATGGGAGTACTACCTCCATGTTGTAGATTGTCAGCTGAGCCACTATCTACATTAGTTCATTGTGCTCCACATGAATCCTACTTGATTTGCAATTGCAGTTCTGCCGGGGTTGGAACAGGTAACGATGACAAATTTTTATCGTTCAAAATACCTTTTGATATGTGCTGAAAAGCCTAACAAAATAAATAAAAATTACACTTGTGTCCAGAGGGCCGTTCCACAAAGAGTTACGCACAATCTTAAGTTTGATTCACCATACTTAAGCCAACAGTAAATCATACTTAAGATCGTGCGTAACTCTTTGTGGAACGGGCCCCAGATGGCATTTACGCGCCCGGGTAGATGCACACTGTTTAACAAGGTGTTTCCTGATTGGCTGTTGTCATTGTATTGTATCGATTGTATTCTTTGTGCGGGTTAGGGATTAGTCTAAGGATTAGGGTTACGTTAGCCAGTTAGGAAATTTCTTGTTAAAGAGTGTGCATCGCCCCGCATTTGCTCGCATACTGAATTTATTGCTCTTGAAACCTATAATTTGCATACAGAGAAAAGAAAATCATCTATTTAGTTGCACATATAAACTGGCAATATCATTTTGTCATCACAGCCCTTTTTAACACATATGCGCCGGCCCCAATCTCACATTTCCTTTGCAACATACACGGATGCTCTGCCCTAGCTACCCGCGTAGCAGATAGTGTTTCCTCAGTTTCTCGTTTTCCACAACCGGATAAGGATATGACTGAACAAGAAATATCCCGCACCGTCCTTCTACGCAGATAATCGGCTTTAGCAGTGAGCTCACCCCGGGTTCTTTTTATCCCAAAAAATTGTTTCCAGTGTACACAGGCCTTAATGGGCCAGTTCCCTCGCCCTAAACTTCATTTTTGTTAATGGTAACAGAAATTCTTAATTGACTCAGCTCTTTGTTTGACAGCTAATTCAAATGATGCAGTGACAGAGTACCAAAGCCTATATTATACTGCATGAACTGTGTTAGTGTTTTGATTGTACACATTGAGCTTTTCTATACTCACGTTGAAGCAATAAACTGAAATTATATCCAGACGATAATGAACTTCAGACAATTGTGAGTAGGGCTAAAGTGAGAAGGTTAGGAGTATTTGTACTGTTTGGGGTGAGAGAATTGGGCTTTTAGGGTCGGTCACTGTTTCTAAGGGACGCAAACATTTGTTTGCATTGACGCACCCCTTTTCACTCAATTGGTCAAATATTTCATAGACTTTGACGCACGCTCCTGCAGAATATAACACACCTGTGCAGAGGCTAAGTATTTGGAAAATTTTGACACCGTCTTTATCACAGCTTGGACAATCGTGATGTACATTTGACTTCACACTCTCCGGGCAGGCCAGAGGGTGTGTCTCAAAATTGATTAGAACATCAAGTTCAGCTTGTAAGAAATCAAAGCAAGAAAATGAGTGCTTCGTAACTACTTTTTCCAAAGTCCACCCCCCCCCCCGACCCTCTGGCAAATGGCCGTTCGGCGAAACCAAACTTGAGTGCTCCCTTGCTTCTAACACGTTATGTGACAAGCTGATATGCTGCCATAGGCTAAACTTTTATTTATCAACCGGACTCAATCAACCGAACCCAGAGTGACTTATGCTGAATGGAAGTGGGGCAGGGAGATTTTGGCAATTGGTGTCAGAAAATGAGCGCGAATTGCGTATCTTTAATACATGTGCCCTATATGAGCATACACCAACGTCACTGTCGTGTTCGTCTCTATATTTTGCCATCCAGGGGTCCATTTTGCAACAATTGTTACTTAGGGGCTGCTGTACGCCCGTACCGGTAACACATCTACAGCTCATGATCACAGGCATCCAGCGTTCCAAATTGCATGTCCTGAAGTCACGTGCATAACCAATATTCCATTCTTATCGGTGTCAAGTTGACTATGTTCGTATTAACAGGTTGCTCGATTTCTCGTGAGCAAAGTTAACGTGACTACAAACGGAACGCAGCTCTCGGGGTTTTATAAATAAGAACAGTTAAAGATGGCCCTGCAGTGTGCCATGTTGATATATATATATCGACTCTTCAAATGAAAAAAGATTAAAATGTCCACGGAAGAGAGCATGGACTTTCCTTAGATAACTAGCGGCTAATTTGAAGAAGTGACCAAAGAAAGAGTAGCCATAATGTTTCTTATTTCGTTTCAAGAGCCAAAATATTAACCCAAACAAACTTCAGTAATCCCGACGACCTGCTTGATTTTTCTCAAAAGAAGGCAACATTTTTCAATGAAATAAAAAAAGTTTTCAAGTCCGATACCGGTACAATAAATAAAAAGCAATCCAAATTTTTAAATCTTCTGGGATACCTTCCCATTTACTAGGCGTCATGTATGGGAAATTTGTTTAAAAGCACCCCCCCCCCCCCTCCTCCTAAAATATGAAATGTCAGGACATATTCCTATGTCGTGCGGGAGAGCATTAATCCACTTGATAAAATTCTTGTAATTACAAAGTTTTTAATTTGCGTATTTGCTAATATTAGCTCCAGACTTTGATATATTTCTTAAAAGGTCACAAAATTTGGGCTGCCCTCCCGTACAGTGTCCGCAAATTGTGCCGTATTGTCCTTTCGCCAAGCTCTCGATCGGGGTTCCTATTGCTGGTCTCTTGAAGAGCTTGGTCTCTATGCATGCCGGTCCAGGGAGCAAGCTGTCGGTCAAATCCTGTCACCACGTCTGGTCGTGGCCAGTGATGTGTCTTTGGCACTTGTAGAACAAATATGGAGGATGAAATATTCCACTTGTGGCCAGTCGAATCAACACACTATGAACCTTCTGCCAACGGACGGTGGACCTACTGAAGAATAAAATTGCAATAGATGTGTAACTATGCATTGTCGACCTCTTTTGTGGTCCATCTGAGAAATGTCTGGTAGTCGGTTCGGTCACGTTCTGCTGATGATTGGTTAAACTTTCACCCAGCATGCATTTCTGTGCCAAGACATCCAACGACTTTGCGTCGGCCACACATCCACAGATTCCTTGTAAGGCTTTTCACATAGTCTACAGTTATAATGTCACATCCGAGCGAAAGTGCTATACATCGTCACTTTAAAAGCGAAATCCTCTCAGCCCAAACTACAATTTTTGCAGTTGGCACAGCACTTTGACTGACAGCAAGTCCAAAAATGTAGATTATCAGTGCTCATCTTTTACAGGCCTATATACACAGTATGTTCTGTACTGAGAGTGTTCAATTTCACATTGGGGTCTTGTATACTCGGCACCCTGAAGCAATGAACTGAGATTGTGTCTGGGTGAGGAAGAATTTTAAACAGTTGTGGGAGGTGCTTAATTAAGTTAGTAGGTTTGGAGATTGGAACTGACTGTTGCAGTAAGGGTATTAATCCCTTAAGTAGTGTGACCTGTTGACTTTCACATCATTCCCCCGGCAAAATTCTACCGCGATCTAGTCATAGTCATTTCTCAGCAAAATATTTACGTTCATCATTTGATTCGACAAATGTTTGGTCTGTTTGTGAATAGGGATGTGATAACATTGGAAGCATAAATTGGAAGCATAAATTTAATAGAAAAGTCACTATGTAGCCTGCGGAGCGAACGAACTTTTTTAGTTCAGCCTCTCCACTACAAAAAAAAAAAAAAACCAATTGAGGGACGGCAGCCATAGAGGTGCTATTCAGGTAGTGGCGTATGCAGGCGGCCATCAGGCAATGGCTCCCCTCACGGATGCCAATTGTTTTTCTTTTTTGTTTTAGATCATAGAAATAAGTACAGGTACTTTAGTAACACAGAATTTGCTTCAAAAGGTAGCATATGCGGCACTAGCCCACGGGGCGGATGAATTTTTTCGTCCAGCTCATCGCTACGAAAAAATCAACGGCAGCCTAAAGGGGCTGCAGCCACAGAGGCGCTACGCAGGTTAATCCGGCACCAGATTGCACCTCTTTCACTCCTTTCCCGACCCGCAAAGACCTACGCGGCGAGGTCGGGAGAGCGGAGGGTGTGTAAGTCTGGTGACCAATAGATTGTCATTTATCATGTCAAATACATAAGCCGTAAAACCCAATAGTCGGGATTTCAGGCAGACATAGAAAATGTTATCAATTCAGCGAGTTTTGTATTTAGCCAAGAGTCACAATAGGTAAACATTAGCTTTATTTTCAGTTCCTTTGTTTAGTCCTCACTCGACAAGATTCAAGACCATTTTATCTAATAGATGGTTATAAGAATCTTAAAGGCCACTAAATCTGTCGCATCAAATCACGAAAGATGATTTCGGGCTCTTCTTCCAAAAATGTGCAAAGACTACACACCGACTGCTTAGATTCTTCCTAAAAGTTTGGAAAAACTATTTCCGGTTAACTAAGGGGTCTGATTTTTCGAAAATTTCTGCTCGATCCTCGCGAACTGATGGTGGCGCTCCGCTAAGATGGTCTTTATGGCAGAATTGCGTTTTTTGGGCTTTTGCGCGAGAAAAGGGAATATATTACGTAACAAATTTATACTATCAAAATGAAATAATATATTATGTATTTAACAAAAAAAAAAGGTTAAAAATTGGTAAGCAACAAAAATGTTTTTACAAACAGTATGTTCCAATAACAGATATTCCTTCAATGGGAAATATAACCCACTTCCAACCAAAATATTTGTAACCAAACCTTATTTATAACGAAACAAAAAACATTTGCTACGAAAAAATATATTATCAACGAAAAATTATGTTATGAACGAAAAAATATTTTTTGCAAGGAACAAATTTATTAGCAGCGAAAATATATTTGCAACGAAAAATACACTATCAATGAAAAAATATATTTGAAACAAAAAGATATGTTATCCACGAATAAATAAATTTTCAGTAAAAAATATATTTGCAAGGAAAATGATTATTTGCAACGAAAAACGTATTTGCAAAGAAAAATGTATAATCAATGAAAAGATATATTTCTGACAAAAAATGTATATTTGCAAGGGAAAAATTGACTTGCAACCGAAAAATATATTTGCAACGAAAAAATATATCATCATCGTAGTCTCCAACATAGGCGTTTTTCCCAAAGATTTAGTACACTGAGTTGTGTGAACGCGAAAAAAATTCATGCGTGCAAACACTATGATAGGCCGTGGGGCGCGCGGCGCTCCGCTCGTACACGTACAGTACGTATGTACGTACTGCATAGCTAACCTAGCGCGTCTATACTCAGCCTAGCCGTTAGTTTTGCCATTATCTACGTCCTCCTGAAGTTTACAATTTTTCCCAAGAGAAAGGAAGAGACCGGTTCCCTTTCGTCTCATCGGCCAAGCCACAGATCAGAAATGCCCAGTTTTGGTGTCCCTAAAAGGTGTATGTATTACCTTTTTCATTGATTGATTTATTTATTCTCATTATTTGAGAAGTGGTACTAGACATGAGATTCGTATTTCAAGACTGGGTACATCCAGCTTAAAACACGTGGGAACTGGGAAGTGCCGTTTCCGGCCATCTGGGGGGTTGTAAAGCGCAAATTTTGGTGTACGCTCCACGCCAACTGATGGCGACGTTCCGCTTAGATAGTCTTGCCGCGCCTGACCGGGCCATCCCCCCCCCCCCCACTTGTTACCTAGTCCCTGCACTTGTAACCTTGGCCCCCTAAAAATTCAGTCCTGGCTACGCCACTGTTGCTAACCAATTTTTAGGAGCATTTTTTGTTAAATACATAATATATTATTTCATTTTGATAATGTAATTTGTTTCGCAATATATACCCTTTTCTCGCGCCATAGTGGGCAAAAAAAAAATTCAAACTGAAATGTTCCCGTTGCCTATGCCAATCGATGCTCTTTTCTAGACTTCTAGAAGTATGCAAATTTAAAAACAAATTTTGCTTTGAAAGTTAATTAGCGTACATGGCACTAGATTGCATGTTAAGACACAAAATTTTCAGTCATCCCATGAACCTCCACAATCCAACATTCAACACTATTCCTGTCAAAGTACTTGAAAAAGCCAAAAAAAATTCAATGGCCCCAGGGCCAGTGATTTCTCAGCATGTTTCACCCCCCCCCTTCCCTTCAGAGAAATCCGTCGTCAGGTACGCCATAGTCGCCATTGGGCTTAGGCTAATCTATTGGTTGGTTGGGTGTCTAAAAATTGGACAAAATAATTTTGAGAGATTTGCAAGGTGAACTTTATTGACCCAAGTCCCTTCCCCTGTGGGCTGGGGGTTCAGAATATCCCACGGCATTTCCTGTCTGTCGTAAGAGGCGACAGAAGGGAAACCATACTTTCACTTGAACCATCTTTGAAAATAAATTTAACTTTAAACCTTTTATTGAGTTGAATGACCCTGTATAACACAACCATGTGGGGCCCATAGATATCATCTCACTAACTTGACCCAATTTTCCCCCTACTCTTGTTGGATGTTGCTCAAGTTCAATTTATTTTTCTTTTAACCTCCGAAGAGATTTCAGAAACTCAATATGAATGTATATATACAAACTTAGTACAAAATACAACCTTGCAAAAGTATAAAAAAAAGATCAGACAAGTGAATGAAAAAAAAGAAAAAGAAAATCTTAATGCTGTAAGCCATTCATTAACTTTTAAGTGACAAAAATATTGGCACCAGTCTTTATAAGGATCATAACGTAAATAAGCAATTGAATTTAAGTTACTAACGGAACTTTTCTATCATTCTAGAACAGAAATAACTTAGATTCCGTAGGACTACTTTACTTTTAGATTGAAAAAAGAGTTCCATTTTAAAGGTACTTGTCCTGTTCTAAAATATTTTTCAAGTACATAAGTTACGTTCGTCTGAAAAGTAGGGACACTCAAAAATGTAGTGAAATTCATCTCCGATTTGGCTATTGGGGCACAAGGTGCAAATTCTTTCATGTAAGACGAGATTTTGGTACCTGCCAGAGATTGAGGGATGTTGATGTTACTACATCGAAATTTGCAAAGATTTGAAGATCCAGGAAGACTTAAATATTTTGGGGGGAAGGGGAGGGGAGTGGCGGGGAGTGGCGGGGAGTGGGAGGGGGAGGGGGAGAGGTGGGGAGGGGTGGAGGGGTGGGGTGGGGTGGGGAGGGGGTGGCAGGGGGTGGGGGTGGGAGGTGTGGGCGGTGGGGTTGAAATTGTGATACAGCGGCACCACTGTACTAATAATCCTTAACAAAGTAGATGGCGTCCTACAGTTTTAGCTACATTGGAATCTGACGTCGGTGCCTAAACTCTAGCAATTTACCCAAGGTGTTTTCCAGTAAGTAGGCTCGGTAATTTGCTTTCGATATTTTCATTAGCCTTCTCTTTTACGCTGCTACTCTTCATTGCAACGCGAGCACTTCGAAGCAATATTATTACAGTGCCGCTCATGTGAGTTGTGGCACGCACAGTCTTTTACTTAGGACGAGAGGCTGGGCATTAATATACGAAATTGTATAACCACACTCCCTACTACACTAAGCCTAGCCTAGGTAATGTGAAAGAATGATGTTAGGGCCCAAGTTGAATTCATTGTGTACAGTACGTGTAGGCCTAACGTAAGGCCTATACCCTCATTATGTAGTCTACATCACGTGTCTGCATAGGTACCGAATCCGCGAACAGAAAGTGGTAACAAAGGATAGCTAAAGATCCATACTTGGAAAGTTGCGGGTTTGTCAACTTAGGTTACAGCACTGTAGCGCAGCAATTGTGTGTTTGATGTAGGAAGTGCTGCTGTGATTATTGCGTGGGCTTACATGGGCCTAACGTTCGGCTAACCGATGTTCTCTTTTTCATGCTTCATCATTCATGTTCAGTGTTGTTTCAACATAGGCTAGACTGTAGGCCTGGTCAATTTTCCCCTCAAAATTAGGGTTGACCTTCAGACAATGATTTCACTTAGTCAAGCCTAGGCCTAGTTGTCCACAAGGAAATTTTCACACAGAACTTTGCCAAACGGTATGCTAATTTTGTTCACCTAGGCCTAAAAGTTAGGCCTGATTAACATTGTTAGGCCTAGTCTTGATCATTGATGATGGAAAAAGTTGGAAGATTTTATCAAACAGCAGTATACTTCTTCAATCAGAAAATTCTTTTCCATGGGACAACCAACCTTTAATTATTGGTTGAATGTTTGGAACTTAAGTTGTCCTAGACAATAGGACAACCATGAAAATTGAACCCTGCTGCTGTACTGCGTACAATTATTAAACATTAGCCTGGCCTACATACACTTATTTTAAGATTTAAAACGGAGGCCTAGGCCCTAGCCAACATCAGAATGTAAATCTTAAATGTGCTATGAATTAATGAAACACTCAGTGTCCAACTGCGTACTAGCCTAGCCTACTACTGTTCTTGTTACCACTCAGCAGTACTACTAAAGTAAAATGGAATGTAACCCTACCTTCATTTGTTCTTCCTAAAGTAGCTTTAATGAAGGGGGCAATGCGCACTGTTTAACAAATTTCCTAACTGGCTAACGTAACCCTAATCCTTAAACTAATCCCTAACCCGAACAAAGAATACGATTGATACAATATAATGGCAACAGCCAATCAAGAAACACTTTGTTAAACAGTGCGCACCTACCCAATGAAGGTAAGTTTGCATTGTTTAGGATTTGTGATTCCCTCACCAGTTCAACTTCAATGTTCTTTGGTGAATCTTTGGATTAGGCTGTGAGCAGTAGCTATGAATTATGCCAAAAATAAGGACAAAACAATCAACGTTTTCTTGTTTATCAAATGATCTTCATTATTGTAGTGCGCCGCACTACAATATTGGCATTTACTGGCCGACTGACAATTTCTTTTGTGAAGCCTTTTATTGCTCACAACTCATTTCCTGCGTGTACCATAACTTAGTTCGTACAAATATCCATGCCCTACCCTTTAACAATAGCAGTTAGTGCAACCTGTGGCCGTCTTTAAACAAAAATCAACTTCAGAAAAGCAAATACTACAACTACAAGACCGATTTAAGGAGTCAGCTTCATGAAAGAGCATTGCGGATAAATTTCCAGAAAACGCGATGTAATGTGGTTCGGCCTTTGCCCACTGAGGTGATAAGCCTAAAGAATCAATCACTGCTTCCAAATTGGAACACGCAACATGGCGCCATTGTGTCCACTATCGTTTAACAGTATCAAGACGTTATTGTACAGTATCATCATCTAGCTACTACGGAGCAGGGAATTGCCAATTCCCCGTACGGAACGAATTGGTTTCACTGCATTGGATTAAGCGACTTGTGCTGTAGTTCTATTATCATGCTTTATTCCAGTGGTAAAAGCAGAAGCTATTTTGACAGCAGTCTGGCTGGAACGTTTTGACAGCATGCATGTAGCATGCATTGCGAATTAACGAAACACGGATGTTAAAACACACAGCTTCAACAGTTATTCGGCCTTCCACGAGACAGTTGTCATATGCATGCAGCTGTGCAGTTGGAGAGCTTGAGAGGGCGTCATTATTTAACATAAAGAACGGTGAAAGAGGAGTCGAGAACCGATAAAACCATTTTAGGCAGGAGTAAACAACACGACAGAGCATATCGTATGGCTAAGTAGGCTACTCAGCACAAGTCCTTGAACAGGATTATGCTTCGTCCACTTTGTTTTACTCCAAACTAGACTGTATACAGAGTAAGTCCTACCGTTACGTGCAGTACACGGTCCTGTTCAAGGACTACTCAGCACTTGCTTCATTGTTGGCAAATATGCTTCAAAATAGAGCCAGTGACTGACTACTAGCATAGAAGGTCCAGATTTACTCCATCATTGGATACTCTTCTATGATTTCTTTATGCGTCCAGCCAGGGAGCTGGGAGACAAGTGGTCCATCTTTGTAATATCAAGAAATAGGGTTGAGAGGAGTGGCCAAAAAGAAACAACAGCCCCTCTTCCCACCATGAACAAAATCTAAAGTTCAAATTATAACTGGGATACTGTACTAACTGAAAAGACATGTCTAACACGCACTGCAATTCTGCGTATTTGCAAGCAAATGCAGATCTAGTTTTCTCTGTAGTTTCATTAGTTTTGTCTATAAGCCATTTATAACATTCACTAAATCTACTTTGTTCAAAAGAGATCCTGCAAACTCATGCAGCCTCCTGCGAGGTTCAGAGTGGATCTTTCTTAAATGCTTAATTTTTAATTCCAAATCATTCCTCTCAAAACGTGCCTGTGTATACCAACAGATTTCAAGTCCTGCAAGCGCCCCGTCCAACATGGATTGTGACATCATAGTGGGCCCAAAGTTACTGTAGCCTAACTCATGTGGAAGTAAGGATTTATTTTAACAAATTGATAATGAAATGGAGAGAACTAGAGGTCTACTGTAGGCCTACAGTAACATTACTAATTAGAGTCTCTAGACTCAATCAACCTAGAATTTAACCAAGGCCAAGGCCTACTGTGGGGACACAGGCTGATCTTTTAAGCAGATTTGTACAGGGTAAGCACCAGCTCAAAAATTTAAGGGGGAAATTCCCCCCTTTGTCTAAAATTTTGAGGGGGATCTGAGAATCTTGGAGGGAGACATGAGTAAAGTCAAATCTTGGAAAAAATAATGACACATGCCTTCCAGAGCATAAACCAAAGTGTATATAACCCATGCATCCCCCACCCATCCCCCACCTCTTTCTACTGCATGTACAATTCCAAGTTAACCAGTTTGACCTTTTGACCATTTACTAGTAATCATCATGACCAGACCTTGTCTTTCAGCACTGATTCTGAAGGAAAGCTCATGTTTTCTGCATAGACTGCAGCTGAACTTGAAGATACATTGGGCAGACAAAAAACATCAAGTGAACTTTACTCAAATAAGCCTAGGCTATATACTTTGCTTGAGGTCTGTATAGTTTGTTTCAACTATCACCAAATAGACCTAATCCTTTATAAGCTACAGCTAAAATTTTACACAATCTTCAATTTATTTAATTCAACTCTTTTTTAAGATTGATTATAAGGTTTTGCCAGTTTAACATGCTTCTAAAGTTCTGACATTGTGGTCCCATACTTCAAGTCTCTGATCATCCAAGTCCTTTTAAATTTCAGTGCCACTGTGGTATGTCACTAAATGTTTAATGCTGCAGTCTTAGAAAGAAGCAAACCACATTGTGAAATTTACAGGTGTCCAAAATTATGTAGGTGGCATTTATTTCTCAAAAGATGTATGAGACCTGTGTAAAAATACTCTAACTTAGTCCTTACAGTACCATCATTTTCAAAAAATTTGCTTCGCTACTTTTGAGGTACGATACTCTTTTTTAGAGCTGCTGGCACTAGCTTACACACCATCCTAATGTATTGTCTATATGAATACATGGAAAGCCTAGGCTGTAACATTAAAACTTACCTTGAAAGCAGCCACATGCTAACTGTACACAGAGTTTTTCTCTCAGCACAACATAACTACTGTTTAAACTAACTAGTCAGTGCATGCAAGAAGTGTTCATGGGATATAAGTACGGAACATACATGCCTCAATAAGTGCATTCTTAATGCAAGGAAGAAAATACATGTATCTTGCAGGATGGGTCTACACAAAAATCTGTGCGGGATTTCCCCCCTACAACCTACAAGTTTTCTTGTGCGGGAACTGACAACCTTTTGCAGGATTCCCACAATCCTGCTGCTAATGTGAACTCTGGATCTGTGTATTTTTAAATTGTACTTCCTGTATTGAAAGTCAATTTTTAAAGTGTATACAAATTTTTTTCCAGAACATACAGAACCCTGCTTGAATCCAAAATGACGTTTGGCTGTAGCAAAGTCCTTTTTTGTCTTTTGGCGATTCTCATCGGGTCTGTTCTAGCTGTCAACCGCCATGGGGCAGAGGTGGACGATAACGAATTTGCAGAGTTTGAAGATGTTGGAGATGAAGAAGAGTTGGATGATGGTGTAGTGGAACCAGAGGATGAGGAAGAAGTATTCTTTGATGACGATGAGTTTGTAGATGAAGAGGAAGATGATGAAGGTCTTGTGATGGATGATGAATTTGAAGACGAAGATACAGAAGAAGATGTTAACATTGAGGTGAGCACAAGGACAGAGTCATTTATCTAACTGGCAGTTTTTCGAAGTCACTTACACTATTCCTTTGCCTAACTGCCCACACTGCTGCCCATTTAAATGACTCTCCCTTGAAAACCTGTAGGCAGTGTTGTAATCAAGTCACTAGATTAGTGACTAAAGTCACCAGTTTTCCAACTTTTAAGTGACTTAAGTGGAGTCATTGACTCAAGTCAGTGTACTATTTCAATGGGGAAATTACTCCTGAATTCTATCGAGTCACTGTCATTTTGAGAGGAAGTGACCCGAGTGGTGACTTGTTACAACACTGCCTGTTGGTTGGATTGCAAAATACATTAAAAAGAACTTTCAGGTACTGCTGAGACAGGCTTTGGAGATGACTTTTTTTGAAATGGGTAATCCAGAGCCCTACTGTGTGTATGTTGCAACATGAAATGGCATTGTGACTAGGACTATTAAGAAGTTGTAACTTTTAACCAAGGCCTTCACGAGCGTACCACCACAGCAAAATTTGTGATTTTAGTTAAGTCTGTTCACTGGTATTTTGACCCAGGTTGGCCTTCACTACATGCTTCCCAATAGTTGAAGTGCTGAATGGCCCATGTTGGAGAAACCTAACCATCAGTTGAAAGGAATACTGTAGGAGACCAACTTTAACATATAAGCCACTAGGGCTGGAAAAAACGTTTATTTCTCAGGAACAGAATAAAATTATTTTCCAGAAAGGAGAAAAATTTGCCACATTTTGTCGTATTTTCCGCATACAGAAAATACACATTCCCCTCCAATTGCGAAATTTACTTTTCAGATAGCCAAATATCTCACGAAGGAGCCTTCCAGCTTCCCAACTTTTTTCATCCATTTGAGCCACTTGAAAAAAGAATGCAAACATAGCTTACAAAACATGACATGTTGCATTTTTGTCGGTACTGAAAACCCTCAGAGACTCCATCTCATGGAATTGGAAAGGCCACTATGCCCTACTTCCAGCTGAAAATATCAACTCTCACACATTACTTAAAAGCTATTCTCACAGTTAGTCCACAGAATCCATTTGTTCAAAAGTTATCTTGCTTTTCATTGGCAGGATGAAGATGAATTTGAACATTTCAAAGACAACGAAGAGTTTGAAAACTTTGAAGGAGAAAAACCATCTCGTGGGAAAGGAGCAGTGCCTGATCTCGAAATAGCTAAGGTAAAGTAGTTTCTCTTGTTTTTTTCACTTATTTCTGTGAAAAAGTTTTTGACTGCACATGTTCAAAGCTGAACATTGTAGCTATGTTTCCTGTGGGAGAGGTAAAGTTGGTGATATTCATTGTTACATTCTGCACCCCATCTTTTGAAGAGGTGGAAATAAACATTTCTGCTGGGGAGTCAAATTTGGACATATTTGATAGGTTTGATTAGATTTTGCTGTTGAAGTTGTATGCCTTAGCTCAGTGATTATCAACTTGGGGTCTACTGATCCTCCCTCCCCCCAGGGTCTGTGAAACTTGTTTGGGTGGGGTTGACAAAGGGCGAAGGGGTCAGTGGGGGTCTGTGGGAAAAAGCAGGGGTCCATGGAAAAATTATTGGTCTGTGCAAGCTAAAGTGCTTTAAAAATTCAGTCAAAAATCGTAGGTGTTATATGAAACCATAAATCATACAGCAGCCTGTACTCCTTAACAAACAAATGTTTTTGTGGCTTAAATAAATTTTCCCTCTTCTAAAGAAGGTTAAGGCCCCTTCCATTCACTGCTAGCAGTTTGTTACATTATAGGCCATGAGCAGACGCAAACAAGTTGTACTGCTGAGGACCAATCACATTGGATTTTGAACTTTGTTGCTGTTTACGAATTGGGTCAATGAGGCTCAGGCACACTTCCATAGCCCTTGTTAGGGCTGTTCAGCAATTTTTGGCATATTACATGCATGCAATGCGGTCCAAATTATACCTGCTTGCTCTCTGTCATCTTGGAAAAATACAAGTATTTATGTACAACTGAACATTCACACTGCAAACTGCATATCATGGTGTCTATTATTACAATGCACAATCAATCTCCTTTCAATGAAAGGTAGCAGAAAAGCTATTGAATTTATGTGCAACTCTTATGTTAGTTTCTGTTTAGACGATGATCTGACCTAATAGGGTCTAACACTACCTTTATTACAGTACGACAGTGAACACATGTTAAGAGAATTTGACAGAGAGAGAGACCACATCATAGAAATGACCTTCATGGCAGTATCACCCTGACTATTATAAAATAAAATAAGGACTGTTTATAGGTGTTCTTTTCATTTTCAACACTAACAAAATACAAAAGCAAAGTAGACCTGTTTACAATTTTTCTCATTAATTTTGTTTCTGTTTCATTCGGTCCTTTTGCAAAAATCTTTGTCAGACGGACACAAAAATCCTTGTTTTTTGCAACAAATAAACTTACATGTTTGTATGGTACTGTACATGCCTTCAAGCACAGGTTACATTTGCATCAAGAGCAATAGGCTCGGCTTGAAGTATTATTAAAATATCAGTTTGCAACAATTCCTATTTTCAGCTCAGTATCAATTTATATTTCTTATAATTTGAGAATGACAAACTGTTCCCCATTACAGTAGGTGTAGAGTAAGTCATTACTCAATCAAGAGATTTTCTTTGCCTTGAAAGGGGTCCCTCAATATCTTCAGTTATTAAAGTTGGATCGATTTGATACTTTGTATATGTAGATGTGTTTGTTTGAAGAACCATTCAGTGTCTGGTGGAGGTCAAAGGTCATGATCTTTGGTCAGCAGTGTTTAGATGTTGCATTATTTGGATAAATATACAGTATCATTGAAAACTCAATGCATTTTTGCATTTTGGTTTACTGCCATTTTCAGTCGGACAATCAAAAATTATTTCGGACCAACAAAATTTTGATGACAGGTTGTCCAGTGGACAGCCTAAAAATATTCTTGAAAATCAGGCCTGAAAGGGGTCCCTCAAAAAATATTAAACAAATCTGGAACAGCCTAACAGGATGGAAAAGGGGATGAGAAAAGGTCAAGAACCTAGGCCCTGTCAAATAACATTCTGGTTTGATTTAGCAATACCACTCAGATTTCTTCCAGTTTTGTTGCACTGGATTGCTTACCCTACTGTATTGAAATGCAGAGCATCAAGCAAAACAGCAGTGGGTACCATTTGTAGAGTCTTTGGTATGACTTGGTGTTAGAATCGAACCCTGGACCCCCCACTTACCCAGATGCTCCCCCATTAGACCTAACAATTCGCCTAAGATTTTTGTGGTAGAAAACATCTGCCTCCTACATCGATGTTGGAGGGTGAAAATAGTAGTCAGGGGAGAAAACTGTCTTACCCTTCCCTGATCCAATGCAGATTATTTACTTAGTACTCTATTATCCTCACCATTACAGGAAATGTCCATTAGCCAGATTTTAGAAAAAGTCCAACACAGCTGATCCTCTTAACTCTGTGTAGCTCAACTTTCTGGCAGACATGAACCTTATCTTAACTTCTGAGACCTTAAAAGTTGAAAGTCGCCTATGCATGACACACTGAAAAGCTGTGCTGGGCCAATAGGATGCCCTCCCCCAACAAATCATTAAGGTGGCCTAATCCTTCTTACCCGAGTTGTCATTGGCAGGTCGGGTCAGAGTAGGTAATGGGGAATTCCTGTCATGCCCTGTGGGCTGGGATTTGTAGAGCATGCCCAGGATGTCCTCCATTTGTTTTTCAGTAAGAGGGGACTAAAGTTGACACCAAATTGTGAACTTGAACTTTACTTGAAATCTAAATTTTTAATAGTAGCTGCTCTTATTTGTGTTGGTGTGTTTTGAGATCCCATCTAATAAACTGTTGCCCTACACAGTGGCGTGTAATGCTCCACATAAGCAATGGAGTAGGGAAAACAAGCCAGTGAGCCACAACTGGAAAAGAGGCTGTGGCCGACTCGACTTGAACCAATACTGTAGGTTGGAAACTGGGCTGTATAACTCTATCTTACTTACTATTACAAACACTAGACACAGCTGTAATTATGGATTCTGCCCCAGTGGATTGACATTTGTTAAAGTGTTCCAGAATACAAAGCTTCATACTGTCATGAGTTACAGCACTGTAGTATACAGTAGTATTGCATTAAATTTTACCCAAAGACTTTTTGTAGTTTACTGTACAGTATGTTGCTGTTCTCTTTGTTCCCAGGTGCCTGTAAATTTCAGCAATAACTGGAATAATTACTATCTGGAAATAATGATGCTTGCTGGTATTGCAGCCTACATCCTCAACTATGTCAGCGGTAAAAGTAAAAATCAGCGTCTTGCCACTGCATGGTAAGGTCTCTCTTTCAAACTGAGATTTTAGCTTACATTAACCAGGGACCAAAAAATAGGGGACTGTTATCCCAGTGCCCTGAGAAATTTGCTGCAGTCCATAGCTTCTACACGAAAGGGATCCGAATAGCTCTTTAGTAAGTCAGGAACCTCTGAATGTACTGCTCAGCCCATGTATTTGGTTACCATGGCATCAATTTGAAGAAACAACAAAATTTTGACAGAAAAACGTCTTTGAAAACTTTCTTAGTCATGGAAATATGCATTATATAATGTGTGGTTGTTTATTGCTAGTCTAAGAAGGTTTCCCCAACTGAGTTTTGGTCAAGTTTTGTACCTTGCTGTGCCCCCAAGATTCCATGTGTTTTTGGACAGGATGACTCCAAAAGTTTGGTGACCCCTGTTAACCGATATATAGGTCCAAAACCTACTGGACTATCATTTATAGGATTGTATTGTAAGTTGTGTTTTGGTTTGGTCATTTCCTTGCCAGACTCTGGAAGTGCTGTAAGAAATAAGCATTACAGTGTTTGCCATAGTGTGTACTCTGCATCACGAAACCATGTGTACTTGGTATGAGTGTCATTCAGCATGGCAAATCTGTGATGTAATTGCAAAGCCTCTGTAGAGTGCTTTCAATGACATCAAAAGCCCTGTTCCTTTTGGAGACTAGTGTAGTACATTTATACTAGCAGGAGCTAGCTAAAAAACAGTTGACGACCCACATGATGACTGCTGTTTTTGTCCCATCAGTGGGCTTAGCTACCGAATTATGATGTCACGTGAATGTATTTTATATGAGGTACATAATTGTTTGCACTCTGTGTGTCCACAGACATGTGTAGCTGACAGTTATTACATTAGCCAGGGTTTCTAATTACAGTTTCATGTAAGACGCTTAGGGCACATGTGTGCATCTACATTTTAATTTATGATTTCTGCTTGATATTGGCATGGTATGTATGAATCTATCACAAATCTTTGAGTAAATGAAGTTGACATGAATGTGAAGTAGATTTAAAGGAAATGTAATTGCACTCTCTCTATAGCAAGGCACATCATAATCCAGTGTCGAGACTGAGAACACTGCGTCTGTCATGTTGAGTCTTTGGAAAGCTTTAAGTCGCCTCGAGTCACAAAGTGTTGAGTCTCGAGTCACATCGAGTCTTTAGCTATTCTAGTCGAGTCCAGTCATGCCGAGTCTTCCCTCAGCTCAAGTCGAAGCACTTCGAGTCTTTGGAGAGCTTCAAGTGGTCTTGTGACTCAAGTCACCTCAGTTAGAATGTGTTTATTTTCTTTGAGTCACTCCAAGTCACCTGATCTCTCACATGTTCAAGCAGAGCTGCCAAGTCTTCCTCATTTTGCAGAAGACTTCCTGAAAATTTCTCCTCCAGACATGCAAAATATAAAATCTTCCTGATTGAGAACAGAATTTCCCCCGTTGAAATACACACAAATCCCTGAAATCTTCCTGATTTATGTGGTATATCTTCCTGATTTCAAGACCTCAATGTTTGAAAAAGTAGTGTAGAATGCAGAAGGACTGTTAGATTTATTAGAATCAGCAACTATATGCAAACTTTGTCTCTTTAACATCCACAGAGTATTGACATTCTGCAACATTCTGCAACTTCGGTGCTCTAGTGGAAGTGTTGGAACCCTATGTTAGGCTGTCTATGCTGCCAAGAGGGGAAAGAAAAACTCTTTTACATACAAATGACCCATGACAAACTTGCTGAGAAAGTTACATGCAAGGCATTTTGCCAAGCTCATGTCATTTCTGTGCTGCAGGCTCAGTAATTTAGAAAAAAATTTGGCAGTAAGACTGCCGTTCTTTGAAGTTGTTATTTGAAATGAAACATGAGAACTAGCATGTTTTTTCTGCTATGTATGTGGACAGGATCTTTACTGCCATTGTGTAAGATCCATTAAAAACAGGAAGGAGTGATATTCAACAATAATATTATGAATAATAATAATTCTTCCCCTAGAGCAATTGTATAAATTTGAATGCAGTTCTTACTGTACTCTATGTTGGTGGGAGTACTCCAAACTGGGACCGAATCCAACTTTATTTACAGAGAAGTAATACCTAGCTTGTTACAACTAGTTTCCAAGGTTAATGAAAATTTGGAAGAATTATGTTTAACAGATTGCTAAATATTAGTAATAATAGAAGTTATTATCTGTAGGAAATGAGATTAGATGTGGGGGGGGGCAGTTGCTTGAAGAGGGAGGGTCTTAAAAAAATTTCTTCCTTTGAATATTTGAAAGGTTTATATGTTCATGTTACAGAAAACAAACTTTCTTTAAAGCTACTCTCAATGGAAATCAAGCCCCTTAGTAGTTGGGGGGGGGGGGATCACATACAACAGCTACGGTATGGTCTGCAATCTAGAGCTAGACATCATAAGCTACATTATGGTCTGCAATCTAGAGCTAGACATGCATAAGCTACAGTATGGTCTGTAGTCTAGAGCTAGACATGCATAAGCTACAGTATGGTCTGCAGTCTAGAGCTAGACATGCATCAGCTAAAGTATGGTTTGCAGTCTAGAGCTAGACATGCATAAGCTACAGTATGGTCTGCAGTCTAGAGCTGGACATGCAACAGCTACAGTATGGTCTGCAGTCTAGAGCTAGTATTATTTTGATTTGCATTTAGAGATGCAGTTAAAAAATTCATCCTGAGGAAAAATGGGCTTAGTCTCTCAAATGTCAATTAAAACTATTAAAACTTATTTCTTTATTTCTGTTTGCAGGTTTAATCGTCACAAAGAGCTGTTGGAGTCAAACTTTGCTCTTGTTGGTAGGTATTTTTGATAGCTCCACCCATTTGCCACAGTTGACATCTGTTTCATTTTTACCACATCTTGTTTTAAAATAGGTTCCATGGGCTGCTGGTATGCTAGAGCTAAAAAACTTTATCTCAAAAGGAAGAACAATAGTTGACACATTTACAGTATTTAAATTGTATGCTTCTTGTTCTTTACTTGCACCAAAGATATTATAAACATAGATACCAAACTCCTATCCCTTAACTGTTAGACGCACTGACTCCTCACAGAGGCTCAATTGGAGGGGTGGAAGTATTCGTGTGACATGCGCACAGTTCTATTCGGTTATCTGCATGCACAATTGTGCATGCGTAACAGAAAATTTCATTGTGACGAGATGTCAGCATGTGTGCATTTTCAAAGCAAGTTCGGTCAGGAATAATTGACGTGTACTTCCACGCGCTTGGAAAAAGAACGCAGTAGTTGATTTTGTGTTGTAAGTGCGTAAGACTGTAAACGCATGCATAGATGTGTGCTTTTGAAGATACCATAGGAACTGACCAATCAGTAAGCCAATGAACTTCAAACCAGTCGTTGTGTGTTAATGTTCGAATGTTCTTAAGTAGAAAGCTGCCAAAGAAGCCTTAAACTGTTTCATGTAGGTGAAATTTATTGGAAAACGGTGTTTGAAAGAATTGCAATGTTTTAAAATCACACGTTTTATAGTACCAAAAGATGTCAATTAATTGTTAGCTTTCAAAACGACTGAACAGTGATCAGCACTTCCGCCCCTCAGATTCGGCCTCCGTGAGGAGTCACTGCGCCATTTTAAGTTTGGTATCTATGTTCATAATACCTTTGACTTGCACTGAGAAAACCTCCCTCAAAGCCTGACTTATACACAACTCTGATGAAGGTTAGGTTAGGTTAGATAGGGTTTGCCCCTCAGCTTCTTTTGGTTAAACCTAGCAATGCCTGAAACCTTCTATTCAGTTGCAGGGTTACTGCAATAAAGAACAAGAAGTGGCTGTCCAAAGTCTCATCATCTCATGTGTTGTTTATTGGAAGCCTGACTATTTGATGTAAACACAGCAAATACCTAATTGAGTATTAAGTTAATCCTGATTTGCATAAAAAGTTGCACTGTTGCATTGTGTAAGATAAATGAATCCCATTAGTGCTTGTGTTTAGTGACTGTAGGCAGCCATTGGTGGGGTTCATCAGCCCTGAATCATCTTTATTTATTGTCTTCATGAATTTCAAACCCTCATTATTCAGTGAAATTGAAGGAACCATTATACAATTTAGTGCACAACCATACATGAAACAGTTTAACAAGGTTTCTGAAAGACTGAAAGGTGATAGACCTCATTCATGGCAGACTAAAATCAGTCCATTGCTTGTTATCCTGATTTGTCTACATGTATAGTAGAGGGGAGCATTCCATACCATAGTTGGCAGCATTTTTTTTGGAATAAGAAACAACGTACAGTATATAACACTTGATTCGTTAAATATACCAAGAAGTTGAAGTAAAACTTGAAGGAAAACTTGAAGTAAAAATAATTGCTGAGAACAGCTCAATATTCCAAAATACACCTTTAAATGGCATTTCCATAAGCTGGTACATTGTATTCAGTGTAATTAGTGATGTTGTGTACAAGTGCCATGTTAGTTCCTTCACAGCAAAATTTTTAAGGTTGGAATTTCTGGATTTTTTTGACTAGACTAATCCGTTTAGTGATTTTATCCTTCAGAATGTTGTTGTACAATGAGATGAAGGACATAGGGTATGATCAAGAGCATTTGCATTAAATAGAATATGTATCGCTCATAATTCACATACTGTGAATGTACGTTTTTATTTGAGAATGGCGGGACACAAGCCCCAAAATGAACAACTGACTCTGGGGGCAGGGCACAGACATCCACTTAGCCTATCCCAGTGAGCCTTAACTGGAAGAAAAGGTCATAACGATGGCTGTAGCTGGCCCGACTGGCACTAAGGGGATGGAGGCATTTGTGTTTGGTGAAGCTTTCTAGAAGCATATACAGTACTCATGGGTTTGGTTTTAATGTCATGTCAAACAGAGACAATTTAGGGTTCACATTTGTCTCAGAAGGGCTAATTCCACATAACAACAGAGAAGTGGGAACATCATGTTTAAGAGTCTTTGCAAAGTTCCCACAAAGTTTTTAGTTGTTAGGGAGCAAAGCTTTTTCAAGTCCCTGGCAGTTGGCAGACAAGGGAGTAATAGTCATTTGTATCTATGTGCACAGAACAAGAAATCAGCTCTACAGCTGTGTTGGAATGAAATGTCCCCTGCTTTTAGTCTCTTCCCATGGCTGCCTCATTAATGTGACCAGTGGACTGCTTGTGGTCACTGGGCTGTTCAGAATATTCAGTAAGAACACAATGGGTAGAGTAGTAATCTGACAACTGCTGGGGACTAGGAAAAGCTATGCTCCCTTATTTGCTTGCAATTTCATGAACAGTTATCTGGAAATGTTAATAGCTTTTCTTCCATTATTGAACTGCTACTAGAACTCTTTGGGCCTGCAGTTGATTTGACGAGTTACTGTCCACTGAAGATATTCCATGAGAAATTGGCTTTAACTTTTCATGTGTAATCAGCACATTATCAATTGCCATGCTAGCTGTCAAAAAGCCATGCAAACACTGGCATGAATAGGGTGTATGTGAGTAGCAGTGCTTTAGAATTAGATAAGTTAAAACAGTCATTGATTTTTAAGATTTTTCAAGTGTGCCTCAAGTCACACTCCTTGGGAAGTTTAGGAGTGTGGTAGTGAGGTGTGCTGTAATCTTAAGTCGATTTAAATGAGTCCCCATCTTCACCTATGTGTGCAAAAATCACACTCCTCTGAGTGGCTTAAGGAGAATGGGTGTGTGATCACACTTAAAACACTGCAAAATTAAAGACCTGTTACATAAATGTATATTTTTCAGCAGTACATGCATTTAGTAGCTCTCCTTGATTTTTTTTTTTAAATAAAGGTCTACCTAGTTGTATACTGATGTATACTTTTTTTCCATTTTCAGGTGATGATGGTACTCAAGCTGAGCTACCATCCACTGTTAAATTATTAAAGGAAAGTGAGAACCAGTATTGCCTGTGGTGCTCTGGTAGAGCCTTCTGTGAAGGAATGCTGGTTGAATTGAAGGTAAACAATTGTTGCACTCATCAATTGTAAGACGCACCATTTGACAGGGGTTGATGAGTCAACTGTGCATCATGTTTGTCTGAGGTGTGATGCAGGAGTTGGTCAAATTCCTCCAAATGTTGTGTGAGAGCAACCTAATGAGTGCTTCATAGGTGTTTTGTATTGTGCGCAACATGTCCATCAAAGTTTATAAAATGTTTGTTCAATTTTGTGCTGAAGGGATGCAGCAATGCTTACAATTGATATTTATATTAGTTTGGTTGATTGATTGATTGACAGAGTGGTACATTAATTGGGCCGATGATTGCTCAACATAATGCATCTGTCCTGTACCACATGATAAATTTCAGCGGATGGTCCGAATGCCTCTTTACTGTATTGACATGGACTTACTGTGCAATTCTTGTTTAAAATGTTTTTTAAACTTTGCTGGTGGATATTTTGGCAAAAAGTTATGCTGTTTTGGCCATTATTTTTTTCCAGAGTCCCCAAAACTAGGAAGAAATTTGAGCTTGGGAAAGATAGCGAATGGATATAAGCAAACAATTGTACAAAGTAGCAGGCAGTTCCTTTTGTTATTCAAAATAAACAACAGAGCTGTATGCTATGAAATTGGAACAGGCTTGTAGGCTGATCTGATCTTTCTGACTGACTGACCCTCTGCACAATGTTCAGTTAGATAGCTTTATAGATGAGTGGTCTGGAGCTTGAAGAAAGTGACCTCATGTGTCTTTTGAGATATCACACTGTCACTAGCATTCTTACAGTAGCAGGCTGCATTCATTCTTGTTCAACTCCTTATGGAATGTCTAAACTTAAACTTACTGTACTTCAAAATAAACTAGTCAAGCTGCTGGTGAAGAATTGAATAAAAAAGCTGTTAAAAAAACAAAGAAATTAAAATCAGGCCTCAAAGGTCGGTTGTTGTACGATGCTAAGTGACCAAGAATGTAAGAGGAACCTGTGGCCTATTAAGAACAACTTTACATTGGATGGCAACCAACTTAACAATTGAGGTCAAATTTGGTATCCCTGCAAAGGTCAGTCCTGATGGGGATATAGTAATGCTGTACTTCCTCCCTTTTTTTTTTCTGGGGCTCTGAACGGTGGTGTTTCTGCCACTTATAATGTTATTTGAAACTTACAACTGGTAGCAAAGTTCAACCAAGAGATTGAATTTGAAAACTTTTTTAAGTTATTGGTTTACTTTGCAGTATCCTTTGTGACATTTTTACCATTTTCTTTTTCAGTTTTTAAAAAGGCAAGACCTTGTCAGTGTTCTTGCAAAGATGATGAAACCAGGCTCAGACCAAGTGGTGAGATTTCTTTCTTTGCATGGATTGCGGTCACACTCAGACTGCAACCAATTTTGAAAGGACTCCCAGACTTTTGGGGGAAATTTCATTTCAGAAGCTTCTCTGTCCCTGGTCAGAAAGGACCCCATAGTTGTCAACCAGTGTAAATAAATGTATGATTTGCATCAAAGGTCTATGCAAATGAAATATTAACTGATTTTTTGGTTGTGCCACTCAGACATCTTCCTTGGACATGCTGATAAAAGCTGCCTGTCTATGTGAAATCACAGAATAATTAGCATAAATATAAATTTCAAAATCGTGTGATGCAGAAAATATATTTACTCAGATTGGCAAAGTTTGGGTTCTTGCAGATCAGAAATGGAGAAGATTTGAATAAAAATTCTTTAAAGCGGATTGGAATTTGATCAGAATCCATTGTAGTGTAACTTCAGCTAAAAAAATCTGATGGGGAGAGGAAAGAGATTGGTAGGAAAGGAAAAGGAAAAATGGAGGGGGGAGAGGAAATAAGGAGATGATACTTATACCTAACTGAGACTGTTTTGTTAATGGAAGAAGGTGGTAGATAGATAGTTAGTTAGAAAGAGTTTTACGGCCGAGTTTCCAACTTATTGGTTCAAGTTGAGCCGGCCACGGCCTTTTTTCAAGTCATAGCTCACTGGAAGGTGGTAGAAGACAATTGAAGTGTATCAAGTTGCCAGATATAAACATGCTGCATTTTAGTCATTAATTGACCTAATTGGCATTAATTGATATCTATAACCAAAGGAACCATCTTTTGATGCACCTGACAAATTACGGTATACATTGCCTTTCATTTTAGACAAAAGAAATTACTGGTAGAGTTGTGCTCACAATCATAGAAGTTTGACATCTACTGTGTAGGACAGTAGATCTGAAATTTTCACAGCTGCTTGGTTCTGATCACTTCAAAGAATTCTAAGCAGTCATTGGTTTTTACTGGCACATTCTGGTGTCTGTTCTCTCAGAACTCCCATGGAAGAAAAATATTCCAGACCATGTCCTACCGCCTTGTTGCAATGCACTTCTCTTAACTCGTGATTTTTCATTTTAAAAACTGGTTATTTTTTTTAAGAATGATTCCACTGTTCAACAAAACCACAGAAAGTCATGTTATTTGGACACATTGCCTCAGGTTCCTTTTCTTTATAATTGAATATCCTGTTTGTCCTTGAAATTTGGTATTGTTGGGATATTTAAATATCTTTCCCTGTAGATCTAGCATTTACCCTACATCATATGAAGGGTATACCAAACAGCATTGTTTGATATACCCTGCGGCAACATCAAAGTTTTAAATGAATTGGGTGAAATGCCAAATTTATGTACAGCAATGACATCAAAGATTTCCCAAAATGCAATAAGTTTTTCAAAAAATGTCATTACTTTGAAAATAAGTATCTTCAAAATGCTACATACTGTTGAGATGCAGTTTTCACCTCCTGAAAGAGGATATTTTTTTGCAGATTTTTAAGTCAATGAATTTAAAGAAATCTATCATAGATAAGCTTTTTCATCTTTGTTTCTTTTGTTCATTGTCATGTCTGCACAACAATACTTGCTCTTTGTACTCTTTCTCTCTGTTTTGCCAACTTGACTTGAACCGATTGGTTGGATACTGGGCAGTAAAACTTACCTTACCCAGCCTATCTATCTCTCCCTCTTTCAGATGTCACTTGTAAATTTGTCATCAATGATTACTTTTTGCCTAAAATTGTCATTTACAATATTTTGAAAAAGTTTGGAAGGATAATTTACCCTTTGCCTTCTGATCCTAGAGGGAAACAAAACAGGTAATGTGAGTTGTACAACAAGAAAGTCACAAATTGTTGCACAATGGACTAATTTGTTTTAAATGAATGAATTTCATCATTTTATATTTCGGCACAAGAATGTCCCATGAAGATGGGAGTTATGCTCTAAGATTTCATTTTTCATGATGTTTAATATCTATTTTTGAATTTTTTGACTTGGGTTACACTTTACTCATTTTACTATTTTTTTTTCTTTTTTGTGTTCAGAAAGTAACAATAACAATGAACAAAGAAGACATGGAGAATGTTGTTTTATTTCTCGGTAAGAAGAAGATTGTGTCTCGTATGCAGAAAGACATGTATGACTTGGTAAGTCAGTAATTCCTGCTTCAAATAATTTTTTCATGATTCTGATATTTGTTTCTTTTGCCGAAGACCTCAGAACCTACTTCACTCATGATAACTTAATATAGGCATTTCATATAGGTATCCCATTTTTTTTTCACAAATCCCATGTGCGAGCGGTGGAGATGTTATATTTGAAGTTTTCACATTTCCCCAAACAAATGAAAACCTTAAAAAACATCAATTGTAATGTCCTCAGATTCATAGCCAATACGTTTACTTCACATTGATGGCCAATACTTTCACTTCACAATGATGGCCAATACCTTCACTTCCCAATGATGGCCAATACTTTCACTTCACAATGATGGCCAATACCTTCACTTCCCAATGATGGCCAATACCTTCACTTCACAGTGATGGCCAATACCTTCACTTCAAAATGATGGCCAATAACTTCACTTCACAATGATGGCCAATACCTTCACTTCCCAATGATGGCAGTGCCTTCATTTCACAGTGATGGCCAATACCTTCACTTCCCAATGATGCCAGTGCCTTCTTTTCACAATGGTGGCCAATACCTTCACTTCCCAATGATGCCAGTGCCTTCACCTTTTCCCTGTGTCTATCTTCCATGTGTGAATATGTGATGAGAGTTGAATTTTGTTTCAAAACTGCAAGGTCAAAATAAGATGTTGAAGAAGAGAATAAACAGCAAATGCTCTTTTATTGGAAACAACAACTACTCTTCTCTTGGAAGATATGAAATTCCATCATCTTTTGTCAAGGTTTCATTTGGGAAAACATGCCTGTTCCAACTTCAGTTGTCTCATGATTGAACTGTGGAGTGATAAATAAAGTTGAGCTTTCAATGTTTCTATTTGGTCAAAATCAATGATTGTCTGAATCAATCTTCTGTCCAACAGAAGAAGTCCATTGCAGAAGTTAGGCATAGGTCATGAGTTGCAGTTTTTTGCCAGACCCTGAAAGCAGTAGAATTTCCTGACCATATGTAAGCATTGCTGGATTAACTGTTTTGTGAAGCTCTTTAACTTGTTTTTATACCAACTGGTTGGCCCAGTGGTTAGAGCATCTGCCTCTCAGCCGGGAGTCCATGACTCAAATCCCTGTTTAGTCATACCAAAGACTTAAAAAATGGGACCTGTTGCCTTCTTGCTGGGTACACAGCACTGTTGGGACAGGAATAATAATAATGAATGTGGCTTTTTAACAGGTAGCACTGCAATGGCTGTACTGGTTAGTATAGCCCTAAGGGGGGGGGGGGGAGCTTGAGAATATTCATGAATGGCAAGATTGTGATGGTTCATTTGTGAAGCACATTTAAATTAAAATTTATGTGCTATATAAAAACCGAGCATATTATTACTATTATTTTTGGCAAAATAGTGCTGGGTTTTTGGTCTAGTAGTAGAGCAGCTGGCTCTCACCCAGGAGGTCATGGATTGATTCCCATGCCAAGTCATACCATTGAAGACTTAACCCTGTTATGCAAAAGCCTATTTCATGACCAAAACATGCTATGTTCCTCCAGGATTCAGCTGAGTGCTGTGGCTTTGCTGGGAAACCATAAATATATAGTAATAGTAAATTATCTTTTCGCAGGGAAACAATGGCGAGCAAAAGGGTTCAAAAAGGGCACTTGCTTCCATCATTGTGCATGTTGTTTGACAAGAGGAATGGAGTTGGGGGAAAAATTCAGTGCCCCACAACTGCAAAATAAGACTGTGCATGGCTAGATTGAAGTATAAGACTCCATTTAATCCATCCTCTTCTGATAATTCTTTACCTTGGAACTTGGTGGGTCATAAGCCAAAGAAATGAAATGATGGCCAAATGATCTTCACTACCTGAACAGTCAATCTATGATAAGGTAAACTCCAACATATTTGGCCATAAAATGGCCAAAAGCAGCCTTAGATTCAACTTGTGTCGAATTCCTTGAAAGGAAAGGATTATGTTGTATCTTCAAGCTTTGAGTGTCTACATGTGATTAGTCTTTATAGGTATTCATGAAAATCTCAAATCCTGATGAATCATTATCTGCAAGTCCATAAATATAAATGGCTCCCCCTTTGATTTTGACAACAACTTGTGTTTAGTTCCTTGAAAGTAAAGGATAAAATTGTATCTTTAAGCCTCAAGTGTTTTCATGTGATCAGGCTTCATAAAGATTTGTGAAAATCTTAAATCCTGATAATTCAGGATTTGCAAATTCTTAAAGTGTGTCCGTCTACTTCTTATTTCCTCATTAAACTTCCCCCACCCCCTCTAATTGCCATATTGACCTCTATCCTCAATATTTCAGATGAATAGTTAGTCATCATAGATTCTTTTCACTGTATTTAGTTAGCCAGATGAGAATTAACAACACACTAATACAAATATGTTATTAAAATTCATCAAGATAAAATGGTGAAGTTCAAATACAGTTTAAGTTCAGTTTAGATTAAAGGGAAACATTGTGTAATTTGTGTTTCTACTATGCTCAAGAAGAGCTGTGTACGTTTCATCATTTGAAATGTTGAAAATTTGGAGGAACAAATTGTTCTTGAGCAACAAACTTGCTGAATTTCTATCTGTGAGAAACTTATTCCTTGAAAGGAAGGCTACCATACTACCTTATTTTTGATAATCTATCCCTATGTCAATAAATATTAGTTTTAAAGGGATGAATTTTTCTTGCAAAACAAATGCAGTATTTCCCTTTAAAAATTCGAAAATTCAGGGCACATCCTTCCCTTTAGTCCCGTCTTTCAATAGGTGGGGAACATCATGGGCGTATTCTACAACCCCGGTCCTGAGGAGGGTGTTTTCATTGAGCGTCTAAGGCAATACAACATAGTGTTAGAGGAAGATACTTGGAGTTATAGGGTCACTTGACATTTTGAAAGCTTCAATACTCACACAAGAGTGCATTCTAACATAATTTTATGATTATTTCCTCAGAGTCTTTACTGCAACGACAAACGAGGTGGTGAAAAGTTTGGTTTGAGTCAATCCTTTGTTGCCATTGGGGAGACTGGAGAAGCTATGCAGGGGGTCTTGGATACAAAGGTGAATATTAACTTGAAATATGTAAAGATTTTGTAGAAAAGAGGTGAACAAAAGAATGGATAGTGTTTGGTTTTATAGCCAGCATTAAAGACAGTCATTTGTAACACAAAACAGCAGTTCTAGCCAGAGTCTATGAAAATTATCAATTGGCATAGCACTGTGATTGGCATCAAATTTAAAAAAAAAATGCAGAGTAGCTCGTATTACACACCATGCACCGAGAAGGCTCTGATTTCACATAAGGGCTCTTGCTTGCTCACCAGGTGTGCCCTGTATCAATAAACTAGGACTGTTGTCTGATAAACAATGGATTTTAGTTGTGGGTGGGGCTAGAAGTAAGTAGGTTGGGTGAATTGGAACTGTGTGCGGTGATGAATGTCTGCTTTTATGTAGCAGTGAAAGTTTCTTGAACCATAACTTGAGGTGATACATGTAAAAGATTTTGTGGGAATGTGCGTGCCAAACTTTTTTCTGTTTATGTTTTTGGTCCATTGACGTGTTTGTAACCAAACTTGGGTCATCAAAGCAGCGGGAACGTCACATATGCTGCTGAGGCCAAAGTTGTTAATTCAACTCATTAACTGGATGAATGTAGAACTTACCTTTTTTAAAAGTTGAAGAACAATTGCATTCATACTTGAATGAATGCAACAGGGATAAAGGTATGTACTCTATTCAAGGAATCCCCATTACATATTATTTTCTCATGAAGGTGACCCTCACAATTTATCACAGTAATGGGGGAGTCTTTACAATATTTGAAGTCACTGTAATAAAATTCCCTTCATTTTCTATATCGCTTTGGTCTATTGGTTTCTTCCAACCAAGCTTGACTGTCATGGCTATGGGGGACCATGTAGGCGAATTCAATTATATGTTTGAACAACATTGCAAGGACAACCACAAGTCAAAGGGACCACCAACACTGGCTGCATTGTACCACCAAAAATGATAACCAGTGTACTTGTTGTAGAACGAACAAGTGGTTAGAGTGCCCAACTTGCATTGCTGCGGGTCAGGTCCTATGGAGGACTTTAAAATGGAACCTACTGCCATTGTGCTTGGTGCTCAGCATAAAGCAATGGAGTAGGGAAAACAAGCCAGTGAGCAACAACTGGAAAAATGGTCTTGGCTGGTCCAACTTAAATTGATTGATAAGAATCTGGGCCGTGAAACCATATCAAAATAATGATTAGTATATTCGACAATAGTATGTGTTTCCAGCTGAAGACCAGTTGAATATTATGATTAAAAGCAGTGGCGGACAATCGTAGCAGTAATCATCAAATGACCAATGCATAAACCAACTATTTTAGCAGACTCTGTGGCAGTATGATGAATAAGTGACCAATAGTAATCAGACCAGAACCAATTAGCCATCAACAGTGAGTGTGGTCTAACTTGATAGACAGACAACAGTAAGCTCTGGAGATTGGGTAGGATTCATCAACCATGATGGTACAATAGCATTAATCAGAAGACCAGGAATAACTAGGACTATCATCAATGAGGATAATTGAACTAACCAGACCAGTAAGACTGATCATCCTAGAAAGAACTAGTTTAATATTTTAATTTTAATTTAATAGATTACAGTACCATGCTATTGCAGTTATACTCGAATGACCAGCAGATACAACAATTTTAGCAGGATTTGTAGCAGTATGGCAAAGTTAATGACCAGTTATAATCAGAGTATAGAAACAATAAGACCATGCATCTAAGAGTGAGTATGGTAAAACAAGTTTGACAAGCAATAGTAAGCACATAGTAAGCACAGAAGATACAGTAGGATGAACAGTGATGATAGTATGATAGAATCACGGACTTGCTACAGTATACATGGACAGAGCAAACTGCACAGTACACTGTGGCTACCGTAGTGTCAGGAAAAGTGCACCGAAATATCCGTATGCTATGATTTTGTGTGAAAGCTTGGACTTGCTCAAGTAAATAACCATATTTTGCAAGAAAGTTGAAATATTTTTGAAAAAGGGCAAGGTAAAGTCAAAATCACTTCATGTATTGCAGGAATATGATATTGTTTCCCGTTCAAGTTTAACTTTTGCTTAAAATATAACAGAGTCATCGTCAAATCAGACAATTTATCGGTTCACGGCGGCCATCTTGGTGCCCCTTTTTTGTCCCAGCCAGTGTCAACAATCAACGTGGATAGAATTAAATGGATGACCAACAGTGGGGCATAGCAAAATTAGACTGATTAGCAAAGAGGGTAATTTAACTTACCAGACCAGTTATACTGATCTACTAGAAATAATAAGACAGGCAACATTTTGTGGAAAATTGATTGAGTGGCCAGTTATGAGTGATGCAGAATTACTATGACAACCAACAATCATGGTGGGAAAAAATATGTCTAGTGGGAACATGCTTATCATACAAGGAAATTTTCATCTGGTTTTCATTCTGGGAGTGGAATTGGCAGAACTTTATGTGCTTTAGGTGGTAAGAAATGGACTTGCCAGATTTTACCAAGTATATATGAAAAGACGCAAAGTTTTCCCAGAAGGGAACATTGAGACAGACTTGCCTTGCAGCTCTACAGGAAGGCAATTTTTAACTTGTAGAAATAGAGTTAAGCAGGGATTTTACCAGGAACTTAAAAAATGGGTGGGGGATTTAATACTGCCAAACTTAAAGTCCAAATTGAGGTTGCCCTAATGCAAAGATACAGGTGGGTTCAGAGGGCAAAATTTTGGTATAAGGCCCCTATAATAGGCAATTTAAAGTTCGAACAAAGGAGCAAAGATGTCCTCTTCTTAACAAAGAAAGCCGAAGAAACAGATTTTTTTTTATTTTTTATGGAAATTTAAAGGAGAAACTTACCCTTTCTCTTCTGGAAGGAGGAAGGATGAACCCCCTTTACCCCCCCCCTGATGAAACCCTTGGCCTTAGGGTTATCCATATGGTTCCTGTTGTTCCATGTGGCATTGTCCCAGCAAAGTGCCAGGAGATAAAGTTCACCAAAGGTCTGTGAATTTACAGAACCATGGGCATTAGAACTGAAAGCAAATAATATCAGTGAAAGACATAGGAGTGCACATTGTACAGACCACAAAAATCACATTTTGACTATGTTTGTTAGACTATTTGGCAACAAACAATTTAATGATAGGGAAGACGGTTGTAAGTGGACCAAGGAGTCTTCCTAGTTATAAAATAAGACTTGAGAATGATAAACCTGCATAAGGTGTCTGACAGGACTTTCTACTGGAACAGCAATCTACCAAGGATATCAGGTGTTTGATAGAGCAGAGGCAGTACTGGAAATAACTGATAGTACTTACGACCATGGCCATTGGGCCCTTTCTGATGGTTGTGATGCCCCTTATTAAATTCCATTGAAATAACATAAACAGATAGCCATTTTGCTCATTTCTGTCATGCCCTTTTTCAGGCTTATTTCAAACTCTGCAAAGTATTATATAAAACTAATGTTCAATTTTACTTATTATGTCATAGGATGTAAGTGACACTCCTCACAAATGTATCACAGCTGCACCAAATAGTCCTTCTGAGCCAGAATGGCCTTGAATTTTGAGTTGTGTGTAACCATCACTCTCCTCAAATCACAGTGACAAGTGCTATTTATTGCTCACCTAGATAAAGAATGGGAACCAAGCTAAGCTGAATGTATCAAAGTTTGATAAAACAGCAAACCTTCCACCCTGTCTTTATTTCCCAAGGAGCCTATTCAAAACAACCTGGACAATGTACAATCCAACGATCTGGCCAGTGACACTATGTTTTTAGTCATCTTATGAAATCAATTTTCCTTTTTAAGGGTTAACTCAGTAACCAGTGTAGACAAATCTGATGAGCTCTTGTGTTTAGTGAATGTAGACAGCCATTAGTGTGGTCTATCTTCTTTATTTATGGTCTACATGAAATTCAAACCCTCATATTCAGTGAAATTAAAGGAATCAAGATACAATTTAGTGTAAAAACATCCATGATACAGGTAAACGAGGAAATTGAAAGATTAAAAGGTGATAGACCCCAGTTATTGCCGACTAAAATCAGACCATCACTCGCTGTCTGGATTCCTGTAAAGTAGACAATCCTGCTGTTTCATGATTGCCTTTGAGAATAATGTTACTACATATTGTCTCCTGAAATATGAAATTTTCTAGCAGTAACTTTTGTTTTCAATGCAAATATGAGATGCTGAAATCATAACATATGTGGAAGATACTGTACTTTGAAGAGAAATTGGGAAGAAATTGTGAGACTTTGTTGTTCCTGTTACTTCAGAGTAAGTTTGTGGTGACTGGTCTTTTGGTACAGTAGTGAAGGGGTCATGGACCATTGAAACCTGGGCACATTGACTTTCTCAGAACATCTGACTCAAAACAGAAACAAGTTTCCTTGAAATATCAACCACCCACAACAATATCTTGTGTGTAACTTGAGATCCTACCTCTGTTCATACATTGCAATATGGTCAGGTTGTTTTTGGCCAGATGTTCTGGTTTTATTGGCCTAACATACAGAGCGGTACCTTCAACTCCTTGAGATTGAAAAACATTCTGCAGGATGTGAACTGAACAGTCTGTTTTGTGGCATTTGAAGTTCCATTGTATTTGTTAAATATGTTTCTCCCTTTCAATTATTCATGTCATGGTTTCAAGTAAATATATTTAAAACAAGTGTAAGGATGTCTGAGAGCCAGAAACTCATTGAGATTTCACTCTTTTGGGGGAAATGTTGCATTTGTTTTGCAAGAAAAATGCTTTTAAAACTAATATTTATTGACACAGGGGGATAGACTATCAAAAATATGGCAGTATGGTAGCCTTCTTTTCAAGGATGCATTTCCCAAACATAGAAATTCAGTTGATTGGTGCTCAAGAATAATTTGTTCACCTAAACTTTCAATATTTCAAATGATGCAACCTCCATGGCTCTTCTTTTGAAGAGATCACTGGGGTTTATGGTTAAGACTGAATTGTTGGATTGTGTCTGAGCCATTTTCTTTGTACTCTTTGTTAGAGCATTTTAAACCCAATATTTTTCTTTAAAGAAAACAAATTTCAAAATGCAAGCAAAAAATGTTTCAGTATGGAAAAAAAAATAAGCGATTGAATAACCTGATCATATGACGCTGTTCTTAACTTTGTCGAATTGCATACCAAATAAATAAAGTTTGTCAAACATTAATTAGAAAATTGGATTTGGATGTGTTTAGGTTTACACAAAAGAAATACAATAGCTTTGTCCCAATTGTCCCAGTTAGACTTCCTGTACATAATCACAGACTTCCTGTTATGCATACATTATTGTAAAGTGACTTTTCAATAGCTTACATGAAGGAGATAGTACGATGTTGTTTATCACAAGAAAAAAGGGTCATCTAAGGGTTTCTGTTTCTCTGTCAGTTGGTCTGTTTGTCTCCCAGTCTGTCTATCTGCTAGCCTTCTGTGAGCAGGCTATTGTGTTTGCGTTTCAACTACTACATTCAAATATCAAAAATCTTACTATAAATAATACTATGCTTCTTTCAACGGCTTCACTGTTGAACAGCCCAAGTTTCCAACTATAAAGATACATGGCATACCTACAGTATACAATAGCCTGCCAACTTTCTAGCGAATCTCATTTACGACCACCAAATATGACGGCACGACAAAAATTAAAATACTAAATTATATCTCTTGTAATAGGTAATATTTATGTATCGAATACTCTGTATGTTATACTGTTTAGAGAGGTGTATTATGATTTTGAGAGAGCGCCATCTTTCGGCTACTACAGAGTCTTCTTCACAGGCTATCTATCTGCCTGCCTGCCAACCAGAAGAATTAAATACAAAACTTAATATTTTGTAATGTGTGTAATGAGTTTATCTGTAAGTTGTTCACACTCACTTTGAAGTGGTATCCTACAAGAGGGTGTAAAATTTTGGTCAAAGGTTGCCCAAGGGTACCTTCTTGCCATGGCTTTTCAACATTTTAATCATTTTTCAACTAAATGCATTATTAAAACTGTCACTCAGGAGTATGTTATTGTCATTTGAAGATTGCTGGTTTGTTCTCTATTTGAAGTAATCATGTGACCTTCATGATGGGGGTTTATTTGGTTTTATTTAGACCCACCAGTTTTTATGGGTCTCTCAATATCTTTTCATTGCAATACCCCTTAAATAATAAATAATTGAACAACTCAATTTTTTTAGTCTCCATAAAACTTAAGAAAACTGTTTATGATCCATATCAATTCTGTCTGTTGTAACTAAGTGAACCTCTGTTAATAAGGAGATGCACTGAAAGCATGAGAGTGCTAATTTAAGTTCTAATGGATATTTTTGTAGTTCATGCTGTCACTCCATTTGTTTTTAATGGACATGACACAGCATGTCCATTATTGTGGTTGGTCGCATTTTCTGATGATCATGTGACCCCATTTCTTTCGTTCAGTTTATCGGACGACTCCCAATGAGAAACAAACCGATCTTTTGGGAAAAGATTTGTACAGCAAAGGAGACCGGTATGTGACAAGGTTGTGTGAAAAATGTCGCTAATTACGAAATGCGGTAAATTTTTCCTCGAATACTCGACATTTTAATATTAAGTAGGCTAATAGTAATATTAAGTAGGCTTATAGTAATATTAAGTAGGCTAATAGTAATATTAAGTAGGCTAATATTAATATTAAGTAGGCTAATATTAATATTACGTAGGTAATATACCTGTTACTTTACATATGACGCAGTCATGAACGCGAGGGATGCTGTCCTACTTTGGTCTGTATTTTCAACATCACTTTATTTAGTAGAACTGTTTGGTCACCAAATTAATTTTACATTTGACTTATGAAGTGATTATAAAGACAATTGTATGAATTTGAAAACATTCGTATAATTTTCTTGTCGCAATTCCCTGGAAGTTCGACGGAGCGGCATGCTACGATGTCTCCGTTTGAACTGCTTTCAGTGAAGGAATGACGTGTACAGTAGTGTAAGTGCCGGGTTTGGCGCAGCGTTCAGCAGTATAAAGTCATTATGTACGGCCCATTGCGATCGTGCAAGCTAATGTGACCGATTGAACGTATAAACAAAAAGAATTTCACATAATGTCGTACAGATCGATCGAAGGCAAAGTGCAATCAAACCTCAAGTCCGAATTTTCGATGCAAATCTCCTATTTTACCATACGTATAAACCATTATAGGTTTTCGATTGGCATAGGCCAGCTGAGGTCAAACGTGAACGTAGCTAGTGTACATTAACTGCACGTACATTCGCAAGTTCACTTCATTCCGGACAATTATTCTAAATCAGAGACAAATTTAGTACTACACACTTGCTGTACTTTTTTCGGACAGGTTTGTCAATCCTCGGTGGCAGGTAGGGAATTGCAACAAGTGCCTTTGCACGGGTATAGGCCCTACTAAAAAGTAGGACCCTGGTACCAAATCGCCATACCCGTCGGGTACCTGGTGTTACACTGACTTAAAAGATTAGAACATTTTGTTAGGCATGCTCCATATCAGACATGCAAAATAACAGTTACAGCTGTTCTGGAGAGGTGATGATCACATTCCCAAGTTCAAAACATTTGATTTGCCATAAGGTTTTATCATCTCCTTTTGTTTTAAATCAAAATGACAAGTAAAAGAAACGAGAAAGGGCTATTGTTGGAACATCTATTGTGCCGTAAACACCACACACAACAACCTTCACCCCTATTTTAAGTGTATTTAAATTTTAGTGGAACGACCGGACGCGTAGTGGCCATGATCCCAAAGAAACGTAACAGAAAACAGTCAAATAAGAAAATAAGTACTTTCCAAGGCCTCTATCAATATTTGATATTAAATTTTTGGACGCTTTCCTACTCTAAAAGCAAGCATCCTAAGAGCTCGAAGCTTCTCCTTTTAAAACGCCGGTTTAAAAACATCAACCAATCACAGCCCTGTATTATGGTATTCTCTTGCACGTCCAAAATTACCGATTGTAAACAAAGGCGTCATGCTCGTGAACTTCTCTCACAGTAATGCACAATGCACGTTGGAATTTTCACTGTAGGGTTATGTACGTTCTGACTGAGCAGGCCTCATGTTGACATCTGGACATGGTGACATAAAGGTGTCATACCGCCGTAAACATGCAAGGCTCAGTTTACCTAGCATGCCGAATGCTACGGGCACTGTCTCTGCAAGCTGGGCGGGGGGATGTGTCTGCTAGTTTCTGCGTGAAGTACGAAGTGATTTTGAATCACCGTCGGATAGCTTGCTCGAACAAAGTGACGTACATTGATGTGTGAGAAGTAACTCACTACATGACGATAAAGCGCGATCGGGCCGCACGCTGATAAAAATTTCAACTTCAGGAAATAAAGTACAAACAACTTTCAAACTTTTTGATTTATTTATTTGGTACATATTAAGCACAAAACACAAACAAACTTACACATAATTTCTAGGGCTCTCTTCATTCTCAGGCCCCGAGAATGTTTACCAAATTAATTGTAAAAGTTTATTCCATTACCGTGGGGAATAGCGTAAATTGGGTAATCCTTTTCGCATGCAAAATATTTAAGCTTCGCGTAGTAGATTTGGAACCGGGTTATAGGATAGGGAGTGGTTACCCGTGCAAATTACACTAATTGCATCACCAATGAAAATATTGGTGGAAGCAAACATAAGCCTTGCCCTTCCAATAATTCCGGCAAATTTAAAATAAAAAAAAAAAAAAATAGGAGAATAACCAAAATGTAATAACATTTTGGGATATGGGGGGGGGGGGGGGGGGGTTCTTGAAAACGTCACTTTGAGTGTATGTGCATGTCATTGTGAGTGTGTATGTGTGTCTGGTTGTGTGTGTACAGTATGTAGGCCTACGAGTGCACTCGCTTTCATAGGGTGGATTGCTTATAGATCATTCCGGTCCTGGACACGATACAGGGTTCAACATAGTCTGTTGGAAAATTTTTTTCCCCCAAACCACATACCAGATCTACGTCCCTGTTGTCCGTCGGATTAACCAGGCAGTCCATCCTTCCCCTACATGGGCAACCAAAGACTAGCACAATGTCATGTCCATTGTGGTTACGGTACGTAACCACATTTTCTAGTTTTTAGTGCATTTGGGAAATCATTCCTTCAAAATTATCGCCCTGAAATTAATCTTGTGTCAAGTCTTTTGTTGTTTGTTAGCTCAACCCACAAGTGGGTAGGGCTTATGTGGCACTGTGGGGTGAAAAGTCTGTATCTCTCTTCATAAGCTTTCAGCATCTGCAGTAGCAAGTCAATTTTAGTGAAAATTGTTGTCAAAGTGCCATATTTGGATGGCAATACATGTTAAGATTGGCTACATGATTAGACAAGCCTTGGTCACATTTGGCCATGTTTGGCATTTCTATTTTTTTTTTTTGGTGTTCTTTTGGAGTCTTCCTTGGATAATTTGGTTTACATATTACAAGGTTTTCAGCTTAAATATCTTAATCTGAAGGGACATGTCCACCAAATGAAATAAACAGCCTCAAGGCAAAACCCTGCTTGAGACCGGCTAGTGTCGACCCAGCTGGTATTTCTGATGGTTGCTCAGTCTCCTTTGTCATGGTCACATTTGGCCATGTTTGGCATTTCAGTTTATTTTGGTGTTCTTTTTGGAGTCTAACTCCTTGGATAATTTGGTTTACATATTACATGTTTTTCAGCTTAAATATCTTAATCTGAAGGGGCATACTAACCAAATGAAATCAAATGCCTCAAGGCATGAGAGCAGCGTTCAACTAGTATTTCTGATAGTTGCCGAGTGTCCTTTATTTATAATATATGTACTCTTATATTAGCAGAGTTTCCTAAAAGCTTGGAGTACTATGTCTGGGACTTCCATGCCAAAAGCAAACTGATCCCATTGCTGCTCTAGTATTAACTATAAATCAAATAATTAAAATAATTTGTTTATTCTCTCTTAATGCAACAATTGCCATCATGTTCATATGTGATGTCACTTGAGATTTTGAAGTTTTGTCCATTTTTTTTTCCAGGTGTCTAACTGTCTTTCCGAAAATGAAGATATGCTGGAGTATCTTCATTTTTCTGATCAATATTGTGGACCAAAACCATCAGCTGAGTAAGTATACACTTTCTCAATCGTCTTATTGAGATTGTTTTCTTGTTTTATTTGTTGAAAATGTTAAACTTTAACTTGAAGACTTATACACGAATCCGGACAGCAAGTGGTGGTCTGATTTCAGTCCGCCATAGCTGGGGTCCGTCACCTTTAAATCTTTCAATTTCCTTGTTTACCTCTATCATGGATGGTTGTACACTAATTTGTATTTTGAATTCTCCAATTTCACTAATTATGAGGGTTTTAAATTTGTGTGAGCAATAAATAAAGACGATTTTAGGTTGATGGACCCCACTAATGGCGGCCTACAGTAACTAAAAATAAGTGCTTATCGGATTCGTCTATAACAAAACCCATCAAGGACAGTAGTTCCTGAACTTAATTTTTTTTTTTTTGTCTGTTTTATGTTTGCAAGCACAACTAGTCTTGTATCACAAACTTGTGCAATTGGAACACTCCTTAATAAGGGTAAAGAGCAGTCCCCTCAAACTCATTTTAGAGAAAAAGCTTAATAACACAAGTTTCGTCTTATTTTGCTTTAAAGTATCTTTCGTTACATTTTATGACTTAACTATTGCATATTCAAGGTAAACCAAGGTAAACCAAGTTATTACTAGTAAATTTCACATCTGAAGAGAAAAAAACATTGTCACATGACTCCCAACAGCCAATTGTAAAACTGGACAGTCTTCTACACTTCTTCAATTTGGGATGACTGCTCTTGCCCTTTTAGGTATTAAATTTGTATCATTTGGCCAGGAACCTCTCTTACAATTGAAGTATGTGAACAGATTTTATATTTTTATATTTTAAGGTCACATCAAGTTTTGATAGGTACTTATTCTAAGCATTTTGGTGAAATTTGCATCGAAATCCAATATGTGGTTCTCATGATATGAGCAAGTAAAGGTGTCACATTTTTAACAAACAGAGAAGTTGAAGAAAGCACATGTGACATCATATCCCCACATTAATGGACAGTCTTTTGTTTTTCTTTAAAATTTTACAGCCTATTTTCTCCTCAACAGTCCCATATTATCAAAATGTGATTGCATAAGTGGCATGAGAACTTTTCGAACTTTGTAATCCCCATAGGGAGGTCATATTTCTATCAACTTCATGGTCAACTCAACAGTCTGAAAAAACAAAAACAAAACATTCCTTGTTAACGTGAGGAAGTGATATAAGCTCTGCTGCTCTCAGTCTCACTTTTGAACACAAACCTAGTTACCTCATTTGCTGATATCTCGAGAAATACATGTCTGATTTGAATGGAAATTTCACCACACTGAGTAGATTTGGTTCTTTCACATCTGAAAATTAATTTTTTGCCTAAACTTCCCCTTTAAGTGCAATCTGTACCCTGAATGTTTACCCCAGGTGGTCACAGTCACACTGACAAAACAGACATTGTCAGACCTTTTGTGTCCATGTCTTCATGAATGTGAAGTAATTATAGCCTGAAAACTGAATTCATGTGAACTTCCTGTTTGGATCATGATGATGAAACAACCCATTGAATGATGAATGCTCACATGTTTTTGACTGAGGTATTGAAGAGGTTGGAAGTGTTCATTTACAGTGTTCAATTGCTAAGCAAGGTTACTTGACAAAAGAAAAAAATGGATGAATCCAGACAGCAAGTGATGGTCTGATTTCAGTGAGCCATAACTGGAGTCTAACACCTTTTAATCTTTCGATTTCCTTGCTTACCTGTATCAGGGATGAATGTACACTAAGTTTTATCTTGATTCCCTCAATTTCACTGAATGTGAGACTTTGAAATTCAGGAAAACAATAAATGAAGATCATTTAAGGCTGATGGACCCCAGTAATGGCTGCCTTCAGTCACTAAACACAAGCACTTATTGGATTTGTCTATGTGTACAGACTGCATGGTCAAGTGATAAGAGTGGTTCCAAATAAATTGAAAATTTTATTTTCTTCCGGAAAAAGAAATGTACAAAATTTACATTTGCAGCCTTGACTATGCCTTCAAACATCCCAAGATGCATGCAAAAATGTCCTACTCTTAGATCACCATGTCAAGAATTATATGGGAGTGGTATATACAGCACTATAATTCCTGTCACTGTCTTGTCATGTTAGTCATGTTCAGCCAGTGATGTATTCACTGGTAACATTTGACTGAGAAGATATGTGACAAGATGGCATTATTTTGAATGGAACATATACACTTCTAAACCTCGTTGCATTTTGCTTTCTGGTTCTACTAGTATCACTAATTTTGGGGTCTCAGTAAAATGAAGATTTCCCTATTTTGAATTCAGACAAGTTGACAGGTCTGCAATACAGTTTGTCTTTGATTGCAGTATTGAGAAACTTGTTATTGAAACTGCACTCATGGTTTTATAGTTACATTTTCATTTTAAACAAATCCCTAGATTTCAACTTTCTGCTCGTCCAGTAAACTGTATACATTAAAGTCTTTCTAAAGGATTTAAAGTATTGAAACAGCTCTCACCTTACAATCCAATGTATCCTTTTATGAAGTAGTACAGTATATTACCTTTGTACAGAGTCAATGTGCCTATTGCACATCAACAAATTAACAATAAACTTTCACCGAAAAGAAAGAGGAAATGAGCTGACCTTGAAAGTAAGAAAGGTATATTACTGTGTGTAGAGGAATCAGATCAGTGCTTGTGTTTAGTGACTGTTGGCAGCCACTAGTGGGGTCCATCAGCCTTTAATCATCTTCTTTTTTGTCTACATGAATTTCAAACCCTCATAATCTGTGAAATTGAGGGAATCAAGATACATTTCAGTGTACAACCATCCATGGTACAGGGAAGCGAGAAAATTGAAAGATTGAACGGTGATAGACCCCCAGTTGTGGCTAACTAAAATCACACAATCACATGTTGTGCAGATTTGTCTATATAGAAGGCTTTCACCTACATCACAAGCCCCGTCCCTTTTGATGATCAAAATCTTGTGTAATACACAGTATTAAAGTGTAGCCTCTGAGAAGCAACTGTGTGCACTATTGCATTGAAATACTGTTGATTTTTGCTCGGCAATGGGTGTGGTTAAGAGAGAAAGCAAGCTATGGTGAATTTTTGGTAGGAATTGAGTGCCTTTCTAACATAAATTTCAACTTTATCTGAAAGAATGAAGAATGTGTTCCCCTTTGAGTTTGAGCAAAAAATGATGTATAGATAAGAATCTGTGGAAGAGATCCATTCATTCGTGAGAACACTGTCTTTTCCCAAATCAGAGCCAAAATTGGAGTTTTATGTTTTTAAAGTAAATCTGAGTACATATCTGGATGTCTCATCATGGATGGAGAAGTTGGGAATCTGTGAGACTCTTTCCCTGGAAATGAGGGAAATTCTGGGAATTGAAGGGAAATGTACCTATTTTGCACATGAAAATATACATATGTACTGTAGGAATTGTGGAATGTTTTCCTCCCTTCCTGGGAAATAACTTTAGTCCCCTTTTGGGAAGTAAACATATTTTCCAGCCCTGTGCCTGTTTCTGAATCATCTTTGCTCTTCTTGGTTCAGCTGCTAGCATTGTTGCAGAGCAACAGTCCTCTAGACAACACCTCCCCAGTTTTGGGGGAAGTAGGTAAAGACTGGGAATACACTTGCAAGTGACGCATCAATTGAAAATAGTCCATGGAGCAGGATTAGGAGTGATTATGGGAGAGTCAGTTATGTAAATGTTCAAGTCCAGTCTTGCCCCTTTGAGGAAAAGGATGGACAAATAATTAGAGCATTTGACTTGCAGTCAGGAGGTCTGGAGTTTAACTCCTGCCTGGCTGGATCATACACAAGACTTTAAAAATAGAACTGCCATTGTTCTTGGAGCTCAGCATCAGAGATGCCAACTCTCCCTAATTCTCAGGAAGGCTCCCTGAAAATTCAAGGATTTTTGTCCATTCCAACTAGCAAATATGACAATCTCCCTGATTCAAGCAAGTTTGCCCCCATTGAGTTGCATGTAATTCTAAAAAATTTCCCTGATTCCTGTGTGAAACCTCCCTGATTTCTGGATGTAAATGTTTGCATCTCTGCAGCATAAGCAATTCTGTAGGGAAAACAACCCAGTGAGTCACAACTGGAAAAAAGGCTGTGGCTGGCCCAACTTGAGCCAATTGGTTGAAATCCAAGTCATTAACCTCATTGAATAATCTAAACTTGGAGCAGGATTAGGATCCTGCCTCTAATGGGAAGCACTCTTGGAAAGTCAAAAACTCAAGCAATGCCTGGCTATTATTTCAGATGTTGAAAACATATGACTCATTTTATATTTCTTTGCAGTGAAGAACAACCTACTGAATTGCCAACTACCAAGAAAGTGCTAATATTTGTATTTAACGGTAAGGATTTCAAAACCTTTTTAAAGGTGACTTCTATATTTTAACTTTAGTGAGATACTGTAACAAATCGGAAGTTGGAGCAGTGGCATGAATTAAAACTGTCTATGCCAATCTCTGCCCGCTTTTTTGGGATCATTTGTGGTTCCTTGCAGTAGCAAAGGATCCTACTGTATGTAGTCAGGTTGGCGTGTGTGCTTTGGTACGCTCTAACTCAACAAGGGAAAGTTGGATGGAACTTGGATTTGGTACATAGGTTGGTCATAGGGAGAAGGTGTGCCCTATTGTTTTTGGTGGAGGTCATTTGGGGTCACCAGAGGTCAAAAACTAAAAACCTTCTCAACACAATATTTCTAGGTAGGAAACTTGGATAGATGTCATACTTGGTGTGTGGATGTGTTATGGTGTAAGGATGAAATTGGATGTTTGGTGAAGGTCAAGGGGTCACCAGGGGTCAAACACTGAAAAACGTTTTAACACAGTATTTTAAGGTAGAAAGGACAAGTTTCAAATCAATCTGTGTTTGGTTAAGGTCATAGGTCATCAAGGTCACTGGTGGTCAACCCCTGGAAATGTTATTTAGAAAATCTTGTAAACTAGATAAAGGTAGGTTCAATAGATTTTTTATCTCACCTGGTTTTGCATGCTTACACACCCAAACACCTTAGAAATTTGGCCTTTACGTTCATTCAGTAATACTTACTTCGGGTTGTACACATATTTTGGATTATTCAAAGTTTTAAGAGGGCAATAACTGAAATCTGTAGATTTCACTGAGCACACAGGTCACTCTGCATTAAACTGGTCTCTCTGCCAGTGGAAGTAATGCATGGATTATAAAGTATGTCTCTTCAATACTGCTGTGCTCTGTGGGGTAACCTAATCCTCATTCTATCATCACACCCCATTAATCACTTGCTCTCTGCTTAAGGCCTCACACCCCCAATAATTTCCCCATTGACTTACACACTAAATTAGCTCCTTTTCGAGGCCGCTGCAGCCTTGTCAAAGTTCACAGCTATGTCAAGACACCCATCACTTGATAGCTGACAAGTTTGCCCATCATGGCACTACAAAATTTCCATACCATGACCGTTTAGATTTTGAGCTAGAAGGACTTAAAGTTTTTGTAGGGTACACCCACCCCTAGCCTCTTCACAAAAACAGAAAATCTCCGCCATTTGATAGCAATTTTTTAAACAGTCAAAATCAACGTCAATCTTACCCAAATTTTCAACATCCACACTCTGGCAAGTACTCTTTCATATTAATGGACTTTCATCACCCAGCTGGCATGTTATCTTGACAAAATTCGGTCAAAACCAGAGCCAAAAGGACTATTTCTTTGAGGGTGTACACATGACGCTCTAGAACACTCCTCTAATGGAGTAGTGAGACCTTAAAAAAATGTGACATTTAGATTTGCTCTTACAAACACTTCAGACTCATTTCTATACACATTGTCAACTCAAGTCTTGTCATATTTCAACTTTCTATCCCTCCTATATCAACTTCAGGACACCCAACTCTATGCTGGACATATGCCCTTTTCTGTGCATTCACAGCTACACTCAGGTGTGTGAGAATCTCCACATACCTCACACTGAATAACTTGCAAAGCCATTTGTGGCACTCATTTTCTTTCCCAACTGAGGTTTTCTGTTGTGGTAAAGCATGTTCTGTACAAAAATATAAGAAATGAATCTTCAAGAATGTCTCAGCTCAGCGTAGGCAGGGGTGATACAGATCATCTGGCCATAAGGTAACAACACCCCCAAGTCTGCAAGAACAAAAAGGAAAGGGGAAATAAAAATCATTAATCTGATGGAAAAAGTTAAATTTTCTGACTTGATATCCATGTAGGTCATGTACAATTAGCATTTTTGTTACATTTTATGAAAAAAATCCACTATTCAGACTGTCTCAGGAGGACTAAAAGGTTAAAAAGTTGAGAAACCAATTGAGGGCGCTGTTCAAAACAGCTGTCTTGGACAGATTTCCTTTGATGCTGGCCCATCCCCAGACAGCAGTTAACAGCATATCTGCAGAAGAAAAATTCTCTTACACTTATCTGAGACTAAGAAATAATTAAGTTATCATTATCTAAAACATAAATACATCAGTGACAGTGTTAAATTTATGCGGCACCATGCAGGAAGTCTGAAAAATGTGACATTGTATAACCCTTAATTTGCTGGAATTTCTGTTGGCCTAACAGTAAACACCTCCTCAACAAGTCTGTATGGGTGCTGGCCAATCTTGTTAAATGGTTAATCAGATCATTCCAGCATGGCAGCTTGGCTGGGTAAGTTTGTTCCAGAATATAGATTAATAGTTTCTTGCTTTAATAAAGGTGTGAGAACTAAAATTTTAACAATACACACAACCAATGGAAGTCTCATTTCCTCTCAGACTTTGAGGTACACTACTAGCCAAGTCTTGCCTGATGCAGTGAAAGCTAGTAAATGCACCACAACATTATATAACATGGAATACATAATGCTCACATGTGTTACCTGCTACTCTGCAGTCAGAAAATAAAGTGGGTTAGGGAGAGATGCAAAACTGAGCTGGTAATGTGAACCTTAAAAGAATCCTCACAAAAGAATGTGATTCTCATTAATTTCTCCTCTTGACAGTATTACTTTCCGGTGGCTGTATTTCAATTTTGAAGTCAATGTAATGTGTACAGCAACAGATTACTCATTTTCACATACCTAGATGCTTCAAATTACAAGTGCAACAAAGTGTATATCCCTGGCCCCACTAAGGTTTGTCAGTCACTGAGTTAGGTCTGGTTGTCACTTAGCCTACCACAAAACAGTACAGTCTCCTTTATTTAGGAATAACTAAAAAAGGTGGAAATTGCCCTGAATTGCAGGCATAAAAGAGAAGGAAAGAAAATTGTTGACTTACATTTAAAAAGGTTGCAGGCATGTTTAAAACCCCCAAATAGTGACTTCATCTATAGGCCTAGGAGCAAGCAGCCCACACTGCCATTTCATGTTTCAAAAGAAAGTTGATCTGCTCCAGAACTCCTCCAATGCAGGCTGCCACAAAATGTTGCATTAAAAACTAGTCAGTTGGGATATGTTTCTCCTTAAACATCTGGCTGGTACCAATCAAATATAACCTGCAATTAAATAAATTCAAGTCAGCAAGAAAATTGGATAAATTAATATTTGGAGGAAGAACAGCATTTTGAAATTAGAAACAGAGTTAGGTCTAACGTAGACTTAAAGTTAAAAAATATTGCAAGTTGGCTGTAGGGCCTATGGAGACACTAGGAAGGGGGGGGGGGGGGGTTATTTTGTCATGCACAGTGACAATGCATTAGGTGGAAATTGCTGTGGGGTCCTTAATGACCTCATATAAGTTTTAACCAGAGTCAGAGATTTGGCTAGTACTGCATTCTCTTTCGTACATACTGCATATTACAGTACAGTGTGGTAAATGCAGTGCACAGCAACGGTAGCCTAACCTAGAGTTAGTGTATGTTTTTACCCCTCCAATCCCCTTGCTACATGTACAAATGGTACAAATAACCCCCTTCCAACAGACTACATCATTGCAATTGAGTTGAAAATGTCATTACAATACCCAGTCCTATGAACAACATCACACACCTGCAGCATGTCGTCTAACGTTAATCGCCAAGTAGCTGTTCGTGGAACTAGCTTCCCAGCTACTATTTACACAGGGTGCCTGGACGACAGGTAGGCTATGGCAGTGTAGAATGACCATTGTAACATTCAGCTACTCTTAAATATTCATTTACTTTCCAAAAATGTGACAAAATAGACTATGACAGGGCAATCTTTGTCACAATCCCAATCTGGGTATTATTTTTTACCGAAAACTGTAATTTTGACCCAAAAATCACTCAAGCGCGAAATTCTGAGACGTCTCCCCAAAATCATGTTTCAGACATTAAAACAAGTCATTTAAGTCTAAATAAGGTGTCTTTACATCAAAAATGAAGAAAATCACCTTTTGCTCTAAAGGCCTCACACCCCCAATAATTTCCCCATTGACTTACACACTAAATTAGCTCCTTTTCGAGGCCGCTGCAGCCTTGTCAAAGTTCACAGCTATGTCAAGACACCCATCACTTGATACCTGACAAGTTTGCCCATCATGGCACTACAAAATTTCCATACCATGACCGTTTAGATTTTGAGCTAGAAGGACTTAAAGTTTTTGTAGGGTACACCCACCCCTAGCCTCTTCACAAAAACAGAAAATCTCCGCCATTTGATAGCAATTTTTTAAACAGTCAAAATCAATGTCAATCTTACCCAAATTTTCAACATCCACACTCTGGCAAGTACTCTTTCATATTAATGGACTTTCATCACCCAGCTGGCATGTTATCTTGACAAAATTCGGTCAAAACCAGAGCCAAAAGGACTATTTCTTTGAGGGTGTACACATGACGCTCTAGAACACTCCTCTAATGGAGTAGTGAGACCTTAACTGCTGAATAACCCTGTTTTCTGTGTAGAGATAGCAAACAGGACAAATGGTAGATTGTTTTGAAGTAATAGCAAGTTTTATTTGAGAGCAGGTAAAAATAACTTATGAGAGAAATACAAGGGGCATTTTTCTCTCTCTCTGACCACTTTGTGTATGTTTATTGGTGATTATATCAAGTTTGATTACAAGCATATATACATATGGAAATGAGGTAGTGTTTTTGAAGGATCACTAAGCATTATACAAGTTGAATGTAAGGAAGGTCACAAAAATTAATTAGTACTAAAATATCCCTTGTGAAGATGTTACAAACATGAGCTTTTGCTTTATAGCTCTATTTGGGAGACTGACTGTACAGTTCTTATAATATCCAGCAAGGAACCACAGTGCCCATTGGGCTCTTGTTTTATTTGTACTTAACATCTGGCTTACACACTGTGGTGTTCAAAGGATGTTTTTTTGGTTTATTACTACCTGTCTATCTTGTCATTCCAGGATAAAATCTCTGTATATTTACACCAGCAGAAACATATACACAATTGAACTGTTCAAATCAAAAGGAAGTAATATATGGCAAAAAAGAAACACTGCAGATGTTGTAACAAACTGCACCTGAGATTTTTGTGGTATTTTCAATCCAAAAGTGTTGTAAAATATAAAGTTAACATTTATGTCTCATGTGGGAAATGAAAGTTGATAGATGCACTGTCTTTAAATAGTTAATTTCTTCAATATGAAAGTGATTATCGGGTGTAATTTTATAAAGGGTTTTTATTTTATAACTGTTTATGTATAAATAAATAGACTGGAGTTCAGATGCTGTTCATCAGGTTGTTTATTTGAATAGTCATATTACACTTTCTCTTTAAAATGTAATCCTGAAGTGTATCCTTCGGCAATGCCAGGTGCCCATCACTGTAAAAAAATTAACAACCACTGTACATAATATTGGTGGCACTCATTATACACTGTGCTGACATTAGGGCTGTAAACATTTAGCAAAATAACTGAATGTTGTACCTCAAAACTATACGATCCTTTAGTGATTAATCGAGATTGTACCTTATCACAAAAAAAATTCAGTTTGTAGTAATTGAAACTGAATATAATGTAGAAAAAAAATAGTTGTTATCTTGCATGGTTAAATCAAATTATTCTGAGACTTTGAAGCCTACAAGATTTGAATATACCCAGAATGTTCCATTCAACACAAACCAGGGATCATCAGAGTATACAAATGGATACAAAAAATGTCAGAAACAGGCTTTGTGATTAATTGCTTGTAGCTTTGTGCTAAATATTTATTCCACGTGCGATCATTTAGCAATTAATCGCTACACATTGACAGCCCTAGCCAACATTGGCAAACTTTTGTAGGAATTCTTTTTCAAAGGGTGTGAACGTTCCACAAAATAATCCACCATGACAAGTCTGATTGCAATGCAGTTCAAAGAAGTGCGGTCAATGGGTTTTATTGTGTGATTTTGCTCCACATCAAGCTCACAAAGTGAACTCTGCTTGACTTACTAAAAGGAGGTGTTTTGTTCACAAAGCAATGTTATAGCTGAAGTAAAGGTGTGGAAATGGATATTCAGTTATTGAACCCATCAATTATCAAGAGCCAATTTCAATTTTGACTGCAAATGATAGTATCAAAACTGGCTGATTTGGCAAAGGCAAAAGAATTTAGGGAATGACCTGATTTCAGGAAACTCCAAGCCTGGAGTAAAATTTTTCAGAAATCCATTTTGCTTGGGAAAAAGTTGTAGTGATCATTATGGTTGAAATAACTAAGGGTGGAAGAGTCCTTTAGGCTTCTTGTAATTCTATTTATATGAATGTAATATTTACTGCATGAAAAATTTTGAAAAACAGAAAACATAGCATCATTTTGTCCCTATGCTTTCTCTATGAAAAGTTTTCTCAAAGGAACCCCTTCTCTTAACCCCCCCACCATTAGGCTGACATTCCTGGAAAACAAACTTTAGGAAATAGACCTTCACTTTGCTTGCAGTAAATCTCTGATTTGTTTTAATGTTTGCAGGAGTTAAAGTATGTACTCTAAAAGATAAATATATTTTTCAACATCTGCTATGAAGGTTATTTGCTTACAGATCTGTCTTGTGATTCAACACTTTGTTTTGTATTTTTGATGTTTGGTTTTGTTTTGATCTTTTTTTTTTTTTTTTCATTTTTATTTTTACTTTTATTTGGTACTTGGTCTATCAAAACTTCCACTTACACTTCCTTACTGATAATATCAGCTCTCATCTAACACTAATTTGTGAAGTGTAGCACTGTAACTGTTCTGTAATCAATGTTTTCATAAACGTGTTTTTCATAAAAATTTTGACAGCCCAAATTTGATTTGGATGGGTTCATATTCCCCAGTTTTCATATTAAGATTTTATGCTTGAAAGATGACTGATATGAAAAACAGGCATCTTAAGTAACGAATACTATATCCCTAACACTCTTTACTTCCTACACATGTCCGTTGAGCTATTTGGAGGATGCATATTTATAATATGTTATTCTCTCAAGTGGAACTAATCACCACACATGTATGGCATTTCCAAAAATATTACCATACTTATGTTGTCAACAAGACGAGTTTCTGAGCTCTTACTTAGTCATGCACTAGTAACCACATATATCTATAAAAATAGAAGGATATTATAAGTTAATTTTGAATCCATGGAAGCGTGTGTTTGCTTTACACTCAGAACATGTGTACAATAGCATGCTACAGTATCTTGCTCCATACTGGCAAGGTGTGACAGAAAGTTGATGAACATACACAGTATGAGAATAATAAACGGCAAGAGACTGTCAGGAAATTATGACAAGTCACAAAATGGGTCAGATACCATGTAGCGATAGAGGAAATGCTTTACTAATAGGATGTCAAATTTTTTTGTTTAAACTGGGCAGAGACTTTGTCTTACGAGACAAAGCACTGTGGGATTCATGAATGGATTTATGAGTCATTCTGTGGTAAGCTATCAGATGAGGTCAGGTGTTATGTAGAAGCTTAAATAGAATTGATTGTTCCCAGAGTTTTGGGGGTCAGTCAGATCAGTATTACAATAATTTAACGGAAAGTAAAGATTAGCAAGTTTGAAATCATTCAAAGAATCAGTTGCTATTGTCTGTTCACATTGGAGTAACAATGGGAAGAACTTGTCATTGTATTAGACTTTGCAAAGTCTTTCCAGCAATATCATTCTCTCTGACTGATCGTTTTTAATGCCTCATCCAATCGAATTTTCAGATTTAAGAACTACCTGTTGTAGAAAATGTGCCCTTTCTCTATGTCTAATACTGTCACCCTTGTAATCGCCTATCCCCCTTTGTCCATGTCCACTTGAAAGGCAATAATTACTGTATGTAGACATGATGATTCACATATGAAGTAACAAGTTACTATGTATTGGAAAAACCAAAGGCAAGCATGCAAACAGTCATTGAAAACAATGGTATATTTCAATTCAGTCCAGACTTAGTTTATACTATAGCAAATGATAGTGTATAGTAGGTTTTCCATCCAGTAGTTATTAAAAAAGTTGAAATCTGTTTTGTTTTTTGACCCTGCCTTGTAAAAGTAAATGTGTGTGTAATTTGAATAGGTGTGTGGTTACAACTTTTTGAAATGGAATTTTTCTTACATGAGACAATGATTTGTATGTCAGATGTGGTGATTGTGTAAGTTTAACAATTTGTCATTAGTATGTGAAGGTAACTTAACTGGTTTTTAAAAATTTGGTGAATTTCATGAATCAAGTGGATGTACTTCTTTAAGCAAGTTCAATAAAAACTACATTGTGGCCCTGTTTTTCACCAAATCAAATTTCTTTTTGTTTCTCACAGTCCGAGGAAATGGCAGTGCCACGAACAAAGACATCGAGGATTTGTTTCCCATGATGCAGTTGGTTTTGTACTGTGTAGATAAAGTCAAGAGGTTTAAACTTTCAAAAGATGTAAGTGCCGAAGACTATGTTTTCATGTGGAGAGTGTCCACATTTATTACCCAATTTTAATAAAATTTCTTTACTTGATGGGTCAAAAACCTTTCGAAAAACTTAATATTTATCCAGCTGGTTGTACTTTTGAAATGTCAATAACTTCTGTTTTTCATTTGGTTTTGGAAAATATGGTAGATGTTTGAGGCAGTTGCAAAATTTTTTGCTCAACTTGAAATTACTGTATTTAGAAATGCAGATATGGGTTAATTTGTTGGATGAGAATTTTTGGCTCAGTTTTTAACCAGTTGGTTTAAATCATGCCAGTGGCAGCACTTTTCCTAGTTGTGGCTCACTGTCATCTTTTCCCTACTCCATTGCATAGACTGAGAACCAAGCACGATGTCAGTAGAAGTTTCTCTTTTTAAAGTCTTTGGTACGACCCAGCCAGGATCAAACTCTAGACCTTCCAGCTGCAGGCATTGGACAGGTGTCCATAAGAGATGTTATCTCCTTATACTGTAGAGGTCAAAACAGGTGTTTTGACAGCATTCTGATTGTAGGAAGAATTTAATTTGTCCCAGATGTGTTTCATTTTGTCGAAGAGTTGATAATTGATTTTTTATTATCAAAATAATATTTACTTTTGTTTGTAGTTTTTACTGGACCTCAAAATTTCTTGTGTTTATGGAACCACATTATATTCTTCAACATACAACATGTTACAGGAGGAGACCTTTATTGTTTGATAGTAACTTTGCTAGTTTTAAATGACTATAATGGTTGATGTTTATTGCGGTTGTCTGTGAAGCGACAAAGACTCAAAAAACCACCAGGGTCGTTGGCCTTTTGACGTGTTCGATTTTTAGAGTGAAGTGCGTAAAATTTTTCATTTCGCAGGTGTGCTGCAATTCACACCCCTCAAGAAATAGAGGAGTGTGGTAGACATCCTGTTTTATTAGACATTATTATAAATACAGAAGAGTCCAATCAGTGCTTGTGTTAAGTGACTGTAGGCAGCGATTATTGGGGTCTATTAGCCTTCATTCATCTTCATTTATTGTCTTCATGAATTTCAAACCCTCATATTCAGTGAAGTTTAAGGAATCAAGGTACAATTTAGTGTACAACCATCCATGACACAGGTAAGCATGGAAATTGAAAGATTAAAGGTGATAGACCCCAGTTACGACCAACTGAAATGAGATCATCACTTGCTCTTCGGATTCATCTATATATGAGCTCCCACTTCATTTGGGTATGCAGAAAAATCACAATTCTCACAGTGATTTTAGGGAGAGTGATGATGTGTGATTGCACTGGCATGCCTCAAAATTCAAGGCTTAACTGTATCACTCACTGTCTTATTTAAAAAGTCTAAAACCAAGTATGTTACATGTTTGTACGTATCTACGATATTTTAGCGGCACAAATGGAAAGTGATACTGTAGTGTGTTGGTAACTTAACTAATATTTATACTGTAAGCAATAGATTGTTAAATTGTTTTTACAAATTGTTATTACACAGGCGTTTTGTAGTTGAGGGTGAAAAAATACTAGACACAGAAATCCCCTTTTTAAGATGTGAGAGATGGGAATCAATATTTTGTCATGCCCTCCTTTTTAATTGCCAATTTGAATAAATACATGGTTAAGATGGAGCAATTGAGTGGTCATTTCATCAGTGGTAGGCAATTTATTTATAAGTTCCTTTCATGATGTTTTAAAATTCTTGAACTCTCTATGTATCACATGATTAAAAAAAAGTAGCTGAAAATGAACCAAAAAATTCTTTGTGGCTCACATAGTAACAAAATTAGATTAAATTAAATCATTGCATTTGTACGGTAGTGTCTTTGCAACAGGTCAAAGGTCAAAGCAACATCTGTGCAGCATCTTCTAGAGTCTCTCACACAAAACCTGCTCTGAGTGGATCACCAATTGTCTTTTGATTGCATCATGTTTTATTAATGGGGAAGTTTAAGCAAAAGTGTTATTTTTCATATGTGAAAGAAGAATCAAGTCTTCACTGTGTGGTGAAACTTCTATTCAAACTGGACCTGTATTTCTCATGATATCAGTAAATGAAGTCACTAGATTTGTGTTCCAAAGTGAATTTGATGGCAGCAAAGGTTTTATCACTTTATCACATTTACAAGGAATGCTTTAAACTCCTTGGTTTTTTTCAGACTATGACGTTGACCTTGTAGTCTTTTGGGGTAGGACCTCCCTGTGGTGAATGCAAAGTTTGTAAAAATTTCCATGTTACATAATTATGCAATAACCTTCTGATAATTTGAGAAAATTGGTTGTGAAGTTTAAAGAAAAACAAAAGAATGTCCATTAATTTGAGGATATGGTGTCTTGCTCATTTGTGCTTGTTTCAGATTCACTTTTTGTTGAAAATGTAACAAGTTTACATGCTCATATCTTGACAACCATGCATTTGATTTTAATGCAGGTTTCACCAAAATTCTTAAGTTTCACTCTAGCATATCAAAACTTGATGTGACCTAAAATTCTTTCAACAAAGATAAGAAATTAGTCAACTACAATCACAATTATTCAGCAATCACCAGGAAATCCCCTCCCAGAAAAGTCTGCAATGGTGGAATATTTCTCCCTGATTTCATTTTCCAGTGCAAACATTGCATGGTAAATCCTTATTCAATTTGTTGCCCAACAGGGAAAGCACAAAGCAGAAAAAGCTCGGATGAAGGTATCAGAATCTTTCCAGAAAATGGCTCATGCTCAGAGGCAGGAAGCTGCCCAGGCTAGAAAGGAGGAAAAAAGAAAAGCAGAGAAAGAACGTCTGTTGAATGAAGAAGATCCTGAAAAAGCCAGAAAGTTAGAGGTAGGTCTCCTCTATAGGAACCTTTTGAAAAAGAAGTTTGGCTTGCTTGCATTTTGTATATAGATTTAAATCCTCTGGCCTCATGCAGTTCAAATTCTCCTAACCGATTTACTAAAACCCTGCCAACAACTATCTAAAGCTCACCCTCATCCATACACAGTCATTGTTTATTGCTTCAGTTAGTTAATTAGTTAGAGTTTTACGGCCCAGTTTTCAACCAATTGGTTTAAGTCGAGCCCATCACAGTCTTTTTCCAGTTGTGGCTCACTGGCTTTATTGCTTCAGAGGGAGTATGCAGAACATTCTCACTACAGTATATTGCTGAGTTACATAAACTACAGTATTCTGCATTTTTTGAATTTGCTGTCAGTCAAAGCCCTGTGACAATTGGGGATTTCTGTTGACTTATACAAAAATTGTAGTTTAGAGTGAAAGTTAACTTTCTTTAAACTTAGATTTTTCAAAGTCCATCTGTGTGCTCATTCTATACCAACTACAGTGTAAGTTGAGCTTCAGTTGAACTAGGTTGAACAAATATGAGCTGCAGTTCTTTGCAAGTTTTGAATTTGCTTTCAGTCAAAGAACTGTGCCAATTGAGAATTTCTGTACACTACTATTTAATTTGTAGTTTTCATTGAGAGTTGTCTGTCTTTAACGCAGACACTTTGCTTGACATTTGAATATAATTCATGCTTCAGTTCTCAGTTGGCAATTGAATAAGCTTTTTTTAATAACAAGATGGAACGTGCTTATGAATTGAAAGTTGTTTATATTTCACCTATACAGGAAGCAAAGTTGACTGTATAAATAAGCTTTAAAATGTTCTTAGATTGTCAGTGACATCCCTATGATGAAACGTTTACTTGTGTCATTTAATATGGAGTGATAAATGTATACGAAAAAGAAATTTATGTCCTGTGGTGCTGTGACTGAGTAGATAAAGGTCATGGTATTTGAAGTGATGAAATGATGAAGTTTTGAAACAAGGAGGTTAGGAGTTAAATTCCTGGCTGGGTTAGTATTTAGTTAGTCAGATATTTAGTTAGTCAGATGGAAGTTTTACAGTTACCAAACAATTTGTACAAGTCAAGCTGGCCACAGCTATATTTCTAGGTATGGCACACTGGCTTTTTCTTTTCTCTACTCCATTGCCTACACTAAACAACAGACCCAATGGCAGTAGCTTTCATTTTCAAAGTCTTTGGTTTGACCCGACCAAGACTGGAGTCCCAACTTACTGACTGCAAGTCTGATGTTCTAAACACTTGACCATGCAGTCAAAGTGAGATGGTTTTTGGTTGCGATGAAAAGAGAAACCTATGCATTCATGATGGCGTGTTTGTGTATGTTTGTGTGTATGTGCGTGTGTGTGTTTGTGGCTTTGTCTTTGCGTAAAACAGAGGACCTAAACAATAGACTTCCAGGTCCTCGGTAGTAAATTCAATAGATTTCTCAAGCCCTCGGTTGTCTAACAATAGACAGTCTATTGTGAAGGTTAGGGTTAAGTAAGCAGACACAATGGAGATAACAATGAAGTCCTCAGTTGTGTGTAAAAACACGACTGTATGTGTGTGTGTGTGGGTGTGTGTGTGTATGTGTGTGTGTTTGTGACACTGCTTGTTTACACGATATCTTGAGAAGGGAAGATCTGACAGTTCTCAAACTTGGAACACAGATACCCCATACTGAGAGGAAGAACCCTATTTATTTTGATTGAGGTCAAAGGTCATCTTTGGTCACAGGGGGTCAAACCCAAAAATCCTTGTTTACACGATATCTCATGGTAGGAAACTTGGATTAATTTCAAACTTGATGTGTTGATGCATTATGATGTAAGTAAGAACCTGATTTATTTTTGTGGAGGTCATTTGGGGTTACATGGGGTCAAAACCCAAAATCCTTGTTTACACGACATCTCATGGTAGGAAACTTGGATTAATGTCAAACTTGACATGTTGATGCATTATGATGTAAGAAAGAATCCGATACATTTTCGTGGAGGTTAAAGGTCATTTGGGGTCACATGGGGTCAAACCCCGAAATCCTGCTTTACACTATATCTCAAGGTAGGAAACTTTGATTCATTTCAAACTTGATATGTTGATGCGTTATGATGTAAGGAAGAACCCAATTAATTTTGGTGGAGGTCAAAGGTCATTTGGGGTCACGTGGGGTCAAACCCCGAAATCCTGCTTTACACTATATCTCAAGTTAGGAAACTTTCATTCATTTCAAACTTGATATGTTGATGTGTTATGATGTAAGGAAAAACCCAATAAATTTTGGTGGAGGTCAAAGGTCATTTGGGGCCACATGGGGTCAAACCCCGAAATCCTTTTTTATGTGAAACATCATGGTAGGAAAGTTGGATTCATTTCAAACTTGATATGTTGATGCGTTATGATGTACAAAAAAATCCTATTTATTTTGGTGGAGGTCAGAGGTCATTTGGGGTCAGAGGGGGACAAATCCTGAAAACCTTTTTAACACAATATCTCAAGGTAGGAAGCTTGGATTGATTTCAAACTTGATATGTTGATGCATTATGATGTAAGGAAGAACCCTATTGATTTTGGCAGAGGTCAAAGGTCATTTGGGGTCATAGGGGTCAAACTCAGAAAACCTTGTTTATGATAGCTCAAGGTACAAAACATGGATGGATTTCATAATTTGTATGTGGATGAGTTATGGTGAGAAGATGGTCTGTATAAGGTTTTTTTTTTGATTAGGTGAAAGGACATCTGGGGTCATGATCGGTCAAACTTTGAAAAACTTGTCAAAATGGGATATCTCAAGGTAGGAAACTTGGTTGGATTTCCTAATTAGTATGTGGATGTGTTATGGTGAGTTGAAAGTACTGTACCTGTTGTTTTTGGTGGAGGTCAATGGTCATCTGGTATCACCTGGCATCAAACTCTGAAAACCTTGTTTGCAGAATATCGTAAGGCACAGTATGAAATTTGGTTTTTTGAATATAGAAATGTTTTGGTTAAAAGAAAAAAACCAGTTACTTACAGGTGGAGTCAAAGGTCACTTTGGGTCACAGGTTGTTACAAGAAATGTAGCATTTTATTGAAAAGAGAAGGTCACTTTTGGTCACCAGTTGTTAGAAGAAATGTAGCATTTTATTGAAAAGAGCATGTGTGTGTGATCGAAACCTTAATGCATTTTTGCATTCTGATTTTATCATCCAAGAGAAAACAATCTATGGTTTTTCCATCTGGCTTAGTCTTTGAAAACATACCAAATACGATAGAAATTATCCAGTTAGTTTCTACCCAACATAGAGTTGCTACTCTTAAGCCACTGGTATCTCACGCACTTGTGGTTGGTAGTTTAACATTGTACAACAACTGCCATTCAAAGTCTACTAAAATATTTCTGTATGGAGCTCATGGTAGGCCTGTAAGGACTGCACCTGAAATAAAACAAGAGTTTGTACCTGGAATTTAGTTAGTTAAATGGAATTAATGACACTTTGACAGGAACCTTGCATATATTTCATCTAGATAAAAAGGTTTAATTTGAATACGTATTCAGTTATATTTAAGTTCAAGTTTGGTTTCTAATATGGTGCAAATAGGTTTAAGAATCCCCGAAGTCTCCTCTTTGGAACAGACTTGGAATATGGAGGAAAGAGGACAGTTATACCCTCAGAATTATTAACTGAGGCTTTCTTATGAAGGGCATACAGGTGGTTCCATCTCATTTATAAATTTCATCAACATATTTTAGGCCATTTCCCATCACAATCACTTTTCTGCCAACTTTAATGTGAAGTCTTCTAAGCCTCCTTGTGCTCGCTGAGCACCTTCTGAGCCTACATTAATCGGAGATCTCTGTTAATGAGGAAAATTAGGGCAAGGTGCCCTCGACCCAGAAATTCTAATATCCTGTCATTGCCGGTAATGTGATAGAGAAGGACTAAACTAAAAGATTACCCCTTAATTGATGATATCCCTACAGGCACTTTGTGCATGCATTTGCACACAAAGATTTTAGGGCTTGATTTTAGTTTGTAGAAAGTTTTATTGAAAAAAAAACCTTCACATGTCAGATATTTGATTTTAAGAGGGAAATGCAGTCATTTCAATTTGAATTATTCTTGTAGTGTATCTGATTTAATGATTGGCTCCTGAGACTCATGGGACAATGTTTTTTGTCACTGATATTTATGAGGAGCAAGCCATTGCCCTTAGATGTGCAATATCTAATTAAGTCTTAAAACATAGCTTGGAAGAAAAATCAACAGAAATTACAGGACAGTGAAAATTAGCTTTTGTTTCAAAATAACTTTAGAGTGACTGCTCTTGTCCTTTAAAATACAAAATTTAAAGGGCTTGCCCTCTCACCCCAAACTTCAATTTTTGTAATAGTCCACAGAAATTCTCTATTGGCCCAGCTCTTTGATTGGCAGCTAGTTCAAACAATGCAGCAAACCAAAGCTTACATTACACAGCATGTACTGTGTACTGAGAGTGTTTTCGTTACACATTGGGCTCTTCTTTATACACACCCTGGAGCAAGAAACTAAGATTTTTTCTGGATGAGGATGATGCAAGCCATTTATTTTTCAATATGAGGGTGTAGCACAGTTCTATAGTTAGTTGAAGACTTTTTTGTTAAACAGCGATTTTTCTTGATGATTACAAGAAATACGATTGGGCGAATCAACCAACTCATCAAGTTTGAATTTCTCTTTTCTTCACAGGATAAGCAGTACAAGAAAGACATGAGAAAACGACTGAACCCATCCATGAAGCAGGTCAAAGTTCGAGTTTCTTGAAGCACTTGTCGGATTATCCTTTGACCTGGATGACTCTCCTCTGTACTGTATCATTAGTGAATTCCATTTGTCAAAGAGCTGGAAATAAGATTAATTATCTAAAGACTAATAGTCTGTGAAAGATATTTCTGTAATATCATTGAAGTATTGTTTAAGTGTTTTTACTGTTAATGGAGCTCATTGAGTTGATGATATCAATAACTTAATAAGAGTGTTCAAGGGTCACCACCAAATGAAAATGCTTATGGGTAGCATTATAAGGCAAGTTTCATGTTCAATAGTTATGGAAAAGGTTAAAATTTTGATTTTTGTGCTGTCCTAACATGTTACACTTTTGTGCAAATTTCAAAAAGTGTCTGGTCAGGAATTTTTGATAACCAAGTTGACTGTTATTCGTACCATCTGAAAATTTTGTTTAATTTTTTAAGGATTGATGCTATGAGAGTTTATTCCAGTGCCTAATTTTAAAAGCATTTGGGTAATTAAAATATTTCTGCAGTAACTGAATATTCATATTTGTACAGGGTAATTGTGGAGGGACATAATTGAAGGGTTTATTTGAAGCAAACAACTTTTGGACCTCACATACCCGGCCTGAAATAATTGCCAACCCTTTTGTTTAGTATTCACTGTAGAAGGAAGTAGTATAGATATTATCCATATTTTAATTTGTGTTTCATGTCATGCGTGTGTGTCAATATTTTAGATAAGGTCATATTTTTGCATGCTGCAGTTTATCTAAAGAGAGTTATAAGGCACAAAAGGTCCACCATAGGTAAATTCGAAACTTCATTTGACCATTCAGAGGTAGGGTATTTCTTGTCCTTTTCATGTTCTGTAGGTCAAAGTAGCACAAGGCCTCACATGCCCCACCCTTGATGAAGTATGAAGGTCAAAAACTTGGTCATATTGAGTTTTGGTGTTCGTTTTAAAGGGAGTGGTACAGATAGTCTTTGGGCATGGAGCAGGACAGAAAATGTGTCGGAGTTACAGTAGCTGCACAGTACACTGCTAAAAAGGTCAGCACACTCTTAGTTGACTGTCAACTCAATGTTGTTTGATCAACTACCGTAGTTGAAACTGTAGAATTTGTCAACTGGATTCAACTTAGTTAGCCCCTTCCACAGGAGGGACTTCCTTTTGAAGTTAAAAAATCATTCTCATATCCTCCCTTCTTCTCCCCACAAGGCTAACAAACAGTCCATGTTACAATATTAACCTACTGTGAAAGGGAGGAACTACATTCATTAAATACTCTCAAGAACATTCATGATACAAAAGAAATTCCCTTGGGTGTTTTTGAAAGGGAAATATTGCATTTGTTTTACTAGGAAATTTCATCCTTTTTATGCCAATATTTACTGTCAAAGAGTAATAAATAATTAAAAATAAGGCAGTGTGGTAGCCGTCTTTTCAAGAAATAAGTTTCCCTCAGATAGAAATTCAGTTGCTTGTTGCTCAAGAATAATTTGTACACCAAAACTTTCAACATGTCAAAAAATGCAACTTCCATAACTCGTCTTGTGCATAATATTTTGAGCAGATGAAGCTATTGCTGGAGTGAATTGTTAAGACTGAATGATTTGAAAATGACTAAAGCTATTTACTTTTAATGCTATGTGGAGCGTTTTAAACGCAATATTTCCCTTCAATTCAAACTTTGATCTCTAGTGATTTTAATTAGATGTCTGCAGTATTTTCTGTTATTTCTTAATGAATTATCCTTGTGACATTGCATTATTCAAATATTGCATACATCATAATGTTGGCTACCAAGTTTATTGATTATAACAGCCCATCAGCTAAGTGCAGGTCACATGATTAATTATTTGTGATAAAGCGGATGAGGGTTTGGTTCAATTGAGTATGTGTGACTGTGTTGCCAAGTACAATAATTTGTCGGTCATCAATTGGAACAGGCTATTTATTGGTGGGGAAAATTCCTTTTTCTCAGAGCATGATGTTATTAGTCAGCTTCATGATCTACATTGTTGTAAGAATTTTAACAAGTATTAATATGACATTTGGAAGTGTTTTAATATATATATACAATGACATCTTTTTAGTGTGAGGTTAATAACTTTAATATCAGTCTGTATTTTGTGGTTAGATTGTACACAATAAATACAAAAGAAATAGCTCTCTTTAAACATTTCCAGGAGGGAGGGGGCAGAACCAAAGCCAAATTGATCATGTCCCAATATGCTTTAATTGTCCGAATAAAACTGCAAAAAAAAAATGAAAATTTTATGTCTTTTCTCTGCCATAGGAAGCAAAAATTTATTACCTCCATTATTTGTACATGGTACTTCAAATCTATGTCGCACTCCTTACCTCCTATTTACACTTTGTAATCCCCACTTATCCACAGGAAGACCCTGGCAAGCTTTAATAGCACAGTGGCTCTAGGTGACCTCTGGCAAAGGTCACCCTGAGCCTCCAACACGACCACCCTCCCCCCCCCCCTAAAAAAATAAAACTACGACAAAAAATTGCCCTAAAGACGGAAAAGGATACTCATCATGTCCACTGATATGTAGAAGGCATCAAGAGAGATCGGGATATATCAGGATAACTGGAAAACTGAAAAAAACACTCTTCTAAGCTTTAAGAAAACCAGGAACAAAAGTGCATCATAGTCCTTCGACAGGCAAGCAGTAAGAAGGACCTCTCTGGGTGATCTCTGTGCTATTAAAGCTCTCCAGGAACTTACTGGGGGTAATGGAAATTACAAAGTGTGAATAGGAGATAAGTATTGGGGCTTGTAGATTCCAACACCAGGGAATTTTGGGAATACCATTGGCTCAGTACCAGTTCTTAAGGGCATTGATATAAAAAACTTTGTAGCTGTTTAGTTAGTTAGATAGAGGTTTAGGTTCCAACCTATTGGTTCAAGTCGAGCCAGCAACAGCCTCTCTTCCAGTTGTGGCTCACTGGCTTGTGTAGGTCCAGTGATCTGTCTACTCATCCTACAGACAAGCTTAAAGAAAGAAATCAAGTATTTGTCCAGTATTGTGGTTCATGGATGAAATGAGGAATACTAAATTTCAGCCCTGGGGATCAATGTCAAAGATCAATACATCCCATATGACATGTTCCTCGAGTTTTGAGGAGTAGGGTTTGATTTCCTACCAATAGTGGCCTCAAATCTGTGAGGTGTACATGCACACCTAAATGAAGAACATAAATTTATTAAAATGTAATAAAACAGTACACCTCAGTACCACAACTGGAAAGAAGGCCGTGGCGGGCTTGACTTGAACCAATAGGTTGGAAACTGGGCCGTAAAACTCTTATCTAACTCACTAACTCCATGGTGGGGAGTTCGATTTGTAGCACACCAGGAAAATCTTAAATGAATAGCCTGACCATGTGACAAACATATTTTTCCCAATTGTTGGATTTCCTATTACACAGCGCCAGTGTTTTTCTCAGATAACAAAGTAACCAGGGGTCCAGTGCATTATTCCTCGCACAATATGCTTTGTCCTATGCAATCCACTCATACATGACCATATTTTACGTCTTATCCTTCATAATTTCTCAAGTCTTTCTTTTCTTTCTTTGTTTCCTTCTTTAATCTTTTCTAGTAGTTTTTTTTTTTTTTTTTTTGGGGGGGGCGGGGGGCTCAAATCTTTGATAAATACTACCCTGAATATCTTTCAGGGAGTCTCTTGAATGGTGTCATTACTTTTTGATAATAAATGAGTTCGTTTTTTGCCACATGGAATTGTGGGGTGCAGCATAAGATAAACAAACAGAGCTCATCACTTACCTTCTCTTGTTTTCATCTGCATGTTCATACAACACTTAGCATAAATCTAAGTGTTTAGCCAGCTAGGTTCTCATCCTGCAGAAGGGCAGATAAAAATGCATATTTTTACACCAAAAAGACAACGCAGACACAGTTTACTGTGCAGAATCACCCTTAAGATCCCTCCTTATATTATGGAAGAATTAAAAAAGGATGATTTAAGGAAATTTTCATGAAAACTCAAATTATGGAACACCTGTTGCATGTGCAGGATTGGTTTGTTTATGCTGACGATTTGAAGGAATTGCCCATGTGCATGGCCACCAAAACGAAATGCAGAACTCTCTTATTGGAAATCTTTTCCTAAAGTTATGACACTGGCTGGGAATGAACAAAAGCCATAAACATCATGCATGGCCTTGGTAAATTTCGCGATAGCCTTAGTATCCTACAAACTGGTATACTTTTTAATGCCATATTGGTCTTTCCCCCCTCGTAGCAGAAAGGAACTAAAGATGTATCACATATTGACACAAATTTTTCTGATTGGCCTAGGTTCTCTTTGAAGTGAATAAATACAACCCATAAAATGAATAAATATACCTCGGCAGGCGCGTAGCCAGGACTGTGTCCCCCCTTGGCTACGCCACTGTTAACCCCAAAAAGCTACTGCAGTGTAAAAATTGTGAAATGTTCTCGAAAGGTTGAATGTTTTGTTTGGAAACGATTTCATATGGTGTTCAACATGAAATACCTCACATTTTTGTACTTAATATAACATTTACTCTTTTGTTCACTCCATATTTGTAGTAGAATCATAACAAAAAATAGAAACTGAACTTAGTGAACAATGTCCAGTGGTGCAACCACACCTTTGTGTGTGATGCTCGGCATAAGCAATGGGTAGGGATAACAGTACAGCGCCCCACAACTGTCTAACCCTTACCACATATATGGAAACGGAGGTCTCAGGAAAATTGGCAGGCGTGGATCCAAGGGGAGGGGGGGGGGGGCTTTTACGGCTTCAGCCCTCCCTTTTTCGCCACATAAGCAATAATTAAAACGGGAAATGAGCAGTGCAAGTCCTTCACACCCCTGCTTTCCCTTAGGTCAACCTTCCCTTTTTGGAATATCTGGATCCGCGCCTGGTTGGTTTCAGGGGGCCTATCGCTGTCACTTTTTCATGCGTCTCGAAAGGTTTTCGAATGCCCCCTCCCCCCTCCCCCCCCCCCCGTCTCTCTTCCGACCGAAGTTTTGCATTCTGTGACCATTTTGTTTGGTTGTTTAAAAGTCTTGAAGGTGTCTGAAATTTCCATTTCAGGATAGGGTGTTATTAATGGAGATAAATGTGATCTCATCTATTCGCATAACATTTCAATATATGTGAGCTTGGTTTAAGTTTTGCAGTTTGTACTGAACAAATATTTACTCTCCTTCTATACTTAAAGTATAGCGGACATGAATGTGATAAAAAAAATGCCTTAAATTGAGAATAGTTTAAGTACTGGTTAGTATATTTTGTTCTATTTTTGCATTGCCTGGACCAGAGAATTACGCATAAGCAAATAAAATGTTGTGCAAGTATTTACCTGACAGGGTTTAAAGGTGGGGGGGGGGGGGGGAGTTCATGATGGGAGGAAAAGGGAAGTCCTGCCAGGTTACATGTAACAAAACGTGTGATGACATGAGGTGAATTGGGCTGTTTAAAAACTACTGATTTGATACGTACAATTCCATGAAAGCACATAATGTGAACAACATACCTGCAGTGACCTACTTGATGCACCGAGTTCAGCCTGGTTTATTTTTCGCTACAAAATATTCTGAGAATTGTACAGCACATTACTTTGAAAAATCTGCTTTCATAGAGATCAAAGATGGGTTCAATACCAGTGAGCCGATCGTTCTTTTACAGGGGTATTATACTTCGTGTACACTAAGAGTCGTCAACAAAACTTCCATGTCAACGGTGAACTTTTTTCATCTGGAAACGTAATGGAAAATTGCACAGAGTATTGAACAAATTTCTTAGTGCTGAAATAATCTTTAACCAAAGTAATGTTTAGAACAAGTAACAATGGGGTTGCCTCGAGAAGAGGATGAGAAGGTTTCACTGCAAGCCGTAGACTGTTGTTTTGGGGGTCACCGGATATATTGATCGTCGTTCTGTGGGTTGAGAGGTAGACCCATAAGGGAGAGGTTAATTGAAGAATTAAAAAAGAATCCCTACCTGCCCACTCTGATATTTTGAAGGGGGGGGGGGGCGTCCCCATGTCCCCCCCCCCCTCGTAGCTACGGCCTTGGGTTTAAGAAGAAATCGTAGTATTTGGAAATGATCAATATTTTGAAGTACAATTTCATTTGAAAATGTTAAAAATAGACCTTTGAAATGCAGTCGGCAGAGACAATTTTATAGAATTGCTAATTTGATAAATTTTCCGTTATTATTGCTAAAAATTGTTGGAAAGTAAAAAGCACATTCTAGTTTAAGTCATGATGAAGAGCGGAATGCGTGTCCTTTATACTGCGAAATCATTTTAATTTTAAATAAAAAATGATCTTTTGTCATAATATCGTTTGATTGCTTTATCATTTCAGTGCATTCAGATGGAAATTTAGTTTTTGAAATTTACCCTACATGATTTTGAAAATCATGTAGGGTAATTTAGTACCGGATAGTTCAGGGGGTTCAGCATGCACCACACTGGGTTCCTCGAAAGAGAGCCTCATGAAGATTTTTTTTTAAAAATTAGTACTGTATACCATAGTGAAATGTAGTAAAACCCTTTTAATGGTAATTATGAGCAAAGGTTTGTACTACTATTTGACACAACATTTGACTGTATCCCTTCCTTGCGTAAAAATATTTGTGACAACTTATTCGTTTTGATTCTTCATATGGTGGGCTAAGAGGTACCACAAGATAAGCATAACTATAGTTCGGGAACGTCCGTAAAGTCAAAAAATTTGGGGAACTGATGTATAAAAATCAAAGTGAAATCGCAGTTTGAGAGGTTCCATGGATTGGGTTTGCTTTTACACTACAATGAGTTTGCCTACAGAGTTAATTGAAATGTAAATTCAACAAACTGGCAAAGGCTTCGTGAGTTTTCAGGGTTTTTAGTGCAATGCAGGGCCGGATTAGCGTTGTGGATGCCCCGGCACTTTCCAAAACGGGCCCTTTTTACAAGTTTAACCAGCGTGGAGGGAATGTCCCCCATCGGGGAAGGCTGCCCTCCGTCAGGGAAAAGATCCGATTCAGAGAGCCTTCATCTACACTAAGTAAGCTGGTTAAACTTCAGCATTCCCCCTGACGATCTCCTTGATTTTGACTACCATAAGATATTCATCAAGAAAATTCAAAATGGCCATTTTGTTCCAACAATGAAAAGAAAATCAACATAAGATCCGATTTTTATACATTTTGGAAAAGAAAGTGAAAAAAAAAATATATATTTTCAACGTACGACAAAATATGAAACCTCAACCAACTTCAGCCTGTAATTTGTTCATATAAACTTGGGCAGAATATTGATCTTCAACAAGGACGTCAATTTTTCAATTCTTCTTTACAAATGAACATTTTTTTTCAAATTTTCATCAGCCATAATTTTCCTTCAGTATATAAATACCAGACTTTCCCAATATCCTTACTGGTCTGCATCATGATAATCAGCTAACTCAACAAACTACAAGTAGCTCAGCGACCTATTTGATTTCTCTCGTAAAAAAGGTCAGATTCTTCAGTAAAAACCCACCAATTTGTCATAAAATAACAATTTTTCCCAGTATAAAGTTCGGAATTACAAATATTTGTTGAAAATTGCAAAAGATATTCAGCAAATTTTCCAATTCAGGTGATACCTCGTGCAATAAAAGCCAGCTCCAATCTTCCCAATAATCTGCTTAACTTTTTCCTCGAAAGGCAGATCACTTAATAAAACACCATTTTTTTTTTCATTTCGCCCAAATTATCTTTCATTAAATTCTAAAATTTTCCCAATATGAGCTTTGAATTTTTCAATTTTTTTCCAAAACTACGCTCTCTAAAATGCCTGTAAAATTACATTAAAAAAAAAAGAAATACTTAAGAATCCGTGCTGCAAATGCAGCAAGTATTCAATGTATTCCGTTGCTTTTGTTACTGTAATTTTACAGGCATTTCAAACGTGGTTAAAAGTTTTCGGGCAAAATACGTGTTTCGTCTCATAGCCTTAATAAGTACGGTATGCCTTCAAGAAAATGCTTTAGCCCAAACGACTTTAATCCCTATAACTTTTACGATTTTGTTTGTATGTATGGCAGATTTTTCAATATTTTTAATGGTCCTTACAAACTAGAACAGCCAACTTTCTTCCATAAATTTTCAAATTTTCTTGAAAATAAGCCCTGGACTTCTAATTATAGGCCTATCAGTGCTTGAAACCCCCCCCCCCCCCCCAAAAAAAAAAAAAAAATCGCTCCCGTCTCAAATGCTACCAGTTACGTCCCACCGGCCGGGAAGACCGCGTGTTTGGTCTATCGATAAGAGCATCCGTCTCTCACGCGGAAGGCCCGGTTCTATTCCCATACCAAAGGTTCCAAAAACAGAACCTACTGCCGATGTTCGAGATGTTACGCGTAAGCAATAGAGTGGAGAAAACAAGACAAGGAGCTACAACTGAAAAAAAAGGCCGTGGCCGGCTCGACTTGAACCAATAGGTTGGAAACTGGGCCGTAAAACTCTATCTAACCAGGGAGGTCTAATCACACCTCCTTGATCTAACTAACTGACCCACCGGGAATTCATTTCTTTGTCGGGCCTTCGAAATTACAACTCCCCGTCTTTGAGCTTGGCCTCCCTTTCGGGTAAATCCTGGCGACATTCCTGCCATGAACATGATATTGAAATAGCAATTTTTAACTTTAAGAGTTTTGCGCTAAGCATAAGATTACCCCCCCCCCCGAAGATGGGGGTATAGAGGCACCAATTCCGTTTCTTGCCAAGATCTTCCTAGTCAAGATTACCTATTGAGGTTGAAAATATGCCCAGCGGAGACATTTTGAATCATTATTTATTGCCATTGTAATACTATTAATTTTTAATGGGAGGGCCTCGCCATGTTTAAGAATGTCCTTTGCGTACATCTACGAGATGTTTGGGGCATTTGGAACCGTGGCTCTGAAAAATGAAATATATTCGAAGAGTTGCTGTGTAACACAAGACCCTCCAATGAAACCACTTAACTATCATGTAATTTCTAAATTTTCTTTCCTAAAATCTCGAATTCCTATCAAATACAATGCTTATTCCTAAATGTTTGTTCAAAAATAGGGAAAGCTTCTGCCTTCGAATGCGGTCAATACACGACCCTTAAAAAGTAGAAAAACTTGAGTGCCGTGCCCCGACCCTGGAAAAATGTCCAGCTATACGACACTGCACAAAGTGACAAAGACCGCTAACTAGAAGGAAACTGTTCTATAACTGCTGGCATTACTTCCTGAAATACGTACCGCGAGTTGATGTCCGAAGACGGAGAAAATAATTATTTAATGCGACCTCTGACCATTTGCCGCAAGAAGTATCCTGCAGTGATATGATCACGCGCTAGTTTGGGAAAAAAAGCTTTGTCACGAACAGAAGCTTGAAAACTATCAAACTAATATAAAGCAGTCAAACTGCAGGTGGCCTTCCAAAGATGTTTTTTACGGAAATGACTACCCGGCTTTGTTTCGCTTTACCAGTTTTTTTGTTTATGAAATAATTATAATCTAAAAATGTGACAAAACTTGAAAGCAGCTGAATATCTATGATTCGTGGGGTCAATATCCCTGTCTTGCAAGTAGTTGCAGAAATGATGATGACTGTCCGGCAGAGGGATGCTACCCTGTGGAGCTGACTCTGTTTTCTCAGCTCCTCAGTTGATATGAATGAACAAGGAATATGTCGTACAGTCTGCTATGCAGGTAAAGGGATGTTTGAATTCAGGGAATAAAGGACTTTGCATTATATCGCATACAGAACACAAAATACCCTTGCCTGCACTCCTATTGCAAACCGACTCGATACAATGATGTCACATCGGCGATCATTACGTATCGAAGCGTTTGCACTAACGATGGTTCATCAAATCAGTTCGCCATCGAAGTTAAGACAATGGTATTCTGTGACGTCATCCATAATCCTGTTCAGTTTTTATTGCATTTTCATTAAACAACAGGTCAGCAAATAAAATTTTGATGAAACGAGGGTGAGGTATTTTTGTAAGTTACACTGTCACAGTTGCCAACTTGTTGGATGTAGCAGCGGATATGACTAAGGAGCATAAAACCTAATTTCATTTGAGTCAGTCACACCCTTGTTCCCTCCCACAGACTAATGTTTCAAATACATGTCTGAATATCACTTACCAAATCTCTGTTTACGTTTTGATTCCTATTGTTTTTTTATATGTAAGTAGCCTACATAAGAACAATCGATAAACCCATATGTTTTCTTTACATCATGGTCTCGTCTCAATATAAACTGCATAAAACTAATCAGAACAAAACCATTATCCTTCTTACTTATACGTAAAGTTACCGTTGTATGTTTAGCCCACTATTTCCTTACAAAGGTGCAGACCGACTGCACGGTCTAGTGGTTAAAGGACAAGAGCAGTAACCGCAACTTCAAGTATTGTAGTAGACCGTCCTGTTTCATGATTGGCTGTTGAAAGTCATAAGACAGCAATTTTTTCTCCTCAAATGTGAAATTTACTAATTTACTAATTTGAATTAACTGCTTGTTTTACCTTGAATATGCAATATGACGGTTAAAAATAGTAAAAAAGATACTTTGAAGAGAAATAAGAGGAAAATCGTGATACAACTGTTGCTTCGAATTAAGTTTAGGGAGGCTCTTGACCTTTAGAGCATCAGACTTGCAGGTCTGGAGTTCGAGTTTTGACCGGGTCATACGGAAAACTGTAAAAGCGGAACCTACTGCTATTGTATGGTGCCCAGCATAAGCAACGGAGAAGGGGAACATGCCAGTAAGCCATAACTACTGGAAGAAGGAGTTGCCACTGGGAAAATGGATGTGACCGGCTCGACTTAAACCAATTGGTTACAAACTGGACCATAAAACTCAATCTAACCAAACTTAACTTGTCAAAGATACAAGTGTTTGTTGGAGGACAGATATGTATCGGAAAAACCAGTTGGTCTAGAATCATTGGGCCTTTCCTTATCTCAGAGACTGGGTCTGGGTTTTAGTAAGCAGGAAGCCATCAGGGATGTTTCAGTTTCATGCCGGTCTATTAAAAGTTCCTCGAAGTTGGCTGCTTCTTCTTCTTCTTCTTCTTTTTCTTCTTCTTCTTCTTCTTCTCCTTCTTCTCCTTCTTCTCCTTCTTCTTCTTTTTCTTCTTCTTCTTCTTCTTCTTCTTCTTCTTTTCTTCTTTTTCTTCTTCTTCTTCTTCTTCTTCTTCTTCTTCTTCTTCTTCTTCTTCTTCTTCTTCTTCTTCTTCTTCTTCTTCTTCTTCTTCTTCTTCTTCTTCTTCTTCTTCTTCTTCTTCTTCTTCTTCTTCTTCTTCTTCTTCTTCTTCTTCTTCTTCTTCTTTTTCTTCTTCTTCTTCTTCTTCTCCTTCTTTTCCTTCTTCTCCTTCTTCTTCTTTTTCTTCTTCTTCTTCTTCTTCTTCTTCTTCTTCTTCTTCTTCTTCTTCTTCTTCTTCTTCTTCTTCTTCTTCTTCTTCTTCTTCTTCTTCTTCTTCTTCTTCTTCTTCTTCTTCTTCTTCTTCTTCTTCTTCTTCTTCTTCTTCTTCTTCTTCTTCTTCTTCTTCTTCTTCTTCTTCTTCTTCTTCTTCTTTCTTCTTCTTCTTCTTCTTCTTCTTCTTCTTCTTCTTCTTCTTCTTCTTCTTCTTCTTCTTCTTCTTCTTCTTCTTCTTCTTCTTCTTCTTCTTCTTCTTCTTCTTCTTCTTCTTCTTCTTCTTCTTCTTCTTCTTCTTCTTCTTCTTCTTCTTCTTCTTCTTCTTCTTCTTCTTCTTCTTCTTCTTCTTCTTCTTCTTCTTCTTCTTCTTCTTCTTCTTCTTCTTCTTCTTCTTCTTCTTCTTCTTCTTCTTCTTCTTCTTCTTCTTCTTCTTCTTCTTCTTCATCTTTTTTTTCTTTTTTTTTCCTTTTTTCTTTTTTTACAGGATAGAAAATACATACGGTTTATTTTAGTTTTTTGAGGTTTTGGTCTCAACGTCGAACATTTTCAGTTTAATCTGGCGGCGTTCAAGACCTTTTCCACTTGGTTGTTTTCCCGATTCCATTGCGTAACATTACATACAATGGCAGACGATTCCGTTTTAGAGGTATTGTTATGACTCGGACCGGGAATGGAACCCTAACCTACCGGATGAGAGGTGGATGCTCTATCAGGAGACCAAAAACCCAAAAATATACCCAGAGAAAAGTTGTTCATAAGACTCTTACCTGATCGGTAACTTTTGACATTCATTAATTCTGATGCACTCAATCCTAACTTGAAAATCTCAGTTATCACGGCAGACAATGCGTCCCACATCATTGGTTATATGTATAGATTAAAATTTTCTTTTGGGTGATTTAATATTTTGGCAACCATTTGGAGCAGAGAGACAGAGAACAGAGGGACGGGCCGAGTAGAAAGGGACTTAACCAAGAACAGTGGCGAAGAGAGTTTGGTCAAAACGGGCCGTACATGTTCTGTAAGAATGGGCCAAACCAAGGTGGTTCAATCTTGTAAAGGGCGTGAACAGGAAATTTGGGTTCGTCGAGGGGCACCCCCCTGATCGTATGGACACTGACCAGTATCGACTGCTTGGTCAAGTGGTTAGAGCATCCAACTTGGAGTCGGGAGGTCTAGGATTCGAGTCTTGGATGGATCATACCGTAGACTTTAAAAATGGAACCTACTGCCGTTGTGCTTGGTGCTCAGAATCAGCATAAGCAGAGATGGAGAGAAAATAAGCCAGTAAGCCACGACAGGGAAAACGTCTTGGTCGGCCCGGGTTAAACGAATTGGTTAGAAACTGAGCAGCAAAACCTCATCAAACTAACTCCACTGAAAATTAAGTTTTTCTCACTGCTATCGAAAAACGACCTATGGTCCCTTGAATTTTTTTTCTCAAGTCCTCCCGACCCTCTGGCAAGAGCCGCTTGGCGAAACCAAACTTTAAACTCAGCCCCCGAAGAAGCCATTGCGTCCACTAAAAGACAGTACTTGACCAACCTCGTGGCCTTCAGACCGTTTACACCATGATCCCCTGAATCTGTTTTCCCCATCTCCTCACAATCATATTTGAAAATCTCTTCCTTACGTTTTTTTTAAAGAAGAGTTATCAGTATAATCGGTAAATCCCACTCGTTCTGTTCCCGAGATATTATAGCAAACACAGTTGAGGCACTTTTACAGTTGTCGGTACTTTGATAGTTTTTACATCGGACTTGTTTTACAAAATTGGTGGTAAATTTTTAAGATTAAAAAACCATTGGTCATCAATGTGAATTCGTGACATCACACCTGCTTTCTTCAAGTTCACTTTTGGCAGAGCACGTGTAAACTTTAACCGCTAATATCACCAGAGCCTGCCCGAATAACCTATGGATGAAAAATTCAAAGAATGCTTGGAATTTGTAATTGTTTGACTTATCATGTACTTGGTCTCAGACTTGCCATTGACGATATAAACGTATGGAGTAAGCGAAGACCTAAAGATGATAAAATTTAAGAACAACGACCGTCCATGAATTACAGCAGGATTATGTTCGATCGGAGGATTACTCCAAGTGATGCACAAGGACAAAGCCTGAATACATCCAATGGTAGCATTATGATCCCCACCCCCCCCCCCCCCCCCAGGGCATCGTTTTCTGTTCTAATGCTCAAATGGAAGTTTGGTGCTCATTCATACACGATAATGGCGTGATTTAAAATACCGAAAACAAACAGAATTTCGTTTGTACGCTAAATAACAACATTAAAATGGCTCAGTTCTGAGTAAAATGGAAGAGTCCAAAAATGATGTGAGCCGGGATGACAGGATGAAATGAGTCGGGATATTAAACCGTCACCTGACCGTTATGAACCAATAGAATTTGAGACTTATTTTCATACACTGTTAAAAATTTCTGTAAATTTACAGACTTTTTTTAACTTAAACTTTTTGTATTTTACTTTTAATAGAGATTTTCTGTATCTTTACAGACACTTTGTATTGCTACAATAAAAAAAGGTTGTTTAACATGTATTTTCTGTTTATTTGAAAAACCATTTCTGTCTGCTTTTTTAACCAAATTTTACTGCTTTGTAAAACTTTTTCTGTAAATTTACAGAAATTTTAACAGTATTTTGTATTTTTCTGATTTCACATAAATATACTGTCATTTAACAAACATTCATTTTGTTTTTAAGCTGAAAAAGAAACAAAAATAAGCCCAAACAAACAAATAAGAAATAGCCAGAAAATTTTCAGTATATAACATGCATCGTTCTGCGAAGTTTCAGTTTAAAAAAAAAAATGGCAAATTTATGGCCCTATTTGGAAATTAACTTATATTTATTATAAAAGCATACTTAGTTATTACGTTCTTAGTTATAAATATCATACAACTGGTGTTTTGTCACATATTTTTAAGTAAAAAGAAATGGTAAGGCCCTAATTTCAGAGCACTGACAATTGGTATACTGATGTCAACTCATCGCCACAGGCGCTCATGCACCTGATCGGAGCAAATTAAAAATGTTTCACAAATTTACTTGAAAGAGTCTGTAAATTTACCACTTTATGGCGTAAATCTCATTTTGCATAAATGGGTGGAGCTTATTTTATAGGCATTTTCCTAACAAAAGGATTGCTGTTGCTTTGAATAATATCTTCTTTGGCGTTTTTTAATCAGGAAGTGATAAACTTATTGTTTACCTTGTCTGGAAATGTTTTCAACCAATGTATTTGCGTTCTTTGTCATATTTATTTTAAAAACAATTATTATATTGTACAAAAAATGTGACTTTCCAATTACAAAGTTCCTAGAGATAGCAGTCTACTTGACAACAATATGGCAACAAAGCATCCTCAATGTGTTTTGATTGAAAACAACTTCGTAACGACACATTACGTTGATAAGCAAATACCTGATCTACGTAATGGTGAAGTGTATGTTACGTAACAACATATGAAAGGTAAAAAGGCGATATTATAATAAATATTAAAACGTCGGGAATGAAAACAGTAGGCTGTAAATTCACATTAAGGTAAACAAATTCACATTAAGGTAAACAAAACAGAACAATTCTGTGATTCGATTTTACAGTAGACTTTTGTAAACTAATTTACATGCAAAAACTGTAAAGAAAAAACAAACCCTTAATGTTTTTTCATGATTACAGTATGGCTGTAAAAAAACATTATTTGGTTGGAAAAAAATTTGCCATAAAAATTATGTAAATTTACAGAGAAATTTTTTAACATTGTACGTATGAATGAACTTCATTTCAACCACAATCCAACACCACTGAAGAATTATTGTTGTGCCGCCCCCACCTCATATAGACGTCCGTGGAATTAATAGGCAAGACAGGAAATGTTTCATTTTGTCGAATTAAAGTTGACTTGGCGTCCGTTCATACCAGGACACCTTCGTCTGTTCATCTGAAAATTCAACAACCTGGAGTATTATGACTCTGGAGAATTGTAGCACCTTGTTGTTCATGCAATTCAAATTGGATTATCGACAACACCTTGGCTCATATAACGTGTGTCTTATTCTTGCCTGTGCGCGGGGTTGAAGTCATTGAAGTCGGATATACTTGTAAATGAACATGTTCGGATTTATCAAGTGTGACTCCAGATGCTATGGTGGTTTCATACGAACTAAAAAACACAAGTTTTTAAAATAAAAAAGAGTTATTTTCTTTCTAACTCTCTTTTCTTGTTCCGTTTTCATTTAGTATGACCTTGATATTTTTTATTTTCTTGATATTGTCTTAGTGTATATAGCTTTCTGGATTCGACCTCGTACCTTTCAACTCGCCTTATATTCTAGTAAAGAACAACGTGCAAAATGGGAAATTATTTTTCACTAGTTAACTTATGGAAATGTCTTTCAAGTTTGTGTCTTTCTGTATTCGTGATTGGAAGTGTCGTCACTGCTTATAACTTGGATCTTACATCTCCGATAATTCGCCGTGGAACAAACAACACTTATTTTGGATATTCCGTCGCTTTACACAACGAATCGAGTGAGAACATGTGAGTTGACTGAGTGGTAATTAATTACTTCATAGGGCGGGCGGATTCAATTGTATAAGTTTACCGAGTGGAGTATACAGGGGTGGGCTGTTGGGATTGGTTGGGACTGTTGGGTGGGTAATTCCCCCTTTTGATGCCATTTTGTTTAGTTCTTAAAAATACATGGAATGTTTTAACGCAATTTTACTTCAAAATATAATATATGTTGCATCAAATTGCTCAAAGCGAGTTGTCGATCTAAAGTAAAAAAATGAGTGGGGAGGGGGACCCATCCTCATTCCTTTAGGTCCCTTTTATAGGCTGGAGATAACACAATATACTGCATCCCTTTGGGAAAAACACTCTGGTAAGGCCACTTAGCATCATTTTCATACGATAAATATAGGTGCATCTTACTTATGAAAAGCACCCTTTTTAGTTTAATTAAACATTTGTTTATTTGTTTCATTCATTCAGTATAGGTTAAAATTTAATGGTTGGGCCATTATTTGTTTGACAACTTTGGGTGACAACCGGAGACCCCAGCAAGTACCACGCAAATGTTTGCGCGCGCTGTTTGAGGAAAAACTTAGGAAATCAACAATTTGCATCGAGGAAAAGTTGTGGAATAAGGGACGCAGTGAATACTATTTGAACCCTGTATTGCTTTCGTTGAAAAAGAATATCACATTGTCCCAGGGTCGTAACCAGTCCTGGCCGTCCGGGGAGAACTACTCAAGAGGTTTCCACCAGTTTTGCATCAGTTTAACTGACATGCACTGTGACGCTTTTTTGTTGCCGATTCCCGTTTTCTAAGCGTCGGGGGGGGGGGACTGCCCCCTGGACACCCCACTAATTAGGCCCCTAGGTTAACCCTTAGGGTGACCCAACGATCGCACTTGGGGATATCATTTCTGTACCGAATTCTTTTGGGCTACCCAACCAAATTGGGAAATTTCTATGACGTAGGATAAGGTACCCGACGGTGACTGCAACTTCCTACCAACCCCTCCCATATGGCGTCAATCTTGTGGTAGGTTTGTCCAAGATATGTCCTAGCATCAGCTATGCAGCATGCGAGATTTTATGACGTAGGTTTGGATGTCCCTAGTAATCTCTTTTCCATGAGCCCCGAATCGCTTTTGCTATAGTATGCAGTTACTTTGAATAACCTGTATGCCAATTATGATATGGTGTTGCAAAGCATAATATTGCTGATAAGTTGAAAGTGTGGCAAGTTGTTTGCTGATACCATTAAGTTATTTTTTATCCTCATCAATACGACGATTTCAAATGTCAAGTGACTGTTGTACCTACGGTCTTGAACAAAACTGTTAGGACACTCAGTTATTATATTCGTAAATCTCAGTAAGGAGGCTGTCATGAAACCCCGGCTTCCCAACCCAACGTTGCGTCAAAAGAGTGGCTTTACATTTATACCGCGAACAGCTTAACAAAGTGACATTCCCAGCGATCTGGGAAGCACTTCTGTCCCAATATTCTGGTGACACTCAGCTTACATATCGGGCCTAATAAGGTAATGGTCCCAAATAAATTGGGTCCAGGACCCACACAAGCTAAATCCTGTTTTAAAAATACTTCGATCAAACGACCCCAAAGTTCCGTCGAAAAGAATGGCTTTCTGCCGTGGAGTTAGCTAAATGGAGTTTTACGGCCCAGTTTCCAGCTTACTGGTTCGATTGGCGCCAGCCACGCCTTGTATTCCATTTTTGGCTCACTGGCTTGTTTCCCCTATACTCCATTTTTTATCCTGAGCACCAATCCCAATAACCGTGCAGTCTGATGTATCGTGAACAGCATAACAGTTGTCCACATTGAAAGGGGGCAGAGTATCTCAACGAGTTTTGTCCATGATTGTAGAAGTACACTTCAGAAAGAGTATCATAAGATCAGAGACAAGGCTAGACCATGACGCGGGGTGAGGGGTAGGGAAGAGGTAGTGTAGATGGTTACATTTTTTCAGGGAGAGTTGTGACACACATTCTCCCTGACCTGTCTACTCCCGTGTATATAACAAAGGGTTGCTTTGTTGGTAACATTTTGTCAATTCTTTGTATAGGTTATAATTCTACTTAATCCCTTTGCTAATGTGTAGCTCACGTAAAGGTCAAGGGCAGTCCCCTTAACTTATTTTGAAACAACAGCTTAATATCACAATTTTACTCTTCTTTCTCTTAAAAGTTCTAACTTTCATCAAATCTTATAACTTCGCAATTTTGCACACCGGTATTCAATATAAAACAAGCAGCAACTTCTAGAAAATTTCACATTTGAAGAGAAAAATTGTTGTAACATGACTCTCGACAGCCAATCATGAAACAGAACAGTCTACTACACTACTTCAACTTGGGGTGACTGTTCTTGCCCTTTAACGGCCTAATCATCGTTTCATTCCCAATAGATTCAGACTGAGTATACATGCAAAACCCCATGTGTAATCAAATCACTCTCAGTATAATACATCCTCTGTAATGTGAGATACAGTATTCTGCACTTTTTGAAGTTGCTGCCAATCAAAGAGCTGTGCCAACTGAGAATTTCTGTGGAATATTACAAAGAGTGTAGTTTGAGGTGAGAGTTGACTGCATTTAAACTGTTAACAGAATTTACGGGACTGTAGTAAAGAGAAAATCTGATCAAATGAGTTACTGTAGTATACGTACTGCATCATACTCTTGATTCATAGTGTAGGCCCTGTCTGTATCATATGAGTTTGCACTTTGTAGTCTCTTGACGCCTCACACTGTTAATATCCTGTAGCTTCTGTTTAATTCCTTCAATTTGGCTCAATGATAATTACCGACCTAACTTGATGAGTTCCTGCTTAAAATGAGCCCAGACATCACATCTCACTTCGTCCTAGCGAGTGAAAAGCATCCTCTTAGAAGTTGCGGTTTCGAATGCCTGTAGGGGCATGGACTAGGATGTCAGGAGGGGATTCATAAAATGGGGAAAGAGTCGCAGTTTGAGATAATCAAACAAGGAAGAAACTGGGTTGGGTTGGGGAGTCATATCTTAAAAAAAATATCGTCCAACAGGGGTTGCGTCGTACAGTGGCACCGCCGTTATGTTTGGTGCAGGATGATAAAGGACACCATAGATGATTTCATATTGTTAGCTTAGATAAACTACCAATATCTGCAGGCAATGCACTATGGAAAATGGTGAAAGATCCCACGAGACTAGCGATACCGAAATCTAGAATAAGCAAGTCAGTGTTTACGAGACCAAAAAGTCAGTTAGTTAGAAAGTGTGGAAAATGTCAGAGGGTTCGAAGTTTCGGTCTCGCGAACCTTTCCTAACGTTCGGTCTTGCTGACCCTGTTTCATTTTCGGTTTCAAAGAACCTGAGGACTCGTGAAACCTACTTGATTTTCGGTCTCCCTACTATTTTCTCCCTCTAAATCGCAGGGTCATATCGAAGACTGTAAAAATCGAACATACTGCCATTGTGCTTGGTGTTTAGCATAAGCAATGTGGTAGGGAAAAATTAGCCAGTGAGCCACAACTGGAAAAAACGCTGCGGCCGACTCGACTTGAACCGATTGCTCTGAAACTAGGCGGTAAAACTTTATGTAACTAAATCTCCATCGGGGACTGTAACCGGTTAAGGTTAAACAGTCCAGGGGCCTGTTCCACAAAGAGTTACGCACGATCTTAAGTTTGATTTACTGTTGGCTTAGGTATGGTGAATCAAACTTAAGATTGTGCGTAACTCTTTGTGGAACGGCCCCCAGTAATTTACAGCTGGGGAATAGGAATTGAGCAAAGTTATGTTTAACCTGAAGGTTAGAAGTTAAAGCGGCTCATTGAGTTGGTTCATGAACTTCAACAAATTTTCCAAACCTGTTAAGTTTTCTTCCCAAACCAATGACAAATGATCAAACTTAGACAATCCCCATATTCCACATACAAATAACTGTTTTATTAGTGAGTAATTAACGGTTCAAGTCCGTTTTCAAAAATTCGTGACCAGACACTTTTTCAAATTATTTACAAACCGTTACAAGTCAAGACACTAGAAAATTCAAAATTCAACGTTTTCTGTGACTTTTGGACTTAAAACTTGACTTGTTGTGCTAACGTTAGGCATTTTAATATGATAGTGACCCTTTGAGACTCTCATCTGGTTATCGATATCAACTCAATGAGCCTCTTTAACTCCACTGCAACAATTAAGCAATGTCTAAATGAATCTATATGCATCCTCGCATTTGATTGAAAGGGTGTCGGGTCCATCATCCTAGATGGTTTAGATGTATAATGACGCGGTGCTTCCTTTGGAAAAAATGTTGATAACGTATAGGCCTTATAACTTTTCAATATTCATGGGTTGAAGTGTCGAGCGTAAGGACAATGACTGCGGGCGAAACACCACATTTTTCATTTTGCCCCATATTCATAGCAAAAGTTTAACTCAGGCTCTGTGTGAAGATTCTCCAACAAAATGTATCTTGGAAATCAGGAGGGAATTCATTTACTTGTAGTGATTTGTAAAAATAATCTCAACCTTTTACACAACAGAATACAATGTTTATACGTGAACAATATTTATTCGACCTTAAACGTATCTACCGGTGTCTTGCAATGATCCGTCCTCGGACCCTTGCTGTTCATCGTTTATGTCAACGACATGCACAAAGCAATTTCCAACGTTTCTACTCGTCTTTTTTCAGACGACACCAGTATCTTTTTGTTTAATAATGACTAAAGTCAGTTAATCGCTAAAGGTACACAGACTTTAAGACAGCTTAAGGATTGTTTTGATTGTAATAAACTTACTCTACACCTAGTGAAAACTAATTACTTTATATTTCACGCTAAAAATACCAGTCATCCCTGTTATGATGATTTTATTTTTGATGGTTATACAATATGCAAGTCTTCATGTACGAAGTATCTAGAATTAATAATTGATGAAAAGCTACCTTGGAAGAAACATATCAATGATCTCGGTAAATCCCTTGTTAAATATATAGGTATCTTTTATAATTTAGGGGGTTCTCTTTCTGAAGCCATTGCAAATCAAATCTATAATTGCTCTTTTGTTAATTCTAAGCTAAGGTATGCCATTGAACTGCTAAAGTGCCGTATCTAAGGTATCTTCAAATCCTACAAAATAGATTAATTTATAGGTACTTACAATCAAACCTAGACATTATTCTACTGACCTTGTATAGAAATAATAATTTACTTATGATAAATGAAATACATTTTTCTGTGTGTGTTGCTGTGTATACAATCATTTCAAACAGTTAAAAGTAAGTTACCCACTACAATTTCTGAAGCTGTTATAGCATTTTATTGCTTGTAATTATTGCATCACTACTCGTAACAGAAACTCATTTAATGTAACTAAGTATAATACTGTACATGGAAAACAGCTTCTTACCAATTATTGCTACAACCTATGGCAGTCACTACTTCAATCTGTCAAATCTGCTAAGTCTCTTAAGTCTTTTAAAAGTAAACTTCAAGTTACCCAAGAACTTCTCAACAACTATCAGTAACCGGATTCTACACTATGTTCTAAGACTCCATTATTCTTATTCTCTCCTCTTGGAGGTCCTTTTCTTCCTTTCTCCTTTCTCTACTCTCTCTTTCTCCTCTTCTCCTTCTTTGTTCTTTTGTTGTTTTTCACTATTGTTTTCTTGTTTTATATTTTTGTGTTTTTTCTCTTTATGTTCACTGGCTTAGACAACAGTGTACTCTGTTTATCTAGTGCCCTTCATATGAATACTATGTCATACATTATAATCTGCACTACTGAATTGTACATACTTTGTAAAACATACGAGAAAAGAATGTGAAATGGAAAAAAATTGAAATTGCTGTTGTTCTTCCCCAGCAGTTGTAATCAGAAGACATTTATAACAAGGATAACGCCGCATTTTCTCTTTTAAGTTCTCGATTTAACAGACCATGAAATTTTCATGGCAAATCATTAAGCATATGCTCTGTTTCTTCGGTGAGGAATATCAACACATTTGATCTGCATTTTTTATGGGCAAACCCCATTACGAGACGAGATACAAAAAAAAAAAAGGTCGGATTGCTGTTCATTTTGGCTAAATTTGATTGAATTTTGAACCATGTGGTTTAACTTTTACACAAACATTCTCAAATATCCAGCCAGTTTTGGTAATATCGCCATTAGAGTTTAGACAAACCTCACTTTGGGACAGAATTCTTTGTGGGGCAAGCAAACGCAAAGCCAGCATTCCTGTATCGCGTAATAAGGAAGTAAAATATAAAATTGTTTACTGGAGGGATGCACAATATATTTGCTTTACATTATGATTTAAATATATTTTCATTTCAGGATGATTGTAGGAGCTCCTCGAGGGGAAAGCAATGTTAGAAGTATAGTAGAAGGGGGCGCGGTCTACAGATGTCCAATAACGCCATATAATTCTACAGGGGAATGCCACAAGATTGCTTTAGGTAAGCCATTTCTGTACTGAGCATGCATTACATATTTTAAGATTTAGAATTCCGAATTATGAAAAGAGAGGCTTCAAAAGCTTTATATCGACAAAAAAACCTTGTATGGCTGAATATGAAACCCTTTTCAAATTTTTTACACCTATTACGGAAATAGTAGTTTCTCCAAGCCCAAGTCACAATTGCTTAGTCAATATGCATGGCCACACGACGAGGTAATTTTAGAGGGATAATGTGAATGAAAGACGTGGTCGCACCGGGCTAAACGTTATATGGAGCATTTATGGAGCGGTGACCCGCACCCTGTAAAGTTCGACTCACGTGTTTAGAATTTGTAATCAATCATGCTGCCAGCACTTTTTGATGTTGGTTTGTCACTCTTCCAGAGGAGGGCGTACTTATTGCATTATGACATCATATGGTTTAGATCTAGTGAAATGGTATCGTGTTGTTCGTTAAGGGATAGGTTGGTTAAACACCCATTTAATATGTCAAATCAAAGAATATCACGGTACCCAACTCGAGAAGTGTATGAGGTAGCGTCTGGGGCCGGCGGATTCCCACCAACTTCCATCAAAACTATACCCAAACAAGAAAAGAATTGGGGATTTTGTTGCAATGAAATATTTCCAAATTTATGTCTTGATTTGCAGCAAGTCAGAAATTTGATGACGGAAACGTTAAGCCTTTTGTGAAATATGGCTTCAATCTGTATAGTCCATGCATGACTTTTAAAAATAACACAACCATTGAGACCTTCGCAACATCTGACTCCTACCTAGACCCGTTTGGACCGTTAAAACAGAATTTACCGTACAGCCGTATGCTCTAGTAGGGGTCAGTCGTACCAACGTTTCGGGTAACCGATCCTAGCAATATCAGTAATTTATTCATACCTGTTCAATAAACTTCATTGCTTTCCTGTTACCAAATTAGTCGCAGAAATAGGAACCACCGAAATAAGCCTTTCATAACGATAAAAGTTTATTTGATATTGTTTTGATAATAAAGACAAATTGGAAAGTTAAGTAAAAAACAACATACGTTATATATAACGTCACGATATCAAGGTTATTGGTAATATCCAGTGGTACTGTGCATAATGACTTTGGATTTTTCAAAGGGCTATCTAGCCGGTACATCAGGATATAGCTTTGAAAGAGACATAATAAGTAAGGGGACAGGGGCAGTTAACCAGCAGGTATATGAATGTGGATTGCATGTCATGTAATATGTCAAAAATGGCCGAAAATCTCTAAAAGGGGCTATGTCCTGCCAAAACATGAAAAAAGTTGTCAAGATAGGTCGAAAGGATGAAAGGACAGTATTCTGGAAATAATATTATCATCGGATAATTTGCCCGATGAATCCATAACAATGTTTCAATTAAAGGGGCAGGGTTAGTTGAAGAAAAAGATGGATTGAAGTTCAGTAAGTGACAGAACACGAGGAGATTTCCAGCTCCGTGAAGTTTTTAAAGGGAAAGAACAGTCGCCCCAAACTCATTTTGGATCATGCAACTGGATCTCACAATTTTCTTATAATAGTTTAGGAGTTCATTATCCCATATTCAATTTAAAACAAGAAGTTACTTCTCGTAGTGTTCAAATTTGAGGAAAAGAAATATCGTTACATGACTTCCAAGAGGCAACCATGAATCAGGACAATGGGCCTCACATCTTAAAGTCGGGGTAAAAAAACATTTCCCCATTTAGGGAGGTTATAATGTTGAAGAACAACTGGGGTACGTTTGTCTGCCTGGTCTAATGCGTCAAATGCTACCGAACAATTAGGATTCATCGCCCTGGTTTAGATTACTTAGGTAGGAAAGAAGACAACATATATACAGGAATCCGGGCAGCAATTGATGGTCCGATTTCAGTCTGCCATAACTGGGGTCCATCACCTTTAAATCTTTCAATATCCTTGCTTAACTCTATCATGGATAGTTGTACACTAATTTGCATCTTGAATTCTCCAATTTCACTAAATATAAGGGTTTGAAATTCAAGTAAACAATAAATAAAGACGATTTTAGACTGATGGACCCTACTAATGGCGGCCTGCAGTTACTTAAAACATGCGCTAATCGGATTCGTCTATAGATAAGACAGGCGTAGATACAGATTGTTCCCGGCGGATTTCGTTTACCATAACGGACATTTTACTTTTGAGGAAGAAACTATTACCCCGAGAATGTTTAAAAATGGTGTTCCTGAAGGGCACAAATATTACTGGAATGAAATTCTCGTGACGGGAAATAAAGATCAATGATAGCTAAGAAATGTATGATACACTGAGTGTGTTTGAAGTTCATCAACGTTGTACACTGTACGTTAGAATTCAAGTGATCCTGGGATTTGGCGCGCTTTGGCCTTTGAGCTTTTCCAGTGTCCGTTCAAGCTGAGTGATTCAATATTGAATCTTTTGAACTGAAAAAGATTAATACCTAATTTTTTTTTTTTTCCGAAAGGAAGAAATTTATTTACATCTTGAACATACATATAGTACAGATTAATACCTAATTGCAATTACTTCCCGAACGTTAGTTTGAGTGAGAGGATTACTCAGAGAAAGAAAGAAAAAAAACTTGGCAACGTATTTTAAACCTTACTATGTTGCCATGATATCCACCCGGAAACCGTGCCACTCGCTTCATAGGCATCCGTTTGCGCTACGGCGAAACACTCGGCAAAATTTTTGTATATGTTTCTGGAATTCTCCTTGTTGGGAAACGTCAAATGTCTTATTTAGGACAGTTTAGAAAAAAAAAATCATAAGGGAAAGCAATTTTAATTTTTTGAATGCTGTCAGTGTCCAATAGTTTTGATATCTTAACCCAGTAATTTCTGTTTCATCGCAGTAACTTTGGTTAAAAACACCCAAAGTTATCGTAATAATAGAATAAGGAAGATTTTGCAAGTAATCCAACGTCTGCGTAAACTTTCTTTTTCCAATAAGGGTGTTATGTTTAAGTATGTAAACAACGGTAAAATGTGTTGCTTTGCAACAGGATATTTATGAAATAATCATGCGGTTTAATTTTTATATGTATTGCAATGCGCAATAATTTATTCAGGAAGTATACCATATCAAGCACGTCCCGCGCCATATCGGTTTAGATTATGCAAGTGCGTCATTTGATTTTATTGCTACATTGTACGTACTGCTGAATTGTTGTTTTTTTTTTTTTTTTTCTTCTTTCTTTTTTTTTCTTTTTTTTTCTCCTTCTTTTGTTCGTGTGAAACAAAGAACAGACAAACGGAAGAACGAATTACGTACTGCATGTTGACTTGAATTTAATGTTCACACTAAAATAAGATAACAAAAACGCAGGAAGGACACAATGAACTTTGGGGTATATTCCACTTATCTTACGGGTTGCGCAATAATGTAACGAAGATGTTACGATGTTTCTCCAGTGAAACTGATGGGGTAAGAAATAACCTAAGCTGGGTTACATGATTATACTTTTGACCAGTGTTGGGTATATTACTTATCCAAGTTCGTGGCATGCATGATGGAACCGTTCACGTGCTACAGTCTACCTTATTTTAGAGTGTACATGATACGGTCGCCTGCAGTTAAGATAGTGGTAATTGCGACATCTCGTCTTCCACCAAAATAAGTCTTCAACTTTTATTTTGCAACTTCAAAGTTAAATAAATATATCTTTGAGCACTTTGCTTATTTCAAACTTCCATGATCGGTGTTTATTTATTTAAGTTTTGTTATCATTATTATCATTACTATTATTATCACTATTATTATTACCGTGACTATTTTTATTATTATTTATTTATTATTGTTACTTTTTTGCTAGTTAGCTATAGCACATGAAGACATAATTTCTTTTCCTTTGCAATTAGGATTACGTGATATCAAAGTTCAACTCAGGTACATTGTATAACAAGGGTTTTTATTGATCAGTTGACTTAACTGTTGCTTTTATGTTGTATCAATTGGTTTCTTCCTTAGAGTAGGGAAATGGTGAGCATCGGCCCTCCAAATTATCGAGTCCTTTTACAAAAAAAAATTGTAGCCTATAACCGCTAGCGCATACCATAAGTGAATACTGTATTCTGCAATCTCATTATATTGCATTAGCCTTTTTTGTGTGTAGGAAGACCTTTATTTTCATTCTCAACGTACAAACAGCAAATTAGAGGATAAAAATAATGATATATACAAGTATTTACGGTTGAATAATTTATTTATTAGCTTTGCTAGTAAGGACATGAATCCCTCCCCAAAGGTGTCTTAGGGAACTTTTAACTATTTGCCAATCCCGGTCGTTAGGGAGATGCTTAAGCGAGAGGAAAAGCTTTTTACGTTTTAAAATTATGTTATATTTGGGCTCTAGCATTTAAATGCTGAAATGTAGTGTCAACTTTAAATCTACGTTACATTCTGCACACTCAATAGTTTAGACCAACGTCATGCTTAACTCCCAAATCAGAGGTGGCATTGGCTAGTGATCATTAAATATCGTCAAAGGTACTATCATAAAAAAAATTCAGGGTTTTTGTTATTTTTGAATAAACACTTGGGTACTTCTTTGATCCCCTTTGACCAACAGTTCATCATAGTTTTTACTTTCATAATTTTGAAGTAGTGGGAGGACTTATTGGAGAAGTGTGGAGACCCCCCCTCCCCCGGCGTGATCCATTCTCATCATTGCTGATCGGCATAATGTAGTTTAATTGTATTGCTGAACAATGTTTCTTTACCAGGAAACCTCGGCAAACACCGACATGACGGTGACGCAGAAAGGTTATGAATGATGTAACATCAAGAAATTTGCAAGCCCATCTCTCGTAAGATACTACTGATCAAAAAGCAATGTGTTCTTCAGTTCTTTCTGCAAGAACCGTATTCCTTCAAATTTAAGAGAGTTCCTTACTTCCCGCCATGTCATTTGCCTACAGAGTCATGGTTTGAAATATTGTAACGAAATATGACCTTCTAAACGGCACATTAAGTACTCCGTTCAAGGACATTTGATTATTTACACGCAGTGTTAAGAGGGTCAGAGCCAGGGCGTTGAACGATTGACCCTATCTGCCTGCCAACAGATATTTATTTATTGTATAAAGGTTCTAAGAACTGAAAACAGCAATAGTTTCCTAAGTTAATTCTTTGAAGTCGCTTTTGATTGACCTCCCTCGAACTAACAATGGAAATACGGAAATACGTACTTTCCACGGTTTCAGTCTGTACTCCGATGGCAAATGACGTTCAAACACAGCCATGATAACGCAACAGTCATCGACAAAGAAAGGCTGCGTCTGTAGCCATGTTCGCTTCTCTCGCATCCCCTGTTAGTACAGACTGTTTTATGGAATAAAAATGGCAAATGACGTTCAAACACAGCCATGATAACGCAACAGTCATCGACAAAGAAAGACTGCGTCTGTAGCCATGTTCGCTTCTCTCGCATCCCCTGTTAGTACAGACTGTTTTATGGAATAAAAAAAGGAAGACATGGACTTCCACCCTGATGTTTCTATTCCTATCCACAATTTGAGAATAAACTGTAGGGTAATTTGTACCAAAAACAGGTGAGGTTGTCGCCACATGGCGTTTTTCCACTTGCAAAATCCCATCCGATTTTTTCCTAAATCGGACCAGCAAGTTTTTTCCTCCCCGTTTAGACTTTTTTTTAACGATAGCCACGTTATTCGATGTTAACTCAGTCTCGATACTGTCCTGCTTGCATTACGTAATGTTGCTTTTCCGAAGACCAATCCGAATTTTGCACACGTATCAGATAAACGCTGTCTGACAGTTAAATGGCGTCACAGAAATTATTAGTTTATACTTTATCGTCTTAGTTCTCTGATATTTTCTTAGCTCTCCCACACAACAACTATCTGACTCACAGTACTATGTATGATACAAGCAAGGTTCAGACTTCAGGATGACTTCCGGCAAAGTGTGCATGACATTTATGGAACTACTCTACACACAAAATTTTGACAATTCCCGTCAACACGCTTATCATACTTAGCCCTGACCATTGTCCTTTTACAATTCTCACTTGACATGTATGCAATTTTCAAACTTTCATTCCAAGTAAACCATTACTGAACCTTAAAGGGCCAAACCTCCCTCCCAAACTGCAATTTTGGTACCCGGTTACCGAAGTTCTCAATTAGGTCAGCTCTTTCATTGACAGCTAATTCAAACAATGCAGAGTGCCAAAGCTTACACCGTATTACATAGCATGAACGGTACTGAGAGTGTTTTTATTATATAAATTGAGTTTTTCTGTACTCACCTTGAAGCAATATACTGAGATTTTGCCGGTCTGGATGAGGATGAATTTCAGCAATTGTGGTAGGGGCTTCAGTAAGAAGGTTAGGAGAATTGGTACTGTTTGGGGTGAGAGAACTGGGCCTTTAACGTTTTTACACAAGCTAGTATAAAGATGATGGATGAAGACACTGCATTCGTGTTCATATAAAACCGAAACAAGCAATATTTAGGAAGAGTAAAATGCAAGCGGAGCTCAAAATAGTAACATTACGGAAAAAAAACAACACGCATCATTACTTTTTCTTTTGTTTCGGTTACTCTTGCCGTGTCCTTGTTGCCAAATTGAATATCTATATTACAACAAATTTAATTAAAATTATGCAAACTAGAAGCCCGTGTCAGACCTAAATCATAAGTTACGAGGGATGCGTTAAGCGAAGTTCGTTTCCGGACTTTCCCCAACCTTATGGGGAACGACGTTTAGCTTTGACCGAAAATATAATATAGGTTACATTAAAGTGTCGGTAACGGGAGTCAAAAAATAAAAAAAAATCTATTAAAGAGCATGAAAAATGAATTCTAAGAGTCTTAATCCCATCCGAATAGGACATTCGTTAGCTGTGATTAAAAATTTTGAAGTGTATTCACTCAACTTGAAATGTTATATTGCACAATAATATGTGATGTCATTGTTGTACTTTTCAAATTACAATCGTTTTATTTCTTTGTTTTTTAGAAAGTTGCTACACCTTGTACTAAGGTGTGATAGAACTCTTACTCTCATAGGGTGATGTAATTAATTAAACCCCCTCTGTGTAGCATGCTATGCAAGCAAACAGGAAGTTCATAAAAACATTTTTTAATTTTAAAGGAAAACAAAAGAGGTAATGGGAGTTGTACAACAAGAAAGTCAAAAATTCTTACGCAATGGACCAATTTGTTTATGTGAATAAACTTTAACATTTCATATCTCAACTCAGGAATGTACTATGAAGACGAGAGTTAAGCTGCTAAAGCTCGTTTTTCATATTCTGTGATAAATAATTTTGATTTTCTTTATTTGAGGTGTACTTAAGCAAGTAGTTATTCAGCTTTTTGTTTCGGTTTCATAATAAGGAAAATATAGATCAAGTGCAACGAACACTGAGTGCAAAAAGCCTACGACGGAGAGTCCCTTTGCGAACAGTTACCAATGTAAGGCAAGAATTCTTCTCAGAAACAGATCACAGTATAAATAGAGGTAAACAAGGTCTTACAATGCGTAAAACAGCTACATACAGAAAGTAGTAAGACTTGAACAAAGGGCGAATCCTCTAATCTCAAACAACAATTTTTGAAGTAGTCCTCAGAAATTCTCCATTGGCACAGCTCTTAGTTGATTGACAAGCTACAGTGGTTCAAAAAGTGCAGGGTACTAAATCCGATATTGCACAGCATGCACTGTAGAGAGATTTGGTTAGAAAAGATGGAGATATACGGCCCAGTTTTCAACCAATTGGTTCAAGAAGAGCCGGCCACGGCCTTTTTGGGACGGCGTGCACTGTTTACCAAGAAATTTCCTAACTGGCTAAAGATAACCCTAATCCCTAACCTCATCCCTAACCCAAACTAAGAATACAATACAAAATTGGCAACAGCCAATCAAAAAGCACCTTGTTAAACGGTGGACATCTACCCCCTTTTTCGAGTTGCAGCTCACTAGCTTGGTTTCCCTACTCCATTGCTTATGCTGAACACCAAACACAATATGACAGCAGGCACTCTACTAAGAGTGTTTTGATTACACATATGGGTCTTGTTTACTCACCCGAGCTGAAGCAATAAACTGAGATTGTAACTGAATGAGGATGAGTTTTAGACAGTTGTGGGAGGGGCTGAAGTTATAGAAGGTTGAGAGATTTGTAACTGTTTGGGGGAGAGAATAAGGTCGATTAGCCTTGGAAGAAAATCTTCACATTCAGCTATCATAAATGCACTTATAGCTCCCGTTACTGTTATTAAAAATCGTTTTAGATTTTTGGACCCATCAAAATGGCTAATCGCACTGCAGCTTTACTGATCAATTATTGAAAACTCAGAATCTCATACCATGTAGCTATTACTAAATATTAGCTCCATACTCATACACACTCACGCGATTGCTAGCAAGTCTCAGAGCCAACTGCCAATGCGCTTGGTGTTCAGCATAAGCAATAAGAAAGGAAAACAAGTCATTGAGCACAACTGGAAATTAAAGACCCTGGCTGTCTTGACTTGACCCAATTGGTTAGAAACTGACTGACCAGCTGACTGAGCGCAAAACCTCATCTATTTCAATAATTTAATTCATTGTACCACTGTTTTGGGATTGACATAACAATGCCCGAAAGTAACTTATAGCTCAAGTTTTCTTTCCTATGTTCAGTACCGAAACATTTTCACGTTTTCACGTCTCTTGGGTATAGATGAGATACAGTAAAAATTTTTTGTTATTGCTGTATTTTTTAAGAGTGTACCAATAGGCCTACAGCCTAAACTGAGCCCAATTGCTTTAAGACCACCCATCTTGCAGTCAAGACGCGAATCCTTTGAAATTCTTCATTTATTCTCTTAATATGTTTGAGCAATGAAATCACATTTACGAGTGAGGACCACTTGAGTTTTCTACAGTTTTGAAATTTCTTTCGCAATGACGTCATCAAAGCTGCATGAATCATGTTGGGAATACTCGACGATCCTAGCAACCTAGTGAAACCAATACCGAATAGAGAGGGCGTTTTCACGTTTCTCGAAAAATGGTTTCGGCAGACAAAGCATCTACGTTTTGGGTTGAAGCAGAGCAGTCAAATTTCCCAAAGTTCCCAAACTGATGGGACGAGACTAATTTTGGCGATATACGATTTAAATATGTAAGGAGTGAAATTTTTCCCTTCCAAAAGTTTGAGGCTGATTCCAGAAAGTATGTTTACATGCAAACGACCAGTCATCCACTTCACTGTATGTAGAGAACGGTGAGGGAATTTCCTACAGAGGGATATTTGCGAGTGTTGCGATTTGAATGCAAGAGCCTTAGCGCCGACACTGATGGAAGCTCTAGACTAATACGGGGATTTTTTAATATTTTGAGAACTGTAAGTTAAAATTACCATCCTAATAAATAATAAGCTTTTCTGTTAAGTCTTTGTCGCTTTTGTTACGTCTCATAAATGACCGGGTATCTCTGTCAAAAGTGTTGACTAATCCACGTTATAATATAGGATACACATAAGTTACGACACTCCTGGACTAAGTTACACTCTTTGTGTCTTTGATAGGCTACAGCTAAACAATGTTTACAACAAGGCCCTCTTTTAACCAATCCGTGCTGACCTCGCTCAAGACAGACCATCATCAACTATGATCGAATTATTTCCTTTACATTTTCATTATACCGTAATAATTCAGGTTACCTGATGTAAACTTTCAAGTGGGTTCAATTGCTTTCATTTGCAATCCTGTTTGTTAGCAATGGCAACGTTGGGTTGATTCTCCAAGAAATGTGTATCATTTTAATTGTGGCTTGTGTTACCAACAAGTTGGCGACTTGAGGATATAACCAACCGTCAAATATATAACATATAGTGCCGGGTATCATAGAGGAACGATATGGTATCATGAGCTTGTTAGTTGAATGAGGTTTAACGACTCAGTTTCTAACTAATAGACGAGTTCGAAGTTTATATCTGCGTATGCTTTAGTGACCTTTCTGTTCAGGTCGACTTGAAACAAACTATCTGAGCGCTTCACCGGCCGCGCATAGCACATAGGCGGCGGAAGCGGGTGGGGGAGGGGTGGCCCCCAATATTTGTTTTTATCTCATCGCTCCGTGAGGAGGATGAGATATTGTAGTCACTTTGCCTATGGGGCTATATATGGCAATGCCAGCTGAAATCGCAGTGGTTACCATGGTAACGGTAAATTTTCCCAGGTTACTAGTCTCGAGGTCTAACCCATGGTGAGGAACCCCGGGGTGACTGAAGTTCCAGGGCTGAGACAGGGGTCAAAACCTGTCCGTGTGTGTGTGTTGGTGGGTGAGTGTGTGTGTGCGTGTGTGTGTGTGTGTGTCCAATTTTGTTTTCCTAATATCTTATAAACGGCTGGGCCGATTATCTTCAAACTTGGTGGGATGGTACCTTAGGTGGAACAATTGCATTTTAATACACGACCGGAAGTGAAGGTCAAAGGTTACAGGTCAAAGGTCAAATTTAGTGAAATCACGTTTTCTGCTATATTTCCAAAACAAAACGTTCTCCAGACACGAAACTTCACACATATGATGATTGCAACTAGAGCTGCCAAAATATGTGGTTGCCATAGCAACAGAGGTCAAAGGTCAAGTGGTAGAGTGGAACAAAAAATTTTCAAGTGATAATTTGTTCGTAGAACAACCTTTTTGTCTTTTAAACTCCTCCTAGTGGGCTGGACCGATTCTTTTCAAAATTGGTAGGTGGGTAACCCAGGGTGGGAACTTATGTCCCGGAGACCCTCGGAAGTAAAGGTCAAAGGTAAGAGGTCAAAGGTCATATTTTGCCAAAAAACCCTTTTTTTTTACTATTTTGTACTAAAACTTCAAAAGAAAACCTTCATTTTACATGAAACTTCACAAGTATAATAGGGTAGACTAGTTCTACCAAAATATGTAGTTTCCATGGCAACCAAGGTCAAAGGTCACGTGACAGGGGGTCAAATACTTTTTTTGTATTCACTTTTAACTCTTAACGGAAGCATCCCACAAATCTGAAAGTTTAAGTGTAATAGCCTAGGCATGATAAGCTGTACCGATATGTGTGGTTGTCATGGCAACCAAGGACATAGTTCACGTTACCGATTGTCAAAGGTTAAAGTAGGCATGACACGGCCACGAAAACTTTTGTATATTGCAAGATTAGATACAGAATTTTACAAATATTAACTCACACCCCATTAAAAACCCGTACAATTCGGCATAAATGATATTCGAAGGAAAACTGCGTTCGAAATTCAATTTCGAAAAATGCCGCAACAGCTCACCTGACATTTATGACGCAACTGGCGGCACAAACCCCGCCCTACGGCGCGCATCTAGATTTGGAACTAATGTAACGCTCGGTAAAGTTATCTTATCTTAGCAACCTCATGAAAACGATTGCATCACAATACAGAGTCCAACATACAGAGCGAAAGGCGCGGACCATGGTGGGGATTCGGAGCAAATCATTGGCCAAAATATTCGCGTGCATATGCGCGCGGGTAAAAATAGTTCTGTTTTTGTGCAAGAAAGACGCGGTTCGGGCGCTATAAAGAACAGCTATGAACATGTATGGACAGACCACAACAAGCGCGTCCCCACTACGAGCGCGTCTTTACTGTATGAGCTGTTTGGTGAAGATGCTATTGCGAATACTAAGCAGTGACCGTGCAATGCACAATTCACAATGTAGTCAGTGGCCACGCTCACTGCTATCCTAGCACCGGTGTTTGCAATTATGTATGCGCTAACACACGTTACCATGCACATGATTCGATGATTGTGAGCTCTCTGGTACAGTGTTGCTAACCGTGCCTCCAATGACGTCACCATTTTGAGACGCGTTCACATACGTTTTTTCGCTTTCGAATTTCAAATGGGCTGAGCCTGGCCTGTAATTGGGAATTCAAAACGTCGTATTTCGGTATTTATGGACATAATTTAGTAGGGAAATCTTTCACTTTATGTCAAGGTGTACCCAAACTTACCGAGAAACTTACTTTGGCCGTGTCATTACCACTTTAATGTTTTGTAACTAGCCTATTTTTCATCAATTAATATAGGCCTAAATAAGCTAGACTGAGCCTCAGGCCTAGGTTAGTACTTCGTAGTAGCAGTCTCATCTTCACAACTCAAATTCTTTTTTCACTAACTTGTATGCTGCAGTGAGATTTTTAAGTTCCTGCTCGGACTTCACTTTGATAGCCCTTATATCTAGAGTGTTCTCATAAGGTCTATGCAGGCAGTTGTTTTCAATCCGAAGTTGCTGTAACTGTTAGGCCTAGTAGTATGAAAGTTAAAGTCTAACCTAACGTAGGGCTAGACCTGAAATCTGAAGCTGCTTAACGGTATGTAGGCTAGGTCTGGGGCTTAGGCATGGCTCTGAGACCTACGCCATTCATAATCTTGAGTTATAACCCAAGATATTAAAATGTGGGTGACTAACATTAGGTTAGGCATAGGGCCTACCTATCTTACATATTAGTGCCCTTAAAACTTGGCGGTTCTGAAGCATCGCCAAAAAAAAAAAAACGTATGTGACAATTTCCTTGCCACGGGCTAGGATTCGCCACAGGCCAGTACGCAGAAAAGGTTTGTGCGTCGGCGGGAAATCTTCTAACGCCACGCGTTCAACATGGCGCACACGCCCAGTTTTTTAATTGAGACGCACTTGATGTGCATATCAGCTCGACACACATGAAGTTTGCCGTCGCGTCAAAATGGAGAATACGCCCAGCTAGCGCCTGAATAATAACAATTACGCACTTGTCTAAAGCGTCCCCGAGAGCGTCTTACTTTTAAAATCGTTGCGTCCATATCCGTATCAGTTTAGTGTAACAGCCAAGCTCGTTGTTTTTTCATAGTGTTGCAAGGGGATAACAGCATCTTAAAAAATAAATTTGTTCCAAAATCTTAGATAGGCCTACTGGATTAAAAGGGCAAGCGTTTCAAAGATTGGGTAGCCTATTTCTCCAGTTCTTTTATAATCTGGTGTCAGAATTTAAATATCCAAATGATGTTTTTTGGAATAAGGGGTTCGCCTATAGTTCCAAGAACTTGATTGGTCGATGTCATATTCTTTCCCCTCGCTATCTTACGAAAAAAAACTTCCGTCCCTTGGAACGAAAATAAATCGCTTCCCTTGGACTTCAAATAGGAATTTCAAAGGATTGTGGCGTGGAGTTTTAGTGTGGTAATTTTTGTCAATGACATTCTACTGTAGCATAAAAACAGTACAGATAAAACTTCTAGCACATGTTAGCGATGAGATATGCAACTCCGTGGATTGCCCTCTTGTTATTAATTTTGGCTATTCCGTGGCTCAGTTTATTTCTTTTTTTTTTTAGAATGCAAAAGTTGCGGAGATTCGGGGGATTCGCCCCCTGGGCCACCACATTAACGGTAACCTGTAGGAGAGTTTACTTTCGCCCTTCAAACAGCAAAAACAAAACTTTTCGCAAGTTATGTTTCTTTTTCAAATTTTCTTTCTTCTTCTCAAATCAGGGCCTTTTTCAAACATACTAAGCGAGGGGCAAGTCCACAGCCCCCTTATTGGCCCAAATGATACACATTTAACCCAGTAATAAAGTCCTTTTTAGGATTATTAGTAATACCTATACAAAGGTACTTTTTGCTTCCATTATGTCCCCTAAAAAGCCTAAAATGTCAGAGCTTCCGAGGACCTTGTTAGGGCCCCCGGACCCCATGCATATTGCCTCGGGATTTTAAATAGGACTCCTTAATGATAAAATGCCCACTTTGGATTTCTTAAAAATTCCCTGTCTCAAGTTATCAATCACATGTTCAATTTTGAGTAGCTTCAACATTTGGCTTTGTCAGTCCCTAAATTACTGCAAAGTATGTTTCTCCTTAATCAAATGCCATAGTGCTTCCGATTCCATTCTCGTCCCTTACCTCACCCCACTCATTTATTAAATTCATAGTTTAGAATTCTTAATTTGAATATGATTTTCGACCATTTTGGAGCCTCTCAAATCACTAAAATCGTTTAGCTTCCGGGGGCTACGCCCCTGGACCCCAGCAGGGCTTCCCCCTGGACCCCACCAGGGACCCTTAAACCTCAAACTGATGGGGTTTTGCGGCTCACGCAAAACCGAACGCCTTATGGCGTCACCATTATGTCGGCTGATGAAAACTTGTGCCCCCCACATAAAAAACATCTTCCGCCGCCTATGTAGCATACAGTTTAACGTGTATTTACGTCCCCGCCATCAGCTTAACACACAGGTTAAAGTGTAAAGGCCTGTATACACGAGCACTAACTTTTGCAAAACATTCCCAAAAACATTTCCAAAACATCCACCTGCAACAAATCCAAAACATGCTTGTTCTCGGTTTGTTGCACAGTGTAGACAGGGTATAAAGCATGTTTTGAAAATGTTTTGGAAATGTTGCAAAAGAAATGTCCTGTCAATTCTTTTCAAAACATTCTCAAAAAATTTTCAAAATGTTTTCAGATTGTTTTATCTCTGTTTACACTGTCCACAAACCGAAAACAAGCATGTTTTGGGTTTGTTGCAGGTGAAGTGTTTTGAGAATGTTTTACAAATGTTGATCGTGTATACAGGCCTTAACGTTACTTGTTGAACTTTGACCTATTGCGCAATCCTTCCCCTTGCGAATTTTTCAACTGGTCTATTGATTTAAGTCGGGCGGGATACGGCCCTTTTGTCTAGTTGTAGTTCACTGACTTCTTTTCCCTATTCCATTGTTTATGCTGATCACTTAACACACTGGCAGTAGGTTTCATTTGTATAACGTCATCAGGATGACCCGGCCAGAAGTCAAACACCAGAACCTACCGACTGCAAATCGGATGCTCTCACCACTTGACCATGTAAACAGTGTCACTAGAGAGTTACACACATATATTAGAAGCAAATGCAGTCGCCTTTTTTTTTTTTTTTTTTTTTTTTTTTTGATAATTGCATCAAATCTTGCTTATCTTCAGTTTCCCTTCACATTCTTTTGAATAATCCCTGACAAGGTCGTGTCTCTGTTCTGACACATAATAAATGCATTCAAATCTGGTAACACTGATGACTCTTTAATGTTCTGATCACTGTCAACTGAGGTTTGCACATTATGTGGTAAGGGGCCACACTGTGGACAAACTAATTCATCTAATTTCTTAGCATCCTCCAACGTCGTATTCAAACAATGGCAATGATACCATTTGTCACGTGAGTCACATTGTACCCAGTTGACTACCTTCGCTGGGTCCCCTCTACTTTCTTGATGAAAGCAAACATTATTGCCATAATCAACCACACACCCACTTGTAGATCTAGATAGAGCATCAGGGACCACATTTTTTTATATCATTTGTGGGCCATTATCGGACACAAGACACTTGCAGGCCCCCCAAGTACAGAAAAGTTGGGTTAGCACGGATTCCATTACTTTTCCAGTAGCTCTCTTCAGGGTATACAAAAGACTAAATCTTGTAAAGTGATCGGTGACGACCAATACATAAATGTTAACACTGTGACTCTCCGGAAATGGACCGATGAGATCCATCGCCAGAACCTCCCATGGGTAGGTACTTACAGTGGGCTGCATAAACCCACCGGGTTTCTGATGCACCGATTTGGTTAACTGACATGAACGACATCTCTTAATAAAGGCTTCAACATCCCTCCTAAGGTCCTTCCACCAATAGTTACCCATAATTCTACTAACAGTCTTACGAATGCCAAAATGGGGACATGTTGGAGTACTATGAAAGTGAAAAATGATCCTATGCACCAACTCATTTGGGATGACAAGCTTTGTCCCTTTTGTTTTGATAGATTGATGCCTCAATACTCCATCTTCCAAAAGGAAGGTCTGATGAATTTTGTTTTCAGTAGGGGTGGACTTAGCAAGGAGAAACCAGTGGCCATGGTCTCATTAACGAATTCTGAAAAAAGGTAATGGAACACAATTCAAATGATACTAAATGATGTACCACATCGGGTCTGAGCACCAGACTTGCAGTCGGGGGATCAGGAGTTCAAGTCATGGCCGGGTCATACCGAAGACTTAATCCACTGCCTTGTGCATGGAGTACGGAAAACAAGACAGTGAAATACAAGTGGGAAAAGGCGGTGATCTTCTCGACTTGAAACCAATTGGTTAGGAAATGGGACGTAAAACTCCATCGGCTCGACTTGAACCAATTGGTTGGTCTAACCAGGGAGCTGTTCCGTAACAGCTCCCTGGTCTAACCTAACCTGACCTGTACCACTTCGCAACTGACGGTATTTAAGTATTGAAACATTTCTGGAAGAGAGACACTCCTTTCACTTAAACCCATCCCCGGGTGAGCGATCAGGCCCTACAGTTGACCATCCCATCCCAATTGAAAATTATGGCTATACGACAATGTTAGTATAAAACCGTCGGGTTTCCAACTGAGGAGACGAGTTCCACCTGTGGGACATCATCAGCGATTTCTAATGGGAGATGAGTCTCAAGTCCCACAAAAAGTCCGGGCTTATTAAAGACATCACCTTTACGTCATACAAGTCCTTTTTATAACAGTCAGTACACTTTTAAAAGTCTCTGTAAATTCAAGGCACAAAAATTAAAGAGATATATAAAGATTGCAGAAAAATACCGGCAAATATTTGCCAGAACTTTTTTAATCTTTATGTACCTCTCTCATGCTTTTTCAGTTTGTAACTTTACAGTCATTTACACCAGTGTACGTGTAGTACAGGGGTAAGCGTTCACTGCACGAAAGACTAACCGTAACTGCAGATCATCTGACTGTCTGGTCATATATATAAGATTACAAGTACAACGAAATGTTACATAAGCCTCAAATCCAAGTTAGTTAAAATAACTTAACCAAACTGCAAAATTTGACTGAAGGGCATGTTTCACATCTAGAGGGAAGAGCTCAATCCAAACTCTGACCTTTAGGAATATCTGGTACTACAGCACGGACTTGATCACTACAGCATGGACAGAGAGTGTAACGTGTACGTCGTATCCTCAGATTGGGACAAAAAAGGCGCACCAAGATGGCCGCCTTGAAGCTATAAATCGTCTGCTTTGACGAAGACTCTGTTATATTTTAAACAAAAGGTAACTTGAATGGGAAACGGTATCATATTTCTGCAATACGTGCAGTGATTTTGACCTTACCATGCCAAATTTCAAAAATATTTCATCTTTCTTGCAAAATCAGGTAATTGACTTGAGCAAGTCCAAACTTTCACACAAAATCATAACAGACAGCCATCTTGGTGCGCTTTTTCTCACATTTATGGTAGCGACAATCTAGTGTGCAGTATGCTCTGTCCATGTGTAGGAAGCCCGTGTACCACTGTCAATAAATTATTCAGAGGTGAAACCTGACTACATCAAGTATAGTGTGTACCGAGTGTGTTTCATTTTCTTCCTGATGCGATAAGATGTAATCAGTCAGAAAAGGAGAATGTTTCAAAAGCTATGAAAGGAAAAACTTCATCATTTGAAAACCCACGCCACGTGAAAATTATGAACGAAAAAAAGATTACAAACGAAAGTTAGTACAGTAAGAAGTAATTATTTTCCATAGGTTCAACAATGGGGCAACAAGTCTAAACCATTGCCATTGCTACATGATTGAAAAGAAGCGCTCATGAATTAAGACAATGTTAGTAAACCCAATTATATATGAGATGACTATATTTCCTCTCTAAATTCTAAACGTTATTGTGAATTACCTTATTACATAAGCTTCCCATCAAAAAGCCCTATAGACCTGCTAACGAGGGTAGATTTGATCCAATTTAGGGGAATATATCTCACTAAAACACTTTTGTCACGAGAGAACTTGGCCAATATTTCGGGTCAAGTTGTGACCCCATTTGGGTCAGTATCAATCTCAATTGGTCATTATTTGATCGACATATTTCAGTCGGTTCCCTTGTAGCCCGCGTTCGGGTCAACAGTTTAAGCAATTCACTTTGTAATATTTTCCCAACGGTTCTATCAAGAGGCATGGGTGGCTAACTGTTTTTAAATTACATGTTGAGATAATCAGGAAAGATATTTAAAAAAGAAATATGAAGTTTTAAGAGTTAGCTTATATTTTCAATGGATGTTATTGCGCACTAAATTAACATAGGGTTACCTCAACAAAAATAAGAAGTTTTACTGTTTTCACTATTAACGGATCTGATAACGCTTTCATTTGATGGAACACGCCTATTACGTTCGGGGACAATATAATTTGATAAAGGTTTTGTGGAATTGTCTAGTTTTGCAAGAGGCAATGATGCCACAATATCTATACTGTATACACACAAAGTGCAGAGACGTATGTGGCGTTTTTATTCCCGCCAGACGACACGACTTGTTGCGGTCAGACTGTCTCCGGGGCATTTTTTGTGGTTAGTAGGCAAGGCCTTTATGTGTGATAAAATCATTCTCAGCGCAGGATGAGTAATGTGATCTACATACTCTGCATGTTTTGATTTGATGTCAATCAAAAAGGTGTGCCAATTTAAAATTTCTGAAGTCTACCGGTAAAGTTGTAGTTTGGATTGATGAATGATTTTCTTTAACCTGAAACAAGCCTATAGTATATAAGAGATCAATCTTTTAAAAAATAAAATTTCCCTCCTCTGCATACTTTGGTACTTCCATGCTTTAAACTCACTGACATGAACAATTGATGCTCCTAAAAAGAAATATGTCGCTGAAAAAGACGTTTTCAACATTAAAATACAGTTGCGTATTCAGAATTGTGTAAAACAAATCACAATCAACTTACGAACCCTCGTTTTATGTGCAAATCGTAATTATCGGGCTTTTAAGAGCTGCCCTCGATAACACCCATTGCTTATTTATAATTATTTCCTGTAAATCCAATGCTTTACTCTTTTTGTCTTGGTTTTGTGTTCTGGTTAATAATTTTTTATTAATTCTAGAATAAAATATTCCATCCAAAGAAATAGAAAAGAGTAGATAAAATGAAGAGAAGTGTACATACTTAGTACACAAATACACAGAAAACAGTATATAGTCTGTACAGATCTTATTTGCAGTTCAGTTGTTCATATGACTGAATGAGTGACGTTGGGCATTTAATTGCCTTGGCAAAGTTGCCCTTTAATTTCGTAAAATACTTGAGAAAAACATTCTCACTTAATATTACTTATTATAGAGGCGTCTTTCAGTTGCTTTGTCTCATCCTGTCAGTCGTTTAACCGTGTGGGACGCCCCCCCCCCCCTCCCCGCCTTGAGAATATTTGGTATTTATCAATGTTTCTTAAAATATGCTTATAGAGGTCATGTGCTGACGTCAGTTACTGCGTTGTGGTCCTTTCCAATTTCGCCATTAAGTCGTCTATTGTACAACAGTTATGTTACTAAGGTGCTCACTTGAGTGGGTATACCACGCACTGCGCATGTTCATTTGCATCCAGTATGCAAATTGAAACGCGCTGACGATTTATGTCTAGTTATGCCTATTTATGTGCGGTAAATAGAAGTGCAATTTCTAGCCATCTTAGAGACTTCTGCGGCTAAAATTCTCCCGTAAACGTCAAGACACCTATTGTGGCGCTACGCTGAGCTAGTTCTATAGATATCACCCCCTTCCAGGTCTTCATAATGTAGAATTAGCAGTTAAACTTAATTGTATAGAAATAATCTGCCTTCAACGGCCGCTGACATTTTAATTGCACACTCTTAAAAGGTGTTTAGGACTTAAACGCGTTTAAACACTTCTAAACCCCAATTTGTAAACACAGATGCTTAGCATGGGTGTCTTACCCCTACATATGTCATTTTAAAACACCCTCAATTGCTAAACATGTTTAAAATTAGAGCGTGTTGAAAAAGTGGAGCAAATAACTTGTTTAATTGTTAGACACGTTTAAGAGTGGATTTTTAGCTTTCAGCTTTAGTTGAAAGGACAAAACCAGTTGCCCCAAACTGAAACTTCTTTTAAAATAATAGCTGAGTCTTCTAATTTTTACCATTTTGTTTCTTCTAAGTTTCTTCATGTTTCAGGACTTAAAATTAGCGAAATTTCTAACACCTGAGAGAGACAATTTTTGTCACGTGATTCTTTAGATCCAGTCATGAAATAGGATAGTCTTTTTCACTAATTTAAGTTTTGTTGACTGAACTTGCCATTCACTTTTGCTTTTTGTCTTTCGGTGAAGCTCAAAAATGAAAATAATTAAAATAAGCACAAGAGTAGCATGAAGCAAAGGAAATATCAAGTTACTACCGAAACCCCCAAACGAAAGAACTTTCCATTGACTTCACACAAAGTTATGGAACCACGCCCCATAAAATAAAGAACCTAACCATTGAAGGTAACGAAATCAACGGTTACGGTGACCAGGGTGACTTATGTCAGGGTTCCCAGCTTTACCTGGAAAACCTGGAAAAGTCATGGAATTTAAAAAAGATGTTTTAAATCCTGGAAAAGTCATGGAATTTGAGGCAAAATGCATCAAATCCTGGACAAATCATGGAATTTGATTAGACAAAGACAAACCCTGAAGAATTGATTGGCTGTCGTGGCAAAATCTAGCCAGATGCTCTCCATGTAGCACCTTCACAGTTGACTAGATGAAGTGCCATAATGCTGTGATGATGACATGTCCTACTAACCACTCTTCTCATTGACTCACTACACTGAGATAACAGCACAAAGCTTTCTTAGTAGCTTTCATAGCTTTCATAGTCACACAATATCTTCATGGAGAAGACATTTCAGGCACCCTATCTTCAATTCCAGGGCCCAGTGCAAAATTTATGAAGTAGAAATACCCTGAAAAAGTCCTCAGAATCAGGGTTTTTGGACTATCGGGAAAGTTATCATACTGGGTGGCTTTTTAGTGTGTTTAGGTGGTTGTGGTACATGAACTAAAGCATCTCAGTACTAAAAAGCCAAGAGGGAGTAGGGCCCCTTGCCTCCAGATCTGTTTCTCCTATTACATCATGATGTTGCCTAAGCTGACATTATTGTGTAAAAGGAAGATTACTAAGCGTATCCCAAATAAAGATTCCAAAAATTGCACTGAAATAATTATCCTGCAAATTGTTTTGTGACCTACATTTTTGATTAAGTTTTATTTGAGTTGAATGCAAGGATTTAACCACAATTTTGAAGATGACATCAGGACACACAAAGGTGTGGTGAACAAATGATCTGTTACCCTGCAGAATGTTTAGCATAATGTGCCATGTTGATAAATGGATTATGAATAAAAGGAGTTCATGTAATCTCACTCATTGTCACACTTATTAGACTTTGACCATGTTGACTGTTACTAAAATGGCATGACTTTGAGTGGTGTGGGACATCCCCAGCAGAATGTTCCCATTTGCAGATGTATCAAATGGTATTTATATATGTGAGCAATGTAACACTCCATTTCCGGTTGATTCGACCATTGTTTTATCTCGCGGAACGGACTCGGCTTGTTCAGTCCTCCTTTAAGGCTTTGGTACAAGACTGAACAAGGAGTATGTCCTACAGTCTGCTACGAAGGAAACCATTGCATACGCTCTGGAATGGAGTGGTAAAATTATGCCAAAAGTTACAAACAAATATCAAACCTTGATAGGAATTCCCGAGTCCACGAATAAGAATTCAAATATTTTATAAAGGCGATAAGAACGTGACGTAGCTGGAGCGAGGGCAGGCAGCCTATATACCTAAGCATGGCTTAAAAAAAATAAAGAATTCGGAAATTTGTCATTTGTTCTACCAGAGTAACAAAGGTCAACTACACGACATTGCGGTTTTCCCAAATTTCTTTCATAACATTCCGAATTCTATCCAATACAAGCTCCGTGAACCTATATGTAAATATTTCTTTAGAAAAGCAAAATTTTTCGTCACGCTTCCTTAATGCAATAAGAACTATAAAAATAACAATTTCTTATTCGTGTAAAGTTTCAGAAAAATTGGAATCTTTCTCTGGAACTGAAAATAAAAAAAAATCGGACATTTGCTCTATGTGACACCAGTTCTTCGTGTGGCATCAGTTCTTCAAGTGGCACCGCTCGTTTAACTGCATTCCTATTTCCTTAAATTTTCTTTCTTAAAATTCCTAATTTTCTGCAATATTAATTCTTGATTTTCAGATAATTTTCTGAAAAGGGAAAAGGCAACAATACTTCGAAAACCTTTTACATATCGTCGGAGACCCCAATCCTCAAACCTACAAGAAAACATCTAACAACGACGGTCTTCAGTAGCCTAGCAAGTCCCTGATTTCAAGACAGGAAGAGCAGATCCTTCAATAATTCCAAAATTTTCTTTACAGGAAAAAGTGCGTTTTGGGGAGGGGGAGGGGGGACGTTTTGGGGGGAGGAGAGGGGACAACAGTAGCCGCTGCTTTGGGAATCCTATGGTGATTGTGTTGTCATTGGATCATTGGAAATGGCGCATATACAAGTGAAATGAGGATTAAAAAGAAAATGCAGTTACCACCAACTTGAATTAGTGTTAGTAGACTACCCCCCCCCCCCCTTCATTAGTGACTCTTGAGATCATGTGGAAATATTTTCTTTACGATAAGCTAGTTCGGTAATTCGTTTGCCCATGGAATTGTGGAGAACATCGCGGGATACACGTACCGAGCTCAGCGGCACGTAGTATTCGGCACTCAATTGTTTTCGTGCAGAACGTTCATACAACACTAAGCATAAATCTGACTACCCAGTACCCAACCCCCAAAATAAAAATAGGGACTCAGCCCTACTTTGCAGCAGATTTAAATCGAAATTTTACACCACAAAAGGCAATTTAGACAGAGCCCACTGCACAAAACCAAACATACGATTGCTGCTTATTTTATGGTTGTTCCAAAATAAGTTTAGGTCAACTGCTCTTGCTCTTTAAACTTTAAAGGTTGTCCTTTATTTGTTTCCTGTTGTTTGTAACGGTAATATCGTTCGTAAAAACACCCGTGTATCGAAACCATATTGTAAAATTTGTTGAAAGTCGAAATCGCAGTTCAAAAGACCCTGTACCGTGTGTATATCGTCAGGCTGAAAAACTAGATGTAAATCTTTGATAAAATACAGTAAAATAACCACTTTATAAAATTATCAATGTAAGACTGGTTGACTCACGATAGTGAGTAATATTCAGGAAAACTTTTTATTTTATTTTCCTTCAGCCTTCAGTCCATGTATTGACGAGCGTATAATTTTTAAATAAAAAGCATGGCTGTGCGAACTTACTTCCAGTATTTTATTTAGAGAAACACGTTTAAAATCTCTCAAGTTGTAATTCCTTATGATCATACGCCTCAACTTTTAAAGAATTTGAAAGGGGCATCACCTCCACGTTAGACACCCAGACTAAAGACCACACAATGTATGCACCCCACTCCTGAAAAAAAAACTTTGAAAATACATAGGAATGCATCTATCTGTGTAAATTCAGACTACTGCTCAAAAAAGTTGGCGACTTGTGGTCAGTCCACGATAGTAATGTTATTTCCCAGTTGATGCATGTTCTTTGATTGGTAGACATTTAAACAATGCCTTCAAAATATAGGCTTTTCTGATTGGTCAGTAAGTTAAGTAGGCATCACGCAGTAGAATACCATTTGCAGGCAAAATAGAGGTGGCTTTCAAAACTAAATTGTAGGTGGATAGACAGCGCTAGACGTAAACTTTTATTGTACGAGATCAGAACGCTCCGTCTTTAGCTCGTTACTAGTGTTGAATATTTATTTTAACTAGAAGAATGCGAAAATATTTTCTACTTATTTCGATAAACACTTGTTATTGCGGAATCCTGAATCCACTACTTAAAATGGGGTTTTCTCCGTGTATACGATTTTCTGATTTGCGGTTTTCAGACTTCCAACTAAGAGTCTAGTAAATTACCGTAATAGTCTGTCGTCATGTCGTTTTTCATGACTGACTCTGGGGTGTCATGTGACAGCATTTTCCTTTCTGAATTATACAATTTAGGGGATTTAGCTTGAAAATGAAATATTGTAAGTCCTCAGTGAAAGATACTTGAAAGTGAAATAAGAAGAAATCTGTGGGATTTGACTGTAACTTTAAAATGATTAAGTCTGTAGCAACTATCTTTTTTCCTAACCAGGGAGCTCTTCCAGCCCCCTGCACTAACTTTTAAAAGGTACAGTTACAACTTTTCATTTTTGTCCTTTAACATATAGTTTGGCAGAAGGCCTATACTCAAAATAACTGTCCGTCCGTGTAGGAATCTCTTGGTCAAAATAATTATATAGGGGACGGATCTAAAATATTCACTCCAACAAATTTTTTTGTTCGTTTGCTTGATTGCTTCCATCTAACAACAAAAAGAATAACAATAAAATTACAAAACAATTTCATATAAAAATTAAAAATAGAAAAAGAAGGATACCATCAAGCTGTAATACTCGAATAAAAAAATTATTAGAGCAACTTAACTTTACTCAATTCAATTTTTAATCTTATTCGGTAACCAAATGTCTTAAGAAGGCAAATATACGTTTGCAAACTTATGCGTATATAACACAAGGGACATCGAAGTAATTGTTTAAACATACCGGTGTAAACCACTTGAGTGATAATAGATATTTCCCGATTGCATAGTTTCATTCAAAGGTGAGATTGGTCCCTCGATCCCTTTTTTTCATTATTTACTCTAAAGGTATTGTCCTGGGTGAGTTAGATAGAGTTTTACTAACTTAGTAAAGCCCAGTTTCCAGCCTATTGGTTCAACTCGAGCCGGCCACGTCCTTTTTCCAGTTGTGGCTCACTGGCTTGTTTTGAACTGAAAGTAGCAATTACGGAGAGGTACTTCTCAAAATGGGAGCAATAAAAAATGTACTTCCTTGAAAAGATTCTCGCCCTTTGACCTTTAGGGAAAGGCGATTTGCTTCCCTTGACTTACTCGAGCCTCGAGCTAGGGCTACGACGGTCATGCGCAGTTGGGTGAAATAAACGAACGTTTTACGGTAATTACTGGAGAAGTTGGTTCACAATAGTCAATGACAGAGCCCGTAGCTGGGTGGCAGAGCGAACTCTGGTACGTACGTATTACATGCGGTTCGCTTGTACGATGGACGTAGACTCGAAACAATGCTCATTTGAAACTTCTCCAGAAATAACACTTGAGTGACTTCACTAATTCCGACATCAACCACTTTTCACAAGTCAGAAGTTTCATGTTTACCCCACTGTATTTACATGCTCAGAAATTGTTCACGAATGCATGTTGTTCGTTTAGCTGCCATGTTTTCCCAAAGCACGATGGGATATTTACCTAAGTAACCGACTCGAAGGGTCGCTCACTTGGGCCTGGCGCGAGTAAGCGCGAACACTGACGTCATTAGCTAATCGAACGTAGTCGTGGCAGACACGAGTTAACTCGGGCGAGTAATCGAACACGCTAAAAATGTACTTCCTTGAAAAGATTCTCGCCCTTTGACCTTTAGCGAAAGGCCAGGAAATAAATTTCATTATCAATCGTTTCTTCTTACATGGAAAGGATCATGCTATCCCTTCCAGTCTAACTTCGTAAAAGAAAATTCAGCAAATCACTCAGCGTAAACACACAAATGTGGAAAACCTGTAGTTGGGGACTGGAACGTTGGAACCCACCACCTGGGACAGAGATTAGACCATGGAAGTACTTCAATGATTAGACTATCGTGACAGCCGCTAACCTGATACCCTTTGAAAATGACATTAATCAATTACACATAGACAGCTAGAATTCTGCCAATCAACAAACTTTCTCCTAGCCTCTGCCGCAGCTGTCTAAAATTCAGTCTTATACCAGACGGAATTCTGAATCAGGCAGCTTCCAGGTCCCTTCTAAGATTATTGCAGCTCTTGCTGCAGAGCATAACCTTGAAAGCACTCCTAAAACACTTTCAGTACATGATGTATAATATGGACTACTCTGTATTTTTGTTTTTTACTTTATTTCCATCAATAACTATGGCAAATGAGATGTTATGTAGAATACCTGTAAAATTATACTTTGGGTGGCGACGAAAACTGCCTTTAAGAAAGAACGCAATTCCTCAAAATTTTCAAGTAGCCTTAAACTTTAGACAGAGTGGTGCGTGCAGAAGCGTTTTGTTCTGCCCGATTTGGAGGTTGTGCTCATGTACATAGCTTCCTCAAACAGTCAAAGCGGAATAAGATACTCGCTCATTCTCTACTAAATTGACAATAATAAAAATTACCGCCTAGGTTTAATTTCATAATGAATTTTAAATGTTTTGACACATAAAGGAAGACGACTCATATGAGCAGATTTGAAAGATTCTGCTTAAAGTGGAGATGTATGATCCCCATTGCGTGCTAAATACAAGTTTGCATTTTCCTATAAGCACATTAAACACCTTGAGAATAATTTTTGTAAATCTTGTCAACTCTCATTTCACTTTCTTTAATAAATCATACGCTACATGTATTTTGAGCCTCTCTTCGGGTGAATATAAAATGATAAGAAGTTAAATATCAAACTTATCAAATCTCTGCAGCTGTAGATTGCATTCCGGACATTTAATATCATGAAGGAAAACCCATTTTTTATTTCAAACATCTGATTTATGTAGATAAGAAGATAAATATCAACGAAATTTCAAAGGGAAGTAGAACAGTGTGTTGGCAAAGTGTTTGCAAAGTTGATATGTTGGCCCCTTTAAGCGGCACATTCAGCTGATATCGACAAATTGATTAGAGTTGTTAAAAGTTCACAACCATATGAAAATGCCGCTTATAATTAGAGTAAGAGGTCTAGTATGTTTTATATCCAGTAGTTAAGGAATTTTGTCGTGTCCTGACTTATAACGGTTTTGTGCATAATTTGAAAATGTCTGGTCACGAATGTTTGAAAACCGGATTGAACCGTTACGTACTCACTCATCAAACAGTTAACTTTTTGAAAAAAAAAACAACAAATGGGTGTCTTTGCATGCAATCTGGTGCTATGTATGTTACATTTTGAAGTAAAAGTTAGAGAGTAACAAATGTGCGTAATTTTCTCAACTTAGAAAAGTGGCATCAGTGAGGGGACCTTGAGAAGGCAACCCCCCCCCCCTTTGAAAATTTTCAAGACACTCAGTGTCCCTACATGCAGTCTAGTGAAACATATGCTACCTTTTAGAGTAAAATATGCGTTTACTTACTAAATTACGTTTCTAGGTTTTAACAAGGAAAAAATGGCATCCGTAAAGTGGGGACATGTACCTACCTGCGCCACTATCAGTACATCACTTAAGAAGCATAGCCTCCTACACGTTAACAAAGTTGTTTGACTTCAGAGAAGAAGATAGAAACTAATTCTGTTTGAAGGGAAGAAAAAACGGGAGGAAGAAGAGGGAAGAGAGAGAGGCAGTAGTAGCCCCCCCCCCCTCCAGCATCAAATTTAACAACGTATTCATCTTCCGACCCTTCGTTTGCCAAGATTTCCTAAAGGGGAAGATACATCAATCCCCTTAGACCCCTCCCCAGGACAGCGATCAGTAAAGGCGTCACCCCTTTAAGATGAAATCCTGACAATGTCCTTGTACTAGAAACAACTCCTATAACCTACCTCCTCGACAGAGTGACCCAGTGACCTCAAAGAGATTTGCTTGCAAGAATTTTCCCATTGCAAAACTGTGGGTTGACGTTTCCTATGATCTTAAATCGGTCTTAAGTTCGAGTTACAGCGGAGGCACCAGAGGGATGGAGGCATTTACCCCTCCCTCAAGACAGACCCTTTGTCCCACGAATGTCTTCCCCAACTAAGCTACCAAAGTACAATGGGCAGTGTTTAACGGGAGTGTTCCATGCAAAGAGCCATTGCACTGTATGATGGATTACGAACCAGATTAAACCTGTCCTGAGGCTAATTAAGTTAATTTTTGATCCAGACACATGATGCTTGAACTTATAGCTCCCCTTCCACCACAGTCATGGCTTTACCCCTGTTTACTCCTGATTCTCTAATGCGGACCCCTGGATCCCTGCCCGCATAGACTCGCTCTTCGCTCGAAATTGTTTGACCCACACAGCTTCTTGTGCCTCCACCTCTCCGGCCCCCTCCTCCCGGTTGAAATCATGGTGTCACCACTTTAGAGTTATATTTATGTAAGATTGGTAGGAAAGTGTACTCTTTCCGCTAGATCAGTTTTGTCTACTCGCTCATGGCAAGATGATCCCACAGAACTGATGGTTGTCAGAGGTGTCAATGAATTGGGGAAGTCTGGCAACGAATTCGGAGATTTGTCCTTCCCTGCCGTTTGATTTTATGGACTTCTCAAGGTTGCCTGTGCTGGGTATATTTTGATGCAGTATTTTCTATCAACATGATGCATTTAGCAAATAATTTTATCAATAAATTCAGATTCTATGGCAAATTTACAACTTACCTTTTGTCAAGTTTAAGTTTGATGAACTTTTTAAACGGAAGGGGAAAAGGAGACAAAAGATCACAACAACTGTGTACCTGTTGAATTAGAATAATGACTCGATATTTAAACTGTATGACTGTGTGTTCTGTGGGATTAATTTCTATCAAGGCCTGCAAATAATGTAACGGTAGTCAACCCTATGAAAGTTTCTCAGATGCACTGGGGACTGATCAAATTAGCCCATAGTATGCAACTTTTTTATGGTATTTCCGGGAAGCTTTCCCAATAGTCTGAGAATAATTTTCTGATGTTAAAGGGCCAAACCTCTCACCCCAAACTACAATTTTGGTACGGGGGTACCAAAACTCTCAATTGGCTCAGCTCTTTGATTGACAGCTTATTCAAACAATGCAGAGTACCAAAGCTTATATTACACTGCATGAACGGTATTGAGAGTGTTTTGGTAATATAAATTGAGCTTTTCTATACTCACCTTGAAGCAATAAACTGAGATTGCATCTGGATGAGGATGAATTTCAGACAATTGTGGGAGGGGCCTAAGTAAGAAGGTTAGGAGAATTGGTACTGTTTGAGGTGAGAGAAATGGGCCTTTAAACTTGTGGCGGGTTCACGCCACTTGCGTTCCAGGTTCTATTTTATCAACTTCGTTCGATCGCCGCTTATGTTATTTATCCTCTCTTTCCATAGACAAAGCATCAAGCCAAGCGAGTGTGAACAGATCTCATCAATGGATGGGTGCTACTGTTAAAAGTTCCGGACAAACAGGCAAAGTATTGGTAAGGTTTATATTATATTCAATTAATGTCTCTCTTTCACCATTTTGATTGCCATGTACTTCTATATGGATTTATAATGTGATTACTAACTGACTAAAGCCACGAACCAAACAGCGCTTGGAGTCTTTTAAGACGCAACTCCATGCGACCCCCTACGGAACGATGACACCTCTTCAGCCGCAGTGTCACCTCAACATATATGGATAGGATTCAGATCCGATTTTTCGGGTTTTGTTTAAATATTCCCTGTCTCTGGTCGGAAAGAGCCAAAAACTTGTCAACTGGAGTAAATATATGATTTGTATCTGATGTCTCTGAAATAAAACCCAACCTAATTTTTTTTGATGTCATACCGACATACATTTTTATTGGATAGCGTTGTCGAATGAAATCGACGGTCACCTAGTTTTGTAACTTTTGAGGGAATTGTGTCAAGCGTGACTGTTGTGACAAAACTCTTGACCACTGTTTTGAAAAAATGAGGGATAATTGTGACAAATTGGTATCCTAGATGTGGAACAGAATGAAAGGCCCTGGATAGGCTTGGAATTATTGCACTAAGACTCATAACTTATTCCATTCGAAACCTGTGAAAATTATTCAATGGAAATAAGCCAGTTCCTTAATTCGTTTTGGTGGCTCTGCACATGGGCACATCGTTCAAATCGTCGAGATAAACAAACCAGTCCCGCACCTACAGGACCTACCGTATTCCAAAATTTGAGTTTACATGAAAATTTGGTGAAGCTATTCTTTCTTAATCCATGTATAACAAAACAGAGGCATCTCAATATGGTTTTGTGCAGTGTATTTTGTCTAAATTATCTTTTTGGTGTTAAAATCCATATTTTAATCTGCCATAAAGTAGTACTAAGACCCATACTTTCGTTCAACTTGCTTAGACACATTGTGTTGTATGCACGTATTGACGAAAACGAGGGAAAGTTGTACGTTACGTGCTGAGCTCGATTTGTATATCCCACGCTGCAGAGCCCCACAATTCTCTGCGGCAACGAATTACCGAACTCGCTTATTAAGAGATTCATTTTTGTGCATATTAGTCCATATTATTTGGCCACAATAAATAAACTGCAACATTACGGGAAAATCAGTGTTTATCCGAGAATATCAACAGTTTTTTCCAGCGCATCGTTTTTCCCCTGCTTGAACTAATTCTCTTCCAGGATAAAGAAACAGGAAGGAAATCTTCTAGGTTCAAATAGACGTCAATTTTGTGTTAATAACTGCTAAATGAACATTTCTGAATATTTGTCGGGTGAAAAAAAATCACACAGATGCGAGAATAGACAAAACTACGCTACTACGCTACATTCTAAACAATCACGCTGTTAGACCGTGGTCAGGTATCATTTTTTCTATTTTTAAGTCAATGTACAAATGTGGTACATAATCAAAGTTGTGAAAATATTAAAAAAAATCTGTCTCCTTCTTAAGTAATGTTGTTTTTTTTCTAATGCAGTCGTGTTCGCCTCGTCTTAAAAGAATATATAGCGACGGCTACTATCTGGAACCTCTTGGGGGCTGTACAGTTAGTTCTAAAAATTTTACCGCTATATTTCGTCACTCTCCGTGCCGTCCAATATCAGGTGAGAAAACCTTAAAGTTCGTGTAACATAATAATGATGAAACTGGGTATTTGATTGGAAAACAGTAAAACCTAAGTAAATAGCCGCAATTCCCATCAAAATCCGTCAATAATTAACTATTTTGCAAGGCAATTTTTGATTTGCACTTTATCATTTATAAATATTAGCTCAATATGCAAATATTTGTGATGTCATTAGAGGGACATGTCATATATGGCTATGTTGTCCTTTGATTTTGCAATCTTAATTTCAAGGACAGATGCAACATAGTTTGTCCTGAGAGTTTTATTTTGGAAGTTCAAATTTTGTCCTAGAAAAACACCAGTATCAAATACCAAAACCAAACACTATCTGCTGAGTAATTTAGAGATAATTAGTACAGGGTTAAAAAAGGAAATTCCAACACTTGCAACTCTCCACATCATTATTTTTGCATTGGCAACAAGTTGCTTTAGAAACATTAAAACTTTGAAGAGGTATATATGGAAAACTGTTACAGATATTGAAATAATTCCAAGGCATTTTGCTCAAGAAAAGTCCACTCCAGTTTTTCCAAGTGAGGTCAAGTCACTGGTTTTTGTTGACATGTCACACTACCTTTAATTTGACCAGAAACTGTCCTTGAAATTCAAGTTTTCATTTGTATTCTCAAAACACATATTACAATCTAAAAATAAAGTGGAACTTCACTCTTTTTAGAATGGTGAAAGTTATAATGTTCGCACCTTCTGGAAGGGAATTTCATTATAATTAATTAACACTCTAATAGGGTGAATTCACACTTTTCACTCTGTGAGGAAGTGTGACTGAAGTCCACACTCTTTCGTTGTTAGAGTGTTATATTCTTAAAGGGCCAAACCTCTCACCTCAAACTACAATTTTGGTACGGGGGTACCAAAATTCTCAATTGGCCCAACTCTTTAATTGACAGCTCATTCAAACGATGCAGAGTACCAAAGCTTACATTAGACAGCATGAACGGCACTGAGAGTGTTTTGATTATCGAAATTGAGTTTTTCTTTACTCATCTTGACGCAATAAACTGAGATTATATCTGGATGAGCATGAACTTCAGACAATTGTGGGAGGGGCTTAAGTAAGAAGGTTATGAGAATTGGTACTGTTTGGGGTGGGAGAACTGGGCCTTTAAACCAACGACTTATTTGGACATAACTCTTCATAACAGTCTTCAATTTTCTTTTGAAGACTGTCTTAATATGTCCAACAGTGGCATGCATAGGAATTGTTAAGTGGGAGGAGGTGAATTCCCCCAGTCGATATGGACAGGAGGACACCTGAGTGTTTCCCTCATCGAAACTGGCTGAACTTTAAGTGGTACCTTGTAAAGACCGATATGAATATAGACACTGGAGATGTCAGGAACTGCTGTTTGTTGAAAGTCTTTGGTATAATTCTGCTAGAGTAGTCAAAACCCAGACCAGCCGGCTGTAAGTCGGATGCTCTAAATACTATATGCAATCGGTGAGAATACTTCCGAATGATTGCCCCCCCCCCCCCCGAAAAGCTGACTTTCCCCGACTATTTGAAGGTCATAGTTTTCTCGGCCTCTATTGTAAACGCTCCTCAGTGGTGTCCAATTAACTTTTTGGAACGATTCTTTGCTGTTTTCTTGTACAAGTATGACGTACTGTAGCATGCCAGATTACTGGTAAGTTTACATCTCAGCAGTGGGAAGGGGGGGAGGCGTCCCTTCTTCTTAGCCCCGGGACAGGTATCAGTCACACTTTCACCCCTCTTTTGGAAACCTTAGATACGTTTTCAAGTTTCTAATTTCATGGAGAGATATTTGAAAGCGGAGGTATTTTTTTATTATATTCGGTAGAAAGACAAATTGGCCATCTCAAAGAAACTCATTGTCAAGCTGGATTTAGCGCTGATATGCTTCAGGTAAGCCGACTTTTTGTTTTATCGTGTAAGCAATCGTTGCTCTAATATTTTAAAGAGAAATGTATCAACTTTTAGCAAGGCCTGCAGGGCGGAGGGTCGGAGGCTGACGCATCCCCCATTGATCAAAACCTTGCTAAATCGGGCAGACTTCGGTGCCTTAGTTGGACAGAGATTATGCCCTGCCTGGAGATGTGGATTCGACCCCCATTTCACCTCGAGAAAAAGAGTCCAGTAAGGCCATGACTTTGAGTGCTAGTATCTCGAAAATTTAATACTGGAAATAAGTGAGTTTTCACCTGAATGCTTAAAAATATATTTCTCAGACATTACTTGGTAGTTCATAAATTTCTGTTTTTTCCAATGATTTCTTACCACCCATACCGTATATCCACACCTCTATTAGATTCCAGGGATAGGTAAACGGGACTGTGTCAAGTTGTTAGGGTGCCTGAAATTAGGGTGGCTGGGTAGTTTTATTCTGGGATGAGGATGTCAACTATAGGTCAGGTAGTTTGTTAAGCTTTATAAGTTTAGTGCTTCATATTTTCTTTCTATGTAGCTTTCGTTTTTGAAAATGAATATCATTGGTACTTGACTATTCTTTTAATGATATTTGAGGACATCACACATGATTGGCGATTCCTCGGGAAAAGAGTCCTATAATCAAATTAAAGGTCAAGATCAGTCCCCCAAACATGGCAACAGCTAAATCTAACAACTTAAGTTCTTATTTCTCTTCAAAATATTTTCCGTCATATTTTAGGACTTCAATGTGCTGGCATATTCAAGGTAAACTAAGCAGTAATTTCTTGAAAGTTTAACATTTGACGAGAAAGGTATTGTCACAGGACTCTCAACCGCCAATTATAAAATAGGACAGTCTAGTACACTACTTCAAGTTGGGACGACTGCTCATGCCCTTTAAGTCGGGAGAATCCTCCCGTCAGCCTGAAGGATGGAGACATTTGTTCTTTATCTTTAAATACTCTCAGGCTATTTAGCCGTGAATAAGTGGAGGAAATGTGCACGTACGAATCGTTTAGTAACCAGTTATAGCCATGCACAACACCCCACCCCTATCATCATTTGTGAATGGATAGTGCAGCGAGATAAGTAAAAATGAAAACATTTCTGTCAATAGGTAGGACGTATAACCTCTCATACACTTGAAAAACTGGGTTTAAAAGGTGTACTACAAAATGTGTACTAACTTGCGCAATGAATAACTGTTTTCGTTTCAGGATGGAGAATTTGTTCTTGGTGGACCTGGCAGGACTAGAGCAAAGGGTGAGAATATGACTGTCCTAAAGGTCTTGAACATGTTTTTAAGTATGTAGCCCTGTTTATCTTTTTAAAACATAAGCAACTACAGTAACAACAACACTACCAGCAACAGCAACACCACCAACAACAACAATACAACAGCAACAACGACAAAACGACGGACATAACAACAACACAACATAAAACAACAACACCATCAGCACCAACAACACCACTACCACAGCAACAAAGACCCCCCCCCCAAAAAAAAACAACAACAGCACAACCAACAAATACAACAACAATACATCAAGGCAAGCAACAACAACCCTGTTATGAAGTTCAAGTTTGCTTTATTATCTTCCACGTCCCTTGACGACAGTACAACTTCTGTTAATCTGGTCTGTAAGTTCAAGAGGATGGTTGCGACGAGTCTTGGTTACATTTTTTCAATGCCTAAAACTCCTTGGCATATGAGTTCCCCTTATTGAGGTTTTTCATATGACGTCATAATAGTCTTTAGCGGACATGTTGAAGTGCATGTAGCTACAGAGGTAAGACATGTGGCCATGTAGCGTGTAGTACTTCTAAGAACTTCGGTTGAATTGGTTCAGGCCATATTGGCGGTTTAGCAGACCCCAATCCGGATTTTTTTCCAAACCAGAGTAACTGTAAATTTTTACTACCTGGCAGGGAACAGAAATTCGTATTGGGTTCACTAATCATATAGCTATATTTATCTTAATAAGATTGGAATAAACAGGTAACATTCGTTATCTTTCACATGCACTCCTTCTTAAATCAGCAAAAACCCTGGTCAAAGAATAGGTTTGTATTTACAAAAGTCAGGATTTCTCTGTTTGGTTTAATCAAAATATATTTAAATTCAATTTCCACAGTCCTGCTTATACTTGCATTAAACCAAGATGCCTTGATTTCTTTTGCAGGAAGTATTTACTTTCGAAGTAGAGGGAGATGGCGACATTCAGCTGAAACATTTGACTTAGAAACAGATGCTTACTTGGGTAAGTTTAGATGCATTGGGTAAAACTACCATTTTTCTTTGAAAATGACGTATAAACTTCAGCATTCTCAACCGATTTTTTTAAACATGATCTTGTAAGCCTATATGCGTAAGGGAAATGTAGGAATGACGTCAGGACCATGACCCCGTGACCCCACATAACACCAATCCTTAGTCGACGTCACATCCTCAAAACCCAACTTTTCGTGTTGTATTTCTGCAACTTTGACTACAGGTTTCATTCCCAAAACGAATTTTGTAAGCTTATATTCGACTAGCGCTAGTGTATAGCGACTGTAGGCAGCCATTAATGGGGTCCATTAGACTGAAATCAATTATTGTCTAAATGGACACCCAGCATTTTACATAATGAGACCAAATACCTTCACCAACAAGCCAAATGCTTGCACAATGCACAACTGTGTCCACTCTCGCGTCGCGTCTATGATACAGAACGCAAACATGCTCAAATAAGTAACATTTTAATGACAGCTTAGTTAATTAGTTAGTTAGTCAGTTAGTCAGTTAGTTAGATAGATAAAGTTTACGGCCCAGTTTCCAACATATTGGTTCAAGTCGAACCGGCCTCTTTTTCAGTTGTAGCTCACTGGCTTGTTTTCCCTTCTCCATTCCTTATGCTTATGCGGAGCATCACGCACAATGGCAGCACAATGGCAGCTTTTTTAGAGTCTTTGGTATGACTCGACCTGGGAAGTGAACCCGGGCTCTCCGCGTGAGAGGCGGATGCTCTTACCGTTAGACCAAACACGCGGTATACTGTACCTGTTGTACATAAAGCACTTTATGCAAACCATAATTATCCATATCTGTAGATTTGTTATTTTAATTATAAACGAGTTGTTTATAACTTTTAGAATGATTGAATTAAAATTTGATTGATCAACATTGATACTAAAAGACTTGCAAATTGTAAAATAGTTGGAAAATGCTGGCGTTTATATGCGCACTGTTTTTAACAAGATTTTTCCTTGATTGGCTGTTGCCATTGCATTGTAGGCTATATCAACTGTGTTCTTTGTTCGGGTTAGGGATAAGATTAAGGATTAGGCTATCGTTTGCCAGTTAGGAAATTTCTTGTTTAGAACTAACTCGTTAAAAGGTGCACATATTTTGTTTACGAGTCAGCGGCTACTAATTTCTTTTCTTCTAGTTCTGCTCAGTGGGACCAAATCATGAGCCAACTTCATAAGACATTAGATCAATTCTAACCAAAAGGACCTTCCAGTCCGAAGATCCCATCGTATGAACGTTAAAAGTATGTTAAACGTTTGCATTTTTGACCCAAACCTTTTGCTAATATAATCACATAATACCTATATTTTCGTTTCTTCAGGTTACTCTGTAGCCCAAGGAACACAAGGTCTGGATGTTGTAGCTGGCTCCCCACGTGCTGGCAGGCTGAAGGGCAAGGTAAATTTTACACTTTTGTCTAACTTTCTGGATGGTGCATCTTTATTTTTTGGAACAATTCGAATAAATTATTTTAACTTCTGTTAAGAACTCTCTGCCCAATAAAATATCTATAAAAAAGATTTCAACAGTGACGGCATCAGGGGGTGGGGCAGGAATTTTCTGCCAGTCAATGCCTTGTCCCACATACACATGCCTTGTCCCACATACACATGCTTCCCACTAAGACCTGTACCAAATGTACTGTACATATCCTGAGATTCTTAATTTTTGGTACGAGCCTGCTATGCTCAAACTGTACCTGAGAGCTTTCAGATGCTTCTCCTGTGGACCCCACTGGGACTAGACCCCTGGTCCTCCACAAGAGGTTTCGGGCCAGACCCTTGACCCAACCTGCGGGCAAGTGCTATCGAAAAAATTTTTTCCTCCTTAACATTTTCCTTTGCCCTTAACCCCCTCCCTTTTAAATGATGGTGCTGCCACTGTCTGTAGGATATTTTTCCAGTAAAGAAGTTGACTTTAAAAGAAGGGTTTAAGGTGAAGTGAAGTTTTAATATGTTAAAGGGGTATTTATTCCAGGCATTTTGTTAAAATTTGCATTGAAATGCGATGTGTGGTTCTCAAGAAATGTTGGATGTGCAGATAACGGTGTCTTATTCTTCAAAAAGTGAACTTGAAGCAAGTACATATTACATTAGGACAGGTGTTTGTTTTAGTTAAACCTTTACAGCTAATTTTCTCCTCAACAGTCCCATATTATCAGAATTTGATTTCATAAGTGGCATGGGAACTTTACAAACTTAACATTTCTCTTTTTGGCCAACAAGGTCAACATAAAATACTGAAAAAAGGACAACAAAGCATTCTTTTTCAATGTCAGCTGGTCAGGAAGTGATATAACCTCTGCTGCCTCTCAAGCTCACTTTGGATCACACACAAATATGTTAACATTTACGCATATCTCAAAAAAAAAACATGTCCGATTTGAAAGGAAGTTTTTCCAAACTGGGTTTATTTGGCTCCTCTTTTACATATGAAAGTTAAATTTTTTCTTACAGGTAGTGGAATATGAAATTGAAAAAAATGTATGTTCGATGTAAAAAGCACTAACAACCCAGAATATAGCTGCAATTACCGTCAAAATTTGTTAAAAATTGACCATTTACAGGGCAGTTTCTGATCTGTACTTAAACATTAATAAACATGAGCTCAATATGCAAATCTTGTAATGTCATAAGACGTAAGAAGGAGATACCAGGTTTATATGGATAATGCTCTACTTTGTTTTTTTACAATTTTAATGTCAAGGACAGTTGTAACATAAGTGTTACCTGGGGGTATTATTTTGAAAGCTTAAATTGAAATTCCTCCGCTTTTAAAGCATGGGGGTACTACCTTTGAGGTACTTTCATGTTTAAAGTATGGTGAGATAGACTTTAAAAACAGATTTATTTGGCAATTTAAGGGTTCTCCCAAAGAAAAGGTCTGAGGTAAATTTTTCAGTATTCCTATGCTTATAGTGCATTTCTCCTCAAACTTTGAAGTATTCTGACACACGTTATTTCCCATGGAAGAACACAGATGTAGCGTGTTGTGCATTGTTGGTATTTCTTGTAAATTCTGTATAATTTAACTCGTACTTAACTGTTACAGTTCAGTTTGATGAATGATATTGGTGCTTTTTCATGCCATTTTAATTTCCAAATTAAAACCCTCAGACATACTACTCTGTCAGTGAAATTCTCAAAATCAAGGACAAAAATAGCCAAATGTTCTGCTCCTTTCACGATATTAAGTGCCTGTTTATTCACAAACAATAGCGAATAAAGAAATTATACTTAGTAGTATGTCTGAGGGTTTTAATTTGGAATATGGTTATATGGCGACTTGAGGTTGTTATTTTTACACATACTTCGAAGTATGTGTAAAAATAACAACCTCAAGTCGCCATATAACCATATTCAAATGTCATAGACACTTGAACATTTTTGTGCTTGCTTTACTTCAAGCCAACTCTTTATAAACTTCTCATGGAAGCACGTTTATTACTTAAAACAAGTAATACAAACAAGAGAGCACTCTCATAACAAGCGAGCTCACAAGTTAAATGCGTGAGCAAACGCGTAGAACTGATGATTTGTAATTACATTGAATTGATTGGGCTATTTCCGACACTAAATATTTTAGAAGGACATAATTACAAAACCAGACTTTTATCTTGACTTTGTCAAATGAATATGATATACCGACACCATCTTTTCGGACTGATCCACATTGTTTGCGCATTTAGCAGTTTAGAGGGCAACTTTCACACTGAGAATGTAATAAAAAAATATTGACTTAAGAAGGGCAAGAGCTGTCACCCCAATACTGTAGTAGACTGTCCTGTTTCATGACTTGCTCTTGAGAGTCACGTGACATTTTTTCTCCTCAAAATATGAAATTAACTAAGAGTAAGTGCTTGGTTTCCCTTGAATATGCAATACTGAAGTCCCGAAATATTATGAAATATATTTTGAAGAAATATGGGAAGAAGATTGTGAGATTTAGTTAATGCTTCCAAATAAGTTTGGGTTGAATGTTTTGGCCCTTTAAGGTGTTAAACGTTGGTGGGCGGTCAAGTCTGAGTGACCAGAACAACTGGAAATGGCGTAGGCAGCATCTCTCAATGGAGGTGGGCATGCAAATAAAAACGTAACCGCCGGCGTTGGGACGTCTGACGAGTTGTCCCACTCTCCTTCAAAAACTTTTGAAATTTGTATGTGTCCTTAAAGGGAAATATTGCGTCTGTTATACAAAGAAATGTCATCCTTTTAAAACCAATATTTATCAGCAAAGAGTATAGATAATTAAAAATAAGGTAGTATGGGAGTCTTCTCTTCAAGAAATAAGTTTCCCTCTGATAGAAATTCAGTTGTTTGTTGCTCAAGAATAATTTGTTCACCCAAATTTTCAACATTACAAATGATGCAACGTTCATGGCTCTTCTTGCGCATAGTATTTTGAAGAGATGTAGCTATTGCTGGGGTTTATTGTCTAAAACGAATGACTTGATAATTACTAGAGCTTTTTACTTTTAATGCTATGTTGGAGCATTTTAAACCCAGCATTTCCCTTTAAGTAAAAAAAATGGCACAAAGTGACCTTTTGAAGTAGATCTAAAAAACTACGTATTGTTAAGACCTAAAAAAATTTGGCTCAGTGAAGGGAAGCATGACCCACCCCCCCCCCCCCTCACACACACACACACCCTCGACTACTCTACTGACAACTGGTGCAAACACTCAGAACTGCACGCTCCCTTTTTCAAGTGCTTTCCATCATTTCTTATTTTTCCCCTTTCTTTAATTTTGCGAAAAATTCTCTATAAAATAACTGGCATGCCTTAAAGTTCAATACATCTACATTTGTTTGAAATCCGGTCTCATTATACTGGATGTGTCGGGTGATGAAAGCCTTTACGAATATTTTACAATTTAACCCATGAACGCAGTTTCTGGTGGGTACAGCTGGACGCGTTCCCATCAATTTTCAGTGGTGGGGACGTGATAAATATCTTGTCCCCACTAATTTGTAAGAACCAAACGTAGTAGTAGGATTTTCCATGCATTACTTTTGCTCAGTTTTGATCGAGGCTTAGCATTGTGCAATGACACGCTGTAGAGCAAAAGGTTAGAATTATTATCAATGATCATGGCAACATATCATTTTGCCCCAATAACTGGAGCAGATTAAAAAAACAGGCAACATAAACAAAATGTAACATCGTTGTTTATAAATGACATTATAGCTACGAGAACAGTTTATATCAGCCTATTAAACTAACAATTCTGTATTTGTAATGCGTTATCTATCCCAGCATGTTTTGTGTTTGTGAATGTTAATTTGCAGTTTGTTATAGTTAGATGGAGATGTCTGTGTGCGTAACAATGTGTGTACGTATGTGCTTGTTTGTTGTGTGTGTACGCGTATAAGTGTGCTCTCGTACTCGTGTCGGTGAATTGAGGGACATGATGCATGGTTCTGGCCGTTGCAAAGTTTTTTCCCCTCTCTCCATTTCAACTTCCAAGACGGATCTTCAATTCGCCCATGACATAAATTGTCTTCCATAAAGATTAGCCAAACAACCCATTCCAATCACGTTTCAAAAACTGATTACAGTCGGACTTCATAACTATTGACATCTAACAAAAAAAAATAGCAGAATATATTCTTTGTACCTTAGGCGAACGGTATTCTCAATCTCGGGGAAGGGGAGCTGTGGCTTTTTCCCTTTCTCCATATCCCCAACCAGGGCATAATGTCTGCTCGACTGAGGCACCGAATTCAACCAGATTCAGCAAGATTTTGGCCAATCCGGTCCCCTACCGTACGGCCAGATTTGCAATGAAGGGAATAGATTTTATTTATACTTCATAGAGGTACTGAGAGGTATGCATTTTATCAATACTCTGCGCTGCTCTGAAAGGCCATGGCCCCCTCGACTGAAACCAATTGGTTCTAAACTGGGCGGTCAAATTCCATCCGACCCTAGGCAAAGACGTAGCTACGGGGGAGGGGCATAGGGATCCATTTTTATTCTTAAATTAACCTCTACCCTTTTGACCTACTCTCAACTCACAGAATGGCGATCAATATATCTGGTGCCCCCTGAGAAAAACAATACTGGCTACGGGCGGCTTACCTAACCTAATCTTCAGTTCAGTTCAGTGTATTTCGTTTTATAAACCCATTTACAAAGATGCATGGTGAAATGTAGAGTAATAAACAGGACGCTAAAAAAACAGTAATGTGTTTATCGTAGCTAGCAACCTTTGAAGTGAGAAAAAAGAAAGATAAAAGAGAAAAGGGAAACAGAACACTTAACCAGTGTTGTAACAGGTCACGACTCGAGTCACTTCCTCTCAAAATGATAGTGACTGGATAGAATTCAGGAGTAATTTTGCCATTGAAATAGTACAGTGACTCGAGTCAATGACTCGAATCGAGTCACTTAAAAGTTTGGAAACTGGTGACTCGAGTCACTAATCTAGTGACTCGATTACAACGCTCAGTGCACTTAACATGTATTAAGACCAGAAAGTACTGTCAAAAGGTGGGGCCCGGTTCAACTTGGCATAAACTATAGCAGAGTAATTGTCCATCAAATGAGACTTAACTTTGTCTTTAAAGTTGCATAAGATCTAGAAAGTTTAATATTATTTGGAAGTTCACTCCAGATTTTGTAACAATAATTAGGCCTATGCAACAGTAGTTTCCCCTGTTTAGAATTGTGCCTTCAACTAAAAATGTGCATAATTTCTCTTGGGGTTCGGTACATGTGAGGACCTTCTAGTGTTGACAATGTTACAAAATACTTCAGACAGTTAACTATTTACCTATTTGAATACAAATTTACACATTCAAAGAGTGTGAATGTCCTTAGCCTTGGGAATCCCAAGATTACTGTGTAGCTTGTCTGTAGGGTAGCGCCGTTATGAAACAGTAATTGGTTTTAGAATTCTATCCTGTAAGACTTGAAGGGGTCTCAAAATGAAGGCAACAGCTACTCCAAAGATTTTTATTCCATAGGATAATTTTGAGTAAACGAGAGAATAACAGATTTGGACAGCAAATGAGAGGGTAAGTGAGGTCCAAAGGTGATAAAAAAATGCCGTTGTATTTAACGAGTCTATTGCGCATGTCATCAATATGATTTTTTAACAAGAGCAGATAGTAAACCTAAGTATTTAGCACAGGCAGTCCTGCAAATTTTAGTGCCGTTCAATGTAAAATCATCAGGACAGGAATGGACACCGCTTTGAAGGATGAAAGATCAAGAGTTAGTTTTGCGTAGGTGGGGAGTAAGGTTGTTGGAGTCAAACCAAGATTTGCGCTGACTTAAAACGGCTTGTACCTTACAAACAAGCTCAACGCAGTCTTTATCGTGACGAAAATGTCGGTGTTATCAGCCAGAAGTCTAACAGATTCATTGGGGACTACGTTATGAAAATCGTTTACATAAGGGCCTATCGAGAAAAATAAATGTCCAAGAACAGAACCTCGGGGGACACCAATATTACTACCTGCTTAATTAGATAAGACGACGCATTCATGAGTTGTTTCCTTTCAGAAAGGTAGCTAGAGATAAGATCAAAAGCTTTGCCAGGAATTCCATAAATATATAACTTTGTATTGTAATCTAACCTGTGCTGAAATGTATACGTCATACCAGATAGCCTATACCTATAGGTATAATATACCCTTCATCTGCACAGGAGGATGTAACTGGAACCTTATCTTTTTCTTAAGATCCACAATCAGTCCTAGACAAAATACATGGGACAGACACTAAACCCGCTCCCTGAACAGCTGAATCAATGTTCAAGACTCATTGGGCTGCCGCAACATTGAATGCGGAAATGGGGATGATGATCCGTTCATTGCTAATTGTTTTGCTTGCTTTGTCCCATCATTTTTGTCGAGGATTGTAGGTACATATTACATCTACTTTGTATTGAGAGGAATCATTTTCCTATACTTTGTTCTGAGAGATCGGCATTTTATCTACGTGCTACGGTAGGCCTAATTTGCACTGACTGGTTTATAGCTGTTAACTACACTTTACACCGAGGGTTACATGTTTTATAACGTAACGAAACGAAACGAAAGGTATACTTTGTACTATGGGGAATGCTTCATATTTATAATTTGCATTTAAATGTATACTCTGCTTGTGTACTGACAGTACCGACACATATTACATACTTTTATACTGACAGGAATGCAATGTACCTTTACTCTGTACCGAAAATGGTATAAAATTTCACATGTATTTTGTTTAGTAACAGGTATGCTTTCACCCATTCTTTGTACCGACAGGTATACGTTTTCAAATACATACAAGACGATGTGGAGAGGCATCAGGAAATAACTGGTCAACAGTTTGGAAGTTATTTTGGACACAGCGTGGCGATAATGGACCTTAACAATGACGGGTATGTAGAAACGTATTGCAATTAATGTTAATTTTTACTTCCAAAACGCGTTTGGTCCAGCGGTAGAGCATTCCCACTCCCCAGAAGGCTTGGGTTCGATTTCCAGGTCGAGTTATACCAAAGACTATAAAAATGAAACCCATTGCCGTTGTGAATAACGCTCTGCATAGGCAATGGAGTGTTCCCTATATCGTAAAAAACCAGTGAGCCACAATTCGAAAAAGGCAGTGACCGGCTTTACTTGAACCAATAGGTTGGAGACTCGGCAGTAAAACTCCATCTAACTAACTAACTTTATCATAACTTGCTTATTCAAAGAGACCAGGCGGTCTACTTGTGTCGTTTTTATGTTTTTATTTGATTGAAAAGCACACAGTTGTGAATATTTTTATCTCCTTTAATCCCTGAAATCTGTAAAAGAATGGACTTAGTCACTCTCAAATAAGAGTGAAAACTGTGAATTCACTCCTTTAAGGTGTTTATTTACCCCCCCCCCCCTACAAAAGTGGAATTCACTCCCAGAAGCGTAAACGTCTCTCTACGAAATGTGAAATTTAGTCCAAGAAGAAATTCAGTCTTCAATGAGTGCCTACAGTGATCACCGCAACAGTCCATCAAGAGAGAAACTTTGCTCTTTTGGAGTTAACGGATTTCACCCTTCGTGGAATGAATTTACACTGCAATTGAGTGATCTCACAGTTTTCACTCTATTAGAGAGTGACTTAGTTCACTCCTTTACATCTCGAGAGGTTTGATTAATTCTGTGATGTGACAATGTAGCTTATGTACAATTCACATCACGTATTTACTCTTAACAAAGGTAGAACATATACCGTACGTCATATAACCATTAAATCAGAGAATAAAACATTTTTTTTTTGAAGAATCACAGGCGGGATACATTACTAACCTTGCTTAAAATATAATATTCAACAATAGATAGTATTTAAACTAATGAGAAAAAGCAATGACACCTGGAATTTTGTTATATAAATTGCAATTGAAAATATTCAACTTTCTATTTAAAATGAAAAGTGGTTGTATGTTTATCATCATAAAAACAAATTGACAACTGCCAACTGATAATTACCAAAAGTGAATCAAGTTTTGTTTTGGGGGCTAACCCCAGCCTCCAGGACTCTGTGGATTTATTCTTCTTGACCACGTTAATGGTCAAGAGCAGTCCCCTCAAAACTTTCTTTGAAGAAAAAGCTAAATATCACAATTTTTGCCTTATTTCTCTTTTTAGTTACTTTCCTTACATTCTATAACTTCACTATTGCATACTGAAGGTAAATCAAGCAGTTACTCTAAGAAAATTTAACATTTGAAGAGGAAAAATGTTGTCACATGACTCTCAACAGCCAATCATGAAACAGTATGGTCTACTACACTCCTTCAAGTTAAAGGGACTGCTCTTGCTCTTTAATTAAAGCAGCTCATTGAGTTGGTTCATGAAATTCAACAATTTTTTCCAAACATGCAAGTTTTCTTCACATAACAATGACAAATGATCAATCTTAGACAATCCACATACCCTACACACAGATAACTATTTTATGAGTGAGTGCTCAATGGTTCAAGTCGGTTTTCAAAAATTCGTGACCAGACACTTTTTCACATTATATACAAAACCGTTACAAGTCAAAACACTAGAAAATTCAAAATGTTAACGTTTTACGTGAATTTTGGACTTCAAATTTGACTTGTTATGCTAACAATCAGCATTGTAATGTGGTTGCGACCCTTTGAGACTCTCATTGAGTTATCGATATCAACTCAATGAGCCTCTTAAAGAATGATTAAACTGTAATGATACACTGTTCTTGTTATCTGCCCAGTCTGCGAAACTCAATACGGAATTCATCCAGGGTACCTTATATTTGAAGGTATCCCTTAATGTTTCCGCCTTAAGTATTGAGGAAGAATGCATGATTTATGGTTTTTGTGGGTATCACATTATTCATTTTAAATCTTAAAACTCTTTTGCTTTCTTGCGAAACTGCGCCAATAAATCAGCGACCAAACTGGCATTCTCTTTGATTGTCTGTATATGCTGATATGTATGTACTCGCAGATTGTCAAGACCCATCTGTGTTATCACACATTTGGTGCACACTAAAATCCAAAGGGGGAACTTAGTTGCTATAATAGTAAGAGAGAGAATAGTATAAATTAACTTCATTAGAGTGTTAATTCACACAAAGAATCATGATTTCACTCTAAAAGTAATAAAATTTCCTCCAGGAAAACTCAATTTTCACTCTTGATGGAGCGCCTCTAGTGATCATTCTTAAAAAAAAAGAGTTATCGTTGCAGACACTCGCTCTCTTTTTGGAGTAGATTACACTCTTCTTTGGGTGAATTTCACTCTTCCGGGAGTGAATTATCACTCTAATAGAGTGAATTCACTTTTTCCACTCTATCAGAGAGTAACTAAGTACACTCTTTTGATTTTAGATTGTGAACATTGTCATACATTGTTTGAACAGAATAATTGGATAAATATCTGCAGTTACAAAGTAGTGCTGGGTGTGCCCCCACAACCATCTTTTCAACCCACAATAATGTATTGAAAAGGCAGCCAAGTGACTTGCATTTTTCTCCTCTGAAAAGGAAAGTTTTTCTGCATATCTTGAAGTTAATGAATTTTGTCTCCGGAATATGCCTGTAATTTTCCTTTCGGGAAACGTTTCACAATTCAGTTTTTATTTTAGAATGTATCCAGTAACTTGAAATATCATGGGCACAATTCAGCGATGTCTTCAGGAGGGGTTCTAAGGGCGGCTTGGGCTTTGTGTAAAAAAATATTTGCTTTCGAAAGAGGACTGAAATCCAAAATGGTGCATACTGACATTTGCTTAAACTTAGCATTCTCACTCATCAGTTCGGGAGATAACCGCTTTCGGGAGAAAATGAGTATTACCCCGATTGGGGGAAAATTTGCCTGTCTCAACGGTATGAATATTTATGAGCACTTAGTGTCTACCTCTTCACAGTCGTCGAATTGTTTAATAAATGTGTGTATATTTAATTGTGAGGTAATAGTTTAGACATAAAAAACGAAATTACCATGGACCTTCAACTACGTATTTACAAACATATGTGCTAGCACGACCCACTTGCACACCTTCAAGTGAAAAATGGTGTACAAAACTTGCGGCTGCATGGAGTCTGTAAATTAAGCTTAGGACAAAGAACGTAGCAAAATTGCTCGATTTCTCAAAATCGGCGTGGTGAACAACCAAACATGACGAAGCTTTTTTATTCCCCTATCAACAGAGTTTTTTTAAAAATGCCCGAATTTCTCTTTCCTAAAATCGATAAAAATTGCAAGGCTGTTTTGAACGTTATCTCCGTTGAATTTGCGCGGTAGGATCGCAATGCATCGTGGGAGATATTTGAAAATGGCGCCACCCATAGCAAAATAATCCCCCGATCGGGTGAAAATTGATTTCCCCCGAAAGAGGCTATCTCCCGAACTGCTCATGACGACCATGTAGATAAGGAAGGAGGATCGCTACTGTTGTCGTAGTATGGATTCTTCACAGTCGCTGACATTAATCTTTATTATATTTGGCACATAGCAAGTAAAACTTTTGAAACACTCCCCACATAGACGTTATCATCAAGAAAGAGTGCAATGATTTGCCCAATGTTCCCCTATAACACCACACATTTCTCATATAGCACTGGAAGCTTATCTCCAAACCATATCGCAATTTGGAAATCAGTTTCTTCCAGACGGCGACGTTTTTTTAAATCGCTTTTACGTCAGAAAGATTGTGATTCATGGCTTCACCTGCATGCACTCTTAAAACAGAAGAGTAAAGTCACTCTTTTATAGGGTGAAAAGTGAAGGTCTATTTCAATCCTCCCTACCTCCTATTGACCTATGTATGTCGTTATTGCCCGCAATAACCGTCTGGCAAAAACCTAACACCATGGTAACCCCTACCTAATAAGGGCGCGCTATACCCTAGCTACTTCCTTCTTCGTTTTTGCCTAATCGTGTTTACACGTGTGGAAAAATCGTCTGGGAAAATTCCGCTATTTTTTACGTAAAATCTTCGTGATTCTGATCAATCCTTTTCGTCTACGCCGTGGACTGCTCCTTGACGCCTTCTACAGAAACCATGAGTATCCTCTTTCTTTCAGGCCTTTTTTCGGGTTTTTTTTTTTTTTTTTTTTTTGCTCTTAGCTTAAGTATTAGAGTGGCAATTCACCCCAATGAGAGTAACAAATAACTCTTTTAAGAGTGTTTTCATGGATCACTCTGCTAAGAGTGGTCCCTGCAGGTACTTCATCAAGAGTGAAACGTCGCTCTCTTGGAGTGAATTTTGCAACTCTTTTCTTTTCACAAGCGAAATTTCACCCTTTTTATTTGAAGAGTATGGAGAAATAAGAGTCATGTGGTGGAAGAACAGTTACAAAAGGGTGTTGCGGAATCTGTTGGAATATATGTTTTATAACTTCAAGTTAATTATGAAGATGTTTCCCGATGTCTCTTTTCCAATTTTGCCAAAGTTCGGGCCTTTCGTATGGATTTAGACCTCGTAGAGTAGGATCACCTATAAAACGGAAATGCACCGTACTTAGTAGTTACTCGTAATGTACTATAATAGGAGTAATTGGTATCAATGCCCCCTTTACACCTCTCCCGTAAAAAACCAGTAATCTATTAACATTCATTCAATAAACAATGTTGCTTTTCTGCTACCAAATTATCGGCAGAAATGAGAACCAATCAAAATGAAGTTTTCATAAACACATAACGATATTGTATATTGTGTAGAGAGTAAAGATAAATTGTTGGTGCATTATGATTGGTCGCATTACTTGGAGCTTGCACGTGTGAATATTCAGTTGCATATATCGACTTGGATTTTTCCAAGGGCTACGAGTAAATGGAGGTCCTATATCCCAGTATATATGAATGTGGACTACAATGCGTGTAATATGCCAAAAACAACGGCGAATAGCCCCAACAAGGTCTAGTATGGGTATGGATAATGGGATAAATAGTGAACAATGAAAATTTTTGTACCCAATCTGGGTATAGGTTTTCCCGACTGCTTAAAGGGAGGGCATGCGTCACCAGCCCAGAAAAAGTTCACCCAACAGTTTTTAAAGTATTATTTAGACTTTGAAACAAAATAAGTATTCGCTCTCTACAAACAGTCCCAGCTAGATATGTCAACATTCCTGTAAATTCGATCGTCAGATATATTGAAACTTTGACCACGAAACTTTCATTTCCATTTATTTTTTTTTATTATTCTGATATTGCTTCTGTCACTTTCGGATGAAATCTATATCCTCTCTGCTCAGCAGGTGTCCTAAAATACCTCTTGTTATCTCACAAAAATGAAGCGATATATAATCATGGTGTTGCTAAGGACGTCCTGCTGTGACAACTGACACGTACGCCGAGTGGGAAACCTTCCTCTTTTTGGTGTATGGGTGGAGTCCTGAGGTTACGGCTCCACACCAATAGCCTAACTCTCGCCAGGAAATAATCGATTGCAGGGCATATATGTCCTCTGGATTCTCAGGGCACGATTTACATCATGTTTGCTTAGCAGAGAAGGTGTAATTTCACCCCGCGAAAGTTCTGTACGATGTCCCACCACACGATTACCGTTCCTAGAGTTTCTCAATAGACCCCATGCATTGACGACACACTGGCGTCATCCTTGGAGACAAAACAGTGGAATACGTGACCGTACACATAAGAATGCACGTGTAGCAGACAATGGGTGTATTCTACTGGTTGACAAATCAGCTGCCTGCATTTGCCTGTGTTGGTTTGTTTTGCCCCAAAGGAGGGCGTACTTGTTGCTCTGTGACATCATATGTATAAGGTTTATTACACTGTTCTCTTTTAACTGTTTCAATGCCGTGAAAATACAGAAAATAAAAAAAAAAAAAAAAAACAATCTTGCTTGTTAATAAATTAGGAAGTTACAACTGCAAATCCATTTTGTATATTATAGGTTAGATGATCTCATTGTGGGCGCGCCAAACTATCAGAATAAAGGCACACAACAGATAAACGTCGGACAGGTCTACGTATACTACCAGACGGAACAGGTACAGTGAACATTTCCTTTAAAGGGAAGGTTTAAGCAAAAATTTAATTTTCATATGTGAAAGAGGAACCAAAACTACACAGTGTGGTGAAAGTTCCATTCAAATCTGGCATGTAGTACTCGAGATATCAGTAAATGAAGTCAGTAGATTTGGGTTCCAAAGTGAGTTTGAGGGCAGCAGAGCGTATATCACTTCCTCATATTAACAAGGAATGCTTTGTTTACCTGTGTTTTATTAGACCGTTGAGTTGACCTTGGAGTTAACTGGAATAGGACCTCCCTGTGGGGGATTCAAAGTTTGTAAAGTTCTCATGCCACGTAGGCAATCACATTTTAATAATGCAGGTATTTTGAGGAGAAAATCAATTCTAAAGTTTAAAGGTAAACAAAAGACTATGCACTAATGTGGGGATATAATGTCATACGTGCTTGCTTCAAGTTCACTTTTTTGAAAATGTGAAAACTTTATGTGCTCATATCTTGAGAACTACACATCAGATTTCAATGCAAATTTCACCAAAATGCTTAAAATAAGTACCCCTCTGACATATTTAAATCCTGTAATGACATTAAACCCTTCTTTAAATGAAAAGATTTTTACACTTTAAAGACGCTTATTGAGCTGGCTCATGAAATTCAACAAATTTTTCCAAAGCTGTTAAGTTTTCTTCATATTCTAATGACAAATGATCAAATTTAGACAATCCTCATTTCCTGAATTACAAATAAATGTTTTATGAGTGAGTAATTAACGACTCAATTCGGTTTTCAAGAGTTTTTGAACAGACACTTTTTCAAACAATGCACCAATCCGTTACAAGTAAGGACACTACAAAGTTCAAAATTTTAACCCTTTCAGTCACTATTGAATACGAAACTTGACTAATCAAACTAATTATAAGCATTTCCCTGTGGTAGTACCCTTCTACATTTTCATGAAGTTATCGTTATCAACTGAGTGAGCCCCTTTAAGATATGTTAATGAGGTGCCTATTTATTAAGGCCGATGCGCACTGTTTAGCAAGAAATTTTCCAATTGGCTAACGATTGAGCTAATGTCTAACCTAATCCCTAACCCTTAGAAAGAATACAATCGATGCAATACAATGTTGACGGCCAATCAGGTAATTCTTTGTTAAACAGTACGCGTCAGCTGATTTGCTACGGAAGTAATCAGAAAATCACAATTCTGATGGAAGTCCACCTTAACTATTTTACAGACATCCTGACTATTTTACAAGATTACTGTAAAACCGTGACATGTGTCCTCAAAGCTAACGGTAGTGATTTATTTCATGAGTCTTCGTGCTTTGAAATAAGTCATCTCAGTAACGACAAAAGTTGAAGACCTTATGCATTGACGACACACACTGACGTCGCCCAAAACAATAGGACACTTCGCCGCACGCATAAGAATTCGCCTGCACGTGCAGCAGTCTATGCGTGTATTCGACTGGTTGACAAATCAATTGTCTGAATTTGTCTTTGTTGGTTTGTATTTCGTACATGCATACGATGTAGTGAAATTCCAATCTCTGACTATCGAAAATACACAACCCTGTTGGCTTCATTTCGACCTAAATTTACATTTCACAATACATTTGTTGAACAATTTGCCAGAAACACGCAAAGACCCATGAATTCGGATTTTTATTTATTCGCCCCCAAATCTGTCAAAATTATTGTTTCATACCTGAATGAATTTCTGTTGAAAAAATGACTTTCCCTTTTGGCATAAGTTGACATTATAGAGCATCTCAAGTAAAAAAATTCAAAAATATATTTCAATGAGCATAACAAATGAATTTCAACAGACCAAATCCCATCTTCATAGGACATCCTTGAGCCGAGAGATAAAATATTGAAGTTTATTCACTTAAAACAAAATGGTCCACTGCGCATTAATTTGTGACTATCTTATTGTGCAATCCACCCTACCTGCTTTCTCTTTCAAGCTAGAAGCATTCAATTCATACTATACATTACAAATAAACCAAGGTCTAAGCAGAATTACAATTACGTGACTTTATACTGTAGAACAGTAGTCAACACACTTAATCGTCTGGTTAAAATTGGTCCAGAAAAGGATCAAAAGGGCACTGAACCGAAAAGGGGTCAAATATTCATCTAAATTTGGCTCATTCTGAACCAAAATTGTTCACTTTTAATCGAAGCTCGTCATATCTTTGAACTTTAGTAGGTTCAGTACCATGCATTTGATTCTTTTCCTGTTCAATTTGAACCGGACATTTTTAGATTTTTTTAGAGTGTATGACTTTGTATTAGATACAACACTTTTATTTTAGATACATGTTGAATTAAATTTTGACAATAGAAGTTAAAGGTCCAGTTCTCTCACCCCAAACAGTACCAATTCTCCTCACCTTCCCACTTAAGTCCCTCCCACAATTGTCTGAAATTCATCCTCATCAAGACACAATCTCAGTTTATTGCTTCAAGGTGAGTAAAGAAAAACTTTATATAATCAAAACACTGTAAGTACCATTTATGCTGTGTAATATAAGCTTTGGTGCTCTGCATTGTTTGAATTAGCTGTCAATCAAAGAGCTGATCCAATTGAGAATTTAGGTACCCCCCTACCAAAATTGTAGTTTGGGGTGAGAGGTTTGGCAGTTAAAAAAAAGTTAAAACTGAACAATCATAAACAACCTCAAACCACCGTTACTGTAGCGTTTATTTCCATTCATCAAAATAAAGTATATATAAAGAATGTATTTTAGGAACTGCAGGTATAGAAAGGACTATGCATGCTAACAAAACATAGGTCGAATATCTTTATAGGCCTAGTATGTAACTCTACTACTGAACCTTTGGTCATAACCATTTTTTTATAATAAAAGAATCGTTTAATATTCCAAATATGTTTTTGGCTGTCTTTAAATTTAAGATGAACGAATGTCATAGTATATCTGCTCTTGTTTTCTCTTTATAGGGAATCCTTGACGAAGAGCGCAAATCTATCATCACCGGCCAAGTGACAGACGGTCGGTTTGGTTTCACGGTTGCTCCCCTGGGTGACGTGAATGACGATGGATTTAATGGTGGGTATGATCATAGGTAGATAGATTTTATCAAAATTGTCATTTCGGTGTAAATTATCGTCATTTTAAATATACCAGATAGTAGAGTTGGGTCCCTATTTGCACTCACTGAATAGACTAGCCTCACGAAGGCTTTGTGAATATGCGGCCTAGGATGATGTGCATAGCGCTAGTCTCTCCCAATTCTAGGCGGCAGCGAATGATCGAATTCACATATTGACCAAATCGTACAGAGTAGGAATCTAACTGCTAATTTGTTCAATGATCATTGAGGATTTTGTAAAGGAAATTAGAGAACAATTGACGCTTTAAGAATACTTTCTTTAAGGATGATTGTCCCTGTCTTTTAACTTTACAAACAATCACTACTCTAGGCTACTCTAATGAAATTTTACTCCGCTTTCTATTACCCATCTGTTTTAGTAACTTTCTATTACATCGTTTTAATATAAAGATTACTTGAAACTTGAATACTATCCATACTCAACACGAAGGTTTGATTGCAAGCTGTTTTATTGTCTTTTAAATAACTGTTGTTGCCATCAATTCACTACTACTTAGCTGGCTTCAGATGAATGTTACCTTGCTTTAAAACTTCTAATCGTTTCTACTTTCCTCGATTCTTTCAGTTTCTTCATAATGGGTCTTTTCCAGACTTCCAGATTAGAAGTTTTCCCAGTTTTTAAAGGGCTGCAATGATTTTCCTACAAAGCGCATCATTTTTACATTTCTTTTAGTGTTTAGGGCATATATAGGCAATCACGCCTACCATATTTTCACCTTAAATTTTAGAATGGTCTGTTATTCCCCTTGTGGGTAATTGGGTATCTTTCATTAGTTTCGAAACAATTTAATTTGATTGAATGTCACCTACGCAATAAACAAAATTATAACCACATCATAGGAGCTAATCACCAAATGTTCCCTGTAAAAATTACAAAATATTTGCACAACTACAGGAGTGAATGTAAAGAACATACAAAAAAGAATACATAAAAGTGTTTTCAATGAGTTGGCAGCCCATTTTATGTTTTCTATTGTCTCTCCTTTCTTTCTTTAAATGCACAGACATATTTTACAGTCTGACAGTGTAAAATGAATAATACTTGGACATATTCTTCGGAATCAATTGAATTTTCATTTTATGTACATATTTATTTTTTTAAACAATCGATCCTATTAAACCGCTACTTACATATCCCTTAATTCCTCACAAATAATTTTGGCTTTCAGCAGAAAAATTTGGGCATTTGTGAATATTAGCATGGCGTTATGTGTATCAATGCCATTTTCATTGACAAAGAACAAAGTTGTGACTTTATTTATAAACAAACCATAAGGGATGCTGCGGACGTGCTGCCCATTGTTAGCAGAGACAATAGACAAGATAAAGCCATTTCGATTTAAGTTTTATTTGTTAATTTTTTTCTTACGTTTTCCCTGAAGATATGTTTCAGAGAGTGTCTTGTAGTTAGACCCATCAAACCAAGCAAGCCAGGGCTGTGGGCAACTCCGTAGGCAAGAAGGAAGGAACCAGGGGGTTGGTTCCCTATACACTCTTAACACACTATTGTCAGTTTGACCAATGATTTGGTGAACTGTGCACTGACCCAAACTATGCTTGAAGTTACCTAGTTCAAGGTCAAATCTGGCCACCTGTTGGAAATTTTTACCAAGTTTAGGTCAACAAGTTTACCGTATGTTTTCAGTGAAGAAACAATGTTCATCTCTTTTAATTAAAGGGGCTCATTGAGTTGATATCGATAACTTAATGAGAGTGTTAAAGGGTCACTACAACATGGCAATGCTTATAGATAGAATGATGAGTCAAGTTTCATATCTGAAAAATTACTGGAAAAGCTAAAATTTTGAATTTTGTAATGTCATGACTTGTAACGGTTTGTTGAAAAGTGTCTGGTCACGAATTTTTGAAAACCGAATTGAAGCGTTATAAAAAAGTTATTTCTGTCTCCATAACCTAGCACCTGATCAGTCGAGTTTAATAAGCGACTTAAATGCCATTATTCTACACGTCCTCTTCTAGTGGCTGTCTACGTAACGTGCCCTTCACGAAAGTTTCAACTTTTCGTGACAGATCTTTCCATGCCGCGGGTCCAAAATTATGGAACAGCCTCCCAGAAAACGTGAGGGATTGTTCATCAATCGGATCTTTCAAATCTAAGCTTAAAACGCATCTGTTTACTAGAACTTTCAATTGACTGAGCTTTCATTTGTTAGTTTGTGGTTTTGTTCTTTACATGTGTTTGTTCTGGTTGTAAAGCGTCAGTTAATGCTTTATTGAGTAGTACTGAGCGGTATATTAAATTCAATTAACTTACCATTAAACTCCTATAAGGTACTAATTGACTAACCGCTCACTGCAAATACATATAGTCGAAACAGGGCCTGAACTGACTAATCACGTTAGTCTGCAATATTGCCTAACATTTGACTAATATTTGACCCAGTTGAAATAGTTTCTAACAAATATTAAATTAAAGCCTCCTTGCATAAGTTGTGACTGATGGGCGTCAGCCTGTTACCACAAAATTAGTCAGATATCATTATAAATTAGTCAAACATGAGTGACTAACGTGGTTTTTCAATTCATACACCACTTTGACTAATTCGTGTTTACAATGTATAGGTTACTGTTAAAACACTATCTTTTGAAAGCAATATGCCTAGCAAAACCTATTTAAGGGATCGGCCCTAGTTCTCCGCTTGATGGCTTTCGGAGCCGTGCTTCGTTTGAAACGAACAAGTACATGAACATACGCAACAATCTTACAACTCTTTGTTCTCTGATTTTTTTAACTTTCCAAATGTTGATTCCAAACGGACCAGTAGTGTTGCACGTTGTTGAACCTGATCTTATTACAACATTTGTGCTGGTATGTATCTTTACAAGCACCATCGAAAATGTAAAATACGGGCTATTTATGCCTCAGACAAGATACAACAGCTGGTGACAAAGACAAGCTTCGATGGGTTGAAAGTTGAAATTTCTGTCTTTGGGTAAGAGTGTGTGTCGGTGCCATCCAAAACACTTAAAGCACGTTTCCCATCAAACATGTGTAACTTATTTTACTTCTTAAAGATAGTCTGGTAATTCATTAGTACCCCACATTGTTTCAATTCTCCCAATCTCCACACTTTTGGTCCTTCTTTAGTGAAGGACCAGCCTGGCGGGCTGAAATTGGCAAACACATGTTAGGGAAACTGAAAATATCTCAGTGAGCTTTCTGCATGCAACTTTTTTCAGAAAAATAAATGATTTCTCATAAAAATTTCGACAAGCGCACATCACACATTCGTAAAATTTCGTATGTAGACCAGGGAGCTGCTAATTAGACCATTTTCATAGAAGTGAATCACGCAAACGTTTGCTAGATCAGAGACTTCAATCTGGAATTAGCTAGAAGTACACCTTCATCCTCTGTCTGCAGATAGTGTATGATGAGGTGTCGTTCGAAAGGACATTCCAATGTTTTTTGTATCAACAATCTTACACCAGTATGCCTATTCACCAGTAGCACCAGTGGATACTACCCCCCCCCCCCCCCCCCCCCGATCTGTGATTTTTTTCCCGCAGTAGATTGAAGTGTGCTTTTGATCAATTCATGGATTTATGTTACCAGTTTCGTTATAAATTGTTCCCAGCTATTAGAACTTTTGCATAACTCCTTCGCAAACTATCACAATTCCCGTTGTGATTCTAATAACTTATTCACCCGGTATTTAAATTCACATTGACCGTGTGCAGTAATTACCCACACTTTCAAGACCATGTTTTAAAAACTCTGGAGTTTTCCTGGTAACTCAAAATACTGAAACACTTTAGCGCCACTTTGCATCCGAGTCCCCTTCTCTTAGACACCCAGTGGCGTAGCTTCAGGGTGCAGACGGCTAGGAAAATGAAGAGTTCAGAAATTTGTCATTTGTGTATCCAGTCTACGGTGTGGTTTTGACAACTCATGAAATCCAAAATTCTGGATTCTCTCTAATAAATGCTCAATACTCGTCATTAATTGTTTAAAAAACCCACATTTTTCGAGTTCTTGAGCCGCAAATTGCAAGTCCTAAGCAGAAGTGCTCGCTCATACCGTCAGTTTGGTAAACTTTTCCGAGCTCTGGGAGTAACAAAAATCGGGAATTTGCTATATGTGACACCAGATCATCAAGTTATGCCGGTAACTACAGTGCTATTTTCATGAATTTTCTTCCATAAAATTCAAAATATTCTCCAATATAAACTCTTGAGTTACAAAATTCGTCGGCGAGCCTCATTTCGCAGCCTTGGATTAGATTATGAAGCAACAACGATCTTTGGTCGCCGTTAAACCTCAAATTTGCCCATAGGAGATAAAAATTCTTCAGTAATCCCCCAACGTTTCAAATTTCGGTGCATGAAACCTAGAATCCAAACGTTGCTGCAATACAAGCTTCATATTTTCAAATAGGCGTATTTGAAAAAGGGCAAAATTTTCAGCGCCCTTTGCGTTTCGAAAATTATGTGCCTGGTACAGTGGTGTTTACACTTTTATATCGTAAAATGTGGATGCTTGTCACCCCCGCCCCTTCCTGCAAAATTGTCTAGCTACGCTGCTGACACCTTACCTGGACAGGAAAACAAGTTTATGCCAGATGTCCACCCCACTTTGAAAATCAAATCGACCCCCTTCCCTGCTTCAGGGAATATTCTGAGGAGCTTGCAAAACCCCAATGTGCAATCAGAACACTCTCAGTGCCTCGGATAGAGTTATTGTTGGTGCATGGTGAGTGACCGTCTTTCCCTTAAATAAAATTGAGTTACTCGTATATCGTTTTGAAAAGAAAGTAAACTCAAAACTCAAAATCAAATACTTTCATTTAGTACTTTGGGTCATGTTATGCAAGCGCCACTGAGTCAGTCACAATGTAAAGAACCTGTTTTATCTTGCAATTATAATTTCATATGTTTTTCTTACTTCGTTTGTTAAAGTTTGCTTCAGCTTTTTTATGTACATCCAATGTACATCCGTCATTTTCCCTATTTTTGCTTTGTTTTATAGCGTATGAGATTATATGTTTCTCTGTTTTCGACCTTCGGTCAGCGGCGTAGTTATAACTTCATAACTGGGGACCGAAACAAATTTTAAGGGGCCAAACCCGAGATGCAAGTGACGCTTTAAAGACGTAAACCTGAGAAAATGGGGGGGGGGGGGCTTGACTGAAGCGTTAGGGGCCTTTCCCCAGACAGGCACGTAGCCGGGATTGTGTCATGGGGGTGTCATGGGGTTTGGGAACGAAATGAGGGATAAGTCTAAGGACAAAGAGGGAGGAGAACGCAATTTTAGGTGATTTTTGCATTGCAAGGCTGGATCATGGGTGTTCTGACCCCGACCCCAACCTCCCCCCCCCCCGTGGCTACGCCACTGCCCAGTCCCTCTGTGGTTACGTCACAGCCTTTGGTCTGTTCCCTGTTAATGGGAAGATTACTGTTACTTTGAACTAACTATGGACTGAAATCGCTTGGGTGTGTATGTTCAACTCTTCAGGAGTCAAGATCAGGTTTATATCTTCCAGGAATTTGAGCAGCGCAAAGTTATGAGGATCGATCAGTTGTGGTTGCAATTTTTCTGAAGTCTGGCTAATGGGCATTCCCCCTCATGTTCAAGGGAATTGACTATGGTCAGGAAGGGTATCACTCACTGCTATATTCAAAAATATCCTCGTCTCTGTGACTTTTTAGAAAAAGTTGTCTGTAGGTAGCCTTATGATTTATTTTATGTTGTTCGCATTATAATCGATTGCGTAAGAACTTTCAGGGAATAAGGTGAAAGAATTATGTTGAAGATTCCTTGAAAAAGCCATAGACATTCATTTCATTTTAACACAACGATAGCCTGGATGTGTCCGTCCAGTGACCGCATGTTATTCTGTATCTAATGCACGGTACGGGTCCAGCGTCGTTTGGCATCATCGTTTATTCATACACGACAATATTTTTGATATGACGAACGAAAAGTAAATTTTTCTATTGTAAAGAACCACATTAAAACAAAACAAATGTTAGTTAAGTGTAGTAGCCAAAGAGGAGTACGTTTATCCATCCCTGAGGTTACTGCGAAACAACGCAAGGTTACATGGCCGTAATCGACCAATAGCAGTTGAGAGTTATCAGTGAGTAATGTATTCTCCACGATTTCTAAAACGAAGGGAGGTGGCCGAATGTGAAGAACCTCATATCAATGTTTTCGTCAGTATAAAGTCACTCACTCGTTAGTCTAATCATTTCAGTTCCTTCCAGTTTGCAGAATTTGGTATGTTGGGGTCTCCCCTCGTGTTTCATTGTTAAGTTCAAGGTTATCAATGTATTACGGTGTGTAGGCAGTAAAGACTTCCACAAATTTCCCCCAAATCTGGCAAAATCGGTAAAGCATTCTTATCTTTCCTATTATGCATAATGTTACACTGTGTAAACTAACTGGAAGATACATTGATCTTTACCATTAATATCCCTTTGTGTAATCTAAGATATCTTTTCCTCCAAAGACTTTCAGAAAAAAAGGAACTTACTGCCGTAATTTGGGCGTGATGCCCCGCATAAGCAATAGAGTAGAGAAAACAAGCCAGTGAAACACAACTGGAAAAAAGGCTGTGGCCGGCTCGACTTGAACCAATAGGTTGGAAACTGTGCCGTAGAACTATATCTAACTAACTAACTAACTCCTCCAAACAGTCTCGTGGAACTGGTTTCATTGCTTTCTATGAAATGGCAAGAGACCAGTAGACTGGTAGATTGTTATCCACTTTTCTGAACGGATATACGCCCTAACTTGGGTACTCAATATTACTACTAAAAAAAAAAAAAAAAAAAATAAAAGATAAATATCAAACTCGGATCTTGAACGTGGGTGACATCTTCTTCAAAGTACACTTCCTCCTGTACTGGAGAGTTAACTTAGAATTGTGACGTCAATGTTATTTTGAGGTGAAAGTATAGCAGCGAATGAAGTAGAATTGAATCATTCGGAAGTTTTAACACACGTGTGGAGATGTGATAGGACTAGTATTTTGTAGGCTTCAAAGCGTAATACCACATTCAAAACAATGTGCTCTGAGCATCAAGTGTAACCCGAGAACACAAAAGATGCTACTAAACTATATGTAAGATTGCATGGCGCTAGGCCCGACTTAACTATTTTCGATTTAGAACCAGCAACAGTCACGATCGATTACAGTACAATTATTTATCTTTCTCCTGATTTCTAATATTGCAGAAGTAAACAAAAAATTTGATTTAATACAACCGCAGCAATAGACCTACAACGCCCTCATTTCCGCCACGTTGTTCTTTGTGTACACAGTTTAAAATGGTTTTGAATTTACAGAACAAAAAAAAAAAAAAAAATGAAAAATAACATATGGGCCTATAAAGATTACAGTAAGTTTCTGTAATTTCTTTATTGAAGTCTTTGTTTACCCTGTAAATTTACAACTCTTTTTTATTTGTGAAGATCATGTTTAAAAAAATAGGACGTTTATTTGATGGAAAATTAATTTAAAACCAATGTTCATGGATACGTACTGACACTTTATTAAAGTATGGCTGTATGGGTATAGCCTAGTTTGTTTCGTCAAATAAGTTTCTCGCACATAAATATTTAGATGTTTGTTGCTCAAGAATAGTTAGTTCACAAAAACTTTCAATTATTTAAATGCTACAACATTTGTATAACTCTTCCAATTCATTCAGTCATGATTTTGAGTCTGGACAGCGGCCACGAGGAGGTTTTTTGGAGTCGACCCTCTCCCCATGACCCAACCTTGAAAAGAAGATGATTGCAAAAAGCTCATGATCACTATAGTTTTATTTCATTTGAGGCACAATGATTGCACCATTTTGCATCTGGATACCTAAAACAGCCGTTTTCTCCCCCTCCCCTTAGACCTTTTCCCCGTTTTGTGCTCCAAAAGGCTCCCCATCACGCAATCCCGGCTACGCCACTGGTAGAGATGAAGATATTCCGTTTGTTTGTACGTGAGACTGGTAATTGTTATAGTAATTTAATCTATAGCCATCATGTTGGTGCATTTTAGAGATAATAGGGAGCTTTAGATTTCACGACGCGGACCTCATCTACAACAGAGTGATGTCATCCGTGTCTATGCCGTCTCCGAACGCAACGCGAAATAACGCTACGCCAAGTTGTGAAATGGCAGGGGCAACGCAATGGGTGACACCATTGCGTTGTAGCTGACGTCCGCGTCGTGCAATCTAAAGCTCACTAATATATCAACCGGCGGCGCCAAAATGTCAAAGGGGGTAGGGGCAAACTGAGTGCAAAGGATACTGTTGGGAACAAACGTTTTGGGGGCCGGGCATCAAATCGATCCCAAAGCCCCCCTTTCCTGTGTTTTTTTTTTTTTTTTTTTTTTGATTTGTGATGGAGTGACCGACTGTCATTTTTCTTGCATGTGTTTAATTTGTATGCAGATCTTGCAGTAAGCGCTCCGTACGAACGAGATGGCGCTGTGTACATTTTTAATGGCAGGCGAGAGACGATCCATACTAGTGCAAGTCAGGTAAGAAACAACTCATTGATTGAGCTTTCATCGGGGAGTTGTAATTTCAAGCGCTCCTTTGCTACAACTCAATCTTTCTCCCTGCAGCCGCACATATTCGGATTTTTGTTATCGTAAAGTTAGGTTCCATTACGGTAATTATTAACTCCTTACTCGGCGGCATACATTGGGTTGGATTAGTTGTTCAACCTAAAACCTAGGATATACCAGCAAAGAAAAGTGGCAATAAATTTCTGATTGGAAATGCCTTTTCAAATACACATGTACTTACTTTGACGATGTATAAAAGGGAAATATTGTTTTGATATCAATAACGCAGCAAGAGTGTTCAAGGATCCTACCACCAGACTTGTAGTCGAGTCCAAGACAGAGTCATAGGGATCCGAATCCGAGACCATGACCGAGTCTTTTGATTCCAAGTTCACGTACGGACCGAGTCCTACACATCCAAGTCCATGTAGAGTCATCGAGACTAGAAAAAGGGTGAAATCTTTCTAAATATGATTGTACAGCAAGTATATTGTTTTTGCTGAGAAGCATCAAGTACTACAGCTCAACATGACATCACCTAATGAAGGGATGTCTAAAGCAGCACATTCTAGATCAAACCAGGCCTTACAACTTCCTGATCAAACTGACAGTCCAACAAATTTGTTGTAACGAACGCCAGGAGGAATGATAATATTTTATCAAAATGATGAACAAACCATTGCTGAGTAAAAACCCAACCAAGGTTCATCTCGACAATAAGATCAGTGCATTGTGTAAATCTCCTAGATCCCATCGATCAAACGTAAGCTTACAGGATAAGTTGTCAATGAAGCATACAAAAGTTAGGGGTAGATGCGGGCTGTTTAACAAGGTGTTTCTTGATTGGCTGATGACATTGTATTGTATTGATTGAATTCTTTGTTAGGGTTAGGGGTTAGGTTAGGAATTAGGGTTATCGTTAGCCAGTTCAGAAATTTCTTGTTAAACAGTGCGTACCTCCCCAAAGTTAGTCTCTCCAGGGGTCCTGACAACTCCCTGGTCTCTCCTTCAGTGGTGAAATAATGCCGATGGCTCAATTTACACACCGGTGCCCCCCCCCCCCAATTTACACACACGGCTTTCTCCTACACGTACACACAAACACACATACTTGCGGTCCACTAACGATGTTTTAGGTGACCACAAGCATCATAAATTAAACTTATTTTCAGCCGTTTTTCAAATTCGCGAGCGTTTAGTTATTAGGTAGCAGGAAGGAGGATCGACATACCCCTACCTTAAGAGAGGTACCCTTCAAAGTGAAGAGAATGCAAAAAAAGTTACGAGTCTTGTGGGAAACACCACCTCGATTACAAAAGGTGTGCCATTTGTCAAACAGATACGTAATCAGTAATGTGTGGAAACCTGTATAACATTTAGGCGATCTCACTCATCAGGAAGGTATTATTCCAAATGACAGCCCCATGATCTCATCATCAATTATGGCGTATACATTGGAAAATTCGAAAATAGCAATGAAAATGATATTGCAGGGGGCGATTTTTTTCTTTTTTTCTTTGTTTTAAAAGTAGACCCCGAAAACTTGGAAAACGAACAAAAAACAAAATTATTTGTATTATAGGATATGGAAATTGTCTAAATTAGTCCAAACAGGACCATGTCCATTTGTCATTAACTGTGTGAAAGAAGATTTCTTTTCAGGTTGGATTTTGAAAATTTGATGAATTTCATGAACCAAATTAATGTATCGCTTTGCAGGTCAACAAACCCTCTGTTTTGTACCTTGTGATGTATCTTGGCATTAAATTTTTAGAACTGAGTTGAATAGGTGCTACGTCCCCTGTAGCTTAAAAGTGGAAGTAAGCTGTAAAAACGAGGTGTGCTGTGATGTAGTGAAAATTGACTCTATGGAATGGTGACATGCATGCCAGTAAACTGATCTGTATTTACTCACCAGTTAAAGACTTGGATTTACCATGGAAAATCTGTTGGAATGATGTCAATATCTTCTACGGTCCTCAAAATAAACCTCTTCAAAGTAAATGTTTCTGGAGCAATTTGTTACTTTTGCTAAAATAATGATGTGGAGTGTTAAAGAGTCGATGACATTTCTTTTTTAACCCTGAGTTACTCATCAAGCAGTTTAAAGTTTGGGAAGTGATACTGATAGTTTTCAAGGACAAAATTATAACTTGTAAGACAAACACCCAGGACAAACTAATGTTACAAATGAAATAAAAGTTGCGAAGGAAATATTAACTTTATACGGCATGTTCCTCTTGGCATCACAAATTTGCATGTTGAGCTCATGTTTATGCATGATGTGCATTAAAGTGCAAATCACATATTATCCTGTAAAAGGCATAGTCATGATTTGATGAATAATCAACGAAATTGTGACTCGATCCTTGGTTTTCAAAGCTTTTTTGGCTCATTGCCCAACTGCGGCCCTTTTAATGTCATCAGGCCTTTAAAAATTGAGTATCACAGTGGGCCTTCATGCGTATAGTGTAACAATTTTGAGTCCAACCCCCAACGGTTAGTAGTTTCTAACCTGTCGGTTCAAGTTGAGCCGGCCACGATCTTTTTTCCAGTTGTGGTTCACTGGCTTGTTTTACCTACTCCATTGTCATTGTTAATGCTGCAGGAGTACTAAGCACAATAACAGTAGGTTCCGTTTTTAAAGTCTTCGGTATAACACGACTGGGACTCGAACTCCCAACCTCCCGACTGCAAGTCGGATGCTCTAACCACTTGACCATGACCATCCAACCCCTAGCGGAGGAGACATATCTGATTGTGGTAGCATGTGTTAGCATAGTGTCATAACGACCTTAAAATGTTATCTGGTTCATTGCAGGTTCTTCGTCCATCTGACTTCCAACCATCTATCTCTATGCTTAGATTCGGATTCGCTCTTTCCGGTAACAGGGACGCAGACAGTAACTCATACCCAGGTAAGTCCGAAAAAAAACTTATCTAAATGTTGTAACTGAATTGAAAGGACGCCCTTTATCGGGGAAAGGGCTTATTATTGCAATTTACGCCAACAATTTTGCAGACAGATGGATTTCTAGGTATCAACTAGTGACGTGCCCAGCGGACATTGAGCCAGTCCCCTCACTAACATCCTTTTCAGCTTTCTAGCCCCTTAAATCAATACATGTGATATATTTTGAATGCCTAATCTTCTCACTCAAATAATTCCAACTCTCCTAACCTTCTTAATTCAACCCCTCAGGTCATCCTCATCCAGACACAATCTCAGCTTATAACTTCAGGGTGGGTATACAAGACCCCAAAGTGTATATAAAACAATTTCAGTACGGGTACATACTGTGTAATATGAGCTTCCGGACTCTTCCGGAATTCTTTATAAAATGTAGTTTAGAGTGTAAATAGTACTATCCCTTTAACACATATACAACCCCAAAAGGTAGCATATTGACCAAACAAAGTCAGAGTCAAGGTATGCAAATGTGACACCAGATTGCATGTACTCTTAGACTCCACCCGAGTGTCGTTAATACATAAGGTCTATAGAGTGCTTCAAGTTCTTTCACTCATGTCACAAACCCTGTTACAACCGATAATGTAAAAAAATACCGATAATGTAAAAAGAACCGATAATGTAAACAAAATTTACCGATAATGTAAAAAAATCTTTGAACCGATAATGTTAAAAAAAAAATTAACTTAAAATGTAAAAAATTCTTTAAACCGATAATGTTAAAAAAAAGTAACCGATAATGTAAAAACTGTTCTAACGAGGGTATCATGGTTCGTGGGTGGGCGCGTGCGTACGTGCATATGTGCGTATGTGAGCATATAACTAGTCTTAATTTATTGGTCCATATAATTGACTATGCTGTGTCTGACGAAAGTTTACGTCATGGGAGTATCCAGGATATTTTTTATTGTTTCCTAATTTTTGGAAAAGTAAGTACCCTTATATGTAAACTGATGCTAACATCATTTGTATCATTAGCATCATTTGCAGTCTTTCTCTTTGTGCTATCACAAAATATTTTTTTCAGAATTCGATAGGAGATATGTTCCCTAGCCTCCCTCCAGATACGACAATGGCCTATACATAGTTTATGACTGGGTTCATAAAATTTACACTTGTCGCTCGAGCAGCCGTCGCGCTACGGAGGGGACAAAAAAGTGGCGTGACAAGAACAATGTATAACTAAATGGAAAATGCATATATTCTCATACATGCAAATGATGCACACACATTGACACGCACATGTAAATGACAACTGGGGCAAGCTAGTGTGATTGGTGACTTTTGGTTTGAATCTGGCAGGCTAGGTGAGTGTGATAATAAATAACGTATAGTCTGAGAACTCATATACTGGGCTATCTGTCCGATTAGACCAGTAAGCTGCTTTCTGATCAGACATTGATTTTTTGACGTTTCTTCCGGGCTGCAATTTTTTGAGCGACATGTGAGAATTCATAGACCACGTATAGGTCATTGGCATAACTAGAGGGAGGCCAGGAGATAATGCACCTAATCGACATGATATTATATTATATATAATAACATATATTAATGATATTAACGCCAGATTACATCTTAAGGTACTTAAATATTCGAAAATTCCCCCTGATGGTGAATCAGGCCCTGTAGTTGGTCAACCGAATAAAAAGTCCTTGCTACTACCGTAATTAAGGTTACACTCAGATACAGCATAGTCAATTACATGTAGTATCTGTTCTTTTCATCCAGTCTAGAATGTAGCCATAGTTACCTGCGGAGCATGGCTGTACATGACAGACCAATGATGCAAAATGGTCTGAAGGCCGTGAGGTTGGTCAAGTGTTGCCCATCAGTGGACGTAATAGCTTCTTCGGAAATCAGTTTAAGTTTGGTTCTGCCGATCAACTCTTTGCCAGAGAGTCGGGAGGACTTTAGAAAAAGTAGATTAACATTGTGACTGTTCCTATTTTGAGCTAATGGTCGTTCTTTTTTTTAATAAATATTGTAAGGAAACAGATGAAATATACAACATATCTTTTTCTATTTAGATCTCCTGATTGGGGCATATGAATCTGACACAGTCATCTTAGTAAGGTACCGTAATCATTGCAATTTGTTCTTTGTTATATATTTGATCATTACGATTATTCCTATATTCTTTCAAAGCACCGTTCTCTATGTTAAAGAAAGAGTGATGGTATGGCAGGATGGGAAAAGTGTGGGGCGATACGCCATTGTTTACCAAGAAACTTCCTAACTGGCTAACGATAACCGCAATCCCTCCCGAATCCCTTACCCGGACAAAGAATGCAATCTATACAATACGATGGCTACAGCCAATCAAGGAGCACCTTGTTACACAGTGCGCATCTACCCAAAAGTTTGTTTGGTATTACCGTTGAACAATGTTTGTATACGAAGAATGTATCAAAAAGACAACCAAATATACTTACACAATACACTGTAAAAAGTGTCTGTACATTTACAGAAAATAAAATAAAGAAAAACAAAAGAATACATGAAAAGTCCTGTCAACTCATTGACAGCACTTTTTATGTATTCTTTTGGTATCTCTTTATTTTAATCTGTAATTTTACAAAAACTCTGTAACATTACAGACATTTTTTACAGTGTACGTACAAAAGAGAAGTTTGGAACATACTTGTACAATCGATCTATAAGCTAACTATTGACGTTTAGAAGAAGCTAATGGTGGTGACTTTAGCAAGCACAGGAAAACATAATAGCAGGCAGATCAGATCAAGAGTAACTGGTTATGCGAAATTAACACCACTATCATCAGTCAGTCTGAAAAAATAATAATAGGGCCTTAGTCCTCAAAACCTTTATGCTTCTTGCTGGAAAGAAAAGAGATAATATGTAGCTCTAGTAGAGAACACAACTATCAAGAGAGAAATTGGGCGCCTTTACTTGCCATTGGCGAGTAACATTTTCAAGATGGCGAGCTTCATTTACACTCAGTGAGAACACTACTGGAAAAAAGACCATGGCCGGCTCGTCTAAACCATTTGGTTGGAAGATGGGCCGTGAAACTCTTTATAACCTATAGCTAATAACCTAAACTTCATTCACACTCAGAGCCTTGCCAAATTTGTGGCTCTTTTCTTGAACCTTTTCTAGTGGGTAGACGATCGCCTAAGCTGATGCTCATAGGTTAAATTGTGTGCCGAGGTCCAACACTGAACGGACCCAACAGAAGATGAATAACTTCTTTCGCCCAACTCATACACAAGGTGTGGAGATAATCGTAACTTGTGTAGAGTGTAGTTGGAAAATAATGAAACAGTAAGACGCTCAATTACATGACGAATTCTTTCTGACGAGGTACCTTTGATATAAGGGCGCCAGAAGAGAAATATATGGATTTAGCAGTACTTTAGGCGAATCCGATCAGGGCTTGTGTTGAGCGAGTGTAGGCCATCATTAATGGAGTCCATTAGCCTTATGTCCCCTTCAGTTATTGTCTACATGAATTTCAAAACCTCGTATTCGGTAAAATTGGGGGAAATCAAGGGACATTTCAGTGTACAATCATCAGTGAAACAGATAAGCAAGAAAATTGAAAGACTAAAGGTAATGGACCCCAGTTATGTCCGGTTAAAACCAGACCATTACTTGGGTGTACGGATTCGCCCATACAAAAAGTTGCTACATGTGTCTTTTACAATGGGCATCAGTAAAAAACTCAAAGGCCCCGATGCGCTAGCTCAACAATTTGTAATGCCCGTTGCCTTTTTTCTGTTCTGTTGGTTATGTGAAACAGGCGCAAGGTAAAGTGTTTATTGATTTTGTATGATTTGATTTTGGAAAGAAATTTAGGACTATAGGAAAGCTACAATCTTAGATAAATATCGTTGGAACATCCCTCGACCCCCTCCTCCCCCCCCCCCCCCACGAACAATGTTGAAGACTATATGTCCAATTTCGGGACGTATTTTTGAATACTGGGGATTCAACATTGCAGTGGGGGATTTTTTTTATAGAGGACAGGCAAAGTGAAAATCGTGTACGGGATCATTCAATATAGGAGAAGCGTCCCAACAGTTTTGTCCAAGATTATAGTTTTAGACCAAACAGGCAATCATATGGAGTTGGTATTTGCTTTTCTTTTTTTCAGGACGAGACCAATTATCCGTCCCGAAATATCAATCTCGTTTGCAGACGACCGCGTCCATCTATCACGTACAAACAACAATGATTCTTCTGATGGGTAAATATGCAAACGTTGCCCAAACGTATCAGTATTTTGAAGCAAAGGCTAAATGTCCCAATTTTCTTCTTTCTCTTCAAAGTATCCTTTTATATTATTCTAGCCTAGGAATTCAATATTGTAAGGTAAACCAAGCAGTTACTCCCTATAAATTTCACATTGAGGAGTCATGTAACTTTCAAGAGGCCATCATGAAACAGGACAGTCTGCTACAGAACGTCAAGTTTGTGTGACTGCATTTTCCCTTCTTCGAGTGGCACAGTGGTCTATACCATTTTTTTATGTACCAACGTGTTTCAAAATTGCTTCGGTTCAAATCCCGCTTGATGATTGTGCTTTTCCCGGCTGCTCCAGCTGTCTCCTACCTGGCTGGCCAATAAATTTGGTTGCCCAGCAGAAGAATTCGGTTGCGCGCCGGACCGAAACACTTTCGGGTGGTCCAGTGACTAGCCGACTGCCCATTTGCTTTTGCATTTCATGTTTAAAAGCAGTTGAATGAAGCAGGGTCTTATTTAACCCGTATAACCAACGATATGTTGATTGACTGGAAAAGACTCGAACTACTTTTAACTCACTTCGGGTAAATGTTCTTTGAAAACAGAAAGTAGAGTCTCGAAAAAGAAAGCAGATTATGACAGACTGCAAAATAAACATAAGATGGAGGGAAGTTAAGGCTGTTGTAAACCAATACAAACTGATTTTACTTGCTATCGATTCTGAACGCCATTTTACGATACCATTTTCTCTTTTCACCATCAGTTTCGGTTTCAAAATGTGTTTGTCTTACTCAGTTCGGGGCACCACAGATCATCACTGTAAGTACCTTACACATCGCACATACTTTCACTAACAAGAAATGGCATGCGATCATATTTGTTTCACGTTTTTAAGTTAAGATTTGGTGGTATACTTGTAATCGATGGCGGCGGAAAGGGTTGGGGTTTGAGGGGGTACAGCTCCCATGAAAAAGTGGGAGCTAAACGTATGTTCAGCCCACAATATTTGCAAAGCAAGTCTTCAAGAAGTGGTTACCGTCATCTGGTCATCTTTGAGCACCCGTTAAGTGTCATTTCCAGCCTCCTGGGCGTTCTTGTAAAGTCAACAAATATTTTGTTCTCTCCGCGCCAAGTAAAATGCTTAGAACGTCTTTCTAGTTCTTAGCCCCAATATTTTTCTGTTCCACCGCGTCTGTTTGAAACCAACCATTCTCATAATGATAGAAGTAACATCCAGAGTAAAAATCCTCTTCATCGATATGCGAGTCATCTAATTCAAGTTAGGTATATGCTACTCTCCGGACAGGGACTTCTTGCCTTCGTCACCCGCATAAGAAACTTATTCCTTAGATGTTATCAAATTTTAGAGCGGTGGAGTATATGGTGATTTAGAGGTGGTTGAGAACCAAATGAACATCAGATAAAATTCAAATTTATGAAGGAAACCTCCCTTGTCATCTTGCCGGTGATCAGAAAGCTTCGGATATTCAATGTACTTTCAAAGGTATGGGTGTTCAAATCATATGACCAGACGTTGAAGTTTAGTCCCTAAATCTTGATTGATCATGAAAGTATATATATTATTTATAGATCATCTTACCGACATGTTTGCTACATGTTTACCCGAACATTTCCTCGTGATAAGATCATTTCAAAACTTGCCTAGTATCAGACCAGGAAGTTCCTGTTTGAGAGAGCGCAATCTCATCTAACCTTTTAAAATAAAGAACGAAATTTCACTGGTTAGAAGTAGAGTGAACGTTGTAAAGGTCACTCCAAAAGAGCGAAGAGGGACCCCTGCATACACTCGTTGAAGAGTCAATTTTTTCTATTTTTGGAGTGCATGATACAGGCAACGAATTTATGCAATGGTGATGTCGTGTGTGTGTTTTGCGTGTGTGTGCGTGCGTGGGTGTGTGACGCAATTTGTTTGTTAACACGATATCTCACTCCAGGACGCTAAATGTGACAAGTCTCATATTTGGTGTGTGGTTTGGTCATATTAAGTAGATGATCCCTATCACTTCTGGTGAAGCTCAGCAGTCATTTTAGGTCACCAGGTGTCAAATGGTAAATTCCTTGGTAGTTGCTTGTGAACGCGATATCTCAAATGGAGATCTAAGACTTAGCATGTGCATTGGTTATACCAAGCAGATGAAGTCTGTTGATTTTGGTGAAGGTCAAAAGTCATATTGGGTCACCAGAGGTCACATGGTCAAAACCTTGTAAACCCCATATGTCAAGGGGCGTAACAGCGAGGAATCTCAATTTGTCATGTGCGTTGCCCACTTTTAGAAGAAGAGCCTCTATTAATTTTCAAGTGGTGGAGGTCAAAATCATGTCTGGTCGCCAGAGGTCAGAAGGCCAAAACCTTATAAACAAGGTATGTCAAGATGGGTAACTTAAGGGTCTCATATTTACCATGTGCATCGATGTCATTTAGGTGGGGAATTTTGAAGGATGTCAAAGGTCATTTGTGGTCACCAGAGGTGGTCAAAACTTTATCAACACGACATCTCGAAGAGAGTAACAGTGAGGGATCACATATTTCCACGTGCATTGCCCTTATTTAGTAGGTAAAGACTATCAACTATGGTAGAGGTGAAAGGTTATTTGGGATCATTAGAGGTCAAAGTCTGAAAATCTTGCTTACTTATAATATATCAAGATAGAAAACTTGGCCAGATTTCATATTTTTTGTGGATGCTTAATGATGAGGAACAAAATGTCCTTGTTTTGTTCGAGGTCAAAGGTCAAATGGGGTCCTTCACTTAAATTCTTATTTCAATGTTCACACAATACCTCAAGGTTTCAGCTTTCGAAACTAAATTTAAATTTCACACGGAGTATGGGGATGAGATAGAGTAAGAAGAACCATATTGTTGGTGATCAGTGGCCATATGTCGTCTTGCACAGTCTAAATCTCTGAACCGATTTAGACAAAATCTTTAAGTAGGAAGCACGGGTACATTCCTTACCTACTGAGTCAATGCTTTATGAAGCACTATCAATTTGGAACAAATAAAAAACAGACTTTTACTCTAGCCTCTCGGACTTTTGGCTGAGGTCATGTGTAGGATCTGTTCTTTGCATCCAGTCAAGAATAGAGCCATACATGATAGACCAATAATGTAGAGATGGTCTGAGGGCCATGAGGTTGGTCACGTATTGTCCTTCAGTGGACGTAATAGCTTCTTCGGGAAGCAGCAAAAGTTTTGGTTTCGCCGAACGGCCCTTTGCCAGAGGGTCGGAAGGACTTTAGAAAAAGTTTACTCTAGCTTATTGGTTAAGATCATGGGTAGGATATCTGTTCTTTTCATCCAGTCTAGAATGGATCCATTCATGACAGACCAATGATGTAAATGGTCTGAGGGTCCTGAGGTTGGTCAAGTGCTGTCCTAAAGTGACCTTATAGCTTCTGTGGGAAGCAGTTTATAGTTTGGTGTCGCCGGACTGCTCTTTGCAGTTGCGGGAGGACTTCGGAAAAGTACTTTTATTCTAGCGGCAGGGAATCACTCAGCCTTTTGGCTTTCTGCTTGAAGTCTTTGGCAAGACCCGGTGAACCTCTGCAAGTGGGATTCTCTAACCACTTGTCCATACCGTTGTTCAGACTTCATACGTTACGCTACAGTAAGTTTAACAATGTGAATGTAGTATATAGTTAGCCACTATACCAAAACGTGACAACTGACTAAAAGAAATCCATTTTCCTTCCCTTAGTATTCAGAATCCTACTCGGATTAGACACTGATAAATTAAATCCGAGGGCACTGTTCGAGGGTCAGAACCAAAGCAGTGTATATGACTTTGTTCAGAGTGATAAGAGCAAATTGGGATTTACCGTTAATCTTACAACACTGGAAACTCATTGTACCAACTGGACAGCCGTCATGAGGGTAAGTTGTAAGCAAAGTAGTGTTCCCAAATCTAAAACAATATCTGAAATTTAGTCCTAAGTTCTATTTTCATTCATGATTATCTGCAGATCTCCTGAAATTTTGAAAAGCGTTTCCCGCATGATTCTTTCTGTCTTTCTCTTTCGGTGTATAGGCTAGGTATCGTCTTTTCACATTTCAAAAGGAAACTGGTAGCTTCTAAGCAGTTTAACTTTAAACAAGCCCGTTGTGGTGTTTGCAATGATTACAACGGCTAACTGTTGATACTCTCAGCTATGTTGCAGAAGTCAAGTGATACTTTTGTTTTTGACTCAACTGATACATTATATTACTGAAGTGAAACTTTTGTTTTTGACTCAAGTATCTTTGTTTTTTACTCAAGTGATACCTTTGTTTTTGACTCAAGTGATACCTTTGTTTTTGCCTATTTTCATCCCATGTGCTCCTTTTGTGGACGAATCCAATCTTTCAATCTTTCAATAATCTCAATCCTCAGTTAAGTGAATGTTCATGCATATGTTACTGTATGAGACAAATATGCACAGGGTTTGCTAACGTATAGCAACTGCAAAAAAAGTAAATTCCTGATTTTTTTTTTTATAGCAATTACCCCCTAAGAGTGTGTTTTCGTTTTTAATATAAATGCCCAATCGTGTTTTATTTTGATTTAAAAGGGAAAAGGAGAAGCAAAATTTAAGCATGCATATAAGTAACCAAAGGGATAACGCATGGTCACATGACCGAAGATTATCATCAAGAATGAACGGATAAAGTTTGCAAAGTGATAATATGTAAGCTTTTATGCGCATACTTTCTCATTAGTTTGGTATATTAAACCATTTGCCTCGTATCACTTTGTCCACATTTTCAAGGTAAAGTGTACTTCTTGCGTTGCACCAAGTCCGACTGAAATAATAATTTTTAACTTGAAAAAAATAGTCCCGAATTATTTTTTACATGTTAAAGGAGCATATTTTAAACATTCTGGAGAAATTTTCATGCATTTCCCTTTTTCGGTTCTCGGGATAACAAAAATAAATATGGCTTTAGTATTCTTATAAGGCCCCATTGCAACCCTCCCCGAGGCTACAGTAATGTTCGACTTTTTGCCAGAACCTCTTATTAAAGCTAAAAATGTTCATATGTAACCTGGAAGACTACGTCTGCAGTGATGGTATTGATGGCTCTATCTGATGTATAAAGTAACAGTGTTTTCTGTTTGATTGGAGAAAATCAAAGTAGGCCTACATTTATCCTACTTTCACCCTTGAGGGCACTTGGGTCCTTTATGTGCAAGTGATTCTCAAGGGATCAGCTTGTTGCATTCACCGATAACAAATACCCCTGAAAGTGCTCAGTCGTTTTTAATGTAAATGCCAAGGTCAATCGTGTTTTATTTTGACTTAAAAGGGAGGAGAAACAAAATTTCAGCATGCATATAAGTAACCACAGGGATAACGCATAGTCACATGACACAAGAAGAATGAATGAACATAGTTTACACTATAAAGTAGAATTATGTAAGTTTTGATGCGCATACTTTCCCATTGATTGTATACAATGTAGGATTCGAAGCAAATCCAGGATAAACTTTCACCAATTCCTGTCCGGGTATCAGTTTCCTTGATTGAAGATGAGGGAGTTTTAGAAACAGGAAAGGTTGTTCCTTATCTTGAAACGCCACGCCAGTTTTGGGAAGAACAGGTAATGTTATATATATTTACTTTTAATTTTGAAAGACCGGCTCTTACTAAGAAAAATCTAAACATATTTACTTTGAATTATAAGGCGGGTCTTTGTAGTAGTCCTTTATGAAAAGTTAAATAAAAAATTGGGGGAAAAGGAACAACAGAAAAATGTTTTTTTTTTAAAGCGCGGGACTGTACTAAAATAAAAACCTCTCATGTAATAAAATGTAGTAATAACTTTTCAAGATGTCAAGCTCCCGAATCCCCTTCCCTTGACTACTGACTTGCAACTAATTAGTTTGTTCATGCAGGAAACTGGAAGCTCTTTGGTTTATGCGCTTATGACGCAGGAGAGGAAATATACTCATAGGTTGAAACGTTAGGTGAGGTTTAAGGACACAAAAAAGCCAGTATGTTACATAGAGTTAAAAACATAAAGAAGTAAAGGTTTAATACGGTTTTGAAAACAGCACAAGTTCATGTTCGGTGTCAAATACAGTTCGAACACGTCACAAGTCCCCCCCCCCCCCCTTAGTCGCCTCTTACGGCAGGAGGGAAATACCTTGAGCAAATTCTACAAACCCTAGCCCACGTGGGGACTAACGTTGAAAAGAAATCTGTACACACCGTATATGGATGTAGCATAGGCTCAGAAGAAACCAAAAAGACAACTTGTTAGGAAAGTAATATCTGTCAGGAGTTAAAATTTTCTTTAAATTTTCCTACAGATCACAATCAATTACAAATGTGTTAACAATGGAACATGCGCACCTGACCTGATTTTACATGTTGAGAGGTGAGTCAATGAGACAGTAATGTGAGAAACGAATATTTTCATACGAAAATGATGCATACATGGGCATGAAGGTTGCACTATGTGAGTAGTATGTGTTGAGTACGCCGAGTATATGCGGTTTTCTTTGGTTGTATAAACGAGTGCACGTAGTCTACTCATATTTTGAGAACTTACAGTGTCATCAAAACGAATACATGTATATACATTTTCTACGGTTGTGATTCCGAAAACACGAGTATATAGGAGGCAGTAGTACGATATATTCACAACTAGTGCCGGTACATTGCCCTTCAGGCTGATTGTGGGCACGAGTACACGGACTCCCACCCTGCAGTACGATGTCATCGAAGCGTGCACAGGTACATTTCCTCCGCTTGTGACTAAAATATGCAGGCTGGAGGTGTGAGTACCATGTCATTAGGTCATAAGAACTAGAACGGGCACATTGCTTCTGGTTGTGAGTATACTACTTCTCAGACTCATAATTTGAGTACATCATCAGAACGAGATTAGTCGCAAAGCATACGATTGTGAGTTATTGAGCACATAAACTCAAAACTTGGGTACAATGTCATCGGAACGAATGCAGGTATATTTCCTCCGCTTGTGACTATGTATGAGTACACAGACCGATGATGTGAGTACCAGTTGGCTAGTTCGATGGAGTTTTACGGCCCAGTTTCCAACCTATTGGTTCAAGTCGAGCCGTCCATGTCCTTTTTTCAGGTGTGGCTCACTGGCTTGTTTTGCCTACGCCATTGCTTATGTGGAGCATCACGCACAACGGTAGTAGGTTCTATTTTTTGAGTCTTTGGTATGACTCGACCTGGGAATAGAACCCGGGCCTTCCGCGTGAGAGGCGGATGTTCTTATCGTTAGACCAAGCACGCGGTGATTGGTGTGAGTACCATCATATCATCAGAACTAGTACCGATAAATTGCTCCTGGTTGAGAGTACAAGTAAACAGACTCATACTTTCAGCGGGGAGCTGACAACTCCCTGGTTTGAGTACAATGTCTTGAGTATAACTACTCCAGATGCAGCGACAAGGATTTCGTGTCAGCTGTGCCATTATGGGGATGGTTTACCTCAACCAGCCAGCCGCGATGGTCCAACAAGATCTAGGTACCTATTTATATAGTAAACTCATAGGTCAGCCTGTGACTATGTATGCATTGTTTTAAGAATGTCATCTGACACATGCTGGGGAAAAATGTCCATCTATTCATGTCTTACCAGCCAAGCTTCTTGCCTGGCTGTATGATATATCCTTGTGATTTCTTTTTCTAAAGTGGACCTGAAAACTGGAGCTAGGTTTATTTCTTTTGATGGCACCCCCTTTTCAAATCTGGTAGGTAGTTTTGATAAAATCTCCATCCCCAATACTCCATCCCTGTACTAGTGTACTGTCTTTAGTTGTAAGTACCGACACGAACAGCGATTTTTCTTCGCTCTAAGGAATCAAAATGAGATACACAAAATAATAAGCTAACCAACAAAACCGTGTGAGCTGATACCATACGAGTGTCAAAGTACAGGAAAGGGTGCCAAACAGTACAACCATACCTCATTTAGTCACATAAGCGTAGAAGATGAAACCCTACGCCCAGCCCCACCCCGCCCTCACTTCCTAATGAAGACATTATAGATCAGTGAACACGGATAAAATAATAGTCTCTGTTGGAGAGATCCAATGAAAAATGGGAGGATTATTTTGGCTTTTGGTTGCTAAGGACGGATCGAGGCCAAGGGTTAAAATTGTAGAGGAAAGGTTAAATTGATCTAAAATTAGAAAGAAAAGTGTCTCGTCTCAACCCTTACGTTAACCTTTTCAATTTAGCAGGTAGTTTTGATTCAATAAAAATCTGTTTGGGAGTCATTGATGATGTCATAAGCCTTAAAAAAAAATTTATGGTCAAATAATTTTGCGCAAACCTGTATCCAAAACTCTTAAACCGTAAGTGCGACCAGATGCCTGGTCTGTTTCAAACTGACATTTGTTGGTAGCCATCTGACCATGAAAATGGGTACACAAAAGATTTTTATCAGCAAAATATGTAATGATATAGTGACTCAGATGAGACTTCGATTTGGGGGCAATGAACATGCGCACATCCTGCAAATTGTCGCGATAAACAAATCCCTCCCGAACCTATACACACGTTTTCCAAAATTTGAGTTTACAAAATTTCGTGGAATCATTCTTTATCAATCGATCCATAATATAAGGAGGGTTCTTAAATATAGTTTTGTGCAGTGGACTGTATTTAAATTACCTTTGGGGTAAGAATTGGCACTTAAATCTGTCTTAAGGTAGAAATGAGACCCCTATTTTACGTTTGGTTGGACTAGCTACCTACCGTATTAGATAGTCTATATACTTAGTGTTGTATGTGCGTATCGTAGGGAAGAGGGACCGAGATACACTATGTGCTGAGTTCGGTTTGTAAATTCCACGTCATACCTGCATATTCCACAATTCTATGCGGCAATGAATTACCGGCGAACTAACTTATTCCAATATTTTCTCATTGTTTGTTTTAGGAATATCCATCCCTCTTCGCTGAGATTTTATTGTGAGCACCAAAAACATTCCTTTTCTCATTCTTTTTCCTCATTCTCTCTCTCTCTCTCTCTCTTACAGCGACACAGATTACATGTATATGGGAGACTCGGATCAGGTTTCATTAAACGTAACAGTTGCCAACATTGCTGACGAAGCTTTCGGTGCCAAGCTTTACGTGAATATTCCCGATTCATTTGGATTAAGCTCTTTCAAATCAATACATGCGGTACGTATTACATTCATCCCTTGCTCGCATTGTTTTCCTTCAATTTAAATGAAATAAAATTAACATGATATAACGATTTCATGGATAGGGACATGGACAGAAGAAATTAAGCTTTAGCGGTACACCCATCCATAAAACTGACTCTCTCACTCCAGCAAACACAGTACGTTCAAGAAACGTTGGGGTTTTTAATCACTTGAAGGCCCAGTTCTCTCACCCCAAACAGAACCAATTCTCCTAACTTTCTCACTTAAGCCCCTTCCATAATTGTCTGAAATTCATCCTGATCCAGATACAATCTCAGTTTATTGCTTCAGGGTGAGTATAGAAAATTTTTAAATAATCAAAACACTCTCAGTATCGTTCATGCTGTGTAATAAAAGCTTTGGTATTTTGCATCGTTTGAATTAGCTGTCAATCAAAGAGCTGAGCCAACTGAGAATTTCGGTACACCCGTACCAAGCTGTAGTTTGGGGTGAGAGGTTTGGCCCTGTAAGTCTGCTTCTTTTTCCGCCAAAAATCATATTCAAACGTTTAAAGTCTTAATAAAAGATGTTAAAACCCTTTTCCTAACAATAATGTGACCTTCTCAAATAGTTTTGATTTGGTTATAAATTTGTTCATAAGTTTTTCTTTGTCCGAAAATTACGTTTTACAAACGTATCAAAAGCCTACAAAATAATTTCGTTGAAACGTATTCCAAGGACGTTTTTGAAATGAGACCAGTTACATTTTGATAACCTTCAGAAAACGCTTTTGTGTTTGCTGGAAGGTTCGTTACCCAAGGTCATCGGTAAGCAAGCCGGTGGGACTGAGTTGAACAATATCCACGAGCCTCAGCCAACCCGGGGCAAGGTCCCACTCTTGTCCCGTATGGCCCCGTGAAGATGGAAGAAGTCTTACTATGAATGGTCTCTTGGCTTGAGAATCCCTCGTTGTTTCTTGTCCATAGGCCAACAAGGGGGAGATGTGCACTGTTTAACAAAAATTTCCTAACTGGCTAAAGTAACCCTAATCCTTAAATTAATCCCTAACCCGAACAAAGTATACAGTCGATACAATACAATGGCAACAGCCAATCAAGAAACACCTTGTTAAACAGTGCACATCTACCCAAACAAGGATCTTGTCAGGGTAGATGTGCACTGTTTAACAAGGCGTTTCTTGATTGGTTGTTATCATTGTATTGTATCGATTGTATTCATTGTTCGGGTAAGGTATTAGGTTAGGTAAGGGATTAGGGTTATTGTTAGCCAGTTAGGAAATCGCTAGTGCTCATCGCCCCTCTTGTCATGCCACTGCCCATGGCAAATTCTTTATTTTCGAGATACTAAGAACTTTTTTACACTGGGGTGCAGAGCAGATATTTTTTACGAATACTTGCTTTGGTACCAGGGGTACAAGTCTTGATGTAAGACGGTACACTGTAAACACAAATTAATCAAAGAGTGCCTGAATCGACCAATCACGTTGGTCAACAATACTGACTAATATTTGACTAATGTTTGACCCAGTTGAATTAGTTTCTAACAAATACTAAGCCTCCTTGACTAAGTTTTGCCTGATATTCTTAAGTCTATCACTACGAAATTAGTCAGGTATTACAAATTGGTCAAATATGAGTGATTAACGTAGTTAGTCAATTTAGAAACCACTTGACTTATTTGTGTTTATAGTGATATCCAAAGACAGTGTCTCTGTGATGACATTCCCTAATCGCTTACCAAACAGATGACTGTCTTTTCAAGGGGTTCCTTAGATGTCTGTTGTAACAGCACAACTTCCTTAAATTAAAAGTATAGACGAATCAAATCAGCGCTTGTGTTTAGTGACTGTAGGCAGCCTTTAGTGGGGTCCATCAGCCTTAAATGGTCTGCGTTTATTGTCTAGATGAGTTTCAAACCATCATATTCAGTGAAATTGAAAGAATCAAGATACAGTTTAGTGTACAGCCATCCCTGGTGCATGTAAGGAAAGAAATTGAAAAATTGAAAGGTGATAAACCCCAAATATGGCCGATCGGAGTCACACCATCACTTGCTGTCCTGATCCGTGGGAGAAAACTATTTGTAGGAAACTATTTACTCCCTTCCCTTTCTCATCCTTCCAGCGTTTTAGGTGTAGGCAAATATTACTAACAATGACATAATTTTCGTAAAAAAAGAAAACAGGGGAAAATAGCATAGCCTATTACAAAAATAAGATACTTCGGGAAACGTTTTCCAGGTAGCAAACCTATATGGGTCCACATTGGACCCATAAAATATTGTATTCAAGATTCTTAAGTGCATTCACGTTGAGAGCCCAAACTCACGTGGGATATCATGCATTTTATCGACATTTTACCCACCTTAGGCAGTATGAGTTGAGTATTCCGCATTCAGTTGGCCATTAAGTCATATGGGCTGCCCTGATATTTTCCCGGCTTGCAGTCGGAACGTTAGAGATTCCAGTTCTGCTATAGGTCATACCAAAGACTTTAAAAACGGAACCCACTGCCGTTGTGCTGGGGTGCTCAGCATAAGCAATGGAGTAGGGAAAACAAGCCAGTGAGCCACAACTGGAAAAAGGCCGTGGCCGGCTCGAATGTAACCAGTTGGTTGGAAACTTGGCCGTAAAACTCCATGTGACTAACTAAACATATGCGGTCCGTAATGAATGCGTGCACATATGGACCCAAATGCTAACCCATAATCAAGGGTTCCATAATTGGATCCTATATAGGAATGTACCCTGGGATAAGATATCGTTTTTATGTTTTATTTTTGCAGGAGTCTTTGATTACATGTGAATTACTACCTCCGAGGGAAACCATTGTTTCTTGTAACATCGGAAACCCTATTCATTCGATGAAGGTAGGAACGTGCTTGTGATATCCCAATTTCTTTTAATTATGGGGCCACCCGTTGTTGGCCTCAAACCAGGCATTTACTTGAGAAAGAGGGCTCCCATCCTTGAGATAAGGTCTTTAGCCGAGGTCTTCATCTTGGGAAACTCCAGTTGTCACCGATGGCAACTTAACGGTCTATACCACAGCGCTAGTACGAAAACCTATGCACGTGATTATGTATGTGACGTCAGTGCGTTTCACTGGATAGAAATGATCAAAGGCAATCGCTGTGTAACCAAAACGCGCGCACAACAGCACCCTAGTAACGATTGTTGTAAAATGGACGCCTGGATGGAAAAACAGAGAGATGCGTGGACGCAGTGACGTAGGTGCATAAGCCCTATACACAGGCTTTTCATTTGACTTTATAATACTCCCCGGCGGCCATGTTGGAGTACATGTAACTACGGTAGACCACACTCGACGCGATTGCTACTACACACACCACGCACACGCAGTGCACACTGTACTGAGCGTTCATCACAAAGCCAGATGCAATCTCTGTGCGTGGTTTGTATATGACCGAATTGAGAAATTTCAACCATACATACATTGATGACGCAGCTACAAAGTTGACGTCACAAGCATGACCTTTATAAATCACACCAAATGCAAAAAATATTCTTCTAGCTAATTTATTTGTGGCACTTCTTAATTTTTTGTTGTTATTGTTTTAAAGTCGCATTTATTTCCCATGTCAGAAGCCGTCCCTTGAAAGTTTGCCCGCCTAAATTACGTTTTGGTCATCTTAAAAAAGCCAAGATGCATCGTTGGCTAAAGATCTGGTTCAGTGTGGTGATCCTGAATTAAAGATCTCTTGGGGGTCTGATTGTTGCATGCATGCTAACTTATGCAAACATATTCAATGTGTTTTAACGAAGGGGGGAGGGGCATTTTTTTCTACTTTGGAGAGAAAAGAGGATATCAAACCACATAGCCACATGAATAATATTTGTTGGGAACTTTATGCTACAACTTAGGCAGTCGAAGGTAAAATAATTATTTGCAAGGGTTTTGAGTTTATTAAGATAATTGCAATATCAGATTTATTCTATATTTTCATCTTTTCACTAACAGAAAACGAAATTTACACTCACTTTTGATGTTCATGACGTCCCTGGCCATACGGAGACATTATACGTTAATCTTACCACCAACAGGTATATAAGTTTAAAAGTACACCGTATAGCAATAATTATGTAATGTGAAATTTGCATCCAAGGTATGAAATTGGACCAAACAAAAATTGCCCCCACAATTGGAGGAACGCGCACATTATTTAACGTACATTCCAGAAAATGTAGACAGTTTTGTAGAAATACTGCAGTTATAGGACTCATCTGACAACTGATTTGCATCCGGGGTTTTGTGTGTAAGTCAGTATTTCAGTCCCTTGTAAAATCGAAGCCATTTATGCAGAGTAGCTTCGTTGTTTGACCCCAAATTTTCGTCGTTTCATTTCAAATTTTGATATCGTTGCCAATTCAGTTTCAGCATACTTACACTATACTAAGGTTTCATTTTTCTTAAATTGCTAACATTTTATGTATAGTATATTGTACGTTGTACAGGGGCAACGTCAGGGAGTGAAAGAGGACTATCCCCTCCATTCGTCAGAGATTGTGAAAGTAAAAGAAAGCGAAGGGGGAAATGGAGCACTCAACTTATGCTTCGCTGCCCTTATCAAAACACCCCGACTTCGCCCTGACGCTGTGCAGTCTACTTGGTTAAAAAGTGCGACATAAAATCCCATCCACGGACTTCCTATACATGGACAGAGCATACTGCACGGAAAGCTCATCGAAATTACTCTATTTAAATAAAACGTGGTAGCGAGTTTCTTAGCAATTTTTCATACTGTGCGAATAAAATATTCAAATATTCGTTAATTCTTTTGCCTTTTAGTACATTAATGGAGGAGGCTGATTCAATGATGGACAATAATCATACAGTTAGCATTAGACTCATACCCAAAGTTGAGGTGGAAATGGGAGGGTAAGTACGTGACATTCGTTGCCATGGCATGATTTCACAAGCTGGTTTTGCAAGAGTAATCTTTTTGTACATCACTTATGGTAATTTAGAAATGAAAACTTCATTGTCATCACATGACCATCGTTTTTTCAGTTATTATTTAAATGTATACGACATCATTTCTCAGTCCTAGAAATGCAGAATAGAGGCGTGAAATGCCTGCCTGGTCGATCAATCATGTTTTCGGGGATATGAACCGACTAGAACATGTAACTATTGTTTTGAAATGGACCTGATGTGGGCATTTACACACTCTTTCAATAATATCGTTTCATTTCATTTCTATGCTATATGTTATATAAAGCATTCTTCTGAGCGACGTCTCATTATCTCCCTAGATGGCAATTTTGAGTGTGGGTAAACGCGGATGATTACATCCTCTCCTAACGTTTTTGGAAGTTTTAAATGTCTGTTTTACGAGCAATGCAATTTCTTGAAAGTTAAAAGCCTGTTTTAATCCTGTTTACACTTAAGTAAATTTTAAGTGCAAAATAGAAAATTTGAAGAGATTTCTGTTGGTTCGTATTTGGCTGAGGAATAGCGCCGTCAGTCGGACCAATTTTTTGAAAAATTATGACGAAAATCTCCCCCCCCCCCCCCGTGCCCATATTACAGGAAATGCGTCTAACATCGTAAAATTCTTTGCTTCTATGTTATGTTTTAATTTAAACAAACACTTCCGAAAAATGTCATATTATTGATCAACGATTTAAAGAACGTCTTAAGTTTCGTTGTCAGAAAAAATTCAAAGTTTAGGTTTTCGAAACAAAACTACCAACAAGCGATGGCCTATTGAAAAACAATAGATGAACACGAATCTTTCCACCACTTGTCGGGTGTAAATAAATTTTCTTTTTTCTCTCTTAGACAATGAATTTTATTGTTGATTATTAGTTGGACCCATTGCATTATCAAAAATTGTGGAAAAAAACTTTTGTTAGGGTTACATTTCGACTCACTCTTTTGAATGAAAGACAAACTTTTTTGAATTACTTTCTGTTCTCTATTAAACAGTTTCTCCAACATGAAAAGACTGGTATATAACGAAATACAAACTGACGAAACTGAACAAGAAGACGGCAATGAAATAGTACACAACTACTGGGTAATGATTTTGTTCATGTAATTACGCATACAACCAAACGATTACTAAAAAATTCTGTTTGCATTATTTCCAGTATTTACCATGGTTCTCGTACACCTTCAAATGTCTTTTTCTTATATCAAGAGATTTAAATCAATGGGGCATAATAACGATTGATGTGAGGCCGAGGGAGACCATGGAAAATTCTCCCAAACACCCGGGAGAGGCACACCAATGTATTTTGTTCCCCAAGATTGGTGACTTTAAAACGCCAAAATGCAAGCAAGCAGAGGTCAAATTCTGTAACTCCAAACAGCTCCAATTCTCCAAACCTAGTTGACTTCAAGCCATTCATCCAACTGTCGAAAGAAACTTTTGACCAAAGGTACCTCTCAGATTCCTGGAAATAACACTTTCCATGCTAATGATAGCCAAAATGGGGTAAATAATAGAGATATCGTTAGAACAATGTAAATATTAACACATGGTGGGAATGTTACCCCTTCAACCAGTTTCTTGTCTCCACAACTGCTGATCTTTAACGTTAAACGCTGCTCAGACAGCACATGTTTGAAATCTTATCAACACATACTTCGCCACCATTGTCTTGAAAAAAAAATTTCGGAGCATTTTGAACTACAGTTGGAAAAGTTGTGTCCCCATAGTTGCTGAAAAACCATCTTATTTTACTTCTTAAAGGGCAAGGGCAGTCACCCCCAAATTATTTCTAAGCAACGGGTAAATCTCACAATTTTCTTGTTATTTCTCTTTCGAGTATCTTTCGTAATATTTTAAGACTCCGGTATATATTGCATACTTACAGTAAACCAAGTAGTTCATCCTTGCATAAATTTTACATTTGAAGAGAAAAAAAAACATTGTCACACGACTCTCGAGAGCCAATGAAACAAGACAGTCTACTACACTACCTCATGTTGGGGTGACTGTTCTTGCCTTTAAGAAGATCCCGCCCAAAAATGCTGCATTTCGCAAGGCACCATCGATTTAGCTTACGGTGACAGTCAGTTTTCCGGTCTGTCATTGTACAGTTGTAGCCTGCTCTGTGTGTTTAACTTTCCAGTTATCTTTATGAGTGCAATTCATACCAAAGACTACTAATAACAATATAGACCTATTTTTAGACCTATTTTCGGTGTTGGAAAGTACGCTCGACCCTTGATTGGTCACAGAAAATGGAAGTTAAACCTAAACTGTGACATTGCACATCATTCGGTCAGTTACAAAAGAAGAAAAAAAAATTGAAAAGTTCGTAGCACCCTGAAATACCGAAAAAGTATTTTACAATATTTTTAGCAATAAGTGTTTTTATTGATTTTTCTTAATAGGGGTTCCTATAGACCGCCAATAGCTTTTCTTTGGGGGAAAATGGACTGCAACAATGGAAAACTTGAAACCAACTTACTATTTGAGTATCGAATTTTGTCTGCAAATTTTGGTTTAATCCTGACCAAAATTGTCTAATAAGGTCACTCAACTGGCATGAAATTAATAGCAACACGAGACAGCGCACATACGCACATACACAAACAAAATAAAAGCCTTGCGCCAACATTACTTGTGGTACAATTAAGTTCCTCTGTTTCACCTTATTTTGTCAGGTTAAAAATAAAGGTCCTGCTGTGATAAAGGACGCTACTCTCATCGTCAGCTGGCCAATGAAGACAGACACCAATGAAAATCTCTTATACGTGACAGATTTGAAAATCACAGAAGGTGGAAAATGTGTCATAGATTCTGACAACTTAAAGGTTGATCCTTTCGAGGTAACTAACTTATGTACATCAGGCGCGTAGCCAGGGTTGTGTCATGGGGGTGGTGTCATTGAGGGGCACAGCATGAGGGAAAACTTTAAGGATAGAGAGAAAAACCGTTATTTCAGGTATTTTTTGCATTGCAAGGTTGGGTATTGGGGGGCTCCAACCCCCCCACCTCTCCTCCCGTGGCAACGCCACTGATGCACATCATTGATCGAATGGGGTTCATACTTCACCTCAAACCCGGGCGGAAAAAGTGGGTGTGGAAAAGTATAATACTAAACTTGAAATTACCATTACCTTATAACAGTTCAACCATCCCCCAACATCCGAAAAGAATTCCCTGCCAGATGCAACCATGTCGCCATTGCAGTACCCTTATTTGGTTAGTTGCTGGGAGTGTCTCAGCCTGAAATTGTCGGGGACCTATTGCATTGTAAAGTGGTTAGAGCATCGTGATTTGTAGCCTGGAGTTGTGGTGTTCATCTTCTGCGCGGGTCATATCGAATACTTTTAGATGAAACCTACTGTCAATGTGCTCGGTGCTCAGAATAAGCAATTGAGTAGGATAAAGAGGTCAGTGAGACACAACTGGAAACTTGAAGACTGTTACCTACCTGACTTAAACCAAGTTAAACCACTTGGTTAGAAATTGGGCGGGGAAACCTCATCTAAATAACAAATTGGGAGTAGTAGGGTAACAGTATTTACGTGGAACAATAAATTCTATGCATAATTCCCGTTGATAGAAACAAAATAGGAACCAGCTTCTTAATAAGGCCTGGACTGTAACCTTTTTTTCTACGTCAATTAAGTTCCGACTAGTTCCGATTGCAACCAAACTATGAAAACACATCCAAAGCAGCGCCACAATCAGATGGTAGACTCCACCTTGAAATTACGAACTCAACTCCCTACCTGCACTAATTTGAGAAAAGTTAGTGGTAATTGTCCCTCATGATATTCGGAAACAAAACAATCTTGTGTTCAGAAGAATCAAACTTCCACCAAAAAGAAGAAAAGAAAACTTATAAATTTTCGATGGCAAAACTTATTTTGAAACAAAAGCCAGAGCCCGCAAATTTTTTCTTATTTCGTTTTCAAGCATCTTCCATGATGTTTCAGGACTTCAACGTCAGGTGCGGATCCAAACTTTCCATAAAAAGGGGAACTGTTTTAAGAGAAAGCAGGAGTGTGAGAGAGTTGCACTGCTATAATTTCTCATATTTTTTTTATTGTTGATGTGGTGAAAAAGGGAGGACTGGGCCCGTAAATTTTCCCCCTTGGATCCGCGCCTGAGCATTGTATATTGAAGGTTAACCAATAAGTGACCGTCATGATATTACTGATACGGTACTAATTTATTTAAAAAATATCGTCACATGACTATCAAGAGCAAATGATAAAACAAGACAAACTCCCATACAAATCCAAATCGGGTGGCTTCATTTCCCTTTTAATCACCCTTCATAAGATACGGTACCGGTATTCTCTTCTATACAGAAATATTTCAAAGTTTCATAATATTTTTTCCAGCTGAGTTATTACCCGACTGATGGTTACGTCATTTCTCAACCTGAAGATTTTAACGTCAGCGATATAGAAGGTTCAGAAACCTCAGAACGAAGCAGACGTAATACTGATTTGGAAGACACTTTGACTGACACATTATACAGCCAAACACAGCGCCCTCTAATACATGAGATTTCATACGAAGCAAACTGCAGTCGAGGTTATGCAGGTTGCGTAAACATCATCTGCAATATTACGAATTTTTCAAAGAAATCGGGAAACGTGGTTCTCACAATCACATCTCGTCTTCAAACAAAAACTGTGCAAAATGTGAGTTCATTTTTTGGTTTCACATTCCATACACTCTTAAAACGTTGGGTAAAATATCCGTTGGTTAAAGAAGTTTATGAAATGTGTTGGTAAAACTTTGCCCAACTTTGGGGCTAATTGGTGCACTGTTTAAACGCTGGGCAAAGTTTTTGTTGAGTAAAAGTAGTTGCCTAAGTGTTGGTCAATCTTTGCTCACAAAATGGTTAAATTTCCCCTTCCATGCACGCGTGTACTGTAATACCCAACTGCCTGGTCAAAATGACGATAAGATTTTATTCTACAGTTGAGCATATTTTCCCTTTACCCACTTGTTGGGTAATTTTTTCCCAATTTGTTGGGTATATTATTGGTTGCAGTGTTTTCACCAAACAACAGTACACTTGACCCGATTTGTTTTACAATTCTTCTCATAATCAGACATGGTACCATAACCTGAAAATTCTCTTTGGCATCTTTTATATTGGTCCAACAGCTACACTCGTTCATTATTTTAGACCATGAAATCGATCTCTATTTCCATAAAATTCTTTAAATAGTACTACGAACTAGAACACATTTGTATGAGATTCCATGATTCGTATTTGGCGCAAAACTGCTATCCAATGAGAGGTTAGGATCTGGGATATTCTCTTTCACGTCCGAATGAACATATATATATTATTATTCGAAAGATTTCGGCATAACAAGAAACCTGTCTCATAACCATGATAACAGTGTATGAGAGCTACGGACCAGTTAATTCTCATGCTGCCCTTGTGTTATATTTATGCATTGATGAAACTACAAGACTTCATCACATCATTTACACACATCATTTTACAGTGCCTTTTAAAAATACAGTGCCTTTTAAAAATGATAGTTTTGGACGTACTTATACGGAACTCAGTGACAGACCAAATAGGTTATTAAGCCAGGGTTTTTAAACTGGGACCGATGGGTTGCCATAACCAGGGAGCTGCAGTGGCAGCTCCCTGCCATAACATAGAACCTAACATGTAAAGAAAGCACCAACGGTTAAAGAAAAGATGATTAACATATAACCAACATTTGGTTAATGCATTTGCCCAACAGCATAATAAAAGAAGTGCCCAACAAGTGGGTATGTTTTTAAATGCTAATTTACCAAACAGTTGGGTAATCTCCTGCCCAACAGTTGGGTTCAAACTTTACCAAATTTGGTTGGTTAAAGTTTTGCCCAACTGTTTAGGTTGTTGAATAGATGCCCAGTATTGGTCAAAAAGTTGGACAAAATTTGCCCACTATTTTTAAGAGCGTATTTGGTAATGATTTGGTAATGATTCTTGTTTTAAATTGTAACAAGTAGCCGGCCTTCTTCACTCTGAAAACACACGAGTGAAGTTGTTCTCTCTCTAACTTGTCACTCTTTCACTCTACGATGAGTGAAAATTCAGTTCAAGAAAAGCCTTGTAGGCATTCCATCAAGAGTGAAACTTCTTTCCTTTAAAGTTAATTTCACCCTTCTTTAGCACTCTGATGGAGTGACTTAGTTCACTGTTTTATTTTACTTCTAATTACTCCTTTTTCCATACCGACTGCATGGTCAAGTGATAAGAGCATCTAACTTGTAGTCGGGAGGTCGGGAGTTCGAGTCCTGGCCGGGTCATACCAAAGACTTAAAAAATGGAACCTACTGGAATGAAGCCATTTTTAGTTAGTGAGCCACAAATGGAAAAAAGGTCACGGCTGGCTCGACTAAAACCAGTTGGTTAGAAACTGGGCTGAAAAACTCCATCTCACTAAATCCTTCTAACTTACTACTTTTTCCGAGATCTGCAAGACGAGTTAGCAGCAATGATACGTTTAAAGAATGGTATTATTTTTAAAATGTGAGAAGGTTTGGAACATGCCTATCAGCCTACAAAATGTTAAAGCATTTGAGAAAAGGTAAAAGTGATCTCGTATCACACTTTGTTTCGAAGCTCAAAGTTATACTCGGTTGGAGTTGGGATTTTCCCTTCAAGGAAGCAAGCCCCCCGATAGAAGCTCATAATCCGAAGCCACGACAAGGGCAATAAGTTGGCAAAAAAAAAAAAAAGGAAAAGGATGACACTAAAGTCTTGTTTTTAAGGAAATGTAGTCTCTTTTTTGGAGAACATGCTTTTTACATCAGCAAGATGAAGCAGACCGTATTGTTGGGCGACAAAGAGTTGGTGTGATTACATATAAAAATTAAAAGGATGACAATTTGGGGGCGGTTTGCAATTTTACCCGAAAAAATCCGAACAAGAATCTGGATTTATACGAAAGAGGTCTAAAAAGGTTGAGTTTTCTTTTCTTTTTTTTTTGGGGGGGGGGGGGGCAGTTGGGTCCTTTTCTGCAAAACCAAGCTTATGTCTGGGCAACGGACGTTGTTTATTACACATTATTTTTTGGATTGAAACTCCCCGGGAAAATTTGGAATTTGTTCAACTGGTTGCCTTCCCCGACCCCCTCTCTCACCCCGCTTGGTAGTACAATAGATGAGGTAAGGGAGGCATGCAATTGCGTCCAGATTTTGACATGTTTTCAGACCCTGTCCGTTATATTCTTTTCGTCTGAAGTGAGTGAGATCAGATGAGGCTAAACGACACACCAACGCGAATGTGTTATATGGTGTAAGTCACCTGGATAAAAGGTTTAAAGTTAAATTTATATTCAAGTATGATTCACGGCACGTGCCAAACTCACCGTGGACATATTCTAAAACCTCCAGTCCACAGGGGACTCTTTTCGTCTGAAAGTTTTTGATTTGGGTTTTGCACTCCTTTCATTGAAATTGAGAAGTACGGTGGTTTAGAGGAACCAAAGCAAAGGACTGGCCCAACCACTCTCTTACAAAATTTTAAGGAAAACAAATAAAATCAAGGTTGCAGGCTCTACACTCTATTATCATCAGAGCAACGATTTTTTTACCTCTAGATTTAGCGGTAACATTTGACATACAGACTTAAGTTGGTTCAAAAAGTTCACCAGAGTTAGATCATGCAGTGCAAATCTAATCAATATATGGTCAACTGTGATCATAATTATGGGAAAATATAATGGGGTTGTCCCACCCTCGGGCAAAGTTCTGTACGCAGCAAGTTCATTTCGAAATAGAAGGGGAACGTATGGTAATTTTGAGCATAACATAGCAACATACAAAGGAATTTTGAAGAAACTAGTGAGTCTATATGACCTGCTGACACCAAGAAGTAACCCTAACCTAGATGTGTAGGTTGAAGGTACCCTCGAACATGAGAAGCGAGTAATTAAGCCTAGAAGACTTGTCATGAGTCAAGAAGACTTTTAATCAATAGAGGTCATGCACGTGACGTTTCAATTTGGCATACTGGGCTACTGATCATGTACAGTAGATGTGTTACCAATACGCGCGCACAACAGCACCGTAGTAACAATTGTTCTATAATGGACGCCTGGTTGGCAAAATAAGAATGACGCGCAAGGCACTGACGTCGGTGCGTGACTTCTTTATCCAAGTCATCCTGTGTTTTATTTGTCATCCCGATATGATATCACATGCAAGCTCCATTATTCTATGACATCTTTTCAATTTTTCAAACAGCCTGAATCTAGACCGTGGACTGTCGTCTCGAGCGCTAGCTTCACCATTAATCGGTTACCGTATGTCTCTCAACCAGATGACCTTCCCAGCAAATATGAAATGGTAATTAACTGTGGTAAATCTTTGCAATTAATTAACTATAAGCTTGGAAAGACAATTTTTACATTAGGCATAAGGTTGCCTCCATACAATTTATACCAGACACCCCCCCCCCCCCTTTTTGTTGAAAAAGTGCTGTTACAGCAAGGTCAACCCTACTTTCTATTATCACCTTTGTCAGTAGTAGCTGCCATGTCCATCACTATCTAAACAAAGAGTCCCACTGAAAACCTGATTCATAAAGGCAAAGACTATTTATTCAGTGAAAGCCACGTTTGCAACCAGAGCTGCCTCAGCAGACCAGGACAATAGGCTTGTCTCTTTGGACACATGTAGGCTGGTTGTGCTGGCACTGAAGTGTGATGAACTGTGTAAACAAACAGTTACCAGACTACATAGAGGTAGCTTATGCCAAATGAACGACTCCAAATGAGAAATACAAGTGTAGTATAAATTACATATTGACGTCGGGGGGGGGGGGGCAAACTCAACAATTTAAATCAAATTGTTTATTTAGTTAAACTATACTAGTTCATATGGAAAACAATAGATTGCGCCCTTACCCCAGTAAAAAACGTTCCTGCAGTGACTGTCCATTAATATTAGGATGTGGTGTGATAAGTATGGGTTTGCTTCAGGTTCAGTTTTTGTTGAAAATGACACAACTCTACTTGCCCATATCTTGGAAACCTCGTATCGGATTTCACTGCAAATTTCACCTGCATAGAATGCTACCCCTCCAACTCATCGAAACGCAATGTGACTTTAAACCCTTCAGTTACCTTGAACAGGACGGCAACAGCACAGCAATAATTGACGTCAGTACATCAGCTTGCTTTGTAAGAGTCGAAATGTCTTTTCCTCCATTTTAAAAGATTTAATATGCAAAAACTTGCTTTTGAAAATGCAAAAGTTGCAAAAATAAACGTGGTACACAGTTAAAAAATCGTTGTAAATTTACAGCACAGATACTAAAGACATACATACGGATTATTACCAATAATATTTCTGTAATCTTTGATATGTCCATTTATTTTTTATTCTTTAAATTTACAGCATTTTAACTGTATAATTTGTGTCTTTCTGACCGAGAAACATGCTAAAGGTTCGATGATAGGGCACGGTCATGTTAAGAAGTACTCAACCTGAACATCTATCTACAACCGATGCCGTAGAAATGTGTTATGACCAATTCACCTTCCAAATAAAATTTTCTTCACAGCTTTCATTATGGATTACGCCTAAAACCAAAACTTTGATACATTCGATCCCTTTGTGGGCAATAATACTCTCTGTTGCGTTGGGAAACTCTTTGATGATAGTCATTATACTTTGTCTATGGAAGGTAAGAAAAATTTCAAGTATTTATTATCGTTTAAAAATTTTGGAACTCACAACTTCTTCACAAAATTGCAAAAAATAAATAGTGAGGCGGGCGATTTCTACGTGCTTGAAACAGACACGAACGGAAAGGTTCCTAACAAAAACTAGCACAAACGAAAGCAAACACAACGAACTATCTACAGTGACAATGTACAACTTTTTCTAAAGTCCTCCCGACCCTCTGGCAAAGGGCCGTTCGGCGAAACCAAACTTGATACTGCTTCCCGAAGAAGCTATTACGTCCACTGAAGGACAACACTTAACGACCAACCTCGCGGCCCTCAGACCATTTTCATCATTGGTCCGTCATGTATGGCTCCATTCTTGACTGGATGAAAAGAACAGACAATGTACAACTTACTACAATTAGACAAAACATTATTTACTCAGTGTGTGTGTGAGATGCGGTAAAACCTTTTGTAAGATGACAATAATACCTTTGTGCCTTACGACAAACAGTGTCATCACATTGATTCCTATCCATAGATTCTACATTTTGTTCTTTTGTTTGTTTGTTTGCTTGCTTGTTTGTTTGTTTGTATATTTATATATTTCTTTTTTTCATGAAAGGAACCTACTCTTTGCTAATATGAAAAATTGAAGTACCCAAGCACAAAAAAGATAAATCCTCCCAGCCTGAAATTTTCAAATTAAGCTTAAACTAGTCGTTTATTCAACTCTTTTACTTGAGATTCGTCCAACAAAAAAAGGTGAAAAACTCGGGATTAAGGGCGCTTTCGAGGAAAAGTTAATTCCAGAAGAACCGGGAAAATTAAGCCCTCATTACTGAAGAAAGGGGAGTGGAAACGGAATTTCGTGGGCCCTTTTTTTTTCTAAAAGTCCCGTCGACTCTCTGGCGAAGAGCCAATGGGCGAAAACCAAACATTCACCATTTTTGGCAAAATAATCCCCCGATCGGGTGAAAAATTGATTTCCCCGAAAGAGGTTATCTCCCTTACTGTATAAGTTGAGACGTAAAAACCCTATCTAATTTAACTTAACCTGTAGAGTGCTTATACGTTACGTCACAATTGGTAAGCCACGCCCACTGCCGGGGTAAAATCAACAGTGTTTTAATGCAACAGTCGTCAGCTGCTTCTCAGCATAGCTACACTAGCTGGCGTACATACTACATCATTTTTTGCCTGTAAAAAGAGGCGGGGCTTGTAGCGTAAGTGAAAGCACTCGATACTAACTTAACCCAGCCTTTCCTGAATATCCTTTGAAATATTTTTTTTTATTTCAGATTGGTTTCTTTAAGAGAAAAAGAATGCGTGACCATTTGGACGATGACGGAATTGACAAGAATGGAAAGGGAATGGAAATAATACATGTTAGTCATGACTCTCAAGTAAATACAGATGAATGATAAATCGATACACCTGAAGTAAAAAGGGAAAAACATTGAAACAGAGGGGCGGGGCATGGTAAAGTGAGGAGTGTGAAATCGATGACACTGCAACCATACAAAACACCTCATGCAGATGATTTTATGGAGAATGAAGTGCGCCCTCTGTAAAAGCAAGTTCGTATCATTTCAACTCTCACGGACGAATTGCGGACAGATGGTGCATGTACCGTTCGGATACTCCTCACTACAAAGTGGAGTCTCGTGACGTCAAAATATGTCCGTAATGATTGCTAGTTTCCTCGAAGATGGATAGAGATGCTACTTCATTTTGGTTATGAGGTTAAGTATTGTCCACTGACATATCGACGCCTGGATGAAAAACGCAGAATATGTCCTTGCTTTTTAGTCTAGAGTGTATTAAAAAAGAGGCTTTGAGGTTGGTCAAGTGTTGTCCTTAAGTGGACGTATAGCTTCTTCGGGAAGCAGTATCAAGTTTGGTTTCGCCGAACGGCTCTTTGCCAGAGGGTCGGGAGGACTTTGGAAAAAGAGTGTATTAAAAGAGACTCGGAGAAATAAAGCAAAATGATGGCAAATTTGTGCTTTTAGTGCTCAAAAGCTCTTATATGAGAATGTTCTGGATATTCGCTGCCAAAAATTAAAAAGAGACTAGAGCTGCAGTGAAACGATGATGACAATTTGAGGTCTGATTAAAGACCACTGAGGTTACTTAATAAGAGATTTAAGGGAAGGTGTTCTGAATTTCACAGAGGCGTTTAAATTAAAATCAATGTTACAAGAACGCACTTATACACAGAAGAAAAGCTACAAAATAACTGAAAATTTGGTAAAACTAGAAAAATTAATTTCTGAAATAAAAAAGGCTTTTTCCAAAACGTTAAGCGTGAGGAATGGTAAATACTCGAATTCATCTCTCCTTTATGGGATCGCTTGATCTTCCGAGTCTTTTGTAACCCTAGCAATGTTCGAGCAGGTAGTTTTAATAAGCATAAGTTTAAGTTGTTGATTCGGAACCCTATCTAGTACCACTCTCCTGGTTGGAGTGAAAACAGCTGATGGAAGTGTTACCAGGTAGATGGTGTTAACAACTACTCTCTTATTTAAAAGAGTGAACTAAGTCAGTCTTTAATAGAGTGAAAACTGCGCATTCACTCCAAGAAGAGTGAAATTGACTCCGTGAAAATTGAAGTTCCCTTTTTAATGCAGTGAATTCAGTTTTCACTCTATTACCAAGTAACTAAGTTCACTCTTTTACACTCAGAGAGCATTTGCAACACTTCATGTACTACGCAGCTAGAGTAAATCGAGTCCCTGCACTATACTATACGTGCAGAATATGTGCAATACATTTTGTTTTCATTTCAACACATTATTGTCATGGGGAAGCGACGCACCACTAACGGACACCAAACGATTGTCATGAGTAACTAGCTACTTCGTAATAAACTTTGGAATACTTTTGTATCGGATGCTTTTTATGTACATATTTTCGCTGTCCTGCTGGCCAATTCTTTCATTAAGTGGGCTTAAGATTACACGGAGACAACTTCAGCTACAACGTAATGACGTCGTCTGCTGCCTTTCCCCCATTCTACAATTTGAGAATATCGTTATTTCGCATTGCGTTCGAAACGACATAGGCACAAAAGACGTCACTTCGTTGTAAATGAGGCCCGCATCGTTGAATTTAAAACCCTTTATTATCCAATGATAAAACAAAAGAGAAAACGTAGACGTCAAAATTCATAGCCTTTTTTGCTATTTTTGTAACAGTTCTTATAGTTTAAGTTATAATGTCATACTATAAAATCATTTATCAATTTTGTCGACTAATTAGTCAGCTAATTGACAGTCAAATATTTTGTTAATAATTTTGCAAATTTGATTATTAATGTAATCCTGCTCATCAGTAATATTCATGATCTCTATAAATTTGATCACATCACGGTTAGGATAGTTTCTTTATATTTTTTCTAAGATCCTATTAACTATCTGAGAGAATTTTATTTTCCGCTCATGTGATTGGCAAATTGACTTTACTGTGGCAGCCTGTTAGGTATTCCAACCAAAACCAGCAGTTGTCCCGACAGTGAGAGTCCTGGGCAGTTTTAGCTACGTTAGAAGGGGACCTGGGAATCTGGGGATATGAAGGCGACACAAATGACGTCATATCTATATAAATGAGGTCCGTGTCGTGAAATGTATAGCTCCTCATTTTCCAATGGTACAACAAAAGAGAAATACGTAGACCGCAAAATTTATAGTCTTTTGTGCCATTTTTGTAATAGGCCTAGTTTCTTGTAATTAAAATTTCAATGTCATACTTTTAAAATCATAGTTCAATTTTGACAACTATTTAAACAACTGTGAACCAACTAATTGAGTCAAATATTTGGACCATTGCTGGGTTTAAATTAGTAAAGTTTTGTTCAAATTCGAGCAAGCTATATAGGTAGGGGTTTGATTAAATTTTGGTTCGGTATAATCAATGTGATTATGAATGCAGCTAACCTCGACTTGAAATTTTATGAGTCAGATTTGTGTGTGTAGATGTGCGAGTGTGTGTGTCAAGTTCTGGCTTGGAATTGCATACAATATGTGACAATAATAGCAGAACCTACCATCAACCCAACCCCACCCGAACCTATCATAAGAGAGAACTTCGGCGCATTTTTCCGTTACTGGGATATCTATCATTTATTGGATTACACAAATGGAATTTGACAAAACTATGGTACAATATTGGAGTATAATTTGACAAATTTAATCGTTAACGTAATACTTCTCATTAAAAATATACATAATCTCTATAAACTTAATCGCATCACCGGCAGGATAGTTTGCTTTTATTTTTCTAGGATCCTGTCAACAATCTGACACAATTTTATTTTCGGCATATGTGATTGGCACATTATCTTCACAGTAAGGACCTGCTAAGTATTCTATCCAGAATCAGCCGTTTTCTGACAGTGACAGTCCTGAGTAGCTTCAACAGTTGTAGAAGGGTGACTGGGAATTCGAGGATGTGGGGCGCTGGGGTAAAATTGACAGAAAAATACTACAGAAGAAAAGTTACCATACCTACCTTTCCTTCCACGATTTAAGAACGAAAACCCCTTACTTTCCCTGCATGTGAAATTGACACAACAGTGCAATAATAATTTAAAAAATGTTTAGAAATTTTTCCCACAAAATTGCATCGAAATGCCATCAAAAACTTAGAACAGGTTTAGCATTTGCCCTCCTTCTCTCCCCTAATCTTTGATGCGAGAAGAACTTTATACGATATTGATTTGATTTGTTTCTAGTGCATGACTGATTCTTAAGGGCGAATATTTGCCTCAGATTATCTAAGCGCAGGATCCAAACTTAAAAGGCGCTCTAACTTTAGATAATGTTCCACCGTTAATGGTTGGTTTTGACTTTATACACGCCCAAAACGATTTGTCACTGTTCTTCATACCTTGTCAAAGTTTGCAACGTCAGCACGTCACCCTTCAATGCAAAGCGCACGGGAGGTGCCTTATGGCACATGCAATTTAACTATTCAACTGACTTTTATAGGGCAAGAACAGTAAGTTAGATGAGGTTTAACGACAAACAAAGACGAATGAGTTGTAAAGTGTCAGTCAACTTAATAAAATGTTTTAAGTTCAAATTTATTTTCAAGTTTTGTTCAGGTTCACGTTTGATTTCCCTTTAGCCGTCTCTTACGACGGGCGGGAAATACCGTGGACATATTCTACAGCCCACGGGAGGGGGGAGGCAGTCGTTCCAACTTCAAGCAATGTAGTAGACTGTCCTGTTTCATGAGAGGAGTCATGTGACAGCATTTGCTAGTTTGTGTTCACTCTGTAGATAAAAAGAGTGAAATTCCACCCTTAAGAAGAGTGAAAGTTGAAAAGTGCACACCGAGAAATCCACTCCAAAAGAGCGGAAAATCATTCCAAGAAGAGTGAAATTTACCCAAAAAGAACAAAGATTCAGTCTTGATGGAGTCCCCATGGAACAACCCTTAAAAAGTGATCCCCGATGGCACTCGTTAAAGAGTGGATTTTCACTATCCTTGGAGTGAATGAACAACACTTTACTCTATTAAAGAGTAATTACATTCACTTTTTGACCTATGGTCTTTAGAGTGTTCGTCAAATGTAAAATTTACTAAAAGTTACTGCTTGGTTTACATTGATTATGCAACAGCTAAGTTAAAAACTATGGTGAAAGATACTTTAAGGAGAAATGAGGAAAAAATTGTGAGATTTAAATGTTGCTTCAAAATAAGTTTCGGGGATTGCCCTTGACCTTTAAGCTACATGGGTATGTAAAAGTTAGAGATCTGCCAACTTTTCACCGACCCATTTGAGGGACATGTCCACTGACTTTCCGAAGCAAATTCAAGTGATACCGACTCCAACTACTTTATCAGTGGAGGGCTTTCTCGCTTTATCTGACCGAACTTTTACATACCCCGCCGCTCAGGGGTGGCGCCAGGATTTATCCGACAGGTTGCCAGCATTTTGAGACCCCCCAAAAAGGCAATGAATTAGTCCCGACGGGTCCGTGGAACGAGACTTAGTAGAAATAGAAATTAAGAGGCGCGTAACGCGCCGAAATTGTTGGCTTTCTTTATGACAAATATTTAAAAATCTGGAATTTGAGATCTGCCAACTTTTCACTGACCCATTTGAGGGATATGTCCACTGACTTTCCGAAGCAAATTCAAGTGATACCGACTCCAACTACTTTATCAGTGGAGGGCTTCTTCGCTTTATCTGACCGAACTTTTACATACCCCGCCGCTCAGGGGTGGCGCCAGGATTTATCCGACAGGGGGCCAGCATTTGAGACCCCCAAAAGGCAATGAATTAGTCCCGGCGGGTCCGTGGAACGTGACTTAGTAGAAATAGAAATTAAGACGCGCGTAACGCGCCGAAATTGTTGGCTTTCTTTTTGACATTTCAGTCAGACTTATGGAAAGAGATTCTCACACTATGGTACTGTTCATAATCTGTGTAACTGAAAACAGCCTGACCGATTTCCATTACCGTTGCTGGAATTCGACTGTTGGGCAAAACAAATGGAAAACCATTCGGCATGCACCTGAACAACCTCTCGTCCTTTTTGTAAGGAAAATTGGAAATTGTGAGAGTTTCCTTGAAGAATATATTCTTCCAGTAAGCAAAATCAAGAAGATCATCCGGGGACTGAAGTTATCTTCTGGTTTATGTCTTTTATCGTGGGCCCAGATGAAGAAGGCTCTCGTCACAACCGGATCTTCTCGGGGGGGGGGGGCAGCTTTCCCCGACGGGGGCATGGCCCCTGGTCCCCAGCTGGTGCCGTCTGCACGACTACCTGGTTTGCTCATGTATGACCTTACGCGCGCGGGATGAAAATGAGAAAGATACCTGGATTGAGGGGTAGCAGAGTTGGGGAGAAGGGATTAAAATTAATTCCGATATTTATTAGAATAGCGTTACAAAAGGAAAGTATGTTCAAGATCACCCATTCAGTAGCTTCAGTCCTTGTAGGTTTTTTCTATTATTTTAGGCCTCCCCGACGAAACCGCTGACCTTCCCCGACGGGGGGGGGGGGCAATTGGCCCCGCCCCCTATCCCTACCTATAAGAGTTACGTCGGGCTGAAATTTGTCGTTTTAAAAACAAAAAAACTGGCGAAAGAATATCTAAGTAGAATATTAATATTGCTTAACTCAAACATTCTAACTGAATCACTTAAAAAGGAACAAAACACTTCGTAAACACTTTTTCGTCCTTATTTTGGAAACATGTCTATCCATTTAGCAGTGTTCAGAGATTAATGCTCATAATAATAAGGAATTTAACATGTGTTTTGAACATTGTGACATGTTTTAAAAGTGCCACTAAATATTTCTTTAATACCCAAACACGTTTTTGCAGTTTATCACCCCCCCCCCCCTCCCATTATCTGCCACTCCGGCTGGTAGGAGGAAGTTTTCTCTTCCATCGCTGTATATTCCACATAAATACACTTTAAAATGAACGAACAAGGAATAGTTTACTGTGAATATATTCATCGGTAAGTTTCTATACACGAATCCGGACAGCAAGTGATAGTCTGATTTCAGACGCCCATAAGTGGGGTCAATCAACTTTAAATCTTTCGATTTCCTTGCTAACCTCTATCATGGATGGTTGTACACTAATTTGTATCTTCAATTTTCCAAGTTTACTAAATATGAGGATTTAAAATTCATGTAAACAATAAATAAAGACGGTTTTAGGCTGATGGACCCCACTAATGGAGGCCTACAGTCACTAAAAATAAGTGCTAATCGGATTCGTCTATAGGACGACAGCCAAGTGATTGTTGGCAGTTGCTGGAGGCAATCAGCCACAAGTTTTATTATCCTTTCGTTAATCTGTATCATATTATATCTGTATTGTCTTCTTGCCCTGTTTCAGTTTACCTAGGTTGCAAATTACACGTCATATTCCTTGTTCAGGCATGGGTTTGGAGGCTGAGAAGCTGAAAAAAGGGTCCGCTCAGCGGGGTGTCTTCCAGTGGACTCATCACTAATTAGTGCACCCACAACTGAAAGCGGATGGCTATACAATGTAATTCTACTATGCAATTATGCGTTACTTTTACGGTTAATGTGGACGCATGGTAGGGCGAATTATACGCGCAGGCAAATTCCGTAAAAATTGATTTTAAAACAACGACACGACAAAACTATTCCCGGGGAAAAGTCTGAATATACTTTACGCTTGGATAAGATTTGCGTGTTCAGATTTACACCTCACAACGGCTGATCATAATTTTGGCTGGGTAAAAGGCAAATAGGAACTTGATTGTCCCTTTATATTTCTTCACTACCGTGACAGTGAGTCCGCCAAGTTCATGTCTACTCATGTTTACGGAGAGACTCCGTAATAGTTTCCGTAAAATAGGCTACTTTAGTCACTATCAGGTTGTATAAAGAATATATTTCAAGTGTATGACCGTTTGAAGAGTAGCGTTTCATCTAATAGCACGATTAGATAAAGGTATATTTTTTCATGAACGTAAATAAAGTAAAATAATATTTGCATCACTATCTGCTCCAACTGGTTATTTCATGTTTAATAGATCCATTGAAGACTGTTCCATAAAAACGGTTTTTTGTCTATTAATTTCACTGATGGAAGAAGTAGTATACTATTTAACACTAGAAAGACACAGACATGTTACTTCTTGATCGATTTTGATTTTCTTGTTTGTAACGTTACTGTTCATATTTACGATTTATATAAGGATTCCTATCATGTTTGAAATGATTTTTATTCCGTGACATAAAACAGATTTGATAACTTATCATGGCGGTTCTTTCGATTTATATGTGACTTTTATATCTTTAAACATCAACCTAGACTGCTTGTTTGGAATCCCATAGTAACGCCATCTCTAAAATCAAAAGAGTGAACGTACAAGTAGCTAGATCTTTCGGAATGTAGCTTGACCGAGATGTAGGCCTAGTCAGAGCTGGGCGTAGTTTTGCCATATGAGATTTCAGTCTATCAACATAAGTATCGTCTGGAATGGCCGACTGATCTGACGGGTGTATAAATTCACCAGGCAACATTAAGGTGGTACCAAACGCCATTTCAGCTGAACTACATTTAATGTCTGCTTTAAAAGCAGAACGAATGCCTAACAGAATTAAAGGTAATGCTTCACTCCAAGCAGTAGGTTGAGGGTGAGCTTTAATTGAGCTCTTAAGCTGGCGATGAAACCGCCCTACTAATCCATTAGCCACGGGGTGATATGAGGTGGCTCTGAACCTTTTACATCCTAACAAGTTATAAAGGTTGCGGAAAAGTGCAGATTCAAACTGCGCACCTCGATCGGTGGTAATTACAGAGGGTACGCCAAACATCGAAACCTCAGGATAGCGACTAATGAATGCTTTGGCGACGTTTTCAGCCGTAATGTCAGAAATTGGAATGGCCTCAGGTCAGCGTGTAAACCTATCTACTATGGTTAACGGGTAAGTATAATTGTTGGAAGGGGGTAAAGGACCGACAATGTCCATATGAATATGATTGAATCTACGTCCTGGGGACTCAAAAGAACCTAAAGGACTTTGAGTATGCCGATGAATTTTGGACTTTTGACATCGCAAGCAAGACCTTGACCAGGTATTAATGTCCTTATTCATACCCTTCCAAACATATCTGCTAGAAATAAGCTTTCTAGAAGCAGCAATACCTGGGTGAGACAAATCATGGAGTGAGTTAAAAACAGTGCGTCTGAACTTAGAAGGGACATACGGCCTAGTTGCGGGGGTAGACATATCGCACTTAATGGTCTTACCTGTCCCGAGTAGTAGTATATCCTGGAGCTTCAAGGAAGATGATTCTAGTAGCTGAGTTAGCTCATCATCTTTTCCTTGCTCAGACGCAATGTCTTCTAAATTAAGGGGTGAATTAGGGGGAATAGTTAGAGTACTGGCTTGATAAGTTAAAGAACACGTGCTACGAGACAGTGAATCCGCAAAAGTGTTTTCTGTGCCCTTAATATAACGGATATCCGTGGTAAATTGGGCGATGTAATCAAGCTGCCTGATCTCTCTAGGCTAATGCCTATCATGCTTAGCTTTTAAAGCATATGTTAGTGGCTTGTGATCCGTAAGTATATAAAATGCGCGACCCTCAAGCATATGCTTAAAATACTTAATGGACAAATAGATTACTAACAGCTCTCTCCCAAATGTACTGTACCTCATTTGAGTAGGGGAGAGCCTACGTGAAAAAAGCAATTGGCTTCCACACACTATTTACATTTTGCTGTAGAACACCGCCTACATCAACATTGGAAGCATCAACAGTCAAACATAACTCATCCGTTGAATTGGGATGTACTAAAAGTGTGACACTTGCCAAAGCAGACTTAATTTCTTTGAAAGCGGTAAGTGCATCTCCTTCCAACGTAATGGACTTATCCTTGCTTTTTCCTGCAAGCAAATCTGTTAATGGCTGTACAATAGAGGCGCACATGGGTATGAAACGCCTGTAAAATTAACTAGGCCTAAAAATCTACGTAACTGAGTTAGGCACTTTGGTTCCGCAAAATTTTGGATAGCCTGTACATTATGCGGAAGTGGTCTTACGCCGGAACTATCAACCCTGTGACCAAGGGAATCTAACGAAGGAACGCCAAACGTAAATTTCGCAGGGTTGATTACAATACCATACTTGTCCAATCTTTCAAAAAATCGCCTAAGCTGGGACATATGTTCCTCGGGGGAGTTGATAGCCACCAATAAATCGTCGGTATAGGCGTAGGCGAACGGTAAGCCTCTCAAAACTTCGTCTTTGAACCTTTGAAACGTTTGCGCAGCCGATCTGAGGCCAAACGGCATACGTAAAAATTCAAAACTACCAAACGGCGTGGAAATGGCGGTCTTGGATATGTCGCTAGGTTCTACCGGTATCTGGTGATAGGCCCTAACCAAATCGATTTTACTAAAAATCGAAGTACCGCTTAAATTTGCCGTAAAATCGTGTATATTGGGTAAAGGGTATGTATCCGGTACTGTTAATCTATTGAGAGCCCTATAATCGCCACATGGGCACCAATCACCAGTCTTCTTAGGGACCACGTGCAAAGGTGAGGCCCAATTTCCTTGTGCTGGTCTAATAATGCCGAGCTGGAGCATGTGCTCGAACTCCTGTTTGGCAATTTTCAATTTATCTGGCGCTAATCTCCTTGGCCTAGCAGTACATGGGGGGCCCTTGGTGACGACATGGTCACCGAATGCTTAACACCAGTGTCCCGATCATTAGGTCGTGTTAACTGATGGAACTGGTTTAAAAGCCTATGGTACTGCGTGCCCTCTGATACTAGGGAGTCGGTTGGTGATGGAGATGGCCGTTTAGATGGTGCCCCTGAAATTGAAGGGAGGGTAGTGATGTCGATTAATCTGCGTCGACCTACATCGGCTACTAAATTGTAATGACCAAGGAAATCTGCAGCCAAAATTGCACATGGTACATGAGCTATAGTGAAGATGCAGTTAAAAGTCCGCCTTAAGCCTAAGTCGACAGTAAAGGACTTCTCTCCGTATGTTTTAATAAGTGTTTTGTTTGCAGCCTGCAAAGAAAAGGTAGGTGGCCCTCGTTTACCAAACTTAGACACAGGCAATACTAATGTCAGCACCAGTATCAATTAAATATTTGGTGCCAGTTATTCTATCACGAATGTAAAAGTGACGACTCTTAATCGTGGATATGGGCCTATGGCCTTTGTCCGCAGGAAAGTGGTTTGTAGTTTTAGCTGGGCTATTCCCAAGTGAAATCTTTGCTGTAGGCCGACTAAATTCAAGTGCTAATGCTTCAACCTGCTTGGTGAGTGCCGCTATTTGAGCATCCAAAATATCTAAGTCGGAGCTTTGTGGTATATTGACCACAGGTTGTGAGCCCACAACAGACATAATGAGCAATTTGTATGAACTGGACAAAGGAAATTAAATACAAGTACTAATACTGTACAGTGATAACCTAGTAATATGTACAGGTGGTGATATATACAATGAATACAGAATAGGTGGATGCTACTGTAGCGATTGTTGCTGTACTATCCTACTATCCCTTAACAGGATGATAATATAGCAATGACGACCCCTTTAAACTCTAAAAAAGGTGGCAAATAATCAGTCAAGCAATATAGATGAAGTTTGGCTTGACTTCTCTTAAATTCACGTTTCCCTTAAGCTAGTAAATAATTAGCGACCTACAAATTTGAAGTTACAAGGGTACTGTATTATGAACAATGTACCGGTATTTAGGGCGAAGATCGACTGAAATAATCGACTTCGTGTATATAGCTAGGGTGGGCCAAATATAGTAGCTCAATGAATTAAGAGTCGATACGCAGGCTACAGACACAAAGTAAAATACTTGGGAGGTCTTTGAAATAGTTGGAATTACATTCCCCTAATAAAGTCTGCTATGAATAAAACGAGCGCTGAGAAGCAGCGAAGGGATTGGAATTACGTGAACAGGCAGTAGCATAAATTTTGGAATGTTCACAATAGTTGTGAGACAAGCCTCGTAATGTAGTTTGGCTTGTAATACTAATGCGATATTGCGCTAATCGCGTGTATAATAACAATACGATAATGTGTTAATAACCTTATCGACAATGAATGACTAGCTACAGAATTACCTGATAAAATTCTCGAAGAAATCCGCAGTTCCTGCCGGCGAGGTCGGTAAAAGGTATAAGAGCGTCGGGGTCACCAATTTAGAGATGTAAAGTGAAATGGTCTCACCTCCATTTACGAAAAGCTCTAATGCCAGGGCCGCAACAAAATGGCGTCACTGTAAGGACCTCGTGCTCGGCGATGAAGTGGAACTGATATTACAGCCGTTTCCAGTACAGTAGTTTCCAGTAGGTATGTTCTCTGGGGTTACCCGTTGAATATTCTACAGAGACAACACCGAAGCTAGCACTTTCTAGAACTTTTCACTCGCTCGTCCGTGGATTCAATCTGGTTGATGTCGTCTCGTAACACCCCCCCCCCCCCTTGAAAGAGTTTTGGACGTCTAGGCCAAAATTCAAAGCCATAGTGTTTTGCGACTTTCACAATCTTAGACTTTTTTAGTGAGTTAAGTTCCTCAATTGAGGGGCTAGCCACGAATTTATCTAAATCGAATGACATCTTGAGGTTGTGTCAAGTGCTCACAAACAACTAAGAAGTCTTGGCAATACAGTTGCAAATTACAACGAAATTTCTCGACCTTTCCACCTGGTAGTATAATTCTTTCTCGGATATTAGGCCCCCAATTCTGTTACGGCTTGGTCGCAATACAAACCAATAACAGCGAAAGACCACAGAAGAGCGAGATTAAAATCAACAACTTAATTATTATTCACCTCTTACTTCCTTAAATTTACAACAGTTAATCTTAAATCTACTCACAATCTTTTACAGCTTAAGGTATCACTCTTTGTCCAAGGGGTAGTGTTGTTAGCGTCGATTGTACAACAGCACAGCGTAGGACTCGGTTCCGCGAAGGCAGGATGAAGACTATAGTGATCGGTAAATGGCGACACAATTACAGCGTTAAGCGGCGAAGCAGGGGTCTGGTCTCTGTATTATCTGTGTATCTTATGTCCTCTTCTCTCTCTTGTCACAATACTTGCATGGCTTTTTATACGCCTAGTCGTTCTTTCAGAAAAGTCTGGAACTTACTCTTATGGAAACGTCTTGTTTGATCTCGTACAAAAAAAACAGCGAAAGTTCTGGGCTCAGTAACCCATAAACACAAGCAAGACAGATAGTCCTCCAGAGAAATTTACAGTAGCCGACAGTTGCCATAGTTGGCTATTATTAGGCCATTACATCATACAGTAGTTTCCAGTAGGTGATCGTACATTCTCGTAACTGTGCAAATGTTCTCGGGGGTTACGCGTTTAATATGCTAGAGAGACAACACCGAAGCTAGCATTTTCTAGAACTTTTCACTCGCTCGTCCGTGGATTCAATCTGGTTGATGTCGTCTCGTAACAACAGGAACAGGCTGAGAACTAAGGTACAATTTATTCATTTGTGTAGAAATATGATTCAGTTAAACAGTACAAAAATACGGTAAGTAAGAAAACTGAGAAGAATGGCCGAGGCAAAAAAAAAATAAACAAAAAAATCCTGAAACTGATGGAGCTATAGGTGCGCATTCCATATACTCTCACCATATTCCTCAAGTTATTTCCCTTTTGAAAATTCTTGACTTTGTCTTGTAAAACCATATGAAAGAACCGATAGGCTTGTAAAGTGTATGTGTAAATAAATGGCTACATCATTGTTTCATATAGCCTGCATTACCTGTAAGTATAACACTAATTTGCTTATTTTGGTTCTTTATCTTCATCGTTGGTACTGTACATTGCTCCGATTCAACTCACAAGGTGCATATGACACAATAATTGTGTGCTACAGGCCTCTTAAAATTTTTAGAAGCTTTTTTCTGGAATGGAAACTCACTCATACAGCAAGCACTAGTAGAGTAGTATCTGTATGATAATCAAAGATCGTCAGTACACATTCATACATTCACTATGTACCATAGTGTGCAGTTTTAGCATGCATAGGCCAAGGCCTAGTATAGGCTAGGCAGGCCTGTCTGTAAAATTTTAATGCTATTTGTTAGTGGTTTAAAACCTTAAAAGGGCCCCTACAATATGCTAGTCGTATTAAAATTCATTTTATATTATTTGGCATAATGACTTAAATAGTATCCTAGTTAGCAGCCTAGAATTAAACGACAATGACAATAGTTTAACATATGTTAACCATAACGTGACCGCCTTGTGTGATGCTCTACGTGGCCAAAAAGTGCAAAATTCCAACTTGCAAAACGTTCATTGCGACTATTTTGTTGTTTTGCTCGTAGTGTAATAGGTATCAGTAGTTAGCTTTATGTCTCAAATACTCGATTTTGGAAGTTTTACACCCCAATGATCCTGAATACGGTCAGGTATTCGCAAAATTTGAGGCAAGTCAAAAAAAAAAAAAAAACACCAAAAGTTGACCTGTTTTTGATGGAGAATTTCTCTGTGAAATTTCGAAAGAAACAATACCACACGATATTTTTAGTAAAGAAAAGACTTTAGGATTTCAAACGACCAAGGATACAACAACAAGGAACGCCTTTTTATGCACTATTCAGAAGCTTGAAGTTTCCCCAGCATGTTAGGTACCTATTCTGCGAAACTCATGATTTTCTCTTGTGGGCGGAGTTTCCATTTTAGAGGATGACGTCACAAGCCTCATTAACGCTCACAGCGAGGCTTGACTGTAGCCTTCGTGTAGCCACTGACCCCCGTTTTTTTTACTATGTAGTTTACGTGAACTCATATTGCACAGTCATTGTGAGAAAGTACGTCGGCAGGCACGGTACAGTGTGTACATGCAGGGAGTTGAGGTATAAACGACAACACACTAACGCCTGTCTTGTTCACTTGTGTTGGTTGTGCCAATTCCGAGTCGACCAGCTGTTTACACCTTCGTTCTGATTGGTCTGCTCAACAGATGGGCCATGAGAGTTTGAAAAATGTTTGTGTGGAGCACATTTTCTAATTCCTCAAGTTTAGACGTTATTTTCACCGAGAGTTTAAGGGCTCATGCAAGATTTTTCAGCATAGACCTTACTTTTTCTCATTTATTGTGGAAATGGTCGTCTCGGACGAGTGACTTACATTTTAAACTACAATTTTTAATGTATTTGCTTTTTGCAATCTCACGGCATCCCTTTAAGGATATTGTGTTCTCTCCTGGTATTCAGTCTGATCATTCGTTTGTTAGTTTAACTATTTCTATTCACTCATTTGATCGAAGGCGAGGGTACTGGAAGCTGAATAATTCACTTCTGAATGACCCTGTCTATGTATCCATGATCAATGACCTTATTCTTAAGACTGTAGCTGACACCGTAGGTGACAACCCTTCCACTAGATGGGAGTTCATAAAGTTTAGAATTCGAAATAAAAGTATGTTGTGCTCAAAGCAAAAGGCAGCTGAACGTCAAAAAGAACGTGAGCTCATTGATAAAATTGCTGAGCTTGAACAACAGCTGTGAAGTTATGATGACCAAGTTACGAGGGATGAGTTAAAAAAGGCCCAAAACGATTTACTTGTTTATTATAATTTCAAATTACAGGGTACTATAATACGTTCTCGTGCAAAGTGGGTTGAGGAGGGAGGAAAAAATTCCAAGTACTTTTTAAATTTAGGAAAGAAAAACAAACCTCTTAGCGTGGTTTTCAAATTAGTGGATGAAAACAATAATGTTCTTGAAATTAACGAGGGTATTATTCATCACATCAGAAGCTTTTACGCTTCCTTATATACTTCCAAAGCATGTACCCCAGACCCCTTTTTGATGGTCTCCCCCCCCCCCCCTCAGCCAACTAGTAATGAAAACGCCCCGGCCAGCGAGGGCAATCTTACCTTGCATGATTGCTTCCAAGCCCTTATGGCAATGAAAAATGATAAAACCCCTGGAAGTAATGGCGTGTCTTGTAATTTCTATAAAATTTTCTG